>CM076920.1:799007-2227831 GCA_039566165.1 Maruca vitrata
CCAATTAAATTTATTGCAGACTACAAATAACTATAAAAGTTAGCTATAACATAATTTATAATTTTTAATTATTTTGTCTGCAGTTATGTGCGACAATGCTCACGTGAAAGAGCGACTAGAATACATGAAGAATGCAACTTGTGGCGAGCCCAAAGAAGTGTTCGTTACTCTGAAGCGACAGGGTGTCCACGAAGAGGTAAAAACCTATTTTAATATTCCAATTAGTTAAACAAAGTAAAAGAGCAAAAAGAAGAAAATTAAAGTCAGAAGCACCTTGTAGCGTATAGTAAGCAGGTTGACATCGGTAGTATCGGTAATCTAATGCAATAATCGTTTCCATTGCGACAGTGAAATGCTTTCTGTATTCCACAGCGATTTGGGTGGCCAATCTTAATTAGTTACACTAAAATATACTCAATAATTTTAATCATAATACTAAACCAGTACAGAGACAAAACCGGGTTAATTAGAAAACTATTAATTGGACTTAAGAAGATGACAACTATACATTTTAATCAAGCAGGTTTTGTAGACCAAAGTCATGTTAATCCACTTAATCAAACAATACATGAATGTTCCAACACTCGGCAATGTAATGATCAACTAACTGATGATCTCATTAGCACATGGTCCGCCAATAATTTAACACCAATTTAGCTAATTGATCAAGTAAAGTGTTTAACAAATTTCACAACTTAACAAAAAGTATGAACTTACCCATTATCGTGCACCCATTAATGCATATGCAGATAATTATTTTGATGACGCATCGTGATATTGAAAAAGTGATCTTTCTCCACATGTGACTGACTTCGTGTTCATTGATAATAAAGCTAGCCTAATTGCATAAGATGAAGCAAAGAGTTATTAGCGTTTAGTTCCTATCCGAAAGTGAATACAATTGAAAGTTTAAAATCAATACAATTTTTTAAATAGCAATATTTAGTTTTAATTTCATATACATGGCATTCCTATTAGTAACACGATTTTCGGCCAATGATATAATACCAGTAATTTCCCCGCAACATTTCGGTAACGCATGACAATTTGTATCCGCAATGTTCTCCACAGTCATTAAGTTTGCGTGAGAAAATCCGCAACAATATGAATACTGACGTGATGGTATTTCCCCAGATAATCCCGAGTGCCGTTTGGATCAAGCGCTGCAAGGGTACCTGCAGTAGCAGCAACGGAATGGAGTGTCACCCGAAGAAAGTCCAAAAAAAGATCATACCTGTAAGTACCACGAAACTACGCCTCATTTCACGCACGTATCTCGCTAATTCAACCGTCCTTGACACAGTTTCTTGTTTGATTGTGATCTTGCGCAACGGAACTTATGATAAGTGACATAACACATCTTTATTATGATACAATATGTTAGAATTTATCACTTAAATGATGTTCTTATCTAATGAAGAGCAGAGTTCTATTGCGCAAGCTAACGAGTGCAATGAAGATTAAAAATTGAGCATCCATTAAGATTCGTTAACATTTTTGTGGCTGACCGCAGTTATTTAACAAGTTCATTCAAAACAGTCAGTAACATTTTTAATTGTTTCATCATCATCAGCCCATATACGTCCCCACTGCTGAAGCACGGGCCGACCCTAAACTAGGGCGATAAGGTTTTAGTCAACTACGCTGGCCAAGTGCGGGTTAGTCGACTCCACAACCTTAGAATTTCTCCTTAGGTGTGCAGATTTCCACTAGATGTTTTCCACCGTTGAAGCATCAAATTTTTATTGTTTGCACAGATCCATATAATCGACCTGAAGAATGACAGTGAGGGGTGTTCGACGTACGAGATCGAAGAGCACCTGGAGTGCTGGTGCTGCCCGAGGCACCGCTGCAGCGCGCCACAGGTCCTCAACCCTCGTAAGTGCTCCTGTCAATGTCCCCACATTCAAGAGAGGCGGGCGTGCCTCCGCAAGGTTGGTGATGATGGATGTCGCTGATGGAACACGCATGCCACTGTCTGTGTCATCTCGCAAGCGTCTGCACCTTCTTTCAATTTTAACAAACGCTTCTGTCTCACTTCTTTTGTTTTTTTCCTTCTGATTACGCTCTCGATGTTTTGATTCGTTTTTTAAAAGCTTTCTCACTTCTTTTGTTTTTTTCTTCTGATTATGCTCTCGATGTTTAGATTCGTTTTAGCTTTCGCACTCTTAGTTTTTTTTCTGATTATAATATTATGTCGATGTTTTGCGTTTATTTGATTAGTAATGCTGTTTGTTTTTCTTTTCTTGAGTTTTAAGCATGCGTTTTGTTTTCGTTATGTATTTATTGACACCTATATTAATTAAAACATAGATAATACAATGACAATTTCTTAACATAATTATATAATTGTATTGGATTTGTACATTTTTAAGGATGATACTTAATTTTTGAAATTTTTAAAGTTTACTGTCCATCATAGTCTAGTCTAAATAAAATGTAGATTCAGTATTCACGACGATTCCTAATTTACACATCGACTAAGGAAAGTAAAGAAAATCCTTCTTGTCTCTCTGCTTTTCGATTGGTGTTAGTATACCAGACATCTTTAGTCTGTCTTTCAAGCGAGATACATTGGTTCAAAGATCATCTTATTGGACATCCATTATCTTCCAATCTTGTGCTTTTCACTTTTTTTATTTGCATTTTATTTTCCTAATTGTAGACAGAATCAGCATAGTTTGTTTTCTTGTTACAGAGGAATAAGAGATGGAACAGGTCCAAATGTGCCTGTGAGCTTAAGAGAAGAATGCATTGAAGGGTCATCGAGAACCCAACATGGGAATACATCCTCCTTTTTGTGAAGGTGGATATCCTCACCCCAACTCCGGCGTGAGTTGGACTCCTATCCAAAGACTATAAATGTGACAGAGTGTGAAGATGAAATTGAACATTTCCTCGAAGAATGCAGTGTTGTGAAATTGATAGACTTTACGTTTAGTTACTCAAGTCTGACTCAAGTGTCTTAATAGATTTAATCGTAGTAACATAATAATTATAGGCATAAAACGTTCAAATCGGCAGAAGATCTCGTATTGAAGTAAGTTTCAATGATTTAAATTTAAGTTGTTGATTCGTTTTAATTCGTAGACATATTATTATACGCTATCACATTTCAAACGAGAATCCACGCAGATTTAAGTTCAATTTGAATTTCAGCCTAATTAAACCAACACGGACAGTAATTAATTTATAACTTTTTTATGGTAGGTTTGTAATCAGTGCGAAATGTTTGCACAGAATGTGAATATTTAACTTAAGGGTAAGTGCAGACCACGTCTTGAACTAATTGAAACAATCTCAGAATGTTTCCATGTGAACTAATTATGTTGCAAATACACGTTGTATCACTACATAGTATAAAGTAAAGTCGCTTTCCGCGTCTGTCTGTATGATGCACATATGTATCAAATCATAAAAACGGCGCAACGGATTTTGATGGGATTTTTTTAATAGATAGAAGGATTTAAGAGTATGTAGTTTTATGTATAAATATGTTTCGTTATGTTTAAACGATTTGGTCTGAGCTTAAAAGAACGTTTATGCCTGATAGACATTTTGCATGCAGTATGAAGAAAGTAAATTCGTATTATAGAAATCGAATCAGTATTATGCTTAGACGTGTAAGTAGCCTATTATTTATTAATTGTTAAATAAGGAAAAAGGGGCCAAAAGGTGCTGTGAGCGGTAACACTTGCTGCTTTGTTCCAATACTTTTTGGTTCGAATTGAGTTATTTTCATAACGGCCTTATGTACTTAGAGGTATTCTCCAGTAGTTTACACGAGTTTGTATGGTTAGATAGATATTGTATGAGCGTCTATTGTTGATCGACATCACTGTTCAGTATTTTTACATGGTATCTTAAGTGTAGGAGCGTAAATAGTGTTTTGCGCCATTCCTAAATTGTGATATAGGTTTGTATTCCATTTCCAATACTAAGATATTAAGTAAGCATTTATCTTATGTGAATAGGATGTAAATTGTTCGTTGCTAGTCAAGCGATTGTTTAATTTATTAAGTATGTCTCTATTTATTTCTTCGCTCTCTAAGTTCTAAGTGTACTTAATATAGCATAATTAGTAGAAAATGTAAACTTATATATTTGTAAATATGTTTGAGTTCAATGCTCATGATTCTGAAGTATTTACTAAACAGTAGCATTTTATACTTGGTTCTATTTTATGTAAGTTATTTCCATCTATGGGACCTAGTCTGTGTAGTGCCAAAGGCATTGAATCTCATAGGTTTCTTTATAGTTTCTTATTTTAATGTACTTATTTAAGCTTGAAAAGCTTTAAGTGATGAAATCACGCAGTTCGTTTGAATATGTAATATATTTTTAATTTAATACACTCAATTATCCAAAATATAACTGAGTAATAAACTTTATACTTATTTTTTATAATATTTTGTTTAATTGTACCCGTCCCCTTTTTCATTTGAATTTTTCAATAAGCTTTCGTTTAACAAAATGCTTCTATCAAAATTTATCGTCATCATCATCATCATCAGCTCACACGTCCCCACTGCAGGGGCAAGGGCCTACCCTAAACTAGAGCGATAAGGCCTTAGTCAACCACGCTGGCCAAGTGCGGTTTGGTTGACTACACAACCCGAGAATTTCTTCGTGGTGCAGGCCTCACGATGTTTTCCTTTCCCGTTAAAGCGTCGAATAATCGTACATATGGATTTCAAATTTTAAAATAGTGGTACGTGGCAGGGTTAGAACTGTCAACCTCTCGCATGGCAAGCAACGACCTTAATCACTCGGTCATCGACGCTTTTTATATTTGAGATGATTTTATGAGTAGGTATCAATAATAATTTTCGTTAAATGGTAAAATTTTTACTATTCACTGTTTGTATTAAAATTCAATCAAATATTTCGAGTTCCAAAGCTTGTTTATCTTACACTAGCTGTGCCAGCGACTTCGTTCGCGTTTCCCCTGTTTTTTACACATGTTCCATTGTATCTTTGCTCCTATTGGACGCAGCGTGATGTTATATAGCCTAAAGCCTTCCTCGATAAATGGTCTATACAACGCAGTAGTTCAGTAGTTCCTGAGATTAGCGCGTTCAAACAAACAAACAAACAAACTCTTCAGCTTTATAATATTAGTATACATAGTGTCAGGGAATGATTTATCACACACATAGTCTTTAACATAACATATCAAGATAATTTTGATATACTCGTAACACAAAGATAGTATTTACTTACTGGTCACGTACAGCCTACTTAGCAAATTAGATAGATAGTTACCTACGTGATAGATAAATCTAACGTGAATTTTGTTAAGACTTGCGCACACTTGTGATTCAGTTACATTTTTCTAAACATCATTTACTTATAATACCCATCATCTCGTCATCATACGTCCCCACTGCTGGGGCACGGGCCTACCCTAAACTAGGGCGACAAGGCCTCAGTCAACCACGCGGGCCAAATGCGGGTTGGGTGACTATACATAAATCCCAAGAATTTCTTCGTAGGTTTCCTCACGATATTTTCCTTCTTTATCGAAACGATAACGAAGTTCGAAAAGAACAAAATTTTGGGAATTGACCACGTGATTTATCGCGTCTAATGTCAATCCCATACATTTTATTCTTTTCGAGCTTGCACCATGGGCGTCAGAGAGTCATATACATATGTAGATACTTAAAAATACATACTTAAATATATAATCACACCCAGATACGGAAGAAACACCTATGATCATCATCACACAAATATTTGTCCTGAGTGGGAATCGAACCCACAACTCTTGGAACCGCCAGCCAGGGTCACTAAGCACTGTTCCACCGAGTCAGTCAATATATCATAAAAATACTGTAGGAGAACTTTACCAACCCAATAGTCACCAAATCAATCAATGATTTTTAGAATTGTCATCAGTTTTTTTTTTTCTGTGTTGTGTACGCTAATCATAGAAACCTTATCCGATCTAAATTTGGCTTTCAGTAATGTATTGGGAAGGCTCCACATAAAATGTATTGTTGGTTTAATGCAATCTGTTCATAAATAATATAGCTATACGCTAATTTGAAAATCAAGTCGAACTTTCTAGGCGTTTACAGGCGCCCATATAAAATAATGCTGCCTAAAGTCTCTGGCACAGCTATTTAAGTAATATAAATGACTAACGTGTCTCCATGTTTATCTAATAAAATGTTATGTACCTTTTACGCAGGTACTTATTGCACCATCGACTCATGCTGACCTAACCTAACTGAAATACCGTAGGTGCAATAGGCATTAAGACATTTTCCTATAAACACCAGTAGGTACTAAGTTTAGTCTTTCTCGGGGATTACCGTAAATATGTAATTGCATAATTGTTTGCAATTTTCCTCTCAATTAGTCAGTTTAGTTGACAGTTACGCCAGCCTTGCTTATATTTTATGACCTATGACCAATAATGGTCTTCCTGATCAATCATGTTGACCTACAACAATTATAATTTCTTAATGAAAATAGCTGCCCGCCAATTATTTTGCGGACAGTTTCGCATTTACTAGTAGACATTAAAATTACGGTTTTTTGTAAATTTTTTTCCAAACTAACAGACGATGTTGGCTTGGATTAGCCTCGTCATCATCACCGGACTTGCGGGGGAGCAGATGGCTCTCATCTCTAAAAAATTAAACAATGTTCCTGAGGGTGCCTCCTATCGGGGCTCGACCTCGGCTTAGGGCGTCGTAGGGCGGTCCCTAATGTGGACATAAGTTTGGGTAGACACGACCCGGTACGTGCTGGTATCGAGTAGTAAAGCGAGCCGTGGACCTGCAGCCTGAAGTCTCTTTTCCACGCAGACGAAGTCGTTGGCACGACTAGTGGACGGAATAAAATGTCATATTGTCATTCTGTTGATGACATTCAGTGTTAGGTATATGCATAAAAGCTAAATTCAAGTTAGTTGCTAGAGTCCTAATGCAAAAAACAACCGCCCAAAAAACTTTAAATCACTCCATGGTCTTCAAATAAAATTTATAGAGTGAAAGTCATCGTAGCTTTTTGAAGCCGTAGCATCACATCCGTAGTCGACATTGCTTGCTACGCCACGATTATTTCGTAGCGCTCAAATGGGATAGTGGGAAACATTTTAATGTAACGTATATTTGTGCATACTAATAAATGAACAAAACGTTACAATTAATATAAAACCTGGCGATTCTCGTTCGTTTTTGGTTTAATTATTTTAGTCGTTAAATTAATTTTATTTCTATTCTATTATTTTTTTTCAAAATATCTGTAACGGAAGATGACGCGAGAAGATCTAATATATTTTTATCAAATTAATTGAATCATATGATGATCCTATTACCCTATTTTTTTCCTTCTCATCCGAAACATCGTACGAGATAGATGTACGTAGCCATGATAAACACGCAGATCGAAATGATGAATGGCAAAAACTTTGTAAAACCCTGTTGTGACCAACAAAAAGTTAAAATTTGATTAGATCCACTAATCAGCGTTTAACCAGATAAATGATGCGAAGGAAACGGAGGTTGCCAAGGAAATGTATCTATTCAACCATATCGTTAATCATTAGTTGCTGCAAGAGGCCCCAAAGACTACTTTTTATCACATTTTTCCAAGAAGAAAGTCTGTGGTCGACATATTTTAGTCCAATAAAATAGGGTAAAACTCAAAATGAGAAGTAAAATCTCAATTCAACAACTCCTACTATGGTCTCTACAAACTCCTACTATGGTCTCTACAAACTCCTACTATGGTCTCTACAAACTCCTACTATGGTCTCTACAAACTCCTACTAGGGTCTCTACAAACTCCTACTATGGTCTCTACAAACTCCTACTATGGTCTCTACAAACTCCTACTATGGTCTCTACAAACTCCTACTATGGTCTCTACAAACTCCTACTATGGTCTCTACAAACTCCTACTATGGTCTCTACAAACTCCTACTAGGGTCGTACCACACGTTTGTAAATTTTGTAATTGAAAAAATTTACATTCATGACCCCGCCTGGACGGGGACTTGAACCTTGGTCTTTAGAAATCGCGTCTAATACTCTAAACCGGTTAAATGCATTAGATCTTTGAATAACATAAAAAAAAATAACAACAAATAAAAATATACTCGTTTGTACTTTAACTAAAACCAGATTATCTAAAACCACATTTTCCATTGGTTTTCTTCCCCTATTGGTCGCAGCGTGATGTTAAATAAATGTAGCCTGAAGCCTTCCTCGATAAATGGTAAGTAACCAACACAAAAATATTTTATCGAAATTTCGAAACAGTAGTTCCTGAGATAGCGCATTCAAACAAACAAATTCTTCAGCTTTATGACATTAGTATAGATACCTATCTAGACAAAGTAGAGTACCTACTCTGCTTTGTACCAACAATAGTATCTAGCAGAGTTTAACCGCGCAACGTTAAAAAATGGGTTCACGCCATAAACAATGAAGTATACAAACGAAGTCAGGGCCAGCAACTAGTCGCACATATGATTTATTATTAGCATCAGCGGTACTTGTGTTGTTTGTAATCCGTGTTGATGGGATATGTTTCCATTACTTCTTTATTAAGAAGAAACATACTGAGAAGTTTAAACTACGAAATAATTAAAGGTTATGAAACAACACTCGTTTCATGTTTCATACTTTAATAATTAAAAACTAATTTGTATTTTATTTTGTGCTGTCGAAAACAAATATTATAAAAAATATAATGTAAATTAAATAATTAGATGAATAGTCGGTAGCCGTACCTTAACCTAAAAAGAGCATCTTATAAATTGTTATTTCTTTCAAAATTTCAAATCAAAATCAATAATAATAATTTATTTATTAATTTATTACCAAAAGAAAACAAAAAGCACAACATAGAGTTAACATTAAAACCAATAGACAACATCGGACCCATAGACCAAGGCATTCAACTCTCCCACGAATAGAAATGTAGCCAATGAGGGAATTCCACCACCCAACAATGAATCGTATCGCATTGCACAATGGACTCGCGTACATAATTAACCATATCTGATTACCCAATTGCAGGGATAACCCACTGACTGACGGCCGTGAAGCCAGCAAAAAAACTTAGCTTAATTCTCTTTAGTTTTTCTAACTTAGTACCGGTGTGGGGAAATTCGATATATTAAACAAATTTCCACTGGCCGATTAAGCGTGAAAAAGGAATGGCCTTGCTTGCAAAGTTAAGCTTTTGGACTAACAGTTACTGGTGTTAAACTGTGTGTTAAAACCTAATTATCTTTTTTTTTAACTTCTTCTTATCGTATGGTTGATGAACAACCTGGTGTCAGAGTTTATAAGCCGCCTGTAGGCCTCTGACATGGCTTCACACACCGTTGAAAAATTTCTCAGGTGTGCTGGTTTCCTCACGATGTTTTCCTTCACCGTTAAAGCGTCGAATGATGGTACATATGAATTTCAAATTTGAAAATCACATTGGTACCTGGCGGGGTTTGAACCGGCGACCTCTCGCATGGCAAGCAATGACCTTAACCACTCGGCCATCGACGCTTTTGAATTTTTTTTAAACGGTTTTATATTTAATTCTGCAATCTGTTATTGTGAACATTTAACATAGGGATATATCAAAGTCTTAGGGCAGTCAGTCCAGTGACATGTACCCTTTATGTATAACGTAACAATTCTCTTATTTTATTATGAATCTCTGGGGGACTTCCTTTTTAGCTTTTTGATAGTTGGGTTCATAATTATCTGGCCTACATTTCAATTATTTGACTGGCACTGTAGGGCGTTCTAGTTTCAGGTTTTAAAATATTTGTTAAAATACGGTATAATGGTATCCCTTAAGAGTACCGTGAGGTGAAGGATATCCTGGGAATATGAAATGTTAGAATGTATTCTGGTGAAAATTTGTTAAAATACGGTATAATGGTATCCCTTAAGAGTACCGTGAGGTGAAGGATATCCTGGGAATATGAAATGTTAGAATGTATTCTGGTGAAAATCGAATGATAGAATCGGTACTATCAGTGGAAGTTTATATAAGCCGCATTCGATGGAACTGGCTTAAATCAAAACGCATATAAAATTCGTATTCCTTTTGAGATGCTAGTAACAACGTTTTACTCTGGTTGCTTGTTCATAAATAAATGCATGAATCAGAAGATTCATATTGTTTGCAGAGTAAAATTACTGTCATATAATGTACTATAGTGCCAAGAAAATAACATTAACAATCCATCAAAAATCCATCCATCCACTCCACCATCCAAATTTTAATGGACTCCACATAATATCGGTTACGTACGATGTATTTTTTGTCAGGATTCAGAAATAATGCTAGGGTAAACATCTAAAAGATCTTATATTACTTTCCTCCCCTTCACCCTTTTAAATATAATATGCAATCTCCACAAATAATTAATCGAAATCTCTATAAGGTTGTTATGTGAATGTAGTACTCGCATCCATCTTGTCTGGCCTTGCTTTTTTTGTACAGAACACGTGCAAGCTCGCCCAAATCACGGCTGATGCAAGTCACCACACTACCTACCACAAGGCAATTAGTGTTTTCCTGGGATCTATGCGGTTTAGCTTGTCTAATTACTGTAATTATGGATGAAACGCCATTTAAGTGTAATCGATTGGCAGTTTAATTGCAATTGGATCGATGCATCTTGTCAATACGCGTTATTTGATTGATATATGGAAATAGAAGATGTATCCTAGCCTAAAGGTATTTGTTGGTTTTTTTTCTAACTGATTACGATGATGGTTTGGAATCTGAGGGCATAGCAGTGCCCCCGCCAAGCCGAGCAAAAAAGCAGCAATTTTCAGTTATCCGCACTAAAACATTAACTAAGAATATAATATGTATTATTTACTTGTGCAATATAAAATACTGTGTTTTCATGCGATGGCCGAGTCAATATATTTATTTAAAACGTTAAATATTTTGAAACGGAATGAATAAAACATTAACCGACTTGGTATTACATGGATCTCACACTTTTTTACGGTGGAACAACGAGTTGCGAGACTTGGTTTTATTGACAAGTATTGTTTTTTATGGGATAGCCTTGTTATCATCACCGGACTTACGAGGGAGCGGGTGGCTCTCACCTTAAGCTTCAAGATTAATCTCTAAGCTCACTCTAACTCTAACTCAGACTCTAAGAATTAACCGTCATACCATTTCACGTCTCAGGATTAACGTTTAGTCACGCGACTCGTGTACGAAACTCAATGGACGGACTTAGCTGCTGGTTTAGTGTGTTGCATGGAATGCACGTCTGTACGCGATTTCCAGAAGGGCGTGGGTTCAAATACCTACTCGAGCAGCGATGGAGCAGTTGAATTGTCTCTATTTTTTTATATTCTTACGATTGGACTTGCGTTAACCCTTAAAGGGTACAGAAGCGGTACCATGAGTTGGCTATCGAAAACTTCGAGTTGTTTTTTTCATACGACTGATTTTAGTTCTTAGCGTAACCACCAGGGGCGCTGTACAAGTTTTTCATAGACATATTTACGTAGGCGATATCGAGTCCGTAACTTTTAAACTCATGGTAGCGCTACAGCATGTTAGAATTTTTCGCTGGTTTTGAACCTTAAGCCAACCACATAAGGTTTAAATTACTGTGCCAATATAGTCAGAGCCTTATACAGGGTTAAAACCGGAACCTACAGCAGGAGGCGTCGTGGTAGTTGGGCTAAGCCAGGAACCATGACGCAGCCAAGGCGATGAGGCACATCGCGGTGTTTTAGTCAGTAGATCCCTGGGCATTGCACTCCGCCCAGGAGCAGCGACTGGCATTTACCAACTTCTCGCCAGTCGCCGGGGAGTCCGACACACAACCGGGAGAAAACACCCTCTCCTTTTGAAGGTGCGCAAAGCATTTTAACGCGTTAAAAAAAAGGAATCCACCTACTCAACCGCTTATAACGAGTGCACATGTTTATTATTAGTTACGCCCCTCAATGCCTATCGCAGGAGTGTCGTACTCGTCACACCCGTGACGAGTCAAACCCTGACTCAATGTTTACATTACCGCCATACCGGCGTATGTCTTACGGTCAACGCCACGAGACCGCTTTCCTGGAAGATGGGCCGGGGTCTTACACAAGCGGTCAGATTAACACCCGAATACTCTGACGCGATATTGGAAAATGGTGGTTCATGTCCCCGTTCAGGCGAGGTCATGAATGCGAATGTTTTAAAATTTAAATTTACCCGAATACTGATATGATAATGGGATATTTGAGCGCTGATTTGCAAATTAAATGGGTTCTAAATCCAACAGACACGTAGTTACCCAATTTTGCCTAATTTTGAATTTAAGCGTCGCTTTAACTGTAATTGCTTAAAGGTTTATAAAGGAAGGTCAATTTTAATGGCTCCTGTCTAGATAACAGGTATGTATATCGTATATACCAAAAATTTAAATTGTGTAGGTAATAATATATTGATCTACTAAACCTTTTTAAATTTTTTTAGGTATAAAAACCTTTATTTGTGGCAGATTCCAGATAACTGGGCATAATCAAAGATATTTTAAGTGCTTGTTTTACACTTCTCCTCAAAACCGCAAATAAGCATGAAACAGAATTTTAATGTCTATTTAATTGCTCAAAAGACACTAAAATTCAAGCGCCGAGTGGCGATCAGTTGCCATAAACATAGCAACTCCCGCTTACCACTGACCACAGCTTTACTTCAATTGTAATCTTTGCCAACTATGACGTCGAAGGAAGCGCGACATGACGTCATGACATTGCCAAGCAATCCGGCAATGTACAAATAAGGATCTGTAGAGTTAATCGCTATCTTTAACGCAAATATTTGAGAATGGTGATCTAAAAACGTAGGTAATCTGTACCAATATGAAATGGTGTTTGCTTTATTTACACGATTGCTTAAATATCCGGAATGACTTTTATTATTTTTTTATGACTTAATTTATAGAAATGATCTAATCTTAATACTATGCCAGCTTAAATATCCATAAGTTCCACAAATTGATGTAGGTAAAGTATCGCCCAATATAACTTAAAGAAAGATCCACTTCATTAAAAGAATGACGATGGACAAGAATAATTCTTGTCCACTATCTTACGGAGGGAAACCGTTGTAAAATGTCATTGTTTTTCTTTTATAACAAACGGTATCTCTTGCGCATTGTGACGTGAAATTCCTAAAGTAATAACGAGTAAACCAGTAAATATTAGCTCCGGAAACGGATTCAAAGGCGCCGACTGCGGAAAACTTCATAACACGAGTTTAGGCGCCCGATAAGGATCCGCAGATTTGACGTCAGAGTCCAAAAGGTCCACCAGTGAATGTTTGAATTTAGGCCGGTGTTTCCCAAACTAGCCTCCTAGTAAGTAAAATAAAATAAGGCGTCCGACCGATATCAGCCATGGCAGCCGATCTCAATTGAGATCAGCCAAGTGCGCAGAACATATTATAGTGCACAAGGGTGCGCGCAAACTCAAGTGCACTCTCTATTCCCTTACTCTCATAATTCGGTGTGAAGTGACCCGACATGACCGATGATAGATCGGGCGCAGGACCACCGGCTTAACGTGCTTTCCGAGAACACGGGCGTTCAACCGCCAACTTCCTAACTCCGGGCTCAGTAATTTCATTACAGAAAAACTCACACAAATTTTGCCCGACCTCGGATTCGAACCGAAGACCTCTCGGTCCTAACGCAGCGCTTGCTACCAATAGACCAACGAGGCAGTTCCTAGTTGTGTTTAAACTGAATCATTATGTCAAAAGAACTGTGTATTGAATATAAGTCTTTATGGGTCTACACGCGATATTAGGAGAAGCAAATACATAGCTACTTACTGCCCGACATTTCGACTGGGTTACACTAATCATGGTCGCGAGCGAACTGGGGCGCCGCCCATTTTCGTCTGCCACAGCGGTTGTGAATTTATAAATCCACAGACATCTGTATGACTACCCTAGTGACAGATCTCTTTCTCTCACTTTCTTGACATCTCAGAGATCAGACAGCTGTCTATTTCTTTTCATTCCTTATGACTGACAGTAATGGAGCTTAGATCTAGACACGCGGTAGCGTGTCAAGCCAAGTTCAAGAAACAGAACTGGCGAGCCGCACCGTGTGTAATATTACACGAACCATTTGGAAACCACTTTTGAACCCCTCATAAATCAAAAACTATTTCGCATAAACGTATCAAATTTGGCTCATGTATTGTGACTTGCGAGATAAATATGTGTTCTAAATTTTATAAGCTCGTCTCAAACAGTTATTTAGATATTAATGTCCAAAAATCCTTATTTTTAACATTGACTGACTGACAGATCAAGATTCGAACCCAGTTCCAAATGACCTAGAGAGTTAAAATTTGGTGTGCAGATAGGTGATTGCATGAATACAAAGGAATAAATAAAAAACTGGCAATTTTTTACTAATTAGGTTAGGTTCTATTATGAACGCTTAACATAAATACCTAATTAGTGCCTAATCACGCCTATATACCGGGGAAGGAGCGGAGCACTAAGTATATAGTTAGGTATACTTACTTATTTACAATTAAGAGTAGGTACTTATAGTCGGTTTTTATATTTATTACTTAGGGTTATACCCCGTAAACGTAGGAAAATACAGTAACTGATTCAATTGTTTTATATTTATAAAGTCTAGTTTTAGTTTTGAATTTGTCCTTTTCAAAGGACCCACGGCGATACGATGATATATACTTTTCTACAAAAAGTAATGAGGTTTATAGAAACTAGCCAAGACAGACCTTCATAGGCTACCACCATACATTATCTTATGTTATAAGAAGATATGATAGGTATGTTATAGAGTTACTTATAAATAAATTTCTGGGTTGACCATTGAACTTGGCACCCATTTAGATCTCACTTCTTTTGTCGTTGAAGTCAACAACCAAGGCATTATCATAATATTGAACTTGGCTCTCATTTCACATTTATGTTTTTGATTGGTTTTCTTAATCCGAACATTCTCAATTCATTCAAGAAGCCTACAAACATGATACATTAAAGCTTTAAGTTTAAATACATTTGTTTAATAATTTTACTTCGGTCTCTTGTACCTTGTACAAGGTTTGAAGTCAGCAGCTTAAAAACTTATAAAATATTTAGATATAGAAGAAAAGATTGGAAAGCTATGGCTGAAGCAAATATTCGTCATGAAACTGCAGTTGTTGACGACTACCTTAGATGATGTTCAGCGTGGTGAATCATGTAAGGTATTTATTTTTTTACATGAATCAGGCTAGGGATTAATTTAGCAAACATTATACTTGTCCATACAAGTCATATCCCTGTTATGAGGTAGATGCCTCCTACGTCGCATACAAGGCGAAAAATTAAATGGTAGTACATACATTTTACACATTTTTAAAGATGCTGTCAAGGAGCAATTGGTAACCTATTTACATGAATTATAATCTTGATTCAGTCATTACGTACGATCCAATAGTTTAATGGCATAGAGTTCTAGTAATACCAAGTCAACTATGTAAACTAGGCAGCTATTCAGCTATTCAGCGAACTACGGGATTCCTGTTATCACAGTCTTCTGAGAAGTAGCGTTAATGCCATTGATATAATATCTAGACTGCAACCATTAAACCTAGGATACATAATTAGATACTAGTTCGTGGCAGTAGTTCAGTAAATAGATTACTAGAATTTGAAATCGCAGAATAAACTTGAATACGGTGTGCAGTTATTCTTAAATTAAACCCACCATATTAGGTCAATGGCTAAGATAAGACAAAGAAATCATCACGAATAAAATTAAATGATTTCTTTGCATTTTTCATTTGATCGTCTTTTTATAGTTTTAGTTGGTGAATTTATGCGGTGTACGGAAGTCAGCGCATAAATTCCCTGCATAGAGGTGAGACCCATCCGCTCCCACGCAAGTTCGGTGATGATGACGAGGCTACTCCAAGCCATCATGGTACATGTCAGTTAGGAAAAAGGCCAGACTTATCAAATTATAGGTTATAGGAAGATTTCACACACACAGTAATGAATAAATAGATGACATACAAACACATGCCAAATATATAGATGCGCTCTTTGTCAAATCGCGTCAACCAGCTAATAACCAATATCAAAGATAAAGACTCAAGTTTAAAGCAATATTTGGCAAAGATGCCCATAAAAGGCAAAAGCACGTCATCGCAATAGCGTACGTGATGCTATTTCGAGGCTGCACCACATTTAGCCCCCGTTATATCTTGAACAAGTAAACACCATCTTTAATTAGTGCCGCGTGGGCATCGTGGCAGATTCATGGACGCCATATTTGTTTTCATTTCCGCGGGAATCCGCGTATTTGTTTTCTAAACGATTTACTGTAAATCCACTAGCACCGCTGACAGACAAGTTATTTCTGTGTCTGTTAAGTGCATCAATTCGAGTTTTAATATACTTTTATTTGAGGTTATTCGGTGAATGCACTCAATTTTATTGCATTTGAAGAACTGTTGTTTTTATGCAAATATTTGTAGAGCTGCTTAGTCAGACGCGAACGCTGCAACGGTTAGATCAAAGCATACTTGTTTAGGGTACGCTAATGAGTCTATATCCAAATTAATAGACGTCGTGTATCTTTGAAGTATACTTTTGTAGGCAGTAAAGAAAAAATATATAATTTTCCTGTAACATGTAAAGTTCTAGGTATTACGACTAATATTCATGTATCTTTATAAAGAAATAACATAACAGAAAAGCATAATATAGCAAGCAGTAGACTTCCACTTAAAAAGTGGCAGGTATATAATGTATTAAAAAAATAGACCTAAGGTCCACAGCATTTCCAACTAAAAAGATTATCAACTTTGATTTGATAGGTGATGGTGGACTTGAACGAGCGATTGATTTGAACACAAGTGATGACGCTTGGTTACTACTGCCATCACGTTGACTGCCATACACCTCACATATTTGAGAAACGAAAGCTCTCTCCATACAAACACTCAAGTCAAACATGTGATTTCCAAATTTAAAAGACTGACAGTGAAAATAATCACAATAAAATAAAAGATGTAGCCTGTGGAAGTTGCCCAGAAGTTTCGCTCTATATAATACATCGGTTCCACAGAAAAATACTTTCGTAATTAGTCAACAAACCAGAAGCGAATTCCACCAGGTGAATGTAAAATGTAAATAAAGGATGCTCCAATGAATGCCGGCGCCCACATAGCCACGGTGTTCGTTAAAAACACCATATTTCTTTGTGCGCAAAATAACCGGTTAAATATAGAACCGGGAAAGTGTTATAATTACTGAGATATGGGGTAATGTAGCTATAAAGAGCGGGGTGAAAACATGTTGAGTTATGCGGTTTGCTGCGCAAAATGTCCGGTCGACGGTTTGCTGTGCCATTTGTAACAGGCGTATTTAAAAACTAGTTCCGTCCTAAATTCATTCAGCACTGAAAGGGGCCAGAAGGAAATGCCAGAGTTGGACTGAATACGGGAAACGTAAAGTATAAAATAAACGTCTAACATGAAAATAGTGTATTTCTTCTCTACTGATTCCTATCAAACAAGATGATTACCTACGTAAGCTTAGCAAGTGCAAGAGGGTAATTTGTATTGTTGGCCACATAAGCATGTCTAAAACATGCTTTGCATTTACTGAACGTATTTATACCTAAGGACGGCTGCTGCATTGGACGCATTGGTGGCGGTGGCTCGCGGCTCATACATACTCATACTTAAGCAAATGCTTGTGTTGCTTGCTTGGTAGAAATACTACTTACCGTGTTCCGTTTGTTCTACCGCGGTCGCCGCCGCCACCGCCACCGCAGGCGTTCAGAGGGCCTACCATGAGTTGGCTATCGAAAACTTACGTACGTTAAAAACCTATCGAGTTGTTTTTTCATATCGCCGATTGTAGTTCTTCGCGTAACCACCAGGCGGCGCTGTACAAGTTTTTCATAGACATATTGACGTAGGCGATATCGAGCGCGTAAGTTTTAAACTCATGGTAGCCCCACAGTTTACCTTCCAAATACACATTGAAGAGTTCTAAAATACATTAAATTCTTGTTCCACTCATCCCTTGAGCACGCGACCTCAGAGCAGAGCACGTGAGTAACCAAAGTATGCTCTACACCAACAAACATTAATTGGACCGACAGCGTTACGCTGTATTGTATCCAAAACAGGGGAATATCTAGAATCGTTGGCAGGGATTCAAACGGAAATTGCTTAGGTAGGGTTGTCAGGTGTCTTCCTAATGCCAGAGATAAAACCGGCCAAGTGCGAGTCGGGCTCGCGCACAAAGGGTTCCGTAGCAGCAAATATAATAAACTTATTATGTCAGATCTATCTTATAAGGTTCAGCCATCGTTTTCAGTGTAAGCACAATAACTTAACCAAAATTACAGTTAAATCAACCTATCTCAAAAACTATAAGAGATACTTTGATCAAACCAAAAATCGTTGAAAGAGTTAATTAGCATGCATCACCTCTATTTTTTTAGAATTTTATACCCCGTAGTTATAAAAATAGAGGGGGGGGGACATACTTTACGACTTTGAGAGCTGATATCTCAAAAACCGTTCACTTTAAGAAAAATGTTTTTTAGAAAACTTTATATCATTTTAAAAGACCTTTCCATTGATACCCCACACGGGTATGTACATCGAAAAAAAAAATTTCATCCCTCAGTTACATGTATGGGGGGGCCCCACCCCCAAGTCTTTTTTACTATTTAGTGTCATATTTTTGTAGCGGTTCATACAACACATATTCCCATCAAAGGAGAACCACCATTTTGGGCCCAACGTTACAGGATTAAATTATATATCAAAAAATCGGTCTATTTTTGTAAGTTAACTTATAGAAATCTTAGCCAAAACAGCAATGGCCAACTGGGAAAAAAAGCTGTTTTTTTTATTTTCCTTATGTTACTGGTTTTGTAAACGTTCATTTATATTATTTATTAATAACGTAGGTACCTTCCCAAACGTGATACAGAAATCTATCCATAGAGTATAGTAAACAGAATCTACTTATGACATTGATCGATTTGATTGATGTCGATTAATAATTAAAATGTTTTATTATTTATCATATTTATTTAGATCGTATCCGAAATACTATCATTCGGAGACGTACCGGAGTCACGGACATTACATCGATTGTGACGAAGTTGAAGTGGAGACGGGCCGGACATATGTGCAGAAGAGAGGATGGCAGATAGGCACGCAGAATTGCCGAATGGAGACCTAGACTCGGACGGAGAAACGTTGGGAAACCACCTATGCGATGGGCCGACGATATCACAAAAATATTGGGCAAGACCTGGATGCGAGCAGCAAAAGACCGGGTCAAATGGAAAGCACATGAAGAGGCCTATACCCAACAATGGGTGATACAGGGCTGAAGAAGAAGAAGAAGACGCACAGTTTTTAGATGCTATTTTTTTTTAGATGTATTATGATGATAAGGATGAATAAAATAATTTATTATTATTTTGTAATGACCTGCTTTTGTTACATTTATTTTTTATACTGAACTGCTCTGTCCAGCCATAAGCAAATATGCATTTAGAGTTACCTAGTTCATTATTCACTTTAATGAAATATCTAATAAATTGGTTTTATATACAATTTTAAACTGTCATGGTTACACACATTAGAAAACTGAAAGTGTCCGGGATATGCAAGCGCCATGATCACGGGTGAACTCCCCAGTTCACCCGTGATCATGGCGCTTGCAACAGTGCCGAAATATCGGGAGCTCATTAAAACAAAACAACATGGTAAATATCCCGGACACTTTCAGTTTTCTAATTGGTTTTATAGTTGACTGGCTCGATGGAGCAGTTGCTAGTGAATTCTGGCTTCTAAACCAAGGGTCATGGGTTCGAATCCCACCCAGGATAAATGAGGAGGAGACTGACACCCAGGAGAATGTCTAAGATATAAGACTTTGACTTCATAAGTCGAATGATTGCAATATCCATAGATTTATTCTCATTACCTACTATGTAGCGTGTGTGCGCGGTGCAGTGGGGCGCAGGGTTGACCGGGCATTGCGCCGTCAACGACGCTTGGGAATATATGTTGTTAATATTCTGTTATTAATATTCAGAATTACCCAACAACTTAACAAATCACAAAATCATATTTCACGGACACATGCAAGGTTCCCTGACCAATATAGATGACATATAGCTTATGTCTTGATACCATTTTACCACTTTATCTGTACTGTTGGATAGCTTGTATACAATCTGTAATGCAAAACTTAAAAAAGAAACACCCTACAAGCTTTCTTTCATAATAGAAAAACAGATAACCTCAAAAATATTCACTGTATTTTTAGTGATTTGGCCATTGCGGATCAACATGAAAATTCGTCTCATGGAAACCTTTTATATGCTTTGTCTGATGGCCAACTTTCAGCTTTGTAACGTTGGGCCCAAGTTTGTATGGAATCGGGTGTTCTCCTTTCATCACTGTAGTACTTATAGTTTCCGAGTAAATCGGCTGTGACAGACGGACAGACGGACAGACGGACAGACGGACATGACGAAACTATAAGGGTTCCGTTTTTGCCATTTTGGCTACGGAACCCTAATAATAGATACTAATCGGTCTCCAGAAGGCTACCGCTTTGTTTTAATAACTTAAGCGACAGGTTTCACTGCTAATGCTGCCAGTGAGCCTTAGCAATAATTTCACCAGGAATTCGCTTACTGCTCTGGGCAAGGTACACCCTGGGTTGAAAATATATTTAGTAATATCTAAATATGCTCTAAAATTTAATCAGGTCTATTTGTACAAACCCTAAGCACCATGAGAACAAAAAGATAATATTATGTAGTAAAGTTATTAAAACAACTACTTACCTAATCCAAAAAGTGCTGTAATTTACTGTATCGCCATTCTAATTAATCCTCCTCATTCCTAATCGGTAGTTACTACAGCTGTTATCTAATTTCAGCATGGTTTATGATACGAAGGTACTAAAATAAGAATAAGATTTTAGCAAAACGGTATAATACTTTCGGTTCGCTCGCGACTATGACTAGTGCAAATGTGCAATCCTGTCGAAACGTCGTGCAGTAGGTACTTATACCTTATGGGAAGACTCATAGTAGGATATAGTTTTTAATATAAAAGTCATAAATCTTATGTGGCATACTGACAGCCCTATAGAGGCACGCTTTGATGTTCGCGCTGAATACCTAAGGAACTGGTCACAACTGTCACAGCTTTGTGATTCAACGGAAATATTATCGGAAGAATTTTAATAGTAAACTTGGCACTGAGAGTTGGATACGAAAATATGAGGTCGTTAATCAACATTAAAATGTTTACGCTAAATATCAGGCGCCGTACATAAAAAATCAAAGTTTTTTTTTAAATTACATTTTGATATTGTACATATGTTATGTACGTTACATACATACCAATAATGTCACAATACAATACAAGATAGTCATTGCACATGATAGCTGGTTTGTTAGACATCAGTTCTGCTTTAATGCCAAAATGATATTATCCGTAGGTAACACCTCTGAAAATAAACAAACATTAACTATTTTTTTATTATTAATTTTATAACATTTGTCTTGGAAATCATACGTGTTCTACGTCGCATAATCGTATAGGTAAATTATAATACGAACTACTAACGTCGACAACAAGTAAAATCACAATTTAATGGTTTAAATCAAAATAATACCACTACGAACAATTTGAAATCACTTTATTTACTTCAGATTTATTTAGTGATAAATTACATAAATATTTACACTAACAAAAGTACATTATTTACAAATTGGTTTATTTTATTTAGTAGGTTTATATAGCTTTATTTAAGTCTTATGTTTATATAGGAAGACTGCGTTCTTCCGAAGCAAACTCCTTCATTAAGTACTTACATAGCAAGCATAATAACTATAAGTGTAGAGGACAATTACTGTAGTATATTTTTAATATTATCTATTTTTTATCATTTAGGAGTGAACAATCAACTAAAACTTTACCTTAACATTATGCTTGAACGCAGACTTCATGTATTTATTAGAATTAAACTTAAAGCTTTGACAAACTAACATAATCAGGCTGATAACAGGATTATATAGATAGATACATCAAAACCGCAATATAAAATATTTAAACTTACTAGGTAGGATTATATAAAATATCATTAAAAAATATCAGTCCAACATTATGCTTAAATCGCGATACTTTAAATAAGAATTACAGAAATGGACTTGTCCTCTAATAGTTATTGATAGGCTTAATACCAAACCCATACGATGGATTTGGTTAATATTAAACTATAGTTTAATAAATAAGGACAAGGGCCGTTCTGTTTCTCGGCTTATATAGTTTTATTATATAATTTTTTTTTATAGTTCAGTTTTACACCAAACATATTCCTTCCGTTACTAACTCCATATTCCCATAGTTTTCATCTAGTTATATCTGAAATTTTGACTAACGTGATAAATATCTGGCCCGAGGGACCGAGCAATTTAAACATTTGCTAAGGTTAAAGGTAGCACCATAAAATAAGTTTAGTATTAAAAAAAACTATATTATTAAACTTGGAAATACACCAGGATACCTTAAAACAGGAGTTTAATAGGATAAAAGAAAATAGTAATAAGTATATTACCACCCCCTTTTAAAACATAACTAACATGTGCATCGAACAGGGGGAGAGCAAATCAGTCATTAGCTTACACTATGTAGGAATCAAACCCAATACTTATAATAACAAGATAAAGTAAAAAGAAGTTATATTTCTGATTGTTCATCATTAATGAGTGCTATCGTTTTTGCGCTCACCAGGCGGCGCCACTGTTGAGTGAGGTCCGAAAATACGACTGTAAAGCTTGCTACGGAAGCCAAAACGGAAATGTACGTTTAAATCATATTTTATCCATTGAAACGTAAACCTATTGGCCAAGCAAAAGTGTTCCTCAGTGCCATTTTGCACGAAAAAAGGGCAAACGGAAGTATTTTCCTCAGCTTCGCTTTTTAAACATACATATTGTCATATTGACTCTTACATATTGAAAAATGTTAATCTTAATAGGAAAAACCCTCAAAACGACCCGCAAACAGTGGCATTAGACATTTAGAGGACCTCAATCGACACAAGCGCTCCTAGCGGCTAATTCACATGCGATAGCCCCCATTAATATGTATTAATTTAATTTTATTTATTTTTCTGTGTATGTCCTTCATCTGCACAAAAACTACCTTGTTACAGTATGACCAGTTATAATTTATTTCATAGCATTTTTTTTTATTTTTGTCATTTTACGGAATGTGATTGGAGAAATGGTTGGCCTTTTAAAATAAACAATAGTTAATTGATCATAATCCTTAGATTGACTGAAAAAAGGTACAGGAAATGTTCAATCTTTTGACGCCATATTCCTTTTCGTCCAAAAGAATTTATTAACAATAGGTAAATTACTGTCATTTTATAACTTTAAGTAGACTAATATTATTTATTGTAGTAGTATTATGTTATAACATCGTATTATAGGTATTATAGTTATTTTATATATCCCCAGATATATTACAGCAATGTTCCGATATCAGTTTTTAAAATACTTTTAATATAATATTTATAGATTATCTATCATTTAACATCATTAGACTTCAATTAAATTAAACTGATTTTTTAAATGTTGTTTCCTCAGTTAACCTGTAACATAATTATACATTAGTATGATTCAAGTTATTTTAAAATTGATATATCATATCCGGGTTAAGAATAATTGTTCTATATTCTAGCTAGATTGTTAATGACAAATGAAAAATGTTGGACATTAACGAAACTAAACAATAAGCTTTGGAATATAGTATGTACTTAAATGTCGCCTAATGTTCAATTATTCTGAAATAGCAGTCAAATCTATTCACATCGCTTCAAAATATAGTTCAAATTGATCTAAGAACGTCTTAACAGAATGACAGGATGTACAATATATTATAACGTATAATACGTCTATTTGACTATATTAAGACTGTAAAACCACGTATACTCGTACCTACAACATTGACAAAGAACAGTATTGTCCTGACTACAAAATCGTTAACGTGAAAATGGTTATTAGAAGTCTTTAGGAATTTATGAAAAATTCCTTTGTTTATGGTTGTAAAGAGTTTTGGCGCACATAGTATGAATGCGACATAAGGGATTCTTATTATATTGACTGGCTCGGTGGAACAGTGATTAGTGACCCTGGCTGGCGGTTCCAAGAGTCGTGGGTTCGATTCCCACTCGGGACAAATATTTGTGTGATGAACATCGGTGTTTGTTCCGTGTCTGGGTGTGATTATGTATTTAAGTATGTATTTATAAATATATATGTATGTATATCAGTCTCTGACGCCCATAGTACAAGCTCTGCTTAGTTTGGGGTCAGATGACCGTGTGTGGAAATGTCCCAGATATTATGGAAAATCGAA
Source organism: Maruca vitrata (assembly GCA_039566165.1). Classification (NCBI taxonomy): domain Eukaryota; kingdom Metazoa; phylum Arthropoda; class Insecta; order Lepidoptera; family Crambidae; genus Maruca; species Maruca vitrata. Next base: position 823,463 of record CM076920.1, read on the forward strand.
GTTAGCCATAGTAATCAGCATATAGTTCGACAAGTACTGTAGTACAGTACGCCATATTCATTTACGCCCAAAATGGGTCGTTTGTGCCCTAAATTTGGTCATCCACATCTCACAATAGACCAGGTCACATGCCTAATACAGAATCAGTCTATAAACTGTACATAGTTATTTTCTAAGTAAACACGATATGGCAGTCACATCTCATACGAACCTATATTTCTTCCTGTACCATTTACACGTTGATCATTCGGCCACATTATACAAAGCTGTCAACCGCTCCAAGAATCCGTTCTCAATAGTTTCTCCATGGAGGGAATCCGTCCTTACATCCCTCGCCATTTCCCTTTCTAAGTGCCTAATATCTCCAAGTGACAAGGCATTGACTGCATTGAAATCTTTCTTCTCTCTTTGGGTATACACTTGTAACTTACCATCTGTATTCTCGCCTTTGTAACCGGTCTTGTCCACGTCTTCTAGATGACTCCTGAACATTAGATCTCTATCATCACTTACCCTGTCTTCGTTCTTGTAATTAGAACTGTATATATCTTTGAACTTCGCGTAGTGTACTTCGGGGCGTAGTTCGAAGACTTCGATGTCGTTGTTCTCGGCTATCTTGAACTGTCCTTCTGTCTTGGAGACGGTCACGTTGGGAGCGCCCTCCTTCTTGGTTACGCTCTTCTTGGCTCGAGGTTTCTTCTCTACGTTCTTGAGCGTGGTGAGCTCCTGTTTGTTAGGTGATGTCTCGACTGCATCCTTCTTGAACTGTTTGTGCGTCTCCTCTGTGATGCTTTCGATGTTTTCTATGAAACAAACGAAATTCAATGATTATTGAGTGTCATTGTGAACCCAGAGATTTAAGTATTGTCTATTATTATCATAGACAAGACTAAAGATGACAGTTGTCTTTATTCTTGCCCGTGACCACGAGCGCTGTAAAGAGCTCGTAACGTCGGGTCTTTAAATTATATGTTTAGAATAGCAATACACGCGAATAAAATCCGTAAAATTACTTCTATTTGAAAAGTTAAAAAAAAATACAAGTTGTAAATTTGGCGGTACAAAAAAAAATTAGTAGGTACTTTTTGCAAAAAACTTATCGTCGGCTTAGAGTGTAAACCTGCTAACTCCATATCAGGTACATTTTCAGGAGAGACGATTAGATTGTGTATTTATTTTCACACTTTCGAATGGTATAAATAACGTATTAAAGTAAAAAAAAGGAAATGACAGGGTTACACTCTAAGCCGACGTTATTATCATTGACTTAACGTACCGATTTTGATGTTATTAAGCTTGGCGGGCGCGTGGGGGTCGCGGCGGCGCGTCTTGTCGTGCGTGGCGCGGTGCCGCCGCAGGTCGAAGCCCACGCGGAAGCACTTGTATGTATGTATGTATGTATGTATGTATGTATGTATGTAACGTACCGATCTTGATGTTGTTCAGCTAGGCGGGCGCGTGGGGGTTGGGGCGGCGCGTCGTGTCGTGCGGGGCGGGGTACCGCCGCAGGTCGAAGCCCACGCGGAAGCACCTGTATGTATGTATGTATGTATGTATGTATGTATGTATGTAACGTACCGATCTTGATGTTGTTGAGCTTGGCGGGCGCGTGGGGGTCGCGGCGGCGCGTCTTGTCGTGCGTGGCGCGGTGCCGCCGCAGGTCGAAGCCCACGCGGAAGCACTTGTATGTATGTATGTATGTATGTATGTATGTATGTATGTATGTAACGTACCGATCTTGATGTTGTTGAGCTTGGCGGGCGCGTGGGGGTCGCGGCGGCGCGTCTTGTCGTGCGTGGCGCGGTGCCGCCGCAGGTCGAAGCCCACGCGGAAGCACTTGTATGTATGTATGTATGTATGTATGTATGTATGTATGTAACGTACCGATCTTGATGTTGTTGAGCTTGGCGGGCGCGTGGGGGTCGCGGCGGCGCGTCTTGTCGTGCGTGGCGCGGTGCCGCCGCAGGTCGAAGCCCACGCGGAAGCACTTGTATGTATGTATGTATGTATGTATGTATGTATGTATGTATGTAACGTACCGATCTTGATGTTGTTGAGCTTGGCGGGCGCGTGGGGTCGCGGCGGCGCGATCTTGTCGTGCGTGGCGCGGTGCCGCCGCAGGTCGAAGCCCACGCGGAAGCACTTGTATGTATGTATGTATGTATGTATGTATGTATGTATGTAACGTACCGATCTTGATGTTGTTGAGCTTGGCGGGCGCGTGGGGGTCGCGGCGGCGCGTCTTGTCGTGCGTGGCGCGGTGCCGCCGCAGGTCGAAGCCCACGCGGAAGCACTTGTATGTATGTATGTATGTATGTATGTATGTAACGTACCGATCTTGATGTTGTTGAGCTTGGCGGGCGCGTGGGGGTCGCGGCGGCGCGATCTTGTCGTGCGTGGCGCAGTGCCGCCGCAGGTCGAAGCCCACGCGGAAGCACTTGTATGTATGTATGTATGTATGTATGTATGTATGTAACGTACCGATCTTGATGTTGTTGAGCTTGGCGGGCGCGTGGGGGTCGCGGCGGCGCGTCTTGTCGTGCGTGGCGCGGTGCCGCCGCAGGTCGAAGCCCACGCGGAAGCACTTGTATGTATGTATGTATGTATGTATGTATGTATGTATGTATGTATGTATGTATGTATGTATGTATGTAACGTACCGATCTTGATGTTGTTGAGCTTGGCGGGCGCGTGGGGGTCGCGGCGGCGCGTCTTGTCGTGCGTGGCGCGGTGCCGCCGCAGGTCGAAGCCCACGCGGAAGCACGCGTATGTATGTATGTATGTATGTATGTATGTATGTATGTATGTATGTATGTATGTAACGTACCGATTTTGATGTTATTAAGCTTGGCGGGCGCGGGGGGGTCGCGGCGGCGCGTCTTGTCGTGCGTGGCGCGGTGCCGCCGCAGGTCGAAGCCCACGCGGAAGCACTTGTATGTATGTATGTATGTATGTATGTATGTATGTATGTATGTATGTATGTATGTAACGTACCGATCTTGATGTTGTTGAGCTTGGCGGGCGCGTGGGGGTCGCGGCGGCGCGTCTTGTCGTGCGTGGCGCGGTGCCGCCGCAGGTCGAAGCCCACGCGGAAGCACTTGTATGTATGTATGTATGTATGTATGTATGTATGTAACGTACCGATCTTGATGTTGTTGAGCTTGGCGGGCGCGTGGGGGTCGCGGCGGCGCGTCTTGTCGTGCGTGGCGCGGTGCCGCCGCAGGTCGAAGCCCACGCGGAAGCACTTGTATGTATGTATGTATGTATGTATGTATGTATGTATGTATGTAACGTACCGATCTTGATGTTGTTGAGCTTGGCGGGCGCGTGGGGGTCGCGGCGGCGCGTCTTGTCGTGCGTGGCGCGGTGCCGCCGCAGGTCGAAGCCCACGCGGAAGCACTTGTATGTATGTATGTATGTATGTAACGTACCGATCTTGATGTTGTTGAGCTTGGCGGGCGCGTGGGGGTCGCGGCGGCGCGTCTTGTCGTGCGTGGCGCGGTGCCGCCGCAGGTCGAAGCCCACGCGGAAGCACTTGTATGTATGTATGTATGTATGTATGTATGTATGTAACGTACCGATCTTGATGTTGTTGAGCTTGGCGGGCGCGTGGGGGTCGCGGCGGCGCGTCTTGTCGTGCGTGGCGCGGTGCCGCCGCAGGTCGAAGCCCACGCGGAAGCACTTGTATGTATGTATGTATGTATGTATGTATGTATGTATGTAACGTACCGATCTTGATGTTGTTGAGCTTGGCGGGCGCGTGGGGGTCGCGGCGGCGCGTCTTGTCGTGCGTGGCGCGGTGCCGCCGCAGGTCGAAGCCCACGCGGAAGCACTTGTATGTATGTATGTATGTATGTATGTATGTATGTAACGTACCGATCTTGATGTTGTTGAGCTTGGCGGGCGCGTGGGGGTCGCGGCGGCGCGTCTTGTCGTGCGTGGCGCGGTGCCGCCGCAGGTCGAAGCCCACGCGGAAGCACTTGTATGTATGTATGTATGTATGTATGTATGTATGTATGTAACGTACCGATCTTGATGTTGTTGAGCTTGGCGGGCGCGTGGGGGTCGCGGCGGCGCGTCTTGTCGTGCGTGGCGCGGTGCCGCCGCAGGTCGAAGCCCACGCGGAAGCACTTGTATGTATGTATGTATGTATGTATGTATGTATGTAACGTACCGATCTTGATGTTGTTGAGCTTGGCGGGCGCGTGGGGGTCGCGGCGGCGCGTCTTGTCGTGCGTGGCGCGGTGCCGCCGCAGGTCGAAGCCCACGCGGAAGCACTTGTATGTATGTATGTATGTATGTATGTATGTATGTATGTATGTAACGTACCGATCTTGATGTTGTTGAGCTTGGCGGGCGCGTGGGGGTCGCGGCGGCGCGTCTTGTCGTGCGTGGCGCGGTGCCGCCGCAGGTCGAAGCCCACGCGGAAGCACTTGTATGTATGTATGTATGTATGTATGTATGTATGTATGTAACGTACCGATCTTGATGTTGTTGAGCTTGGCGGGCGCGTGGGGGTCGCGGCGGCGCGTCTTGTCGTGCGTGGCGCGGTGCCGCCGCAGGTCGAAGCCCACGCGGAAGCACTTGTATGTATGTATGTATGTATGTATGTATGTATGTATGTAACGTACCGATCTTGATGTTGTTGAGCTTGGCGGGCGCGTGGGGGTCGCGGCGGCGCGTCTTGTCGTGCGTGGCGCGGTGCCGCCGCAGGTCGAAGCCCACGCGGAAGCACTTGTATGTATGTATGTATGTATGTATGTATGTATGTATGTATGTATGTAACGTACCGATCTTGATGTTGTTGAGCTTGGCGGGCGCGTGGGGGTCGCGGCGGCGCGTCTTGTCGTGCGTGGCGCGGTGCCGCCGCAGGTCGAAGCCCACGCGGAAGCACTTGCCGCACTCCTCACACTTGAACGGGCGATCGCCTGAGGACGACAAAACAGGTGTTCAGACTGAATGGTCGTTAGCGAAACAGGTCGTTAGCAAAAGCAAACATTTGTGTAACCCAGTCGTAACGTCGAGTAGTAAGTAGCTATGTATTTGCTACTCCTAATATCGCGTGAAGACCGATAAAGACTAACATTTACTATACCATACCATTTGAAAACGAATTGGAAAAAAGACTTGTTGTATATATTTTTTTTAATGGTTACGACAGGAATCTTGAAGGTTTAAAATGTCGACACGGTACATTTATGCTTCTCGAGTAACTGCTACACAAGTCATCATCATCATTAGCAGCCCATATACAGCTCTACTGCTGAGGCACGGGCCTACCCTAAACCAAGGGCGATAAGGCCTTAGTCACGAGTGTCCGCTACAATGTGTCACTTGCGTCACTTGCGTACCTGTGTGCGTGCGCATATGCGCGAGCCGGTAGACGGACGCGCGGAAGGTCTTGGTGCAGTACTCGCACTTGTAGTTGCGCTCGCCGGTATGGATGCGTCGGTGGAGCGACAGCGAGTACTTGCGAGCGAATTCCTTGTTGCAGAAGTCGCATTTGAATTGTTTCTGAAATAAGATATGAGAGTCATTGAGTGGGAGAGACATAAAAGTGAATTTAAGATATATTGACATTTACATACTAAAAAGTATGCGTCTTTTTCTTTTTTCAGAAAGACTTAGCTGTTTAGCCTCAGACGGCTATTACAGCTTCACCGGAATGGGGGAGCGGAAGGCGCACACCCCTAGTACATTTAAGCAACTCAAAAAAAAAAAGTGTACGTGTTATCGCACAATTAAAATATGTGCGTCTTGGGACGCACATTACTCGCTCAACAGAAGTGATAACTCAAAATAATCTACTGTAAGTAAGAGAAGAAGAACTTGACACATTCTGGTACACCCTCGTTAATCCAGTCCTCCAAAACTACTTTTTGAAATAAAACTCATTTGAAATGACTCAACGGGCAAGAGTCCTGCCCGTGACCACGAGCGCTGTAAACAGCTCAAAACGTCTGATCTCTAAATAATATGTTTAGCTAGTGTGCCAGTGACTTCGTATTCGTTTACCCCCGTTTTTTACACATTTTCCATTGTATCTTTGTTCTTATTGGTTACAGCATAATGTTATATAGCCTAAAGCCTTCCTCGATAAATGGTCTATCCGACACAAAAACCAAAATCCAACGATTTTTAAATTCTAACCAGTATTTCCTGTAATTAACGCGTTCAAACAAACCAACAAACAAAGTCTTCAGCTTTATAATATTAGTATAGAAGTATAGATTAACAATACACGCGAGTTTTATCCGTTAAATTATAGCGAAAATAATAACTATAAAAACGACTTGCCATACACCTGATCTACACTTAACCTTAGGAAGGTTACTTTATGTACGTACCCGGTCGGAGTGCAGCGACACCTTGTGGTAGCGCAGGTCGCTCCGCTGCCGGAACTCGCGCCCGCACACGTCGCATTTGCACGGCCTGTCGTTACTGTGCGTGCGTTTGTGGATCTATACAATAGGGCAGTCGAAATATGTAAAAGGAGACTGACATAACAATGACTGGCTCGATGGAACAGTGGTTAGTGACTCAGGTTCATAACCTACGGTTCCAAGAGTCGTGGGTTCGATTCCCACTCGGGACAAATATTTGTGTGACGAACATCGGTGTTTGTTCCGTGTCTGGGTGTATTATTAATTATATTTAAGTTTATTTGTGTATCCACAGTTAATCCTGATTTCCGTAACACAAGTGCTTAAGCTACTTACCACGGGATCAGATCAATGTATGTGTGTTGTGTAATATTTATTTATTTATAACAACGCACAGCCTGACATATAAACGTAGGCACTTGAAACTTGGAAGCGACGTAGCTTTGGCACCGTAGAGGTGCACTTAAAAAGGAATTCCCGAAAATCCCACCGGAACGGGAATAAGTGGGAAAGTCCTTTTGTATGAAAAATCTAAACCGCTTAAGTTAGAACCTTGAAATTTGGCATCCAGGTACCTTAGTGAATTCGAAGCTTAGTTGCAATAGCAACATCTAATTCGCATATGATGATGGTACCCTAAGACGCGGAGAGTTCTACACCTGCGTCCGTTCAGTATGGCCGGTACAACGTTAATGCCACATTTGAAACCAGGCATAGACCACCCCCAAGCGATGACAGCGGTCGATGTCATAGCTTGACGTTTCGTTGACGTTGATAGCTGACGTTTCGCTCGATCGAAGCGCCAACTCGCCGACATATAATAGGCCAACAAGGATGAGCCATGAACCAATTATTTGAACAGTATCTTTGTAATTATCGTGTCGCTTAAGGACGTTAGTTAAGGTTTGATCATTTTAAACAGATACGGCAAACATAGATTCACTTTAAACAAGATTTGTTTGCCCGGATAGGGATCGAACCCACGACAAGATCACTACCTAACTCACCATTCAACCAGCTAAATAATAATAAAATTTAAAAAGATCTATAGTTAATTACAGTTCTGAAGACTTACTATCAACGCTTGCGGAGTGTAGAACCCTTTGCCGCACTCGCGGCAGAAGTGTTGCTTGTCGCTATGCGACAGTAGATGGTACATCAGACTATTCCTGTTAAAATACAAATACAATTGTTTAATTTTACTAATTACAGTAGGCAAAATGTACAAAAAAAAAAAAACCAGTATTTTTTACGGTTTTTATTGTCCTTACATATTCTTGATGATATGTGAATATGGGGATTACGTGAGCAATACCACCGTTATGGCTAATGGTGATTGGTAAGCAAAGGTGCTCCTTTGCTTGCCGAATGTATTAATAACACCAGTCTAGTTCTCATCTGTCATCCGTGCATAAACCTGCATTGTGGCCATGACCACTTTGACAAATGTACTGACGAAGAAGAAGTCCTCACTCATTTAGGAGGTATGAACTTCATACTATGAAGGCTCATACATAGGTTGTAAGTAAACTTCATGGCGACTTCTTCTTCATTTTATCGTTGGGCGGCGTGTCCTAGACCACGCTCGCTGAACATCTATAGCTAGAAGATGGGTAGTTCGAATGGAATCAGTTCTAAAAGTAAGATTTTCTAAAGATCGAATATCGTTAATCGTTGTACTGAATGACTGGAGGGATTGGATTAATGCATCTCTTCCACACAGGTTGCACTGATTAAAGGGAGGGTCTTGAATATATGCATCTGTAGCCCTCACCTGTGCATAAACACCCGTCCACACTGGTTACAATCGAACTTCTTGGGCGGTTTCTTCTTAGTTTTGTCGCTAGATGGCGCCGGGGGCGGCGCGGGCGCGTCGGGCGCGATGCTCTCCGGGAACGGGCTCAGGGGCGCGGGCTCGGGGGGAGACACCTCCACCTCCAACATGCGCTGCAGGACTTCCTCTGTAAAAGAGTGATGATTATGATGATGGTTGTCGGTTAAATTGTGTGTCCATCTTTGGTATTTAACTAGTGACCGGTACTCGCTTCGTTTCGGGTATATTATACATAAAAACCTTCCTGTTAAATCCATCTATTTATTAAAAAAATACCATCAAAATCCGTTGTGTAGTTTTAAAGATTTAACTACACAACGGACGGCAACGGCATACATAGTGAGACAGACGCGGGAAGCGACTTCACCGTGTATTGAAGTGGTAATATAGTAATAATAATAATAATAATAAACGTTTATTGACCACATAACATACACAAATAGGTATACAACAGATTATATGAAAACAAAACACAAAACTTAAGCAAAAACACACATATACATAGACAGAAAAAAGGAGTACAAAGAATTAACGCGAACAGATAAGGACAGGATGTGGTCAACGAGGTACAGGCCTCAGCATGTGCTACATCAGCCTGAGGACAGCTGCAGCGCTGGTATTCTGGCCGTACCCCGAGTGACATAATATTGTTACGACCATGAGAGACCGTGCAAGCGAAATTAGTCTTATCGTCGTATGGATAAGGTCTATATTCGCTTGCACGATACTACGTCACACACTCTGGTCGGTCGGAGCAAGCTCCAGCGAGTTCTAGAAATTTCGATCTTCGATCGAATATTCTCGACGCCACGCGAAGAGCTGCGTCCTCACTGGGTATAAAAGCGGGATGTACGACGCGACGGGACAGTTCCGATTTGGAAAGCGAAGCGAATCAGTCTCCTGCGAACTAGAAGTGATCGAGTGCGTTACCTGCGAATAGTTTCAGTGAAATTCAGTGTTTTAGTGTGATTCAGTGCATTAGTGTAATTTAGTGTTCCGTGTTTAGTGTTGTAATTAAGTGTTTTTAAGTGTTTAATTGTGTAATTGTTAGTCGATAAATAAATTAATTGTCTTTTGGTGACTTTTGGCGTATCTTGAATTAAACGTACCCCGTTCCCGCAACAATTGGTGTCAGAAGTGGGATTCAAGATGCCTCTTACACCACGAGAAGACAGTGAGGGCCGAGTAACAAGGAGTCAAACCGCGGCCCTGCAAGAGGGTGAAGGCACTTCAACGGAGGGATCAATTCAAACATCAATTGGGCCTGTGGAGCTTGCAGACTTATTTAAAATGCTGCAGACACAAGCCACCCGTCAGGAGGAGCAAGCCCGTCGCCAGGAGGAGCAAGCCCGTGAGCAAGCCCGCCGCCAGGAGGAGCTAGCCCGTCGCCAGGAGGAGCAAGCCAGCCGCCAGGAGGAGCAAGCCCGCGAGCAAGCACGCCGCCAGGAGGAGCTAGCCCGACTTCAGGAAGCACAATTCGCTAAACTGAGGGAAGAACAAGCCCTTCGCCAGGAAAAGCAAGACCTTCGCCAGGAAGAGCTAAGCAAGAGTTTGTTGGGGGCTATTGAGAAGAAGCACGAAGTATTAGAAAAGCAGATTGATGCTCTCAAGGATGATGTGCTAAGCGTCAAGACCCAACACGAAGATCGACTCACCCAACACGAAGATCGACTCATCCAACATGAAGATCGATTCACCCAACATGAAGATCGATTCATCCAACATGAAGACCGATTCACCCAACACGAGGATCGACTGAGCCAGGTGGATGCTGAGATGCCACAGCTGCATACCAAAATGGCAAGAGTGGGGACCCGGGGTGCTACGGTAGTGTCGGATTCTCCGAAAATCGAAGTACCCCACTTCGATGGAACGACGTCTTGGGCAGCATTTTGGTACCAGTTCGAGACGGTGGCGAAAGGAAAGGGGTGGAACGAGGAAGAGTCCATGATAGCTCTGACTCTGGCTCTTCGTGGAGATGCCCTGCTCACGTTGGAAAACCTGCCTTCCGGATAACAGAACTTTAGGTGCTCTCCAAAGAGCATTAGAGGGCAGGTACAGCGACAAACACCTGGAACACGCATATAGAGCACAACTCCGCGACCGACAGCAGAAGCCTGGTGAGAGTCTGCAGCAATGGGCAGCGGAAATCGAAAGGCTAGTCAGACGTGCCTACGTGTCATGCCCTACAATGGTGGAATCAATGATCCCACAAGCTTTCTGTGATGGAATTAGAGATGCAGACGTCAGACATACCGTGAAACTGAGCCATCATCAGACCTTACAGGAAGCTCTAGCCCATGCTTTGGAGGTGGAAGCCGTGCGTCAAGACGCTAGAACTCAACGACTTCGGGAGGTTGTGGTGAAGGAAAAACCTTCTTTGGGTCCGATGTGCTACGGCTGCGGCGAGAGGGGCCATATTCGGAGTAGTTGCCCCAAGCGAAGATGGCCACGTAGAACGACAGTAGCGTCCTCTACACAGGTGGACGCAGAAGAGCTGTCGTTAAACTAGAAGAAGCCAGGGCCGTGGGGCGGGCGCTGGCTGGTCAACATCGAGCCCCTACCGTCACTGTTTCACAAATTGGTAATGGGAACAACCTTACAGTGGTTGGACAGCTGAACAGCGTAACGTGTCATTTTACTATTGACACCGGTGCTTCAAGAACAATAGTGCGTCCGGAGCTATTGAAAAGGACTATTGTGTGGAATCAGAGACCATCCGTTCAGCTTCAAACAGCAACAGGCCAGCCAGTTACCGTCTTCGGTGAGACGATGGCGAAGATAACCGTTGGAGAACAAACCTTTGAATACGGCGTTCTCATAGCAGACATCACGGACGATTGCATCATCGGATTGGACTTTTTAAGAGACCAGAAGTGTGTGGTAGACGTCGCTAAAGGAGTACTTAGTTTCCCCGAACAGGAAGTATTCCTAGAGGGAGCGAGATCATGCGCAGTTTACTGCCTGAAAAATACAACCCTACCGCCGAGATCTGAAACTCTGGTCAAAGTTAGATTCCCTTACACTGCGTGCCAAGGGCGAAGCGTCGTCATAGAAAACTGCGGCGACCATCCGAGTTGGATCACAGCAAGAACTCTGGCAATGACCGGAAAAGGAGCGCTGGTGCGAGTCATCAATCTTAGCGGAGATGAAGTGCAACTACGGAGAAACTGTGTCATCGGACGGTGCGATGCAGGTCAATCCATCAGAAGGCTGAAAAGGGCCCGGGAACCGGAATCCTGTCAACGAGATGATGTCAAGCCGCTCCTAGCAAATTGTAAGGACAAGCTATCTGAGCGGGAACTTGAGCAAGCTAAAAGGTTGTTGCTAGATTTCAACGACATATTTTCGAAGGGTGACCATGATTTGGGCAGGACAGGTCTCGTTAAACACAGAATAGACACGGGAGACGCGCCACCAATAAAGCAGCGGCCTAGACGCCTTCCATTTGCCAAAGAGAAGGAGGTAGCAGACATGGTTGCTGAGATGCAGAAGAACCGCATCATAGAACCTTCAACAAGCCCGTGGTCTTCGCCAGTAGTCCTGGTAAAGAAGAAGGACGGCAGCACCAGGTTTTGTGTGGACTACCGGTTGTTGAATAATGCAACGAAGAAGGACAGCTACCCCCTGCCCCGTATAGACGACACACTGGACATGTTGAGCGGCATGAAGTGGTTCTCAACAGTGGACCTTAAGAGTGGGTACTGGCAAGTTGACATCCATCCAGAAGACAAAGAGAAGACGGCATTTACGACCGGAACTAGGAATGGATTGTGGCAGTTCAACGTCATGCCCTTTGGACTTTGCAACGCTCCGGCGACATTCGAGCGGTTGATGGAAAGAGTACTGGTTGGACTTCTGGGTGATGCATGCCTGGTCTATCTGGATGACATCATTGTCATGGGTCGAAATTTCACAGAGCATGTCAGTAACCTGAGGAAGGTTTTCACCAGAATACGAGAAGCAAACTTGAAACTCAGTCCAAAGAAATGCACGTTTTTCAAGGAAGAAGTCGCCTACTTAGGCCACATTATTTCATCTAAAGGTGTAAGGACTGACCCAGAGAAGATCAAAGCTGTCCAACAATGGCCTATTCCAGCTAACAAGACCGACGTGAGATCATTTTTGGGTTTATGCGCATACTACCGGCGCTTTGTAAAGAACTTCTCTGATATAGCGAAACCTCTTCATCGGCTCACGGAAGATAAACGAGTATTCGCCTGGGACTTGAATGTGATCAAGCCTTCGTCAGATTAAAAGAACACCTCTGCACCAGTCCTATACTTGGCTACCCGAACAGAGAAGGAAGGTTTATCGTGGACACCGATGCCAGCAATACTGGCATAGGCGGAGTTCTGTCGCAAGAGCAAGGTGAACGGGAAGTGGTGATTGCCTATTTCAGTAAGTCACTTTCAAAACCTGAAAGGAACTACTGTGTGACTCGTAAGGAACTGTTGGCTGAAGTGAAGACTCTACAGCATTTCAACAAGTATCTCGTTGGAAGACAGTTTTCCCTGCGGACAGATCATGCTGCGTTAAAATGGCTCTTGCAGTTTAAGAACCCTGAAGGACAAGTGGCGCGGTGGCTAGAGCAACTACAGGAGTACAATTTCACAACAGAACATCGTAGTGGTAGAACGCATTTGAATGCCGATGCCCTATCAAGGAGACCTTGTCCTGTGGCCTGCACTCATTGCTCTAAAACGGAGACTAAAGAAGAAGTCCGGATGATTACCACCCAGGGACTTGATAATGAATGGAGCGAAGACGCTATCAAAAAGGCTCAAAAAGAGGATAGTGACCTGAGGAAAATATTTGAATGGAAGGAAGTAGGTCAAAAACCTTCTTGGAGCCATGTAGCATCATCAAGCCCCATCACGAAAAGTTACTGGGCACAATGGGACAGTTTGGAGATTAAGGATGGAGTACTCTTCAGGAAATGGGAAACACCAAAAGGGGATCAAACGACACTACAGCTGATTGTACCCCGTAAACAAGTTGCTTCGCTACTGAGGTACATACACGATGGGGTATCCGGGGGACATTTAGGCGTGAAGAAGACCCTAGAGAAGCTGAGACACAGGTTCTACTGGATACACTGTCGGGAGGACGTCGAAGACTGGTGCAAGAAATGTACGACTTGCGCATCAGTAAAGGGCCCACAAACCAGAAGTAAGGGCAAACTCAAGCTGTACAACGTCGGCGCTCCTTGGGAAAGAATTGCAGTAGATGTAGCTGGCCCCTTTCCAGAATCCGACGAGGGAAACAAGTACATCATTGTGGTCCAAGATTACTTCACTAAGTGGCCTGAAGTCTTCGCTACGCCTAATCAAGAAGCAAAGACGGTCGCCAAGAAGTTAGTCCACGAGGTAATTTGCCGATTTGGTGTGCCTCTTGAAATACATTCAGACCAAGGAAGAAACTTTGAGTCAGCACTGTTGCAGGAGGTCTGTCAACTGTTGGGTATGCATAAGACCCGTACTACACCAGCACACCCGCAATCCGATGGCATGGTCGAGAGATTCAACCAAACGTTGGAAAACCACTTGGCCAAAGTTGTAGACGAGCATCAACGAGACTGGGACCAGTACATACCGCTTTTCTTGCTGTCCTACCGATCTGCGATCCACGATAGCACCAGCGCAACCCCAGCAATGGTAAACTTCGGTCGAGAAATGCGGCTTCCGGTAGACGCGTTGACTGGGACACCGCCAGAAGCTCCGAAACCAGTAACGGAATATGCAGCTGACCTACAGAAGCGCCTGGATGAAGTACATGCTCTCGTTAGAGACTGCAGTCTAAAATCCAGCGAAAGAATGAAAACCCGTTACGACCGCAAAGCCAACACCGACGGTTTCGATGAAGGGAGTCTGGTTTGGTTACACAACCCACTCAGGAAGAAGGGCAAATCACCGAAGTTCCAGCCAAGGTGGGAAGGACCATACAAGATCATCACTAGGCTGAACGACTTAACCTATCGGATCAAACAAGGGACAAGAGGCAAGCCGAAAATTGTTCACATTGATCGATTGGCTCGTTACCATGGGTCAAATGATGCTCGGGACGAGCATGACTAAGAGGGGGATAATGTTACGACCTTGAGAGACCGTGCAAGCGAAATTAGTCTTATCGTCGTATGGATAAGGTCTATATTCGCTTGCACGATACTACGTCACACACTCTGGTCGGTCGGAGCAAGCTCCAGCGAGTTCTAGAAATTTCGATCTTCGATCGAATATTCTCGACGCCACGCGAAGAGCTGCGTCCTCACTGGGTATAAAAGCGGGATGTACGACGCGACGGGACAGTTCCGATTTGGAAAGCGAAGCGAATCAGTCTCCTGCGAACTAGAAGTGATCGAGTGCGTTACCTGCGAATAGTTTCAGTGAAATTCAGTGTTTTAGTGTGATTCAGTGCATTAGTGTAATTTAGTGTTCCGTGTTTAGTGTTGTAATTAAGTGTTTTTAAGTGTTTAATTGTGTAATTGTTAGTCGATAAATAAATTAATTGTCTTTTGGTGACTTTTGGCGTATCTTGAATTAAACGTACCCCGTTCCCGCAACAATATAGTAAATTTAAAAAAAAAAAAAATAATAATACTATCATAAATAATAAAACAATAAATAATAATAATACACACATTTAAAATTACATATAAATATAATATACACAACGACTAAAACAACATATAACAAAAGGATTGAAACAAGAAAAACAAGGACAACAGAAAAAAGGAATAAATTACAAATTACAAACACGTAAGTTTAAAAGAAACAAAAAAAAAAAAAAATAATAATAAAAAGTATGAGACTGAACGCTCCTCTATGTGCCACGTTCAACACGACTGAAGAAAAATAAAAAAGAAAAAGTTTAAAGAAAAATAAAAGTAAACCACGTTTGCCACGTCATAATTTATGGATTTTTTACCGTAAATTTTATGCGCCTTTAAGTTTTTAAATTTTATGAAAAAGGAGGCATGAGCACCGGCCTCAAAGATGCTGGGAGACAGTCCGCAATGCAGACCGCGAACAACCTGGAGGTACGTCAAGTAATTTCTGTTGTTCGAGTAAGTGCATTTTCAGATTCTTTTTAAACGTGTTTGACGTTTCCAGATTGCGAATCGGCGGCGGAAGGTCATTCCAGCACTTCGAGGCGGCGAATCTAAAAGATCCCCGAAAGGCTACCGTTCTATGTTTGGAGGTTATAAAGACATGAGAACAGGCTCTCCTGGGGTACTTGCTGAGATCCCCAGCCAACGTTAGCTTATCAAAAAGATAGTGCGGCCTGCCCGTACCGATGACACCAAACAGCATAGTGGCCAGATGGAGTCGTCTGCGAGCGTCCATCTTTAGCATATTTGCATTATTGAGAAAAGGGGTGACATGGGACCTGGGTGGAACACTAAAGCAAAATCGAGCGCAGGCGTTCTGCACACGTTGGACTGCCTTCGCTGTTTTGGACAGAAGACATGGACCATACACTGTGTCACAATAATTTAGCTTAGAAAGTACCAATGATTCACACAAAGCGATTCTGACCTTTTCGCTGAGGTAAGGCCTGACATTGTATAGTAATTTTAACCTAAAATAACAATTCCGGGTACACTCAGCGATGTGGCTTTCGAAATTTAAGCAGCCATCAATTGTTACTCCTAGATTCTTTGCTGATTCAGCACGCTCTATAGGGACACCATTTATATGTATGTTGAGAGGGACATTACTATGCTTGCACAAGTTGATTCTTGTGCCAATTAACATGTATTTTGATTTTTGGGGTTAAGGACAAGACTGTTAGTTTTGCACCAGGCAGTTATCTTCTCAAGGTCCTCATTTATCCTAGATATAGCAAGGAGGTGATCGCCAGGTTTAAAGGATATGTAAAGCTGGAGATCATCTGCATAGAGGTGATATCTGCAGTTTTTAATGTGGGTTGTGATATCGGCCCCATACAGCGCATAAAGGAGGGGTCCTAAAATTGACCCTTGTGGAACGCCTCGCGTCACGGGTAGCCGAGCAGATCGTGACTTGGATCCATCTGAGTTAGTTAACTCGGTGAGCTGCCATCTATTCTTAAGGTAGCTGTTAAACCATTTTACAGCACAACAATCAAATCCATAGTAAGACATTTTGGATAAGAGTAATGTGGTGTCAATTGAGTCAAACGCCCTCGAAAAATCGAGTAGTATCAAGACACTGATTTCACCCTGATCCTGTGCATAAAGTAGATTATCCACCACATCTGTCAAAGCAGTTGCCGTACCGTGACCCTACGGAACCCAGATTGCATTTGGGGAAGTAAGGACTTATCTTCTACATATTTTGTGACTTGTTCACACACAATCTTTTCGAGAACCTTTGACAAGCATGGCAGCAAGCTAATGGGGCGCAGGTCATTCAAAGAAGATAGATTATTATTCTTGGGTAGGGGCTTCACCACTGCCACTTTCCAGCTTTCCGGGAAGGCTCCGCTATTGATTGAGCTGTTCACTATTGCTGTGATGGTAGAGAGTGATTGTGGAAGAGACAGCTGTATCATATCCAGTGAGATTCCATCAATGCCCAATGCATTAGACTTAAGCCCCCTTATTGTTTTCAGAACTTTGTCCAGAAGACACCATTTGCAAAGAGAAGGTTGTGTGAAGAGCCCTATGGAATTCAAAAATGTAAGCAGGGATATCGGTACGCAGCCATGGCATGGGAGGTCAAGAAAGTGTGCATTTATTTTGTTGGGATTTTTGAAGGTGAGGTAGATCCGTGCTCTTCTTGTTAGGGATAATGTGTGACTTTAGATTTTTCCACAGCCTTTTAGGATTTTTAATATTATTGTTGATACTTTGATTAAAATAACATTTTCTCTCTCGCTCAATAGCTGCAACCACAATTTGCTTCATCTCTTTGTAGCAGGTTTTTGATGACTCAATGCCATCACTTTTCCACTTTTTATGGTAGTTGTCTCTGACTTGCATCATGGATTTGATTGTGTCTGTGATCCAAGGATGAGGCGGGTTTTTAAATTTCCTTATTTTGACTGGTGCATGAAGATCGAATAGTTTAACTAGACAACAAGTGAAAGCATGAACCATGCTACTTATATGGCTAATGTTGTGGAAACTGTTCCAGTCAATTGTGTCCAGGTCTGCATCCAGCTGATCCACTAAAATGTTCCTTAAAGGCCTGTAGGTAACCCACTGCGGAGCGGGCTTTTCACTTCTTATCTTTAGTCCTGCTGTGATCATAGCATGTCCTCCCAACTCCGGTGTATGCTTGACAATAACATTTACAATGCGAGTGTCAGTACAAATCACATCTATAAGGCTGCTGCTGTCCTCTTTAAAGTGAGTTGGCTCGGTGACCACCTGATGCAGGCCAGCCCCATTTAAAAATTGGTTAAATTTTTTTGTCTTCCCGCTGCCAGTATTGAGAAGGTTGATATTAAAGTCCCCAGCCAAGATCACTGCATCATGCTTAGGAAGAGAGGCTATTGAGTCTGATACCCCGTCGAGGAAGGTGTCCACATCCAGCCAGGGAGGTCTGTAAGCTGTGCCCATCACCACTTCGACCCCGCATGTGCGGACTATGCACCACATCTGCTCGACCTGCGCATTAAATGGGACATCACAAAACCGGATGTTCAAACCTCTGCGTATATAGAACCCAACCCCACCCCTCGTCCTCCCCGTATATTGTTGGCTCTAGGTGTATGCTTCAACCGGTATCCGGCAATCTTTGGAGCCTTGCTATCCTCTCCAGTCCTTAACCAGGTCTCGTTAATTGCTAGGATGTCTGGATTCAGCTCTTCCACTGCCACAATGAACTCCTCATGGCCTGTCCCGAGTGACCCGGCATTGTACAAACCAACTACAAGATTTTTTAAAGGAAGCTGTGTGATTCTAATGTGATAATTAGGTTAGCCTCAGCGAGTCGGTCAGAATCACATATTATAGTAATAGGTGTAAATAGATATATTGATTGTAAATAGTTAATTAAGGATAGAATTACAGAGTAGATAATTAAAATTGTTAATATAGTTGAGAAAATATTGATATTTGTATGTTTGTAATTAGGTTCTATATTAATGTTAGAAGCCAAATTATTGTAACTAGACACAATCTTTTGAGAGAACATGTAGTTTGTCTGAAATAATATTTGTGGAAGTAATAATAGTTTTTCACTTAGATACCATAGTGGGAATAAATAAATACTTTTTAACATTACAACATTGACTGACTCTGAAATAGTGTTTAGTAACTCTGGCTGGCGGTTCCAAGAGCCGTGGGCGAGGGTTCGCGTAATCGCGTCCTACTTGAGACAAATATTTGTGTGATAGTATGATTCGATAGTACTTACTACTATGTATAAGTAAATCTTTCATAAGTAAAAGTTTCACGGTGTATATTACCTTTTAAGTGCGGCGGCGGCTTCTGGTCGTGCGAGTGTGGTTGCTGCGAGTGCGAATGCTGCGAGTCCTGCGGGTGGTGCGAACGCAGCTGCCTTATTAACAACAATATTACCTTTAAAGTGCGACGGCGGTTGCTGAGCGTGCGGATGTGGCTGCTGCGAGTGTTGCTGCGAGACCTGCGGGTGTGTCTCGTGCGGCTCTCTTATTAACAACAATATATTACCTTTTAGATGCTGCGGCGGCTGCTACGAGTGCGAGTCCTGCGGGTGGTGCGAATTCGAATCACCGTCTGAGCGAGCAAACGTCAACCTTTGAAGTGCGGGTGTGGCTGCTGCGAGTGTCTCGTGCAGGTGCTACTGCGGGTCCTGCGGGTGCGACTCAATTAACAACAATATATTACCTTTTAGGTGCGACGGCGGCTGCTGGGCATGCGGGTGCGGCTGCTGCGTGTGCTGCGCGTGCGGGTGCGGCTGCTGAACGTGCGGGTGCTGCGAGTGTTGGTCGTGCGAGTGTGCCTCGTGCGGGTGCTGGTCGTGCGGGTCGTGCGGGTGTGTCTCGTGATGCGAGGGCCGCGCGGGGCAGAGCGGGCAGGCGGGGGTGGCGCAGGCACCCGCGGCAGGCTCGGGACTCGCGCCGCCGTTGCGAAGGTACCTGCACAGACACATACATTCATAATGTTGATGAAAAATATTTCTTACAACAACAAGGCAAGTTGAACAAAAAGAAAATATTTACTAAAACATATTACAAAAAAGAATAGCCTGAAATATCATACTGTATTAGAATACCTACAGGATAAATTATAGTCATATATAAAAAAATAATGTACAAGCAGTTTATGTGCTGATATGTGAAGTGCGTCCTCCCCTCTTTTATGTTGCCGTGCTCAATAGGGTCCATATTAATCGAGGCTTACTCTTAGATGCTACATTTAAGACCTTTTGTATGTGTATGGAGTGCAATAAATAAATAAATGGTTGACAGACTATACAATGGGTATGTCACCGTGATATTGTAAACAACGTTAGATTGCAATCCATCTCGTGAGATTGTGTACTGTCGAAAAACTGTGAACCGTAACAAATATAAAAACAGAAACTAACTGACTGACTGACATATCAACGCACAGCCTAAACGGCTAAACGTAGGCACTTGAAATTTAGAAAGGACGTAGCTTAGGTACCGTAGTGCACCACTAAGAAAGGAATATCCAAAGTTCCCGCGGGAACGGCAATCAACCGGAAAATCCTTTTGAATAAAAAAAAGAACCGGCTTCAAAAACCAGGCTCACTAAAAATTACAAAACAATATAATACGAACATTTATAACTATCTGGGTATGAATTTGATATGTTGTTGAAGGCGGTGCCAATCAAAATTTTAGGGTCAACGAAGCACTCTGTGCTTTTTTGCATGAAATATAAACGGCAGTCCACGCGAACAAAATCGCGGGCACAGATAGTTATCTATAAATGTCAGTGAATATTGTACTAGCAACATTTTCCTCATCAATCCTCACGGTTAAGGTCGTTGCTTGCCATGCGAGAGGTCGCCAGTTCGAACCCCGCCAGGTACCAATGTGTTTTTCAAATTTGAAATTCATATGTACCATCATTCGACGCTTTAACGGTGAAGGAAAACATCGTGAGGAAACCAGCACACCTGAGAAATTTTTCAACGGTGTGTGAAGCCATGTCAGAGGCCTGCGGGCGGTTTAAAAACTCTGACACCAGGTTGTTCATCAACCATACGATAAGAAGAAGAAGATCAATCCTCACCAATGCCTAGAGGCGTGGTCCTGCCGCACATGCCCGTTGTCAACTGTAAGATGAGGCAGAAGGGTCTGCTCGTAGCCCTCCCCGCCCTCGTCGACGGCCACGTGGATGCCCTCCATCAGGTCCTCAGGCTCGCTGAACTCCGCCATGTCTTCCAACTGTGAATTATGAAACAATAATAAATGAATAAATATTTCAGAACGTCACATACATTGATCTGATCTCGTGGTAAGCAGCTTAAGCACTTGTGTTACAGATATCAGAATCAATAGTGCATACGCAAATATCTAGACACGCGGTAGCGTGTCAAGCCAAGTTCAAGAAACAGAACTGGCGAGCCGCACCGTGTGTAATATTACACGAACCATTTGGAACCACTTTTGAACCCCTCATAAATCAAAACTATTTCACATAAACGTATCAAATTTGGCTCATGTATTGTGACTTGCGAGATAAATATGTGTTCTAAATTTCATAAGCTTATCTCAAACAGTTATTTAGATATTAATGTCCAAAAATCCTCATTTTTATCATTGACTGACTGACAGATCAAAATTCTAACCCAGTTCCAAATTACCTAGAGAGTTAAAATTTGGTATGCAGATAGGTAATTACATGAATACAAAGGAAAAAATAAAAAACTGGCAATTTTTTAATAATTAGGTTTTTTTTTTATTTTTTTATTTTTATAAGAAGCTAACAAGATGACCTCACTCCATATGATGGTAAGCGGTAGTGAGATGCACATATGAGGTCGACAGGCACAATAGACCATGTTGAGCCTATCGCACTCACCCTGAAAGCCGTGAAAAAGGAGACCACTGCTGCGGTTAGGTTCTATTATGAACGCTTAACATAAATACCTAATTAGTGCCTAATCACGCCTATATACCGGGGAAGGCAGAGCACTAAGTATATATTTAGGTATACATACTTACTTATTTACAATTAAGAGTAGGTACTTATAGTCGGTTTTCATATTTATTACTTAGGGTTATACCCCGTAAACGTAGGAAAATACAGTAACTGATTCAATTGTTTTATATTTATAAAGTCTAGTTTTAGTTTTGAATTTGTCCTTTTCAAAGGACCTACGGCGTTACGATGATATATACTTTTCTACAAAAAGTAATGATATCCAATCAAAAACATAAATGTGAAATGAGAGCCAAGTTCAATATATTATGATAATTGCCTTGGTTGTTGACTTCAACGACAAAAGAAGTGAGATCTAAATGGGTGCCAAGTTCAATGGTCAACCCTGAAATTTATTTATAAGTAACACTATAACATACCTATCATATCTTCTTATAACATAAGATAATGTATGGTGGTAGCCTATGAAGGTCTGTCTTGGCTAGTTTTCTTTAGTTAGTTAGTTAGTAGTCTAGTTAGTTGTCTTGGTTAGTTTGGTATTTGTCGGTATTTATTTTATAATTCCGAAAATTTGGATTGTTGGTAGAAACTAGCGAGCGAACATAATAATACGTTGGTAAGTTTATAGAAACTAGCCAAGACAGACCTTCATAGGCTACCACCATACATTATCTTATGTTATAAGAAGATATGATAGGTATGTTATAGTGTTACTTATAAATAAATTTCAGGGTTGACCATTGAACTTGGCACCCATTTAGATCTCACTTCTTTTGTCGTTGAAGTCAACAACCAAGGCAATTATCATAATATATTGAACTTGGCTCTCATTTCACATTTATGTTTTTGATTGGATATATGAATACGAAAATATTTTTTTATAACACACTTAGCGTAGGATAAGGGCAGGAGAATGACGATGAAGACACCCAGCCACGGAACAAACACCAAAGTTCAATGAATACGAGGCACAATTATGAATTTTATCTTTAACGGATACCCATGTCCGTTTATAATATACCCTTTAGACAATGGCGAAAAATGTGGGCGCAGCAATGAGAATTGTCGCGTATGAGAATTTCACAAGATGGCAGGACGTTGATATGAGGTCAAACTTTTTTTAGTTTTTTTTAAGACGCTAACAAGATGACCTCACTCCGCCTGATGGTAAGCGGTAGTGAGATCCAAATATGAGGTCGACAGGCACAATATACCATATTGAGCCTGTCGCACCCACCCTGAAAGCCGTGAAAGAGGAGACCACTGCTGCGGCAACAACGAGACAAGGCGTGGAGTCTCGCATTGGTATTGAGCTGTGCGGGTCCGAGTCGGCCAGTTCGTCGAACAGAAGGGTATCCCCGCACCACTTCGTCTCTACGGGTCTCCCCCGCGCGGGCCGATCCGCCCCGCCCGCACAATACCGCCGCTAAGACTCCACTGGTCCGGCGCTTGCCGCAGCAATGGTCCCCCCTGGCTCCGGTTCGTACAGTGCTGATCCCGGAACGCGACCTGACCGAGAGAGGCCAGAGTCACTTGGCGGGTTTTACACAACTGTATGGTGGTAACAGCAACCGGTCGACAAAATGTCTCCCACCTGACTAAACTGCTACGTGATTGGTGAATATTGGCATGTCACATCAAAAGACGTAGATGGCAAGACGTAGATATGAGGTCCAACTGTATACAACTGTATATCAACTGCATGTCAGGCCCAACTGGACCTCATGCCTACGCATCTACGCCATCTAGTGAATAAAAGATTCCAAGTTTCCCTAGCATCGCAAGAATCGATACCTACTCTCATCATCAGCACTTATACTTCCGCGCTGCTGGGGCCCAACCCAACCCTAAACTAGGGCGATCAGGCCTTAGTCAACCACTCTGGCCAAGTGGGGGTTGGTCGACTACACGACCTTAGAATCTCTTCGTAGGACTGCAGGTTTCAGCGTCGTATAATCGTACAAATGAACTTCAAATTTTCAAAACACGTAGCGGGGTTCGAACTAGCGACCTCTCGCATGGCAAGCAACGGCCATCGACGATTTTATACGTACTCTAATTTCCTAGTATTCCTAGATGAAGAGTCTACTTCCCGTACCTTCGAGTTGGCGTGCTTTTCCTTGATGTGTTTGTCGCAGTGCTTTTGCTTGCGGAACGACTTGTTGCACTTCAAACAGCTGTACAGTTCCAGCTTATCTAGGGTCGAGTAGAGTTCACCTTTCTCGCCCTCCGCGTTCACTGGCTCCTGAAAAATAAGAATAACAGTTAACAATTTAGTATTGTCTACTATTTGCGCGAAAATTACACATTTGAAAACGAATGTTACGGATTAAAATCGCGTGTATTGTTATTCTAAAAATATTTTTTCGAGCTCTTTACAGCGCTCGTGGTCATGAGCAAGACAGTTCACAATTTAACATTGCAAGACCAGATGCAATGCTTATTGTAATTAACTAAGCTCCTGTGGGATCAGGAGAGAGTGGTACAAATTATTAGTATGTTTCCCGTGAAAATAGGGTCTATTGTGCCTGTTGTGTCTGACGACCTCATATGTAGACCTCACGATAGCTTAAATCGGGCGGAGTTAGGTAATTTTAAAAGTCTTTAAAAAAAAAAGAAATGGAAATATTTGAAATCTGTCACTGTGTGCTAATGATCAACTATTTATTGATCCATGATCATAGTTTTACGATCGTCAATTCTATCAGACGAGAGGTTTGCACAAGTTAAATAATTTGAATTGAGACACCGTCTATTACAACACGATAAAAGACACGGAATCGTAACTTATGAGCAGTTATTATTTGAACATAGTCCCGGACTCTTCATGCGGGGCGTAGCATTTAAACAGACTCTCAGGGAGATGTAAACAGACTCAATAGTCTATTGTGTGTCGACCTCATATGTGAACCTCACTACCGCTTACCATCAGCTTGAGAGAGGTCATTCTGTGCAGCCGTAACATAGAATCTCATAATTACCTTGTCCATGCTAGCCACAGAATACTGCATCTTATTGCTAGTGTAGTTGAGTGTTTTATCGCTCGACGTGTACAGGATGTGCTTGTCTATGGGCTGGTACATTGTCTTTGGCACGGTGTTCTCGAGCGACAGTTCCACTATCGAGTCTGGTAGGGTGGCCACGTTGTCCACTATACATGTGTTCGTCATCTGTGAAAAACATAGATATTAATATTTATAGGGAATCTAACAAGGACTCTACAGTTTGAACATCTTGCTTTTGAATTGAGTAAATATTACAAAGGAAACAATTTCCTCACTTTTATAAGAAAATTGTTAATAGGCTACTTATTCCTTCATCGTTTCTACCATTCAGGCACAACTCAAATTAGTCATTAAAAAATCGTTCATTCAGTCACTCATTCATTCATTTATTCATTCCCTCACTCACTTATTTCTCTTATTATTTTTAATTCACACACCCAACCTCAAATTTATTGGCACAGTCCTTTTCACATACACTATTTGGCACTACATTCATTCATTCGTTCACTCACTCACTCACCTTGTCGATGGCGATGTCCCCGACGGGCACGGGTCCCTCGAGCACGATGCCGGCGTGCGGGTCGTAGTGCTGCCGCAGGTGGTGGTAGAACTTGAGCTGTTCCTCGCCGTAGAACTCGCCGCACACCTGGCAGATGAAGATCGGACGCATCTGGAAGATATTTAATGTTCAGTTGAAAAATCTAGCCGTTATCAAGGCTAAATATGAAACCATCGTTATCACGGTTTTTTGCAACTATCAAAGCCGCGAAAAGTCGAAAAATTTCGAAACAGATTCGTCGCAATCTTTCGACAAAGTTGTGACAAACATGCGCGCAAATCTTGCTAAAACTTATGCCATAACCAATCAAATCATGTCACTTGACACACTAGTGAAAAAATCTTATTTATTTATTTATTTATTTTAAGGCACATCAACAATGTAAACACAAACATTCTAAAATTAAGCATGCATTATAAATATTCTAGTGCTTACATCTATTACAGATATGCACAAAATGGTATCTTGATATACTTGCTGTTAAATTTAGTGACAGTTCTTGAATTCGCTTACTTACGTAGCAAGCTTTTGTACGCTTATTTCAACTAAATATACTTACCATAAATAAGTGGATACTTTACAATTTTTGTGAGAGAAAATATCTTAAACTAGAACTTATGACAGTATGATGATTCTGTAGATTGTAGTTGTAGTTTTATATATTACTAGCTGTGCCAGCGACTTCGTCCGCGTGTCCCCCCGTTTTTTACCCCTTTTTGCATTGTATCTTTGCTCCTATTGGTCGCAGTGTAATGTTACATAGCCTAAAACCTTCCTCGATAAATGGTCTATACAACGCAAAAAGATTTTTTCAAATCGAACCAGTAGTTCCTGAGATTAGCGCGTTCAAACAAACAAACAAACAAACAAACAAACAAACTCTTCAGCTTTATAATATTATAGTATAGATGTTCTGTTAATTTGTATTATTTTATGTTAAATTATTTTTTTCTTGTCATATGTGACCAATAAATTATATTCTATTCTATTCTATTCTATTGTTGTTAAGCTAGAAAACTTTATACAAGGCCACTTGCCTCGTGCGCTATATGATGAGCGTCCGGCATGTGCGGATGCGGCACGGCCACGAAGTTGTCCGGCAGGATCTCCTCGCTCGGCACCTCCTCCGCGCAGTTGATCACCACGATGTCCGGCTGGATCTCCGGCTGGATGGACAGACAGCATTTAAGTTTTAGTTCTCTCTCTCTCTCTGTGGTCGATCCTTCATGACTGAAGATCGCGGTCACCATTCTTCATCCAGCGGTCCGTTAGGCGTTTACAAATGTTGCGGTCGGCAGCCATACGTACAACTTCCTCGAACTTGTGGGAGCTATCCGGCTTTAGCTGATCCGACCAAGTTTTAGTTACCAGTATGTAAATCAGACACTCATTAGAAAACTGAAAATGTCCCGGATATTTTCAGTTCTCTAATGAGTGTAACCATGACAGTTTAAAATTATATTCAGAGACTCATAATCCCACAAAAACAAATAAAATTTCATCGTCATTTTCCACGACTTTTTTGCATTCGCGAAATAGTCGTAAAAACGTTGTTGGGACAAACCTTATACTATGTAAATAGTCTAGTCCGACTACTGTAATAATATTACGTACACCTCTGTATGTTTTTAATAAATAAATAATATATTTTTTTTTAGTAAAAGGCTAACAAGATGACTTCACTCCACATGTGAGGTCGACATGCTCAAAAGACCATATTGAGCCTATCACACTCATCCTGAAGGCCTAATATGATGATGATAAATAATAATAAATAAAAAAAACACGCGATACACACAAAGCCCGCCGAACCGGCAGCCTATCTAGACATATTTTTTTGTACTTGCACCTTTAACCCTCCACTGACCTGGTGCGGCGTAGCAGTCCCGTTGTTCCTCCTCAACTTCCTGGATATCCTCTTCTTGTGCGGTAGACTCTTCTTGCTGTGTTGCTTGCCGTGGGCCGGCGACGCGCCCGCGCCCAACTCCAACACTGGCCCGTCGGAGTCTGTTAGCATGGCTGCGTCTTCCTGCAAAGGAGATGAAAGAAGATTGAGAGAGAAGTTTCTGTCGGAGTTTGGCTATAGCGGCTGATATTAAAGGAGATCAATTTTTTTTTCCTAACTGACTTACGATGATGGCTTGGAGTAGCCTTGTCATCATCACCAGACTTGCGGGGGAGCGGATGGCTCTCACCCCTAAGGGGATCAACCAATTAAAGACCTTCACTCACTTTCTGTTCCCTAGGTGATATGGCAATCAGATTTGACTGACCGAGAGTATAATAGAAGATTGACTATAAATAATAATAAATAAATATTACACAACATCACATACATTGATCTGATCCCGTGGTAAGTAGCTTAAGCACGTGTTACGGAAATCAGGATCAACAGTGGATACACAAATAAACAAAATATATTTAATAATACACCCAGACACGGAACAAACACCGATGTTCGTAACACAAATATTTGTCCCGAGTGGGAATCGAACCCACGACTCTTGGAACCGAAGGTTTTGAAACTGAGTCACTAACCACTGTTCCACCGAGCCAGTCTATCACCGGCGACATCTTGACTGCGCAATAGGGTATTTTAAAAGCTTTTATTTAATGTAGATTACAGAAAAGCTCTGTATGTACCCACTACTTGTACTGCAGTGGAAAAGCATAGAAAGTGTTGTTTGAAAGACATACCAAAACTACACTCGCACAATGTTAGTCTAAGACCAGGGTATGCGAACCTTTATAGACTACAGGCCCGTGTTGAAAAAAATTTGGGTCATTTGAACCACCAGATGACCTATGTAGAACGATATAAGAGCATAAAATAATAAGATTCAGCATTATGCTGTCACTTGTAAGCTGTCCAACTGAGTGCAGGTGAGAAAAGAGGGGGTTGCAACCCTCTGTTTCCCCTTTGTCGCATGATTTTTGTACGGCGTTGCGGAATAATGTATTAGAAGCAGTATTGAAATAGTATGAAACTAATGCCGTTCAAAATTAAATGACCAGATTCACGGAAAATCAAATCAAAATTGTCGGAAAATCAAAAATAAATTCCGACTTTTGGCGCACCATTTTTGAACGGTTTAGTTTCATACTATTTCAATACTGCTTCTAGTACATTATTCCGCAACACCGTACAAAAATCATGCGACAAGGGGGAAAACAGAGGGTTGCATCCTCTTTTTACCCGACTACGGCAAAAGCAAAAGGAGGGTTATGATTTTGACAGGCTATGTATGTATGTATGTATGTATGTATGTATGTATGTTTGTATGTATGTTTGTATGTATGTATGTATGTTCATCTGTTTCCACATAACTTCTAAATTGCTTGTCAGAATTCGACAAATGACATATCATTAGAAGCGTCTTAATTGTCCGCTGGTTATAGGCTATATAGGGTTTCACAAAATCTAATGTGGCGCCCACTAGCGGACAAAACATACAGAGTAAAAAATTAAAGTTAAGATAAATACGCCGTGTTTGGTATCATTGGAAAGCGCTTTACTTGTACATTTTAAATATATATATATTACTAGCATTTGCATGTGACTTTACGTATATTCATGGACTGATTGCATATAGTTCACATCTTTTCGTTCATAGCTTCTTTACTACTTACTAACACCAAATAGTACAAATAATAAAAGTTAAAAACTAAAACCCAACTACGACAAAAAACGACGCTGAAAAAGTATAAAACAAGACTTTTAGAACATACAATACTATTTTGAAGTATGCAATATTTACTATGTAGAGATAAGTTTTCATGTTTGGAAAGGCGTAGTCACACGTTCCATACACAAGTACCTACCTACCGTAGCACTTTGACAACGTGTGACTGCGGTTTTCCAAACATGAAAACTTATCTCTACATAGTAAATATTGCATACTTCAAAATAGTATTGTATGTTCTAAAAGTCTTGTTTTATACTTTTTCAGCGTCGTTTTTTGTCGTAGTTGGGTTTTAGTTTTTAACTTTTTATTATCTCACCTGCACTCAGTTGGACAGCTTACAAGTGACAGCATAATGCTGAATCTTATTATTTTATGCTCTTATATCGTTCTACATAGGTCATCTGGTGGTTCAAATGACCCAAATTTTTTACAAGACGGGCCTGTAGTCTATTATGTATCAACGTGCAATTTTCTTCTGAAAAATGTTTATTCGTTTCATTCATAATTTTGACTTTCTGATTATTTGTAAAATAATGGTAACGAAAACGTTCGATCGCCATTAAATACCTACTTAACAAATTGTTAAAACCTTTTTTATGATCGACGACGTGCCTAAAATATCATGTCGTGCCATCAATGGCACGGGCGCCTACCCTGCTCTAGACATCTATGACTTTGTGTCTTAACCATCGGGGCATCCTGCGCTTTTTAAATAGAATTTCCACCTACCTTCAATATGGCCTTCTGCTTGTTATTGAACCAGTCTTCCTGGGCGCGCAGCTTCATCTCTTGAAGAGGCGGCAGGGGAGGTAGCTGGTGGACTTCCTCCACGACAATTGATTCCGGCGGTTGGTCCTAGAAAATAACACATATCACATTAAAGAATGCTTGGTGAAAGGATTTTTACGCATGCCACATTAACAAAATGCTTGATTTCAACAACATATGAATGTATTGTACATTTAAACACACATTACAGTACTGAATGCATGATGAACGAATTTTCAGTTAGGGGTGAGAGCCATCCGGTCCCACGTAAGTCCAGTGGTGATGACGAGGCTACTCCAAGACATCATCGTATGTCAGTAAATAAAGAAACATAAACGGATTTATACACATGTAATATTACATTAACAAATGCTTGATGAAATATTTTTCTAATAGAATTAAAAACTGATACCTATTACGGATAGCTATTAGAAGATAGTGATAGTCTGCAACATATTTCTTAAGAATAAGAGGAACATTGGTACTTACCAGACTTGGTCCATTGAACAGCCTCATTGTAGGAGCGTCTAATATCACAGATGTATCCACGTCACCGCTTCTCACATATTGTACCTGTAATAATTTACAATCGCAATAAGTATAATTTGTTATGTTGGCTACTATGGATAACCAAGTCACACATTTTTAGAATTGGTCCAAAAATGTAATCCATCCGATTTCCCAACAGACATACATTGCGAACAAGTGTGAATTTCTTCGTAGTTGTGCATGTTTCCTCACAATGTTTTCTTTCACCGTTAAAGCGTCGAATAATCGTACATATTAATTTCAAATTTGAAAAACACAATGTTACATGGCGGGTAACCAGTCACAACTATCTGTCCGGTGGTTGGTGAACGGTATACGGGTAAGCGACCCCGGCTCCTCAAGCTACTATCGACTCAATCCAAATCATCCGAGGCGATAGCATCCTTCCTCCCCTTTTCCTTCCCCGTCGCACAATGCACAAGGCAGAATGCCGGCGACGTGTTCCACAACCCGTCACGTCACGTTTTGCCACAGAGGTGAAAAAGTGGATCGCTGGAAGTGATCTCTGCCTACCCCTCTGGGAAAAAGGCGTGATTTTATGTATGTATGTACGTGGCGGGGTTTGAACTGGCGACCTCTCGCATGGCAAGCAACAACCTGTGGAAGCCTGTGGAAGCAATGGCCGAGTAGTTAACACATGCCCCTTAATCCGTACCTTGTGAGCGTGCGGCGGGCGCGCGTGCTGCGCGAGGTGCGCCACGAGCGCCGCGATGCGCCCCTCCGTGTCCAGTAGCTCTTCGCCCTCCCATTGGCCCTCGCCTGAGCCCGGCCCTGCGCCGGGGACTTGCCTGCGGAGACATTACAAAGTATACTAAGGTGTCCGACCTATTTCAGCCATCACTATGTAGTTTAATTGTAAAGATATTTATTTATGTATTTTTATTGTATGTGTCGTTTGCCTTCTCCTTAGATCGTTTAGTAATTTATTCTTTTTAATTTTTCATGAGATATATATAATTACTAGCGACCCGCCCTCGCTTCGCTTCGGGTATATATCTATCTCTATATAAAATATTACATTAAAATATAATATTTATTATCAGGTACTCATTTACGTACGAAACGAATTTAAAGCGAATTCGAAATTCCTTCAAGTTAAAATCAAAGTGCAACCACGCGACTTTTTTCTAATACTTGCATTTTTAAATTCGTGATATCTTCCGAAATAAATGTCCGAATTGAATAATTCAAAAAGTTATTTAAAGGTACTGAAGCCATCTTGAATATAAAGAAATTTATTTTGATAAGGATTAATACCAAGGTACAAATAAAGAGCCTTTTCAAGCGGCGACATATAAATTAAATTTTTAGAATAAAAAACCGCTAACTGTGACATAACTATAATATTTAGACATATGCTGTCGCGACACTTTTTGTAGATAATGGAGAGTTCTGCAAAATCGTAGTAAACGATTTTATTCTATCATCAATAGTTTTCGCAGCGTACGCGACGTAAGTAATTTTTCAGGACATTTTTTTACACCTTGGGTTACATTATTGGAGTTTTAGTAAGGATCCCTAATTTTTAAAACAATATAATATAGCCTATGTTACTTCTGAATAATGCAGCTTTCTAATGGTGAAAAAATTATTGCAATAAGTCCAGGACTCTTTGAGGTTATTCATTACAAACATACAAAAAATACAAATCTTTCCTCTTTATAATATTAGTATAGATTTAGTTTAATGTTCTTGTTTCCATATTTTTATTTTTGTTTTTGTTTTTTCTTTTTCGTTTTGTTCTATTATATCTGTCGTCACTCAACCAAAAAGGTACGGCCAGAATACCAGTGCTGCAGGAGCTCTTGTTGAGCTTCTGCAGTCTATGCTGAGGCACGTACCTTGTTGGTCACTGATGCTAAATATTCGTTTTATATATTATGTTCTGTTAATTTGTATTATTTTATGTTAATTTTTTTTTTCTTGTAATATGTGACCAATAAATTATATTCTATTCTATTCTATTCTATTCTATTCCATGGGGGCCGAAGCCAATTGAGATCAGCCAAATGAACAGGACATATTATAGTGCATAGTCAGAACATATTCCCTTACTCTCATATTCGGTGAGACGGCAATCCGACATGATGAGAGATGGAGCGCAGGACTACTGGCTTAATGTTATTTCCGAGGCACGGGCGTTACAGGTCGGTTCACGGAAGTTGACCACAAATGGCGGCCGATGCGCATATGTGCATTCATGAAGAAAATACCTAATACAAAAAAATATTTTATTGTTATTGAAATAGTATAAATAATTGCCTAAACTTATAATATACTTAATATACTCGTAACTATTGTAGGTACACTTATTTAACTTATTAACTTTAACAAAAACAACGATAACTTAACAAAACAACGAGAACTTAACAAGTCACAAAAAATATGAGACAAATATCTTAAAGCAAAACACTTTTCTTTTTAATTGCACTTGACTGCTCTGACAGCGTGTTGATGCCGCAATTGACGAATAGCGATTGAGCGGCCTGCTGCAGTCCATCACGCGGCGCGCACGCACCAATAGCGTCGCTCCAGTCTTGACGCATTCCGCCCGCCCCGTACACCGCACCTCAACAGGGACCTAAAAATCGCTTTCTGCGCATTGGTCATCTTTCGTGAACCAAACTGTAAACCGCCATCTTCCTAACTCCATGCTGAGTAATTTCATTACAGAAAAACTCACAAATTTTGCATGACCTCGGACTCGACCTCTCGGCCCTTATGCAGTGCTTGCTTCCAATAGACCAACGAGGCAGTAATAAAGTATATGGTCAACAAACATTAACATCAAAGATAATGAGAAGATTGTTGGTAATAGAAGTGTTACAATGATTAGCTCCAATAGGAACATGAACTCTGGTTGGAACATTGTGTCCAAAACATGGGAGGAAGTAATGGCCATCATACAAACAACATAAATAATAAATGAATATCAAATTTAATTTACAATAAAAATAGTGTTTCTGTACTTTGAAATATATTATGTAAAGGTTAACATAATAAGCTGAGAAAAGCTATAAACCTGACATAACAAAAATAAAGACCAGCTCAAAAGTAATGCCCCTTTTTTACTCCAGGAGTCATGGGTTTAATTATTAAGCGATCCTAGCATCAAACAGTTGATAAAATATGATCTTATAATAACTTTGGATTCAGGGGATTTTGCATGTCAAACTATTATATTTGCATTCAGTTACATCATCCTCAATGTGCCCTTGCTTTACTTTAGCTACATTATACATAAAAACCTTCCTCTAAGATCACTCTGCCTATTTAACTCTACAGCATTAAAGTCTGATAAGTAATTTTGATCATAAATGGGGACAGACACCAAGAACATATTTTGTTTATATTATGTATTGAAGCCCATATGTTAAAAATTAATAGAATTGAATAAAGAAATTAAATATTAATATAGAAAAAACTAAAATCATTAATTTCCGACAGTACACAAAAATACCAAACCTGACAATAAAATATAAAAGTAATACGATAGAACCTGTGACAGCAACGAAATTTTTAGGACTTACTATAGACTACCAAACTAATTGGACAATGCACACAAATGACCTATGTTCCCAAGTAAATAGATTTGTTTTCGCTTTGAAATCTCTAACCAAAATAGCTAATATAGAGACAGTAATAACCGCCTACCACGGATATGTAGCTTCCATATTACGATATGGCATAATATTTTGGGGCAACTGCACAAACAAATTACTAGTTCTCAAAGCCCAAAAAAGTGCATTAGAGCCATTAAAACATTGACAAAAAGGGATAGTTGCCGACCTCACTTCACCAACTTAAAAATATTAACTGTACCTTGTCTTTATATTTACGAAGTAGCGTTGTTTGTAAGAAAAAATAGACAATTGTTCACGACATTATCTGATCGGCATTGGAATAGGAGTAGACGACATGGTAACAGACTTACAGCACCGGAAACTAAAACTGCATTAAAGGGAAATAGTTTACTTTGCATGGCACCCAAAATCTATAATAAGTTACCTTCAGAATTAAAGGACAAAAATGACAGTCTGTTTCGAAAACAATTGTACATATTATTAATAAACAAAGCCTATTATACATTGACAGAGTTTCTGACTGATAAGCTATAGCTATGTTTGTAACTTGTAACTTTTAAGACTGTTTTATTTATTATTATTATTTTATTTTATTATCTAACAATTTGATTAATGTATTGGAATAATGACTAATAGAGCTATGAATGTAACATATTTAATAATTTCTTTTTCAAGATTTGTATGCCTCTTTGTGCAAGACATAGTGCTACTCCACTGTATCTGACACCATCTGTAATTTATATTATGTACTACCTATGTCTAACAAATAAACGATTTGATTTGATTTGAATTAATGATTACTTACCGGCACAAGGTGTGTGAGGAAAAGCTCTGTGGGTGCATGACGGTGACCACTCTCCCGCTGCTCTCATCTTGCACATTCAGAGCAAGCCCGTTACTGTCCACTTGGACCGGCTAGAACATAATATACTCATTTGAAATAAAACTAATTTTACAGATTTTTATTTCAAATTTGTAGTGCTCGCAAAAAAAAAATAGAATATACCATAATATACCTACTCATCATTCTGACTAATTACAATACTAATACATTTCTAATCCCAACCAAAACAAAATCTAGCAAAATATTACTTAGTAAGAAAGTCCATTTAGACTTTCTACTAAAATTTGATTAGTATTAGATTTTGTGTACTTTTTAATATTGAACAATATCAAAATTCTTCCAAATAATTAATTAGGAATTTTGCAGTCCTCTAACAAGAAAAATATCTGTACAATAGTGAAGGAATTAGAGGGTATTTGTTTATTAACATTTCACATATAAACAAAGCACAAAAAGTGAACTAGCAAATGTTTTACATCCAGATTATTATTTCCCTTAAAGCATACACTAATTCATAACCGGCACTAGAAAAAAGGATTCAATAAATAGCTCATTAACATGAACGTAATGCATCATCAAATGTGCAATAAAAATTATTTGTTTATAAAGATAAATGGACATAAAAATACATACCTCTCCCTGTTGGTGCGATGCTATGTAGTGGTTGACCGCCTCATCCATTTTGCTATCGAGGATGTGCGAGTCAACGTTTCTCATGATGAGAATTTTCCAAAAATCACTGTGTTTATGAAATTACATCTTTTGTGAACATTTGGTTAGGTTGACAGCTGTAGCACTCAAGGTCACTTCAATATTTATAAAATCTTACAACAAATAACACTACTTTAGAATTTTAACTGCGGTTGACGCTGAAAAGTAATACTACCACCTAAGTACCTCAAATTGTAATGTGAAATTAAGTAATTTTGATCAAATCGCCAGACAAAGCCGAGTTGGCCGAGCCGAATAGACTTTTAGTGATGCGTATGGATAGTAACTCAGTGACGCTGCGCTGCTCCCATAACTCATTGAGTTAGCTCTAACTCATTTAATCGCTGAGTGATACTACGCTCTACGTCACAAAATTTGTTGTGTTCATGGTATTTTACGTGTACGACGTCATTCTTAGCACCTATATCATATTATTTATTTTATTTTTATGCATTTTATCAATTTAGTGATGCTATTTATTAACTGTTCTTTATGAACAATGACTATAATTTGTGAAATATTCAATCAAGTATTTTTTTTCTTTGATATTTACACCTGATGTTGTCTATTCAAGCCTATTTCCTGTATATAGCTAATAATCAAAATGGTAAAGATAATGCACTTTGACTTTAAAGACTTTAAACTGACAGTTAAGGAAGTGTGTATCCGTGAGGTTACACACATTAGAAAACTAAATATCGGACATAGGTAATTAGTTTTCATTGATATAAAAAAATTCAGAAACTTAAATTGTAAAGATGGGTTTTCAACTGTCGAATGCATCCAGTATGTAAATGTCTCCGTTTTCTAGGAACTTTTTAAGAAGTTGCGATCGAATTTGGAGTGGCAATATTGTGTATGACACTAGTGGTGTCGAGTGCAATACAAAAGGGTAGACCGATATACCCATAGTAGACCTCTCTTTCTGATATTGTACTTTGCTTTCTTGCTGTTACTGTATTTGTTCATAGGTCTCAATAATATATGAGTAGAATGTATTGCCAAAATTTAATTTAACAGTTATATTTTCTGGACATAAATCGAAAGATGTAATATGAATTATTAAAATAGGTATGTAAGCATTAGCAGGCATTTTATTCATCATCCGCTCATCCAGTAATGAGAAACCAGCAAATGAATTACAATTTATAATGCAACGCACACCA
This sequence comes from Maruca vitrata, assembly GCA_039566165.1. NCBI lineage: Eukaryota > Metazoa > Arthropoda > Insecta > Lepidoptera > Crambidae > Maruca > Maruca vitrata. The sequence goes on from CM076920.1 coordinate 859,600, forward strand.
CGGAGCATTACAAGAGGACAACCCTACACACATGACAGTGACAGATAATAAAAAATAAAGAAAAGTTGTTCCTATGCTGCAACTGTTTAGTGATTCTGTTACTATATCAGGATTTACAAGTACTGGTAGTGGACGTTCATAGTGCACTCGTAGTATTATCTGAAATATTGTATAACATGTAAATGTCATATGGATAACAGAACATAACACTATTTTTTGGCCGTAGTTACAATGTTTAGGTTTTGATTGCACGTATTTAGGAAATTCCTAGTTTATTGTGGTATAATAATTCAGAGTGTTTATAAAGTTGTTTCACCATGTTACGAAATAACGCCCGTTATTGTTTTCTTGTCAAGAAATGTGACGTAAGTAAATTGGATAACCTTCCAGAGATTTGTAATTTTTTTTGATTTTTTGCTCATGATCTGATTATTTTGAATAGCACAAGGAATAGTTGGTACTTTTCCAAGTACACTGTAATAAACACTTTACAAATCTGTCTGATGATTTAAGTTTAGATCATACAGGTAATGTACTAATGTAATTATTTTATATAAATTTTAGCTCCACAGAAGCAAGCATACTAGCAAATTAGATGCGATTAGGGAAAAGTTAAAGGATGGGCCTAACTTTGGTGACTTTGTATCAGAAGATCGGCCCAAGAACTGGGAGGAATATGAGGGCAAGTTAAAACGGGAAAAGGGAGAGAGGGACCGTTTGAGGCTGCCACCATGGCTGAAGACTACTATACCCACTGGTAAGGAAAAATATATCATATAAAATATCTATAAAATGTAGGAGAGTATTTTGGTCCAATATTATTATTGTGGTGTTTCACATGTATCATAAATTGGAGCTTATGACTTAACATAAACTTAATGCCCATTTGCATTTCATAAAAGTTACCAAAATGACTATGAATCTAACCAAATTAACCATAGTGATATGGATACCTAATTAATAAATTAATTTGTAAGATGATTATTTGTTGACATAAGAACTGTTATCTTGTTTCTTATCTTAAGTTTCCTCTGATGTAATAGTGGTCTTCAATGTTACAAACTACTTATGTAAATTAACTTGTAATGGAACAAATTATGTCAAAAATCTGTGATCTATACAATCCTGGCATTCTACAACAATGTGTAGATACACACCATCTGTGTGGATTCATTTATCATGAAAAAAAGTTACACCCTCAGTTGTTGTTGTTTAAATATTAGTCTATGTCTTTACTTAGGCTCATGAAAAACTGTTCATTTAAATTGGTTCAGTAGTTTTTATGTGAAAGCTCTACAAATGATAGACACAAGAAACAATTACTTTCAATCATAATAATTGTAAGGATTCTTCATTAGCCCATCATCATAACTTTATGCACTGTTGTATGTGAAATAAATCATAGGTTGTGTATTCTACCAACCCGCTCTTGGCCAGCATGGTAGCCTAATCGCCTTATCGTCGTAGTTTAGGATAGACGCCAGCAAGTACATAATATATGGGCTGATGATGATGAGTATAAGATGTTCAAGTTGTAGTTCTTGATACACACAATCAATTAAGTAGCACTTGTTATAATTTTTCAGGTTCAAAGTTCAGTGAACTGAAACAGCAGCTACGAACACTAAAGCTTAGTACAGTGTGTGAGGAAGCGCGATGTCCGAACATTGGAGAGTGCTGGAGCGGAGGAAAGAATGGCACTTCAACTGCCACAATTATGGTAAGGCATTTTTTCATCATCATTCATCAGAAGAATGGGCTCACGGAATCGCGTGTGAATTGGCCGCTAGGGGCGCTTGTGTCGAATGATGTCATCAAAATGTCAAATGACACTGTTTGCGGGTCGCTTTTTGTCACTGTATTACGGTTTTTTCCTATCAAAATTAATATTTGAACATTTATCATAATGTAAGGGTCAATATGACTATCATCAATGAATGTGATACTCGACCATTCACATCCAACAACATACGCAGATCGTCACCGGTTACTTGCCACCACCTGGCCTGGCCTGGTCAGTTTTTTTATTAATTATTTTGACTTGCTTTTTAACTTGCCAAAAAAAAAATGTTTTATAAAAGTATTTTTTTTATTAACTCTGCTATCTCGTTCCGCAGCTGATGGGCGACACGTGCACCCGCGGCTGCATGTTCTGCTCGGTGAAGACGTCCCGCGCGCCGCCGCCGCTAGACGTGGACGAGCCAAGGAACACGGCGGTGGCGGTCCACCAGTGGGGGCTGGGGTACATCGTGCTGACCTCCGTCGATAGAGACAGTGAGTGAGGCACTTAGACCCTGTCCAGACGGTAGCTAATGGGCGACACGTGCCCGCGGCTGCATGTTCTACGTGAAGAGCCGCTCAACCCACACGAGCCAAGGAACACGGCGGTGGCGGTCCACCAGTGGGGGCTGGGGTACATCGTGCTGACCTCCGTCGATAGAGACGGTGAGTGAGGCACTTAGACCCTGTCCAGACGGTAGCTAATGGGCGACACGTGCCCGCGGCTGCATGTTCTACGTGAAGAGCCGCTCGACCCGCTCGAGCCAGGAACACGGCGGTGGCGGTCCACCAGTGGGGGCTGGGGTACATCGTGCTGACCTCCGTCGATAGAGACGGTGAGTGAGGCACTTAGACCCTGTCCAGACGGTAGCTAATGGGCGACACGTGCCCGCGGCTGCATGTTCTACGTGAAGAGCCGCTCGACCCGCTCGAGCTAGGAGCACGGCGGTGGCGGTCCACCAGTGGGGGCTGGGGTACATCGTGCTGACCTCCGTCGATAGAGACGGTGAGTGAGTCACTTAGACCCCGTATAGATGGCGGCTGATGAGCGACACTTGCTAGCAGCTACATGTTCTATGTGAAGAGACGCTCGACCCGCTCGAGCCAGGAACACGGCGGTGGCGGTCCACCAGTGGGGGCTGGGGTACATCGTGCTGACCTCCGTCGATAGAGACAGTGAGTGATAAGGTTTGGGGCGTAAATTGATTTTAATATTTCATCATTCATCAACCCATATACGTCCCCAATGCACGGGCCTACCTAAACTAGGGCGATAAGGCCTTAGTCAATCACGCTGGCCAAGTGCCAAGTGATGTGCTGGTCTAAGTGCGGGTTGGTCGGTCGACCAACCCGCACTTAGACCACACAACCTTAGGATTTCTTCGTAGTTTGTGTTTATGTGCAGTTTTCCTCACGATGACTTCAGTTTTAATTTGTAAATAAATGATGTTACTTTAATTTTAGCGGTTTTGAATCAATCAGGCAGCTTTTAAGTTCCTTATTTCGCAAAATTACAGGCTATGCCTGTTTTGTGAGTCATTAGACCATTTATAAGTTTTTTGGACTTTCGTTTATTATAAGGAGTGGACGTTTTGCTTTAAAAGCTAACAGCAGCTATTTACAGTAGTTATTTATTAATTTATTATCATTTATAATTTTTCAGATTTACCTGATGGCGGTTCATCACATTTCGCTGAAACCGTGAAAGAGATCAAGAAACAGTAAGTTATATAATTATACCCTCGTGTTTTCACGAATTGAGGCTTATACTTCTGGCCATATTATAATTAAATACATTTTGAGAATCTTCTACAATAGTCCTGTAATCTCCTTGTTGCAATGGGCTAAATTAAATGTTATTTTTATTATTATTAAAAACAACAATTATTGACTTATAAATTAAATGATGTACAAAGTTATTTTTAAAGCTTAAGGGGTGAGAGCTATCCGCTCCCCGCTAGTCCGGTGATGATGAGAAGGCTACTCCAAGCCATCATCGTAAGTCAGATAGGAAAAAGAAGCATATTCATGTTTTCAATCATTAACCTATCATTACAGGAACGCAGAGATCCTAGTAGAGTGCCTGGTACCGGACTTTCGTGGCAACCGTGAGAGTATAGAGCGGATTGCAAACTGTGGGCTTGATGTGTTCGCGCACAATATAGAGACGGTGGAGCGACTCACTCCCTTCGTCAGGGACCCTAGGGCTGGGTAAGGACTTCTATAATATAACTAGCTGTGCCAGCGACTACGTTCGCGTTTCCCCCGTTTTTTACACATTTTCCATTGTATCTTTGCTCCTATTGGTCGCAGCGTGATGTTATATAGCCTAAAGCCTTCCTCGATAAATGGTCTATACAACGCAAAAAGATTTTTTAAATCGAACCAGTAGTTCCTGAGATTAGCGCGTTCAAACAAACAAACAAACAAACAAACAAACTCTTCAGATTTATAATATTAGTATAGATAAATAAAACTAAATGGGCGTCGCCAAAGAGGAAGGCCAAAAAAGATATGGAGAGATGACTTGGATGCCCATGCCAGAAACTGGCCGGCCTTGGCCGCAGATCGACAGCTCTGGAGTGAAATGGGAGAGGCCTTTGCCCAGCAGTGAGACAATATAGGCTAAATAAAAAATATAAAAAAAATGTATAAAGTGTTTATAGGCTAAGTCAGAGAGGTTTGGATGACAGGATATTTTTTTCCTTTTAGAACTTAAAGCAATATGTTAAGGTTCAATTTACGGTAGCAATACGGTTACCAGAAGTGTTAGTGCAAGTTTATTGTGTATCGCTTACGCTGCTGCTGCTAAGCTGTTAGTTGGTGTAGTAATGGTTCGCATGTCTGTGCGCGATTCCTGTATTCAAATCCCCGGTTAAAAATGGAGCCACTAGTGCAAGCTATAACTTAAACATTTCAAATTAACATGCTATTAGAAGCTTATTTAGAGTTCATACTAATAATTTTGTCCAACTCATATAGGTTTTGCTTGCCGCTGCACTCAATGGAGGGCGACCAATTGCATAGAAAATTAAAACATCATCACCTTAAATCATTCTCCTGCCCTTGTGCCACGCTAAGTGGGGTCGGCGCAATATGTCATCTTAAATACCAGTGAATAAGAATTATTTTAAGTCAAGGTCATAAAACTTTAAGAAAATATTTGTAGTATACTACAATCATGCGCTATTCTTATTGATAAAAAAAATTACCCCCGCCTGAACGGGGACTTGAACCACCGGACCTTCCGATATCACGTCGGATGCTCTAACCTCTGAGCTATCCAAGTGTTCCGTCACCAATACGATTTTTTCCAAATTTTAAATTTACATTATGCTTTAATAGTAGTAGGTATTTATAACAACAAATAACAATATAATACCTCTTTCAGATACCGCCAAACTTTACACGTGTTGGAGACAGCAAAGGAAATCAATCCAGACCTGGTGACCAAGTCCTCCATCATGCTGGGACTTGGCGAGACCGACCAGCAAGTAGAGCAGACAATGAAAGGTAATTTTACCTAGTATAGGTAATTAAACTTAGGTTTAGCTTGTTTTTATTATGCAAATACATAGGAGAGATAATAAAACTGAAAATGTCCGGGATATTTACCATGATGTTTTGTTTTAATGAGCTCCCGATATTTCGGCACTGTTGCAAGCGCCATGATTATGACGTGTCAAAACAAAACAACATGGTAAATTAATATACCGGACATTTTCAGTTTACTAATGTTGTAACCATTACAGTTTAAAATTCAACATAGAAGAGATGTCGAGGAATCACTATGCTACTCTCTTTCGCAAGAAGTATGGTGTCATCTCATTTTTAATTCCACATAAATCAAACAAATTAAACATTATTTTACGATAGCAAAACGTTAGGATTTAGGTTAGGACTAAATTGAATAGTTTGGTTTAAAAGTCTATGGTTTAATGAAAAAAAAAAACATCGTGCTAATACCTTTTCACTAATATCGCTGACCTAAAAACTAAAACGGTTCTTACATTGTATTACTTATTTCAGATCCTTAAATTGTAATTCCTATTCCAGATCTTCGTTCAGCCGGCGTAGACTGCGTCACCCTCGGCCAATACATGCAACCGACAAAGAAGCACCTGAAAGTCTTCGAATACGTCACACCAGAGAAATTCAAGCAATGGGAGGAAAGAGGGTCAGAGTTAGGCTTCCTATATACTGCTAGTGGGCCCCTAGTACGATCCTCCTACCGCGCGGGGGAATTCTTCATCGCCAGCCTGCTTAAAGATAGAAAGTCGAAGCGGCAGTGACCGGGAGATGGCGCTGTCTAGTTCGCTCCGCGAAACATAGATGGCGCTGTTACAAAGTTTTTGATGGTGCGTCTAGCGAATAATAGATGGCGCTGTTACAAAGTTTTAATAGTTCAAAATTAGGAATTGGGTTCCTAAATCTCTACCACCTATTACTAAATATAATTGAATACTGTAAAAAAAATATGTAGATGACCGATAAACTGAAATACGAGAAGATGGGCCGCAACCCAAATTGGGATGACGAGTATAATACCGAAACTTCAGCAAATATTTGACCAGCTCATTAACTCAAAATAAGTATGCGAGTGTGTTTATGAAGCCTTCAAATAATAAAATATTGGGATTAGTTTGTTTCTGAAAATGTATTAATTAAAGCAAAAAATAGCAATAATGATCAGAGCTTATTCTAGTAATCACACTATACATTTTGCTAGTCAACTGCAATATAAATTACATCTCAGTCAATGTCTTAATAATTAGTAAACTATATTATAACGCTATGCATCCTATAATAAAGTAGTAATCTATGTATATAGATAGGTTGTAAATAAAATGTGAGATCTTTATTAGTAGAATTAATCATAGGTTCCGTCGGCTCGATATATTTGAAAAGGTTATAGCAAAATAGTACTATAATATAAAATAGTACTACGTAATACAATATTTTTTTACTCAATGTGAACAATGTTCTATTATTTTTTTAAACAATATTTTTAAATTTATTTATTGTCCTCGATCACCCTGTTGTTTTAAATAAATGTTACAATAATACAATATTTGTTTATTATTTTTGCCCAGCTTCAATATGACATCAACGAGTGTATTACCAACGAAAACCATTTGAACATTCATCATCATCATCTACGTGAATCATCACACATCATGAACCCATATACGAGTACGTCCCACTGCTGGGGCACGGGCCTACCCTAAACTAGGACGATAAATAACCACGCTGGCCAAGTGCGGGTTGGTTGACTACTGCAACCTATGACCTAAGACCAGGTCATACACAAAAAATATTTCGACGAATAGAAAACTTCCTTTCCAGGGATCTGTGGGGCTACCATGAGTTTAAAACTTACGCGCTCGATATCGCCTACTTAAATATGTATGTCTATGAAAAACATGTACAGCGCTGCCTGGTGGTTACGCGAAGAACTACAATCGGCCATATGAAAAAAACAACTCGATAGGTTTTTAACGTACGTAAGTTTACGATAGCCAACTCATGGTAGGCCCTCTGTACTGACTTCGCTGTCGTCCGTTTGTCACCAGGCTGTATCTAAAGAACATTTATAGCTACTTATTTTCACGCTCTTGATGTAGGTATTTCTATTGCTAAATAAAACAAATATTCCAGGGGGGCTCCTATCTTATCTTATCTTATAGGGGAGTCCGTCTAACCGGTTCACGTCGACCCTCAGGGACTCTATACACCTACTCCCTGAAGATCAAATGCATTAATGCAATAATGTCCTTAGATCTGAGGTGCTTGTATTCTTCTGGTTTCGGATAAGCCGTTCCCAGAAGGCTAAGCCTGTGTCTGGCCAGTGGGGGGATCCCATACAACAAATGTGATTTTTTTACAATGTTGGTACAGTTCCCTTTTTGCGCGAGTCCGAATCGCACTTGGTTTTTGGAGAAGTTATAGTTATACTAGATCTAAAAATTCGATAAAATGAGACCCTTCTCGTTGTGTATCTTAAAGGCGCGCCACTGCCGTTAAGTCGTGCGCGAGGGTAGTTAGATATTAACCATTCTCAAACAATCCCATCCAAAAGTCAAAAGTAACACCGCAATTAAAATACAATCAGCCACTCCGAAGTTCTTCAAGACCGTAAATATAACCTTAAATCAGTTGAAATAAAACTAATTTTAACATTTTGGTCATGGGCAAGTCTTGCCCAAGAGCACGAGCGCTTCAAAGAGCTCGAAACGTTGGATATCTAAATAATATGTTTAGAATAACAATACACGTGAGTTTAACCCGTAAAATTAGTTTTATTCAAATGTTCGCGCAAATAAATAGACAATCCTAAATCAGTTATCAGTGCGCACTGTCTCACCAACTATATATTGCTAGTAGAATGTGTGGATCTAAAAGGTGCACCACTGCCGTAGTCTTGCGTGAGGGTAGTTAGGTATTCCGCCGCGGACGCCGCGCGCCGAAAAACAATGCGGCGCGCGCTGAATACAGACGTTGTAACTAATTTACCTTGCCGCTGTGGGGAAGGGGATACGGCATTTTGAGCGTATGTGTGGAATTATAAAAAAAACTTACATGAGCACCTAGAAAAATTAAACAAAAATAAAAAACATCACAAATTGAAAACAAGCGTGTCATAAGGTTGGCGCTGACTACAAGAACATTATTTCTGCTTTAAGACATTATGTCATGTGTCTTGTGCCGAGTGGGGCTTTTTAGCACGTAATATTTATTAGTTTAAGGTTCTTCTTCCATAGTGTAATATAATGTAACAAATTATGAAAGCAATTGTTGCCAATTGTAATTCAGCTGCAAGATGTGGCTAGGTTCATGTAACTTATATTACTAAACATCGCATGTCCATTGATTGTTCTAAACAGCAATAAGAGAAAGAATTCGTTCAGACAAATTTTCAGGCGTCATTCGTCAACCATTGTTTAATTAACTTTTTCGTCAAACACCACTTTCGTTCCGTTCCCTTACCTTATAGCTTGTTTACCACGGATTATCTTCCTTATCATCTAATACCACATCCACCTAAGCAACTTCCCAGGTCTTCCCCACGTCCGGTCATCGCGGGCGGCTTTTTGCGCGTCCGTGCGGCGGTAACGCGGCCTCAGCCCTGCAAAGAAAGCCGATCGCCTGAGATACTCTTTGATCTGGACCGAACAATTGGCTTTTTGAATTAGTCCTTTTTTGGAGAAAATGAAGCCGTTATCTTTGTTGATTACAATCGAACCATTCTCCGGTCGTATCGGTTTTCCGTTCCACTAGATCTAGAATGGCAAGGACGAGGGTACACCTGTGTTAGCGCGTGCACTTGTGCACCTTAATATTTCCTGCGTACCAGACTGCTTTGAGACAGTTCGTTGTAGGTGATTGAATGATTGCGTACCATTCGAGAATGTTTGTTGATAGATATTAGAACACAGAAGGAAACCAATAGTAGGTAGGACCACGATCAACGATGAGGGCTTGGAGTAAGTTTATCATCATCACTTGCGAAAGAGCAGATCGCTCTCACCCCTAACCTATATTACAGCATGTAGGATGTATACAAGTTCAATTAGGTACAGTGCAATTATACTGCCTTTCTATACTTATGGTTCCGTGTCTATAAAATTCATGGTAGATAACAATTCGAAAATAAAGTCATTAATTCATATCACACCACAAAATACCTACACATTAAGCCTCCGCAAGCGTAGAGCGTTTTCCTTTTTCCCATCCGAATAATGTATGTTTAAAAGCGTTAATCGCAGCAAATAATTTCCATTCGCTCAGCGAACAGGCGGCGGTTCCCACCGCTCATCACGTATGCGAGGCCGGGGACGCAAACATGTCCCGGTAAGCCTTTACAACGCGCCTTTTATTGGGAAATATTCCGATGAGGTTAGGTTTGGTACGATTTGGTGGGCAACACGTTGGGCGCCAAGTATTGTGAATGGCGTAGGTGGGTTATAATAATTATGGCATATTTATACATATCGTAAGTTTATATTATTACAAGTGGGTAAGTTAATAATAATTATGGTTCAAACCAGAATGCATATGTGAAAGTTAATGGGTGCATGGGTTTGGCATTTGGAAAATAAATATAGTTCAAATTTCGTAAATAATTTCAATAACGTAGAAAATTTAAAATTTCAAAAGGTGTGTATTGGTTTTGAAATTTTTGAAATCATATTCCAAGCTTTCAAATAACGCAGCAGTATTTTAAATTTAGGTTTAATAAAAAAACTAGTACCTGTTGTTGGTATTTATTAGCTGAACACTATTTGCATTTTGGCGCCCAACGTGGCGTTTATTTTTTTATTACAATGTAAAACTCATAAACAAATTGTATTGCCTAATTATTCACACTACATGCTTTCGCAATTAGAATAAACCGCTTCCAACGAATCCCATCCAAAATTAAAATGTTACACCGCAATAAAATTCAATCAGCGATGCCGGAGCTCTTCAAGACCGCAAGGCGTTGAAATATAACCCTAAATCAGTTATCAGTGCGCACTGTCTCATCAAATATGTATTTGCGTGGTGTTCAACTGACAACGCTGGCAAAGCCGTCGCGAGCGCTGCTTCACGCATTCATGAATTTTGAGCAACCGACTATGTATTCTTCGTTAGTCCGGATTATTACGGCGGTGTTGCGATTTGTACTTTCAAAGTTGGAGCACGACGGCCATCTTGCTATTTAAACAAGTACAATGGGTGCCTTTTAAGGTATCACAATTGAGTTTAGGAGCTTATAAAGTTGGAATGATAATTTTTGCTCTAATTGACATCAAAAGTACCTACATACTACCCATCTTTTCGTTAAAATCATTTTTTTTTATCCAATTTATCCCATCAGGGAAAGGCAGAGGGATCTAGCCCCAACAGCCTCGTATTAAGTAGATTCTTAGGTATTGCGGCCGGAGCCAGGTCTTCTTTTGCTTCTTTAAAACAAGATCGAGCGTTGTGCATGTTGCTAAAAGTACCTAAGTAGGCATTTACGTCATCAATTGAGATGCAATGCGTCACCGCCACCTCGTATTTATGCTACTATAGTAATTATCGATTTAAAAATCAGTTTTTGTAAATTATCGCCTCACTAACTAATTTCATGATAAAAACACAAATCGTTTTTCTCCCTCTGGCCTCTATTTAGTAAGTTAATTATAGTTAATTTTGGCTAAATTCGAAAAGAGACTATTTAACATTTTCATCACCGCGATATATGATAATAAAACTACCACACACCTGACTGGAAAAATACAATAATAGAGTAACGTAAAATAAAGTAGAAACAGTTTAACAAAAACTTTATCGTATCGAACATAGCATCATCCATACGACTATTCATAAAGATTACATGCCAACCGCCCACCTGCCGTATCAAACGTTGCTTAAACCCACAGTCAAGTATGGCCAATTTAATAGTGAAGCACGGAGGCAGCGATAAAAATGCGAAATCCTCTTGCAACGAATGGAATTGCGTATTGGGGCTCAGACGGGTGTAATCTGCCTGCCTACGGAACCCAAACGGTCCCGGGAGCTCGGCGCGAACCACTCTGCACTTACCGCCACAGACTATGTGCGATGTCACTTTGACAGAAGGATAGTGGCGGGAAGTGTTGGCGACGTCGAAATAGTCGATCGTGTTCTTTTAGACGGTTAAAAAAAAATTGTTCACGTCGCCGCCATCTTTGTTTTGAGATATATGATTTGATAAACTATGTACTAACTTGGGTTTTACAAGCCGCAAAACGGCTAAAAATATTAAGTCAAATGATAATTTAAGCGAGGACAAAAGAAGTTTGTTTTTCGTTTTTTTTTTGTAAAATCTAGACACGCGGTAGCGTGTCAAGCCAAGTTCAAGAAACAGAACTGGCGAGCCGCACCGTGTGTAATATTACACGAACCATTTGGAACCACTTTTGAATAAATCTTAGACGAGACCTTCATAGGCTATCACCATACATTATCTTATGTTATAAGAAGATATGATAGGTATGTTATAGTGTTACTTATAAATAAATTTCTGGATTGACCATTGAACTTGGCACCCATTTAGATCTCACTTCTTTTGTCGTTGAAGTCAGCAACCAAGGCAATTATCATAATATTGAACTTGGCTCTCATTTCACATTTATTATGTTTTTGATTGGTTTTTATTTAACTTTGATAATGTTTACCTTCTTTGGATAGACTTAACTGTTATTGAACTGAATGTCTTATTTTAAGTACATTTAAAATCTTATTTATACCTAATGATCGTAATAGACCTTTGAAGCCATAGCATATTATAAACCAACAGCAAAAAAGGAGGAGACGACAATTTTGCATTATTTTTTGTCTAACTACTTTACCTATGAACTGTTTAATTGAAAATGTGACCTTTTTACTTTCACTTAAATGCTACTCGTACTTTCAACATTTAAATCCACCACAATATGAACATGTATGTTTACCGAAATGACAGTTAATACGGCATGTCACGTCTGCAAGGGTCTGCACTCCTTGTTCTCTGCCGGTGCATGGAATCGCGCCAGAACTAAATGAAATTGAAATTAGCTTTCCCTCCCTAGAGCCATTCGCGGAATTTTCCAAAAATAAAAGCGTATTATATTTTAAAATACGATTTCAGTCGCCGGTAGAAGAAGAGGGGTAACTTAACGCTGAATCGCGATGAGAACGGGGTTATGGGGGGGGGAGGGTGTTTGAGGTTTTAATTACTGTATAATTGAACATCTATATGCTTTAGAGGGAAATTATAAAGATCTACGGCGCGAGGTTTTGGGGGAGATGTTTATATGGCGGACATGTAAATGAAGGGAGATCAAAGTAGGTAAATAATGCATATAAGAAATTACTTTATTTTACAGATCGCATGCATGTATATTCTTCCCTTCCTACTTCAGGGTTGTGTTGAATTAAGATGTCGAGTGTAATGTAAATGTGTCAATTAAGGTAATTTAAATTTAATCAATATCTTACCCCATAATAATTTCCCCAAACACGATTTTATAGCAAATTCTATTTCCTATGTTTCCTGCCATTATACGAGGCGGTACAATACCGCAATTTTAAAATTCTAGATTTGCCAAAACTAAAAATACTTAAATAGTAAGTCCTGTGTATTTATGATTTATGTATGAATATGATGTTGCGACTTCAGTAGAGTCCATTTATATACAGATAAATATTATTTTTCTAAACTCAAATTCGCAGCTATTAAGAAAACGATTCTTCCTGATTTTTTTATACCAAGGGAATGAAAAATGGGGAAACTGTGTCTTTATCTAACCACGTCCTCATTTCCCCACTCCCAAGGGATTCTGCGTCATTTATGATATCTCTACTTCAAACTCTCCTTAGGGGTTCGTTTTTGTAGGCACGATGCCATATCTAAACAGCGTTTTAATATTTTGCATACCATTTTTTAAATACTCTTTGTAGTAAATTTTTATGTCTTTGCGTCTACATTAAATCTCTGATACGTTAAATATCTTTATTTACTGTTGCTGAGGGTAACAAGAGACCGCTAGTTCAAGTTGAATTTGATCGGTATCTTATAAATTATCGTATGTAATAAAACTGTATCTTGTTAATTCAATAAGTACCTTATGATCAGCGTCTACTTACTTTTAAACATGACGTCTAAGAACTTCAGTATTATACTATTTCTGTTTTTTTTACATATTTTTGATGGATGTGGAAGAAGCGATAATGGTGTGCCAGGATCGTAGCACGTTTCCACGTGAGATCACTTCCTTCCGGAAGTCCTTCCGGAAGTCCTTCCGGAAGTGATCTCTGCCTATCCTCTGAAAAAATCTTGGTTTTATGTATGTACGACATGTATTTTTACACGCTACTGGATGACTTTATCACTAGCCATATCATCTGTTGCAGTTGTTTTTTGATTTGTAAGACTAAGTTTCCCACATAACAGAACTTAATGATTCCAAACTTTACCGAATAAGTATGCCTTTCCCATGCCTTTATAAAGATTATAACTTTGTAGGCCTCACTTCCGATTACTAACAAATCATGAAGGCTCTATATAGCCTATCTATTCAGTTAAGACATTTTCACGCTTAGCAAGTGCACATATCACGCCCGCAGACCTCTTGAGACGAGGTACGCAGCCCTTGAGCCTTGTAAGAGCTTAGGGCCCAATCCTTGAGAATGGTCGATATTACATTCGACTGTCATTTCGGACGGTTTTACACAATATACACCATGAAATTTTAGTGGTTGTTTTCCCGTGGTTGAACGATTTTCCTTCAGTAATACTACATCATCATCATCATCATCATCATCATTAGCCCATATACGTCCCCACTGCTGGGGCACGGGCCTACCCTAAACTAGGGCGATAAGGCCTTAGTCGCCTTAGTTAATACTGTCAAATCATGCAAATTATTCCTAGGATTTTTTTAAATTTTCAAAATAATTATTTTCCAACTCGAAAATGAGAGAAGCTATCGGTGTTTTTTAAGATGTGTCGTATTCAGGTACTGCTTGCCGCATGAAATCGAGCTAAAGAAGCTCTACGACCTAAGTAACAAAGTGGTTCGAACGTACTTCAAAAATTCGGTTATACCTGTTGTAAATCCGGCATTTATTGATTTTAATAAAAAAAAACTGCACAAATCTATTATGCTACTAAGATAGAACCATTTTGCTGCGGGATAACAACCACTAAAATTTCACGGTGTATAATTTTAAACTGTCATGGTTACACACATTAGAAAACTGTAACTGTTCGGGTGAACTACACGGGTGAGTTCACCCGTGATCATGGCGCTTGCAACAGTGCCGGAATATAGGGAGGTGAGCCATGGATTGTGGTGAGAGACCACATAGGCACGAGATCCTCCTGTCCAGTAAACCGCCACATAAACATAAATATTATCCTTGCATCGGAAAGCGTCGATGGCCGAGTGGTTTAGGTCGTTGCTTGACATGCGAGAGGTCGCCAGTTAAAACCCCACTGTATTTTTCAAAATGAAATTTATATGTACGAACCTGAATAATCGTTTTTCGACCCTTTTAAACGGTGAAGGAAAACATCGCGAGGAAACCCGCACACCTACGAAGAACTTCTTAGGTCGTCTAGTCAACCAACCCGCACTAGGTCAGCGTGGTTGACTAAGGCCTTATCACCATAGTAAAGTTAGTCGACGTTTAACGACCGCTCGCTACTCATAAATACGATCACATGACACCACCGTCTCCAAAATAAGCCACCAATGCGCCCGAGCCGGCTAATGCGCTGGAGTGTTGCACTATTTGCATACATATTGCACCGTCTGATGTGACCAATAATATTTTTGTGAGTGCCAGATGCATGTTTATTGGAAGATCTTTGGGTTTATTTGACGTTTTTTTTACTTACCAATGCATGTAATTGTTATTAGGTATCTTCTTCCGCGTCAAGCTACCACTTTGTATGTATACATATTAGTATAATAAATAACACATTTGACGCTTAAAGTCTTCACAATTAAATATGATCTAATATCAAAACTTTTTAAATGTATTTAAGTATCTTTGTATTATTGTATTTACGTACAAAAGGGCTTAAGAGACTTACTTCGGAATCAGAACAAGTAAGTGATGTTGCGAAATATTTATTTATAGTTGAGTCGTTGATACTTAATTGACAAGTGCATTAAATGTTCCTCAAATAAGTATGTGAAATAAATTAGTTTTAACCTGCAAATATAAAATTACCTTCTTGAAACGTCAATAAATGAAAAAAATATGAAAAATGCTTTCTTACTTTGTGAATGTTACTTAGACTGGGTATACATTTGAAGGTAGTACATGTACCTACTTAAACTAAACATGGGTTAATAATTGCTGCCTAAAAAGTGTCGAGTACAACAGGGGATCCCGAAAATAAGAATGAATCCGTTTTGATAAAGAATAGGTTTTAGCGATAAAAAATACTTTTAATTACAATTGATATGAAAGATCTGGCGGTGATCGGCGATAGAATAAGAAGTAATAAAAATGCAAACGAGATGGCCGAGATGATTGTCGTAAAACCTCCCGTAATTTCCGTAAAAACTTCCGTAAACCGTTCCACCGGGCTTTGCAAGTCAGGTGAAAATCTTTCTATAAGGAGTACCTTATTAATTTAAAGTAAAATATAAGATAATTAATAACGCTGCAGTGTTGTAACTATGTACATTTAACTTTTACACATAACATTAGATGGATCCCCATTGCTTAAACTATTGTTAACTACAATAATATAATGTAAGTTTTTTTAGCTTAACTCCTCAAGTCTTATAAAAAAAACATATAGATATAGTTTTTTGTTTTTTTAATGCTACACAGAGCTCAAATGTAAATTAAAGGGACGGACCTCGTCCAGTCAGGCATGAATGTAAATGTTTCCAATTTTTAATTTACAAATTGGTATCATCATTCTCCTGCCCTTATCCCACGCTAAGTGGGGTCGGCGCAAATAGGTATACATAGTGTAAATGTCTCCGAAATATATATCGAAAAAAAAATTATAATTGAGAAATGAGTAATGTCCCTGGAATAGTCGATTTGCGATACACTGCCCTCCGATCTGTTAACCTCGGCATATTTTTACGGGTACACAAAATAAAGCCGGGCCGTAAATTCGTAGGTACGCTTGTCAGTCCGTATTGTCCCATACATCATTAGGCGTCGGTTATATTTTATGAGCTTGCGCGACACCGGGCAATTTCATGCGCGACTGATCTGCCCGGGCAGACCGGGTATGGGTAGGGTGGCCATATTGGTGTAACGGTGATGGGATAATGTAGGACTTGCTTGACAGGCTCTGTATTGAGACTGGGATGATGTGGGAATAGGCTCGCAGTCATGGGCTGAGATCCCAGCTGAGTTTGTAGGATGGGATATCATACTGATCTATTTGTGTAAGAATAATATGGGAGCAGTTTGATAGGTTTACAGACTCAGAATTGACACGGGCTGTGTCTAGTCTTCACATTTGATTGGTTTCTAACCTTAAGCTAGGAAAGTAAGGTTTTGATTATTGTAGTTATTATTTACTATGTAAAGGGTTAACCGGTTAATGTTGTCAAAAAGGTTTCGCTTATAGCGGTCACACTAAATGAAGATCAGCTTATGAATATGCTAACATTACAATGTTTCCGTCCTTCGCTCATTTTTTTTAGTGGGATAGCAATACGATGACGGATAAATGAGAGATCAAGCGCAGGGCGAACGGTTTAAAGTGTGCTTTACTAGTTTGATGATTCTCGGCAAAACAAATTCTCAAATATGACTTTTTGAAGGCACAGTCAAAGATCCTGGGATATATTGGCGTCAATAGACCAATGGTTTAATGTGGTACACTAAATTCTACATACTAAGCATTGACCATTGGTAACATTTCAACCGGATAATTTATCGTCCCGATTTATCCATAAAACCGGGTGAGTCATAGCCACCCTACCTCTGACCGGCTCGTTTATTGCAACTCGCCGTCTAACGTCTAGCCCGAAACCGTCTAATTTGCCCGTGTATGCATATCCGACTTGGGCGGTTAAAAAGTATCCGGGTTCACAAACTTCGGCCACCTTGTTAGTTTATGTAAGCGAGTTTCGCTGTAATCGCCGATGTTTATTGCTTAACGCTTTAAGTTGGAATACTTGAGACGTATGCATGGATGCTGGAAGCAATTTTAGTAGGTTAGTCTTGAGGAGCTCTGAAGTTGATTAGAATGTGAGTTTGGATTTAGGAATCTTCGTTATCGTGTAAGCTCGTCATCATAACCGGACATGCGGGGGGAACGGATGGCTCTCACCCTATGTTTTTTATTTTTATAAAAGGCTAATTAGATGATCTCACTCTGCCTGATGGTAAGCGATAGTGAGATCCAAATATGAGATCGACATGCACAATAGATCATAATAATATTGAGCCTGTCGCACTCGTCCTGAAGGCCTGCTTAAATACCGTTTCACGCCCCGCCTGAAGAGCCCGGGATCATAGGAGGGAGGGAAAACATCAGCTGGAAGGGCATTCCATGCCTTAATGACACGTGGCAGATAAGAGGAACTAAACTACTTAGTCCTAGTCTTAGTTATGTGATGCGTGTGTGGCATTTCAGTATCAGGCATTGCTTCTTAGTTATCTTTATCTAGGTCATTAATTTTGGACCCAAGTTAAGCGATATTTTCAAGCCAGGCCTTTTTTGGCAACTCACAAGTCTAATTGATAATAGTATATATTTTATATATACTATTATCAATTAATAGCATTTGTCATTGCTACATTCCATTTTATAGACATATCATGTTTCATGCCAACAAAACAATAAGTGAATGGACCTATTTTAAAAACTTTAGTGCCAATTTCCGTCAATCGATAGAAACTCACAAATCCGATCCGCCATTAAACCTAGACACTGACGAGGCTCTACCCAACTAGTTTAAGTTGGAGTAAACAAGCCATAGACAAATGGTGCTACCTGATCGGTAATCAAGACTAATACGCGCCCGCTCGGTGATAAAGAGTCTTGTTTATGGTCGGATTGGTTCACGAAGCTCGTTAATACCAATGAGTCTTGGAAGGCTGTCTGTCTGTTAACGCGACGGAAAGTCAAGTGATAATAGTAGTTCATTTTAATTGAGTAAGTTAAAAAGTGATTAATATCGAACCCAGAGCATATATTAAATTTCAATGTTCTTCTACGTAAATAGTGGTTATTTGATGAACATTCATTTATTCTGTTTCAGGGTGTGTTTTTTCAGTAATTTTGATTCTGATTTAATGCTTAAGCTTAGTTATTTTTTTTAAGCTAACAGGATGACCTCCTCCACCTGAAGATAAGCGGAAGTGTGATCCACATGAGGTCGACAGGCACAATCGATCCTATTGAGTCTGTCGCACTCCCCTAATAGGTAACTAAGTTGGGAAACAGAGGCACCATTTTTAAAGTAACTTGACTTTAATAGCTGATTTCGTGCCCTTCAGTTCTAAATAACAATTTTGGTGATTAACAATAGTGATTTGGGCTGTTTACGTTCTGTTTTCCACCATTCATTCAATAATTTATATTTATACATGTAATTTATTATTATAAAGCTGAAGAGTTTAGTATTGTCTATTATTTGCGCGAGCACAACACATTTGCAAACTTGCGTGTATTGATATTCTAAACATTATTTAGAAGTTTAGAATACCAATACACGCGAGTTTAATCCGTAAAATTAGTTTTATTTCAAAAGCGAAGAGTTTGTTTCAACGCGCTAATCTCAGGAACTGCTGGTTCGAATTGAAAAAATAGACCATTTATCAAGGAAAGCAATAGGCGGTATAGCATTACGTTGCGACCAATAGTAGCAAACAAACAATGGAAAATGTGTAAAAAACGGGGGGAAACGCAGACGAAGTCGCTACCACAGCTAGTGCACCATAAAAGATTACCCACTTACATTTAAATTCCACAATTGAACAATACACCGATCAAAAAAACACATTTGAAACGCGTCGACATCTTAGGGCCGCAACAGACCACCCCGCGGGATCGAAAATATCGCTGCCAACATTAGCATATGAATTCGGAGTGTAATAAAGGAATAATATGCAAAGCGGAGTTCAAACCCGTCTGCTGTAAAACCCGGCCATGTTATGATTATCGCGGCGTAAATCCGACCGACGGTTTTTATTACGCCCTCGGGCCATGTTGGCTAGTGTTGGTAGTACGTGTCTGTTGTAAGTAGTTGTTACGACCTTTTAAATAGGACTGAGGACGGTGTTTGAGCTCTAGTTGGAAATAGCTGTAGAGGTTCAGCTCTTCATTTCTGCCCCGTGCCATTAAGGCATGGAATGCCCTTCCGGCTCATGTTTTCCCTCCCTCCTATGATCCCGGGCTCTTCAGGCGGGGCGTGAAACGGCATTTAAGCAGGCCTTCAGGGTGAGTGCGACAGGCTCAATATGATGTATTGTGCCTGTCGACCTCATATTTGGATCTCACTACCGCTTACCATCAGGTGGAGTGAGGTCATCTTGTTTGCCTTTTCTATAAAAAAAAAAAGCTGTGACCCACGGTTTTTGGGATTTAATGGTTGTAACATGATTTAAAGCGTTCGCTCGCGACCACGATTGGTGTAACCCAGTCGAAACGTCGGGCAGTAAGTAGCTATGTAATTTGCTACTCCTATTAACGCGTGTAGACCCATAAAGACAAATATTTAGTGTAATGGAACGCGAAAGTCTAAAATCGTACGATCGAGATTGATCCTTTTACCTGGACACTTAAACACAAATTTCATCATCATCATCATCAGCCCATATACGTCCCCACTGCTGGGGCACGGACCTACCCTAAACTAGGGCGATAAGGCCTTAGTCGACCACGCTGGCCAAGTGCGGGTTGGTCGACGACACAAGTACTTAATTAATATTTTAGTTTTAAAAGTCACATAATAACAACATTAGGTACGAATTATTGAATATAACTCGCAATCATCATTAAATTGTTAAACATTCAAGGAAAACGCTAATTATTCACGCCTGTGCAAAGAAAATTCGGTAACCGGCCATTTTATAAACTCATTTGGCTCTTGTGCAAATATTGTACGCGCGACATTTCCGACCAATCGCGAGCCGTAAGGGTTGGAACTCAAGTTGCGATTTTCGCCAGAGACATTTTTATTATCATAATGCAGATGTATAAAACGAATTTAAATACAATCGAATTTTGTGGTTACCACTGTAATAGAGAAAAAGTTGTGGTACCTCTCTTTTTGCATTCAGTTAGCGGGGTCATTTTCTTAAATTGCCTTCCGTTTTGCAATGCCTACTTGGGCAATTGATGTTTGTAAAGTGTAGGTTAGGTTAATTTAATTTAGTTATTTTTATATTATATATTCTTGTAAATATTTTATTATAAACCATAATAGTTCATAATAAACCATAAACTGGTGAGAAGTGGCGCAGGATCGGTCTAGGTGGAGGTCCTTATTATCGGAGGTCAAGACTCGTTTTGGGTTTCTGAGCCAATCTAGTTAGTTAGTTTTTATAATAAACCAACACTAAGTTTACAAAAAAATATCATTATATTTGCCACTATAAAATTTAACTAAATAAATTGCTAAATCGTAAAATAAGGATTTTTTTTATATAGTTATACATTCCATTAGAGTAAAAAGTTCGGTGTTTAAAATTTCTCGGTAATATACATGAAAATATCGGTACTTCCACAGCGGCGGTCACTACTGAAAACCGCTCCATGAGTTCCCGACCTTACCCGTAATCCACCGTGGGATTAAGTGCAACCGGTAAATACGATTGCCGGATTTAAAGTTACCGGTTCATTAAACGCGAACCGAAACAGATTATTTTGACGCAGTTAAATAATTTAAAATTGTTTTTAAACGTTTTAAAATTATGGTAATGAGGTCTTGTTGCGCGACGGAGCTTTTGGTCGGGTCAGTTAAACTTAACGGCTTGAGAGAATGGTTTAATTGATTTGTATGTTTAATAAGTAGTAATCGGTGCTTACTGCTTTTATACTGTAGTTTTAACTTACCCAGATTTTTAAATACCTTTTGTGGTTGTTTCATGTCTAGGTGTGAATATGTAAGTATGTATTTATATATTATATATCTATGTATGTTTATCAGTCAAGAGACTGATAAATTACTTTCGTGCGTCTCTTGATACTGATAGAACAAGCTCTGCTTAGTTGGGGTCAGATGACCATGTGTGTAGTATGTCCTAAATATTTACATTTTATATTTTCGGATCGGATATTTCTTACTACTATGCGTATCAAATAAGTTGTTATAGTTTAATATATAATTTATGTAAAGGTCCGATTAAATATCCCTGTTTACTGATAACACCGGCACCAGGATTACATAAGGTACCAACATCAGTATTCGTCGCCTAACTGCGTTGCCGTGCATTTAGGCAAATTAGCAACAGTAGGTGTAAACCTAAGTGCAATCAGTTCACCCCGAATGCGTTAATATTCCAACCGGGGTTCCCCAAGGCGCAATTACGCGACCTATGATCACTAGTAGGAACACGTATTACTGCGTTATGCGTATGGCTGTACACAAATCGTTTGCTGGCTAATGTCCTATTTTGGTATTTAGCGGTATAGCTTTGTAGGTGCATATATGTCTTCGCAATTATATGTTAAAACAAATGTGAGTAGTAAGAGTGATATTTTTGACGTAGGATGGTGTTTATCTTCCATTCAAAACATATGTTGTTAAATTATAAATCAAGGAGATATTATATATATTAATCAAGAAAATATTACGTTTATATTAACACTAGCCATTCGCCCTCGCTTCACTTCGGTCTACCTCTATCTTTATATAAAATATTACATTAAAATATAATATTTATTATCAGGTACTTATTAACCTACGAAACGAATTTTTAAATTCGTGATATCTTCCGAAAGAAATGTCCGAATTGAATAATTCAAAAAGTTATTTAAAGGTACTGAAGCCGTCTTGAATAAAAAGAAATTTATTTTGATAAGGATTAATACCAAGGTACAAATAAAGAGCCTTTTCAAGCGGCGACATATAAATTAAATTTTTAGAATAAAAAACCGCTTACTGTGACATAACTATAATATTTAGACATATGCTGTCGCAACACTTTTTGTAGATAATGGAGAGTTCTGCAAAGTCGTAGTAAATGATTTTATTCTATCCTCAATAATTTTCGCAGCGCACGCGACGTAAGTAATTTTTCAGGTCATTTTTTTACACCTCCTTGGGTTAGGTACATTATTGGAGTTTTAGTAAGGATCCCTAATTTAAAAAAAATACAATATAGCCTATGTTACTTCTGAATAATGCAGCTTTCTAATGGTGAAAAAATTATTGCAATCGGTCCAGTAGTTTTTGAGTTTATTCATTACAAACATACAAAAATACAAATCTTTCCTCTTTATAATATTAGTGTAGATAGCATACTTAGTGAGCGATATTTTTGACTGTGTAAGTATTTGTTTTGCTATTTTTGAGGGGACTGTCTGAAAACGCCATGTACGGTAAAAATAGAGGAACATTTTGAGGAACAATTGTTCAAATTGAACATAGGTGGTTGTTCCGTTGGATGTGTATTATATTAATTTTCTCACAATATCTTTCCATTATAATTTGTTTCTAATTTCAATATAAGTTTACGCGCTGTTTATTAGCCACGCTGTGTGTAGGTAAACGTTTTTGAGTCATAATCTAGATCTGATCATCAAATTAATTGATGATTGTGACCTGTTGTGTATACCTACCATAAAAATAAATAAATAATCTAACTAATAATTGTGAATAATGTAAATAACTGTACTGTTTTTTTATATCCACAATACTCATTGCTTAAGCAACTTATTAGAATCAGATAAAAGTATCTGATGTTGTGTTATATTTATTTATTTATATGTAACAGCAAAACGTATGCCTTACATATCGTGGACCAGACCGACTCAAGCTTTTCGAGAGTGCTCTCGAAAGACTCCAGACTTGGTGTAACGAAACCAAGTAATTGGTCGGAAAATATTCGTGATTCGTTGCGTTTTGAAGTGCTTACTGGTATTACTGGCTTTTGAAAGCCAATCTTGTTTGGGGCTTAAGTAGGTTCGCGTGAATTTTAATTTTGATTTTTTTTTTCAATTAATTGCAGATTTTAATTGAAGGTTGGAAGAAATGGTCAGGATGCGTTGGAAGTTTTTACTCCAAACTTCATTCTTTACTTATAGTATTAAAGGATGATTTTAAAAAAAATTACAGTTCAACGTTTATAATGGTTCTATTTCTCTATTGCTCTCTCATTTCGCACTTTATATTTTTCCAAATAGCTCTGTGCATCTTGCGTTAATAAAGCTCTCATATAATCTAATCATATCCACGAACAGACAGCGATCCGTTACATTTTTATTATAAGACAATATGACTAATATCAATATATATATATTTCAATAGAGAAGATGGTTGGAGTGTACTACCTGCTTGGGATCCTATCGTGAAGACCATAATATCCCAAGCCCGTCAAAAACAACAACATATTGCAAGACTTAGCAATGTTGTGAGTTCTGTATGCGTGAATCGGAACACACAAAATATCACACCAAATGACGGTAGTAATTAAACTCACTTATGAAGACACCTGTCATCTTTAGTCTTAACCGTGACCACGAGCGCTGTAAAGAGCTCGAAACGTCGGATCTCTAAATAATGTTTAGAATACCAATACACGCGAGTTTAATCCGTAAAATTAGTTTAATTTCAATATGACTAATATTAGTTTGTTATATATAGACATGAAAGTAAGATTAAGTTTTCACACGACGTCCCGTCGTAAGTAGGTACTAAAATATTCTATTGTACTTTGACCCACAAGTTAGGCGTATTTGAACAGTCAAAACTATCGAGTTACCCTCTTCGATCATAGTTTGCGAGTCGCCTATCGGTTTGCATATTAAAACGCGAAGTAACTTAACGAGGTCGTTTGTCATCCGCAGAGTTACTTCCTTGGAACCGTCAAGCGTCTGATGAACTGATGGTTACGTTTAGATGTAGTTAGGTATTTTGGCTGTCTGTTAGAAGGCAAATAGATTCTGGTAAGTTGGTAAAACCGTTTGGAAAAATTTAATATTGAACGCGTCCCAAACTGCCACTACCCAACTATCTGTCCGGTGGTTGGTGAACGGTATACGGGTAAGCGACCCCGGCTCCTCGAGCTACTATCGACTCAGACCAAATCATCCGAGGCGATAGTATCCTTCCTCCCCTTTTCCTTCAGAGGTGAAAAGTGGGTCGCTGGAAGTGATCTCTGCCTACCCCTCTGGGAAAAAGGCGTGATTTTATGTATGTATGTACGCGTCCCAGTTGTCTGGTGATGATACATAGATACATACATAAAATCACGCCTTTTTCCCAGAGAGGTAAGCAGAGATCACTTCCTGCCATGTGCTACGGTCCTGGCACACCACTTTCGCTTCCTCCACATCCATCCTATTTCTGCTGATGATAATACCCTTATTATTGACAAACATCGTCCAGCCAAAAAAAAATCTCAACAGTGATGAAAGCTGTAAAACATGCTAAATATTAGTCTTTACGGGTCTACACGCGGTATTAGGAGAAGCAAATACATATAGCTACTTACTGCCCGACGTTTCGACGTCCCATAAAGACTAATATTTAGTGTATTGCGAAAGTCTAAAATCGTATTGCAAAAGAAGGACACAATTTTTTTTAAATTTTAGCACTCTGTATTTAAATGCACAACTCTTAAAAATCTCTTCCTCACAATTACATATTTTGCACATTGAGTGAACGTATCGCTATCGTTAAGACTTCTTCCAAAACGTTTTCGAGCTAGTTTGGGCCCGTTTTGACAGCGAAACGACTCCACAACGCTTCATACGTATATACTCCATACGTTCTAAGGTAACATACTCAATCTCACCCTTATTTAACGAGCCGAACTTACGCCAAAGAACTCGCAACGAAAGTCGAAGCCCGCGGCCCTGCCTTAGCGTATCACTAACATCGGCCTCGTGAAACAATTGGTCCACACCCAAACCAAATTACATTTCCAATTCATGAAGGCAGTTATCCCCTCCATTCCTCCTTCACACCTCGCCATCTTCCTATGAATATTTTTTCTGCGAAACTTGTTGACTTAATTTTATATCGGTTTCCCTTTTTTAATGCCGGCTAGAATACGTTTTTGAACGGAATGAGGGATATCGTACACGCGTCCAATATAGATGGTAATGTTATTGTGTCGGGATGTATGTCATTTGACGTTTGTTACATTTGGACTCGGTAAACAAGGGAATACTCTGATGATAATCTTCTTAAGAGGTTCGAGAATGTCTCTGAGATATTTTATTCGCCTTTTACTCGATATTACCACTGTCGACGAAATGTCGTTCCAGTATTGTGATCTTACCCGTAATATCCCTTTTTGTAGCGGATAATGCTTTCGTAAGCGTTGTCCCTAGTAAAAGGTTATGCTAAGTAATATTCTCTACTTATAGGGATCATTTTAGGAGCTCTTAGCTAGTTACTATTTCTGCGATTCTGAGATATTATCGAATATTAATTCTAAATCTTCTTTACATCGGAGTGTATTTATAAGATGGATAAGTGATCAGCAATGCCTAATGTAGGTATCCTAAATGAAGTGTTCAATTTTTATGAAAGACATTTCGTAAGTACGTAGGAACAAAACACCAGATTACGATTATGTTATTCATAGGTGGGTTTTTCAAAATGGAAATAGTATTAACTTAATAAGTGCATGTGCAATCCCATTTGTCTGCGTGGTCGCGTACGACACTCGACTTGTGAACAAAACGTGTTGTCATATATTGCTAGTGATGTGACTAGTCTGAGAGAAAGTTATCTTATTTTTTTATGGATTAAAAAAATATTTGTTTAATTTCATCCGTTATTTTGGTCATACGTATTTGTTCAATTTATGGATATAGGGATTTAATTTGGTTGTTGGTAATAAATTGAAAATCGTTTCACAATTTCACATTACTAATAATGGTCCAAGATCCCAGAGCTGCCAGACATCACTTATTTTCTAATGGACAAAATATATACGATTGAGTAGTGTTGGGGTGTACTATCATCATATGACTAGTTGCTACCTTGACCAGACGGCCATTTTTCAGATATCAACCAATCAAGGTACATAGAAACACTGCTCACCTCACTTAAATTCTGATGGCTGATTTTAACATATATTACACACAATATCATTAAAAATCAGGATTAATTACTCCCAGACACATGCGGTCGGCGGTTTTACCTTACAGACGCTTTAAAGCTATGAAAAAATTTTACTTTTACTTATTTTCTGATGCTTGATTTTTATATATGTTATTCAAACAACTAAAAAGTGCTCATCTGACCGCAATAATTATAGAATTGTACCTTACAAACTATTTTATTAGAAAAACTTAACTAAATTCAATTTTAAAAAAAATATAAAACAGTTGGGTGTGGTGAATGTTTGGCCCGTTGGATCGGTCTGTCCGTTTGCAAAACGTTTTAAAATAGTTGTTTGAATAACATATATAAAAATCAAGCATCAGAAAATAAGTAAAATTAAGTAAAAGTAAAATTTTTTCCATAGCTTTAAAGCGTCTGTAAGGTAAAACCGCCGACCGCATGTGTCTGTGAGTAATAAAACCTGATTTTTAATGATATTTTGTGAAATATATGTAAAAATCAGCCATCAGAATTTAAGTGAGGTGAGCAGTGTTTCTATGTACCTTGATTGGTTGATATCTGAAAAATGGCCGTCTGGTCAAGGTAGCGACTAGTCATATGATGACAGTACACCCCACCACTACTCAATCGTATATATTTTGTCCATTAGAAAATAAGTGATGTCTGGCAGCTCTGGGATCTTCCTCTATAACCAGTGCTACGAAAGCAAAACACGCTCATGACTACGAACACACTCGTTTGTAGTTCGTAGCGTTGTCTCTGTAGCTTGGTTATTTTTTCCGTAGTCAAAAAGGCCGGCTGCACATAAATGTTTCTTCGTATAACGAAGAAAAAATACACCAACCTTCTATGTTTATTTTTTTAAGAAACTGTAAATGTTTTGATTTTGTTCTCTTAAATATTTTGTTTAGTCTTTTTATTAATTTATTTTTATGTTTAGACCAACACTGTTTTGCGAGACAAGGGCGTGTCGCGTCGTAAAGCACGCATTTTACCGTGTTATTATACGGACTATGTTTCGGAGCCACTGTTAAATTGGCGAGATTGGCGACAATTTCGTAGCCATACGCGATTGGTGTAAACAGGGGGGGTTTCTCCTTGTGATTTGAGTGGGGCTGTCTTCGGCATTGAATTTAGACGGGGTGATTGGCCGCTTATGTTTTTTAATCAAATATCACTTTGGTTAGGTAGAAACGGAGAGAGTTCACCTTTCAGTAAAGCGATGTAAAACTTTTTGGGCAAATACTGTATTCAGTTACTTGTTTGATCACTAATCTAAATATATAAAAGGAGAAACTGGTACAGGTACCTTAATAAACTTAAAGCTTTGTTGTAACAGGATATTGCAAAATTCTCACAGAAATTGGAGTTAGCGGAAAAAATCTTCTGTATGAAAAAACCTAAGCCGCCTAAGATTTAGGTTTAATGATGAAATTTGTCATGCAGGTTACAGGTACCCTAATAAACGTTTGGCTTACTTGCAACGCAATATTGCAAAATTCCCACGGAAACGGGAGTTATTAGGGAAAAAACTTTTGTATGTAAAATCCTGTAGTCCACGCAAACGAAGTCGCGGGCACAGCTAGTACTTCCATATTTTCCATTTGGTTACGGAACCCTTACAAAATATGTTTTATAAGAAAACGTAGTAGACTGTTAAATTATTGTCTGTAGGTAGCGTGGTAGCGAAGATTTCCCGCTTTGCAGACGATCTGCTCATTGCCCCTGAGATTACACTGCGGTGATAGATAAAGTGTGCAGGAGCCGCGCGTACACTTGAGGACAAACCAACAGTAATATTGACTTATTACATATCCGTAGAATGTTTCAGTACCCGAAAAGGGTAACTAAGTATGTAAAATCCTACTTTAAACATAAGATCTGTTACCGACTTTGAGCTTTGTTTTTTTATACCATTTTTGTTACATTATTCTTTTAGGGATGAGAGCCTTCCCCTCCCCCGCAAGTTCGGTGATGATGACAAGGTTACTTCAAGCCATCATTATAGTCAGTTAGGAAAAACAAATTATGTATTTTGTCTAGTTTTGGCCGTGTCGGACTAAAAGTGTATAGTAATAGATAGTAGCTTATTACTACTTTTGAAATACCATATTTTTTCCCAGACCGGTACAGATCACTTCCTGCCACGTGCCACGGTCTTGACGCACCACTTTCGCTTCTTCCACATCCATCAACTTCTTCATGCACGCTCGTTGATTACTTGCACTTTTCATTTGACCTTTCTTCAAAATATGACCTATTCGGTCATGGAAGGTTTTTCTTGGTCTTCCCCTGTCGCCATTTCCATTTATACTTACTGTATATATTCCTTTCGTTAATCGTCAGAATGAATGAATCATCATCTCAACATGACCAAATTATCTTATCATACCCTTTTCAACCCTAGTCACTACTATCTTCTAAGAAGAAAAAGATACGAAAATTCAACTGGATAATATCCATTCCACCAAGTGTAAATATTCTCATGGATGTGAGCGCTTGATTCTAGGTAATTTTGTTTTTAATTAAAGTTCAGGTTACCGTGAAAAAGTTCCCGGAAGGGAACGGACGTTCTTTTTCACTCTGGACACTAAGCGATCGTTGGAGCCAGCCTAACTAAATACCTATTAGGATTTAAATCGAACCTAATCCGGATTCACAATTGGACACTTTTACATAGGAGTTTCGTGCTGTGAGTTCAAAGTAAGTTTAATGTAAAATTTTCGTGTATTGGCGCCGACATTCTGACTTTGTTGCAGGCACGATGAGAAAATTTGTAAGTTACGTTGGTTTGGTATAAAACGTAAAATTAAAACTTTGGACTTTTTCATGAAATCCACATGAAAACCGTTTTCGAATCACTAAACTGCTTTATTTTGCTACAAATACAAATGTATTCTCTTCTGTATTATAATACCATCATCTAAATATTTGTATTGTAAATATTTGCAATACTTAAGTATAATAAAAAGGTAATTTTGATAAATGAAAAAAAAATAATGGTACAATTAAATTTAATATTACATTACAACTATTCCTGACGTTGACTGGCTCGGTGGATCAGTGGTTAGTGGCCCAGAATCATTACTTACTGTTCCAAGAGTCGTGGGTTCGATTCCCACCACGGACAATTAATATTTGTGTGACGAACATCGGTGTTTGTTCCGTGTCTGGTGTATTATTAAATATAAGTATATTTGTGTATCAAATGCAGATGCTGTGAGTCCTGAGTGTGACGCGGGGAAGGACGGAAGGCTTGGCGGGACTCGCATCGAAGTTTTATCTAACAGGGATTCTCTGAACCTAGTATTAGCCGACATGGAATGGCTGGACCTAGTTGTAGCCGGCATGATGAAGGCTAGACCTAGTTTTAGCCGAAAACAATCGGCTACACCTAGGTTTAGCCAAGAGTAAGTGGCTACACCTAGTTCTAGCCGGCTAAACCTAGGTGTAGCCGCACTTCGGGTATTAGCCGTAACATATCCACGGTTGACTCTGATATCTATAACACAAGTGCGTAATCAACTTACCACAGGATCAGATCAATAAGTAGTGATGTGTATAATATTTAAAAAGAAATGAAAATCACATTGAAAAGCGATCTGAGCATACCCCTATGCCTTTTTTAGTAGTAGTTTATTATATTGTAGTGCCGAATGAATGGGGCCGTGGGGTGCCGGCAGAATAGAATAGCACCTCCCCAAATCTTCCCGTGGGTGTCGTAGAAGGCGACAGAGGGACCAATGCAAAGTATTTTGCCAACAAATAATTACCGGAGATCGGGCAGCAGCGCTCTCCGCACCACCTAAAACATAAACTGCGATCACCAACCCGCCTGCCCAGCGTGGTGATTATGGGCAAATTTCCCCTGAATGGAGAACAAAAGGCCACGGCCCCCAGTTCCCGGCGGCCCCGCTATTCCTGGTCATGGTGGCGACCATGGTAACGGCGGGGCGGGGGGTGCTAAGAATCCCCGGGTTACGAGAGGCCACCAACATACTATGACACTGGCGACGTACAACGGACGCACGCTACGGCTTGACTCGCATCTGGCGCAACTTGAGGTAGAGCTTGAGAAGATTAGGTGGCACATTCTGGGGTTGTGTGAAGTCCGAAGAGCGGGAGAGGACACCATAACCTTAGAATCAGGCCACCTGCTGTACTTCCGCGAGGGAGACCAAAATTCTCAAGGTGGCGTCGGTTTTCTGGTCAATAAGTCCCTCTCTGACAACGTGGTGGAAATGTCTAGTGTTTCGAGCAGGGTAGCGTACCTCATCATTAAGCTCACCGAGAGGCTTAGCCTCAAAGTGGTGCAAGTGTACGCACCGACCTCTTCACACTCAGACGAAGAAGTGGACAAAATGTGCGATGACATATCGAAGGCCCTCCACTCCACCACCAAGTCCCACTACAATGTTGTTATGGGGGGCGTCAACGCTAAAGTGGGGGGACAATTTTGCAGTGAATCGGTAGTAGGGTCCCACGGATTTGGAGCTAGAAATCACAGGGGACAAATGCTTGTCAACTTCCTCGAACGGGAGGGGCTCTTCTTGATGAACTCTTTCTTTAAGAAGCAGCCTCAAAGGAAGTGGACGTGGCGAAGTCCCGATACTGTGACAAGGAACGAGATCGACTTCATCATAGCGGATAGGCGGCACATATTTAGAGATGTCTCCGTGCTCAACAGGTTTAACACCGGCAGTGATCACCGTCTTGTTCGAGGCACTCTAAATATCGACTTCAAAGCCGAACGTGTTCGCTTGGTGAGGTCTAGTCTCCGACCTACTCTGCTCCAAACCATGGCAGGATCCGAAACGTTCCAGTCAAACCTGGAGAACCGATTTGCTACAGTGGAAACCACAATTGACGTTAACCAGAAACTTGAAAATATGGTTCGTGTCCTCAGGGAGGAAGGATCGAGATTGTGCAGCAGAAGGCGAGGGGTAGGAAGTCTAAACTCTCTGAGAAGACCTTAAGGCTAATGAGGCAGCGACGTGAAGACCCACCCGCTACTACATTGGAAGCTCGGGCTCTCAACCGGGAGATCAATAAATGTGTGCGACGCGACCTCCGGTGCTACAATACTCTTTTAATCGAAAGAGCTATTGAACAAAATCGGGGGTCAAAGGTGTTTGTACAATCTCTCGGAAGAAGCCACCTAACGAAGCTGACTACAGCGAATGGGGACATTGCTGCTTCGAAGCCGGCAGTACTCTCGGAGATAGAAGACTTCTATGGCCGGTTATACGCCTCGCATGCATCTCGCCCTGATCCCGGCAATGAGGACACTAGAGCCATATTGACACGCCACTATACCGAAGACCTACCAGAAGTTAGCAATAACGAAATCGAGATTGCTCTTGGGCAGCTTAAAAATGGAAAAGCCCCTGGAGAAGACGGCGTTACGACAGAGTTACTTAAGGCTGGAGGCAAACCCGTTCTAAGGGAGCTTCAAAGGCTTTTAACGCTGTCTTGTTTGAAGGGAGAACTCCGGAGGCGTGGAGTAAGAGTGTGGTCGTCCTGTTCTTCAAAAAGGGTGACAAAACCCTTTTGAAGAACTATCGACCTATTTCCCTTTTAAGCCACGTCTATAAGCTTTTCTCAAGAGTAATCACGAACCGTCTTGCACGAAGACTCGACGAATTCCAACCACCGGAACAGGCTGGATTTCGGAGCGGATACGGCACCATAGACCACATCCACACAGTGCGGCAGATTATACAGAAGACTGAGGAGTATAATCAGCCCCTGTGTCTAGCATTTGTGGACTATGAGAAAGCCTTCGACTCGGTTGAAATCTGGTCAGTTCTGGAGTCCCTGCAGCGATGCCAAGTAGATTGGCGGTACATCCAGGTGATGAAATGTCTTTACCAAGCCGCAACTATGTCCGTCCAAGTACAGAATCAGCAAACAAAACCCATACCATTGCATAGAGGAGTGAGACAAGGGGACGTCATCTCCCCGAAGTTGTTCACAAATGCAATGGAGGATTTGTTCAAGACGCTGAACTGGAAAGGACGTGGCATTAACATAAATGGTGGATACATCTCCCACCTGCGATTTGCAGATGACATCGTCATTCTGGCAGAGACGCTGCAGGACCTACAACAGATGCTGAATGACCTGGCTGACTCTTCTGCGCGCATCGGCCTACGGATGAACTTGGATAAAACCAAGGTCATGTTCAATGAACATGTACTACCGGAACCGATTGCGATTCACGGCACCGTCCTCGAAGTTGTTCAAAAATATGTGTACCTCGGGCAGACTATGCAGTTGGGTCGAAACAACTTTGAGGACGAGGTGAATAGAAGAATTCAGCTGGGTTGGGCAGCATTTGGGAAATTACGCCGAGTCTTCTCATCGTCAATCCCACAAAGCCTAAAGACGAAAGTCTTTAATCAGTGCGTCCTACCCGTCATGACGTATGGAGCCGAAACGTGGACACTGACGGCACGGCTGGTCCACAAGTTAAAAAGTCGCTCAGCGGGCTATGGAAAGAGCTATGCTCGGTGTTTCTCTGCGAGATCGAATCAGAAATGAGGCGATCCGTCAGAGAACCAAAGTCATCGACATAGCTCATCGCATTAGTAAACTGAAGTGGCAGTGGGCTGGCCACATCAGCCGTAGAACCGACGACCGATGGGGTAGACGAGTTCTGGAGTGGATACCGCGTCTCGGCAAACGTAGTGTAGGACGCCCGCAGGCCAGGTGGTGTGACGATCTGCGCAGGACGGCTGGTAGGAGCTGGATGCGAGTGGCCGAGGAGAGAGAGAAGTGGCGTGCATTTGGGGAGGCCTATGTCCAGCAGTGGACTGTAATGGGCTGATGATGATGATGATGATGATGATGAATCAATAAAAAAGTTCTCTCTATGATGTTCAATAGATGCAATCCATAAATGGGAGCCGGAATAAAGAGCAAACATTGCAATCAAACTGCTCACCGTTTAGCCATTCGTTATTTAAAAGCCTCGCTAATATCTAAACGAACGGATCAAAGTGCCTTTGATCACTCACACTTCAGCCATTTATTCATGTTTACTCTTGTTATTAGCTAATTAAAATACGTAAATACGCGTTTTTGATCGGAAGCCTGATTCTAATGAGGGTACCACGATGGGTAAATAATGAATGAATGACATTAGGGGGCTTTCTGTTAAGAGTGGAAGGTAAACAGATTAACGGTATTGATATTTCGTTATGGCTTCGGTTTTGAGAATTGTAATTATGGCGCCCAACGTGGTATTTTCATGCTTTGATATTATTATTTTACCTTAATAGATTCTACGTCAAAATTGTTAGTAGGCGTAGTCTTATAGTTTGATTTCAAGGCTACGGTGGGGGAAAAGTAGTTACCCTTCACCTTTCTCCCATTAAAAGACACGCACTAGGTCCTGGCGTCATTCCATCAACATTGTTTGAAGGCATTGATAGTATAGTCGGATTTGAAATAAAACTAATTTTAACGGTAAGTTACCGTTTTGCTGAAAATCGCGAAATTCTATTTTGTTTTTACCTTTGACCTTGAATTATTTTTTTTCCTTACAGGGGAATGATGGGGAACTTCTAGAAATTGTTTATTATATTTTGAACAATTTCACTGAAATTCAGCTTGGGACTTTGTGTATCTTCACTCTAATTTTTTGGTCTAAATTGACCGGACTATTACGTTTATTCGAAGCTGACGTAGTAAAGCACCACAGACGTGGTCAAGTGCGAGTTAGTCGACTTTCTTGAAGAAAGTCGACTAACTCGCACTTGACCAGGGTGGATGACTGAAGCCTGCTCACCCTAGTTTAGGGTAGTCCCGTGCCCCAGCAGTGGGAACGTATATGGGCTGATGATAATGAATCGCACCAGCTCTTTCTCCTCGCTCTATTTTAAAGCACACACGCTTGTGTCAATGTCGCGACGGCCACAGATCTTGGCTGCTGTAATCAAAGGACGGAGCCTTCTGCGGAGTCAAGCGGCTGCGCCGGGAGGGAATTCACTTACTCTTATAGCCAACGCCGTTCCAAACATTGAGGAGGGGAGGGCTCGCGGTAAGGGCGAGGAGTTGGACTCTTTAGGCCTTGGGATACATATATAACTTTAAACTATAATCCTTACTAATATTATAAACGTGAAAGTTTGTAAGTATGGATGTTTGTTACTCTTTCACGCTCAAACTTCTGAACCGATTCATAAAATTTGGTATGATGGTAGCTGGCACTCTGGAATAACATATAGGATACTTTTTTTTTCATTGGGGGGGGGGGGGGGGGGGGGTTTGTCGATTTTTATAAAACTTGGTATGGAGGTGTAGCTGGCATTCCGGAGACACATCAGCGCTATTTTTTTTTTTAATTAATTCTTTGGGGGGGGCGGTGAAAATTAGTATGGGAGAATTTTTACGTTACGCTGGCTATTTTAATACATCATTGTTACTAAAACCCGCTAGTTGTTACATATATTGGAGAAACTGAAAATAATGACATGATCATCATGGCGCTTGCAACAGTGTCGAAATATTGAGAGTTCATTAAAATAAAACAACATGGTAGTGCGTAGTCGGTAGCGTGGATTGTTGGTTTTATATGTTGTAATTTTAAGTAGGTTTTTTCAAAGTATGTTTTCCATAAATTGTGATGCATTTTACATTTAGAAAGAATTAATTTATATAACGTGTAAAAAAATTAAAGAAAAAAATCACAGTTGAAGTTTTCATTAAATACTTGGCTTAATAATCGCAATTGCAAGATAAAAAAACTCAGTCTCTATGTGTAGTATCTAATAAACTGACATTCACCGAACTAGGAACCTTTACATAAAGCCATAGTTGGTTCAGCGAACGAATTTGCATAGGAATGGGTGATTTCGGAGTTATACCATAGGCGGGTGGGTCCTAGGTTTATCCAGGTAGTGGTTGAATGGCCTAGACTAGGTTTTAACTCGCGAAAATGTCCGGGTTTATGGCAGATATGACCCGGTGTTTCGTGCTTATGTAAATTGTTTGGAAGAAGTTAGCTATGTAGATGGGTTGATGCGAGAGTGGAATTAGATCGCCGAACATTAGTATCGAGAAAAAGGTTTGGGAAGCTTCGAGATTCGCTTAACTTTTTGAAGATTTTAGGAAGTGTTTCGTACAAAATTTGGAGATGTAGCGTAAAATAATGGTTTCAAAGAAAAATAATCTTTGTAATACAAAGAAAGTAATATTTTTGACCACGACTCGCGACTTAGTGTACCTACGTGGAGTTAGTTATCCTCATGTTTTGGAAAATATTCCGTTTACCTGTATACAAATTTTAGCCTATATATGTGTTATTCTGATATGTAGGCTATATTATTCTGATGTTTCATCAAAATCCTTAAAGCGTGCTTAAAAAGCGTCGATGGCCGAGTGATTAAGGTCGTTGCTTGCCATGCGAGAGGTCGCCAGACCCCGCCAGGTACCAATGTGTTTTTCAAATTTGAAATTCATATGTACCATCATTCGACGCTTTAACGGTGAAGGAAAACATCGTGAGGAAACCAGCACACCTGAGAAATTTGTCAACGGTGTGTGAAGCCATGTCAGAGGCCTACGGGCGGTTTAAAAACTCTGACACCAGGTTGTTCATCAACCATACGATAAGAAGAAGAAAAAGGTCAAAATCCTTTCTGTAGTTTTTACGTGAAAGAGTAACAAACATAGGTATGTTATATATACATATAAACATTCGCATCTAATATTATTGGGATTACTAGGATACTAATATTCTAATCCTGCTTAGAATTACAAACATAGCTATGTAGGATTTCAGCTATCGTACTTCATAGCGACTGTGTTTTACAGATAACTCCTCCTGTTTCATAATTTAACAACATATCTGAATTAACGTCAAGTGGTTTCGTGTATATGCGTTTAGTGATCTATCGGCTACATCGCAAATCCTAATAAAACGATATCAGTGGTAATATTATAAGTTCAAAAGTTGCCTGAATGTTGCGTTTTCAAACTACTGAACCGATTTCTTTACAATTTGGTACACAAGTAGTCTATAGACCAAGATAGGCTTTGTTTTAATCAACTTTAACTTAAGGTATAGGTTGATTTTTTTTCTAACTGACTGCGATGATGGCTTGCACTAGCCATGTCACAATTAACGGCCTTGCGGATAAGTTTTTTACCTCTTTGAGGGTAGTTAGCTGACACCTCTAAATTGCTAGCTTGATGTGTTTGATTGAGTGAAACCTTTGATTAGTATAATTGACTGCATCGTTGGTATATTGGTAGCAAGCGCTGCATAAGGACCGAGAGGTCCCCGGTTCGATTCCGGATTCGTGTTAAATTGGTGTGAGTTTTTCTGTTAAGAAATTACTTAGCCCGCAGTCAGGAAGTTGGCGGTTGCACGCCCGTGTCTCGGAAAGCACGTTAAGCTGGTGGTCCTGCGCCCGATCTCCCATCGGTCATGTCGGATTTCCGTTTCAACGAACTATGAGAGTAAGGGAACAGAGAGTGCACTTGTGTTAGCGCGTAAAATTGTGCAATATAATATATCCTGCGTAGTTGGCTTATCTCCACTGAGATCGGTCGTCATGGCCGAAATCGGTTGGAAGCCTTTACTTTTAAACGTTTTGTTAACTAACAAAGGTTGGAATTGTTGGGAATATTGTGACCAATATGGCACAATCTGCACGCGTCTCCACGGGGTAACCATCTCCAAAAATTTGGTCCGGACTGTTCCTAAAGAGGACTCTCTCACTAAAAATACCCCAATAACTTCCAGTTTTTGGGCTACCCCGGTCACGTTTTGCCCGAGAGGCGGTCACGCTCTGCGCCCCGCTGCCAACTCTCTTCGTTAGCGGGTGTTGGCTCTATCCGTTGTTTAGTGCTGTGTAAGAATGCTGTTTAGCTTTACTTGGCGGCTTTGTAATTTGGAATTAGGTCAACATAGAAATGCGCGTTTTGGTAGCTGTATGATTGAGTATAGTTGTTGATTATGTATATTTAAGTATACTTGTGCATCCACTGTTGATTCTGATATCTGTAACACAGGTGCTTATGCTACTTACCACAGGATCAGATCAACGTATGTGATGTTGTGTAATATTTATGATGGATACAGTAGTGCGCCGGGACCGTAGCACATGGCAGGAAGTGATCTCTGCATATCCTTCTGGGAAAAGGCGTGACTCTATGTATGTATGTATGATGGATAAGTAAAGATAAGACATCACATATTGTTAAAATTATTATGTGTCGTGTATAATGTACATCTCATGAAACGTCATCTTTTGTTCTGTCAGATAAATGTTTTATAATCTGTTGACATTGACCGAACCCTGTAACTCTTTTTCAAATTAAAATCCGCTCTCTCTCTGAAAGCAGCCGTTGAGTAACATGGTCGTTTGATTGAATCCATCCACAAAATTATAATAGGTTATGGGCCCAGTCCCTTAGTTAATTGAAGAGTTGATAGTTTTTGTAATTAGCGTAGGAATCGTGAGTGCACAAAAGACGATTGCGCGATTTGTTTTGTTTCACTGTCGTGTACTAACATTGCGGTGCACGTGTTTGGACAAAACGCCGGTTGTGAACAACAGATATGGCTTTAAGCATGAACTCGTTTATTGCAAATGTGCCGAAACTCAAGGGCCGAGAAAAATTATAGCGAGTGGGCGTTTGCAGCTGAAAATCTGCTAATACTCGAAGGAAAATTAGATTTTCTCAAGACTGAAGGAGCCGGCACAAATATGGCGGAGGATGCTATGACAAAAGCCAAGTTGATTCTTACAATAGACCCGTCGTTGTATGTGCATGTCAAGAACGCTGCGACTACAAGAGAACTATGGCAGAAATTACAACATATGTTTGACGACTCGGGTTTTTCGAGACGAATTATGTTGTTGAGGACTCTAATCTCAATACGTCTCGAAACTTCGGATTCTATGACAAGTTATATTACTCAGATTATTGGAAACGGGGCAGAAATTATCAAGAACTGGATTTTTGGTAAATGATGAGTGGATTGGCTGTCTTATGCTCGCAGGATTGCCTGAAAAGTATTTCCCAATGTTGATGGCTATCGAACATTCCGGGCATCGCCATTACGGCGGATGTTGTAAAATCAAAATTACTTGATTTGGTCGGAAGTGAAGATTCAACGGAAACAGCATTGTTGACTAGAGGGCGGCAGCAGCATGTCAATCGGAAACCTACTTCATTCCAGTCCGTTCATTCATTCAAAAATGGCCAAACGTCAAATGAACAAAACAAAAACAAAGTCATCAAGTGTTATCGATGCAAACAGATCGGACACTATAAGAATAAGTGTCCACAAGCTCAAGATACGAAGACAAATAATTCGAATGCGTTTTCTGCAGTGTTTTTAAGCGGAAACTTCAGTAAGAATGACTGGTATTTGGATTCTGGTGCGAGTACACACATCACGTCAAATGTAAACAATATTCGAAAATACATCAGAAAACACGTGTATCAAGGAGATAACAGCGGCTAATAGAGGAGTCATGCCTGTGTTGTGCTCGGGTGATGTTGATATTGTCACAATAACGTCGAAAAGCAGAAATAATATCACAGTAAAGGATGTATTGTGTGTGCCTACTGTTGCCACAAACTTGTTGTCAGTGAGCAAACTAATTCAGAATGGAAACAGAGTTGACTTTCGGAAAAATGTAAGTTATATCTATAACAGCAGAAATCAACTAGTTGGAGAGGCCAGATTGGTCAACGGTGTTTACAAACTGAATGTGGAAGACAACAGACAATGTTTGTTTACAGTACCTGATAGTATCAAGAACGAGTTATGGCATCGAAGAATGGGTCATTTGAACAGCAGTGATCTTAACAAAATGAAAGATGGTGCAGTTGTGGGAGTGGACTATAAAGATACAAGCGAGATCAGCAAGAGTACATGTGTAGTGTGCTGTCAAGGCAAGCAGACCAGATTGCCATTCAACCACATGAGCACTAGGAGCGATGAGGCGCTCAGCATTGTACATGCAGATGTGTGCGGACCCATGGAGGTGACATCAATTGGCGGCTGCAGGTATTTTTGATCTTTATAGATGACCACACTCGCATGACCTTTGTTTATTTTTTGAAAGCCAAGAATCAGGTGTTTAAATATTTCAAAGAATTTAAAGCCTTGGTTGAAAATCAACAGAACAAGAAAATTAAAATATTTAGAACCGACAATGGCCTTGAATTCTGTAATGCAGAATTTGATAGTTTCTTGACTGAGACAGGCATAGTGCACCAAAGAACTAACATTTATACACCAGAGCAGAATGGTGTTAGTGAACGCTCAAATAGAACATTAGTAGAAAGAGCACGTTGCATGCTGTTTGATGCTGGGCTGGACAAAAGTTTTTGGGCTGAAGCGATAAATACAGCAGTTTACTTAAAGAATAGATCACCAGCATCAGGATTACAGAATGCAACACCATTTGAGCTTTGGATGAATAGGAAACCAGATGTTAGTCATGTTCGGGTTTTCGGTAGCAGAGTTATGGTGCATGTCCCGAAAAAAAAAAAGACATAAATGGGACACCAAGTCAAAACCGCACATCTTGGTTGGCTATGCTGAGAATGTCAAGGGGTATAGGATATATGATCCAATCAAGAAGAGTGTTTCTGTAAGCAGGGATGTAGTAATACAGGAAAACCTGAAGAGTAACATAGATGATAGGATATCAGTTTCAGTGGGGGAAATCTCAGAAACGCAACAACAGAGTGATATAGATGAGTCGGTTGATATAGTTGCTAATATAGAACCTGAAGATGATGTTAACCCAACAGATAATATTGACCAGGCTAATAACTCTATATTGCAGAATGTAGAAGAGATTCCTTCCCCACAAGAACCGAAAAGGATCAGGGAGACCTCCAAAGCGCTATGGTTTCACAAACTTATGCATGCAGTCAAATGCTGAGAATCAATGTGATCCAGTTAGTGTCCAACAAGCACTACAAGGCGCCGATAAAGACAACTGGGTCGCTGCGATGAAAGAAGAAATTCAGGCATTTGAAGAGAATGATGCATGGGCAGTAGTGAGTGAAGTACCTCAAGGAAAGACATTAGTGCAGTGTAAGTGGGTCTATAAAAAGAAGTTAGGCAGTGATAACAGTGTTCGATATCGTGCTCGTCTAGTGGCAAAGGGGTTTACCCAAAAACCCGGTGTGGACTATGATGAGACATTTTCCCCTGTAGTTCGTCACTCCACCCTAAGAATGTTGTATGCACTCTCTGTACAATTAGATTTAAAAGTCACTCATTTAGATGTTAAGACTGCATTTTTGAATGGTATATTAAAAGAAGATATTTATATGTTTTATCCACAAGTTGATATGGAAAGTAATAGTAACAGAGAAATTGTTAAATTGAATAAAGCTATTTATGGATTAAAACAGTCGTCAAGGTCATGGTATGAGAAGGTTGACCAGTGTTTGACAGAATTAGATTTTAAAAGAAGTGAAATAGAACCATGTGTATTTACAAAATTTCATAACAATGTTAAAGTTATTATTGCTTTATATGTGGATGATTTCTTTGTGTATTCAAATTGTAATGTAGAGACAGATAATTTAATTTCAATATTGAGTTCTAAATTTAAAATAAAAGATCTTGGACAAGTAAAGCAATGCTTAGGAATGAGAGTAAATATTGATAGCAAGAATAATATTTGTACCTTAGATCAGGAACAATACATAGATCAGTTATTAATAAGATTTAATATGGTAAATTGTAAAGAGAGCTAGTACACCTATGGAGTCTAAACTAAATATTGATAAAAATGATAATGTTAATGATACTAGCATCCCTTATCAACAACTAATAGGGAGCCTCATGTACTTATCTGTGTTAACAAGGCCTGACATAGCCTTTAGTGTTAGTTTTTTAAGTCAGTTTAATTGTTGTCATACTAGCACACATTGGAGTTATGCTAAACGAATTCTCAGATACTTAAAGAGAACTAAGCATTATTGTATAAGGTATGTAAAAGGAAACTCAGATTTATTAGGATTTGCTGATGCCGACTGGGCTAACAATGTTATTGACCGAAAATCATATACAGGGTATTGTTTCATAATGTCAGATGGAGTCATATCATGGGAAAGTAGGAAGCAAAGGACTGTTGCCCTTTCCAGTATGGAAGCAGAGTACATGTCAATGGCAGAGGCATGTAAGGAGTCCATGTACTTGAAAGTTTTGTTGTCAGAGGTTACTAACCAGGATGTAGGTCCTATTACCTTATATAATGATAGCCAGAGTGCTCAAAAATTCATTGGTAATTATGCCTTGAATAGGAAAAGTAAACATATTGATATTCGTTACCACTTTATTAGAGATGCTTCAAATAATAATATTATAAAGGTGGAATATATGTGTACCAATGATATGCCAGCAGATGTTCTCACAAAAGCGCTTGGTGCAACTAGACATTATAATTGTATTGAAGCTCTAGGACTTGGTAGCTAATTTGTATAAAAATTGCTTTTTCAGGTTTCATGTGATGTAGTGGGGGTGTTAAAATTATTATGTGTCGTGTATAATGTACATCTCATGAAACGTCATCTTTTGTTCTGTCAGATAAATGTTTTATAATCTGTTGACATTGACCGAACCCTGTAACTCTTTTTCAAATTAAAATCCG
Source organism: Maruca vitrata (assembly GCA_039566165.1). Lineage (NCBI taxonomy): Eukaryota > Metazoa > Arthropoda > Insecta > Lepidoptera > Crambidae > Maruca > Maruca vitrata. Next base: position 901,748 of record CM076920.1, read on the forward strand.
CTCTCTCTCTGAAAGCAGCCGTTGAGTAACATGGTCGTTTGATTGAATCCATCCACAAAATTATAATAGATATATTAATCTGATCTCATGTTATGTAACGTATGCACTTGTGATAAGGAACTCAGAATCGACCACGCAGAGCACACAACACTTAATATTTCAAGGTGTTATTTATCATAACACACCCAAAACAGGATTTTTTCTTCTCCTAACTGACATACGATGATGGCTTGTAGTAGGCTCGTCATCATCACCGGACTTGCGGGGGAGCGGATGGCTCTCACCCCTAAACTAAAATAAGGTGAATACTTTTGTTCATCACAAAAAATATTTGTCTCGAAAGTGCATCGAACCCAGGACTATTGGTGCATAAGACAAGTACTCTACCAAATTGGTCGAGCCAGTAATTAAAATTCGGAAGAGTCAGTGAAATTATGTGTCTTGAGATTTTGTTTCGTTCCTTTTATCTCTATGATATCCATATTATCCATGGATCTTAAAGGTATTTTTCAACTTCCAAATTATAAAGCAACAAATAAAAAATATATTTTTGTAATCAGTTCGAAAAATGAACATCTTATGTGATATTGTATGTTTGACGAAAAACATACAAGTATTTGCGCCCCTTTAAGAAACTGTTCAATATAGGTGCCTACCCACCCCCACATTATCAACAACATCTGTAGATATTTTTGTGATTATTTTTCCAACATTCCATAGGGCGGAGTTGGAATAACAGAAAAATCGTATTGGAAAATACGTAGTCGTCAACGCGATATCCCGGGTCAATATTTGCCCAGGGCCAGCCTGATAAGTTTATTGGTAGCGCACACAGAGGACGGACAACTGGCTACTTTATTCTTACTTTGAAGATGAAGCGACAGAGAACTGTCGATTGGGTGTAGGTAGAAGCTATACGATAGTTTTTCGAAGTAGACACAAGACATAATATATACCCTTAATATATACCCTTAATAAATATACCCTTTAAAGAAGTTTATAATTATTGAAGACGAACTTAATATTATTAAGTTCGTCTTCTATAATTATAAACTTCTTTAAACGGTAAAACCCCTTCAGTGACTGAATATATTTTACAACAAAAAGAAATTATTTGTAGGTATTCAATGTAAGAAAAAAGAAATAAAAAAATGTTTATTGCTTACTCTTACATTAATTTCCTCTTAAATTAATCTTACACGCATATAACATAAGTTGCTTATAAACTAAAAGAAATTCCCTCCTTTCCTTTCCCATCCTACTCTTCAGAGCACCCCCTTACCAATACAGGATAGCCTTAGCATCCTTGGCATAGATGTTCGCCGCGACCTGAACCAGCGGGATTACATCGAGAGCGTCATTAGAACAGCCTCCCGCAAACTGGGGATCCTGAACAGAGTGCGGCGATTTTTCACACCGGTGCAGCTCTGCCTTCTTTATAAGGCACAAGTTCGCCCATGTGTGGAATATTGCTGTCACCTCTGGGATGGCTCCGCAAAATACTTGCTCGACGCTCTCGATAGGTTGCAGCGACGTGCTATCCGTATTGTCGGTGATGTAGAGGTGTCCGAAACTCTGGAGCCTCTACAACTACGTAGAGACATTGCCGGTCTTAGTGTTCTCTACCGTCTCTTTAATGGGGAATGCTCTGAAGAGCTATTTCAGCTAATCCCTCCCTCCCTTTCCACTCCCGAACGACACGTGCAGGACAGCGCTGCCATCCACATACAATGCAGTCGCTGGTGGCTCGGACTAAGAGGTTCAGCTCTTCATTTCTGCCCCGTGCCATTAAGGCATGGAATGCCCTTCCAGCTCATGTTTTCCCTCCCTCCTATGATCCCGGGCTCTTCAGGCGGGGCGTGAAACGGCATTTAAGCAGGCCTTCAGGGTGAGTGCGACAGGCGCAATATGATCTATTGTGCCTGTCGACCTCATATTTGGATCTCACTACCGCTTACCATCAGGCGGAGTGTGGTCATCTTGTTTGCCTATTATAAAAAAAAAAAAAAAATTGCGTCAAGGGAAACACCTCATAATGGCTTATCTAGGAAATATACACTGTAACTGGACTTTACTACCGCCATTAAATAACTCTATTTTAAATTTCAAATTGTAGGAAACAAAAATGTCAATTAAAACTTTCTTTGAAAAAAAATGTAACTAAATATATTTTTTTTATTGTTTGAGTATTCGGCGGTGATTTTACCTACATTGACCCTTCTGTCATCGCAGTCTTTGGCCTAGGCCGGTCATCTATTTGCATTGGAAATTCATAATAATGTTATTATTTCGACAATTGGCGGCACCCTTTGATTGGAGCTCTCCTAATTGCGTTTGTCCGGCCATATTGATTTTTGGCATTAAACAAAGCCTTTTAGTTGAGGGGGCGATGTTGGTTTTTGCTGATGTCAATCAGAATATTCTAATCTTGTTGGGTAGTGTTGAATTTCATGCTTGGATTGGTCACTGAAATCTGAATGAGCAATTCCATCCCTTTTCTAGCGGGTATTTTGGAGGTATAATTTGATTTTATTGGTGGATTGCTTTGGTCCATTGGTCAATTATTGTTTGCAAAATCCGTTTGAGAGTCCGAGCTTCAAGTTCAAAATTCACTTGGGTGTTTTTTAGATAAAATTTATAGTGAAATTAAGCGTTACATACTCATTTTAGTAACAACGCTAGCAAACTTGGCCACGCAAGCCGGGGAGACTTATAAATGAAATGAAATAATTTATTCTGCAAGTAGATTTCATGAAATTCTTTCGCATGTCAAATCACAGGTTAATTAATTACAAATAAATAATAATATGTACAAGTTACATAATTCTTGGATGTCCAAGCGAGCAGCTCATCATGTCCATGGATTCTTATCAAATCGTCCAAAATAGTGAAAAATAAGCACTGCACCTACTTTTTCTTCTGCGTAGCTGCTATTCCGTTGAAAAATATATTTGGTCACAGCAACCATCATATTAATTATGGTCCATTTAATCGAAACCACACTTGATCACCACAGGAATCGGTCCAACGCTCACCCTAATTGTGTACCACTAATTCTGCAATATAAATCTTACGTGTTTCCGACGGCATTGCCTTGTTATTGACATGCAAACCTTGCTACACCCTAAATAACCGTATCCCCATAAACACAAAGACTAAAATCGCTCAGTGACCAAGCTCGGTATCAGTCGGCTTCTTAGCAGGTCCCACCATAAGCTGCGCTGGACACCAATGGATTTATAGTTTGAGGTTTAGACAAGGAAAGCGGCTTTGTCTTTGTAACAACAAACGGACGGGCGGAGGGAAGAATTTATTTTTAAACGTATCGGAGCAAACAGATAACCAATAGGGATATGGATTGACGTACGAATTGCGAGCGAAATATCTTTTGCGAGCGATTGGAAGGGTGCAGCTGGACGTTATGTATGAAGCGTTGCCTATTCAGCCAATTCAGTTTGTGGGGAAGAAGAGACTGGGAATATAAATGCTTGACCACAAATATAAGTAAGTAAAATGTTTGTATGGACTTTAAGTCTTGATTTATCTGTAGTCTACTACAGATCAACTTTTTTTCTTAAAAAGAACTTAGTGCTTTAAAAACTTTTTTATTAAAAAAAAAAGAGTAATATAACTATGTATTCTTAATTAAATAAGAATGTATACGAGTAAAAGCACGTTCGGCGTACGTTTGCCCGTACAACATGCTCGTCAATATAATACATAAGGCTATTAATATCAATAATATGTCATCACTTAAAGTTAGTCATGCATTCTGAGTGCGACACAATCTATAAAAACTGAGATCCTACTTTTCTGAAGTCTGTTACAAAGAGACGTTATTTTTTAAGGCCGATGAGAGACTCACAATAGACCGATTATGAAAGCAATTCTTTTTATGTTCCACTACTATCGCTTCAGCATAAACCCACAGGATGTTTCCGGCAGAAGCGGCATCAAAATGTCGCTGTTCCAATGTTGCTTCAACCTCATTAATTACCAGCACAGTGGTATCCATTACTCTCGTGATGCCCTGCTCACTGCTCTCTACCAAACGTAGTTTACTGGGTTCATGGAGATGTAAACAATACAACAGTAGAACAAATATGGAATCTGATCCCGTGGGTGAGTAGCTTAACCACTTGTGATACGGAAATCAGAAAAAAACAATGGATACACAAATATACTTGAAAATATTTAATAACACACCCAGACACGGAACAAACCCCAATGCAACTCACGCAAATATTAATTTGTCCCGAGTGGGAATGGAGCCCACGACTCTTGGAACCGTAGGTAGTGACCCCAGGGTCACTAACCACTGTTCCACCGAGCCAGTCAAGCCTTTGCGACGCTTACATCGATGTAGTATTTGGAACCTACTTTATCGGCAAACTAGTGTTAAATTTCTAATAATCGCGTCAGTATTCGTCAGGTGGGAGACATTTTGTCGACCGGTTGCTGTTACCACCATACAGTTGTGTAAAACCCGCCAAGTGACTCCAGGTGGGAGACATTTTGTCGACCGGTTGCTGTTACCACCATACAGTTGTGTAAAACCCGCCAAGTGACTCTGACCTCTCTCGGTCAGGTCGCGTTCCGGGATCAACACTGTACGAACCGGAGCCAGGGGGGACCACTGGTGCGGTAAGCGCCGGACCAGTGGAGTCTTAGCGGCGGAGCTGGTCAGCCCGCCGGCCAGGGAGACCCGTAGAAACGGGGGCCCTTCCGTCCGACGGACTGGCCAACTCGGACCCGCACAGCTCAATACCAATGCGAGACTCCACGCCTTGTCTCGTTGTTGCCGCAGCAGTGTTCTCCTTTTTCACGGCTTTCAGGGTGAGTGCGACAGGCTCAATATGGTCTATTGTGCCTGTCGACCTCATATTTGGATCTCACTACCGCTTACCATCAGGTGGAGTGAGGTCATCTTGTTAGCCCTTTATAAAAAAAAAAACAAAAGTAAAGACCGTTACAACGGGAGTGAGACTGCTAGGCGATAAGTAAGACTATGTTTGATGGCATATATGGTTTTATACAAAATTGGAACGTTTGCGTTACATAGGACATGCACATAATATTATTTTGGGATTTTTGAAGTTTAAAACCTTTTTGCCTTACAAATCAGTGCTCAGGTATAGAAATATCGTTTCTGTATTTGGCAAAAAGGTTATTTACGGCATGTGTGAGACCAAGAGACTACTTTCGGTTTGACACTCGAATATATTGTAAAGATGCAGACTTACAACATCATGGTTTTATTTCAACTGTAGTTAACATACACCGTGAAATTTTAGTGGTTGTTTTCCCGCAGCAAAATGATTCTACCTTAGTAGCACAATAGATTTGTGCAGTACTTTTTTATTAAAATCAATAAATGCCGGTTTTACGAAAGGTATAACCGACACTTGAAAGTTCTTTCGAACCACTTTATTACTTAGGGTGTACAGCTTCTTTACCTTTAAGCATCGATTTCATGCGGCAAACAGTACCTAATCACGTTACATCTTAAAAAACAACGATTGCTCCTCTCGTTTTCGAGTTGGAAAATTATTATTTTGAAGATATAAAAAAAATATATTTTCAAGGAATAATTTGCATGATTCGATAGTATTACTTAAGGCAAATCGTTCTGCCACGGGAAAAAAACCACTCAAATTTCACGGTGTATAACAGATCACTCCAGAACCCTGGTACCTTCAGAGCGAGCTGAAAACAATCCCGCTCATCCCAGAAACAAACATGGCTACCGCTGGAACTCCAGCGATAACTTTTAAGCGGTATCAGGTAGCATCAAGTCGCGATAGCCATCATCCATTATGAGTCACGCAGTTGTTTCCACTTTAAATCAAACAGAGTCATTAGGGGCACGTGCGACTGGGACGCGGAGTTCGAGGTTCGATTCCGTTGTTGGGTCCGGCACGGGATTTACAGGTAAAATGAGAGTTTGCTACTGAAATTTTGGTTTCTGGTGGGAAGTCAGGAATATATAAAAAAGATGTTACATGACATTTGATTGTACACTTCTAGAATCCCGATGTTTCAGAACTGATCCCGTGGTAAGTAGCTTAAGCACTTATGTTACGGATGTCAGAAACGATAGTATTATATTATACTTAAACCTACCTCTTGAATCTTCTTGAAAAAATCCGCATGCGTAGTTTTAATGAATGATTAAGATGAAGTCCTAAAAATTCAAGATTCTTAAATAAACAAAATGGTTTTTGTGCCTCACTTGTCATAGATAGGTATAGTGTGTCGCGGACATTTTTGTAAATATTTTTAATGTCTACATTAATTAGAACATTTTATGGTCCCATCTTTTATAGTTTAGGTAGCGTAAGCAAAATAAGTAACTTTACTTGATGATTTTTTTCACCTTGTGTCCGAAAAACCCAAATATTTTTCGGAGCCCTATTTTCTTTAAAAGTAAATATAGCCTATGTCACTCAGGAATAGTGTAGCTTTCCAACGGTGAAAGAATTTTTAAAATCAGTCCAGTAGTTTCAGAGCCTATTCGAGACAAACAAACAATCAAACCTTTCCTCTTTATAATATTATTAGTATAGATAAAACTGAGAATAAGTATTTTTTATGAAAATATCACAAGGTTCAAAAAGGCAATCATAAATAGACAGTTCAATTACTAATTTTATATATTAATCTTTTCTTTCGCGTATTTCGTCGCACAACACTAAATGTACTAACTTGTAGTGGAAAATGTTAATTGCTTATGTATTATTTTAAGTTATTTTAAGTCAAATGTAATATCGAACAGATGTATTTTTTCCTAAATAAATATGACACCGGCAGAAACCCAGCGAGAACGCACTCCAAGAATAATGAAAGTACGAGTGAATGGACACCCCAGAGTCATAATTATCCGCGCAAGTTTGTTGTACTCCTAATTTATGGGCTCTGATTCATACTCGCCAACTTTGTCGATGCTGAGCAGATATTCAACCCTTTGTTTCCACTTTCTATATATTAGGGAGCTGTTTGTTTACTACCTTCAACTAAGCCTGCTCAATACGGCTGGATTAATGTTTTATGTGTGGTGACACTTATTGAAAATATTGTCGTTATAAAATTATGAAAAATTAACTTACTAACACTATATGGACCCTGTCCGAAATAAATGTTTTATTTTTATTAATTGATGCTGTTGATTAGTAGTCGTCAACTAACATAGAGTAGCGGAAATGTTGCTAATGTATGTTCTTTTAAAAAAATATACAAATGTTTGTTTTATAACGACATAACATTACATTTTATTTGAAACGACTCTAAACCCGTTTTTGTTAATAATATGTTCCAAAAATTCAATCTCTACAGACGTATAATTATATCGTATACTTACCATTAATAATAACAGAGCTCATTTATTGAAATTTTTCTTATTAATTGTCATTTCATTATAAATTCCCGTTCTCAATAAGAAACGCGTCAAAAGTTTACATCAGCAATATCTGTGTTGACGCGAACACAATTCCCTCGTTTACTTAAACGACATCCTAATACCGGCCACGAATTTCAATGTCCCGACAATTTTGTGGAAGACATTAAAAATGTAACACCCCCACAAAGCGCTGTGAAAAAGAGCGGCATCTAATAAACTGGTATTTAACAAACAAGTGGCAGGAAAGGAAGTAATACCTCGTGAAATATTCCAATGAAATATGTATTAAATCCGCGGCCACCGAGATTAAGCGAAGGGAAGATCGAATATTAACGGGCCGGCCGACCAGTAAGGGCTACGCTAAGGATATATTTTTAAACTTTAGCTAGGTATTCTCATTGAAATATACGAGGTCAGCAAACTTAAGTAATTAAGGGTTGGCACACTAATAATAACTAACGGATATTTGTCGAACGATTGACTATATTTTGCAACTAGATTAATGACGAATGTATGTAAGATAAATGACACATATTTCCTCTATTAAAAAAAATACTGGCCAAGTCCGAGTCGGACTCGCGCATGAAGAGTTCCGTACCAGTATTGTAAAAACATTTTCAGTTTACTTAAACATTGTTTTTAGTACACTCGGGGACAAATAAACCGGGCCACGAACCATTTTCATACAAACATGTCCAGTTCTGAGCCCTATAAATGTAAAAGTTTTAGTGCTATGGTAATAATTTAAATGTAAATAGGTGGCAGATGATAAATTTTTGAAGAAAATATGTTAACTAACTCCAGACACACCAATATCCTTCAAATCATAAGAAGATAAGTTGTTTTACTTCTTTCATACAAGGTTGTATGCGATCCAAAAAACCACCAATGTTTGCTACGTTTTAAAGAAATGAGCATATTTCTGGAGATAGTTAACATATTTTTTATAATTGATAATTTCTGACATCTATTTACATTTAAATTTTTACCATAGCACTTAAACTTTTAGATTTATAGGCCTCAGAATTGGACATGTTTGTATGAAAAATGGTTGGTGGCCCGGTTTATTTGTCCCCGAGTGTATATGTTGACAGAAAAAGCGGCAATCTCGGTCTCGTTTTTACCCTTTGCCATTCAAATATTTAAAAACGAATTATCCAAAAGCGTAGCTCCCACTGGCGGACAGACAGACAGATGCGCGGGAAGCAAAGAATTTAATCAACAATGAAAGAAGTTGGAGTTTCTTTGTGCATGTCGCCGACCTGCCGACCTGAGGCCCCGGAGCGGGGCCCTCGTTTGAGGCGGCATCTAGCGGGAAACTTGACGAACTATGTTGTCATCTTAAACATCACCCGTATGGCATTGATGGAAATTGATGAAATTGTTAAGAAAAAGAGGTTTTCAAATTCTGTAATAATGTACCAGTGATTTTTTTCCTGACTGAAATAAGATGATGGCTTGGAGTAGCCTCGTCATCATCACCGGGCTTGCAGGGGAGCGGATGGCCCTCATCCCTAAATGTACAAGTGATGAATATCAACTTTATAACTTAGCTAATGTTTTCGCTTCGTGTCTTTGAACTTGAAATATCACTCATCCGTTCGTTATCTGGATGCTATAATTTTTTTATAATTTTACGACACCGTTTAGAGAGCGTTTCTTGTAAAGGGTGTCGTAAAAGTATATTCTTACTGTCTGGAATGAAAGATGATAACATATTCGTGTGTTGACGACGTGAAGACGTTTAGTAGTATTTATGTATGATTTAAGATTACTACTCGCGAATAAAAGAGTAGCAAAAACATAGCTACTATAGTAAGAGTTCGTTCATGACCATAACTGGTGCAATCTAGTTGAAATATCGGGCTTATTATTAGTCACAAAATATCCCAGCAAATACTCTTCCCAAAAATATGGTGCAAAACACCAGATTGTGCAAAATGGCCAAGTCAAAGTCGTTCGCATGCCACATCGTCCCTTCCTTCGCGCTTCCTGCTCCTTCCCTTACAATTCAATATCATCCCTTTGTAGCTGGTTTTCACTTTAATAAATTCGGGATCCCCAATTTCGGTCGAATAACATTGTCACCTAGCAGTCTCCATAATGTATGGCGTGTATAAGAATAGTAACTATTGAGTTTCATCGTTCTTCTCATGGCCTTTGAAAGGGTGAAATGTAATTTGACTTTTATTTGCCCCCGTTTTGACTTTCAAATTGGCCTCTTTCGGGTTTGTACCAGTTATTTTGATGGAGGAGATTTTCTCTTCATTTCCCCTTTCGCGCAATGAAATTGGATTGTCAAGGATCTTGCCTTCCAAAATTGCGAGTGGAAATACCTACAATGTATGTTTCTTAGCAACGATTCCGCTATTAGCAATGGATGATTTTTTTTATTTGTTTATTTTTTTCATTTGCAATACTTTCTCTTGCGGTTGGAGTTGTAAAATAGATTTCTACTCGGTAAATATTTGTGTTATGACCACCGGTGTTTGATCTGTGTCTGGGTGTGTTATTTATATATTTACTAATGACCCGTCCTCGCTCCACTTCGAGTTAATTCTACATAAACTCCTGCCTCTTGAATCCCTTTATCTATTAAAAGCCGCATCAGAATCCGTTGCGTATTTTTAAAGATTTACGAATACCTATGTATTCGTATCGATATAGGGACAGAAAAAGCTAATTTGTTTATACTATGTAGTGAAGTATATTGTGCACTCCATAGTTGTTTCTGACATTCGTATTACAAGTGCTTAAGTAACTTACTTCGGAATCGTAACAATGTAAGTTGTGTGATTTTTATTCACTTAATAGCTGTGCCGACTTCGTCCGCGTTTTACCCCGTTTTCACACATTTTTCTTTGTTTCTTTGCTCCTATCCGCAGTATTATGTTATAAAGCCTAAAGACTTTCTTGATAAATGGTCTATCTTATACAAAAAGATTTTTTCAATTCGAACCAGTAGTTCCTGAGATTTTTGCGTTCAAACAAACAAACTCTTCTGCTTTATAATATTAAGTATAGATTTATTCTTCTGTAAGAAGTGCATACTGTTACTTTTGTTAAGATTTGAAAGTACTTCATGTTATATTGATAAGTATATACCAGATTATGCAAATATATTGAAATTCAAAATCAAATAAAGTAAACGAAACGAAACCTCGCATACTTAATGAAGCCACTTAATTCAAACAGAGAAAACAGGCCTAATGCTCGCGCCCCACATCCCCGGCCATCAACAAGGAATTAATAAGCCGTAAAGTAATATTTGAGAAACATTAACAGAGATTACCTCCGCCGATCGACTGAGAAAATTTTAATTAACTTGTTTAAGAAATCCCATTGTTCTAGGGTACGAGTATTGTTACAAATTGGTGTTTTTCCAAAGAACCCAAAGCTTGACTCGAGTGCTATTTCGGAATTAAGCTCATTCAATTTTCCGCAAATGGCGGTTGCCCGAATGGAATCTTTGAGAGTAATTAAAGGATGGAAAAAAGGCATTTGATCAGGAAATTGATAATTGGATACCCTCGAAATGTTTGGAGGGTTGAACTGATACTTTAGGCGATAAAAGAAAAATTTTCACTGAGTAACTCGGAATTTTAAAATTGTCTCTCTTCTGTGAATAGATCTAATTATTCAGTGACTACATTCGAACACAAAAAAATTGAGGTTAAAAAGTATTTACTTTAGACTTTAAGAAGATTATTAATTCGTAATTATGAAATTATTCAGCCTAAATAAATTTACGAACGAAGAACATTTGCAAATGAATAAATAAATATTACACAACATCACATACATTGATCTGATCCCGTGATAAGTAACTTAAGCACTTGTGTTATGGAAATCTGGATCAACTATAGATCAAAAATATTTAATAATATACCCAGACACGGAACAAACACCGATGTTCGTCACACAAATATTTGTCCCGAGTGGGAATCGAACCCACGACTCTTGGAGCCGTAGGTTTTGAACCTGAGTCACTAACCACTGTTCCACCGAGCCAGTGAAATAACAACAAATTCTTGACAATATCAAAACAAAACATTAACATTTCAACTTCCCCTTTCAAAAGACGGTAACTTTAAGTGACCAAACTCAAACGATATCTGCGGATCCCGTGAACCTAATCAGGCTCGGCGGAAAGGCTTCGCGAGTCTGAAACATTTCATTGGCTCATTAAAACTCCGCTGTATCCGGGAGTAAGTCTAAGCCTCATTTGGCTTCGTAGCGTCAACTACATTTTATTTCGTAGCTACATCTTTTTTTTGTTAAATTATAGTGCATCTTTCATTCTATTTGATTATTTGGTATGCGATGTATTATTGGCTCTTTTTTTATGTGCTTAACGAATTCCAAAAAATATCACGCTTAATTCACAGGATCCAAAGACCTATATGTTATTTCTATATTATATCAACTAATTAAACTATGATAAAAATATATCTAAATTAAAACACCAAAGGTTCTTTCACAAATTTAGAACTATTTAATTCAGCTTTAGCAGATTTACGAATAATTAATGTTTATTTTATTTATTTATTAATTATTCTGGCTTTTATATTTTAATGTAACTTTCATTCTATGCCTCATTGGCTTTGAAGCGTCAACTACGAGTGTATCGCATCTCTGCTGCGCCCTGCGAGCTTTTGTTTTACTTTTTTTTTATTTATGTATTCATTGGTCTATCAACAATCGTATACTAACAAGTTAAAAGCTTTTTGAACAGTGAATAGCTACAGTGAAATGAAAATGTAACGATCATTCTATTACGTCATTTATTAGGCGTTGCAATGTTCGAACTTTCAACATTCGTATTATGTGCTCAACGATTCAAATACATTTATACGTCCAATTCATGGATCAATCACCTATCATCAGTGGATAAAAATGTCATTATTTTTACGCTATTGCATAGCTTTTATCGCGGGCTTGAGCGCGGCGACCGAACCAAGAAATTCCGTAACGAAAAAAACCTCACAATCGTCTAACGTCGTTTCAGTTCGGTAGACTTCGGCACGGTGTTTGTGTGCGTGCGGTTAGACGTATTGTACGACTCTACGAAACTCGCACCAATCGCGACGAGCTGCTCCGAAATCGGACGATGCTATGCAATAGCTATACCGCGGCAGTCCCCGAGTGCCACACGTCTTTTTTTTATTTTTATACTTCTGAACGATCTTTTCTAATTTATGATTGGTAGAGATTGCTAGATAATAATGTGTATGTATTACGAAAGTCTCTTTTGTCAGATACTTAACAAGTTTCGTTGGTTCATAGGTAAAAATATAAATAAGTACGCTCATTATAAAATTATATTAAAACTCGGAGAATCGTCTGTTTTCAGTGTAAACAAATGAATATGATTATAATTCTTCAGACGGTACCAATCAAGTTATACTCTTTATAAGCAATATCATCTACCATTAGATAGCTTTATGGCATATCGTAAGATAAATTAGCGTAGATAGCGCACTTATTAAGATGAATATAGTCGATAAATAAATAAATAAATTAGCTCGAGCCCGATATAAGGTCGAGTATTCAATACCTGAAACCATAAAGCGAACAGGTAATCACATTTAGAAATCTGCGGTGATCGTGAAAAACGTTTTTTAGGGAAAATATTTTATCACAGTATTTCGTTTTATGTGAAATCTCGGAACTCATTATCTGCTAGTTTCAGTCAGTTTACGACACATTAGGAAAATAATGACATTACTGTTTTGTTCTGTCATGAATGTTGATATTTTATGCATTAGTTAATTTAGATATTGTTTGTGTTAACCTAACAGTAATTATTTCGGAAACTCTACATTCAGGTGGGAGACATTTTGTCGACCGGTTGCTGTTACCACCATACAGTTGTGTAAAACCCGCCAAGTGACTCTGACCTCTCTCGGTCAGGTCGCGTTCCGGGATCAGCACTGTACGAACCGGAGCCAGGGGGACCATTGGTGCGGCAAGCGCCGGACCAGTGGAGTCTTAGCGGCGGTATTGTGCGGGCGGAGCGGGTCAGCCCGGCGGTGCGGGGGCCCTTCCGTCCGGCGGACTGGCCAACTCCGACCCGCACAGCTCAATACCAATGCGAGACTCCACGCCTTGTCTCGTTGTTGCCGCAGCAGTGGTCTCCTTTTTTACGGCTTTCAGGGTGAGTGCGACAGGCTCAATATGGTCTATTGTGCCTGTCGACCTCATATTTGGATCTCACTACCGCTTACCATCAGGTGGAGTGAGGTCATCTTGTTAGCCTCTTTATAAAAAAAAAAAAAAAAATTCATTTATGAAAGAATTGAAAATTTTGAAATATCTCAATTACTTACGGTAAGATACCAAGCATTTTAATTCAGAACTAATCCAATTGATTGAGGGGAATCGAATTCAGGTTGTTCAGATTAACACTTGTAAACACAACTAGCTGTGACCGCGACTTCACCCGCGTGGAATAGTTATTTACGCGGTTTAGATTTTTTATATAATAGTTTTTCCCGCTAATTCCTAACATTCCTTTCCTAGTGCATCTCTACGGTACTTAAGCTACGTCCCTTTCAAATTTCAAGTGTCTACGTTTAGCTGTTTAGGATGTGCGTTAATATCTTAGTCAGTCAATCGGTTTCTCCTTGTGTATATTTAGATTACTGGTATCACAGGCCCAGACAACAACTTTCCTGCTTCAAAAATGATACGGAATCCTTTTCCCCTCCCCTGCTCGCCGCTACCGGTCTCTGGGAAATGAATCCCCTGGATTAACTGTATAATGTGTACGCCAGGTGAGATATCGCGCCATTACCTTGAACGGCCGAGTTATTAGCCATCGACGCCCCTTCGCTCTGAATAGTGCTGTTTAGTTTTATGGGATGAGAGGGGGCTGAGTGGAGCTGGTCTGCAGGGTCAGTGACTACTGTTTTGATGAGGTTAAATGAGGTTAAAAGTTTATGTACTTACGACAGTTGTTGGTCGATTGATGGATGATTTGTAAGATGACTTTCGCGTTATATAAGATTAAATATTAGTCTTTATAGGTCTACACGCGATATTAGGGGAAGCAAATACATAGCTTCTTACTGCCCGACGTTTCGACTGGGTTACACCAATCATGGTCGCGAGCGAACTAATATACGATACGTATACATAAAATCTTTTACCGCATCAAAATCCGTTGTGTACTTTAAAAGATTTAAGCATATAGGATCATACAGACGCGGGAAGCGACTTTGCTTTATACGATGTAGTGATTCTACTACTGTAGAACGACATGTGTGTACTACGTATCGATAGCTAATATAATTAGTAGTGTAAAGCCAGCATTCTCGGTAAGAGAACTAATTACTACGCGCGCGTGCGGCCCAGTGCGTGCGCGGTGACGCTGCAAATTTGATCGCGCGGTTTGGGCTCGCAATACGTTTAGTGCACAGGGTGTTGCTAATACAGGCTGGAAAATGAAAAAAAAAAGACGTGTGGCACTCGGGGACTGCCGCGGTATAGCTATTGCATAGCATCGTCCGATTTCGAAGCAGCTCGTCTCGATTCGTGCGAGTTTCGTAGAGTCGTACAATACGTCTAACCGCACGCACACAAACACCGTGCCGAAGTCTACCGAACTGAAACGACGTTAGACGATTGTGAGGTATTTTTCGTTACGGAATTTCTTGGTTCGGTCGCCGCGCTCAAAGCCCGCGATAAAAGCTATGCAATAGCTTAAAACATTTTTTGAGCGATAGGGTACCTATGTTCTCATAGGAGGATACAATGATTTTTTGGGTGATGCGTTACGCCACCAGCCTCTAGCTATCTTGTTAGGGTGCCGTACCTTAAAAGGTAAAAACGAGACCCTATTACTAAGCCTCCGCCGTCTGATTGTCCGTCTGTCTGTCTCCAAGCTGTATCTCCCAAAACGTGATAGGTTAAATCTGAATTTTTTACAAAATAAATGATGTATTTCCACCATGCTGGTCAAGTGCGAGTTCGTATAAAAAGAATTTTAAAATTTAAAACAAAGTGGATACAATTACATTAAAAACATTTATGATGAATACAGACAGAAATCGTGTAACTATGTGTTTCGCACAATATTCGCTATAACTTTGTAAGTTGGTAACGGTCATAAATATAATAAAATATGAATATCTAAAATAGTTGTTAGTTTGATAAGACTTCTTAAGGTCTTATAAATAAAGAAGACTTTTTGCGTTCCCACGAGTAGCAAGGATATATGATGGGGGAAGGAAAAGGGGAGGTAGGATACTATCGCCTCGGATGATTTGGACTGAGTCGATAGTAGCTCAAGGAGCCGGGGTCGCTTACCCGTATACCGTTCACCAACCACCGGACAGATAGTTGTAACTGGTAACCCCTGACTGAAGACGAACATTCACAATTTTAGTGAACATACTTTACCACTTCGCCGACGTACTAGAGCTTCCGAATCCAGCAACCGGATTTCTGCAGCCCACATTTAACGAGCAAGACAAAACCTGTCAAACTTGTTCAAAGCTAGTAAACGGCATTAAAAACGGTTACCTAAAACGGCTCACCCTGTCGGCCGCCATGATCCCGCGCAAAGAACCGTGAAATTGGTTTATTCGATCCGATCCGATGAATAATTAATACCGTAACGCGGCGGTGGATTAACCGCGCGCTGCAACGTATGTCTTTGAGCTTCTTTCCGATGCATGAGCGTCTGGGCGGGAGATTGAAATGCATTTGAATACCAGCCAGAAGGCTGGCAAGGTCTGGGGATGTGTGGGGCGGGCGGGGGAGGGCGCACGTCTTTTGTTTTGTGGGTTGTCTCAACGCCAGTGTCGGAACTAGACTTCCAAGTGCCCGGTGCGAGCTTTAAAAAATTACGCCCTTGAGAAAATAAGACTAAATACAGGTCTGGGTCCAGGGTCCAGGGTCTGCGCTCTGTGCCTGGGAACCGCTGGCACCGCCCTAGTTACGGCACTGATCAACGCACTGGAAGTGTGATGGATAGAGCGAGAGACTTCGATCAAATCTGATGGTTGGACTTCTCTTGTGCTATTTCATATTTTTTTTATAAAAGGCTAACAAGATGACCTCACTCCACCTGATGGTAAGTAGTGAGATCTAAATATGAGGTCGATAGGCACAATAGATCATATTAGTCCAAACTAAATCCTTAGTGAAATCCATTATTAAATCCATCTAATAATTAATTGATTTATTTTGTTTATTCAAAATGCACAGCTCTTAAATAAAAAACAGATTTTGGTCTTAATCATACAACAAATGACGGATTTTATATACACAGGTACAAGTTATATTACGCGATTACAATCAGAGAACGCGCAAAGTGTAGAATATAACATTATTATAATTATATTGACAGGCGAACAATTAAAATTACATTTTAAACTACATATATTTAAAAAGAATATTATTTAAAGAACACAAACTCACACAGTTGAACTAAAGCATACACACACAATCAAATTAAAATGTGCATAACATTGTCATGTTGATATCGCATCGGCACCTCTTGTTGGTGAATCATCATCATCATCATCAGCCCATATACGTCCTGCTTGCTGGGGCACGGGCCTACCCTAAACTAGGGTGATAACGCATTAGTCGACCACGCTGACTTGGCCAGCGTGGTCGACTAAGGCCTTATCGCGGGTTGGTTGTTGGTGAATACCGGCGAATTATTTCAGATAAAACGAATTTTTAGCGCATGCTAGCTGAAATCGCGGAGAAATGATTGAATCATAGACCCATATACACCGTGAAATTTAAGTGCTTGGTTTCCCGTAGCAGAATGATTTGCCTTTAGTAATAGTATCGAATCATGCGAATTATTACTTGAAGAAAAAAAATTTGCTATCGTTCTTTTATAAGATGTGACGTAATCAGGTACTGCTTGGCGCATGAAATCGATGCTTCAAGCTAAAGAAGCTCTACGCGCTAAGTAATGAAGCGGTTGGAAAGTGCTTTCGAGTTTCGGTTAAACGTGTCGTAAAACCGGCATTTATTGATTTTAATAAAAAAAAACTGCATAAATCTATTGTGCTACTAAGATAAAATCATGTTACTGCGGGAAAACAACCACTAAAATTTCACGGTGTGTATTTACATATTCTAAAGTCTTGTTGTCTAATTTCAAAATATAAAAAAAAACTTACCAAAAATAATCAAAATGACACTATAATTCTATTTAAGTATCATTATTACGACTAACTCAATAAAAATCCTTCATTTTCTAATAGTCTCACCTTTTCCTCCAAAATGATTTTGCAAGTCGGTAAAACTCGCAGCCTATCGGAGGATCTGGGCCGTGTCAGCCATCTGAAATTTAAATCTTTAATTGACAGAAGGGATTTCCTTAAACAAACACAAGGGCTCACTGAGAGAACTTTCAGAATTAACATTTATATTAATTGAATATATTGTCTCGCTACTTTGATATTTCAATTTGTAAATACTCGATCTGTATTTCTTTTTGGAGGGCTGTTCAGTTTGAGACCTTTGCGAAACTTTATTTAACTCGTTTCTTTTCAAGTGAGGTTTTAAAGACGTTCAAGGGTAAAAGGGTTTTTTCTAACTTTGTAAAGTGAATATTGGTTATTGCTTTTGTGTTTTGAATCTAGACGTGATGCAACTAAAACTTATTTTGTGCAAAAATGTTCTTTTTGTTCTAGAAATAATTGTACACTTTTGTCACGTTAAATATGTTTCAAATGTAGTGAATAGAGCCACAAGATTGCATTGAATCCATTGCGTTTTAAAGTTTTTTTTTATTTTTAAACATATTGTTTACAAAAAAATAAAAGTTAAGAGTTAAGTTACAAATGAAATAAAAAATAAAAGGTAACCAGGTGTCAGTTATGCTCGATCACCAAATTACTATGATTTTGCTTTGTCACAACTTTGTTGCACGAACACTTGTCTCTACGACCTAACGATTCCCAGTTGTTATTATTATCGCCACTCAGTGTTACATCAAAATGCGTCCGGGATCAAATCCCGGGATACCTTTGCGCGTTTAACAATTATGCAAACGGTGGGCGGATTTTTTCCGCTCTGTGGGCCCGGATTTAATTACCCTGGTCACCCGGACGGTTTGCTCTCTCCGATCCGGATGAGGATTTCTCGTTGCAACTACCCATTACAGATATGCAATTTGAAAATTAACGGCCATTTCACTTGTTTTTGTTGATAAGTAACGTTGCAACTGTCGATTTATTGTAGACCCGTTTTCTACAGCTTCATTAAAGCGGTTTGACTCTTGTATTTACTTTTTCACGATAGTAAAGCGTCACTTCTCATTCTCTAGTCAATAACATGACGGAGTCAGCGTTTTTTTTCCACCAGTACTCATAATTATGCTATAGAAAACCAATGACAATAATATAGGCAGAACAACTATTTATGGCGTGTGTGCGATGGGTTTAAAGAACTCGACCTAGATCTCTTTAACGTACGTCGCGTACCAATGGTTACACGGGCGGTACTTTTTTTACATACTCAACTTTTATTTGTGAGAACCTATAAGTGATTGCTTTATTGTTACATAATTATCTTATGTTGGAAATTTAAATCCTGGTTTCCCTTTTATTACTAAATAAATAATAAATAAACAAATAGAAGATAAACTGAGCCCTTTGATTCTCGAAGAATCTTATATTAATTTAGAGTTCATAAATCGTTTACATATGAAATCGTATATCAATCAAATAGCGTCAAACTAACGTACTCTTCATACAATAGCTATACATGTACTTCTACGTGTAGGTACTTTACCAAGATCAAAACACGAAATCAAAATCTCCCCGCCGCGACCAGCAAATTGGCAACAACTCAAAACACGGATTGACAATCTTGAGCGGGGGCGGAATATCTCATTTTTCAATTTGGACCGGCCCGGCTAATAATCTTTGTTTGAAATTTGCATTTGGTCGGAATTTTTCCGCTCGAAAGAGTTTGATTTAATTACGCCTTGGAAGCTTACTGAGTCCCCGGGACGAGTTAAGACGGTCCCGCTATTAATAAATAAGACCTGATAATTGTGAGCTTTGTCAACGGGTCGTATTATTGTTGGGTCTAGTGTTGAATTATGAAATTTGACTTCTAAGAACCCAATTGAAGAATTAGAATGATTGGATAGACGAATTAGAAAGTAAAGTAGTCGGGATAGGTATTCCTCTTACAGAAATAGTTAAGTAGAGTCGCACCCACTAGATTTTTCAATATTTTGTTATTTAAAATACCCATGGAAATCCTAATTGATACCTGGGAGCGCTGTGGTTTCATATAAGTATCTATCTTCTTAACGTAAGCTAGTTGATAACTTTGTTTACTTGTTCTGGTGAAATAAATAAAAGCTATTCCAGTTTTCAAGGTATTTGCCAATCAAATTTTTGCCACAATACACAACTAGCAATGCGCTAACGTGTCAATTTCCTAACCCCAAAATCTACCGAAGCGATAGGAGAGCCCACAACAAAATACTGAACTAAGTTTCGCATACCGTGTGCGCGGGCCAGAACGGCCGCCAATAAATTAGCCCCGTCGCTGTTTTATGGTCTAGACAATAAAATAATTAAATTTCCATAACGTTGTACATTCCCCCCGCGTGTGTTATCTGTTCGAAGTTTCTGGATACTTTCGTAATGAATCATTGGGGAGGATTGTAACGATGTGACGGGGCGGTGTGCCTAACAAATGACGGCTGCGGTATCATTGGAAGGTTTTGGCGCGACAAATTGCTTAGATCGGCTGATATGTGAAGGCTGGTTGGTGCATTCGCTGATTAGTAGGGAAAGTTGAAGATAACTTAATGATAAAAATTACCTACTGCACTTTAACTGAGAATAATTTTGGCAATTATTTTCTGTAACATGAGTCTTAATATTATGAAATAGAAGAGGGAGTGAGCACTGATTTCACAACATTTATAGTTTCGTTCGTAAATTTTATAAGATACAGATTACCTTCATGGGATACTATTCACTTCTGATTCTATGATATGATACTTCCGAAAAAGAAATTTTGTGTGATAATAGTGAAAAAGCCCGTCGTTATGGGCTGCTGCCTCATACTTCAGCTAAGCATGGAACACAGTTGAAATATTTTCATGTACCAGAACGGGACCCTTTTCGACTTTCCACAAACTCCTGATTTCCTCATCTGTGGCTCATAAAAAACCCGAGTTGACATTATTTATACCCATAGCTACCCTTTCCCATAAATTTGAGGGAGAAATGATATCCTTCTGAACCTGCCGTTGCAATTTCATCTGTACGAGTTTAATAATAAGGTGCAACAGTGTTGGGTGTAAATAATTAGCTTTTGGATACGGTTGCAAATCACTTTCATACACCACTGGGTTCGGTGTATGGCAGTGTATGGACCATGTGATTTGTTTCACACACCGCCCGATGATTGATTCATTTAATAAAGCTGGGCAGTCGTTTGTGAGATATTGTATTTAATATCCTATTGCAGATATAGCGATGATATGTGAGATAAAAAAAAGACGTGTGGCACTCGGGGACTGCCGCGGGATAGCTATTGCATAGCATCGTCCGATTTCGGAGCAGCTCGTCTCGATTCGTGCGAGTTTCGTAGAGTCGTACAATACGTCTAACCGCACGCACACAAACACCGTGCCGAAGTCTACCAAACTGAAACGACGTTAGACGATTGTGAGGTTTTTTTCGTTACGGAATTTCTTGGTTCGGTCGCCGCGCTCAAAGCCCGCGATAAAAGCTATACAATAGCTTAATAATTATGCTGAGTGTTACGATTGCTTGTACACAAAAGATCTTAATAATTTTGTTAGACGCTCTTTTATAGTAGAAATGTTTTGTACATTCATTTCAGAATGTGTCTAGAAATATAAGAACTTTTTAATGAGATTAAATTTTGAATAGGCATAGTACAAAATCCCATATACTAGAATAATTATATTTAACAAGATAGCGAATATCATCCATGCTCAACTGGACGGACTCCGGGACGAACAACTACCCAACTTAGTTTTTTAGGTTTCCAAAGTCCGGACCAGTTTCGCTCAAACGGCCATTTTATCAGATGAAAATGCATTTTGTTAGCTTCCTTATTACTCGTACTCAGCGGAAATTACAGCGGTAATTCACGCTATTTGAGTATTTAGTGTAACAAAAAGTTTATTTTAGCTTTGTAATGAAATAATGCTTGTACTTTTAGTCTTTGCTGGATTGCTCGAATTTTTCAAAAGTTACTGTTGCAGTAACAGAAAGTAACAAGTTCCTGAATGTTAAATGATTCTGATTAAATGATATTAATATTATACTGAAAAGATATTTATCGTCTCGTGTATAATGATGATCGTGCCTCGGCAAGCACGTTAAGCCGGTGGTCCTGCGCCCGATCTCTTATCGGTCATGTCGGATTGCCGTCTCACCGAATTATGAGAGGAAGGGAATAGCGAGTGCACTTGTGTTTGCGCACACTCTTGTGCACTATAATATGTCCTGCGCACTTGGCTGATCTCAATTGAAATCGGCCGCCATGGCTGAAATCGGTCGGACACGCCTTATAATTATGATCATCAACAATCGCGTCTAGATAAATATGCGGGAAAAAATCGACGGCTTCAATAAGCTGTTGGTTAGTGTAATGGTTCGCACGTCTGGAAGGATGGGTGTTCAAATACCCGGTCAAAGGTGGAGCAATTGATTTTTTTCCGTTTTTCAAAATATTAAGAAACACATGTTATACTAATGTTGAGTCAAAAAAATCTTATTAAAAGCAATAGTATCTAACTCCCAACTTCAAAATAGTACTGGCTTAAATAAACCTGAATCTGAGAAGCTAAAACTTTACCAGAATGATTGTCAACCCCACAAAACGGCAACTGTAAATACACTCGCAGTATCCCAAACAACCGTAGGTCGCTGTTTAAATAAATGCAGTGTCAAATGATAATGTTAATCCGTCACATGCAATGTGTCCCAAGCTCCCACGGGGTTTATCGAGATGTAGACGAGCGTTTTTTACAGATATTTTCTTCGTTATACACCGTGAAATTTTAGTGGTTGTTTTCCCGCAGTAAAATGATTCTATCTTAGTAGTAAAATAGAATTGTGCACTGGAAAGTCGAAAGCACGCTCGAACCGCTTTATTACTTGGGTCGTAGAGCTTCTTTAGCTTTAATCGTCGATTTCATGCGGCAAGCGGTACCTGATTACGTCATATCTCGTAAAAGAACGATTGCTTCTCACGCTTTCGAGATGTTAATAGTTTTTTTGAAAAATTAAAAAGAAATGAACTCACGACTCTATGAACTGTAGTTAGTAAACCTGGTTCACTAACCACTATTCTACCGAGCCAATGATGATTTTTTTAATAATTATGTTTGACAATTACCTTAACATGTTATCTTGGTTTCCCTTTCCACCATCATCATCATCAGCCCATTTCAAGCTGATGAAAATGTGTCTACAAACCGCTCAACATCCAGAACTTCAAACCGTCCGTCTGCTCCATATAAATCAAAGGAATTCGCGAAAAGGGGTGCGAAATGACACGTGTCACGCGCGCTGATTGGTCACATCGCGCCCCCGGTACAATCGGCGACAAAAGCACTTTCCAAAACCCTTATTCCTTTACAAATAAAGCTCAAAATTGTTAGCGTATAATGTAACTTCTGTTGTCGGATGTAAAACTACGGCGCAATTAGACGGGTAAGCTGATTTACTTGCAAATAATGCCTTTGTTAGGGAGGATTTTTGATAGGTGTCGTATTACAGTCTTTAACGATATGGAAAATAGGAGCTGATGACGAAAGGTTTATTTAGAGATCAGACTAGCTTATTTCTGGGTATAAGCCTCCTACGAAAGTATTGAGAATTTTTAATATCGGTACATGGGATACAATGAGGGATATCGTTTTTGTGCTCACCAGGTGGCACCACTTTTGAGTGAGGTCCGAAAAAACGAGACAATCAGAGAACTACGGGAGCCAATACGGAAATGTACATTTAAATCATATTTGATACATTGAAACGTCCACCTATTGGCCAAGCAATAGTGGACACTATTGCTTGGCCATTTCGCAAAAAGGGCGAACGTAAGTATTTTCCTCAGCTTCGTTCTAAAAACTCTCAAATTCAATGATAAAATAGGTAGTCATATTGACTCTTATGTACATTATGATAAAAATTTTAATCTTAATAGGAAAATAACCTCAAAACGACCCACTAAGCGCTTCTAGCGGTCAATTCACACGTGATAGTCCCCATTGGTTTTACGAAAAGTATCGTAAGATTTGTAATACATGTCTACAAGAATAAAATAATAATGTTTTGTTTCACTTTCCACGAAAAAATGTATATACCTCCTTTATTTGCAATGTATTATTAAGTTTCAAGGGTAACGTGTACATTTGCTTTTGGCCTGGAAAAAATCTACAATTTACATGCTCAGGGCGGGGCAACTAAGCGTAAGATTCACCAGGACCATTTCCAAATCCAATTTTATTTAGCTAGGGTCGGTTTCCAGGGTTGCCTTCTGTTAGCGGTCCTTTATAAAGTTATTTCTAAATTTTGTTTACTTTGTTGAGTCTTTTCTGTAGAGTTCATACTAGGAATGCAAATAACAAAAAAATAATCACAAAAATACGACATAATCTCAAATTAAAGTTGTCAAATTATCACAATTTTTATTTTCGCCGTAAGTAAGTGCTATTTCTTTAATTATATTCTTTTGTATTCATAATATTTTGATGGAGCTCTTATAATGCCGATTTTTTTTATTTTTAAAAAGACCGTGAGGGCCTGTTCTTTTTGGTACATGATTATATGGATATGCTATATAAAATATTCAGTGACAAAATCTGCAAAAAAAAAAAATTTCTTGAAAGGTGCTAACCCTGGAACGGCCCTGGCCGGCGGAAGGGTCAATTTATTTGCGAATTGATAAACCCGTTCGCCGCTTGACAATGGCGCCGGCTGATTATTGCCGCCCGGTCCGACTGACCCCTACACTTTTTACGTTCAACCCCGCTTGTAAATAGTTGGCGTCAATAGAGTTCGCTTTGAAGGGTTAAATAAATATGTATTTTAAGTGAAGTAAAACATAATGCTTTTTTGGAATAGTCTTGCTCGATTTAAATGTTTCTTCGTAAGTTGATAGTGTGTAAATATACTGGTCATAACTTAATTATACTAAATATTTGTCTTTATGGGTCTACACGCGTTATTAGGAGTAGCAAATTACATAGCTACTTACTGCCCGACGTTTCGACTGGGTTACACCAATCGTGGTCGCGAGCGAACTGGCGCCTCCCGTCTTCGTCTGCCATTGCGGTTGTACGATTGGTGTAACCCAGTCGAAACGTCGGGCAGTAAGTAGCTATGTAATTTGCTACTCCTAATAACGCGTGTAGACCCATAAAGACAAATATTTAGTGTAATGGAACGCGAAAGTCTAAAATCTTACATAACATAATTAAATCGTTAACTTTCATATCACTTACATACTCAATGTTTTGTTTTATTTCTATTAATCTGATAATGAGTTTTTTAAACTTAGAGGCTGTACGTACCTATAACGCTGCAGCTTAAATTGACGTCCTTAACAAATTATTTACCAATTTATTCATGGAAAAGACTTTAAACTTTTTACACAATTTTCAGTTCATCTCAACCTAGCCTTTGGATCTTATTGACTAATTTTTAAAATTAGGTAATTTAAACCCGCTAGAACCCGCATTTAGCCAGGGTGGTTGACTAAGGCCTGATCACCCTAGTTTAGGTTAGGCCCGTGCCCCAGCAGTGGGGCGTTTATGGACTGATGATGATGAAACCCTTTAGCATATTTGTATACGGTGCATGCATCTCTTAAAAATACGAAATGGTGACAACAAGTAGTTGGTATCATCAGCCAGTTAACATAAGTCTGCCTACCCGAAACATTCGTCTCAAACAATAGCCTATGCCTGGCCATTTCCAATACAGCTGTTCTATTGAACCTACTCGGGGTCAAGCTACGGTGGTCATTGGTATTTGGACATAAAGCGAGGGTCCGCTCCCGAGGGAGGACCTTTTCAAATAGCTAATGAAATCCGTGACCTTACGTCTGACTTAAGTAGGTCTTGTTTTGTTACCTTACAGCAAAAATACAGCGCCGCTGAGATACTGGATTTGCTGTCATCAGGATTTGTGTCTTTTGATTCGTTCGTCGTTGCTCGACAGATAGTCCTAATTTTATAGCAGAGCATATAATTTATTTTATTAGTAGGTACTTTATTAATACTGATGTTTGATGGTGAAGACAGGCGTTAATTATTGTATGATCTCCAATGGATTCTAGTCAGTATCTTAACAGTCATTGTAATGCTCATGTCAAAGATAATAGAAAGATAACCACTTTACTTTGGAACTTAGAGTTGGCTTTGTGGTAGGTTTGTTGGACTCCGTATTAAAAAAAATTACGTCAGACGACAAAGAAAAAAAACCTTTTTAAATCATCACAGCCTGCCAAAATATTAAAACCAAACGAAACACTGGCAAGTTAGCGTTGTAGCGGAAAAAAAAATCACGGTCCTCATTGGAGAGACGCGTTTCCAACCGACAGGACAGTCGCGTTCAATAACAGGCGCCAATCATGCGGCGTTCGAAATTTAAAAAAGCAAAATGGACGAACGGGACCGTTACTAATTTGACACGTGACGTCACATTTGTTCTGTGGCTGTCAGCAGCGCGCCGCTAATAGTGGGAAATTAATTGACCGTTTTACTAACTGCAGTTCAGTTTTGCAGCGAGTTTTTTGTATCAATTTACCTTTTTTGATGTCGTGCCCGTCGAATTTCATTATGAATATGTACGTTTTGCGGTAGAAACATGGGTTTCAGTTTTCCGATGGGCCAGACAGGCAAATAATATACATATTTATGATTGCCGAAAATAGTAAACTCATTAAAATTATTTGTAATTTTAACTGTAACTGTTGTTCCAAAGTTTAAATGTAATTTATACTCAATGATCACGTGGGTCCCTGGAGTCCTGAAATACGGAATGGCCCTAAGTTAGGCTCAAGTCGCACGTGACTATGTTGCCTTTAGATAATCGCAGTATTGTAATTTTATTTTAGTGTGAAAATATTTTTTTTTTAATTGTAAAAGTATTATTTTTATTTGGTGTTTTTAATGCTATTAAAGCTCAATGTAAATTTCTCCCCGTTCAGGCGGGGTCATGAAGCGATTTTTTTAAAATTTTTAATTTGTAAAAGTAAATTGGTGTAACTATAAGTACTATGAAATGCTGACCTTTGATCACAACAACACCAAATACAATTTAAAATATAAATAATTTATTGTTTTGCTTCAGGGTGAATTTATTACGAAACAGCTTGACTACCCTAGTAAAATTTATGTGAGACTTGAGAAAAAATAACTGTTGCTGTTGTAAAATTCGCTTACATACTTTAAACGTCGCTTCACTAACTCAAAGTGACTAGAAGAGCGGGCGCGTTCCAATTCTCATTTAATAATTCGAAAGACATAGACAATTAGGAGCATTGTACGACCGCCGCGATTTGTTCACTTCACCGATTACCCGAAGTGCCTTAATGGAAATTTAAATGCCTGTTTCCGCAACCGTCCGCACAATGGCGGAGGGCGCTAATTGTCACTTTATAGTTTTTTTTTCTGTCACTTGAAGTGTCAAATTGGCCATTGTCGAGGTGCGATAGCGGGCGCTCGCCTTTTTGTCAATCGAGAGTGGAATTTCCGAACGCGTGGGACAAGGAATTCAGGCTTTGTGAACGTTTTGATGAAGTTTTGGGGACGGATGGTGTTCTGGAGGTCGCTTTTTCGCGGGGAACTATGATTAAACGTACAATACGTGTATTTGTGACCTTAGTAAACCAGTGGGCGGCTCTGATCACTGTAACACCAGCAGAAATGTTTGGTTTTTATTAGTATTTATTATGTAGATTATATAATACGAAAGCCTAGTATTATTGATGACCTACGAATTTAAGTTGATACTAATATTAACATAATATTTCTAAACGAGATAAAGATAAAGTAATTATAAGTAATGCCATCTGCGAGATTGCAAAAGTTAATTATCAAAAGTGTTCCTATCACCGCTGATTGACAGATACATTAAAACTAATAAGAGATTATCCGTATATCTATAATAGAATCTTATTAACAGGGGGAAACAAACGCGGGATTATTGTTGCCTTATTGTTGGAAGGGTGAAACTTGTTTGGAATCGATGTGTAGGCGATAATACGAGATGATTATCAACGAATTGATCCCGGTATTAACTTATTATCCTTTAACTAACTTAAGTTAGATTTAATTTAGAAATAAAACTAGTGATTACTTTTGAATTTTTTGGAATTAAAATGCAATAATCCTGTTAGAACATAATATTGTTTTATTTGCGCGAACACTACAATTTGATATAAAACTAAGTTTACAGATTATACTCGCGTTGGTTGGTATTCTAAAAATTATTAATTCGTAAATTTAGTAGTAACATGTTATTGATAACATTAATTTTGATAATTTTGCCTATTCTATTTGTAAATAAACAGAAATCCATTAAAACATAGTAATGAAAACTGTACTGAATTAAGTACAATCAAGATTTCGAACGTAAAAATAAATAATAATTTTACAAGCGGTCTTTTATTTTTGGATCCTTTTTGTCATCATACTACTTGGTATTATTGTGATTATTTTTTGAACGTGTCATATGAAATGTCATTTCACATACCTACGTACTTAGGACTCAGTGAGAAAAAAAGTCGTGATTTTATATTCCTTCCTCAACAGGGAAGAAATAAACACAGGCGCTTCTTCCAACGGTCGCGAGCGTATGTTAAATGCGTGACGTAGTAAAATTAGGGAAAGTATTTAAACATGGCGCCGGCTAGCAAACAGTCTGCGCTTTGCGGCGTCTAACGCAATTTGCGCTCACTCTAATTATATCGGCAAAGTCGCGACGTTTCACTTGGATCACGGGATACTGTTTGCGTTTTGTTACATTTGTCCAAGTTCGTGGATTTGGTACTTTATATATAAATAAATAAATTTATAAATATTACTCAACATCACATACATTGATCTGATCTCGTGGAATGTAGCTTAAGCACTATTACGGTTATCAGAATCAACAGTGGATACTGCCCCCTTAGGGGAGGCTTGAGGGAACCTGTGGAGGCTGTCCGCCGGTGGTGTCGTGAGTGAAGGCTCTGCCAGGTAGCACGACACCACCAATAGGCGATGAGGTATGCCGCGGTGTTAAGTGGGTACACCCCTTTGCATTGCATCTCAGCCCAGGAGCAGCTGCCGGTCTTTTCCATCACAGCACCGGCATCCGGGTACGTCAGACACACCACCTTGGGTAAGGTGAAGGTGCATCAAGCATTCTCCGCGTAAAAAGTATGTTGTGTATGCTATTAAAAGGTTGCTGTGTTGCCATGATAAGTATAAAATTCTATATAATATCCATCATGAGCGTGTATAATTAGAAATTAGTAAGTGAAAATCGCATATTGACCCTAAGTTATGTTGTTCAAGCACTTCTGTTACAGATGGTGTACACACACACGTTTAGAAGAAATATCTAAAAAAGCTCATCTCATAAAATTCTACCAGAATGAGGACCAAACTCTCGCCGTAAGAGACAGGAATGGTGGAACAACATACTTCTGAAAAAAAAACAAGAAAATATTTTAACACTTCAACGTCGCATAAATCCAAATGTGCGGGAGTTTTGGTTTTGGAAACTACATAACTAGCAAATTGGCTTTCAAATATTTCTTTAACCCTTTCAGCATCCTGTCGATAATGTGGCAAATGACTGGTGGAACAGTGGTTAGTGACCCTGCCTGGCAGTGCCAAGAGTCGTGGGTTCAATTACCACTCGGGACAATCGGTGATGTACATCGGTTGTTTCGTGTCTAGAAGTGATTATGTATTTAAGTACGTATTTATAAATATCTATGTATGTATATCAGCCTTTGACGCCCATAGTACAAGGTCTGCTTAGTTTGAGGTCAGATGACCGTGTGTGGAAAGGTTCCAGATCATCATCATCATCTCCGCGTTTTCCCGGTTGCATCCTTGCGGAGCCCGGAGTCCGCTTTCCTGCTCTTATCTCTCCACTTCGCACGGTTCCAGAAATGCAGATTATTTATATTCGGATAAATGCGTTTTTATTTGATGTAACAGCATCATTCCTACAAGGCACCCCAGATAGCATTCGATCGGTCGTGTTCAGGGCATTACGCATTCAGTGCGCATATTAAATGCGCAGTTAACACATCAAGCGGCTAATTGCAATGCAAGCGGCACCTCGGCGGAATCTGATGATGGGATGTGGACGTTGCGTTCGGGGATTTAATGAGCTTTAAATGTTATGGAGTTTTTCTTTCAGGAAGATAAATGTAGATTTCATTGGGCCTGATTGTTGCGTTCTTTGTTTTAGGTTCTTGGCGTTTTTACTACGTGCATTATAGACTCGGATAGTACCTACACTGTCTAATCAGACAGTGTCGATAAATTTTGACTCGATAAAACAACTGGTGTCATTGATTGGAAGCTTCATTCAATGCCTCCCATCTTTGGGCAATTTTTAATGAAAATAATCGAATGTAAACCATCGTTATTATGTTTTTTTTATTAAACCAGACAGATTATCTTTTTTTCTTAGATTTAATTATTTTCAGGCAAAGTAACATAATTCCTGATACATCTCGTGTTCAATTTCGAGTTGCCACTTTCGAGCCTTTTAACGATGCCAATTACAGCTTAAATCCTCAGTACGTTTCAGCAACTCTGTTGAAACCTACCTGTGTTTTGAAAGCTGTTAAAATTACGCATTCAGAACGCATTTTGAATATGCAGTTAACACATAATGCTGATTGTGATGCGTGGTGCTTCCCCACCGCTGATAAATCGCGGACCGGACGTAACTTACAATTCAAATTAGCCATTTTTCCGATTGTGGTTGTTGATTAACTCTTTGTGGAAATTTTGCGAGCGGATTTTGTTATTTTAGGTGAACATTTTGGGTGTTGTTGTCAAATATGTGAACACCACGTTGGGCGCCAATGTTTGTTTTGAAGGGCGATGATTTAAATTTGTCCAGTATTTTACTTGTAATGATATAGTGGTAGTGATCTAGGGATATTATAGTTTTGTTTCAATACGCTTTTCAAAAATTTAAATAAGCTTCTCAGTGTCTGGAAATTATCTAAGTTAGGAGTTTACGTTACATCCATTATTTGTACTTGGACTAGTTTTCCTTTTCCATCTTCAATCGTGTCTTCCGGTGATGTGTGTTTGTTTACCAGATTAGCCACAAGTCTTGATTTGATCTATCAAAATCAAATCACTTACAAATACAGAATCTATTTGGTATGTGAACGAGTTTAAATTGGCCTATACTTCTGACCACCAATTTCCTATAAGTGAGACTATTACTCCATATTACCATGCATCTCTTGAAAAGTCGTATGCAAATGTATCTGGTGGTAAAAACATAAGTTCCCGCCGCGCACCGCACGCAAAATGGAAAAGTTCGCCTTCCTTAGCAATATTGCAATATGTATCGCGGGCCAAAGAGTAACACGGAATCTGTGGACAAGAGAATGCTTCAGTTTAAAAAGGAGAGGGGAATCAAAATATTTCATTGGTAACAAGGGAACGTCGTAATCTATACTAATATTATAAATCTGAAGACCTTGTTTGTTTGTGTGTTTGTTTGTTTGTTTGTTTGTTTGTTTGTTTGTTTGTTTGTTTGTTTGAACGCGCTAATCTCAGGAACTACTGGTTCGAATTTAAAAATATCTTTTTGTGTTGTATAGACCATTTATCGAAGAAGGCTTTAAGCTACATAACATCTCGCTGCGACCAATAGGAGCAAAGATACAATGGAAAATGTGTAAAAAACGGGGGAAACGCGAACGAAGTCGCTGGCACAGCTAGTAACAAGATAAATACAAAGACTTAATTACATAAATACACCGATTGATACTCGGTCTAAGCGACCATAATGATCGATACAGCTGCTATTCTGACAGAACCTGTAGAAAGAGTAGAGCAAACAGTATTGCAATGATTTTTGAAATGTCAGATCTAGATTCTTTTTGAAAAAAAAGATAACTAATTTACGCAATCTTGCATTGAATACTCGTAAATAAATGATTCCTAAAACAGTGTCAAAATACGGAAACACAAATCCTTTTTAAGCTATTGCATAGCTTTTACCGCGGGCTTTGAGCGCGGCGACCTAACCAAGAAATTCCGTAACGAAAAAACCTCACAATCGTTAACGTCGTTTCAGTTCGGTAGACTTCGGCACGGTGTTTGTGTGCGTGCGGTTAGACGTATTGTACGACTCTACGAAACTCGCACGAATCGAAACGAGCTGCTCCGAAATCGGACGATGCTATGCAATAGCTTTACCGCGGCAGTCTCCGAGTGCCACACTTCTGTTTTGGAATTTGAGTTTTCGTTAAATCTTGAGTTAATTTCAAAATAAAATATTGTACAGTAAGTAGACAGTCGAGTAGATAGGCACTTTACAGACAGGCCAATGAAACAATACTCTTTGAATGGCTTTTAAAAATGAGCCGAGTTTAGAGGTAGCCCGGGCTTGCTGAATGTAATTTAATTTCATGAGTGGCCCGCCGTACGCGGAATCGTAATAGGCAAACTTTGCAGCAGCCCTGATAAGCCTTTCTGGCAATTACCAAGATTAAATAACTGACGGCGGTTTTCTGAATGGATTGCTTGCGTTGCGTTTCGTTTCGAATGGATTTTGGGCTTTCACGGATCTGTTGTCTTGACTTGCTCGTTCTTTAGTGATGCGGATTGAAAGGTTTCTGCTGGGAACTTGCGTCTACCTCAATTGTGAATTAAGGGGAGTTGAGGCATAGTTTTTTTGAAATGCAATTTTCGGGTTATAAGGAATTCATAGATCCGTAGGCATATATAATTTTGTAGCATATTTCTTTGCACATTTGAAATTAACAAGTGCTACCAAGTAAAATAAAAGAAATAATGGAAATTATTGATTTATACTTAATGCAACAAATAAATATTACTAAGATATCCAATGTGTAAATTTTACCTGTCTATTAAGCAATACTTGCTTGCTTATTACTTATATTTATGGCAAAAGATGATAATGTTTAAAAATCCTAACCGACTCATGTCTCCCGACAAAAACATTCTGTTATTCTTTCTTCAATAACTTTTGTACATTCGTAAAATATCTTTTGACTGAAAATTAACTTTTAAAATAATACTCTATTCCCAGATGATGGGCAGTCTGGTTCGTTGCCGCCGCGCGTTGGGCCGTGCCATTGGCTGACCGGCCGATTCGATTTGGCACACGTGATTGGCCGCGTGAGATGTGACGTACCTCTTCATGTATTTTAGGACGAAGACAGGCTAGACTATAAGGACTATAATAGTCCTTATTTTAAGATATGAAAGGGACATTGATACCTTAGGGGGTTTAAAGTCATTTTAAAAAAAGTCCCCGTTCAGGCGGGGTCATGAATGCTATTTTTTAAATATATATTTATATTTAAAATATTGAGCATTGAGCTTTAATAGTATTAAAAACAACAATTTAAAATTTACACCTTTTTCCTTTCTTTCACAAAGTATGTTATTAATTTAGTTATTAAATATTTTGTGAGCGGTTTATTTGTTGACATTTTTTATGTTTCCCAAAAAGTTTGTTATTCTTATTGTAATTTCCAAAGTGGAATCCTTGTCTTGAATTTTCTGAGTCATGCCAATTTTTGCATATAAAGCAACAAGTTTCTTGTGCAATCTGACAAGCGTAGTGTTTTATACTATGATTCAGAACGATGATTTTCCTGCATTGTACTTACACTGAACAAATATTTCCCTTACCTCCCCTTTGTACCTGCCGCTGTCGCCATCTTGGATTCTTTAATCTGTCACCCGTAATAGTAACGGATGTCAGCTCACGTCACAGCCAGCCGATGTTTTGGAAAGGTCTTGCCCGTCGAACAATAAAAACAACTAACAAGTCGTGATAGCTACAAAATGTCCCCCAGGTAGCCAATTAGTGCGCCCCCTAGCGGGGGGTTGCCGTAACGAGCTGTCAAACTTTTTGTCCACACACCCTTTGTTTGTGAATCGCGCACGATAATGGAGACGTGGTAGATTTTTGTAGTGTGAAATTTGGCGTTACCACTCCAGGAGTTGGTATTGATATATCAGATACAATACCTTGCAGAGTCGCATAGCCGCCAATATAGGGGTACTGTAACTAAAGCATATTCAAACGTGATTTTTATTGTATGTCTTTGTTTTAGGAATATATTTTATGGTGAGTTGCGGTGACATGAACAATAATGAACATCTGTAACAAAACTAATGCAGTTACATGATAAACAGCGGTCCACTTACTGGTCTTAAAAAATTAAGGGAGATTCAATCAGGAGAACAAATCATGTGCGATACACATGATTTGTTCAATCTTTGAATCTGTAATAAAAAAAGAAAAAATTAAGTCGTTGGGATTATTTAACATCAACTTATAAAACCAAATTTTCTTTAACATTATCATGCCCAATCCGAAGTCTGTGTTTCTCCTGATTATCCTCGCGAAGGACCAAAAAAGTTTGGCAACTGTATCCGCGTACGTTATA
Source organism: Maruca vitrata (assembly GCA_039566165.1). Taxonomy (NCBI): domain Eukaryota; kingdom Metazoa; phylum Arthropoda; class Insecta; order Lepidoptera; family Crambidae; genus Maruca; species Maruca vitrata. The sequence goes on from CM076920.1 coordinate 935,811, forward strand.
ATTCGAATTAAGCAAGCGGTGAGGCGACATCAAATAATAACTTTTAAATTCGTTCCCCGCTAATTCACCGCGGGGCACGCACCGTATCGCAACTGTCTCTTCGTCAGATTTATTGCCGGTTTAGAAGAAAAAATCACGGTATAACCAGACGCCGGGAAATGTCTTGTTAAGTAACTTGTTTATTTCGGCGAATTTTACCCGAAAAATCTGGCTGCGAGTTTCGTTTTCGCCGTTATCTAGTACTTTGGACAGGTGAGCTCTTGCGAATGCTACGAGTACTATGGAAATTGTATCGTTCTCCGAAAGTAATTATAATGTTCGAATATTTCTTCCCAAAAAAGTAAGCTGGTGAACCTTATTCATTTCTAGTTTATTCTTATTCAACTCGTTTAAAATTGACTTGCGTGTAACGATTTTCTGTGATATAATGTCATTACAATCAACACTTAAACGCCGAAACAGCGAGTGTTTTTGCAATCAACAACATTAAAAAGTTATGTATTACAAACCAAATAGTCAGGATATTTAAATCAGGTTAGTTAATTCTAAAAGTATGAAATCCAACGTGGTGTTCTAAAACCTTTTAAAGGTTTCACTTTTTTATGTTGAGTCTTAATATCATAATCTACATTTTTGCGGTACCTACACCCTGACACCCCAAAACTTTGGAAATAATATTCCCCTGGCTATTCACCAGCAATTGCGTAACAAACAACACGATCTTTGAGTGAGCACCCTTTGCTACGCGATGAGTGAATGGTGAAATTAAAACGTTATTAATTCCCGGGTCGGTTGCAAAAGGCATCGTTGCCTCAGAGCCACATGTAGCCAGTCTAGGGATAGGCATTGTATGATATTACTCTGAAGCTTATTGATGTGGCCCGACCATTGGAAGGGGTTGTTAAATGAATTGTAATTGGCGGTGGAATCGAATAGTTTAATATGATTGGTTTCACTACGGGTGCTGTTGTATCAATTATTTTACGCCAATGAAAAATTTGGTTTATGACGCCTCTAAATAATTTAGTTGAAGTTAATATACTGGTTTTTGAATTTTGCGATTTTTGCATTATATTAATAGAATTAATTGGAAACAATTTAAGTTATTGAGTGATTCGATTTAATTGGCGTTTATGTATGTTGCAGTCATACCGTCGAGTTCCAGTTTGCGTTTGACAATTACCTTTTATGTTTAATATATGCAATTCTAATCCTAATCGTCTCCAACGTTAAATCCTTTTAGGATGAATATGGATATTTCTTAATTTGAAAATAAAATTACGAGTCTTAAAATGGCAAAACATTAATTCATACGCGTGCTATAGAAAGACATAGTTTCAATTCTCACACATCAAACACACGAGCACTCGAATAAGCCGCGACAAATCCTTACACCGTGGAACATATGAAAACCCCATAAATAATGCATCTAGGCAGACAAACGCCGAGTCAAACTCGACTTTGAACTGAGCTATCTAACAAGGTGATTTGGCAGACTTAGCCGCTCGCCGCTGGTACAATTGAAAATACGCCGAATCCAAGGGGCCGAGATGCAGACTCAAGATCGGATTTGAATGTTGAAGCAGCTTAAAATTAACATAATCCCGTATTTCTTACTTAAAGTTTTGGGTGCATTACGTGTAACTAAGATGGCTGTATTCATAAGTTGGGAGGGCGATTGATATATTCTCAAATGGGCGTCTAGACGTTTATATTATGCAGTGTCGTACTATAGAAGTTTTGTTTGTGAACAGTGAATTTTAGGACGCATTCGTTTCCGGAATTTGACATTTTTCTTTTTCCAATACTTATCATAATAATATTATCACTACAGTGCAATCTTAAATTTTTTTAAAACAAGGAAAACTGTTTGACAATATTTTTAATCACTTTTACAGTCTCATCATTTTTGTAAATAATTATTTTAAAGCTAGTTAAAGAAAAGGTTTCTAGTATTCCTACAGAAGATGACCACTGAGTGCTTAGTTAAGTATTATAATTTGATACGGAAAACACCTAAATTATTATTAGAAACAAAAGCAAAAGCGGCTACTAAAGGTCGAGATTTCAATCACAGTTACAATGAGGTAGCAGAAACAGATGTACCGTGTGAACATGTGGCAACATTAACATAAGACAAGGCTTCCTCCAAATTCCACCAAACAAGGGTTATCAAAGTAGGCGCATAGCAATCAGCGGAGTTTGCTTCTGTCACGCTCCGGCGTTCGCGGCCCGGGGCGTGAGCGCGTTGACAAACTTACATTTGCGCATTACAAACTGTTTTACTTAGACGACGGTGCAATAGTTTCAGGAACAATAATTGTACATGTGAATGGGTTCCAAGTTCTGATTTCGAGATGTTGGATATTTGTGTTTTTGGTTTTGATTGTATGATTCATTTAAATTGTTGGCATAATTAAAATAGCGAAATAAATTGTAATAAATAGTTTATTGTTATACTACCAAAAATTAAGCTTAATTTATGATTTTAGATAAAAATATGACAAAACATAAAATTAAGACAGATGTCGAATAGTCGATTCTTCGTCGACCATATTGAGGAAAAATATGTATATTGTATTGAAATTCAATCAAACAGGTGATCAAGCAAAAAATATTGTAAACTAGCAAAGTTTCGATTGTCAGAGCAAAAATATTCTGAACTAACAAACTGAGTCAGCAAACTACCTCCCAGATGAATAAATCATTTGCTATTTATAAAAATCCTATTACACCCACAATGGGCGCGTGCTGCGGACCCTTCCTAGGGTGTCTTTGACACAGTGCGGAGAGATCAGTGACACAAGTGTTTGCTTTCTGAGCCTTTTCGGCGAACAAATATTTTGAGATTGTTTCAGATTATCAGATTTAAGTATGTACATACATACACCGTGAAATTTTAGTGGTTGTTTTCCCGCAGTAAAATTATTCTATCTTAGTAGTGCAGTTCTTTTTTGTTAAAATCAATAAATGCCGGTTTTACGAAAGGTTTAACCGAAACTCAAAAGCACGTTCGAGCCGTTCGAGTTTATGACTTAGGGCGGCGAGCTTCTGTAGCTTTAACCATCGATTTCATGAGGCAAGCAGTACCTGAATGCGTCACATCTTCAAAAACAACGATAGCTTCTCTCGTTTTCGAGTTGGAAAATTATTATTCTGAAAAATCGAAAAAAAATGTTTTTTTCGCGGAATAATTTGCATGATTCGATAGTATTACTAATGGCAAGTCGTTCTGCCACGGGAAAACAACCACTAAAATTTCACGGTGTATAGACGCGGAAAGCGAATTTGCTTTACACTTTGTAGTGATGCTTCATAAATAATAATAAAAACGAGATTTTAATGTTTTGATCACGTGTATCAGCAACATCAAGCAAAATAACTTGATAACATTTCTCACAAACTGCGGTATGCTATTAATTTGATTTGATTTACGATACATGAAATTGCATTTTCAGATCTTAGTTCATAATCTACCAGACTATGATCCTCGTGTCATTGAAAAAAAAAGGCCAAGTGCAAGTCGGACTCGCACACGAAGGTTCTCGTACCAATTATAAAAAAAAAACAGGTTCGTTGTATGGGGGATCCCCGTTATATTTTATCTCTTTTAATTTTTAGCATTTTAGCTAGTTGTTATAGCGAGGTGATTAATTATAGTGATCTCTGCCTACCCCTCTGGGAAAAGGGCGTGATTTTATGTATGTTATAATGACAATTCAGTTGTGAAATTTCAGCTAGCTATGACGCTATCTGGAGACAGCCACACGGATAGACGGACGGCAAACGCTTAATAATACGAGTAATAGGGTCCCGGTTTTACCTTTTAGGTACGGAACTGTAAAAAGACTTCACTGTCCTTCACAGTATACTTGTATAGATCCCTCCCAAAGGGTCGCAGGGCCGACGCGAACCGTTTAGTGCGCATCACTGCACTTATTACGCAGGACACGCTGATTGGCTTTGCGATTCTTTTGCCGTATTACCTACATTGTGCGTGGAAAATAAATTTGAACAACTCAAAAAGGGCTGGAGTTAGCAAGAGTTGGTTTTTGTTTGTTTTCGCGGAGCAGCCGTTTTTATTTCTTGGGGAGATGTGATCTTATGCACGTTCATACCTTCTCTATGGTTGTCTACATGTGGACGTTTTTATTTGGATAAAGCCTGTAGTTTAGTTCAAACATAGTAGTCATAGTACGTACCGAAAGGTATTTAAGTATGATCAAAATGTAATGTTATAACTTTTTAGTTATTGCTAAAACGTTAAGCTTCTTATATTTGATTAAAGCTTGTATAAAGTGGTGAGTATCATCACCACTACGTCAATTTAAGAAAGTTGTGGTACATGGACGTTTTCTAATTTTTATAAGGAATAATGTTTCTGAGTAATTTGATTATATTTTTCTTTTTTTTTAAAGTAAGAATTTCACGATGAATTTACTCCACCTGATGGTTAGTTGCCGTGAGGTCCATATTATGAGGTCATAATTATGAGGTGAACATGACTTTTGTTTTGATAACACATACTAACATTTTATATTGTAAAAATTTTAAGGTCACTTTTAGTAAGCACTAACAAATCTGTATCATAGCTGGTTAAAATTATCAGTTTAGATTACCACCATACACTTGCAAAATCTAATTTATGTACGTGTTATCGCTTTGCCTAGACTGCAGTTATCGAAATACTAATTTTATTACTCTCACCGGGCTCCGCTTAATGACTTATGTACTTTGATAACGTTGCTACCTATTTAACATGTATTTTATTGACAGTCTGTGGTTAAAATTAACTTGGTGTTTGTCAGTTGTGGTTTGAGCTCTCAGTGGACTACAATATGTGGTTCTGAGGGGCTTTGAATAGGATCTTATACTTGTGTAATTGGTAATCTAAATAGGTACAAGTAACGCGTTAAAGTCAATGCTTTTTAAACAAAATCGATACATTACTAACCAAAAACCCTTTACGGCTTTCTAGGTACTTGTTGTGACCGCAGTACAAAATAGCAAAGCAAATAAAAGCGTCGATGGCCGAGTGGTTAAGGTCGTTGCTTGCCATGCGAGAGGTCGCCAGTTCAAACCCCGCCAGGTACCAATGTGTTTTTCAAATTTGAAATTCATATGTGCCATCATTCGACGCTTTAACGGTGAAGGAAAACATCGTGAGGAAACCAGCACACCTGAGAGATTTTTCTACGGTGTGTGAAGCCATGTCAGAGGCCTACGGGCGGCTTAAACTCTGACACCAGGTTGTTCATCAACCACACGATAAGAAGAAGAAGAGAAGAATATTTAAATAAGTTTCAGTGTTAAGTAATTATTTCAAGTGGCCTCTTAGTGAACAAGAGGCTCAGTTTCTTTTTTCTGGCCCGTGGCATTAAGGCATGAAATGCCCTTCTATCTAATTTTTTCCCTCCCTCCTATGATCCCAGGCTCTTCTGGCGGGGCATGAAACGGCATTTAAGCAGGTCTTTAGGGTGAGTGCGACAGACTCAATAAGGTCTGTGCGTGTCGACCTCATATGTGGATCTCACTATCACTCACACTACATCAGGTGGAGTGAGGCCATCTTGTTAGCCTATTATATAAAACATGTATGTCCAATTTGTCCATATAATAAAGGTATACTTTGCTTGGTGTTTTGTTACTACAAAAGCCCTCACCCCTCAAAACCATCAGGACTCAGGAGCCCTAGTCTAAGATCTTATACTAGATGGAGTTTGGATACCAAATGCATCCGTTAAAAACTTATCACTTCAGTAACACGAGTCGTCGGTTCAAAAGCGATTCCATTAGCGCAAGCAATCTAAGTTGCGTTGCATGTAGAGTTGCGTCAGATTCGATTACAGCCTTCATTGAGGATTTGTTTGATCTCGCTCAGTTTCGACTATTGTACGAGTCGTTGATGAGTTTCTATGAGCCAACAAAGTGTAACTTAACATAAGTTAAGTTGGAGGCAAACGGATAGATATTGTTTGCGATTTGCATTAGTGATGGGGTTGATCTTTGACACGTGGTGTTTGATGACAAATTCAAACTCTTGACTTTAGGCAAATGTCGCCATTAAAAATGTCTACTCGTCTCTATTTAAGGCTAGGACTTGGCAGTTCCTTGATAAAAAGTCCAGTCAGAGGAACAAAACCTCTTGGTCCGAGCCACCAGCGCCAGCATTGTATGCGGATTGCAGCGCTGTCCAGCACGTATCGTTCTCAATTAACCATTACCATATACACGTACTCATTAACAAATAAATTACCAGTTTATCCGACACACCATTTTTACCTATTAATTTAGTCAGGCTAACACCTGGCAGCTATTTTGGAGATTTTTACTGATTTCACAACTTTTTAATCATGTACCAAATGTTTCAGAAATCTTAACTGCAAGTCTTACAGCGAGGTTGACCTCAAACATGATATATTTTCTTCAGCTTACACATTTTTCCCAAGCAAACTCCATTCTCTAGCGGAAATAGCATGTCGTATATTCATGGATTTCGAACTAGTAGGTACATCACGATGAGCGAAAGAACATGAAATACTTTATTGAAAAAATCGTGGGATATTAGAGTTTATTAGTGCTTGTATTTCTTAATGTGACTTTTTTAAATTGCTCAATTAAGCAATGCATTTTTAAGGAAATTCACACGATTATGGCTTAATCTTATAAAACAATAAAATTTCTTCAAAAATTTTCGTTCACCTTATCAACCATCTTGTTTTATCCAAAATGGCGGCGCACCCACCAAAATGACGGCCGGGGACAAGCTAAAACAATCCGCAATCCTGTTAAACCGTTCAAACGGACAATTATAGACGTACATTGTCACCCACGTAACGTAGCCACCCACGTGCCCACTCTCACATAAAAATAAGGCTCGGAGTGTCTTCTGAGCGTCCTTTCCAATTACACGTGGACACGGATAATGGAGCGACGCGGGGCCGGTTGTTTCTTTCAGGTCCACACAGGGCGATTATTACGACCAAATGACCGTCTTAAGACTTAATCTGTGGCGCAAGTTGTAAGAGCTGGAAGCTTTGGGATTAGTGGACTACGGATTTATTAAAACATAATTTCTCGGATTAAACTCGCGTGTAGTGTTATTCTAAACATATTCAGAGCTCCGACTTATCGAGCTCTTTACAGTGTTCTTGGTTACGGACAAGACTGTAATATTTCTTAATTTTCTGAAGGCTTTGGTATCATGAATTTATGATTTAGGTAAAAGTAAAGAAGAAAAATATGTTTATTTTGAGTTATTTATGCCAATCAGTGGGGACTGTTAAAAACGTCGTGGTCGATGTTTACCCAAGCTGTTTAATATATGAATATCTACATATTATAAAGCAAAGTCGCTTTCCGAGTCTGTCCATATGAAATGTATGCTAAAATATTTACAGGTGGACTAATTTTGGCGAGACTTTCACTAATGAGAGTTTATTTTACAAGGTATATTAAAGGCCATTTTAATGAATCATTATTGCCAAAACCATTTCCACAATGACGTAGTCGTGGGCTGCCGCTACTTTACATAGATCTTCTATCTCTCTTTACTCTTTCAAGCCAATATAAAATATAAATCACTTGTGTTACAGGTATCAGAATCATCGTTGGATACACAAATAATTTTTTTTTTATATTTTTATTTATTTATTAATGAATGGAATGTTAGTTTACACATTTACAGCCGTATAAACTAAATTAACATAAATAAATCTTAAACTAACAATATTACACATTTAGGCTGCGGCCACTGTCACTTAAATAATATTAAATAATACACCAAGACATGGAGCAAACACAGATATTCGTCACAAAAATATTGGTCCCGAGTGGGAATCGAACCCATGGCTCCTGGAACCGTAGGTAGTAAACCTGGGTCACTAACCACTGTTCCATCGAACCAGTCAAAATCCAATAACGTGGAAAAACGAATCTGTAAATTAAGTATCTGGTATTTCACGCCTTGGACCAAACCATACAGAGGGAGCGGACGCAGGGGCTCCGTATTGCCATCATTATGGGAACTCATCTCCCGATATAGAGAATTGATAACTGAACCTTTTAGTTGAGGAAAATGGCCGATAGTTAAAGGGGAAACTTTCAAGAGACTGCCTTTTATGGACTGTTTGTGACAGGTATATTTCTGTGGCGTAAAATACGGTTTCGGTACTGATAATGATATCGGTTGAGTAACTACATTGCCAGCGTTTTACTGAATGGTTTCTGTAGATGTTAGTTATCAGAATTGTATAGAAAATTTATTTGACTAAAAATCACAAAATAAATCCTAGAAATGTGTTGTTTTTATTCTTTTAAGTGACGACGCATTCGTCCGTTTAGCACCTAAAGTAAGAATCGACATATGGAACGAACTCTCTTAGCTTCGGTCATCAAAAGTAACGTAGATAATTGTCATAAAAATTTAAAGTAGATCAATCACAAAGAGTTCCAATACAAGTTATTAAAAAATACATTTAAAAATCGATATCTGCCTCTATGTTTGAATAAGAATTACCCAATACAAACTCTCCATTACAGAAATAGAAGATTAAATCTCTAAAAAAAGCTCTCGTTATTAACCAGCCCCCGGTTCGCACGGCCGCCCCTCTAAATCTTATTGAAAGTTCCCCGTGACGTCATAATCCGTATTGTCACATTCGTCTGTTTGTTTAGCTTATAAATCTCACGCGCGAATGTACATACGTTGGTTAACATGTTTTTTTATAGTGACATTTTTTTAGTGTGATTTTGGATAGAGATAGAGAGTACTGGCCGATTTAAATGAAATTTGGTAGAGATAATATAGTCCAGAGCCTAGAAAAGGTTATAGGCTACTTTTTAACCGACTGCGCTATAAGGAAGTGTTTATTAGTCGTGTTTTACCCGTTAAACGTCTCTACTCGGACGAAGTCGCGGGCGGAAAGCTAGTATTTAATAAGTTTAAAATTTAAATTTTGCAGATTCTGCTTTTGCTATTCGGTTATGTAAAATCCAGTAGTCCACGCGAACGATGTAGGCAGAACAACAGCTACGCAAAACATGTTTTGTTTATTTACTTAGCTTTCCATTAAAGTTAAACTCATTATTATATTTGTTCACAGGACTTCCAGCAGTGCCATGGACCCAGTCAATATTTACAATATTTTCAACATGGCGCCGGCGCCGGCATTCATTTGATTCCCTCTAATTATAATTGGCGTTATTCGTTGCGCTTTTTGAATGCATACGTGCCGTGGGTGAGCAATGCGATGCAGTCAGTTCGGGGTTGTAAAGGTTAAAGCTGAAGCCGGGAAAGATATTTCAATTGATAGATAATAAATATTAGCATACACGGTTTTGATTATGAGTGAGTTTATCTTTAAGCCATTAAAAGAAATAAAATGTATGCATGGTTGGTGAACATGCTTTTTTCATGAATGAGTTTACCTTTAAGCCAATCATAAGTACTTTTAAGAAATAAAATGTTTGCATGGATAGATAGTTTTTTATTCGCGATCTTAGGCTACTGGGGCCCATGTTCTGACCTTTAATCTATCCAGCCACTTAATTCATCAATGCGAGCTGTACTTCATTCTATATATATGTTTTCGGTAGTGCAAGGAAATAAATAAATCTACTGCAGTGTAAAAAAATGGTATGATTGACAATAACAATGACATAACTAGAAATTGAGTATATATATTTATTTTAAACGTTAACGATTACCCGTCCTTCAGCTATGACATCCTTTCCTCCTTTCTTTTACTTTAAGCAGATGTACTTGTAGGAATAGCGATTTTTCATTTCATTTTAGCAAATCACAAGATTTAATTGAAGAATTTAGTTGTAGGACCTTTTTACTTTAATAACCGGAACCGGATGTGATATCTTAATAGAACAAATACTTCTCTGAAATTGTATAAAGTATTAAAATGTCTGAAAAAAACTATATTTTAACATGCTGACTCGGGCTTGCCGTTTTTATTACGTAATTAACATGTACACGTAGCCTTAATATTGAGTTAACACCAACTGATAGAACGATTTATTTTACTCGTGTGCGCATTTAAATTGTCCATGAACAGATTATAAAATAATTAAAAATAACTTGATTGTCTGGTTTGTCCGTCTGTCACTGTATCTCTAGTACCGCGAGTCTGTCTGTCTAGCTACAGTTGAAAATTCCCAATAGATATATTTCTGTTGCCGCTTTAAAAACAAAATAAAACGTATATTCAAGGGGCAACCATACAAGAAACGTGTTTTTTTCATGACGAGCTTTGTAGCGTAGTACGAACTATACAGCCGTATCGTAATAATAATGTTGTCCAATCGAAAACTGTAACGGCGGCCATTCGCAATGTATCGGCTAACTAACTGCGCAGATTATATTTTTACTAAAGTGCACAATTATATTTTTACTAAAGTGCACAATTATGTACGTGGACTCTGTGAAAACTGATATTTTGGCACTGTTGCAAGCGCCATGATCACGGGTGGACTCTGTGTTTCATCACTATGAGAATAGTTCGGTGAGATGGCAATCTGACTAATAGGATATTCTAGCTATCCAGCCGCGATGCGTTCGCGTGGAATAGTTTATCGTCTAAAGTGTTAATGTAAGATTTTAGACTTTCGCGTTCCATTACACTAAATTAGTCTTTAAGGGTCTATACGCGTTATTAGCGCGCCAATCGTGGTCGCGCGACCACGATTGGTGTAACCCAGTCGAAACGTCGGGCAGTAAGTAGCTATGTAATTTGCTACTCCTAGCGCATCCCATAACGCGTATAGACCCTTAAAGACGAATATTTAGTGTAAAGTGTTATTATTTTGAAATTATTATTATTATTTTAAGATTGAAAAATAAGCCTAGGTTCTTTCTTCGTCTCTAGAAAATATGTGTCCAGAATTCATTACTATTTCAACTAGATTTCACTTAAATCGTTTCAGTAGTTTCTTCGTAGAAGCGCGATGGATACACGTAGATTTACTTTCGCTATTTTAACATTAACACGGATATTAGTCAGGAGTTATTTCACTCAAAATCAAGTCAGGTAGGTATGCAATTACAGTTTTTATTGTATAATAAATAAATATTACACCAGTATCGTACATTAGTCGAAATGAAATTCGCGTAGCGCTAATTTTAAATGCAAAACATTTATCATCGCCGCGGCCAAACACGCTGATTGCGCGGTGTTTGCGGCCGCTAACTAGACGTACGCGGGTTTGACTCGGCAATTAAAGATTGCCGGCATCCGGTGATGTTTTTTTTGCACTGTACTTATTGGTACTATTGAGTTCAGAAAAAAAATTAAGTAGAAGTCATAGACAAGGAGCTGTACGCCCGTGATTCTGTCAGCGCAAAGTCGTATGTCGCGTAAAAAATTACTCCTAGAAATAATTCAGCCAGGAGTCAGGAAGTTGGAGGTTGCACGCCCGTGCCTCGGAGAGCACGTTATGCCGGTGGTCTTGCGCTCGATCTCTCATTGGTCATGTCGGATTGCCGTCTTACCGAACTATGAGACTAAGGGAAAAAAGAGAGTCACAGTTGGTTAAAAAGTAGTATATGTATTGAAATTGTACTTCAAAAAGTTCGTGTTCGCTCGTGACTGTACTTGGTGGAAGTGTGGATAGACCAATCCAGTCGGGTTATAAGTATTCGAGTAGTATAGTGAAAGTGCGACAAACAGACAAAATGCGTCATAAAAACAGTAAAGCAAATTGTGCTTCATAAGACTTTTTTCCCTAACTGCCATACGACGATGTCTTGGAGTAGGCTCGTCATCATCACTGGACTTGCGGGGGAGCGGATAGCTCTCACCCCTAACTTCATAAGGCTGTCCTCGAAAGTAAGATGACGAATATGGTCATGTCACAAAAAATAATCAAGAACAAATTCTACAACATAAACATTCTATACTCAACTAAACAACAACGATATACAAGTCTAACAGCAGCCAGCGCTTTAAAGCTATCCTAATCCAATTTATATGAACGAGCATTATGAGCGCCTAACGCGCTACGCGGTACTTTTCAAGTGGCTGAGTTAAAGACAAACAGTAACTATGTAGACGGCTGGCTCGCGCAATCCATTTAATTAATCGCGATTTAGTAGTTAGCGGTTAGCTATCCTGGCGGACGAGGTAAAGGACAGTGGCGGACAGATAAAGGAACTTTAATGGTACAGTCTACGGGGAATTTGCTGGGTAAGATCAAAAATCAAGATGGCGGATACTGAAACGATTGTCAGATGTTTGAGTGCCGATTTTTTCCGTTCCATATTCAAAATGTAACTGTCTTTTTAGTGTTTGGATGTGAGATGTAGAGGATAAGAACTAGACATACCTGTATACTTACAGCGGCATACTTAAGTGGTTTTGAATTTCGATTCGATTGGCGCATTACGCTCTCTTCTATTATATAAAATAAAAAAATAAATATAAGTTGTCATGTAGCAATTACATATCCCTAAATATTACACAACAAAAAATACATTATTCCAATTCCGAAGTAAGTTGCTTATGCTCTTCGGTTTCGGATATCAATAATAAAAATGTAAAATTTATATGTAATTTTCTCACATTCATTAGGATGTTTTGAATACGGCGTTCTGAAAATTGAACTGCGGCAACTTTTTAAACGTTTTTTTATGGTTTCTTGTTCTTTACGCTATTTAATTCACGCATAGGTAGTAAGTAAGTCTATCACACCGCAATCGAGTACCCGTATGGAGTGCTCGCGCGAATATTCGCAAACTTATCGTTCGAGTGGCGATGTCGGATTCGATTAAACGCAAATTGGCTGAACCGGAAAACTTGCGTTGGCAACTATTCGCCGGGCGAGTTCTAGCGCCGCTCGATGTATCGAGAATCGCTTTTTAATTGCCTTGTAATATTGACTTTTCTAGTTTTGATGTACAACCTTACCTAGGTATGCAGTCAGAAACTTCCCGACCAGAAAGTGATCGCCGATGTCGATTAAATCGCCTGAATCGCTCTCTAGGTAGCGACTTTTTTACCTGACACTATTTTTCTCTTAATTTTTTAATCTTTTTGTCATAGACATGCACTTCACTAATTGACTTGGCATATAGTGCTAGTGTACAAAATATCTGAAAGGAGTTGGTTCGGAATGGTTTGGCCAATTTACTCGTAATTTCAATACCAAGAGGTGATGTACCTGTATTTCCAACTTTTATATTTTTATAACTTTTATCCCAACACTGGGCAAAGGTCTCCTTTAAAACTATCTACTGTTTTCTAAGGCTAGTTTCTACATTTCTATTACGAGTTATAAAAAAACATACTTTCAAATACTGCCAGCATTTTAATATGTGCATTCGACATTTGAAAATTAGTGGGTCAAACTGCAGAGCTGCCGTTGAAGTTTGGCCGAGTGGCTGTATGAACTTATATTTCTTTGCCTGTCCAAACGGAATTAATGCCAAAGAAAACTACTCCCTACCCTAGTTTGGTGGATTTGAAAATAGAATTTGTTCGATTTTCCTACAAATTGAAATTAGTAAATTGGTATTTAATTTAATAAGCATTTAGATATTCATTTATATGTATGTATATTATAAAGAAGCTAGTTATTTTTTATTGTATAGAATCATATCACGTATAATATGTAGAATAACTTCGACCAGTCCCGCAGTCAGATAGTGTAAACTGTCTTGTGGGGCATAATGTAACAATAGATGTCTGTAACACATTATGCTTTAATAATAAATAAATAAAATATAAAAAGACGTGTGGCACTCGGGACTACCGCGGTATAGTTGTCGCAGTCATCTGGTTGGATCAGCGATTTGATTGTATCACTAGCGCGTTCATTAAATGACGACGTTCAATTGAATGACTAGCTCGAACGTTGAATGAACAATCCTTACTGAACGTCCAACAAGTTAGCGGATTGAAACATAGCCCTTTGAACATAGCGGACGTAAAATCAGTTAGGTGATTGTAATTTAGTTCATTTTTTTCCACTGTGGCGTTAGTGCTCATTAAAACAAAGATGGCGTCAAACAGCTGGTACAGATTTAATCGAATGACACTGTGTTGATATTTTTTTTGAGTGAAATTGAGATTTAAAGTGACTTATTCGTAAAAAAAATGAGACAGCATGGATGTACCGATTAATACGCTGTCGCCAGCTACTTTAAAAGAAAAAGTTAATCATCTTTTAAGTTGCGCACTTATGGTCACCCTAATCAAACATTACAAAGTCAGCTATGTCCCATTCATCGACTACGCTAAATGACGTTCAGTCAAGATGTTGAACGTTATATTCAACAACTTCACGAGTTGTCCTTTAGTCATATCGGAGCAGCTCGTCTCGATTCGTGCGAGTTTCGTAGAGTCGTACAATACGTCTAACCGCACGCACACAAACACCGTGCCGAAGTCTACCGAACTGAAACGACATTAGACGATTGTGAGGTTTTTTTCGTTACGGAATTTCTTGGTTCGGTCGCCGCGCTCAAAGCCCGCGATAAAAGCTATGCAATAGCTTAATAAAAAATAAATACATTGTATTCTTTGACAGCCTCGTTGGTCTTTTGGTAGCAAGTGCTGAGGAAGGGCCGAAAGTTCACCGGATCGAGTCCGGGGTCGGGCAACATTTTGTGTGAGTTTTTCTATTAAGAAATTACTCAACCCGGAGTTAGGAAGTTGGCGGATGCACGCCCGTGTCTCGGAAAGCACGTTAAGTAGGTAGTTCTGCGCCTTATCTCCTTTCGGTCATGTTCCATTGCCGTCTCAACTATGAGGGTAAGGGAACAGAGAGTGCACTTGTGTTTGCGCGTATATTGGTGCAATATAATATGACCTGCTTATTGGCGATCTACATTGAGTTATATAACTAGATTATTTTAGTGACTCCGTCCACATTAAGTCGTTTATCATGAAGTGATTTAAAAAATAACCTTTCTTTTTCCTGACATAATTATACCATCATATTATGATGATGGCTTGGAGTAGCCTCGTCATTATCACCGGGGGAGCGGATGGCTCTCACCCCTAAAAAAAACCCATGTCGAGTATATTCAAAAAGTATCTAACGAGTTAAATTTAAATAGGTGTAGTTGTAGATGACAGGAACAAAACAATATAAAATGTGATGCAAATAGTCGACTGTAATTTTGACAACATATTGCTCCCACTTTTCCAGTCCTCGTCAGAAGAAGGAAAATAGTGAATTCACAGAAATTTGGGCTTGTAAAAAAATTGATATATTAAAACTCATAGGCCTAGTGAGGTCGGCATGTGATAGAGAAGGATGGAGGTACATCAAACGAGTGAGTGTGAGAGGGACGGAGGAATTTGGTACAGCGGCCATTGCACCAGCGAATGCACCGGCTGCAAGTACGGTCCGCAGATAACGAAAGCAGAACTTTTAAAAAGTTTTTTATTTTGGAATGCGTTTTATTATAGTTAGTAGTTAGTTAGGATGTGGTCTTAGATGCAATTTGCTTAAACATTTGAAATTTGATAACCTGTTTTGAAAACAATTAGAAGTTAATGACTTATGTAAAAAATATTTTATATTTCCTTTTAACAAATTTAAAAAGTCATATCTCTAGATTTTCCAAACTATCAGTAACACCTACCTAGGTATATGCCCATTTTGTTTTCACACTATAGGGATTTCCTCTGGGATTGCCTACAGCTATTGGTAATAAGAATTGCCTGAAATGTCTTGTGACCCAATGTTAGCCGAAATGGAATCAGTTTAGATGTAGATGTTTAACAAAAATGCATTTCCTATTAAATTAAAACTCTAAACCACCGCTTATCGACACAAGAACTCCACCATTTTTTTTCCCAAGTGACTAAGATGATGGCTACGAGTGCTTTATCATCATCACCGGACTTGCGTGGGAGCAGATACCGCTCACCCCTAACAAAGCATTCTACAATCACCGAACACCTATTCTGCCGACGCTACCAGCTCACACGTGTGGCACAAACGAGCCAGCCTTATAATGAATAGCCGTCGCAGCCGCCATATTTCAGCGCATTAACAAATGACCCGCTGTCAGTGCGAGCTCGGCGCGCGATTTTTCTGCGCGCCGTACCCTGCCTGATGTAGGTGCGGTTGTAGCCTGGCTAATTGATGCTGTGCACTATAGGCTGTGTTGTGGAAAGTGCAAGGAGTTTAGATACCAGGGACACTGTGTGACTGGCACGAAATAGGGCTAAGACATCGGTGTCAAATTAAAAAAAAAAGGGAAACAGAAAAAGATGTAATTGATGCTGTGTTGTGGTGGAGCGTGCCAGAAGAGATTTTGATACCAGTAGTGACTATCACGAAATAAGCTTTAAAAATCTCTTTAAAAATAATGTAGGTGCAGTCGTAGCCTGGCTAATTGATGCTGTGCACTGTAGGCTGTGTTGTGGAAAGTGCAAGGAGTTTAGATACCAGGGACACTGTGTGACTGGCACGAAATAGGGTTAAGACTCTGTGTCAAATTTGAAAGAAGAACAAATAGGAAGTAGGCTGGGTAATTGATGTTGTGCACTGTAGGCTGTGTTGTGGAAAGTGCAAGGAGTTTAGATACCAGGGACACTGTGTGACTGGCACGAAATAGGGTTAAGACTCTGTGTCAAATTTAAAAGAAGAACAAATAGGAAGTAGGCTGGGTAATTGATGTTGTGCACTGTAGGCTGTGTTGTGGAAAGTGCAAGGAGTTTAGATACCAGGGAAATTGTGTGACTGGCACGAAATAGGGTTAAGATATCACTGTCAAATTTAAAAAAAGAGAAAGGGAACAAGGGGATTTCGGCTGGTTAATTGATGCTGTGTTGTAAAAAGTGCAATGAGTTTGAATACCAGGGACACTGTGACTGGCACAAAATAGCGTTGAGACATCTGTGTCCAATTAAAATAAAGAGAAAAAGAAAAAGAACAAGGAGGATGACAAATTGCCGGTCTAAGGGATATCTATTTCTATAATGGGGAATGCTCTGCTGAGCTATTTCAGCTAGTCCCTTCCTCCCCTTTCCACTCCCGAACAACACGTGCTGGACAGCGCTGCCATCCACATACAATGCAGGCGCTGGTGGCTCGGACTAAGATGTTTAGTTCCTCTTTTCTGCCTAAGCATGGAATGCCCTCCCAGTTCATGTTTTCCCTCCCTCTTATAATCCAGGGCTCTTCATTCTGCGTGAAACGTCATTTAAGCAGGCCTTCAGGGTGAGTGCCACAGGCTCAATAAGGTCTAATGTGCCTGATTACCTCATATGTAGATGGAGTGAGGTCATCCTGTTAGCCAATTATAAAAAAACAGTGTCTCATTAAAAAAAGAGAAGGTGAAAAAGGAAAATGTACGCCGGCTAATTGATAGATTTAGCAGTACCAGGGTTATTGGCACGTAATATAACTACATTTACACGTGTAAACGTTGATTATAAGTGTAACCTAAAAGTAAAATATAAAATAGTACCTATACCAAACTCAAGTTAATACCAAGTCATACAAGTACAACATTTCAGGTCCTGAAAATCTATTGAATAAGCTCCGGGCCGGTTGTCCGGACCGACTAATTGAGTCCGCCGGGGACTCACCTGTCGGATGAAGTCCGGTTGACCATTTGTTAGTTAGTTGATTCGATTCCAAGTTAGGTGACGTTCAAAATTGAACTGATTTATTTTTGGGCTTCTGTAAAGGTTTCTTGCATCGCTTCAATGAAGTGTTGTATATGTTTAAAGTGACAGTGTGTTTTTCTCGTACTAAGAGGGATGTCAAAAATGTATTAAAGATATGATTTTAATATGCTTGTTATTGATGTATATGTATTCCATACGTGTTAGTTGACTATTAATTCGAATGTCTATATGACATGTTTCTCAGCCGGTGAACTCAAAATCACAGGATTGTTGAAAAAACAATAATACCAATGATCTGTTTGAAATGAAACTCTGTAAATAAATATTTGGGACATTCCCACACATGATCGCCTGACCCCAAACTAACCACACCCAGACACGGAACAAACAAAAATATTTATAACACAAATATTTGTCCCGAGTGGGAATCGAACCCACGACTCTTGGAACCGCCAGCCAGGGTCACTGACTACTGTTCTACCGAGCCAGTCAAAACTTCAAAATATTCGTTACATGTAATGAAAGATGTTTTAAATGTTTGTCTTCAAAATAAACTCGAAAGTAAAAGCATTTTAAAACAATGGACGTTAAAAATTTTCGCTGTAAACCATGTTCTACATGACACCTAGTTTCTCGTAACTGGTTTACTTCCTGAAGCGATGGTAAGGCTTTGTAGGGATGTATGGCTCACATCCAACCAGCACCCTGACGAATGGCCTGACTTAGGACCCCCAACGCGGAAACTTGTCAACTGAATACAGCCATCCGTCAAATAACAGATGAACTATAGATGCGTATAGATGCTGAAAGCGCTAGCTTATTGCTTTGAATACTTTATCGTTAGTAACGAACATTGAAATAACTGTTAGGATTGTTGTACCTTTATTACTCAGTAAATAGTGTCGATAGCCGAGTGGTTAAGGCCATTGCTTGCTATGCGAGAGGTCGACAGTTCAAACGCCGCCAAAGACCACTGTGTTTTTCAAATTTAAAATTCATATGTACTATTCGATGCTTTAACGGTGAAGAAAAACATCGAGTGGAAATTTGCACACCTACGAAGAAATTCTTAGGTTGTGTAGTCAACCCGCACTTGGCCAGCGTGGTTGACTAAGGCCTTATAGACCTAGTTTATGACAGGCCCGTGCCCCAGCAGTGGGGACGTATATGGGCTCATGATGATTATACAGTCTTTGTTTACCCAACAAAGAACCTTGATTTATTTCCAAGGAAAGGAAATATCTGGGGCTGGTTTTAGTGTTACGCTAACCAAAGCCTACTACTACTGATAAAGTTATGTGTCGAGTAAGTGGAGTGGAGACCGCGTCTCGGCAAATGTAGTGTAGGACGCCCCCAGGCCAGGTAGAGTGAGGATCTGCGCAGGACGGCTGGTAGGAGCTGGATGCGAGTGGCGAAGACAAACAGAAGTGGCGTGCATTTGGGGAGGCCTATCTCCAGCATTGGACAAGAACAGGCTGATGATGATAATGAAGTATCAGTGTCTGGTTGACTGAAGGTGAAATGAAATTGACAGAAATAATACGACGACTCTGTTCAGTAAAATCGACATCGAATAGAAATCAATCTAATTCCGACAGATTATTTTATTTTATATGCAAATATGAAAATATTTCACTATGAATTTGTAATAAACACATGTAATATATTGACATGCAACTTTAACCCACGTCGTATTACTTATTATAAACCATGGCCTCAAGCGCTCATTCGTTCTCAGTAACCTCATAAAGAGTGATATGCATATAAGTATGGCCGGTGGCGTTAAGCGATCATCACCCGCTTTATATGCGGGGCATCTAACTGTATTCAAATCGCTAGTGTTATAACAATCAGAGCCTATTAGTACGGCGTTTGGACGCGTTTTAGCGATCTACATAAGGTGGATTCATCGTTTTAAAGGAATAGTTTAATGGAGAGTTAAGACCATAGGCATAAAGTTTTGTGTTAATTTTACACTATAGCTCAAATACTAACTGACGAATAGTTCTAAAGTGTCACTTTTAGCGAGCATATAATTAAAAGTATATTCAGGGTTGTTTCATTCCAATAATATGTGTTCAAGCTACTTTTTCCCGGAAAGTCAATATTTGATGATGGTCGGTACTTATATATTACAATGTTTTGATATTACATTTAATATTCCAGCCTTTAAATGTTGAATGAGCTGGTGGCTCAGTAATGAATTAAAAATAAAATAATAAAAGATTTTCCGAACTAACTAATTAGCTAGGAGTTAATTGTAACTATTTTTACTTACCATAGACTTTTGTCTTATTCAAGATTTTAGACTATCGCGTTCCATTACACTAAATATTATTCTTTACGGGTCTACAGTATTTGTAGACCCAAAAAGACTGAAGACCCGGTCTAAAATCTTACGTAACAAACAATATTTAGGGCTTATAGCCGGAGGCCTAGACAAATTTTGGGTCGAACGATGGTTCGAAAAAAAAAACAAACTAATTACGTAGAATGATGATTCTACGTAACTAGTTTGTTTTTTTACTATCAGCACAGTTAAAATACAATCGTCTACGTAGTTTAACCCATAACAAGTTTATATTTGTTGTTTTTAATGCTATTAAAGCTTAATGTAAATTTCAAATTTGAAAAATTCGCATTCGTAACCCCGCCTGAACGGGGACTTGAACCACCGGACCTCCCGATTTCCATAACAAGTTCCCATCTAACGCTCCTGCACAGCGGTTCGCAACTACGCGTCCGCAGGACCGCCTAAAATATGCAGATGACTCGTGCCGCCCGCGGCTCGTCGACGTAATTTTTGCAATTGCCAGCCTCTGATGACGGCAATGGATACACAGTCGGGTTTAATGCCAAACCGCCCCGAGCTCGCTTCCCGATTCCTGTTATACCTACAAACAATTAAGTTTGGCTTTGATTGGCTGGCTTCTGAACAAGAAATAGAAGTGGAAATATTTATTTGTGGGTGAGAGTTAGGATGGAGGTAGAAAAAAATCCCTTACTGAGCTTTAGACTCTTTATTATATACACCTTGAAATTTTAGTGGTTGTTTTCCCGCAGTAAAATGATTCTATCTTAGTAGTACAATAGATTTGTGCAGTTTTTTTTTGTTAAAATCAATAAATGCCGGTTTTACGAAAGGTTTAACCGAAACTCGAAAGCACGTTCGAACCGCTTTATGACTTAGGGTGTCGAGCTTCTTCAGCTTTAAGCATCGATTTCATGCGGCAAGCAGTACCTGATTACGTCACATCTTATAAAAGAACGATAGCTTCTCTCGTTTTCGAGTTGGAAAATTATTATTTTGAAAATAAAAAAAAAATTTTTTTTTTCGAGGAATTATTTGCATGATTCGATAGTATTACTAAAGGCAAATCGTTCTGCCACGGGAAAACAACCACTAAAATTTCACGGTGTATATACTTTACGTAGAGTTATAAGGCAACTGCTCCTATTGACTATAGCCACAACCAACTATGCGTTCACTTGCCGCGCACCGCCGCTTCCTCGCCGATCCGACCTGCATTAAATCTGTCAAAATAATTGACCCGTTCACTGCCAATTTTCCGGGCGCTGGGCAGGCCATAGTTAGCTGTCTAATGCCGAGTAATTTGACAGTTCCATTGTGCCCTTTTGTCACTTGACCACCCTTCGGGTCGCGTGCGGGACACGCGCCTTCCGCCCAGTTAGCATTGACACTTTGTGCCTTAATTGGCCAATTTTTTAGTGACACACGCCCGTTCGGACAATAAAGGGTGTTAATTAAACAATTGCCTTTTCAACTCCTTAATTGGGAGTTTTATGATTGAATACGAGAATTTCATCTTCGTGTTTTTGAAATAATAATTGTATTAAGCTATTTCTTTTGTGTTTTGAGTCAAGCAAGTTGATTGGTGTGACCCAGTCTCTTCTTTATGTAGTTGCTTAATCAAGCAACCCACCAAAGTAAAAACATTTTTAAAGACGTTTTGTTTTAAATGCTTACTCGGGCGGGTCACTTGCCCTTGTTTCGCTTTGGGTAACTTATACTTACATAAAACCCTTTTCTTTAATCCCTATATCTGTTAAAAAATGCATTATAATCCGTTGCGTGGTTTTAAAGATTTAAGCATACATACATACATATATACGGAAATATGGGGAAAGGGCTTTTGCTTTATAATATGTAGTGATCTATCGAGATTAGCCAACTATGCAGAATGTAGGTAATCGATATAAAAAGCGAAAACAGCTATTATAGCTCCTACTCTTAGTCCCAAGGATTTAAAATTGTTTTTTTTCGCTGAGACAGAATAATATTCATGTTATTTTAGTCAAGTAATGATATATTATGCTTTATCGCCCTATTTTAGGTAGGTAGGCCCATGCCCCAGTAGCATGGACGTATATGAGCTGATGATAATGAATGTTATATTGGTTCCGGTCTACGATAGACTCCGTTGAACAGGTCATGGTCAACTCCACCGGTTCTCAAAGAGACCACGAAGTAGAAAGGGTGGTCTAGGGCCAACTCCTCGGCCGTGTCTCCATACCGGGCCATCTCTTGCGCAGCTCTCTCCACATCTGCACCTGAAAAAAGATGTTAATATGTATAAGAAGTTTTTGACTGGCTCGGTGGAACAGTGGTTAGTGACTCAGGTTCATAACCTACGGTTCCAAGAGTCATGGGTTCGATTCCCACTCGGGACAAATATTTGTGTGACGAACATCGGTGTTTGTTCCGTGTCTGGGTGTATTATTAAATATATTTAAGTTTATTTGTGTATCCACTGTTGATCCTGATTTCCGTAACACAAGTGCTTAAGCTACTTACCACGGGATCAGATCAATGTATGTGATGTTGTGTAATATTTCATTTATTTTATTTTTATTTATAAGACCCTCGTTATAAGGAGTAGCAAATACATAGCTACTTACTGCCCGACGTTTCGACTGGTTCGTTGGTTGGTTGGTTTCGACCATAAATACTAATATTTAGTGTAATGGAACGCGTAAGTCTAAAATCATGTATAAGACCCTGTTAAACAAGGATTTGGAACTTAAATCTCAGATCTTAACTCACTAATAAACCCCGGATTATTTTTTAGGAACCCGAGAAAAAACGAACAGCCTGTATTTTCCATAAATACTAGATATTGCTAATTTTTTAAGACACTAGATGGCGCTGAGTGTATATTAAATCGTGCGAGAAGAGAAAAAGGAAATTTAACGCAGGAAAAGCTGCGGGAAAGACTAGTAAGATTATATATTTTAACAAAGTGTTACACTTTATCCTTATTTCCGTTTTATGAGCTATTTTTAAATATATTTAAGTATATTTGTGTATCCTCTGTTGATTCTGATATCTGTAACACAAGTGCTTAAGCTACTTACCACGGGATCAGATCAATGTAATATGTGATGTTGTGAAATATTTATTTATTTATGTAAGAATTTTAATACCTAATATCTCCTGAGTAATTCAAATTCAAAAATTCAAAATTGTTTATTTACTTAAACATATGTAATCTTAAACTATATGTGACCGGTGTCTTCTTTTAAGCTTAATATAGCCTGTGTCAGGAGACACCGCTCTTCCGTAGAATAGCTACTTACTAATAATTAATAATATAAATTAACATAGTAAAAAGAGTGCCTTCTAATTTAAACATTAAAACATTATTATTTGGATTTTTTTTATTTTTAAGCAACATACTAAGTGAACATGTTTGTGTGTGGTGTGTGAATGTGTGTGTGCGTGTAATTACAAGTGGTGATAGTATTTGACAGCATTACTTACCAAACTTCGGCAGATGTCTACTTATACCCATCTCGTCAATGTCTAAAAAGACCTTCTGCTTCGCTTTGCTCAAATGCACCGGCACTTCACTAGTGGTTCCATTTTTCAGAATACCGTCCAAATCTCTATTGTCTGCGTTTAGAATCTTGTTTATGCCAATCTAAAATTTTGTTTATGATTTTAAACTGTCATGGTTACACACATTAGAAAACTGAAACCTTGTTTTTTTGTTTTAATGAGCTCCCGATATTTCGGCACTGTTGCAAGCGCCATGATCACGGGTGAATAGTTCAGTTCAAATTTAGTTAGTCAAAAAGTCGGACTCGCGCACGTAGTGTTCCGTACCAATCATGTAAAAAAACTCGTTTATTGTATGGGGACCCCACTTAATATTTTATCTTTTTAATATTCTTTTTTGTTACATACATCATTTGTGAAAATTTCAGCGTGTTTCTAGCTTTTTCGGTTTATGATATAAAGCTTGGAGACAGACAGACAGACGGACGGCAGAGGCTTGGTAATAGGGTGCCGTTTTTACCTTTTAGGTACGGAATCCTAAAAAGGGGTTGGTGTAATGACGTATAAGGAGATGAAGGTGCTGGTAGAGTTCAGGGAAGAATGTAAATTACTCCACAGACTGAAGCAAAGTCTGTTTATGAGATTTTCATCATCAGACCATATACGTCCATACTGTAGTGGCATGAGCCTACCCTTAACAAGGGCAATCAGTCCTTAGCTACGTTAAGTTAGTTTTTAGTTAGTTGGTCTTAGTTAGTTTAAGAGACTTTACTCGATACTCGAAGTTATGACAATTTTTGTACATGTAACGATGGATCAAGAAAAATTAATGACCCTATTATATTATTATATTATTTAAGTGGCGATTTATAAGCAAGCAAGATAGTTATAACATTAATGATTTGTTGAAGAGGTATGATTGCAAAGATCTCATATGGGTGAGATAATAATGCTGATAATGAACAAATATTAGTCTTATGTCTAACTATGTATTATTTATTATAAAGTCTAACATTTAGTTGCCATAAAACATATTGGTAAGCTATATGCGCTATAGGTACGTACCAATCTCAAAAAATCAGTCCAGTCGACGTAAGTCTTGATTTTGATCCTAGGTATTAATATTTTCAGATAATTACTACTTAGTTTTTTACGCAAGTTTTTAATGAAATCGGGTTCTTTATATAGTTTTTCTAGTAGGTCTGGTAATGCATCTCTCTTTTCGGGAATCACAAAAGTTATTGATAAACCCATGCTGAAAAAATTTAATCTTAGTGCCTGAAAATATTTAAAAAAAATGACTCATTATAAAACTTTTTGGGGCTTTGTTAGGTTAAAAAAAATGATTATCTATAATCTATATATATAAAAATGAAACCAGTTTCCCGTTGTCATGCCATAACGTGATACCGGCTATACCGATCTGGCTGATTTCCAATACTGTGTAGAAGGTTCTTACGGAATAAAATATTAAGAAAATCTCTCAGAAATATTGATAAATATAAATTTATTTTGCAAATTTTAACTAATGTCAACTTCATTCAGCCATTGAGTAGTGCATTAAAGGTACGCTAAGGCAGCACGAAGTTCGCCGGGTCAGCTAGTTATTAAATATAATTACATATTGGTTACCAACTCAATAGTTGAAATATTTTATAGATTGTGATTTATTTATAGGAAAATGATAACTTCATCCCAGACATTTACAGTTTTCTTATATATTTTACTTCTAAGATCATTGTACTTAGGGAAAACAACCTTAACGATACATATTTCACGGTGTATACCTTCACGTTATCATTAACTTCATCCACACTGTCATAGTTGCTCATACTGGTCATCATAGGAATATACTCTGCTTTGTTCGTTTCATCCCTGAAATGCCTCATGGTTGTGTACCGAACGTCGAAGGGTGTTTCCCAATTTCCCTTAAATTACATAACACAATACAAATATTATGTAGGTAAAAAATATATTACGGAGTTTCGGTTAACTTATAGTTCTTTATCCAAGAGCATTGCCAAAAGTTACTTATGTACTACGTCAAACAACAAAACACACATTGTAAAATTATTTATTATAGAGTTGGAAAAAATGAGAGAAAATTTAAATATAACAAATGAAATTGTGATTGCCTTGTTGAAGCATCAAGTAGAGTCCTCGCTTACGCCAAGAGTTTGGTTGGCATTCGGGACAAATATTTGTATGATGAACATCGATGTTTGTTCCGTGTCGGGTTGTGTTAAATATAAATAAATAAATATTACACAACATCACATACATTGATCTGAAATATGTTAGTATATTTGCGTTTACTACTGTTGTTTCTGATATCCGTACACAATTGCTTAAGCATCTTAGCCCTGAATAAGATCAACGTATACGACATTGTCTAATATTTCATCATCATCATTCTCCTGCCCTTGTCCCACGCTAAGGGGTCGTCGCAACATGTATACTTCTTCCACTCGGGCCTGTCATTCGTCAGCTCTCTGTCTACTCCTTACACACCCATATCATCTCTGTGTAATATCTATGTTAATTAATTCACCTTGTAATATAATCCGTTCAATATGACCATGCTTGTAGTATTATCAATGTCGTCATCATCGATTAAAGTTGACACTCGATAGAAGGTTTCCGAGGCGGCCTGTGGATAAACTCTTCAATGTCTATTTTTTACGCTCAATGGAACAGTGGTAAGTGCCAGACTATAATTTCAAGAGTCGTGGGTTCGATCTCATCCGGAACGTTCATATGAAGCAAATTTGTGGTAATTCCGTGTCTGGGTGTAAATATATACATATAGATGTATGTTTGTCTTTGACACCCATCGTGCAAGCTCTGCTTAGAGTGGGGCCAGGTGGTTGTGAAGATGCCCCAAATATTTATTTATTTATTAATTATCGTAGGAAATGTCTTACCCAGCGATTCATATACTTAGCAGCAGCCTTGGGGTACCGGAAGCCAGTCTTCCCGACCCTGACTCCGTTATCAGCCATGGAGGAGTTCAGGAGCTCAGGATTGGCTTGCAGACTATCATTGAGGTATATCCGATTGTGCATCGTCAGCTCAGACATTTGGGATAGGAAGAGTTCGGTATGCAATGGCTCATAGCAGTTTAACTGGAAAATAGAATACCAAAATTAAAATAAATCTGAAATAATATTACATATATTTACTAGCTCATTGGCACATTGCATAGTGTCCCTGTCTCTTGAGTCGTGGATCGATTCTCATTCGGGACAAATATTCTGTGATTATCATCGGTATTAGTTCCGTTTTGGGTTGTCTAAAATTATATATAGAAAAAGTATAAATGGAAATGTCTACAGGGGAAGACCAATAAGACCTTCCAAGACCAAATACTAAGGTCAAATCTTGAAGAGAGGTCATTTAAAAGTACCCGTAATCCACGAGCATGCATAAACAGGTTAATATGTGGAAGAAGTGAAAGTGGTGTGCCAGGACCGTAGCACATGGCAGGAAGTGACCGCTCTGGGAAAAAGGCGTGATTTTATGTATGTATATCGCGTATATTGTTTCTATGAAGCGGAATCTCATATGAATGCAATGCAAATGGTTTGTTAAAAATACTGACCTGTTTTTCTTGAGTCATTCCCAGGGCAGACATAAGTTCTGTCTTAGAATCGCCTCTTGCAAAAACTGCCAATCTGCACAACGGGAGCTTCAAAGCCAACGGTGAAACTACTGTGTTTACTGGGCTCACTTTTAATACTTCCTGAAATACGATTTTTTCAAATGTCTCTTTAATATTATAAACGATAGACAGAATAAAAGAAAAGTTCATAGACTCTCCGTATCTCCAGGAAACTAAAGATGTGGTATTGAGGTATTTGATTTTTTTAAATATAGCTTATAATCTGGGTAAGCACGCACCAATTAATAGATTAACTTCCGCTCATTATAGCGAATGGCATAAACTGTTTGAACTTGACATTTTTCACGACCACCTCTTTTTGGGCCATCCACTTTGTCGACGCCCATCTGCCGGTTGCCATAAATGACGTTTTACTGATTATAAATATGAAAATGAAATCTGTGTACCTGCTCTGTTTTTAATTTTTTTTAAATTTGCTATAAATATATAATAATGTTTTTTTAGAATGTTGTGCATATCTGTAATAGATGTAAGCACTAGAATATTTAAGAATGTTTGTGTTTACATTGTTGATGTGCCTTAAAAAATAAATAATATATATTATTGCATGGAACGGAAATCATCTTTTTGTGTGCCGGTTATTTAGCCAACAAAACGGAGGAAGTTCTTAACTCATCTGTTTTTTTATTTACCCATCAATTAATCTCAATCAATTATCAACTCCAATTACGAGTACAACTGAGAGTCGTTTTATATTAAAAAATAGGTGTGTTTTTCCTTTCTAAAAATGTTACTATAAAATTATATCTAACTAATCAATCTAAAATACATTGAATCCATACCAGCGCAATTTTATTCCCAAAATTATTGGTAACCTGTATTCCCATTCCACCTATAATTGTAACAGCCAAAATGGCGGTTTGCACTGAAAACAGCAAGCTTTATTGGATGTATTGAGTGTAAAAAAAAGAAACATCAAAATAGGCCTCACCGAATACTCTGTAGGTATGCATTTTACAGTATATTCGAATATGGCAAAAGAGATTAGCTACATTAAACAGAGTGTTACGAAGTCGATAATATTTATCGATTATTCTCAAAATCTTTGTTTGTGCCTTATGGATAGAGATTTTTATAAAGAAACTTTAAAATTAACGCTAAACTATTTATTTATTGCAGTTAAAAGATTTATTACAGTTGTCTATCCAACAGGAGGGAGGAGACTTTTGCCCAGCTGTGGGATGATACAGATTAAAGAAAAGGTTACAAGAAGATTTTGAAACTTGTAGTATCCAAGTATTTTACCTTTTAAGTTTGTGTCTGAAGTACGAAGTGTTGTTTAATTTATATTGACCATAAGCTGAGATTGCAAATCTAGTAACAAAATCACGTACAAGTCATTTTTCCGCTTTTTTTAAAACGTACTATTAAATACTAGCTGTGCCAAAGACTTCATCCGCGATTTCCCCCGTTTTTATACATTTTCCATTGTTTATTTGCTCCTATTAGTCCTAGCGTGATATTATATAGCCTTCCTCGATAAATGGTCTATACAACGCAAAAAGATTTTTTCAAATCGAACCAGTAGTTCCTGAGATTAGCGCGTTCAAACAAACAAACAAACAAACTCTTCAGCTTTATAATATTAGTATAGATTTTTCGATATTGGCCCATCCCTAACGTAAACAGTGAAGTACGACTGTAAAACATATTTTATTTGAAATACTAATATAAAACATCGATAAGCTGTAAGGACTTCTCATAAAAATGTCGTGAATTTGTATGATATACATTCTAGATTTTCTTGAGATTGCACATTGAATTTGCTATATTTTGTTTGTAAAATCATTGACATCAATAGGCTAGGGCATAACTCTGAAAAGTTTTAAATCTCAGCTTGATTCTCTCAGTGTTTTTATATGGAAACACCTGCCTACTGCATTGGACTAAATGTGATTTATTTTTAAACTAAAAAATTACGTCAAAAATCGATTTAGTAATTAATACAAAACATTATCAGCCGTCTGCAAAGTTTTCGGTGAATCTTGTGAGTTAATGCAATTTCTTTGTCAAAAACAAAAATCCCGGAGTATAGGAGGGTACTTAGAATAAATACGAGATATAACTTAAATAAATTCTTGGGTATCTTCGAGAAGTGATGTGATGTTTTCAATAATGTTATTTCTTTTATGTCCGGATCAAATTGCTTACCTTTTACATACAAACTTTGACAAACTGAAGCCTTTTTCCATTATCACTCTTTTGTTTTGAGAATATTTTTTTTTATTGAACTCTATCTACGTACGTAGGTCCAATATGGACTCGTAAAGCGAAAGACATAATAAAGTGGAAAGCTTTGGAGGAGGCCTATGTCGAAAGACAAGCTGCAACGTAAGACTACCGTTTATCGATACCTACTTTAAGTAAAAAAAAACTTTTATAAACTAATCATAATGTATTTATAAGGAAAAGTCATTGTAAAATAAGTTCAGCAATAAAGGCTATTTTATTTTATTTTATCTAATACTCCACCCACTAAATGTGTTTCTCACTAATAAATGTTGAAATTTTAGCAAGATATTTTTGGAGAGCCAGTATTTTCAAAAATTTTAACGAAAGTAATAACTAACAAATCAACGATTTCACATTATTTTGGAGAACAATATTTTAAAAAGTCTAAGTTAAAATTATTTCATTTCATTTATTGCCAAAATATTAAGTCCAGAATTTCAATTCATTTTTCTGATTTATTAGTGGCACTCCGCTTTGGCAACTGTAACTTCCGGACATTCCGGCAGTCCTCTTAGAAAATCTCTACGTCATTTCCGGAACTCTCACAACACTATCTTGAGAGTTTTAAAAGCGTTCCCAGTTTATATGCGGATTGTGATTCATTTGATATTCATCATGTAAATTGTTGGGAAGTTTTTAAATCGAAATGTAGGTAAAATTAGGGGACGGACGAAGGAAAGTTTTTTCTTAATTTCTGTTAATACTTTAATACACCGCTTGAGCAAAGAATAATTTCTTAGGCGTAAGATTAATATGGAAATGAATTCGACAACATTTGTAATTAAAATGCGATTTGAATCTAGAGGGGAAGGGACCGAACGCGATGTATTTTAAGTGGCACATTGATAAAATATTTCATACTTTAGCTTAGATTCAAGTCATCACTAGTAAGCACACGTATTTAGTTCGGGACTTCAGAAAAGGCGATCATGACTACGAATTTGTTTGTTTAAAAAAAATTGGCACCTACGAGATTTCCAATGAAATGATTGGAAATCAAATGAAAATGAAAAGCAAATGCTTATGTTTAGAATTATATTGTATGTTATTACTTATTGTTTAACATACCCACCAGTGTATTCCCCGTATGACTTTATATTTATTTCTTATTTTTAAATTCACCGAATAAGAAAAAGGTACATTATGCATAAGATAAATGTGTAAGGTGTAATAAATATGCCATATTAAAATAGACCATACCTCAAAACGCGAATGATGCTCACGCCAGCCCCTCATGTTAACGACTACAATTTTTAACGAATGATTGCCTAATAAATTCCACGGGACGCATTACCTTTCCAAATGAAATGATCGCCCCGATCTCTCCATGCGATTTAATTTCACATGGCAACCCCAAAAGTTGGAATTTTTCGAGGAAGGCTTTTGACTGCGACTCCTTTTAGCATTTGGTTATATGACTCACTCACTCATCTTTTGCATGCCAGGTATGGTGTTTTTTTTTCTGTATTTTATTTTTGGTTTCTAATGCTCAACAATAGTGTTGTCAGCGTGAGATTTCTTTCGGTCTGATTGACAAACTTATAAGGGTTGTATGTATTACTAAAATATTAACCAGTTATCTTCTTATAATGATGAACTCACATTATTTTTGTCTGAAGGATCAATCAAATGAACCTGTTAATTTGGTTTAAGTAACTAACTACATTTTTATTCTTCGCCTCAGTCGGATCTTTCTTGCCGGAATGGTCATAGATGTAAATCACAATGTGAATGAGAGGCTATCCAACTTATGTTAATATTGGGTCTCCAGCCAGGATGACCTTACTACAGAAGTTAAGCGGTTACGACTTCCACATATCGTATGAACAGACACAATATGCCTCATAGAGCCGATTTCCCAAATCACGTGGTTAAATCGGAACCACTGCGGCTGTTCAAATTCATTGTTCAAATCCTCACTACCAACGGACCAACAAAGCCAAATTCAATCGCAACTTCTTAGATCAAACATGCAGCTCTGTTCACGGCACTAAAAACCCATAACAGCGATCCGTTCGAAACCAAACAGAGCAACGCGCGAACCGAAAAAACCGTTCGAAGCTGCGATTGCGAACTTTAAAAAAGCGAATTGGACCAATTCCGTTTTGCCATGCAAGAGCGAGCAAACTTATTAGCCGCTCCGAGGTTATCGCCGGTCCTCCTTTACTTTTTGCAGGTGATCGGTCGACGCGATTGATTGGACGACGAATTGATTGCTGGCCCCGTGACTCATTTCTGACGGAGGCTAATGCGAGCGTTTGATTGGAGACGAAGATACGATGCATCGGAAGTTTTATTGGAGCTACGCTGGATGCTGATAGTTATCAGAACAGAGCCACAGTACCAACTGGCTGACTTGATTCATCTCATATCAAATGCTTGCAATACCTCCATCAGAATTATGCGTTATGGCAGTTCGAAGACTAGCTCGAATAATACTCTACTGGCCATAATTGCGTCATCATTCAAGGTTCATAAGAAAACGAATTTTCAAATATACTTATTCAGTTATAAAATACAATCTCTCATTCAAATACACCTTTCAACTAATAAAATACAGCTGTTCGATTAGTAACAGAGTAACTAAGTTTTTTCTGTAACTAAATTAATAAAAAAAATATTTGTACCTAAATAGCACTTAATTTTTTTCCAATTTCCTGAACCAATGCTTGTAGTCGTACACTATCTACTACTTCCAAAATTGTACTTATGCAACTAAAACAGCTTTTTGAATTCAATTGCACATTAATTCACCAAATCATTACATTCCATCATAGCGATCATCACATGAATATGATTTGCCATTTACCCCACCGAATCAATGACGCACCTGATAACAGGTCGGCGCATTGAATCAGTAACCGGCCATGATCGCTTCATAGGCGTCATCGCCGCCTCTCAGTATGCAAATTGCCGCAGGAGCCCTAACTGGCCATTGTGCCGCCTGTGCGGCGGATACGTGCCGGCTTATAGCTAACTAGCTATGTATATATGTGTGGAGGTGTAACATAAAGGTTGGGTAGGGGGTATATGAGTATCTGAGAAGGGTATTTCTAACGTTTCTTATAGAAAAAGCTACGCGAAGATATGCTTTAAGGTCCAAAAAAAAAATTAAGCAATAGGTTCTTATCCTAAAAAGGCCACTTTGTAACATAATGATTTAATTCCAATATTTTTTTTTTATCTCAGCTAGCTTACGGTATTGTATAAATGAATGTACCCAGTACTTATTAAATTCTAATATGAATTAAGATCAATCCCATTAAATTAATTTAATATTTTTATTGAATTCAATGGCATAGGAAATCCAGAAATCATCTCAAATCCCCATACGACAATTTAAGCTTAGCTTATCATATTTTTCGTCGTGTGATACCAAACACCAATATGTTTATCGTTATATTTACTCACTATGCACTCAATTGCGTCAAAGTTAGTCACAGACACTCACATATTCGCCTCAATCTCTCGCAATAAATCTATCGAAGTTGACCCCTTCGCCCGCCTTATCTTTGCGCTCGAGTAGCTGTTGCATTGGGTGCAGCAGCTACTCGAGCATTTGCCTTATTATAGCCTTATTTAAGCTAAAGCAATAGAGTCAGAAATCAACAACATTAAATGATTATGTAATGTGACATGCAAAATAAATAAAAAAAATACGTTACCCTAAAAATATGCACATTAACGTACATGCACTTATAAATCCTTTAATAAAGCAACATACGTAGTATTATTCTACACGTATGCTCCGGCAACAAACTCGATAGTTTCACCGTCTATGATGTAACTTATTGCATTGATCTTTGACAGTAAAGTAAAATTTTACCTACTTAATTTTCTTCTAATAAAAGTAAGTTCCCAAAGGTCGCATCGTGACTTTCATACCACTGATCGTGCCAACTCGACCTCATCATATTTTTTTTTCCTAACTGACTATGATGATAGCTTGGCGTAGCCTTGCAGCAGAGGAGCAGATAGCTCTCCCACCTAAAATGGTATCATTTATACATAGTAAGTATAGTATAGTAGCCATAGACGAAGTCTTGCTTACGAGACAACTATTCCTGTGTATTTCTATGAAATGTCCATTAAAGCTGCTGTAATAAAGGAGGCT
This sequence comes from Maruca vitrata, assembly GCA_039566165.1. Lineage (NCBI taxonomy): Eukaryota > Metazoa > Arthropoda > Insecta > Lepidoptera > Crambidae > Maruca > Maruca vitrata. The sequence continues at coordinate 969,236 of CM076920.1, forward strand.
GTTAATCTGCGTGTAATAAATGCTGGTAAATGTGAGCTGATGGTGTTATCGCTAGCACGTCGTGCTCGGGGGAGCCGTGCCGCTATCGGCATTGACCTCGCGTCGCATTTGTGCCTTAAATCGGCATTGACTCAATTGGGATGAATTATCTTGCTCAATTTGCCAAATTGCAATAACGAAGTACGCTATGTATTTGCTATTCACTGTGCTTCAAAAATAAAATACAAGTAAGTAAAACTTGTTTTCGCGAATCTCTTTTATTTCTAAAATTTTCTGGTCATAAAAACATAATGTTATCACTATTTGTTTAGCTTGACCAATGCTATTTACAATATAAACTATTTGATAACGCTCCATCCATACGGGCAATTTAAAATATTTTACTCATACAGGCAATTTACATACATACATACATAAAATCACGCCTTTTTCCCAGGGGGTAGGCAGAGATGTGGACCATGTCGCCGCCATTCTGCCTTGTGCATTGTTTTCCTGTGCAAGGATATATGACGGTACGGTAAGTACTACTACAGTTTTATATTTCGCAACTCAAGCGATGATGACGAGGCTACTCCAAGCCATCATCATGAAGTAAGGAAAACTTTTCCATTTATCGCAATTCATTCTAATATCCGACCATAGTTAGTATTACCTAATCAAAACGCAGCCGATTCGTTAGAAGATATTTGGTGACGTACCTAAGTCAGAAAAGCGTAAAGTCGCTCGCCAATCACTGGCAGTTTTCCATTTCAAATTCGCAGAACTCTTCAACAGCTAAATGTTAGTATTTGTCCCGTACTGATTAGCAGCTGGTCGGAGCCCTAACTTGATTACGAGAGGTCTCGTTACGAAAAAACCCAACCACACGTCTCTGCCAACAACATTAGAATAATTGATTAACTAAACGCGAACAGAAATAATCGCGATTCAGCGTTTTACCAACTAAGGCCTGGTGCAAGCGACGAATTTGTGATGTAAGGAAGAAAAGTATTGTTTTCCAACTTGTTTATTAATGGCTGCCCATTAGAAATATGTTTTAGTGCACTAAAACATGGATATTTCTAAAGGGTTAACTAAAAAATTTGCACGCACTGTGCACAATGTGTGTAAACTTTTTAGTGACTTGTTTAGAAACTTGTGGTTTGTCGAAATCGTTTGCATAAATAAAATAAAAGAAATATCTGGGACATTTACACTCACGGTCATCTGACCCCAAACTAAGCAGAGTCTGATATACATACAATATTTATAAATACATAATGAACTATATAATCATACCCGGACACAGAACAAACACTGATGTTCATCACACAAATATTTGTCCCGAGTGGGAATCGAACGCACGACTCTTGGAACAGACAGAGAGACAGGTTCACTAACCACTGTTCCACTGAGCCAGTCAAAGTGGTTTGAAGGTTTGTGTTTCTCATGCCTTGGAACATTTGTTTAGAATACACTCCTATGTGCGGCTGCACTAAAAGTATAGTATAGGTAAAAAACCGGCCAAGTGCGAGTCGGGCTCATGCGCACAAAGGGTTCCGTAGCAGCAAATATAATAAACTTATTATGTCAGATCTATCTTATAAGGTTCAGCCATCGTTTTCAGTGTAAGCACAATAACTTAACCAAAATTACAGTTAAATCAACCTATCTCAAAACTATAAGAGATACTTTGATCAAACCAAAAATCGTTGAAAGAGTTAATTAGCATGCATCACCTCTATTTTTTTAGAATTTTATACCCCGTAGTTATAAAAAATAGAGGGGGGGGACATACTTTTTACGACTTTGAGAGCTGATATCTCAAAAACCGTTCACTTTAAGAAAAAATGTTTTTTAGAAAACTTTATATCATTTTAAAAGACCTTTCCATTGATACCCCACACGGGTATGTACATCGAAAAAAAAATTTCATCCCTCAGTTACATGTATGGGGGCCCCACCCCCAATTCTTTTTACTATTTAGTGTCATATTTTTGTAGCGGTTCATACAACACATATTCCCATCAAATTTCATCACTGTAGTACTTATAGTTTCCGAGTAAATCGGCTGTGACAGACGGACAGACGGACAGACGGACATGACGAAACTATAAGGGTTCCGTTTTTGCCATTTTGGCTACGGAACCCAAAACACAGTTGTACTGATAGCTTTCCGCCTGCGTGATGTCGTTTATCTAGCAAAACCTATACAGGGTAGTCAGTAAAACATAGCCTATGTTCCTTCTCAATCTCTGAACTCTTTCCTATCCGTCAGAATCATAAGAATAATATTTCGTCTAAATGTTTATTTTGCATTATCATGATCTTTTTTATAGCCAACACAAATTAGTAACTTGTTACTTTACGTCCGAAAAATAACGTAATTGTTTACGCTTTTAATAAAAGGCTTAGTCAAAGTCATAATGCCAGCTTCGCACGTCCAACTCCAAGTAGTTTCACGGAACTAAAAAAACTCACTTAGCTTTAAATTTATGTAAATATTCAGCATTCCGTATGTGGTCGGTCTAAAGCGCTGGCGAGCCAGGAAAAATGATTTATAAAAGCTTGCTCCTGTGCCCTTCTCTTTCCCACCTAGTCACCGTCTCTATTCCCGTCCCTGTCTATTCTAGTCCAATTTCACAGGCGGCTGGATGCCTCCATAGGACCTCTAGTAATGCCTTTATTGATTAAGATGCTTGAATATTCATTCAATTATATGTGAACGGGTTTTCTGATGAATCTCGCGTTGGTTTATGTTTTGAACGGTTCGGATATCGGGTTAAGTTGATTAAGGCAGTTTTAGCGTTGGGAATTTGTGGGTGAATTAACTGAAGTTATAATGTAACTGTTGGTGGATAAGTTGTTGACACATACCGTATTGTTTTAAGGATATAGTAAACTAATTTTCCACTTTTGATAAAACCAAAACCCGAAATATAATTTGTAATGTGGTATTTATGTGCATGAATCATACATTATAAAATACTTATTATACATTATATCAAAGAATAAATGTATAATTTATAATTTAATATATACAGCTGGTTTACTCAAAAAAACGCCATCAACAGAAATGCACAATCGCAATATCGATGCGACATCCTCAAACCGATATCAAAGATACAAACACAAATCCGCCCTCAGAAAACCCGGAAATTAATAATCCCAATGTTTTCTTTGCAGAACCTTAGCATATTTGGCGTAAACAAAATATTCATGGTTGCACGATGAAGATTTCTTCTCTGGAAGCGGGAAGACAATCTATCGTCGGTATAATGGAGCTGTTAAAGACAATATGCTGGGAAACATATTGGATGCAGCCTGGGAATGTGTAAGCGAGCGCAGACGACTGCGCCCGGCCGGGGCACACTAGGAGCGGAAGTATAAGTGCTTTGGATTTACTCATTACTCAGTAGTTTATTGCTTCTAAAACTGTTTCCAGGTTAATAACTATAATAACTATAGGTACATTATAGACCCTGCAAGGGCACCGCAAATGAAATGGAAGAGAGGACGCTGTATTTTTATGTTAACTTTTGAAAAAATAAAAGTACATTTAAAAAGGCGTGCACTCTCTGTTATTTTACTCTCATAGTTCGGTGACACGGCAATCCGACATGACCGATGAGAGATAAGTAAAGTAAGTTCCGAATCCGGGACTTCTCGGTTCTAACGCAGCTTTTGCTATAGACCATCTTGGCAGTTTTGGATTTAATGTAGATTTTAACACGTTATATGATATCCAGAATAAAAAAAATATTTTCTCTTTGTACTGTGTTTTGATGGTAACAAGGTTTGAAGGTAGCTAATGCATGATTGGATTTTCTAATTGCCTATTATTGCGAACACTTTACATTTGAAATAAAACTAAGTTTACTTTTTTTTTTTTATAAAAGGCTAACAAGATGACCTCACTCCACCTGATGGTAAGCGGTAGTGAGATCCAAATATGAGGTCGACAGGCACAATAGATCGTATTGAGCCTGTCGCACTCACCCTAAAGGCCTGCTTAAATGCCGTTTCACGCCCCGCCTGAAGAGCCCGGGATCATAGGAGGGAGGGAAAACATGAGCTGGAAGGGCATTCCATGCCTTAATGGCACGGGGCAGAAATGAGGAGCTAAACCTTAGTCTGAGCCACCAGCGCCTGCATTGTATGTGGATGGCAGCGCTGTCCAGCACGTGTCGTTCGGGAGTGAAAAGGGGAGGGAGGGACTAGCTGGAATAGCTCTTCAGAGCATTCCCCATTTTAGAGACGGTAGAGAACACTTAGACCGGCAATGTCTCTACGTAGCTGGAGAGGCTCTAAGCTTTCGGACACCTCTACATCACCGACAATACGGATAGCGCGTCGCTGCAACCTATCGAGGGCGTCGAGCAAGTATTTTGCGGAGCCATCCTAGAGGTGACAGCAATATTCCACACATGGGCGCACTTGTGCCTTATAAAGAAGGCAGTAGGATGGGAAACTTACTCACGTGTATTGCTATTTATACAGTAAAATAACCCTCCGTTTTGAGCACATCTGGGCGCGATTCCCAGAACGATGGATTGTTTTAGTCCCCGGGCCGCCGTAAGGCAGTTAATTTTTTTCCGTTTTTTCTAAATATTAATAGTTACAAGTGCCACCCGGTGTGCCCGCGGCGCGAGCGTGCGATAAATCCCGCGCTACATCTGGGCAGGCGCTCGGTTCAATTTTATTACTATTCTCTCTGCGACTTATTTGATTCGGCGTCAAAGCGGCCCGGGACACTCTGGCTACATTACCGAGCCTTATCTACGCCTTTGAGAACTGGCGGGGTCACTGGATGGAGATTATGATGGTGATGTATTTAAAAGCTGTAAAACAGTTTTACAAGACTATTTATATAGTTCATACGACGCAATACAGAAAACATTTTTAGTATTGTCCTTAAGTAGGTAAATAATCGACAATGCTTTTTTAAGTACTTTTGGTTGTTTTTTGTATTAAATGGCCAAAATCCAAATAATTAAGTAGTTAGGTAAAGAGTATTACACATAAAGTACCAAGTTTCATGTAAGCAAATTTTGTAGATACTGTAGAGAGATCTGTAGAGACGGCACTTCGATGCACTGATAGAATTATACTGATCGCTGTGCTTGTAAAGCCCTTTAAAAATAATAAATATTTTTTTAGTATACTCAAATAGAGACGACCGATTGATGTGTCTGAACTGAAATAATGAACAGTTAACCACGTCTTACTACTGACCTCAAACTATATGTAAACGATTAAGGCCATGGAATGGAACGGAACGAAACGCTTGATTTCTCCGTTCAAATACACTTTAAATAATTTATTAATTTATTTTCTATTAATAATGGATCAGTATGATATAAGTAGATTGGATCTCTAGATATAAGTATAAATTTATTAATTTCAAAATTAATAAATTAATTTTCTATTAATAATGGATGAGATTTATCCTCATTTTGCATGCCAAACTTGGTGAAATATGCTGAACTCTGTATACGTATAATGTAACAACTGTATGTAACCATATTTCTAGCAAATAAAGTTATTATTATTATTATTATTAATAAAACATACCAACATTAAATAAAAATCGGATTCGCATCTAAACTCGCGGCTAACTCGATTACGCCACAAACGCGCTCTAGCGGGGCCGTTAAAAACATCATTACAATATCGGAAAAACGTCACGGGAAAATTAAAGTTGTAAGGTCGACCGAAACAGAGTCGCGACCGGATATTGCCCCCGCCACTATTTCCGCCCGGAGGTGACGTGTGGACGTTGCTAAACGTTGCAAGATTTAAAAATGGAATTTGTATTTTTTTTTTCGTTTAAATTTGTTTGGAGAGGTTGGGATTGAGGAATAATTCTGGAGTGTTTTCTGTAAGAACTATGTAGGTATATAGAGGTAGGTGATGCAGTCGTATTCCTTATTTATGCCTAACCAAATAATCTACGGATATAACCAAACTTTTATTTGAATTACTGTTTCCTAACTAAATATTTATCTTTTTGTCAAAAGATACTCGGCCACAGTTTTAATATCATCGAGGAGTTATAAAGCAGTGCAGAATGTTATTTTCTTTCCTCGCAAAAGTATGTTAAACCGTTGAACCATCGCTTGATATTTTCCACTTGTCAAGGCACTGTCTCTCAGGAGTCTGTTAGTTGTGAATATTAGAGCATCATTTACTAACTATGACAATATTGATGATAATATTTACGCACGTTAAATTTAGACGCTGAGACTGTTTATTTCATTTTCTTACTTCAACAGGATGCCATCACGGTCTGTAGTTAAGCCGAAACATAGTTACATCCGACCTGTAGCCGGCGAGTAAAGACACATCCTGACTACGCCGTAGCCCGTAGCTCGTAGCTCGTAGCGCTAGTAGGGGAGTTGGAAGATAATTTGGTCAAGATATTATTTTTATACACGCTTATTATGCATAGAGTTTGGTGTAGTGTAAAGTGAATTAGCTAAAATGGTATTAGGAATAAAACAATATTTAAAACAATTTTTATTATGAGTTAATTGGACATACTTAAATGTATTAAAATAAAAATCTTTGTCAGTCGTAAATTTTTTCTTTAGTTCGACAAAGGTCACCCTATCACTTATCACACACTTATTTTGTAATAAGTTATTGTTAAAATCCAATATATAACTTTTTTACATTACAATATAGAGTCTTTTTATGTTATTGATGTTCAGATTAAATTTCTTGTAATAAAATAACTGCTATAGTATCAATTGTAGCAATATTATCATTCTTTTATGTTTGGCCTTCAAGAAAATCTTGAATAAGCACTTGTACTGTACAAAATACGTATCCGAATGGTAACCAACTCCCGGTCTACCGTAGCACACTCGCAGCGCGCCCGTAGACCATCAATTTGCTATGTAAATGTGCCTTTTGTCCGGCGGTCCGTCAGCGCCACTCTATAAATTTGTTCAATGTTGCGCTCCGTATGCAATTTTGTGCAATTGCATCGCTTCGCCATTTGGTGTACAAATCGGGGATTAACTTGTGTCGTAGCGTATTTAGAGTTGGTATGTATAGCTTTTTTTCTTTCTCTCTGGTAAAATTTTTAACAAAAAAATGCATAACCTGACAAACTATAAAGTAAGTGGTTAAACTAATGTTCAAATTACTAATTAACTTAATAATTATCAATATCAGCCTGTCTGACGAGCGTTCACGCTAATAGTACTGAAATAATTTATAATATCGACCAAATATGAATTTGAATCTCACTACCGTTTACCATCAGAGGAGGTCATCTTGTTAGCCTATTAAAAAAAAATTGAATTAAACACTTTGTCTATTACTAGAGTATAGACATAGGCTACTGTTTTAATGACTTAAATTTTTTTTTACGTTTTTTTACGCAAAACAAACGTCTTTACACGGACATCAAAACGATTAAAAAACTATTTTTATTACAAACCAATACTCGATTATGTAAGATTTTAGACTTTCGCGTTCCATTACACTAAATATTAGTCTTTATGGGTCTCCTTGAAACGTCGGGCCCTTGAAACGTCGGGCAGTAAGTAGCTATGTAATTTGCTACTCCTAATAACGCGTGTAGACCTATAAAGACTAATATTCAATTCTCGATTAGTTTATTGTTCTGAATACACGCGAATTTAATCCGTCAACTTATTAATACTTTTAAATGTGTAGTGTTCCCGCAAATAATAGACAATACTTATTATGCGTTCCCATTGAGGGCCTAGGATAGATATAGTTAAGATAATAATAAAATGCTGTTTATTAAATGTAACTTTTAAGTTACGAGTACAAGATGGTCCTCAATAGTAACAGCGCACATACTACAGTACTTATGTCTCTAGAAGTGCTTGCAGACAAAAACACAGACGAGTCAATTACATTAAGCTGTATGAACGAATACATCACATTTACAGCACGGTACGAACACTTAACCATTGCAGCTCCCATATTAACAGGGCCTCAGGCTGATTGCCGCACTATTGCCGCCCCATAAGTTTTTACTTTTATTGCTTTACGCGCAAATTACTATAAATTAGCGATTTGTTTTGACTGCGCCGAAGGTTATTTTGTTTAACATTGTTTGAGTATTATTTTGTGGATTTTACATTGCGTGGGTATATTTTTAAAACATTTCACGTTTTTGGTGGGTTTAATTTGTTTCGATTTATGTGCATAAAAAACAATAAAATTTAAATACAGCTGATACTCTAGCTGACTCAATGTTCTTCATATTCTTTTTAGATTTGCTCTCATTTTGAACGAAGGTAAATATATAATTTTACTTAAAAAATGACATAAAAAGAGAACAATCTAAACTAGTAAGTATGAAATAGCTTAAAATAACAAATCCCGTAAATGCTTCTATCAGACACAAAAGCTATTACAGACAGTCCGGGACAAAAATACTCGATTCTTCGAATCAATGGTTAGTCACCAGCGAATTTGCATCTTAACGAAAACACCTCATTTGAATAATTTGTCTTCGAAACAATAAAAAGCCATTTAAATACAAATATCATCCGACTCCCCCGGTATTTATGACAAATGGACACAGCGGGAAGTTTTTAAGTGTTTTCTATTAAAATTTATGTTGCGTTCAGATTTCTACATGTCAGATAATGTGGATAGATACATTTGTAAGGGGAGGCGTTAATGATGGATCGGAGTTTTAGTTTGTCGTCGAGGGTGCATACTGATAAGATGCGTTAGATAAAGAATGCAAGCGGTATTTGATAACATTTTTTTACCGATAGTGTTATATGTTTTTTGCGCGAATACTATAAATTTGAAATCAAAAAACAAATGTGGATTCAACTCGCGTGTATTACGATAAAGTGCTGATATTTTTAGGCTATTGCATAGCTTTTATCGCAGGCTTTGAGCGCGGCGACCGAACCAAGAAATTCCGTAACGAAAAAAACCTCACAATCGTCTAACGTCCTTTCAGTTCGGTAGACTTCGGCACGGTGTATGTGTGCATGCGGTTAGACGTATTGTACGACTCTACGAAACTCGCACGAATCAAGACGAGCTGCTCCGAAATCGGACGATGCTACGCAATAGCTATACCGCGGCAGTCCCCGAGTGCCACACGTCTTATTTTTTTTTAATATTGGGTCTATCAACTATTGTTACAATGCTTCTTAGGTCTAATGATAATCGCTGTATAGAGCTCGAAACTTTGGATCTCTAATATATTTACAATCTTCTCGTAAAATTTCAAAACAAGACCCGGTTTTCCTGTTCATATAATAAGACTGTGTTCTGGGGGTGGTCGCTAATTAATGTGGCACATTTCGAACACTATTATATACACCGTGAAATTTTAGTGGTTGTTTTCCCGCAGTAAAATGATTCTTTCTTAGTAGTACAATAGATTAGTGCAGTTCTTTTATGTTAAAATCAATAAATGCCGGTTTTACGAAAGGTTTAACCGAAACTCGAAAGCACGTTCGAACCGCTTTATGACTTAGTCGAGCTTCTTCACCTTTAAGCATCGATTTCATGCGGCAAGCAGTACCTGATTACGTCACATCTTATAAAAGAACGATATCATGTCTCGTTTTCGAGTTGGAAAATTATTATTTTGAAAATTTGAAAAAAAAAAAAATTTTTTTTCGGCGAATTATTTTCATGATTCGATTGTATTACTAAAGGCAAATCGTTCTGCCACGGGAAAACAACCACTAAAATTTCACGGTGTATTGTACTTGTATTTATAATTATTTTTATGAAGATTTAATTTTTTAGTTTTTCAATATTATTTAACCTTATTCAAATTTTTATTATTTTTTAATTACAGCCTGTCACACTAAATAAAATTATGACTAAGATATTATACCAACACATTAAAAAAAATACTTAAAAAACAAACTTAGTCAAAATTTAAAACTAACAAACGTTTCGAAGAAAAAACCTTATTCTTTTTAAATTAATTTTAATCTGAAATCAAACTAAGTTTACGGTTTAAACTTAAACGCGTGTTTTGTAATTCTTAAAATATTATTTAGAAAGCAACATTTTAAGGAATTTTATATTCTTAAGCTTTTAAAAAAGAAAAAACAGACATTTGTTAGCATTTTTATGTCAACAATCAAGTCTAGTCTCCAGTCTAGATATAGCTAGGTAGCTTAGACCGTTCCAGGTATAGAGGCAATAGCCTACGCCAGTAGATAAGGTCCCGCGCTATCTTCAACCGCAGTTGTTAAATTTAACTGCAGTCTAACTGCACGACCAACTGCTCACTTTACATAATTACGATTCGCTTGAGAAAAAGTCAGATCAACTTCTTGGAATAGGCGAACTGAATTCAATGGGGTTTTAGGTTAGAATCAACACTCTCTGTTTATGTTTGGTTGTTATTTTATTTGATAAAACAAAATATGGAATTGACATTATAAACATACGATGAATAATGTGTTATAACCATTTAAACATCTAAACGTCTTCAGCCAAGTATTGTGAATTCGATGTCTACTCAGGACCAACAGTTATATAATTAAAATAGAATAAATAGAAACACATTTATTTGGCACGATATCTTATAGATATGGTAAATTATTAACTCCTTAAACTAATCATTAAATTTATCTGAATATTTTTGTCCCTGTGGTATGCTTATAAATATATTCAAGATAAATTTTCTGAATTTATTCTAGTATTTTTATTACTGTGGTTACAGGCACAAGAGCCTGTGCCTGGAATCAAATCATAATTTCATATTGTATCTTGGTAAAGTTATATCACATTTCTTGTTTTCTAATTATTAAAATAACTAAGTTAAATTAACCGAAACTAACTAAATTAATATCTTGGAAAAAATATAATTAAAATTTTATAAGTAGGTTAGATCTTGCTTATTTTCTTTCTTTTAAGACTACTTTAATAACCATACTGTAGTAGTAGTATAGTAGTACTACTACACATAATTAACATCAACATACACGAAAAAACCACGCTTAGTTCAATTACATTATGCATAAAAGAACACACCATCGCAATTTCCGCACATCGAACCAAAACAGTACGTTTGAGTATACTCGTATTTGTGAACCAATATGCACAGGTCTCATTACGGGAACGGCCCAATCCGGATAACCGGCTACGGTAATGATAATGACCGGCCCCGATACGCCGCCGTTCAATTGAACTGCAATTGAGTCAATTATTTTAAACGAAACAAATTAAGCTATTTCACTCTGTTTGTTGTAAGTCTGTTAACGAATTCGGCGAGGAGTTATGTGAGTGTGTGAAGCGGTTTTTTTTTTTAAGATTGAAGGTCGGGAAAAATGTCTGCATGACTTAGATTTATATGTATGAGAGATTTTTTTTGCTTTTAAAAGTGTTACTTTTGTGTGTTGAGTTCAAATGTTATCTAACAGTTATTGTATAAATTACAGAACTGGCTGATACTTCATTAATTTCTAATCTAAAGAGGAATGTCACTAATCTAAAAATATAATCGGCTAGAAAAAAAATCCTAGTTCTTAATTTAAATAAATATAATATTACACAACATCACTTATATTGACCTGATCCCGTAGTAAGTAGCTTAAGCACTTGTGTTACGGATATCAGAATCAACAGTGGGTACACAAACATACTAAAATATATTTAATAACACACCCAGACACAGAACAAACACCGATGGTAAATATTTGAGTGGGAATCGAACTCACGACTCTTGGAACCGCAGATAGTGAACCTGGATCACTAACTATTGTTTCACCGAGCCAGTCAATTTGTTGACAAAGTTGTAAAGTTTTTGCGATTTTTGTAGTAAATATAGTAAGAAATAACTAATGTAACCTTACACTACTTACGAAAACGATGAAATAATCAGACTCACCTAAATGTTAGTCCTTGATGAGCATCGAACCCAGAACTCCTAATGCAACACAGCACTACCAATAATGTGGAGCCTTTAGCCCATGTGCATAAGAACTAAAGCCTTCAGTTCTTCACAGCAGTGGCGGCCACGTACACCGCTTAGGTGAAAACAATTCGGATAAAACTGTCCTCATTACAGGCGATTCAATCTGACCGGATATCCGGTTACGGTAACGGTAATGGCGGCCGCTGATACCGCGCGATTGGGCGGCATTTGCTCTTTGCCTGTGATACAACAGTTCTATTATGAACTGTAACGAGTAACAAGTTTTACATACTTATTATTTTAAATATGAAGCGAATGGTGTAAATAAAAAAAATGCTTAATTAAATAAAAAACAAAATTGATAAATACTTGTAAAGAAAGTACAATTTTTTTTATAATCGATATTCATGATGGCCCCTCTCCATCCAATGGTAAGCGGTCGTAAGGTCCACTTACGAGTATAAGGTAGACGGAGCAATTAATAGATAGACCGTAAATAGTTTTTATAACTAAAATATAAATAAATCTAAATCTTATTTTGCGCGAGATTAGTCCGCTAGCTTTCCGTAGTATTCGCGCAAATAATACTAAGGTTATGAACAATTCAATTTTTTTTTTAAATTGTAATATTAAACCTTTTGTCCGCTACATCCAACCCTTACAGGGCCGCAAAAGTGTAAACTGTAATCACAAATTTCGCTCCCACAGCGCATAAACAAACCCGGGCGTAGCACGAGGCGCGAGTTATGTTTGTGGAGTCCACTGTCCACTGTACATACGAATGCTAGGAACCTTTCAAGGCCTCAGCTCGGGAGACTACCTTTTGATGGTAGAAGGTAATGTGGCAACCCTTTTTCTCGGTACATTTTTAGCATAATTTGTAACACAAGCGAATTACACATCAGACACAACATCATTCACAGTAAACACACATAGGGGGACATCGAAATAAGCAGGCTTTCAGGGAGAGTGCAACAGGCTCAATATGGTCTATTGTGCCTGACGACCTCATATGTGGATCCCACTACCGCTTACCATCAGGGTGGAGTGAGGTCATCTAGTTAGCCTAATATAAAAAAAAATCAACAGTAGTGAACACAGATGTTCAATAATATTGGAACAAACACCGTTGTTCATCACACTAATATTTGTTCCGAGTGGAAATGAAGCCCAGGACTCTTGGCTCTAAAGACCGCGGCACTATCCAATACGTTACTGATCCAGTCAAAACAAACATAAATTGTAACATATATACCATTACACCATAGACTGCAAACTCATAATAAAACTATTGGTTCATAAGAGACGAGTAGAGCGTCGATGGCCGAGTGGTTAAGGTCGGTGCTTGCTATGCAAGAGGTCGCCAGTTCAAACCCCGCCAGGTTGTGTTTTTCAAATTTGAAATTCATATGTACCATTATTCGACGCTTTAACGGTGAAGGAAAACATCGTGAGGAAACCAGCACACCTGAGAGATTTTTCAACGGTGTGTGAAGCCATGTCAGAGGACTACGGGCGGCTTAAACTCTGACACCAGGTTGTTCATCAACCACACGATAAGAAGAAGATAAGAGACGAGTAAAGAACTACACGAAGACAGTAGAATGTTCTTCATTCTACTATCTTCGAATCGGTAAGCAGAATTATCAACAAAACGAAATCTCCCTCTTTGGCAATGAGTTAAGACTGGTGAGGGGTCTTCCCAAAATTTGTCGCACAAACATAACTTTTATTGTTCCCCTCTCGGCACAGTGGCGACACCTGGCCGGCAGCACCTGCGGCGAAACTTCCTCTGCGAGTTAATTAGTTATGGAGATGCGCCCTCCCGGACTATAGTACAGGCTACGAATGAGTTGAGTCTGAGTTCGACCACAATATATTCGCTTAACCGATTTCGGTTGCGGTGGTCAGCCTTTGTTACAATTAGCCGGATGGAGGGTGGTCCTATGAAAAAACTTTTTAAGTAAAATAGAGTAATAAAATATACTAATAAAGTACAAAGTGTGTAATGATGTTTGATTTTTGATAGAACATCTGAGAGATTGACAAAAAGTTTTCAATAAATCAAATGCAAAGTAACTATGTTATTGGACAAATTTATAAGGATTACAACTACAATTTTGTTTATTTATGTATCATTGTAACTTTTCATGTCTATGTCGTGATCAATAAACATTTTCGTTTCTTTCTTTAGTTTTTCATTACAATATTTAATTTAACACTTATCATGTCATGTTTAACGCTGACTATGTATTGGAGTGGAGTAACGATGACGAATGACGAAGAGCACATACGTGTCACATAATATGTGACACGTATGTGCTCTTCGAACAAAATTAGGTTACATTTACTTTTATAGTAGTCAGGTAAAAAGTAGCTTTAAATGATATTAGATTACTTAGCGCGGATTCAGCAAACTTAACTCGATTTACTTTAAAAACTAACAACCGACGAACTGCAACAACGATCTACAAAGCATCGTTACTCCACTCCAAATACTTAAAGAGTATCCGCAATTCATAACCTAAAAGAATCCGATCGGGGCGCCAAGCATTCCGGATTGCATCCCTCACGTGGGTTGCACCCGCCGCGCGCTGCAATCAACCGGCTAAGCGGTTCCCATTTCCGGCGTTAGATGGCGCTGTTCAATAGTTCCGCAATCACTGCTTTGTGGGCGCTTTTCCGGCCTTTATTTCGAAATTTGACACAAAGCAAGTCGTGATCATTCGGTGGTCCAGTTGAAATAATGTAGCTGTGAAAGGGTAATGTCTGAAAATAGCGTCTTTTTTGGCTAAAAATCTGTAAAATTCTAACTTTCGTAGCTCAGTTCGGACTAAGCTTAGAGGTTCACATGCCATACTGAGGTTTGGTTCATTACACTATTCTGCACTAGAAAAACAAGGTCTGGATGATGGCCGCTCAAAAAAGTCGACTCGACACCTTCTGCTTGAAATTACGACATTGTCTCTTTTGTCGAGTTTGTAGCTGTGAATTTTCTGAGTCACGTCCTCTGATCATAATTTTAATTGTTCCTTGACCGAAAAGTTCGGCTGATAATTTATCAAAGAAAAATAAACATAAAAGTTTTTTCGAAAAAGTTTGAATAAAATTTATGTCAATGATATATAAACGTAATTTAATCTATAAAGGAATTTCACCTTTATAGATTTAAGCGTTACATTCAGTTGATTTTAAGTCTAAATTCATTAATTAATT
The DNA here is from genome assembly GCA_039566165.1 of Maruca vitrata. NCBI lineage: Eukaryota > Metazoa > Arthropoda > Insecta > Lepidoptera > Crambidae > Maruca > Maruca vitrata. The sequence goes on from CM076920.1 coordinate 984,324, forward strand.
TACAACTAATTGTTATGGAATGAAATTAACTATATAGGGCTTTGCTTAATCAATTCTACTAGCCGATGTAAAAGCGTGTTGATTTTCCATGTTAGTTTTGATTGCCGTTCCAAATCAACATTATTGCCGTCACAGAAACGGCACAAAACGCTTCAAAATTATTGTCTTCCACCGCATCACACGCGCTTTGATCAATCTGTGTGGAGCGTTTTCACAGAATTTCTTTGCGTAGCCGCGCAGAAGGCAATAATAGCGGTTCGGCATTCGGCATTCGGCAACGCCGGCCTATTTCGTCAAAGTTTACCTTCGCCGCCACGGTCCCTTTGTCAACGTTTCGGATTAAATCGCGCTTTATTGAGTACGAACGAAATTGTTTTCGAATGGTCGCATTGATCATTAATATGTCTGGAGTGAGGAGAATTGTGAAGGAAGTAAAAAATATGGATATAAATCGCAACCATCGTAATACTGTGCAGCTATCGAATAAATAAATTTTTACTATTTAAAAATTTCACTAAAATAAATTCAACAGGAATATGAAAACATATTGTATTCTAATATAACTACAATAATATTTGTTGCTAAGCTCTCAGTTCGATTGAGTATTACCTATTATTATTATTATGTATGAATATGTACACTACATCAATAAATATAACAGCTAACACTGGTTTTCTCAAGCAATTAAAATACAATTTATGTACATTTTTTTTATCTATCTGTAAAAATATTCATCCCCATAATACCACTTTATTACTTGGGCCGACAGGTTTAGGTCCTATGTGATTTAGTCATCTCCAGTCAATACTGATCTAAGGTGGATTGCACGGCAGGCGAGGGTCAAAGAAACATCTTGATTGTACAACTTTTCTACTTATCTGTGTTTGTCTCTTATAGGACATAGTTTGGTTGATGAATGTTTGTGTTTGAGTAGAGCCCTCAGGTGCTGCGATGCTCACATAAAGATTTTATTGTTTTTGGTGATTCATTTTAATAAACATGTGTATTTGATGGTTTTGCTGACGGTACCATTCATTAATGTAGTCGAGTTCTGAAATTAACAATTCTCTTCTTAATGTGTGACGCGGACTTTGAATGCAGAAAAATATCTAATTTCGGCTAAACTTTATAAAAAATCACATAAAGTCAATGTAAATATTCAGTTCATAAATGACTGAAATAATAATTACACTTTCAAAGTTTTTGTTCTTTGGTACATAGCATATCTTACTGTCAGAAGCCTACACTAGTTAACAGTCGTTGCACAATAATAGTTAGTCCAATAAAAATAACAATATCAACCCCTTCAAAACTTCTACACAGCGTCTGAAACTCGCCCCGAACTCGTCCCGAACTCGCCCGAACAGCCGCGCAGCATCCATTCGACACGATCTCGATCCCATCTCACGGCGCGATCGCGCCCGTACGAGCAGTAGTTAGGTCCGCTGTGCCTACATAGATGCCTATTCTAGACCTACGGTATCAGGCAACAGTCCCTGATAGCTGCGAGACCAGTGCTTTCCCGCCACCGCCCAACGCAGCACGCGTTTTGCCGGTCACTACAACTTACCGAAAAAGTTTAACTCAAGTTCGAACATCGAACTCGGCCCCAAACGAACTCTTTAAAGTTAGAAGAACCTTTTTTAGAACTGTATTGGAACTTTTTCTAGTAGTTTTTATCTCGTGTTTAAAGTAGTTTGTAGTACAAATGCTAACTCAGCTGGTTGTGAATCGTTGGTAGTGTAGTCATTTCCTAGTTTAGAGTGTAGTCGTGTATAAACTTTGTTCGACACCGATTAGTCGCAGCGACAACGCCACGGTAAGTTTTTGTAAACTTTAAGCTCCGCGATGTATGAGTGTTATTATGTTTAAAATATTCTTGAAGTATTAAAGATGATGAAAATAAGTTAAGAGTTTTCAAACAGGACCGTCGAATTAATTGACTAAAATAACTTTTACGCTTAAATAAGTTTAGACTAATAATGAGGGCAAAAAGTTTAGTTGCACGTGACTTACGAAATAACTAATAATAACATTGAATGAAACGATTGAAAATAAGTGTACCAAATTAAAGTTATTCTCCAAAATCAAAGATATTACTGACAATAAGTTAAGTTAGTTAATAGTATTTAAATTTTCGTATCTAACTAACTTATGAAATAATTTTAGTCAGACATGTTTATAATATATTTTACAGATCTCATGATTAGTTGAATATTATGACGTGACTTAAAAAAGTTTCGCTTAAACCATTTCAATACTTTGTAATGGAATATCATGTGAGAATTTCTTTCCATTGATAAATTTCTATATTTCAAAATTATACTAACAGTATAATCAAGTAACAGTTTTTAATTCAGCTTTTTAATTTAGTATAATTACTATACATACAGGGATACATTATGCGCAAGTGAGAAAAAATAAAATAATCTACGATTATTGTTTTAAACCGTAAAATTAACTATACAAATATACACATTAAATTCCTATTATATCCATATATGACACTTTATCATTCCGTACCGTGATAGTGACAAAACAACACAAAAGAAACATGAAAAATAATTGAATCATAAAAACGAAACGATCGTGCAAATTTCCAAGAATGACGTTTGTAATCAAAACACTTCAATCGCTTGCAACAGTAAATAAAGCAAAACGCCGTTAATACAAAATTGAATCCGTCGTAGCAAGACTACGCGCTACGGCGCTACGGCGCTACGGCGCCGCGGCTATGGGACTTGCTACTGCGATGACAGCTTGGAATAGTGACGATATAAACGATAGAAAATTCACGTACATTTTTCTTGATGCATTTCAATAAGGCCGTAAGTTAGTTTTTTGCAAGATCTCGCTTGTATAAATTATAAATTTATTCAAAGTCATAGGAAAGATACATCTCAGGGTTTTACCAGTTTATAAAGGACGGTCTTCGAATTGTAATAACTGGATTTATATTCAACATTTACACTTGAAAGTGAAGTTTAATCTTTTCAAAATACCCAGCCGTCCTGATCCATCTACTTCATTTTATGTATAGTAAATAAAAAAAGGACAATAATTAAGAATGTATTTACCTTGTTTGTAAATTAAAAATTCAAAACGTAAGCATTTAAAGTAATATTCCTTCAAGGTTATATTGTGTAATATAATAAGGAAGGAATATTTATACTTAAAAATATACTATAATCATACATAAAAGTATGATTTGAAGCAAAACATGCAAATGCTTTAGTATAAAATAATTCTTCTTCGATAAAAAAAAAATTAAAACTGCCTATGATTTAAGCAATTTTATACATATGCTATAGTATAAAATAACTCACCTTCGATTAAAAAAACAATTATAACTGCCCCTAAAAAATCTTAGTAACTAGCTTATAGATTTTTTACAGCTCCAAAAAAAACCACCGACTCAAGGATTAGATGTTAATTTTAACTTAGGCCCGACACGCCCATGAGAAAAAGGGTTATCCAATGTACGCCTGATAGCTTACAACGTGAAAGGCAAAACATCGACCACTGCACCCCACGTTACTCTTAATTTCATTTGAATAGAGCCCCCGTGGCCGGTTAATAATTTATGCGATTCGTCATGAAAACCCGGACCTCCCAAAATCTCTAAATCCATTTAACGATTAAACCTCCAGGTTGGATGCACCGGCTTTGCATTTCAATCAAAGTCTGTGTTCATTGGGGATGGAACCGAGCTTATATACATTCTGTAATAAATATAAGATGTATCATTTTAGACTTTCGCGTTCCATTACACTAAATATTAGTCTATGGGTCTACACGCGTTATTAGGAGTAGCAAATGCATAGCTACTTACTTATGATTGGTGTAACCCAGTCGAAACGTCGGGTAGTAAGTAGCTATGTATTTGCTACTCCTAATAACGCATGCAGACCCATAAAGACTAATATTTAGTGTAAGATGTATCAATCAAACACTTTAAGGGATATAACGCGTAATTAATGTAAATGTGATTTCTGCGGTATACGTTTTTTGGAGTCCGGAAGTTAGCAGCGTTATTGAATGAATATATGCATTATATTCCAATTTAACATTTTTATACAACAGAAATTATGGTGGAATGGTAGTGAATAGTAAACGTTTTTGTAGCTATGGAGCGTTACTGACGGTAAATTCAAGTCAAGATTAAAGTAGAAAGTTATAATTGAAAAGGCTACACCACAATCACAGTTTGATTAATATACTACATAATTAAACGTTGACTTACCACCAGTTAAATCGGACTTAGTTGAGTAAAGGTGATATTATGAATAAAAATTAATTGTCTATTATTTGGGTGAATATACTACACATTTGCTCGCGGTCACGGGCCACAAGCTGCCGAAACGGCGGGTCTCTTAATAACATAAATAAATAAATATCTGGGACGTTTCCACACACGGTCATCTGACCCCAAACTAAGCAGAGCTTGTACTATTCGTCAGAGACTGATATACATACATAGGTATTTTAAAATACATACTAATATGTATACATAATCATACCCAGACACGGAACAAACACCGATGTTCATCACACAAATATTTGTCCCGAGTGGGAATCGAACCCACGACTCTTGGAACTGACAGCCAGGGTCACTAACCACTGTTCCACCGAGCCATTCATGTTTAGAATAACAAGACACACGCATTGAATTCGTAAAATCAGTTTTATTTCTACGAAAAACTAATAATAATAATAATAATACGTTTATTTTCCTTCACAATATAGGCAATTTTAGTACTAACTTAGGTCTAAGAAACAAATGATTTAAGCCCAAGTGTGAAGGACTGGTGCCTGAAATAGGTTTCGTAGTGAAACCTGTGCTACAGGTCACCAGGCCCCACTCTCTGGCTGTACATAGGATCAGATCAGATACCTAGTGTGAGAGAGTATGAGTTTCTAGCACATATGTGTGTAAAAAACTAATCAATAAACAGCCTTAATTTTTGAGACGAAAGTATCTTACATTCAACGATGGCATGCCACCAACGGGACTCCCGTGAAAGCTCCAATGCTATTAACTTAAAACGAATTCACTCAGCAAACGCTTTATTCCTAAAAACACAAGCTCATCGACAATAAAGGAAGGAGAGAAAGAAATTAAAATGTCCACAGTAAACCTTACCTATAGGAACTCCATTAATATCATCAGAATTCTTTAAGCAAACCTGCCTGTGTGCGGAAGGGATTTGTTTAAACTATTACCTCGGCTTATTATACGCTCCAGACGCTTATTCCATATAAAAATATTTGCCGGGCTTTTAAAGTAATTACATCATTTTGCGGTGCTGTTTGCGCAAAGGTGCTGGCTTGCTGAGACGAATCTCGGTGTCTCTCTACGACAATGGCGTAAGAAAAGATAAAATTGGGTATTCGAAACTTAGTTTCCAGGCCTCAGGCTAGACAAGAAAAAAGTTTAGACCAATTAAACCCCATTGTATCAAAACTGAAAAGTAAAAAAATATAAGGCCAATTTTAAGCTAAAGCTAAGCTATTAACACAATTCCTTGGTCTAGATTTTCTCTATTGTTATATTACTTCAAAAGGTTCGCAGAACATTCGAAGTTCTATATTTCTTTAATTCGCAAAATAATAGTTTATTCTGGATTAAGAAATGTTTACATATTTTAATCTTATAAACAATCACGTGTAGTGTTAAGTATTTTTATTCACCGGGTTAGGTATTCTGAGTCAAATTCGTGCGAAGAGGCATCGCACGGACACGTACACACGTAACGTGAATTCCACTTATGATATTATATCTTAGAGAATAGATATTATATCTTAGAGAAATATATAATTTCTTAGAGATTGCTTGCAATCAGTCTTTCATAAAACTTTTTTTTAGTCAAATGTCTATTTCATACAAAAACATTGTCGGCAAATGTTGTTGCGGGAAAAACACTTTTTAATTTATGAATCTGAGTCAGTAGTTTTGATTTTTAAAGTATGTCTAATTGTTTCGATTGGAAAGTATATATAATTTTGTTTTAACTGCTAATCAGAGTATAATCAATTCTATTTATCGATATTTTGAATAAATTGAGTGAAACTCTTTTTTTTACAATAAGTTTGACATGAACAAATATAAAACAAGACGATTAACTATAAATGTTCATTTAGAAAAATGAGAATGCCCGGGATATTGGTAAATATCCCGGACATACTCAGCTTTCTAATTTGTGTAACCATGACAGTTTAAAGTTATTTAATGTTCAAACCGTTTAAGATCGTCGTTGCAAGCCCGCACGCTACTGCAACAGCTTAGCTGGCAATACTGTATTAATCCGTGAAGCCACCTCACTTGAAATACATTACATCAAGTTATAGCGATCGTGAGCCGCCTGCCAATGCCGAATCTCCTATGAATCAATTTAGACTGGGCGTTATGTTCGCTCGTAAAGGAGTTTTATTTTTATTTCTCATCTAGAAGCGTAGTTGTAAAACAGGGATGTATTAAATTTTGCTCGGTACTCAATGTGTTTCGATTTTTTTTTATGTAAGAATAACATGTTTGCTGTTAATAGTATGGGATAAAAACGGTGAAACTCCAGTGTTGCTGTATCGAAAATAAAAATATTTAAATTCTATTTTTAGCGGGTCTTTTATTTAGATGAAAATTTTGAATTGTTGCGGTATTTTCATAGAGCACAAGTATTTAGTATTCATTCGCTTAGTTTGTTCCACGTACAAATAAATACTTGTTTCGCAGAAGTAGTAATTCCTCAGAAGCGGAATATTAATACTACAACATTACAGATTAAAATTAAATTCGTATTTCTCTGTTATGTTATACCTACCTATATATTGCGGTAAATCATAAATAATTCAACTGCTGTTCGGCGATTTGGGGATTTGAAACCAATCGGGCAAGTGCGAGTCGTAATGTCGTATGTAAGGCGCCCTTCCGTAGTAGTAAGAAACATAATATAAACGATTTTGTAGTTCGTTGTAACTTTGACACTGTGTACCACTAAATATACTGCATTTATCTGAAGTGCCCGTCATTTTTATAATAAAGAAAATTAAGAAAAAAAACCCTCACGACAATGACAACTCGTAATAATAACTGTCAAACGAATGAATATTACCAAAACGGAATCCTGACAAAATCCTAAACTACCCTTATTGCACTTCGCGTTTCTAAACCATTCAGAGTTTGTATTCCTTCACCAACCAGTAAGCGAGCAAGAGTCGGTGTAAAATAAAAAAAAAACACACAACAGAAAGCGTTAATAGAGGGCTGTCGTCAAAATGTTCCGCGGAGTCGCTTTAACAGGCCCTTGCGACGCCCTAATTACAGCCCTAGCATGAGCTAAGCGGCCAGTGTGTGTTACATTTTACTGCTTTTTCTTTGCTTACAAAATAAAAAGTAAAAAAAAGCTCTGAGCGTTGCCGTGTGAGGGTAGATCCGAGTTTGATAGTGTTTTGTTATTACAATAAAGCGATTGGTAAACAAGTGACTTTCTCTACATAAAAATTGTATGCTTTTGGGATGAGATGTTAGTTGCATGCTATTTTTTACGATTGCAGTCATAAGTTAAAATAATGACGTATAAAATCAAGCAGTTTCAATAATTATAAGTTTAATAAGGATTACTCATATTTAGAGCACCTAGGTATACCTATTACAAGTAGATAGATTCCTGTCTGACAGTGTTTTGTTATTGCAATAAAGTGATTGGGCCGATATATTTGAGTTTGCCAACGACTCGAAAGAAAAAGGGATTAATAGTTTCTTAAAAAGATGTATTTGTAGGGTGATTGCAATTGCAATATAGAAGTTCTAAGAAAGCTTTCTGAAGTTGAAATAATGTATGATCAACATAGACTAACAGATTTGGGGTTTTCTGCGATTCGCCTTCTTTGAAAGAGCTTTTAATTTGATTTAGCGGATAAGTTCAAGTTCTTAATTTTCTTTACCAACTTACTAATACTTAGTTTACAATAATAATAATAATAATAATAATCCCTTTACAAAAATCCGCAATCCTAAACACCTGCAGAATTGTCAGAAAATTTATGCAGTTAGATGAAACCGACACAGCCCAAGATAACGCTTCACAACCCTCGTAGACTGCTGCATTTACTTGGCTATGCCCGTAAGTGTAGTAAGACTGTACCAGACATTATGGTCTGAGAATAAAAAACAGTACACAAAAATAATAATAATAACAACTTACTAATACTGCTTAAATTTTGAAATTCATATCCAACGAACGCTTTTGTAAACTACACAATAATACACATTGAACAATCAAAGAATTCCTGACAAATTATATTGAAAATCAACATAATCAATCGATCAAAACAAACACTAATAAAAAGTTATTAAATAACATTATCTTGATTCAATACTTAAAGAGAGCTTGATAAAACTAACCGTCAAAGCCTTACTAATCTACTCAACACAGAAGTTGATAAACCTTCAAAACGCAAACTGCAAACGGATGAAATAAACACAATCCCTATTGCCGAAGCCTGTTTGTGCCGCTGTCAAAAATACGTAATAAACAACTCGTTAATTGCAAAACCGAACTGTCTCCCAGCCTGAATGTTAATTAAAACAATAAATTTAATAGTGGTGCCGACGGTTGGCGAGCAATGAATATGTCAAACGACACCGACACAGGTCGCCGTTAAGGCATTAGCAATGCAGAGGTCGGCAACTATTTAAACTATTGTAAATTTTGCCGTTAATTGTGGGGGTGGCGTAATTAAATTTAAGAGATATCTTGCCATCTGTGTGGGGAGGGGCTTAACTTGGTATTGTTTCGTAGAGGGAGGGTGAAAAATGTAGTTCCGTTTACTTGATACACTATTAAGATTTTATGGAGGACAAGTATAATAGATGGTTGAATCTAAACGTGTTAATTGCTGACAAATTAGCACATAAAAAAATAAGTCCTAATATGAACATGTAAATAGATCATCAAATTGATTTTAGACCGTCAGGTTTGTACCTTTTTCCAATGTTTTATGCCTTAATATTACTATAAGGGGTGACATCGTATGCTGACTATATTGATTGTATATGCAATAAACTTGATAGTTTTCGCGATATCATTTCTAATCAAGCAATTTTGGTTCAAATGTAGTTTAAAAAGGTAATCACTTCAGATTTTCTGTTGCCTCCTAACCTCCAAGTTTGTCTTAATTATGAAAAAGTATGAAAGCTCGATCATATAAAGAAAACAAAACCTCCAAACTTAACTAGGCTACGGAGCCACCCTACTCACTGTTACTATCACATAATTATCTTAAATAACATTCATGGCTCCATATAAACTGCAGAACAAACGCCCCGCCGGTGTACAGTCGCCTTCAATTAATTACAGTAAGTTGGAGTGTACTAGCGCATACCAGCCCTTGAATTTATGTGCTTGGCAGAAATAGTTTTTACCTACCGTCTTTTAGGGGAAGGGATGAGGGGTATTTAGTTGCGAATTCACTTTTTGGGCTATTAGCAAGATAATAATGGGACCGACTGTCTTTATGTGACTGGTCTGATGGCGTATTTGTTAGTCGCTTTCTCTTACACTAGAAGTCGTAAGTACCATTCCCGGGTAGGTAAAATAAATATGTGTTTTGTTTATTTTACTTTTTTTTCGCATTATTTAAGTATACGTTATATTGAAATCAAATTAACGTATGCGGTAATCGACTGTAAAGACGTACAAAATAAAAGCTTTGCATATTAATAATATCTATTCATTCCACGTTTTAAAAAAAAATTACAGACGGTTACGGCTCTAGTTTTGTTAAGTTTAGTTTGTTTATAAAACACGCAGCTGATAGAAAATGACAAGAAAAATACTAATACCTATGTCTATACAACTAAGTAAAATTGAAGTGTCTGTTTGTAATATTCAAATATCGACTGTTTACTAAATAGGTATGAATCTTTATCTTATACCAATAATAAAAAAACAATCTGAAATAAATTGTCTGTCTGTTTATTCCAGCTAATTTTGCTGGACCAATTTTGACGGGACTTTCAATTATAAATAGCAAATTTTAAAAGACTACTTTAATAAATCATTCCTGCCGAAACCATTCCCACGCGGACGAAGTCGCGGCCGGCCTCTATTTTAAAATAAAAGTCAAACTTAATTGATTCCAGCCGTAAACTATGGCCGAGTGGTTCTACTTATATCCTATCGGTTTCAATTGGAAATAAGATTCAGACAAGAAAAACAGGGGGCGGCACCTGCCGTTATGTTTCGGCACCTCTATAAATTTGGCCGAGAAAACAGTTAAATTGAATGGCCTCCCAGATATATATGCGATAAGGAAAAAATAGTATTTCACCCTGGCTGATAGTGGGAGCAAGCCTTTTGTGCCAAACAAATTCGATCATCCATCATGGGAGCTATTGGATGTAAAGCGTTGGATTTGAAATATTTGGATGTGTTTGAATACGTTTTGTGTGGGAAATTGATTTTTTATTTGTTGCCTCCAATGGGGTTTGTCGTTTTCACCTTTGCCTCGACTGTTGGTATCGGCATTTAATATTTTTATGATACCAAACCGTCATGCATCTCCTAGACGTTTCTTGGAAATGGCTTAGGTGGCTTTTCTGTGATTACATTTCATTAAAATATTTACATCTATATTTATAAAAATTAAACCTGTTTTCCATCACGCGTGAACGGCTGGACCGATTTCACTGATTCTGTTTTTTGTTGTCTTTTTTAATGTCAGGAGAAGGTTGTTATGAAAGAAAAAAAATTTTAAAAATGCTCGGAGAGTATAAAAAAATAGAAAATGCCAAGATATTACTGGCCATATGAAAAGTGCTACAATGCGATAAGACGCCTTTACACAGTCATTTCAGCCAATACTTTTTATTTGAAAGAAAAAAAGAATATTGTATATAAAGCATTCGCATAATGAACACACCTTTTTTTATTAACTAGTGACCCGCCCACGCTTCGCTTCGGGTAAATTTTACATACAAACCTTCCTTAAGAATCCCTCTATCTGTTAAAAAACCGCATCAAAATCTGTTTCGTATTTTTAAAGATCTAAGCATACATACGGACATACAGCGAAAGCGTGTTTTATACTATGTATTGATTATACAAACTTGAATTAAATTGTCGTAACTAAGACAGGACAACATCTGTCGGGTCAGCTAGTTTGAAATAAAACTAATTTTACGGATTTAACTCGCGTGTATTGATATGCTAAACATTATTTAGAGATCTGATGTTTCGAGCTCTTTACAGCACTCGTGGTCACGGGAATCTTGCCAGTGACCTCGAGTGTTATGTTTTATTAGGTATAAAAATAGTTTTGATTCAAATGCGTAGTGTTTTCCCAAAAATAGAAATATAATATATATCGTGGGAATGCCCACACCCGGGCATCCGACCCCAAACTAAGCAGTACTTGTACTATCATATGGGCGTCAGAGACTGATGTATGAATACATACTATATATACATTTATCACACCCATGGAACAAACACCGATATTCATCACACAAATATTAATTTGTCCTAAATGGGAATCGAACCCACGACTCCTGGAACCGCCAGCCACTTTTACTAACCGCCGTTGCACCGCGCCAATACCTCTGAACCAAAGCTGTAAAATAGTTAAACTGTAGGTATACAGAACGTTTCGCTACGAATTGCGGACTGTTTCTATTAACATCCTATACCTCAATGTTATAGGATGTTAATAGAAACCGTCATGAAAATCCTATCAGGCATTCCGCCCTCCCCTTATGCAAAATGCACGTTATCACATGATATTAATCATTCGCGATGCTAATGTCTCGGTGTACCGGAGTGATTATATTCAAATTAATGGAATAATTTTATTCACGGTTGTAAGAAAATATCACTGAGTTACGAGAACGCTCGGGTGTTACACTTAAGCTTATTTTGGGAACGATCAATCAAAATACATGGATTTATATGGTTACTTAAGCAGGATATATACAATAGACTAGCTTCCCGCCCGCGACTTCGTCCGCGTAGAGACTGGTAAAACATTACTTCTTTACAGCGCCGTCGGTTAAAATCCTATGTCCTTTCTCAGGCTCTGAACTATATCTGTAAACTATATCTGTCTGTGCGTGAAAGCGTAACAGACAGACAGACAAAGTTACTTTCGGATTTATAATATTAAGGGTTTTAAACTTTCGCGTTCCATTACACTAAATGTTAGTCTTTATGGGGCTACCTACACGCGATATTGGGAGTAGCAAATAGCTTAGCTTAGCTAGCATAGCTTCTTACTACCCGACGTCTCGACTGGGTTACACCAATCATGTGTGCGTGGTGAATCGCCTGTAGATCAATAAATACTTATATTTAGGATATATGGTATAACTATAGCGGTTGCCCACGACTTCGTCCGCGTGGAAATGGTTTCGACAGGAATGTTTTTTTTTTATTAGTGAAAGTTTTTTTTATTAGTGGGCTAAAATAGTCACCCAATGGCAACTGCTAGATGGACGTCGCCCAAGAGGGAGGCCAAAAAAGAGATAGAGAGATGACCTAGATGCCCATGACAGAAACTGGCCGGCCTTGGCCGCGGACCGACAGCTGTGGGGCCTTTGCCCAGCAGTGGGACAGCATAGGCTAAATAAAAAAAAATAAAAAAAGTGAAAGTCTCGTCGAAATTGGTCCAGCCGTTTTCGAGTTTAGCAGGAATAAACAGACATACAGGCAGACAAAAAAATTTAACTGTAATTTAGTTATTGGTACCTGATACAAATTAATACCCATTTAGTAAAAAATCTGTTATTTGGATATTACAAACAGACACTTCTTTTCTAAAGATAAGAAGAATAACGTCTTTATTTAATATGTTTTTGAATTTAGCTTCTTCTCTATAAAAGTGTTGTTTTTACTGGTAATCGCGAAATAACAAGGACCCAATATTACTGATATCAGAAACTAGTACTAAAATGGCCTACTTAATAAAAAGATAAATAATTATGATTTGAATTTATTATTAGATTCTGATGTATTAAGTAAATTGTAACTTTAAAATTTGATCCGGCCTGAACGGGGACTTGAACCACCTTGTCTTCAAATATTGCGTCTGACGCTCTTAAATTAACACTAAAGCTTTTAATAGCACTAAAAACAACAAATAAAAATAAATCGTTACTTGTTTGTTTTTAATTAAATTAGTTGAAATTATCTGAAGTAGATAAAAATGATAGTCAATTCCATTAAAACTGTCAATTGAATCCTGTACACTTCATTCCACCGAATAACCTCGACCCTTCGCATCGAATGAAACAACTAAAGGATATTATCAAAAATTGGAAACAAAAAAAAAAACCGCCTTCAAAAACCCGACTCACTAAAAATTACAAAATAATATAATACTAACATTAATCTGGGTATGAATTTGATATGTTGTTGAAGGCGGTGCCGTTTAATATTTCATGCAGTTTTCCTCAAAAATTTAATTGGCACCGCCTTCAACAACATATCAAATTCATACCCAGATTAATGTTCGTATTATATTATTTTGTAATTTTTAGTGAGTCGGGTTTTTGAAGGCGGTTTTTTTTGTTTCCAATTTTTTTCAATCTTTTTAGTGTTACATTTTTTTACACCCTATTAGTTTAGCTCACCTATAATTCTACTGATATTATAACTAGTAGTATCAATATGTACACAGATTTGAAAAAATTATCCCTTTACTCCCAACTATTAAGGAGTTGACCTTCCATCATCAGCTCAGCATCATAACATTATGATTGCCAGAAGCAAATGCCAATATAACTTCAGAAAATATGTAAAACGCGGTACATGTGCCTATAAAATTTGAGGGTTGCCCTCGATTTCTCCTGGATCCCATCATCAGATCCTAGACTGGTCAACCTAATAGTTTAGCTCACCTGTAATGCTACTGATATTATAACTAGTAGTCTTAATATGTATACAGTATTGAAATAATTATTCTTTTACTCATAACTATTAAGGAGTTGACCTTCCATCATCAGCTCAGCATCATAAGATTATGATAGCCAGAAGCAAATGCCAAAATGACTTCAGATAATATGCAAAACGCGGTACATGTCCCTATAAAATTTGAAGGTTGCCCTCGATTTCTCCAGGATCCCATCATCAGATCCGAGACTGGTGAAAATGGGACCACCTCGGAAGTGAACTTTATCCAACCAAAAAAAATTTTTGAAATCCGTCTATAGTTGACGAAAATATCGGTGAACATACATAAAAAAAAAAAAAAAAAAAAAAAATATACATACAGACGAATTGAGAACCTCCTCCTTTTTTTGAAGTCGGTTAAAAAGGAAAATATATATCCCGGATATCTGGGCGGGCATCGAACTGGGATACCCTTGGCAGAGATAAGAGAGGAACGCGCACCACGCCCGAATGGCCACGCAATATGTGTGCCTTTTTATTGAAATCGGCTCCGGAAATATGATTCAAGTAACGTGTTTTGATTGAAAATAATAGAAGATTCTCCCGGGAATCTACTTAGGGCGGTTCCGGTTGTTAAATACGAGTGTTTTTAAGGGAACTCGTGTGTTCGTACGTTGACTTTGAGTTGTATGCACGTGTTTTGTCCTCTTTGCCGATTACCGCATTAAAAGGTTGCAGCTTTACAATAAGTGTAAGCTGTTATATAATATCCCATGGTCGAATTGCGATGTGTCAAAATTTGCTGGAAATGGAGAACATTTTCATTTGTTTAAAATGAAACTAAGATTACGGATAAAACAAAAAAAAAACACGTGTCTTCTAAATCTAGTCTAAATATAATATTTAGAGACTATATACAGAAAGTTTTGCCCGTGAGTAAAGAGAGTGTAATCCATAATCTAGTTTTATTTCAGATGTGTAGTTTTCGCGCAAATAATAGACAATACTTACTATTTTAATTTGTATTTCTGTCAGTCTACGTCTTTTGTAGCGTGAAAGTTGCATTAATATTCGCCTTAGCCCCTATTGTAGGCCTTTGCGTGTGGTAGGTTATACCAGTACCGCAGGGAATTTTGTATGCACACTGCACAGTGTCAGTTTTAAACTATATGACTAAAGCTACATTATCGATAGCTCTTAGATTCCATATGGATCGAATTCAAGTTGTTACTTCTATCAAAGTTGATAACTACTCAATTTACATGGGCAAAGATAAACAACCACCAGCAACCCGTTATTAGTGCCTTGTTTTGTACGTAAGGGAATTTGTCACACTAAAATACTACAAATAAGATTACAGTTAGATACCTTTATCACCATAACTATATCAACTTGAGAACGTCCACTGCTGGACATAGGCCTCCCTCCATGATCTCCATAGCAAGCGGTCTTATGCATCCTATACGTTCCAGCGAAATGACCAGATTATGTTTTATTTACATGTATGACTCAAATCTTAATTTGTGGTTGCAATTGTATGGAAAACAAAAACATAATACATGATATTTAATACATTATTATTAGTTATTCAGCCAAAATTAAAAATTGTTGTTTGTTTTGTTTACAAATTACGCATGAACAATAAGTGTACAATATATGTACATACATACATAAAAATTGTAAACAAAAAAAACCGCCTTCAAAACCCGACTCACTAAAAATTAAAAAATAATATAATAAGAACATTTATAATCATCTGGGTATGAATTTTATATGTTGTTGAAGGCGGTGCCGTTTATATTTCACACAGACCAGCACAGAGTGCTTCTTTTTCCTCAAAATTTTGATTGGCACTGCCTTCAAAAACATATAAACTCCATACCAAGGTGATATAAATGATCGTATTATATTATTTTGTAATTTTTAGTGAGTCGGGTTTTTGAAGGCGGTTTTTTTTTGTTTACTATTTTTTTCATACTTTTTAGTGTTAAATTTTTTTGTTACCCTATTAGTTCAGCTCACCTGTAATACTACTGATATTATAACTAGTAGTCTTAAGTATACAGTATTGAAAGAATTATCCTTTTACTCCAAACAATTAAGGAGTTGACCTTCCATCATCAGCTCAGCATCATAACATTATGATTGCAAGAAGCAATGCCAATATCACTTCAGAAAATATATAAAACGCGGTACATGTGCCTATAAAATTCTAGAGTTGCCCTCGATTTCTCCTGGATCCCATCATCAGATCCTAGACTGGTCACCCTATTAGTTCAGCTCACCTATAATGCTACTGATATTTTAACTAGTAGTCTTAATATGTATACAGTATTGAAAGAATTATCCTTTTACTCCTAAGTATTAAGGAGTTGACCTTCCATCATCAGCTCAGCATCATAAGATTATGATTTCCAGAAGCAAATGCCAATATAACTTCAGATAATATGCAAAACGCGGTACATGTCCCTATAAAATTTGCGGGTTGCCCTCGATTTCTCCTGGATCCCATCATCAGATCCTAGACTGGTCACCCTATTAGTTCAGCTCACCTATAATGCTACTGATATTTTAACTAGTAGTCTTAATATGTATACAGTATTGAAAGAATTATCCTTTTACTCCTAAGTATTAAGGAGTTGACCTTCCATCATCAGCTCAGCATCATAAGATTATGATTTCCAGAAGCAAATGCCAATATAACTTCAGATAATATGCAAAACGCGGTACATGTCCCTATAAAATTTGAGGGTTGCCCTCGATTTCTCCTGGATCCCATCATCAGATCCGGGACTGGTGAAAATGGGACCACCTCGGAAGTGAACTGTATCCAACCAAAAAAAAATTTTTGAAATCCGTCTTTAATTGACGAAAATATCGGTGAACATACATAAAAAAAAAAAAATATTATACATACAGACGAATTGAGAACCTCCTCCTTTTTTTGAAGTCGGTTAAAAATCACGCATTTTTCCAAGAGCAGAATCACTTCAGGCTATCTGATACGATCCTGACACACCACTTTCATTTTTTTCACATCCAGCCAGCCGTCTCTTCATGTATGCTCGTCGATTACGGGTACTTTTGATTTGACTTTTCTTCAAAATTTGACCAATTTGGTTACGGAAAGTCTTTCTATTGTGAATAATAAGTGGAAAGGAGAACACCCGATTCCATACAAACTTGGGCCCAACGTTACAAAGCTGAAAGTTGGCCATCAGACAAAGTATATAAAAGGTTTACATGAGACGAATTTTCATGTTGATCCGCAATGGCCAAATCACTTAAAATACAGTGAATATTTTTGAGGTTATCTGTTTTTCTATTATGAAAGAAAGCTTGTAGGGTGTTTCTTAATTTATGCATTGCATTACAGATTGTATACAAGCTATCCAACAGTACAAATAAAGTGGTAAAATGGTATCAAGACATAGGCTATATGTCATCTATATTGGTCAGGGAACCTTGCATGTGTCCGTGAAATATGATTTTGTGATTTGTTAAGTTGTTGGGTAATTCTGAATATTAATAACAGAATATTAACAACATATATATTCCCAAGCGTCGTTGACGGCGCAATGCCCGGTCAACCCTGCGCCCCACTGCACCGCGCACACACGCAAGCACGCTACATAGTAGGTAATGAGAATAAATCTATGGATATTGCAATCATTCGACTTATGAAGTCAAAGTCTTATATCTTAGACATTCTCCTGGGTGTCAGTTTCCTCCTCATTTATCCTGGGTGGAATTCGAACCCATGACCCTTGGTTTAGAAGCCAGAATTCACTAGCAACTGCTCCATCGAGCCAGTCAACTATAAAACCAATTTATTAGATATTTCATTAAAGTGAATAATGAACTAGGTAACTCTAAATGCATATTTGCTTATGGCTGGACAGAGCAGTTCAGTATAAAAAAATAAATGTAACAAAAGCAGGTTATTACAAAATAATAATAAATTATTTTATTCATCCTTATCATCATAATACATCTAAAAAAAAATTGCATCTAAAAACTGTGCGTCTTCTTCTTCTTCTTCAGCCCTGTATCACCCATTGTTGGGTATAGGCCTCTTCATGTGCTTTCCATTTGACCCGGTATTTGCTGCTCGCATCCAAGTCTTGCCCAATATTTTTGTGATATCGTCGGCCCAGCGCATAGGTGGTTTCCCAACGTTTCTCCGTCCGAGTCTAGGTCTCCATTCGGCAATTCTGCGTGCCTATCTGCCATCCTCTCTTTTGCACATATGTCCGGCCCGTCTCCACTTCCACTTCGTCACAATCGATGTAATGTCCGTGACTCCGGTACGTCTCCGAATAATAGTATTTCGGATACGATCTAAATAAATATAAATATGATAAATAATAAAACATTTTAATTATTAATCGACATCAATCAAATCGATCAATGTCATAAGTAGAATCTGTTTACTATACTCTATGGATAGATTTCTGTATCACGTTTGCGAAGATAGCTACGTTATTAATAAATAATATAAATGAACGTTTACAAAACCAGTAACATAAGGAAAATAAAAAAAATCTGCTTTTTTTCCCTGTTGGCCATTGCTGTTTTGGCTAAGATTTCTATAAGTTAACTTTCAAAAATAGACCGATTTTTTTGATATATAATTTAATACTGTAACGTTGGGCCCAAAATGGTGGTTCTCCTTTACAAACTATTTTTGTGTTTTTTTACGAAATACATTATTATACCTACCTTTAAAGCCTCCCAGTGCCACAAGCCTCATTCTCAAACCGTACGCACATGTTAGAATTATAGACTTGTATAATATTTTATAATTTATAAAAAACTTTTGATTATGATTTAACTTTTACAATCATAATGTTTTAAAAACATGTGGCTTCTTGAATTAAAAAACAAATGTCATCCGTGTCACAGTTGGGTGTCACAAGTGTCACCTAACTGTCAAACGTTTGCCTTATAAAGCCAGCACGGCTTAGGCGATGGTCACTTCGATCGTAGCATCGACAGAGGCGGATCGCTCTTCGCTAAGTTAAGTATTATCCTGATTAATTGTGTTTGATAGCTGCTAAGTATTGTTACTATGAAAGTGTAACCGTATATAGTATTATTGTTATAATAATAATAATGTATTATTATAATAATAAATCATAACTATTAGTTAAGTAATTGTCCTGATTCATTGTGTTAGGTAACTGCTAAGTATTGTTGCTATGAAAGTGTAATTCTATATCGTATTATTGTAATAATTATAATAATGTATTATTACAATAATAAATTGTAACAATTATCATTGTTTAATGTACCTTAAATACTTTTAAATATTTAAAGACAATATTGGATTAATTGGTATGTTGTAATGGTCTATTAAATAGAAATACATACCTTTTTATTTTATGTACTTGCCTTTGGCTTTGCAATATATCCTGTTGGCAAAAGCTGTATGAATCATCATACAGCTTTGATAATTATAACCATATATTATACCTTATTTAGAGTCATGATTGATTTTATTTCTTGATCCCCGCTAATAAACAGGTCAATCACATATTTATATTATCCTATGCTCGATTTAATCATATAAAAAGATATATATCTTATTATCAAAATAGAAATAATTAAAATCTAACATCAGAAGTGGGATTGGCTAGTCCACAAAACTAATACTTTATTTTTCTGTTCTGGCTCAACTGGCGCTAACTATACGTGATGCTGCTGTCGCCACCAATAGGCGGCTCGGTGAAGATATGTCGCTGCTGCCGAGCTTTGCTTCAGTACGGACGACTGGTACAAAAGGAGATTCCTGATACGCCAAGAAGTAAAGGACAGGCGGATCAATGAAGATGTGACGCTGCTGCCGAGCTTTGCTTCAGTTTGGACGACTGGTACAAAAGCAGATTCCTGGTACGCCAAGAAGTAAAGGACAGTTCGATAGTTATAACTATTACTTATTAGCTTTGCACTATGTGTTTCAAATGGTCAGATTGGCCGAACGTATTTACAACAATTTTTAGGCTACTGACTAGTAAATTGTTCTTGTGGTATTTATGTTTTACTACCGATCACAGTCTACAGAAATTCTTTACTTAAGATGGATACAATTATAAATTCGTCATACAGTTAATCTAGGTTGATACAGGTTTAACCAGAGTATCTCCATGACATGAATTACCAGTTCTTAAAGGTATATTATTGTAATATTAATCTAAAATTGGGTATGTAGAATATTTTTTTATGGAAGTAATAATAATACTATTTCAAACCGTAATAAATACAAGAGTTAAAATTGAATGTGCATTGAAAACTATTTTGGCCATAGATACACCAAGAATATTATTTAACCAATATTTAAATAAATAGATCAATTTTGTAATTCTGAATAATGAATTATTTCAGAATCTGACCAATTACGTATATCCACTACCATTGTTACATTTGTTTTGGCCATTACAAAGTTATACCGAGAACTGAAAATAATCTTAATGCGTCTGTGCTTGTCAACAGCTAATTGCCTTTAGACAGGAAATAGTATAGAAAATTAATACAGTTGCGATCCAAAATGAGACGTAAGACCATAACTATTATATCAGTTTTCTTTTTAAAGATGTAAGTGAGTTGTAGACAAGTCAAGTTCGGTGAATTCTGAGGTAATAACAAAGTCGTTTTGAGTATATTTCATTTTGAAACGTGGATCGCAAAGGGAAAACGGATTTTAATTCTAAAATTATTTTTTTTTAACAAAAGGTGAGGAATGACGATTTCGTTATAAATTAATTTGAGCGAGAATGCTACATCCAAATTTTTGCAGCAATTGCTAACAGATACAAGACGGAAATGTTCTTGGCTTAGACCCGTTTATTCACAAAAGACCAATTAGTATAAATTAATGTTTACAGTTCAGAAAGTATACTAGAACAAAATATAAAAATAGGTATGTTTAGACTCTGAAACTTATATAATATTATTATAATTATTTCATATTAAATACTATATAATCTCTGACACTTAATATCTATCTATAAAAAGGAGACAAGACACTGCCTAGTGTAGCGACCATTTGGATATTTATCTAGGAAGTCTTTAAGAAATAAACGAATTACTTAGTTGTGTATGTAATATTTATATATACATATATTTCTATAATTTGGTAAATATAAACTTTGCAAACTTTGGAAAAGCATAAGTTAAAAGATTAACTTTTATTCCAAGTAAAAAAAAAAAATACTGATTACTTGGCATATTGGTAGGTGATATAGATATTCTTTGAGAGGTACTGTCATTGGACAGCAAACCACGATAAACTGCAAACTGTAATTAGAATTGTAATAAATTTGATAAGACCGTAAACTGTGATTGGGTTGTAAACTGTGAAAGATTAGACTAAAGACGTGAAATAATAAGACTTTAAACTGATTAATCTGCAAACTGTTTTTGTCTATAAAGTGTGGTTAATGTATTAATTCCTATCGATAGTTTGGCTTTAGAAGTATTGGAAGTTAACGGAACGACGTTAAGTTACTTAGCTTAATAACAAAATTAAGATATATGCCTAGTAAAATAGGAACATAACTTTCAAAACGGGTTATATAAAATAAAGCATTGCTTATAGGTATATAATATTTATTTAGGCTATTTTGAGCTAGGCTTAATAAAGGATAAATACAATTCCTAGAGATTTCAATAAAAAGTAATACTTAACAAAACTATTATATATATTACAATTGATTTTAAAGACAACACATAGAAAAATAATAAAAAAAATAAAAATCTACGAACCATATGAACTAAGAATAAGACGATTCGCTTTAAAATGGTTCAAATATTACTTGATAGCAATATGACACTGTAAAAGTTACCAATCTTGATGCCGGTCAAATCAAACGCTTAAGTTATAATATATTGCCTCTCACAGGTTGGATTTCTCACAAAGAGTTTTGGGTTTTATTTTTGTTTTTAATTTACATAATCGATCTGCCAAAGTCGCTAGGTACCATTCTACAGGATTGATTTCACTTATGATAATTAATTTATTTTGTCATATAATAATACTCATTTACTAACTAATGACATAGATTCTCTATTAATACTGGATTAATTTTATTAATAGACTTACAACTTAGAAAACTAAAAACAAGAACTGAAATTAACGATTACCAATAAATAGCTACAAGATATTGTCAATACAAAAAGGACAAAATCAGAACCCGTTTTCGCAACTATTATGTAGGACACACACGTTTCATGAAAAAGGGGTATATGCCTACTCGCTTACTATCGGGGTGCTCCACTTTAAACTGAAAGAAATGTTTGTTTTATAATAAAATGTACTCGGATTATTCGTAAAATAAAACTAATAGAGGATTCAAACCTAAATTTAATAAAATCAAACATTTCTGGAAAATAATATTTTATGACTATGAATATTTTAGGGAATATGACGTGAAAACCGAAATATAAATTGGTGTCTGATAAGTAATTGTAAAAAAAAAGGGTGTTTAAAAATTAACTACAAAGAAGAAAAAATGTTCTAGTGCCAGTCGAACTGTTGATTCAGTTTTGAAACTAAGTACTAAGTCATTTTAAAAGCTGTGGATTTTGATATAAGAGAAAAACAAAATATAAAAAGATTATTGCAGTATTTTTGGTTATTACTCTTGTCAGTCTGTTATTGAAAATATAAGTAGAAATATATTTAAATATATCTCAAAGTGCAATATCACATGTGAGAAGTGAGACAGATTAAGGCTAGAAATGTCTACTTAACTGTGAGAAGTGAGACAGATTAAGGTTAGAAATGTCTACTTAACTGTGAGAAGTGAGACATATTAAGGTGTTAGTAAATGTCTACTTAACTGTGAGAAGTGAGACATATTAAGGTGTAAGTAAATGTCTACTTAACTGTGAGAAGTGAGACATATTAAGGTGTTAGTAAATGTCTACTTAACTGTGAGAAGTGAGACATATTAAGGTGTTAGTAAATGTCTACTTAACTGTGAGAAGTGAGACATATTAAGGTGTTAGTAAATGTCTACTTAACTGTGAGAAGTGAGACATATTAAGGTGTTAGTAAATGTCTACTTAACTGTGAGAAGTGAGACATATTAAGGTGTTAGTAAATGTCTACTTAACTGTGAGAAGTGAGACATATTAAGGTGTTAGTAAATGTCTACTTAACTGTGAGAAGTGAGACATATTAAGGTGTTAGTAAATGTCTACTTAACTGTGAGAAGTGAGACATATTAAGGTGTTAGTAAATGTCTACTTAACTGTGAGAAGTGAGACATATTAAGGTGTTAGTAAATGTCTACTTAACTGTGAGAAGTGAGACATATTAAGGTGTTAGTAAATGTCTACTTAACTGTGAGAAGTGAGACATACTAAGGTGTTATAATGAATGTCCACTTAGTGAGACTGTGATGTCGAATATTGTCTGTATAACAATGTGAATAGCTATATTAATATAATATAATTCAATAATATAATAAATGATTGATAGGTACTTCAGGGAACGAAGTACATATCAGAATGGCCGTGTTAGAATTATAGGCTTGTATAATATTTTATTATTTATATAAAACTTTTGATTATGATTTAATTTTTACAATCATAATGTTTTAAAAACATGTGGCTTCTTGAATTAAAAAACAAATGTCATCCGTGTCACAGTTGGGTGTCACAAGTGTCACCTAACTGTCAAACGTTTGCCTTATAAAGCCAGCACGGCTTAGGCGATGGTCACTTCGATCGTAGCATCGACAGAGGCGGATCGCTCTTCACTAAGTTAAGTATTATCCTGATTAATTGTGTTTGATAGCTGCTAAGTATTGTTACTATGAAAGTGTAACCGTATATAGTATTATTGTTATAATAATAATAATGTATTATTATAATAATAAATCATAACTATTAGTTAAGTAATTGTCCTGATTCATTGTGTTAGGTAACTGCTAAGTATTGTTGCTATGAAAGTGTAATTCTATATCGTATTATTGTAATAATTATAATAATGTATTATTACAATAATAAATTGTAACAATTATCATTGTTTAATGTACCTTAAATACTTTTAAATATTTAAAGACAATATTGGATTAATTGGTATGTTGTAATGGTCTATTAAATAGAAATACATACCTTTTATTTTATGTACTTGCCTTTGGCTTTGCAATATATCCTGTTGGCAAAAGCTGTATGAATCATCATACAGCTTTGATAATTATAACCATATATTATACCTTACTTAGAGTCATGATTGATTTTATTTCTTGATCCCCGCTAATAAACAGGTCAATCACATATTTATATTATCCTATGCTCGATTTAATCATATATAAAAGATATATATCTTATTATCAAAATAGAAATATTTAAAATCTAACACACACGTAATTTGTCAAGCCCGAACGCAATTATTCGGTTATTTACGTACTCCAGCGTCGATAGATTCGTTATCAACGGGCGTATGAATCATAACCGCCCCGATCCGACTGTATTTACGTTTTTGAACAATCATGTTGCGTGGATGAGTTAGGGTTCCGTAGATTTTTTTTTATCAAAATGACCTCACTCCACCTGATGGTAAGCGGTAGTGAGATCCACATATGAGGCACTATAAACCATATTGAGCCTGTCGCACTCACCGTGAAGGTCTGCTTAAATGTTTCACGCCATAGGATAAGGGTTCCAAATGGAAAAAAATGGAACCCTTATTCGTCATGCCTGCCAGTTTTATTATTTTTTAACTGGATAGGGGATGTCTTTTTCCTAGGGAACCTTTAAAAGTCTAGATCTTAATAGATAAATGTAATTTGCGTACAAAAAATAATATGAATACTTTCGATATTATGGATAAGTTTTTGGTGATGAAAATATATTTTATGATATTTTAAGGAGAAGGATTTCCGGTTAAATACTAAAAAAATATTACATTGTTAGATATTATTCAAATATATTTATAATTAGAACAAGTAAATCCTGCATTGAGAGCCTTCTTAATCGTAGTAAAATAAAGAAGTCAAGGAACTTCAACAAAATAAAAATCTTTTGGTGGCTTATTTTCCAGTGTTTCCTAACTGACATACGATGATGACGAGGCTACTCCACGCCATCCGGGCTTGGAGAAGCCTCGTCATCATCGGACTTGGGGGGAGCGGATGACTCTCACCCCCGTTCGATGCGTAGACGATTGTTAATTCTGTTGCTATACAAAACATACCCCATCTCACATTTACCTCATTCCTCTTTTCAGGTAACTCCAACGAACCGAGGTAATATTAGTGCGGCGATAAACTTTTTTTTTCCACCAACTTGGAAATTGCTCTACGCCAGCCACATTAAACCGCCGAGACTCGAACCCCGTACCAGCTAGTTGTTACCAACTTTCGCTGCTAACTTCGCGATCCCATTGTTACAAAGGGCCGTTGGAAAAACTGGGAACAGATTTGAATGCGCTGCGAAATTGTCAGTGCAATTTTCAAATTTCGAATTTTCGAGTTAATTTTGGGTGAGATCGGTTAAATAGCGAGCGGGCTACCACTGCTTGCAGAATCTAAATACATTTTAAGTCGGATTACTTTAGCCCTAGGGGGTAAGATTGTCCATTGTCCAATGTACGTCTAGTCAAAAGCATTTTAATAGGCGAGACGACAAAAAAATATAATTAGTCCGTTATTTAGATTATTTAAAAATATTGTACTCGTATTTTTTATTTTGTTTCACAAACAAGAAATTATGAAGATATAGTGCTAATGAGTTTCGTATGACGTCACGATTAGGTACAATGTATGCGTAACTGTGACGTCACAAGCCCCCACTCCAGAAGTTTGATAAGCTATAATTTTGTCATTTTTCAATCAATTGAAGAACAAAAAATACGTGTCCCATATTTTTGTAAAAACTAACTTACGGACTAAATAGAATAATAAGATTTTTGACCCAGTCATCACGCCTATTCTTAAAGAGTAGACTTTATTACAGAAGATAAATACGTTATCTGTTTTTCAAAATTAATTGATTGAAAAAGATAGTATTTCATAAGTGGTCAATGTTACACCCTAGGGCTAAGGTAATCCGACTATAAGGTTTTGTATTAATACTTTGTGTATTTATGTATTATTTTTAAACTGTCACGGTCACACACATTAGACAACTGAAAATGTCCGGGATATTTACCATGTTGTTGTGTTTTAATAAGCTCACGATTGTGAACATGGCACTTGCAACATTGCCGAAATATCGGGAGCTCATTAAAACACAGCAACATGGTAAATATCCCGGACATTTGCCGTTTTCTAACATTTATGTCTAACATATACGAGTAAACATACATACTGGCAGGGTGTATTTAGAAGGTAGTGGTGCCGATAAGCAGTGTGGCACCCTCAACTAATAGCATGATATTAATCTTGGAATCAAATCAAGTATGTTATATTGTTTTATAAACACGGTGAGAATATAATGTACAGCGGTATAGTGTAGAGGTAGAGTATAATTTATACAAATTAAATCAATTAAATAACGCGCTTACAGACTAAATGAACAAGGTAGATTGTCTCTTTATTATATTTATTCAATGCGGCAATTCAATTTAGTATCTAGACACGCGGTAGCGTGTCTAGCCAAGTTCAAGAAACAGAACTGGCGAGCCGTACCGTGTGTAATATTACACGAACCATTTGGAACCACTTTTGAACCCCTCATAAATCAAAAACTATTTCACATAAACGTATCAAATTTGGCTCATATATTGTGACTTGCGAGATAACAATGTGTTCTAAATTTCATGTTTATCTCAAACAGTTATTTAGATATTAATGTCCAAAAATCCTCATTTTTATCATTGACTGACTGACAGATCAAAATTCTAACCCAGTTCCAAATGACCTAGGAGTTAAAATTTGGTATGCAGATAGGTAATTACATGAATACAAAGGAAAAAATAAAAACTGGCAATTTTTTTTTTTTTTTTTATTTTAATAATAGGCTAACAAGATGACCTCACTCCACCTTATAGTAAGCGGTAGTGAAATCCACATATCGATACCTTAAATCTCAAATGGCGTAACCACTAAAACGCAACTTTTCAGGAGAGCAAAAAAACGAAAAAAAAAGTTTTTTTTTTTATGTAACTTTGTTAATTTTAATGCAGTGAAAATGTTTTATACATCAAATTTCTTAGAATTTTGAGAAAAGGGTTCAGTAAGAACTCTTTGCACCTAAATCTTATATTTAATAAACTAGAAGTCGGTTACGCTTGTGAAAATATTACGAAAAGGCGTTTACGCCTCATAAAAAACATGCTTTTTAAGAGGTGAAGGTCGTATCTCCCGAAAGTAATTGTCTTTTATGCTTTAAAATAACTTAATAATGAAAGAAAACGTAAAATTTCCACTCTGTATTACGCTTTTTACAAAGTTACGCCATATGTCACGTTTTTATAGTAATGGGTAATGGATAATACTCACCTTGTAAGTTTTATAACAGGATGAAGAATTTTCGTACATGGGAAATTTCACTTATAGTTATACGTAATTCGATTAATTTTGTCATTCGTAACCCCCGCTGCTGTATATTCACCATACATTTATCTATGTATTCAGCCATTTGCGTACTTGTGCGCATAGATTACGTTCCTCCGTGTATTTATTATTTTTTGTGACCGTTACGTTGACTTTGGCGCGTTATTGGTCTTTGATCCTGATTTGTCTTTGGACATTGATTTAAAATGTCGAAACAAGGAAAAGCAATAAATAGCCAATGTCTCCGCAATCTTAATCCCCCGGCGCATCAATACTAACAATAATAATGACAATCATGTGTTCAGCGATTTTGGGTGTAAACGCCTTTCTTTTGTATTGCAATTTCGAAAAATAGCGTGTCTTACGAGTTACGCCGGAAAATTATGTCCCTTACACCCTTTTTTTGACATTTTTTTCACGTCACAATAATTTCTAGGGGCGTAACCACCAAGTAAATTAGACTAAGCCTTTTACGACCTGTTTATCTTATGAAAAGTGTTCAAATCTATAAAAAAAATTGGGTCGTAATAACCTTTTTTTTGCGAATTTGAGGATTTTAAATATACAGATCGATAGAGAGAAAAAAACCGAAAAAAACTGCATTAAAAAGTCATTTTGGCCAAATTGGTGGTTACGCCATTTGAGATTTAAGGTATCGATATGAGGTCGACAGGCACAATAGACCATGCTGCGGTTAGGTTCTATTATGAACGCTTAACATAAATACCTAATTAGTGCCTAATCACGCCTATATACCGGGGAAGGCAGAGCACTAAGTATATATTTAGGTATACATACTTACTTATTTACAATTAAGAGTAGGTACTTATAGTCGGTTTTCATATTTATTACTTAGGGTTATACCCCGTAAACGTAGGAAAATACAGTAACTGATTCAATTGTTTTATATTTATAAAGTCTAGTTTTAGTTTTGAATTTGTCCTTTTCAAAGGACCTACGGCGTTACGATGATATATACTTTTCTACAAAAAGTAATGATATCCAATCAAAAACATAAATGTGAAATGAGAGCCAAGTTCAATATTATGATAATTGCCTTGGTTGTTGACTTCAAGTGAGATCTAAATGGGTGCCAAGTTCAATGGTCAACCCTGAAATTTATTTATAAGTAACACTATAACATACCTATCATATCTTCTTATAACATAAGATAATGTATGGTGGTAGCCTATGAAGGTCTGTCTTGGCTAGTTTTCTTTAGTTAGTTAGTTAGTAGTCTAGTTAGTTGTCTTGGTTAGTTTGGTATTTGTCGGTATTTATTTTATAATTCCGAAAATTTGGATTGTTGGTAGAAACTAGCGAGCGAACATAATAATACGTTGGTAGGTTTATAGAAACTAGCCAAGACAGACCTTCATAGGCTACCACCATACATTATCTTATGTTATAAGAAGATATGATAGGTATGTTATAGTGTTACTTATAAATAAATTTCAGGGTTGACCATTGAACTTGGCACCCATTTAGATCTCACTTCTTTGTCGTTGAAGTCAACAACCAAGGCAATTATCATAATATTGAACTTGGCTCTCATTTCACATTTATGTTTTTGATTGATTCTAACTAACATGAACGCTTCTGAGTATATGTGGAAGTCTACTGAGTGGATAATAATAATATTAATTTTTGACTGGCTCGGTGGAACAGTGGCTAGTGACCCAGGTTTACTACCTACGGTTCCAAGAGTCGTGGGTTCGATTCCCACTCGGGACAAATATTTGTGTGACGAACATCGGTGTTTGTTCCGTGTCTGGGTGTATTATTAAATATATTTAAGTATATTTGTGTATCCACTGTTGATTCTGATACCCGTAACACAAGTGCTTAAGCTACTTACCACGGGATCAGATCAATGTATGTGATGTTGTGAAATATTTATTTATTTTAATAATTACAATAGTTTTAAACGCATTGTTTGAATTTCCCGAAAAATAATGGGGAAATGTAGTATACATTTCCCCTATTGCCACAAAGCTCAACAGGCGGTCAGATAAAGTTAAATCATTCTGCTACCGAACCATTCTATCCAATCAACCTTCACTGCATTCTCGGTACATTTTAAGATCTCAAAAAGCAACACAAAACCTCCATTGTGCATCTCTTCCTCCTCAACTCCTATTTGCATCCGAAAGCGTAAACAGACAAACATCTTTTAAGATTTGTCGCATTTTATACTGGCTTGATTCATTCCTCCCACCGAACCATGAAACGCATACCCGTTCGCTGAGAAACGTTTACAAAAGCGCACTCTAAACTCATTTGCATAAGGTGCGTTTTTATTTGGACCCCATTGGGTAGAATAATTTCTTTTACTATTGGGTGAGACAGTTATAAATTATATGCAGTGAGGTTTAAACTGGAGTGAGAGAGTAGATAGTGGTGTGGTTTAGATTATTTTCCATTTAGACTGTCAACTAAAGTGCAGGCTGTATTTATAACCGCGGTATACAGTGTGCTTAACGTTTCGCGACACAATGCAACTGCAGTGTTAGTATTTTGGGACTTATTTTATCAATGAACGGCGGATTTGATTCATGTTCATTTCGGTCCGCTGAGGGTGCTTTGATTTATTGAATGCGGTAGTTTCAAGGTCTGGTAGTTACGATAGTTATGGTAGTTTGTTATACATATAAGATAGAGTTTGAAAGCCGACTCCGACTTCTACTTCAGCAAATTTGAGGAAAAGTATGTAGAAAATGTATGACAGTATGAAATCTACTTTATTATTTACTATTTACCCATATATGGTTTTTTCCGATTTATGTAAATAATTGTGGACGTATATGTATGTGTTGCTGATTATGATGATGTATTTTATGTATTAGAGTATCTATGAACATAATTAACGGATACCTCATTAATAAACCTATTCCGTAGATCTAGTACAGATGACCACAAAAGTCTTAGACCTTTTTACTAAATTAAATCGGGTACCCAGGCAAAACACATTCGAAATTCGTCCAAAAGACCCTAAAAACACATTAAACGGAACCAAATTGCTTCAATTTATTACGAACCGCACAGTTTAGGGTAACGCAACCGCTAGAAATATGAACCGGTGAGATTTGTGTCCCCGACTCCGCTCCTCCGCTATAAAATGCAACACCAAAAATATATTGGCGATAAACAACTCTGAAAAAATCGCGACAAACGGAAATGGACCTTTCACCTCGGCGCGAAGGTGTATTTTTCTGTTGTGCGCGATAACGAAATAATGTAAGTTGGAAATATGTTTCTGGATAGATAAATTTTGCTCTTCCATCGGTGGTGCAAACAATGCAGCGTGTGGTTGCATACTGCACCCGCGCGGGCATTTTGTATGCACTTTAACGGTGTAGTAGCTTGTCAAGACGATTGAGATCGCAGAATCGGACCGTATTAGACAGTCCACTTACAGGGTTCATTTTTAACCGACTAAGTGTAGTAGTAAGATGGGTCATGTTTTTTTTGATCGTGTGTCAATCTCAAAATTTGAAAGGCCGACCGGATGTTGTTTTGGGGATTTTCTTAAGGTGACTTAATATAAGGGCTTCTTCATACTTTTTTACTAACAGACTACGATGATGGCTTGGATGGAGCCTTGGAATCCTCACCGGACTTGCGGGGAAGCAGAAGGCTCTCACCCCTAAACTTCTTTGATCATCATTTTATTCCAGCTACATTCGACAAAAGCTAGCTGCTACCAAAGGAAAATAGGACTTTAATTATAAATTAACTTTTTTAATGAATTGATCAAACGAACCATACACAAAATGCAATATTCAAAAACTACTTCCAAAACCGACTAGTTTAGCAAAATTTAATAAAATTACGAAACGGCCTATTAGTGTTACTTCGAGTGTCCTTCCCCAGGTACAGTGAGCAACAAAAGTTCATCGCGGCCACAACCAGCCGTCTGCGAGAGCACTCCACGTGGTCTCCCCCCATTTTGTTTGCTGTCTGTCTGTATGTGGATAAACGGGGAAACTAAAACTGTCTCGCCTTAAAAGGTTTTATGGGATGCAAAAAAAAATGCTGATCACCATTGTGGTTTCGAATCTGTTGCGACTGTATAATTTTTTTTTATTTAATAAAAAAGGCTTTGAAATTTGAACACCAAAAGATAATAAAAATAAAATAATAAATATCTGGGACATTTCCACACACGGTCATCTGACCCCAAACTAAGCTGAGCTTTTACTATGGGTGTCAGAGACTGATATACATACATAGATATTTTTAAACACATACTTAATACATAATCACACCCAGACACGGAACAAACACCGATGTTCATCACACAAATATTTGTCCCGAGTGGGGATCGAACCCACGACTCTTGGAGCCGCCAGTCAGGGTCACTAACCACTGTTCCACCGAGCCAGTCAGATGATAAAGCCATTCGCTATCCGAAGCCCAAATATAAATACATATTAACATAAACGATAATTTTGAAATTGAATGTATAGTACAGTTACATAAAAAAAATGTTTTAATAATTTTTTAAGTACAAAATGCTAATATTTGCAACATGAGTACGATATAATTTTGCAAAAAAAAACGTTCAGCTATCACAACTAAATTCAATTTTACTGTCAATGAGGGCTAACCCTAAAATCCTCACTTCTATCTCACTACTACTCCAATCCCTCAAAGGATTACAAAGTCACATTGTTTTGGTGCCTAATCAAATCGACATTTACCCAATAAAACCACTCTAAACTAACAATTGGACAAAACAAAACATTAAACAAACAACAGAATTGTTTGAAACTGTTAACGTAGGCTCGGGTCAAGGGTCCGCTGTGGAATTAGCGACCCGTTTACGGCGCCATAAAAAAATTATGACTGACAATTTGCACTAGTGAAAACACTTTGCGGGTGGAACGTAGGGTTGTTAACTACACTACTTTTTGTGAAGGTTCTGAACATTGTTCAAAATGTGTCACTATTGCTCTGTATACGTTAATACTTGATTGTATAATAAACGTATGTGTGATTTAAGGTAATTTCTTAAAAGCTTGCCTTTTAATATTTCTAACTATCACGGTTCATGAGATGTCCTAGTTATGTACTTACAAAGATAAATAGTGGAGTTTTATTAATATGTTTTAACCTTATCATTAACTTTAATTACAGAATACCGAAAAATAATAATTCAAGTCACTTTACGGTAACGCTATAAATCACCTGGATTGTTAAGGAAACCTTTTTCTAGACGTTGACTGAAAAGCGCTAACCCTCTCTCACCTAAACGCAAGAAGAAAAAGCACATCCTTCCAACAGTGGCACCCACCATCTCTCGAAATAGTAAAAGCGTGACAAAAGAGACCCATTGTCAATGGAGAAATATGATTCCCCTCATTTTCCAGTGGCCCACATTCCATTGAGCGGTGGGTAAACTATGGGAGTTTTAAGGTTAATTTTCCTGAGCGCAACGTTCGCTCATTACGCTCGCTTTGCCGAACAATCGCTCGTTGCGCTTTCATAGATGAGGACTTCAAATGTGCCACTTTGAAAAGTTTAAACTTTTGCGCGAGCGGGATATTGTATTGCTCGCCGTTTACGGGCTTCATTTGCGTTCATGTAGTTTTTATTTACATCGACAGCTGCATACTTCTTACCCAACTGCGGAAGGGTGTCTATCTATTTTATTTAGGTGCTAGAATTTTGTTCTTAATTCTTGATTCGAGGCAAAAAATCCACATTTATTTATTTGAAATTAATTTTCAACAAACCTATTGTTGAGCAAAGATTTTCTTTAGTTCTATATTTACGTATAATGCGCTTTTTTGTTCAACTTAAAAGATTTTTTTACCTAACTGCGTCAAAATGAGGATCGTCCTTTACAGAAGTTTATAAATTTTGGGAATATTTTTGATTCATTTAATGATTTTTATTTGTTTTTTAATTGCCTTTTAAAAAAAAAGTTAAGTAAATAATAATATGTGTTTAAAATTTAAAACAAAATGCAAAATAATGACTTATCCAGCAATTGAAATAAAATGCAAGGAAGCCTGAACCGATAATTTTGCTAGCTCGATGGCGTTTGTTACGGACGCTATCTCTTGCGCCATTTCTCGCAGGTGCAATCAAAAATGTAAGATCAATTTACTTGTTCAGATTTACAATCAAATCCACAGACATACTCGTATATACCTACACATTTCAATATTCATGGCGCACATACGGCCACACTTATAAACGTAATGTCATTCGGGTTACAACTAAAGTGCTCTAGTTACAAGTGTTCCCTTGTAAGAGCTCGCCCATAAAAATAAAGGTTAATGACCCTGGAGCATTTGGAAGGGAAATTTTATGGGCCCTACCACTACCTTAAGATGTAGCTGGGGCCACATTATCTTGAGTGACCTTGTTCTACCAAATATTATATGGTAGGAAACAAAATGTAACGCGCGTATTCTGAGCGTCTAGGGATGGGCAATTAAAACATTTGTGAGGATGTACTTATGTGGTTCGTGTATCTGTTGAGTATGAGCTTAGTTTAATCTCTTGGTAGTTGGATAGTTGGGGCATGCAATGAAAATGTCTGCTTATATGTGTTTTTAAACGGAATCGTCTTTTAGTCCTACAACTGCTAGTCTATCTAGCAGTTGTTCTGAAAGCTGCTTTTACAGAATGTCTGCCCAAATAAAACTTGCAGTCAGTGATGACACTTTAAAAGCGTAAATATCAATAAAGGCGTCGATAGCCGAGTGGTTAAGGTCGTTGCTTGCCATGCGAGAGGTCGCCTGTTCAAACCCCGCCACGTACAACTGTGTTTTTCAAATTTGAATTTCTTATGTACGATTATTCGACGCTTTAACAACGGTGAAGGAAAACATCGTGAGGACACCTACGAAAAAAATTCTTAGGTTGTGTAGTCAACTAATTTGCACTTGGCCAGCGTGGTTGACGAACGCCTTATCGCTCTAGTTTAGGATAGACCCATGCCCCAGCAGTGGGGACGTATATGGGCTGATGATGATGATGATGCATGACAATTTACTTGAGACTTTAAGACAAACTAGTCTTAAAGTTAATGACGCCACTTCTAGTCAAGAAGATTAAAGCTTGCAATAGTGTGTGTGAATTACATAATAGTATATTAATTCCCTTTTTAATTAACTTTATGCATGTGTATATGATTGCTACTGATTTTTATAATGACTTAATAATTTCTGTTAGTCAGAACGTTTAAATTCACACCTCCAATGTATACCAGATGACCTCAAAGATAATCTAGATGCCCCTAAATCAACATTCGCCACATCCTAATCTGAAATCTTACATCCAGGTGTGAAACGTCTTACGCACCCTGACACGTTATTACCGCGACAGATTTTATCGGCAGAACGCGGTCGGCTTATGAATCCCTCCGCGTCTTCCCGAATTGGTCGGATTAAGTCGGCGAAAATTGGGCTTAGCCAGACCTGGGCTGGGACGAAAATTCGTGAGCCACTTTGCAGGAAATTCGGGTTTTTGGCCGCCGTGTGAACTGTTGCATAAGTGGGCCTGTTATTAGTTTAAAGTGCTTAATAGTTTGAATATTTATAGGAAGTGATAGTCTTTGCCGTTATAGAAAACTAGTGACCCGTCCGGGAATATTATATACTAGCGGGTGACTTGGTCCGCGTGGAAATGGTTTCGGCGGCAATGATTTATTAAAATATCCTGTAATATACATTGTAAAATTAGCTGTTTATTAAGTCCCTTCAAAATTATACCAGACGTTTCGGAGGTTAGCGGGAACAAACAGACAGACAGACAAAAATTGTTCTTATTGTGTTTTTGTTATTGATACCCAATATATATATATTCAACCCATTCAGTAAAAATTAATTATTTTAACATTACCAACAGACACTTAACTTTTTTTTAGTTGTATAAACAAGTACCTTCATCTTGAATCCTTCAATCTATAAAATAAAACCATTAAAATACCTTGCGTAGTTTAAAGATATATGCATACACACATACAGACAGACGCGGAAAGCCTCTTTGCTTTATTAGTGATGATGAAAATTTGAAAATACATTGGTACTTTAATACAATCACTTCCTTACCTACGTAAGTATTTACATAGTGTACCAACTATTATGCTTATTCGAGAGAGATTTATCGACGTAATTAGCAATATACTAGCTGAAAACGATCAGTGTCGGTTGAAGTTTTTCCACAATGATTTTAACTACCACTATCTGCTTCTTGTTAATCTATTACAGTAATACATTTCAATTCAGGAAGGGGAACTATTAACATTTTTCACAATTTGAAAAAAAATGCCTGCCTTCGTGTCCTATACTTACTTATCAGATACTTGAAAGTCTTTCTCATGGGCAAGACTCAAGATGACATCTCTAGTCATCTGT
Organism: Maruca vitrata; assembly: GCA_039566165.1. Taxonomy (NCBI): domain Eukaryota; kingdom Metazoa; phylum Arthropoda; class Insecta; order Lepidoptera; family Crambidae; genus Maruca; species Maruca vitrata. The sequence goes on from CM076920.1 coordinate 1,020,084, forward strand.
CATCATAAGAAATAAAGAAAACGTTTATTTAGTGAAAACAAAAATAAGACTTGCCCGTGACCATGAGCACTGTAAAGTGCTCGAAACGTCAAGTCTCTAAATAATATGTTTAGAATAACAATACAGTTTTATTTCAAATTTGTTGTGTATGCGCAAATATTAGATAATATATCCCCTAAAAGTATAACACTTCAGCTTGATGATTCAGGTGCTGCAACTTCCACTTCACGCATTATCTAGCAAATGAAACCAATTTAATCATCTCAATGGCGTCATAGTGGCACATAAAGCAATTTGTGCGAGCGACCGCCACCGCCACCCCTAGTTGTCGCCGTAATATTATAAAAAAGCAAAGATAAAAAAAGAGGGAAAATTGTTATCATAAGACCGCTAGGTGTACGGACGCGGTTGTGCGAGAATGGAGCAAGTTTTATTTGTTGTTTTAAATGCTATTAAAGCTAAATTAAAAATTTTATACAAACTCGGATGTTATACAATTATTTTTTATAATCGACTTTCAGGGTGACCTCACTCTAACAGATGGTAAGCGGCCGTGAGGTACCGCATATGAGGACAGGCAATGTGGTCCCTGTCTGTATGTATTGAGCCTGTCATTGATGAAATATTATATTTTCAGGTTAAGTACTAAGTTTCTTGCTGATTAATCATTTTTAACACCAATCTTCTTTGACAAGTTAAATCCTTATAGGTTGTCAAAATTAATCCATCGACAATCTTAAGTGTCGATGCTTTAAATAATTTTAATAAGTTATAAAACCAATATGCGTTACCTAAGCTCTACGCCATCAGCTTTGTGAAAAAATAAAATTAGTGAGTTTACTTCATCCCAAAATAGTCTTATTTTTGATTTAAGCATAAATATTGATTAATTTTGTTAAATACCTAGTTTGGTAGTACATAATTATTATCTATTACTATGCGCTAATACTATATTATAGTGTTTTAGTGGTACGTTTGAGATAAAACTAATATTACGGATTAAATTCGCTTAAGTTTGTTTGATCTTAATAAAATTGAATAACATTTACTTTACTATTTTTAAAATAAATTAAATTCAATTGTTTTGTATTTTAAATTCTTGGCTCTGTCTTGCATATCACCATCGACGGAGTAAGTTGTGTTCTTCGGCTGATAAAATGCAAATTTGCACGGATTCGTCTCAAGTTTTCTTATTACCCGCTCTAATAAACGGTCGTTCGCGCTTTGCTGTGTTTGGGTTTTAAGAAATTTAAGTATTTTTAAAAATATGTTTAAAAAAACCATTGTAATGTTATACAATAACCGCAAGACCACCGGCTTGACGTGCTTTCCGAGACCTCTTACTTTCTGACTTCGGGCTGGGTAATTTAACTGCAGAAAAACTAACACAAATTTTGCCCGACCCCGAACTCGGGCCGGGGACCTCTCGGTCCTCGGTCCTTGCTACCAATAGACCAACGAGGCAGTTAAAAAATGTTACCAAAGTAGTGACGTTCCAAAAACATTCTCTTTACATCGCATCGCAGTGGGCTTGCTACATCAGCTGTAGAACGGACAACCGCTGGGGTAGACGAGTTCTGGAGTGGAGACCGCGTCTCGGCAAACGTACCCGCAGGCCAGGTGGAGTGAGGATCTGCGTAGGACGGCTGGTAGTAGCTGGATGCAAGTTGCCGAGGAGAGAGTCCAGCAGTGAAAAGGAATGGGCTGATGATGATAATGATGAAAAACATTCTCATACAAAAGCCTCACTTAACAACAAACACGTATTAATGCTAAATAATTTACAAATTGCCGTCGTCACGGGTGGTAGGGCGGGCGGCGGGCGGCGGGCTTTCCGCCCCAGTTATCGCGCGAAAACTTTCAACCAATCCGATTTACCTGACTTAATTACGTTTTCTACTATTAAAGCTCTACGGTGGGTTGATGAAGATTGGTCGTTGGGGATGTGTGACCATTTAGTATTTAAGTTTGAGGGCTTGTGTTGATAACTAAGTCAGATTGCGCGGCCAAGCGTCGATGGCCGAGTGGTTAAGGTCGTTGCTTGCCATGCGAGAGTTCGCCAGTTCAAACCCCGCCACGTACCACTTTGTGTTTTTCAAATTTGAAATTCAGTTGTACGATTTACTTATTCGACGCTTTGACGGTGAATGAAAACATCGTGAGGGAACCTGCACACCTACGAATATATTCTAAGGTTGTGTAGTCAACCAACCCGTGCTTGGCCAGCATGGTTGACCTTATTGCGCTAGTTTAGGGTAGGCCCGTGCACCTGTAGTGGGGACGTATATGGGCTGATGAGGATGTTGCACGGCCAAGTGGCATTGGCCAAGTGCTGTTCGGTGGCCGCTGGTCACTTAGTGCGCGTATAATGTCACCGAATATTAAGTTGGCTGCAGTGAACTGGCTGACTAATGGACGGTGGCACTAACAGATACTCTGGTGACTATGAGAGCTCTAAACGCCGGGATTTCTTAATCATTATCGAAAACATCTCATTATAGGCGAGTTTGATTCGTAATTAGCATTATTCTAAATACACTTGTCTCTCATAATAATAGATAATGCGACAAATTAGTGGCTAATCCCCTTGGCTTGCTAAAAGTAAGAACTTAACGTAGTTTACGTACATAAATCCACTAGCTAACAAAACCAAAAAAAGACGTGTGGCACTCGGGGACTGCGGTGTATAGCTATTGCATAGCATCGTCCGATTTCGGAGCAGCTCGTCTCGATTCGTGCGAGTTTCGTAGAGTCGTACAATACGTCTAACCGCACGCACACAAACACCTTTGATTGTGAGTTTTTTTCGTTACGGAATTTCTTGGATCGGTCGCCGCGCTCAAAGCCCGCGATAAAAGCTATGCAATAGCTTAAAATGGAAAAACAACTCCACAAGATTTTTCTATCCGAAAAGATGAACATAAAGACTACTTTAGTTTTAACTACAATCTCCAAATCTAACCTACTAACCTACAATGTTGAAACATCTTTTAGTTAAACATTCAATGCTAACTTAATATTGCAAACGGGCCAATCCTGACCGTCGTCACAATGTAACCCTGCAAAATTCGTGTGTGAAATATCAGAAGTTCTCAAGATCTTAGTATGCAGGGTCTGGGGGTGGATCAGGCCCGCGAACGTGTCAATTATCGAGTGTTACGAATTCATTATAGGGTTAAGAGTTCCGGGTTCGATGTTTGAGGGTCATATTATATGTATTTTGAGAGAGTGTAGTATCATACGTTTTAGTTATTGTTAAAACGTTAGTGACTGTAGTCCTTCTTAATTATATAATCTATATTAATATTATAAAGCTGAAGACTTTGTTTGTTTGAACGCGCTAATCTCAGGAACTACTGGATAGAATTGAAAAACATTGTATTGTGTTGGATAGACCATTTATCAAGAAAGACTTTAGGCTATATAATATCACGCTGCGACCAATCATCATCATCATCAGCCCATATACGTCCCCACTGCTGGGGCAGGGGCCTACCTTAAAATAGGGCGATAAGGAATTAGTCAACTACGCTGGCCAAGTGCGGGTTGGTTGACTTCACTGTACACAACCTAAGAATTTATTTGTGGGAGTGCAGGTTTCCTCACGATGTTTTCCTTCGCCGTTAAAGTGTTGAATAATCATTATGACATTAAAGTTTGAAAAACATTGTGGTAAGTACGTGGCAGGGTTTCATGAATGTACTGTAGCGGTACCATGAGTTGGCTATCGAAAACTTACGTACGTTAAAAACCTATCGAGCTATTTTTTACATACGACCGATTTTAGTTCTTAGCGTAACCACCAGGGGCGCTGTACATGTTTTTCATAGACATATTTACGTAGGCGATATCAAATCCGTAACTTTTAAACTCATGGTAGCGCTATTGTACATTGTTAGGTAACATCAAAATGCAAAATTATTACTAATATGATCGGGCGTTAAGAAACGCATTCATTATTCAAGCTAACAAGGTTTACAACGCCCCAGATGCAAGATAACGCGCGGTATTTAAACACGGTTGCTATACTTTTATATTTAAAATATTTTCTAAGGAATTCACTAATACTACGAAAAAAAGATTGCTCATATAGCAGATACAAATAAAAATGCAAAGTTTGCTAGCTTTTAGTCTAAATTTCAATGTGAACTTTACTTTGGTACTTGAAATAAAACTAATTTAACGACACTAATTCAGCGAACATTACACATTTGAAATAATTTTACGGGGAGGCCTATGTCCAGCAGTGGACAAAAGTGGGCTGATGATGTTGATAATTTAACGGATTAAACTCGGGTGTAAGTATTGTTATCCTAAACATCTTGCTCGTGTAACTCTATATAATAAGGTTAGAATAACAATACACGCGAGTTTAATCCGTAAAATTATCAACATCATCAGCCCACTTTTGTCCACTGCTGGACATAGGCCTCCCCGTAAAGTTATTTCAAATGTGTAGTGTTCGCGCATATAATAGACCATACTATTTATTTTGGTATTTATTTCTTAGTACCAGCGAGTTATTGTTATCTTGAATCCGATCCCGTCTGAGAGTCTGAATGCGCTCCGATTCACTCGACATCGCAGTGACTACAATAAAATCAACTTCCACCATCTCACCGAATGTCCCAAATATTTAAATCGTACAGTTTTCCCATGCCGAGATTGGAAGTCGAAAATAGCCTATTACCTCGCTCTGAACGGGCAATATTGCCTCTTTATCCAATTTAACGTTCGTACTTTACCATTTCTTAGACAATTGCGATTTATTTTTTGAAAGTTTGCGAGAGCTTTTGAGAGATTTATCGCGGAAATTAGGTTTGAAACCTCGTTGTTATGGCGTGTGTATTGCGGAGGTTTTTAACTTGCGATATCATTTAAAACACATTTACACAGTATCTTATATGAATGATGATTGACTTGATTGATTGACTGATTTATATCTGGATATCAACGATTGTTATTCAACCTACAACCGAAAACCTATTGTACAAGTCAGTTGTATAAACTTAATATCGCGAAAGTACCTTTTAACTCCTTGCACATTAAATAAGTAACAGGGAGGGTAACTGCGTATAAAAAATTAACTAGATGGCAATACGTAGGCGTGAGGTCCAACTGCAGCATTATCGTTATTACGCGTCGAATAATTGAATAAAATATACACAAATATTAAAATTCTTAAGATCTACAATCACACCTATAATCGTCAGGCTAAGTTATATGGTAACGGATATTCAAGGAGTACCCAAGTATCCAAGTTAGCTTAAACTGAAAACAGAAAACGGCTAAGTTTTAAGAAGGTCTCCAATCAGACAGGCTTGTAATCTTAAACGTTAAACGCTTGTTTCTATAACTTAAAATAAAAATATAGCTTTATCCCCCAAAATACCTACTTAGGTTGCAAGCGTTAATTTTACCAGGTCGTTTATTTTAAACCGGGCTTGCACTACATTTCGCTAAGAGAGGCGTATATTGTGGGCCTTAATGGGTGGATTGTTTTATAGCACTCATTATAAGCGAATCTAGTAAGGGGTATTAATTTACGTACCCTGGCGTTACCCGGCGATATTGGCGGGTAAATTGGTGGAATTTGATAGCCCAGGGAAGCCCGATGTCTGCCGGGAATGTAACGTATTAAGGCTTTTAAGCACGTGTCTTGAATGTTTACATGTCATTATTTTAAAATTAGTCAGTCGGATGCAAATAAACTTACGTATGAGCGAGATATTCTCTGTTTGTTCCGTGTCTGGGTGAGTAATTAAATAAACTTAAGTATATTTGTGTATCCACTGTTGATTCTGATATCCTTAACACACACGAGTGCCTACTTACGGGATCAGATCAATGCACGTAAAGTTGTGTAATATAAAAAAAAGACGTGTGGCACTCGGGGACTGCCGCGGTATAGCTATTGCATAGCATCGTCCGATTTCGGAGCAGCTCGTCTCGATTCGTGCGAGTTTCGTAGAGTCGTACAATACGTCTAACCGCACGCACACAAACACCGTGCCGAAGTCTACCGAACTGAAACGACGTTAGACGATTGTGAGGTTTTTTCGTTACGGAATTTCTTGGTTCGGTCGCTGCGCTCAAAGCCCGCGATAAAAGCTATGCAATAGCTTAAAATATCTTGGTTCAATTAGGCTCTGATAAGCAATTAAGGAAAAAATGCTCCGTTTAACATACTCGACTTCGTTGCGATCCAAAATAGTTTAACATAAGTCGATTCATATCAATTGAACTTGCCAGCGCTCTAAAATAAGCCGCCTATATATGCTAAATCCTCCATAAGAAACTAACTAACTTGGACTAAGTGCTCATATCTCTATCAATATCAAATCGCTAACGGTGCACCGCCAGACTTATTCATTCCAATTCGAAACTTCACCGTCTCAATATCTCGAAACTACACAATCTCATACTACTCATATCTTGGAACCAATTACATTTGGACCTATCGGCTGATAGTCAGATGCCTGGGGCTATGTAGAATTAAAACGCAGCCAATATAAGTAATGGTCTAAAGATTTGACATCGGGATTTCATCGGAACGAGATCTGAGATTGGGAAAGTTCTTTTGTAAGGTAAACAATGAGTTCGGGAACTGTAGCTTTCGTTCAATTAAGTTCGGTTAGGCGTTGTTTCAAAGCTGAAAATTTAATTAGTATTAAAGTTTTTTATTGTTACTACATATACCGCCAATATCCGAGATAGAAAACTTTACTACAATTTTCAATTTGTACCAATTTTATCAGTTTCACACTTAAAATTTAGTTACCAGAGTTGATTAAAGATAGAAATCGGTGCCGGCGGTGTTGTGAGTGAAGGCTATGTCAGGTACCATGACACCGTCAATAGGCGATGAGGTACACCTCGGCGTTTTAGTCAGTATACCCCCTGGGCATTGCACTCCGCCCAGGAGTCGCGGCTGGCATTTACCATCTCTTCGCCTGGTTGGGAGTCCGACACACCACATGAGAGCAGAGCATTTAACCGTGTTAAAAAAAAAGATAGATTCGATTTCGATTCGGTGACTGTAGTCAGTGGACTACAGTCACTTACCAAAGTTTCCAACACTAGTTGCTAGATTGCTAAGGTTTAAAATAATTGGCACTGAAGATTAAGGGGAATACATACTAGTATACTACAGTACGGTACCCGTACAGACAAAATCCCGAAATTACGAATCCACCTTAATTTAAGCCGTGCAATACCGGTACCATTATTCCCTTCAACTCGCAGCATTAAGTTGGCACAAAGGGCCCGAATCCGAAGATAGTTGGAGTTTCCAATTTTCATGATGCAGTCCTGATTGACTTTTGGGAGTTTTGCGAACTTCCTATTGTTGCGATTTAATGAGCTGCGACTTAGCGTGGTAGCGCTCGCTTTGATTCAAGATAGAGGAGGTTCTATACATAAAGACGGTAAAAGACCACTTTGTCGTTGGAAAGTTATTAGATGTAAAAGTTTTCATAAATCATTAATACTGTAAAAAGTAATAATGAATGGCTCGGTGGAACAGTGGTTAGTGACCTACGGTTACTAGAGTCGTGGGTTCGATTCCCACCCGGGAAAAATATTTGTGTGACGAACTTCGATGTGTTTTAAACATTTTAAGTATAGATGTGTTTCCACTGTTGATTCTTATATTTGTAACACAAGTGCTTAAGCTACTTGCCACTGGATCAGATCAATGTATGTGATGTTGCGTAATATTAATTTACAAATTTTAGGTATACCCATACCACTGAACCGTAAGAGTTGAAAAATTCCTGAACTAAAATAACAAAAAATATTTATTTCTTTACAAAAAATTATATTCTTGATTAAAACATGCAGGTTTTTGTTGACACACAACACGCACTGTATATTAGTATTACTGAATTGCATACAATTATATCTGAAAAGCGCTTGTTGCATAATAAACCTATATTTCCATCCAATGGTTGTTACATTTTAAAAAAATACAATTTTACAAATAACTAAATATACGACACTGTCTGGTAAGCACTCGGTATGCGCGCACGCTGCTCCAATGCAACCCCGATTCCATATCGTCGTTTGTCTAACAACGAACTTACACGGCAAAGGAATTCAAATCCGGGCTCTTTGAAGGTAAGCCGGGTCGCGATATTTGCCTCCAAACTCAAGGAGCCGCAGTTTTTTACGCACAGTTTCATCTGAGAGTTGCGCTTAAACTTCTACCGGATTCTTACCTTGATAGCGGGTCGTCTTGCGTTTGCATTTGGAGTTCAAAGATGAATGAATGCAACAGCCTATAATACTTTTTTATTTACGATTTTGTTGGTAACATTTGGTCTTCTATGATGGCTAAGAATGATAGTTTCAGGTTTTATATTTTGTGAGCTCTTGGTACTAAAGTGAATGCGACCAATTGAACTTAATTCAGTCCTCAAAGATATTTAATTTTTGCCCGCATGCACTAAGAAACACTAATTGTTTTACGTAGGTGATACCATTATTTTTATTTTACACTTATCCCATTCATCTAATAAATAAAAGCGAAAGTAATTTAGCGAGAAAATAATATGAGAAACAAAATGGCAGAAACGCTTTGCAAATAAATAACGCGTGCTTATTTCGCAAGACCGAAAAGCCTTTTAATTACTCCGGGCGTCGTACCTACGTTCTGAAAAGCGAAAAAAGCGCTTTTTCTCAAACGCTCAAAAGAAATTGCTCCACACAGCCGAGGGGCCCAAAGCCGCAAAATCAATTCCTACTAATACGCGTAAGTGAGAGTCTAGACATTCCTCAAGCGAACGGACCTTTTTAACACAAAACAATTTTAATCTACTGGTAGATTATCCTCAGATTCTTTAGCCACTATCTCCTTTGGAGGATCAAAACTAGTGTGAGAGGCGGTGAAACGAAATCCACCCAACGGATTAAGTAGTTGCTTTGAATGTACGCTTTACAGAGTGTTGTAACAAAATTCTAAATAAGTGATAGTAACCCAAAGATTTTTGGAAGCCGACGAGTTGTTTTTTTTTGTGTAGAAATTATGAACAAATAATAGTATCAAGAGTTTGTATTTCATTATGACTAGTCAAATACAAGACAAACACATTAATGATTCTTATTATTCAAATTTATTTTATTTCATTAATTTGATATTACATAGTTGATTATTGTTTGTATCAATAAATGATCGTTATTTAACAATAAAATTAACACGTATCAGAAACAAAGAATAATTATGGGGAGTTCACAAACTTGATACTTTAATAAATTGATCTCACGGAAAACCTCCGTTGTTTGTCGTCACCTCTTGTACTATTACTGTATAGGTTCGACACAATAGCGCTATCCGCTCAAACTGTAAGTTAGACAAAGAAGGCCGGAATCAAAAGTAGTTTCACAGGGAGGTACCTTTGGCCCTACACTATTCGAATTGTTCAAACTTTCTCTTCCACTTTTACGTTTCCTTTATCCGTTTGAAAGTGTTCCTCTGTTAAATTATTTTTTGTTTCCTTCGTTCTCTGCGTTTTATGACGCGTGTGAGTCTTTGGAACTTACGTATAGGAATTCTTTCGGATTTCATTTGTCTTCTGTTTAGATACGTCGGTTTTATTACAAAAAGTGTAATAAAGTTAGGGCATTTTGTCATTCAGGTGACTACGAGTTTTTTTTTCAGGAAAGGAAAAACAAGGCATTGAAATCTATGTAAGGGTCATAGATAGACCCTTTGTTACGATGTAACCTTCAAATTTAACTTTAACAAAATTAACTTGAGCACTAATCATAAGTTCTGAACAAACGGTGAGGGTGAACTCAGAGATCAGAAAATGCATTAACTTGAAAGAAAGATTTTAAGGAAAAGTAATGGTTGCAACAAGCACACTGTCCCATATAAATTTTTGGAGTTAATGTAGTAAAATGATAAAAAAATTGTTATGTCAAATTAATTTTTACCAAAAAAACATATCAAATTCATACTTACTATTTATCGAATCAGTTTAAAATTTCTAATTTCTAGCCATTTTAGTAGTACGTTTTACCTAACGAAAAAAGCCTTCACTCCCACTCCATCAAGACGCCGAACATCCGCAATCTTAGAACGCGACGCTAATACCATTATTTCATCAGCACCCCGTCAACGTTTTTCATTAATTAGCACCCTTTATGAAACAATATGGACGCGAGAGGTTGCTACAATTGAACACTTGACTATGAGAGCAAAATTAATATTGATGCTACCCGGGATGTTATCTTTCGGTTTAATAATAAGGCTGCGGCTTCTTTGCCGAGATTGTGCAGCGGGTTGGTAATGAGATCGATACTTAATAGAATTTCGGCACGAAAGCATTATGGCAGAAATAGTCAGATATCTTCACTTTGAAATTTAGATGCATCCAGCTCCTGCGGTAGTTTGATGAAATTATTAAGTTTCGGCGCGAACGGGTGTGTCGGTAACGAGATTTTCTTGAAGCGATTCTGAATATTTTTTAAATCTTTGTAAATGTTACAAAACAAGGTTGTTATTTACTTTAGAGGACTACCTATTTGAAAAAAGTTTGGAAAAAAAAAATTGTTAGCTCGCGACCTTTATTTCTGTAAACCAGTTGAAACGTCGGGTAATAAGTAGCTATGTATTTATTACTCTTTTTTCGCGTGTAGACCAATATTAATTAGTTTCAATAAAAAAATATATAAATAAATGCAACGGGTTGCAGTACTGATACAACTAATTGCAATTGCAAATTGCCTGAGGTTGTATGCTAAATAATAATAGTAAAATGGGTGTTACTATAACGTTGCAGGCTTCATCAGAAATAATGAACCTAGGACTTGCATCGTCGGCAATGAATACGTAGCGGTGCATTCGGGTCATCGGGGCCAGACATAGGTCATGGCTTGACCTAGGCTCTACCATCGATACCTAGGACTTAGGCGTTTCAATCTTACTGGACAAGTGTCTATATATTGCTCAGTGTAAGGATTGAGGATTGAATGCAATAGGTGTTCAAAATAATTTGTTCAGCGCGAAAAATGTTTGGTAAAAATATCTGTAGCTGTCTCGGGCTTGCAACTTTCTACGTACGAAATTATATCAAAATTGGTTCTATACTTTTAGCGTGAAAATGCGACAGACAGAGTTGATCATTATTTTTAATAAGCATGTTATTATTCCGAGTACAATGAGATGTTGTGGTTCTTGTACATCTTTTGGTTCCTATTAATTTATTGTTAAAAAAAATACGAGTATAATACAATAACATGCAAAAAAGGAAGTAAACTATCATTTGAAAAATATTAAGAGAAACGAATCAGTTAAATCAGTAGAATCAACTTTTGGTCAACGTTTCCTCTCCAGTGTTACTTTGCTCTTAGAGATATTCTAAACAGAGATAAAGTATCCTGATGCTATCAGACCTTTGTTTATCTTTAAAATGTATATGTAGAAACCACAGAGAAATTAAATTACAGTTTATGTCATTCCATGGGGCATTTTATATGTTTTAAGACTTTCACGTTCTATCACATATAACAGGTTTTGAAACTGTGAAAAACAGTAGAAAATACATACTTAGTTACTGTGACGTCTACTGGGACAGTTATTATTATATTTAATATTTTATATTAAAATATTAGTAAAATAAACAAATTTTATTTTAAAAATAAAGCATTCCGGTGTTTTATTAATTTTCAAATAGCGTTATTTACCAAAAATTTGCGACTACGTTAGAACCAAATTATCTATACAACTGTCAATCTGTTTATAATATTAAAATAAAGACTTTACTTAACTTGCATGAATCTTTATCGGGTACTTACCAATAACAAAAAAAACAATCAAACATTTTTTTGTCTATCTGTCTGTTTATTTCCGCTAATTTAGAAACGGGTGAACCAATTTTGACGCGATTTTCACTAATAATCCTATACTAAGCTATGGCTAATCAGGTAGTTTTGAATAAATCATTGCTGCCAAAACCTTTGATAACCTTTCATTTGAGGCGGGAAAAAACGTGGGCTAGGCGCTAGTTATAAATAAGCGTATCGTTTTTTTTTTCAAATTACTTTGCTATGAAATTTTCATGTTAAGTAGTAGAGTTAGAGATTTTTAAAATGGCAGATTATTTAAAAATAAACCGTTAATTGGATTATTTCTCTAAAAACGTCATCAAATGCCCGTTCACAAAATAACAAGTATCACTCTTACACTAGCAATATGCCTCGTTTAATTCAAATGAGTCTTAGTGTTCCGAGAAAACACTTGTAGAGTTCTCGAGTGCTTCATACTCGTATAATTACTTCTGAATGCTTCGTGCCTCATCAAAACAGTGCGACTTTACTTCGCGTCAAACAATTTCATTACCATTTACTTTCGAGGAGGGCAATTCACTTCTCACTAAAAGGAGTAGGCAATTGAATAATCTGCGTGCCTAAAATGGCCGCTTTGGTGGAACATTATCTTAGACATTCATTTTAAAAAAATTGTGTGTGAGAGTTAAAGGACTGGTTTTATTCGATAAAATTTTATTATAATTTACACACATACATAAAATCAGACCTTGTTCCCAAGGGGAAGGCCATGAAAGACCATCAATGACCAAAATGGTCAAAGGGTCAAATCTAAAGTACCCGTAATCGACGAGCATGCTAGAAAAGATTGATGAGTGTGAATAAGCGAAAGTTGTTTGCCAGGATTGTAGCACATGGCAGGAAGTGATATCTGCTTAGCCCTCTGGGAAATATGCGTAATTTTATGAATGTATTATAATTTAGTATAAAATTACTGTTTACTAAATTTTTTAGCCAATTTCATTCCACTGCTGGAGAAAGGTCTCCTTCAAACCGGTCTAATATCCCTTTTAATTACTATAATATATGGTGCGGACTCTTTCATTAGATTATTTTACTCTGAAAATAAGTAAATAAAAGTATACGGACGTTAATATCAGTGGAATCAGTCTTGGTAATTCTTGTCATAATTATTAAAGGACCTTTCAATACATCTCAAAACTAAATATTAGTCTTTATGGGTCTACACGCGTTATTAGGAGTGGTCGCTCGCGACCATGATTGGTGCAACCCAGTCGAAACGTCGGGCAGTAAGTAGCTATGTAATTTGCTACTCCTAATAACGCGTGTAGACCCATAAAGACTAATATTTAGTGTAATGGAACGCGAAAGTCTAAAATATTACACATCGGGCAAGATGACAAATGACAAAACGTCGGGCAGTAAAAATCTTTATCGTGCGAAGACCTGCACTGAACATTACTACACCTGAAAATCTTTGTAAATCCTCTAAATCGGCCATTTTAAGCTCTTCCACGAATCTGAAGCGAGAGCGAGGAGCATTCGCGATCACTGCGTTAATTATCATAGTCTAGTGCACAGGCAAGTATGTAGTGCCTGGATTTGTGAATGTACTAAGGTTTAAGGGCGGTGGTTAGGGCCCCTTCAGGTAAATGCTATTTAAAATGTTCTACGATAGTTAGCTCAAGGAGTTACTGCGTAGGTATCAGAATCTAGCAGGTTTTTTTGTAATTGAAAAGGGACAAATCTCATAATGTAAAAATTCAAAGAGCTGCATGTTATAAAACAGTAGCAATAATATTGCTTTTCGATTGGGTTTTACCAATCATGGTCGCGAGCGATTCATAATCCTTACTTCCTTACTATCCTTACTAATATTATAAATGCTACTTTTTACCCGACTACTCTATAAAGAAGTAATGTTTTACCCGTTAAACGTCTCTAAGCGGACGGAATCGCCGGCGAAAAGTTAGTGTATTATAGTTTTTAATGTCAACTAACTACTACTAGTTACTATTAACTTTCCTGTGCAATCCCATAGGATTCGAACGTACAACTTCAATCGCGGTCTTGCTCATCTACCATGGCACGTAAGTTGTGATTCCTCTTTCAATGCTCAATGAACCATTAAACCAACAAATAGAACACAGCTGACTGGTTGCAAAATGACCAATTTCCTCACCACACTCTTAAAACATTACCTTCAAAGCCTCCCCCTCAAGGAATGCACAGTGGCGCCCCCCATCGGAATCAATTACAAATAAAAATCGCTCGTCACCTCGTGTGCCGCATACGAATCGGGCCGAGATCGTTAAATCACTTTGCCACAAAACCTATTTAAAAAAGCTATTTTTTATCCGGCCCCCATTTTACCTTGGAAATGCGCATAACTTCGGCGGGAGTGTGGCCATGTGTTTGGTGGGAAAGAGGATATTCCTCATTCTAGTTCTAGTTCTTAGTTTTCCACTTATTTTATTATTCGTTACAAGTTTTTTTATCGCAATTTTATAACATATTGTGCATTTTTGTAACAGTTTTATGAAAATTGATTAGAGAAAAATTATTTCAATTTCCTTCATTTGCTTTAATAAGGAATCCAAGAGTCGGATTAAAGTCGTCCACTGTTGAACTTAGGCTTCCCCACGTCTTCGCTAATGTAACTGCTGTCCATTCTCGGCTAGTCGCTTTCAGCTGCTACCAGCCGTCCTGAGCAGATCGTCACTCCACCTTGTCTGAGGGCGTTCCACAGCTTTATTATATTAAATGTAAGGTAAAAAGGCTAAGATTCTGTCTTTTATTTTGTGTTAAAAATTCTGTAATTTTCCATCTTAAACATGAAATCGTATCTCCATTCAATGATTATTACCGTCTCAATTCTTCTATTGTCGAAACCCATGGTCACCCTCCCCCACCTGATAAAAGAAGGTAGTAACACTAAGCCCCTTTCTTAATTTATTTCCGAAAGAATGTTAATTCGCCGCTTATCCCCGGGATGAGAAAAAAGATTTTGTTTCGCTTCCTTATCTAAAATTATATTCACAAGTTAGCATGAATTTATTTGGAGCCTTCATATAAGTATATGTATATTAATCACATGTAGAGTTGCAGTGAAATGAATAAATTGACTGGCTCGGTGGAACAGTGGCTAGTGACCCAGGATTACTACCTACGGTTCCAAGAGTCGTGGGTTCGATTCCCACTCGGGACAAATATTAGTGTGACGAACATCGGTGTTTGTTCCGTGTCTGGGTGTAATATTAAATATATTTAAGTATATTTGTGTATCCACTGTTGATTCTGATACCCGTAACACAAGTGTTTCAATGTATGTGATGTTGTGAAATATTTATTTATTATTTATTATTATTTAATTATTGTAGTAGTTTATTAACGGTTGATTTGAATTAATTAATAAAGTGCCACATCATTGGATTTTAATTCGAAAAAATAGTATGTAATGTAATTTTGAAGTGCTTAAGAACCAATACATTAAAATGTTTGTATTTTCCATAACCTCTGTATAGAAAAAAAAATATGTAAGTAAAACAATTATTATTTTATACAGGGAATTCAGTAGATAAATAATCGAATTCGGTTAATACGAAATTTTCCGAATCCAATAGTAGGATTTCATAATAGTTCTCTTGAAAAATAAAAGCTGTAGAGCCAGAAGGTTACCGGGTAATATTTCAAATCAAATTGGATGGAGTATTTGACAAATTTTGAGCATATATCTTTAAAGTGACCCCACTTTACCTTTGCATGGTAGATTTAGAGTGGGAAGCAATTTAACACGCTATTATTTGACTTTGAAGCTATATAGCTGTACTATTATATTAATATGGGAGTTAAAAGACTGTATTTTTGGTTCCTTAGTGGCAAGGTACCGAGGCACAGTGGTCGGGCGTTCAAATCCCGGGTTAGCAGAAATTTACATCTTTTTTTATGGAAAGAAATTACTCAGACACTGAAAATGAAATTTCAGGAACAATGAGTGCTTTATTCATTTATTTATTGTGGTATTATATATAATTATATATTCATACACAGTACTATAAATAATCTTCATTGTACGAAATATAATAGTGACATTACTATGTAAGTTATATTTACGAGTAGGGGATCCTGTTGTACCTAGGCCAGTTTTTCATATTTTTATTTATTAAAAATAAATGGTAAGAATAAGATCCGTCGAATATGGAATAATGGAAAGATCAGTTAATCACCTACATAATAAATACATAAAATATGAGGATTTTCGGTAAACTGGAAACAAAAGCAACTTGAAAAAAAGGGAAAACTGTCCAAGGTACAACAGACCTGATGTACCTTGGACCGTTCCAGTTGTACTTTAAACAATCCAGGGTAGAATGAAGATAAACACTAGCAATTGCAGCAGAGTTTTATTTTTAATATAGGTAAGTACAACAATAATGCTTTTACCTGTAATCAACAAGAACATTAATGTAAATAGCAAATAGTTACCTTAATTAATAGTCTCTTGTCTCTTTATTTTGTGTCAATAACATAACAAATGTGTACATATTTAAATATTTATTTTTGGCCTTATATAAATAGAATGAAAATATAATGAAAAAATATTTCTTTATAACGTTATATTATCTATATCAAAATTATCTATCTATTATCTATGTCCAAGGTACATACTCAGTTGGGGGGCCAAGGTACAACATCATAACAATTTTTAGTTACAACTTGTTTAAACACACTTTTAATTGAGGTTGGGTTCTGACAACTATACTGTCTAAAACCTTAATAAACTGAGATTATATCGGAAGTAAAAGATATTTTATAAATACATATCGTGACAAATTAAGAGGCCATAAGTAAATTCCAAAAAACGAACTTTTAAGGCAAAAAATAATAAATTACCTTTTTTAACTGCATTGACCCGGCGCCGGCGAATCACAACTAACTTCACGTGAGTCTTATCAAAGCAGGCTTTGACTGCCATATACAATATTATTGTAAAGCGAGGGAGTTAACGAAAAATTACAATTGTCCAAGGTACAACACTGTCCAAGGTACAACAGGTTCCCCTACATAACATAGACGTAATTCTGAAAGTTTGTATAAAAACTAAACAGATCCAATTAGGTCTTCCAGATACTTAGTGTAATTATAACGAGAACTTCATTTATCCCTTAAACATTTCGTTTTCTTTTGATCGCTAGACTTAATCTAGACACGCGGTAGCGTGTCAAGCCAAGTTCAAGAAACAGAACTGGCGAGCCGCACCGTGTGTAATATTACACGAACCATTTGGAACCACTTTTGAACCCCTCATAAATCAAAAACTATTTCACATAAACGTATCAAATTTGGCTCATATATTGTGACTTGCGAGATAAAAATGTGTTCTAAATTTCATAAGCTTATCTCAAACAGTTATTTAGATATTAATGTCCAAAAATCCTCATTTTTATCATTGACTGACTGACAGATCAAAATTCTAACCCAGTTCCAAATGACCTAGAGAGTTAAAATTTGGTATGCAGATAGGTAATTACATGAATGCAAAGGAAAAAATAAAAAACTGGCAATTTTTTAATTTTTATAAGAGGCTAACAAGATGACCTCACTCCACCTGATGGTAAGCGGTAGTGAGATCCACATATGAGGTCGACAGGCACAATAGACCATGCTGCGGTTAGGTTCTATTATGAACGCTTAACATAAATACCTAATTAGTGCCTAATCACGCCTATATACCGGGAAAGGCAGAGCACTAAGTATATATTTAGGTATACATACTTACTTATTTACAATTAAGAGTAGGTACTTATAGTCGGTTTTCATATTTATTACTTAGGGTTATACCCCGTAAACGTAGGAAAATACAGTAACTGATTCAATTGTTTTATATTTATAAAGTCTAGTTTTAGTTTTGAATTTGTCCTTTTCAAAGGACCTACGGCGTTACGATGATATATACTTTTCTACAAAAAGTAATGATATCCAATCAAAAACATAAATGTGAAATGAGAGCCAAGTTCAATATTATGATAATTGCCTTGGTTGTTGACTTCAACGACAAAAGAAGTGAGATCTAAATGGGTGCCAAGTTCAATGGTCAACCCTGAAATTTATTTATAAGTAACACTATAACATACCTATCATATCTTCTTATAACAAAAGATAATGTATGGTGGTAGCCTATGAAGGTCTGTCTTGGCTAGTTTCTATAAACCTACCAACGTATTATTATGTTCGCTCGCTAGTTTCTACCAACAATCCAAATTTTCGGAATTATAAAATAAATACCGACAAATACCAAACTAACCAAGACAACTAACTAGACTACTAACTAACTAACTAAAGAAAACTAGCCAAGACAGACCTTCATAGGCTACCACCATACATTATCTTTTGTTATAAGAAGATATGATAGGTATGTTATAGTGTTACTTATAAATAAATTTCAGGGTTGACCATTGAACTTGGCACCCATTTAGATCTCACTTCTTTTGTCGTTGAAGTCAACAACCAAGGCAATTATCATAATATTGAACTTGGCTCTCATTTCACATTTATGTTTTTGATTGGATTATAATTTTAATGAACTAACTATCAATATAATTAAGACACATTAATCAATACGACATGGAGCATTTTTCATAATAGAGAATTTTACTGTGTCTAATTACCTACACAATGGGACATTATATATTGGCATGATGAATTTACAACGATTTTATATTTTAGAATGTGAAAGTACAAAGCACCTGGCAGGAAGTGATCTCTGCCTACCCCTCTGGGAAAAAGGCGTGTTTTATGTATGTATGTATGAAAAGTACGAAACATTTTTCAATGATTCCTTGAAAAAGCATGTGATCTCGGGAACGGCCCGGTCGTCAAGGTCTTTTTGGGGACGAAAAATCGATCTAAATATACACGAATCGAAGAAGGGCGGGCCTCTAGTTAGTTATTAAAAGAATACCCTCTTTTTTAATAAAAAATGAATAGTTTTTATATTTTGATGTGGTTTTTAATAACTTACTAATAAAAAATAAATTGTAGTATGGTAGAAAATTAATTTAAAACTACTGTCACCTTCAGGTAACACCGGCAATTGAAGCGAATACAAATTCCGAATCGAGTCACTCACTGAAAACCTCAAAAGAATTGTTAAAAATAAAAACCTAATTGTACCACTCACCTCGGAGATCCGTACAAATTTAATTTACGCCCTAATAACCGTTGAGGTTCCGTCACTTCCCCGTTTTGTTCCACTATCTCATAAAAGATTCAGAAACAGGAAAATTAATCTCAGACAATGGGCGACCTGCGGCGGATCGCTTTTTTTATTATGCGAGTTGCATCGGCAGTTTTCATATTCATTTCTCATTTTGCAACGTGACGTTTGCACTAGGTTGTTTTTTTATTTAGTTCATTTATTGTTAAGGAATACATTATTTGAAATAATACTTTAACGGATTAAGCTTGCGTGTATTTTTATTCTAATCATATTATTTAGGGACCCAAAATTTCGAGCTTTTTACAGCGGCCCGTGGTGACCTCGAGTTTATTAGTTTTATTTCAAATGTATAGTGTTGCACAAACAAAAGACAATACTATGAAATATTTTTTTTTAATGCAGGTTATAAATAATTCATTTTCATCTCAGACAATTTTCAACAACTACAAATCCATTAAATGAAAAATATCTTATAAAACATAGTTGATGACCATTAAAAATAAGCCTTAAAGCTAAGTCTAAGTCAAAATTTATAAGTTACAAACATTTGTACAAAAATGTCATCTTCTTTCTTATAAATATTCGTTAGTCTGACTAAAACTCGAGAACGCCCGGACCGATTTAGGTAATTTTGGTTACAAAATATTCGTCGTAGTCCAGGGAAGGTTTCAATGAGAAAATATAGAAAAATAATCAGTATTGGCGGTATGAAATTCGCCGGGACCACTAGTAGGTAATAAAAATAACTACGAACTTGAACTATATCTGTTTTATTAATATTAGTTAAGACATCTAGGTGGTGGGATTCTGGACAACATCTACTTGGAGTGGAAATAATTATTACCTATATTATTTATCGTTTGTCTTTACAATTTAACTCTTTTCTATTAACATATTGGTATATTAAAGCTTTCAAACAAAACGTAGGCAGTACATGATTCAATTATATGTTTTTGGCCGGAAGTAGAATGTACTCAAAATTTCACGCGAGCTCGGGGAAAAACTGCAGATATTATTTTTATTCTATAAGTATCAATAACAAATCAGTTATCAAAGCAATACACAGTAATAAACACAGTACTTTACAACATTGAACATATAAAAACTCAATTCGATCATCATCGCCACAAAAACAAAACACACGCGGGAAGACACAAAATGATCCGAGACAAATTACTTATCCGGGAAAAACGAACTCACGAGCCACAACCCGCAAGAAACTGTTTTACATATTAAATTAACCGTTTACAAGCTTCTCTGTGAGACAGTTTTAGCACGTTTTTTGGATTCTGCACGGCAACATGATAAAACACTTAGACGAGACGCTTTGCCGCGGTTGCGGTGAATTCAAATTAACATAGATTCCTAGCGATGAGATCCAGCGTCTTATTTATAAGCGCTGTTAATTTGGTTCACATTACCGTGTTTACTGTTTACTTCCTCGTTCCGGAATAGGAGGTTATTTTTATTAGGACAGCATTTATATAAATATATAAATAAATATCTAGGACATTTCCACACACTGTCATCAGACCCCAAACTAAGCAGAGCTTGTACTATGGGCGGCAGAGACTGATTTACATACATATATATTTATAAATACATATTCACGCCCAGACACGGAACAAATACCGATGTTCATCACACAATATTTGTTCCGAGTGGGAATCGAACCCACGACTCTTGGAACCGCCAGCCAGGGTCACCAACCATTGTTCCACTGAGCCTGTCATAAAAAAAAGCTTGAATATCATGAATGTAATATAAACTTAAAGATCGACACTGGTTGTCATTCAGGTATTCTGCGTATCCCATTTAAATTGGCTCACAAAATTAATTAATATTCGATATGAATTGTACAGGCAAACATACATTATTTTACGTGATCTATTTATTTTTTAGTCCATTTCACATTACGATAGTTATTTTCTAACATATTAATGATCTGGCTAAGAAATTAATTCCTAATCCAGATTAAAAAGTTTAGCTCTGTTATTTAGTCACGTCACCCTTAACTAAGCCGTTGACATCTAAAACCTCTAACAGTCGAAAACTTACTTTTTACACCCAAACTATCCTATCCATTAACAACTAACAACAAACCGTCATTCGCTAATCTCACCCAATCGGATATACGTTAATTAATTTTGATTTCTCCTCTTCACCAAAGACCGATCTGTTGAGCTTCCCCTTAACGCGGCCCTCAGTACAATACAATTAATTAAGATATATATCGTATTGTGGCGGGATTTATAAAGGTCAATTTTATCTGTACGTGTGTCTTATTGACTGGGAATATCTGATGATTACTAGTGGGATCTGTAGACTAACGTAAACTTAGAACTGGCAATGAATTATACGATTTTAGACTCTCGCGTGTTATGTTCTTTAATTGCAATGAATCATTTACTGGATTCCCCTATGAACTGTTTGATACCCAATCTTGTTAAGGTATACTTGGCAATTTTTATACAGTATCTTTAAATATCAATGTTATATTATAAATATATATGGTTATGTAATGCTTCCATGTTCGGTCCAAATTTAATTATCTTATTACTCACTACTGGTATACTATTCATAAAAGACTTGTAAATTTAAAATTTTAAGTGCTAAAGCTTGCACTAGCTGTAGTAATATTTTGAAAAATGGAAAAAATTCAACTGCCTCATTGCGGCCCGGGGATTCGAACACCCGTCCTTCTAGGAATCGCGCCCAGACGTGCAATATGTCGTATTAATATATTCCGTATATGACCTGTTAGCCAAAGGTAGCGCCATCTACTATCAGTGACACACACTGACAGCCGTAGACATTTCATTAAAAAAGTGCGTTCCAACATCCAGTGTAGTAAAATGAGTTATTTCAAATACTTGACGCAACGACGTGGTACCTATCTCTATCGGTCATCATCTCATCGAGACGTTAACATGCAAAATATGCAAGTACATACCTTTATCCATATTCTAAAGTTCCCTAGTCCAATATGGAACTGCAGATATTTCTGTAAATTGTTTAATTCTATAAAACACTAGTGGCTCCCGGTAAGGCGAGTTGTGCGTCGGTGTAGCACGCACGCGGCTAAAGGAATCCTCGACATTGTTAGAGGATGCTGCAGGGTATGTAGGGGTCAGGGTCAAAAGATTTAATAGGGGTTTTGGCCTGATGAATCATCATCATCATCAGCCCATATACGTCCCCACTGCTGGGGCACGGGCCTACCCTAAACTAGGGCGATAAGGCCTTAGTCGACCACGCTGGCGAAGTGCGGGTTGGTCGACTACACAACCTTAGAATTTCTTCTTTGGTGTGCAGGTTTTCTCACGATGTTTTCCTTCACCGTTAAAGCGTCGAATGATGGTACATATGAATTTCAAATTTGAAAAACACATTGGTACCTGGCGGGGTTTGAACTGGCGACCTCTCGCATGGCAAGCAACGACCTTAACCACTCGGCCATCGACGCTTTTGAATACGCGAGAATTATAAAATTTAATAGAACAAACCACAAATGTTTAGTATATTAGTTTATTGCGAAATTTTTTATAGCTTATTAAAGTTCAGTCAGTCTCAGTAGACAATAGGCTAGTTTCCTAAGTCTGATTATACATACAATTTCACAATTAACAGTTACATATGGGTAAATCAATAACATAAGTGAAATCGAAATTAAAATTTCTTACGAAATGAGACAATAATAGGCATTTGAAGTTAGGTGGGAAAGTCCATTTTTAAAGTGCGAAAATTCAATGAAATAGTATGCCATCTTATAAATTACAAAATTAGTAGTAGCTTTCACTATGAGAACATATTCGTAAAAGCAACATTTGATATAGCTGCTGAGCAAAGCTCTTGCGATATTCATACTCGTATACAAGAGGTGACGTCATAGCCCGCTGCGACATTTGTATGAAGCGTTTTGATCTTGCCCAAATGATGTGCTATCGTAACTGTCAAATCTCCGGGAGATTTCAAAATATCACACCATTTTAACAGTACCTTTGCATTGTGTTGTTCATCCATCTATGTAAAAATTAAAAAATAGGAAACTACCCTATTCAAGTAGTAATTTTAAATAGTGCAATTGAAAATAGTGATTTGAAAAATAGTGTTTTTTTTGGCCTGCTTTTCCTTTGGTCAGTCTTTACTTGTAAAGTAGAGTAGGTTTAAATTAAATTAGAAAATATAAATTAGATGATGATAGATCAAAAAGATTATGATGTTCTTAGCCTCGAGGAATATTATAGCAGTAAGCTGTAATGTATATAGTAAAAGGCTATTACAGACAATTTAGAGTTGCAATTCAAAATAAAGATAACAATACAATAACTATATTATGAAATATCTTTACAGGGCTAGTTCTCACGAGCGTTACAATACACGCTAGTTTAAATTTAGAATTAACTAGTTATTCTTCTTCTTCTTCTTCTTATCGTATGGTTGATGAACAACCTGGTGTCAGAGTTTTTAAACCGCCCATAGGCCTCTGACATGGCTTCACACACCGTTGAAAAATTTCTCAGGTGTGCTGGTTTCCTCACGATGTTTTCCTTCACCGTTAAAGCGTCGAATGATGGTACATATGAATTTCAAATTTGAAAAACACATTGGTACCTGGCGGGGTTTGAACTGGCGACCTCTCGCATGGCAAGCAACGACCTTAACCACTCGGCCATCGACGCTTTTAACTAGTTATTAATAGTGGCAGTATATTACCTCACCGCAACCGATACGAGCGATACGCGTATTGAGCCGCGATCTACGATAGTGACAAGGAAGTGTGTCTTTATTAGGCGGCGCGGCGCGGTATGGGGAATTCTCTTTGCTATTTGTCTTGCTTTTAACTGTTAAGTAAGTGGAAATATATTTTGTATAATACAATTATGTTTAATGGCAATTCATTCCAAAACGCGCCGACGGCCGAGTGTCATTGTCATGCGAGTAGTAGCCAGTTAAAACCCCGCCATGTAGTACTGTGTTTTTTATATTTGGAATTCATATTTACAACTATTCGACGTTCCAACGGTGAAGGAAAAGATCGTGAGGAAATCTGCACACCACGAAGAAATTCTAAGGTTGTATAGTCGAACAACCCGTACTTGGCCAGGGTGGTTGACTAAGGCCTTATCACCCAAGTTTAGGGTAGGCACTTGCCCCAGCAGTGGGGACGTATGTGGGCTGATGACCATAATGAATTCCAAGATTGTAATGCATTAATTTTATTTTTAGTGGTTGATTGGTTGTGGAACAATAATCTTGGCCGTAGGGGAAATATCTAAATCTAAACTAATCTACACGGTTTTGTTCTCAATGTGATAATTACTCTTAGGTAAAACTCGTTTCGTTTAGTTCTAATAGTGTAGGTAATAGATTTTTATAAAATCAATTTGATCGCGTTTGCTTTTCTATTTGTTAATCATATATTTTGTTAACATTCATATTTTAGAATGTGAAACTAAATAAACTTAAAAAAGTGTTTACCTATCTCATGTTATAAATATTTGTCTATCGTTTTATTATTCTGCAGGATAACATAAAACTGCAAATTCCATTGACATCCCATTTCTGTACTTTTTGTCCGTATTAAAACTAATTCACATTAAATGCATCAGTCGGCTACATATAGCTTAATTTTTTAAACAAAAACGAAAATATTTTCCAACCTTTGCAGGGAGCCTGTTAACGTCTTCATCCACAACCCAACGTCTTGCCACCCGACCACATTGACTCGCCACCGGTCAATACCGCAAACCCCTAATTTGCCGGTTCATTTAACAGTCTTATGGAGTATGGCGCCGCGATAGATTTGGCATTAGATTGTCCGAATGGGGACCCTCCCCCCCAATAAATCTTGAAGCGTCAAAAAAAGGAAAAATGTGCGCCCCTCGTCTATATCCCTTGGTTCCGTGGCGTTGTCTACTGCGATTTTTTTTTATTTTTTTCATGTGTTTTATCCTTACTAATATTATAAATGCGAAAGTAACTCTGTCTGTCTGTTACGCTTTTACGCATAGAGTACTGAATCGATTGAAATGAAATTTGGTATAGATTAGTCCAGACCCTGAGAAACAACATACTACTTTTTAACCGACTGAGCTATATGGAAGTAATATTTTACCCGTTAAATATCTCTACGCGGATGAAGTCGCGGGCGGAAAGTTAGTTGGTAATAAAAGACTTTTTTAACGTCCTTCAATAAACTACATATTTTATAAATCATGGACAAAGTGAAGTTAACTTATGAACCAAAGTTAATTTGTTAATTTTTTTAATTTGGTGTTGTGTTGTGTGATTCTACAATAAAATCTGTAATTAGGTGTTATTATTTGTAATTATAGTTGTCCTAACTTACAACATAAACAAAACACTTGATATTTCTCACCTTGGTTATATAACATTATAGTTAAACTATGAGAGAACATAAGTAAAATACTTGACTTATCTCACCTTGGTCATTACATTATAAACAGCCGAAAAAAAATCTACACCATCTTAGTAACGCTATGAAAAATCTTACAAATTTCAAACAAACAAACTTAAAATGTCAAATATCACAACCCTTCCTAAGCGCAAAATTCATAAAAGACATGAACCCTCTCTTAAAAAAAATAATCGAAATATTCCGCTCCACGTATTACTACAATATCGATATTAAAAACAAAAGAGGTCGCTAAAAAACTCTAATCTTAAACTCGCCGATCCCCAAAAGGCAAACTACCGTAAATACACCGAAAAAGTCAAATAATAAAAAATAAGAAAGACACATATGAATGGTAATTCCCGCGCCCCTCCCACTCAAGCGTGGCGGGGACTCCATAAATCCAGTTCTGTCTGGATTATAAGGACTTATTGTCGGGATGATGCGAGCGGATGGGGCGCCACCTACGTCCAAAGTATCGCAAACTTCGATGCGTCTGGTCTAGTATTTGATCTTCTACGTTAGGGAATATTCGATGCGCACTTTTTGGCCCTTTTCCTTTGTCCTATGTCTAAAAAAATCTGGTCAAAAGTGTACCTTTCTTTTTATAATTAAAATACACCGGAAAACAAGCTTTTATAGGTGCACGTAAAAGTGTATGTGCTTTTGATTACAATATTTGATTGTAAATGCGTGGGGCACTGAAACAGGAAAGATTTTTTCCATCATGAAGTTCCAGTTCATATCTTCAGGCTCCATCATCAGATCAGCTCGACAGTACCATAGTATTGTATTGTCATTAAAATTTACCTAATAAAAGCGTGTTAAAAAGACTCTAATGATGATCTAACTCATCAGGTAGAGTAAGGTCATTCTATGAAGCCGCAGTAACACAATAGGCCCTATTGGGCCTGTCGATCTTACCCTAAGGGCCTGCTATGATGCCGTTTCATCTATGTATGTTTGTACGTATTTATGAAAAAAAAAAGATTGTGTTAATTTTACAAAATTTCGAATTATGAGAGCCTTTTAAAATGACGGGTTCCGAGTAAAAGAAATAGATTATAGGTTCCTATTGTTTTATTCATCCACCACCACCATAAAATTTCGTACCTACTACCTCACAGTCATAACACCACATCTAAAGTTACCATAAGAAATAACATAGTACATCTAAAGTTATTTATATTTATGGTTTCTACTTGACATTCGTGGTCAACTGTCACGGGTGCAGATAGTCGTTTTTATAAAAATAAAAACTGTCAGTTGACCCTGCATGCGCCTGAGGGCTTGCAATAGTCTCGAGATATCAAAAAATTTGGACGAGCCAAATAAGAGAACGTACAAAAAAATCACAGACATTTTCAAAGAAACAGTTGTACTAGTAACAAATTAAACCGTTGTTTGGCTATTTATACCGAATCCTCTTCCTCACATGGCCGAGATACCAGATCAGGCACTCCGCCGATTAATTGGCTTCGCCGGCTCGATCAAACTCTAAGCCTTATTTATTGCGGCTAAGCTCATGACGGCCGCTAAGATGTTTGGGGAAGATTTCTAATGTGGTGTCGGTAATTGTGTGGGATACTTTTTTCTTTGGTGTATTATATTGATGTGTGGACTAGAAGTGCAAGCTAAATTGTTAGATTTATAACGACATTTAGATTAGAAACTGCGATCATGTTGCCATCGTGTTTCGATGTGCCTACTTAAACTTTTGTGTATGTCTCGACTTACTAAGATCACCAACTAGTTGAATAATTATAATTAACTAGTTGAAATATTAGGTAAGGTGTTAAAGATATAAAGATAATTATGACGGAAGTTTTAAGCTATTGCATAGCTTTTATCGCGGGCTTTGAGCGCGGCGACCGAACTAAGAAATTTCGTAACGAAAAACCTCACAATCGTCTAACGTCGTTTCAGTTCGATAGACTTCGGCACGGTGTTTGTGTGCGTGTGGTTAGACGTATTGTACGACGCTACGAAACTCGCACGAATCGAGACGAGCTGCTCCGAAATCGGACGATGCTATGCAATCAAATATGCTATACCGCGGCAGTCCCCGAGTGCCACACGTCTTTTTTTTTCTCTTATTAACACGTGGTTTGACACTATTAAATTGAAGTACTTAATTTATTTTAATGTTAAATCTATTTTCGTATTTGTTTCAGTTTCTGGTGAAAGCTGTCTAAGAGGTAAGCCAATTTATTGTTAATATATAATGTATACCAAGAAATGAATAGCTAATTGTGTTGTTATTGAAATCTCGAGAACGCATTGACTGATTTCGTTGATTAATATTTAACACAGAAAGGTAAAAAAAAGTTTTGGCCGGTCATATCGTTTTTATAGTTCCTTATTACCGCGAGTTTATAATTAACTAGTGACCCGCCCTCGCTTCGCTTCGGTTAATATTAAAACCGTACTCTTAAATCCCTCTATCTATTAAAACACCGCATTTATCAAGTGCAGTTTTAAAGATTTAAGCATACATAGGGACAGACAGGCGCGGGAAGCGATTTTGCTTTATACTATGTAGTTCACTTGTCATCACTAAAAGGCAACGTGAAACCTGCAAACATACACTCCATTACCAATTCTTCGGACTCATTGAAAAACGAAATCTCTCCGTTGTTATTAACAGACGGTGAAACGGTTAATGCGATTCAATACTAATATTGGCGCGAGCCCCCAGTACTCAGCCCGTTGATTTCAATAAAATGAAAGCGTTTCACTTAGCATAGACCCGGGATATTTACAGAGTCGAGGGCACAATTAGTACCGAATGTAGAATTAACACTCCAGTTCTGAGATAATGATAATAGCCCGGGATTTTGCAATACATCTGATAGAAGACTCGGTTTGTTTTGATTTTATGGTGGGATTTACATGGAATTGTTTTGTGTATCTACTTACCTGTTATATGTTCAGTTAGCTAGTATGAGTTTGGATGTAAGTATTTGAGCTACATTTGAGCTTTGAGCTTTACAAAGGTGTATTTGTTTCTGAAAGTTTAGTCGGTATTTACTTGAAAATCTATCAATTTCAAATCTTAAAATCATAATCTACCTATTTATGGAAAAAAATACTAGGCGTACAGGCATAAGAAAGGCTATTTTAAGTTAAAGTTAACCAGAGTCGAAATAATAAATATCGATCAAATTAAAAGCAGTTTATTTCAGAAAGCGTCCCTAAATTTGGGTTCGTGTGACATCAGCATATATAATGATAGTCCGAGGGTTAGTTAAGAACGTCTGATGATTCCGCGGTCATTAATCTAGTTCAGGGAACGTGAGTCGACTCCATAATAACTACAAAAAACAGCAGAGACAACGAAAGTAAAAGAAATTGTCAACAATGTCAATTCGCCCTTTGTTCTGTACGGTTAGCATAAAAGTGTTTACTGGATATTTCAAAATAAAAAATAAGTTAACGGAAACAAGAATTATGTTAACTATGTTTTTATGATTTTTATGCATCATAAAAACATAGTTGCCACACACACACACACACATACAACCATAATGATAAATTAGATGTATGTACATAAAAAGATAAATATTATTTATTTAATCACAAAGTTTGGACGAAAAAAGTAACCTACTACTTCATTTAATATCTTTTGTAACTCTTTACCATTTTAGTGTTACTTACCGTTAAATTTAAGTATATTTTAAAGGTAGGCATGTGACGCCCTGAAATGGCATGTTGTTTTAAGCGGGCTATCCTATATTACTTTGTTTACTTTTTATCTCTAGTTCAAATAATAAGATGCACCAGCACTTGGCCTTCCCAAGTTTAGTGTAGGCCAAGTGCGGGTTGGTTGACTACACAACCTAAGAATTTCTTCGTGTGTGCAGGTTTCTTCACGATGTTTTCCTTCACCGTTCAAGCGTGGAATAATCGTACATATATTTTTCAAATTTCAAATTGTGGCGGTGTTTGAACTGACGAGCAACGCTCTCGCATGGCAAGCAACGACCTGTACCACTCGGCCATCGACGCTTTTTTTATTATTTGGCGATTCCTTAATAAATATTCCACCATCGTTACCGCTGTTTTTGCCATCGGTACATGTAGAAAGAACGCACCATGATAATAATGATGTATTGGCTCTGGTTATACGTGCGGCAACATCAAATTAGGGAGCTTTGCGTCTCCTTGACGGGCCTTCGGAATCCGGGTTCTGTACAAACAATATGAAGCTTTTTACCGAGTTATTGCTTTGGTTTTTTTTCATGTCGCAATGTGATTGAACATTGTTTCAAGATGCTATGCCTGTTTAATCATCAATAGAATTTAAGAAAAGCAACATTCAAATGAATTGATAATCTCTTTCTCTTTGAAGTCGGTTAAAAAGGCTGATGAAAATGAATCATAAATTAAGTAAATAAGTACTTACACATTATTATTGAAATTGGAGAAATTGTAAGCTGTTAAATTTGTGCGTTTATAGCCTGCCATAGGCTTCAAGGAGACACTTACAAAATTTGTGTTTCCTTGAAGCCTATAGTCGTAAATATGTTAGAAACTATTCCTGAGTGAGAATTATTATGTGCACAGAAGATCACCGCTAAGAAAAACCCAAAAAATTGGGGTGAGATTCATCCGCTCCCCACAAGTCCGGTGATGATGACGAGGCTACTCCAAGCTATCATCATTGTCAGTCAGGAAAAAACAACAATGCATATTTCTAATAATAATAAAGAAAAAAAACAACATTGCATATTTCTAATTAAAAACTTATTTGGAACTTTTGATTATGAAATCTCAACAAATGTCCTACCAACACGTCGTCCGCGGATCCACAAAAGGCCGTATCAATTTAAATTCCGCACCCGCGTGTGTACAGATCGCGTTACCGTTAAAAAGCTTAACAAAAATCAAACGTTGACAAACAAACAAACACGTGAACATGTTACAATCAAGCAAATCAAATATAAATTAAGTTTATCGTGTTACGAGCGCGGGCGGCGGCCGGCCGACGTGCCGGGAGAGGCAATGGCCGTGTGGCCCTCTGTTTGAAGAAAGGTAAAGTGATTGACCATTGAAAGTGAAAAAAAAACGTTTAAAAAATCTAAAAAAAAAAGTATAGGTACGAAGTACTTTTTTTTTAAAAAAAAGCCCACTAACACAACAAGTTACATAAAAAATTGTCAAAATGAGCAAGTTTACACTGTCGCATTAAGTAATATGTCATTAAATAATGTAAATGTTGACTGGCTCGGTGGAACAGTGGTTAGTGACCCTGGCTGGCGGTTCCGAGAGTCGTGGGTTCGATTCCCACTCGGGACAAATTTTGTGTGATGAACATCCAAGTTTGTTCCGTGTCTGGGTGTGATTATGTATTTAAGTATGTATTTATTTAATATAATATGTATGTATATCAGTCTCTGACGCCCATAGTAAAAGCTTTGCTTAGTTTGGGGTCAGGTGACCGTGTGTGGAAATATCCCAGATATTTATTATTCATTTAAATGTATTTTATTTTTGTAAACTTGTTTGAGATTACAAAATAAACTGTAGATATTTATTTAATTTAATTTTTATTAAAATAAATCAAATTTATATAAATATTGTGAAGTTTGTGTCAAGATTAATTGTAAGCCCAAACACACTCTGACCTCATTTATTGATAGAGGTTCAATAGTTTAGGTGCAACAATCAAAAGTACAAACAAATGTACATTAAAATATAAAACTTAATTCACTTTAAAGTTAAATTGGCATCTCACTGTATCGTAAATATAAAAATCATAGTACCTTTTCCATGATTACCGGTAAACACTTAGATGTAAGTATACAGCTCTTTTCAACAAAGAATCACAATGCAATTGTAATCAACATGCATATATCTGCATGTGCATTTACACTGTAGCCGCTTGTCAGTGACTCACAGTTGTGATCTGCCCATAACCCGCTAGATTTATACCTCGCGCCATTTTCGCTTATAAGAAACATTGGCTCACATCAACAAAGTCCTGCTAGTCAATTATCTTAAAGATTTACCGCCGCTACGACAGCTGTGATGAAAAAGCTTCGCAGAAGGGAAATGTCTTTTACTTTGGTTGGTTGTCTTCCGAGAGTCGGGGATTGTAAGTTCGGATGTCACGCTATCGTTATATGATTTTGAATGCGAAATTTAATGATGATTTTGAATTTTGGAGCTTTGTGACCTTTCCCATTCTTGATTTTTCTCGTGTGCGGAGTTTTGGTGGAGCTTTGAACTATTAGTTTGTGACTATTTATTTCTGAGATTAAACTTTAAAAGTTTCAAGTCTTAAGAAAAATGAACATTTTATTGTTTACTAAGGTAATTTTATGATTGTGTGACTATATGTGAACAGGACTATAGTGTAGGCATAATAATCACACAAAGATTGTTTAAGCTTCTATAGACAGACAGCATATGAGATGTAGATCTAGTTAGTCCGGTCAATTTAGACATTCGAAGTTACATAAATTCCCACCAAGCTGAAAATCGGTAAGGTTGCTTAAAATATCATAAAAAACAAAATTTGAAAGTTCCCCATCTTTCCCCTGTAAGGAAAAAATGTTATTCAAGGTCAAAGGTTAAAAAAATCAGTTTTGCGCGATTTTTAGCAACACCGTAACTTTTATCATAAAAATATGTATGACAAAATTACTTATCATCTAATTATCTATAAAAATTGTCTTTACACTTTGTTCCTAAGATTCACCGTTTTCACCTTGAGTGATAGTTTAATGTTGTATTTAGTATTAGATGTTATAGAGCCAACTGAAATACATCATTCGTGAAAATTTTAACTGTCTAGCACAATCGCACGGGGGCCTGGCAGCATTTGAAAATACAACTTTTTCAACTTTGTGCATCGCTTTATCTCTGAAATGGTGAATCTTAGGAATAAAGTGTAAGACAATTTTTATAGATAATTAGGTGATAAGTAATTTTGTCATACATACTTTTATGATAAAACTTACCGTTTCGCTCAAAAGTGCATAAAACTGATATTTGTGACATTTGACCATGAATATTTTTTTTGCACACGTCGGATCGATGGGGACTTTTGACATATCATTTGTAATGACGTATTCAAGGCCTGCACAAAAATCCAGCTTGTTGGGAATTAATGCAACCTTACCCATAATTTAGATGCTAATTTGACTGGACTATAGTTTTGTTTAAACTAGAACGTACAAAGACATCAATAATGCATAATAAGAAATCGGATACTCACCATTTTAACACCAGAAATAAACATAGGCTTGCCGTTTCAAGGCTCAGGCTTCAAAAGACTGGAAAGTCGTTCTTAGGTTTAAGCACAAAATTGTTTAATAAGATCCCACAAAATGTTATTGAATTACCTTTTTATAATTTCAAACTTTTTATTAAGTCGTGTCTTGTGAAAAAAGCATATTATAAAGTAGAAGACTACTTAAATGATAAAAATCCATGGACATGATGAGCTGCTCGCTTGGACATCAATGAATTATGTAACATGTGATTAATTTATTTACAACTTGACTTGCAAAAGTATTTCATGTAAATCTTTTTGCAGAATAAATTATTTCATTTAATTTAATTTCATTTCATTTCAATACATACTCGGACAGAGCTCTTCTTCTATTAAATTCAAATGTAATTCTACCCAATCGCCATCACCCAATTTTCACCTAGTCGTAGGCATTAAACCCTCTACTACTGCACCTTCTGTACCTACCTACCCTATGTAGACAGTTCGTTAGCCCACGCACGTCCAAGCAAATGAGACAGCAGGCGTGAATGGTATTGGCTCGCGAACTTTCACTTAATTTCAGACCTTACAAGGGATATTAAGTGTCTATTTTTAGCTCTGTTTATGAGGCGAAGAGTTCCGCTTGTGTATGAATCTAGATGCTACGTAAAAGTAATGACAATCTATTATCACACATGTTTTGAAATTTAATTTAAAGCAAAATTTTAAAAATATTTTATGTTTAATAATAACATTACATAGTTCATCAACAATATTTTAATACGTACCAGGAATTTGTTCTTTCATACGATGTCGCTACAGCTGTTAAAAAAATCAAACGAGAAATCAGTCTAATCTTATCAAGATTAAATAAACTCCATCATTTAGGATTAACTCAGTTTCACTGTTTTTTTAATTCCCGGCTAATTTCTGCCAAAATGTTCTTCTTTTCTATTTTTATCCCTCGGAGTTAAAAATTGGTGGTTGTACATCACAACGCAGCTTCGGAAATTACATTAAGCCGATGGTTCTGCATCTGACTTAGTACGGTATTTTCCTTATAGAAGGAACAGATAAATAGAAAGCTTTGTTTGCGTCCCCATATTGTAGGGTTTACGTTCTTTGCTGTTAGCTAATTGACAGATATTCTTATACTTTTTACCCGATTGCGTCAAAAGAGGGTAACGTTTTCCGAGAGTATGTATTAAGCTGTTAGATTATAAGCATATTTTAGTGATTGCTTTTATTTTCGGCACATTTCCATTAGTTCATTTAATACATCAAAATTTATTGTAGAAGAGAAGGTATTACACATAATTATATTATAATATAATTAGATCTACTAGTGTGAACTAAATCATCCGAGGCGATAGTATCCTTCCTCCCCTTTTCCTTCACCGTCATATATCCTTGCTACTCGTGGGAACGATAAGGCCTTAGTCGACCACGCTGGCCAAGTGCGGGTTGGCGTCGACGTGGTCCACAACCTTAGAATTCCTTCTTATTATTAGTTCCACTGTAATACATCAAAAGTTTATCGGTAGAAGAGATCTCTGCCTACCCTCTGGGAAAAAGGCGTGATATTATAATATAATTAGATCTACTAGTGTGAACTAAAAATAATGCAGCAGAACTGCGTAGCAAACAAAATCACTGTTACCAAGACCAATAAAAAAAACATCTAAGAACATTGAGGCTGTATTTAAACATTACAGTATGCAATAGCAAATTAGGCATCTGGAAATATTTTAATCTAGACGCGGTAAACGAAATAATAAGGCATCAATGAGACAGTCAATTGAGATAAGCATAGTGCACAGGACATATTATTATAGTGCACAAGTGTGCGCGCAAACACAAGTAGTAGACTCTTTTTCTTACACTCGTAGTTTAGTGAGACAAAAATCTGACCGATCACAAGAAGAGATCGCAGGACCACCTTACGTGCTTAAACGAAACATCTATAAAAAAAACGAGTACCACGTTGTAAACAAATACTGACTGTATAAAACAGCATGTGACAGCTACCTAGGCATTAGACAAATCCCAGGTCCACAACCTCGGTGCTAATATCCGATTTCTCCGTCCGCCCGGGCACACGTGGGGGCTTATTCAAATCCCGTCTGACATGCCCCTACGCACACTTGCGACTAATCGCATCGCTGTACGAGACAAGCTCGAACCTTATTAAGGAGTACCAGTATCGTGCAGTACGGGTATTTGCAATGGAAAGTACGGGTATTATCAGTCAGCTAAATATACGAGGACTTGTTACTTATTTTTTTATTATTATTGAATGGCTCGGTGGAACAATGGTGGTGTTTGTTCCGTGTCTGGGTGTGTATATGTATTTAAGTATGTGATGTTATCTGACATTTATTTTCTTGTTAATTGTATAAAGAATTACAATTAGTAAGCTTTTTGATTCGTACCTACCTACCAACCAATAAACCACCGAGACAATAAGTACCAGAAACAATCCTAAGACACGGCAATTGTTGTAGTACATAAGGCAACAGCAAGCATTATCAACAACTCGAAGGTTGATAATCCTATAGTATAGTTGATGATGATGATAATACAAAACAATAAATATTTCACAACGTCACATACATTGATCTGATCTCGTGGTAAGAAGCTTAAGCACTTGTGTTACGGATACCAGTATCAGCACTGGGTACACAAGTTTAGTTAAATGAGAATGAAAATGAAAAAATTGTAAACAAAAAAAACCGCCTTCAAAAACACGACTCACTAAAAATTACAAAATAATATAATACGAACATTAATCTGGGTATGAATTTGATATGTTGTTGAAGGCGGTGCCAATTAAATTTTTGAGGAAAACTGCGTGAAATATAAACGGCACCGCCTTCAACAACATATCAAATTCATACCCAGATTAATGTTCGTATTATATTATTTTGTAATTTTTAGTGAGTCGTGTTTTTGAAGGCGGTTTTTTTTTTTGTTTACAATTTTTTTCATCCTTTTTAGTGTTAATTTTTTTTACACCCTATTAGTTAAGCTCACCTATAATTCTACTGATATTATAACCAGTAGTATCAATATGTACACAGATTTGAAAGAATAATCCCTTTACTCCCAACTATTAAGGAGTTGACCTTCCAACATCAGCTCAGCATCATAACATTATGATTGCCAGAAGCAAATGCCAATATAACTTCAGAAAATATGTAAAACGCGGTACATGTGCCTATAAAATTTGAGGGTTGCCCTCGATTTCTCCTGGATCCCATCATCAGATCCTAGACTGGTCAACCTAATAGTTTAGCTCACCTGTAATGCTACTGATATTATAACTAGTAGTCTTAATATGTATACAGTATTAAAATAATTATTCTTTTACTCATAACTATTAAGGAGTTGACCTTCCATCATCAGCTCAGCATCATAAAATTATGATAGCCAGAAGCAAATGCCAATATGACTTCAGATAATATGCAAAACGCGGTACATGTCCCTATAAAATTTGAAGGTTGCCCTCGATTTCTCCAGGATCCCATCATCAGATCCAAGACTGGTGAAAATGGGACCACCTCGGAAGTGAACTCTATCCAAACAAAAAAAAATTTTTGAAATCCGTCTATAATTGACGAAAATATCGGTGAACATACATAAAAAAAAAAAAATATATATTATACATACAGACGAATTGAGAACCTCCTCCTTTTTTGGAGTCGGTTAAAAATGAAAAATATTTATTTAGTATCTTTACAATACATATACTTAACTAGTGGCTGGGATCTCCTTTCAAGTAATATATTAAGTTAAATATATTTAATAACATACCCAGACACGTAAAATATAGCTAGTATTTCATCATCATCATCATCATTAGCTCATATACGTCCCCCTGTGGTGGGGCACTGGCCTATTCTTAACTACGGCGATAAGGCCTTAGTCAACCACGCTGGCCAAATGCGAATTAGTCGACTACACAACCTAAGAATACTAAGAATATCTTCGCAGGTGTGCAGGTTTCCTCACGATGTTTTCCTTCACCGTTAATGCGTCGAATAACCGTACATTTGAATTTCAAATTTGAAAAACACAGTGGTACGTGGCGGGGTTTGAACCGGCGACCTCTCGCATGGCAAGCAACGACCTAATCCACTCGGCCATTAACGCTTCTAGTATTTACTCCTACATAATTCTACCAGGCTTCTCTGATTAACCCCCGATCATGGCTGCGCGAACGCACCGTTCTGATCCGCTGATAGAGCAGATTACATAGAAACACCATCAGGAGATACTTTAGAGGGGAAATCTTTGGCCCCATTGTGCCGTACCTTGATTAACACTGTTTATCGATAAGTTGAATTAATTTAACCAATTGATAAACGTTATAAAATAATTAAATATTAACGAAGATTATGTCCAGCAGTGGACAAACCTATAGGCTGATGATGATGATGAAAGAAGATTAATTATTGTATTTCTGGATGTAATTATGAATTTACTGCCGCACTCGTTTCACTTCGGGTGAATTTCGGACATAAAACCGTCCCTTTTCAATCATTCTACCTATTTAAAAAAACCCATTGCGTAGTTTTAAATATTTAAGCATACATATAGATATAGGGGCAGAGCAAGGGACTTTGTTTAATACTATGTAATGTTATTTAATATATTAGTCAAACAAATCCCATAATTGTTTTTTACATTAATATAATTATGAAAATGTTTAATAGTAAAATATCCGAAGCTGTCCCTAATTTGAATTAAGACAATATTATAATAACATTCCATTAATGTTATGCCAGTAATCTTGCTATAAGTAACAGATATGAGTTTTTATAGGGTAGTAGACTCATGGAACCTTTTAGAATGTCCGGGATATTTACCATGTTGTTTTGTTTTAATGAGCTCACCCGTGATCATGGCGCTTGCAACAGTGCCGAAATATCGGGAGCTCATTAAAACAAAACAACATGGTAAATATTCCGGACAGTTACAGTTTTCTAATGTGTGTAACCATGACAGTTTAAAATTATATATTGAAGATTATGCTGTCAATCTTCGTGAAATAAGTAAATCTATATATCAGCACTTAATGGAATGCACAGTTTTTGCATCAAAAGACAAACGATGCTTTATCCTTTTGAATACTATCGATAACTCACTTCACAGCACTCACGGTGGCTTCGCAAATAATATTTTGTCCGCAACGGTTGTCGGATTCAATTATGCCTCGAATTTATACCGATACATTTCAAAGTTACATTCAGCGGAGTAACAGTGAAATTCGCTAAGTCGCATCTTGAGTGACATCTTTGGAATCTTAGGAGATATCAATTTATCATTATTTGTATAAGCTTAAATGGAATGGCTTCTCTTGCAGTGTATCTAAATGTATAGTATTGTTGTACAGATTTTTGCAGTGGAAAGTTATATGCATTTTGGGCGATCTGTACTTTGGAGGGTAGTAAAAGGTATTTAGCATAGATTAGTTGCCCCTATTATAGCTATTTTTAACATACACCAATAAAGTAGATAAAATTGTTAATTGTTTATTATTAATAAGGCCAAGTTTTTTATCACTAGTCGCTTCCTGCGTCTCTTTGTCCATAATATGTATGGTTATATACCTATTCAAAACTACACAACGGATTTTGATGCGGTTTTTTAAATAGATAGATGAATTTTATATTTGACTAGCTGTGCAAGCGACTTCGTCCGCGTTTCCCCCGTTCTTTACACATTTACCACTGTTTCTTTGCTCCTATTGGTCGCAGCGTGATGTTATGTAGCCTAAAGCCTTCCTCGATGAATGGTCTGTCCGACGCAAATTTACAATTCAAAGCAGTAGTTCCTGAGATTAGCGCGTTCAAACAAACACACAAACTCTTCAGCTTTATAATATTCGTATAGATTACTCGTAACGAAGCGCGGGAGGGTCACTACTTTCATATAAATTGTAGAACAGTTGTCGTTTTACATTGCACGTTGCAAAACAGTAAACTCGAATTTTACCGCTCGAAAGATTCAACAATCATTCATATTTCATCACCAAATAGATTCATCAAAGGGACAGGTACAACAATACGTCATCACGCGAACATTAAAGTTCACGGTTTGACGCGCCGCGACATGACGAAAAATGACGTGTCACGCGCGAGATAAATCTTAGGGCATAGTTTGATGCACTCCCAAATTGTTTCGATCTATCAACCCTTCGGCCTGATGCGTGACGGACTGTTTGTACATGCGTTTGCAAAAGTGTTTCATTTGTTTCAACTTTATCGCTCACATAAATTAGCCTGTGTCTTTAATATTTTGAAGCAAGTATTGATAGGTAGAGTTGTAATAGTTGACAACAACTTAACCTATTAATCATAAGTACAGCACAAGTACAAGCTTCTGAAAGAGCGCCTTGAACATATCACCTAAGTACAGAAATTATAATGCAAACAAGTTTATTTTTTGGTTTATTTTCTGGAGAAAATGTTTTGGACAGACTTTAGAAAAGGAAAGCAATTAATATAGATTGAAGCTTTTAAAATCGTCTGTATATTTCCATTCATTCAAATGTTATGTTTTTGAAAAATAATACAAGAAAATGAGATCATAAGTATTTACGTTATCCTTTTAAAAGTATTTTGAGTAGAGATAAAGTTAATCGATTTATTTTATTTTATTGCAAAACACTTTTGTTGTCGACGGTCTTGGGCAAAGTTTTTCTAAGAGCAGTCTACGAAAACGATGCAAAAAATATTATAAACGATATCTGCACCAAAGATAAGCCCCATCAATAAAAGTTCAGCCACCCCTGGTCACTTAGGCCAGGGGCCGAGGATGTAAGATTTATATTTGTGTGCATTGTATCGCCTTTGTAATGCAAAAAACGTTTGGGCAGTTTTGTTTGCTTAGAAGGAAATGATAGCAGTGTATGAATTGATGGTAAAAATTTTACTGTGTTGACAATTTTCTGAGACGAATACAGTTTTAGTTGGAGCTTTGGAGAAGATAGAGAACAAAAAAATTGATTTCTAGTTTTTCGTGTAGCTCTAACTTGAAGAATCTTACCAAATACTGTATTCGGGCGACACTAACTCCAAAACAAAAAAAATATGGCGACTGGACACGCATTTGGACTCGTGGGCCCAGTAAACGGATCTCATCAGCCCATATACGTCCCCACTGCTGAGGCACGGGCCTACCCTAAACTAGGGCGATCAGGTTTTAGTCAACCGCACTAGCCAAGTGCAGGTTGGTCGGCTACACAAACTGAGAATTTATTAATCGGTGTGCAGGTGTTTCGCGTTTACGATTTTTAATATTCGTTCACAGTTAAAGCGTCGAATAATCGTACATAATATCAAGTTCGAAATTTAAAACACAGTGCAACGACCACTGAACCACTCGGCCATCGACCATTTTTATCGGGTCTATTTATTTTTAATATTTTTCTTCCGGCGAGTGTTTTCAGTTATCAAAACGCAAAATGTCTGCAAGATATTGTGAAAGTCAACATAACAAGATAACATCAAATCAATAAACACATGTAGGAATACAATATAATCATATCAGATACTGGTCAAAGGGGATGCTCTACAATTCGCATCTACCTAGCTACAGCCCGTTACTGTGTAACGTCACATCGGACTGTTTGCTTGTGCAATGTAGATGTTTTAGAAGACCTATCAATCAGCCGGTGAGCAAACAAGGCAGTCTGGAGCGCACTTACCCTTCATCGCCGCACAATTAATCCGCCTAATGAATGTTTGCCACTCTTGGTCAACCCTCAATATTTGCCATCCAATCCTCACTAATGAGGTCGCATTGTCACACGAGATACATCCGAATTATGTTCAGGTAATGGATAACTCTTGTAAAGGTTCGATTCGCCTTGTTTGCGTTGAGGTAATCCGAAAGACATAGTTTGTGGCTAATGGATGACAAATACGGTGTGTGTACAGCGTGTTATGTCAGGCGTGACGTATGCATGCTTGGATGATCTGCTTTACAGATGTCAAACTACTACCTGTCTAGTTTATGCCTGGACGATGTACTGATCTTTCATTGATGACAATGAGTCTTAGTTTGAAGCTCATTGGTTGAGTATATATATATTTTTATAGAAGAGAACTATCAGGATGCCCTCACTCCACCTGAAGGTAAGCGGTAGTGAGGTCCACATATATGGTCGGCAGCACAGTAGCACAAAAAAACCTTATTGATTGCACCCACACTGAAGGCCTGCTTAAATTCTTTTTCACACCTTACCTGAAGAGCCCAGTAATCATTATGAAGGTCAGTATTTATTTCGCCTATGCTGTCCCACTGCTGGGCAAAGGCCTCATTTCACTCCAAAACTGTCGTTGTGTGGCCAATACCATCCAATTTATAATTTACAATAAAATATCTTATTTGTTGTGGATTTTTTGGATAATTGTTAATATTTATCTCTACCACTTCCGAATCTGTATGTACAATGTCCATATCATATTTAGAAAGTACTAAAATACTAAATAATTAAAATTAAATTTCTAAAGTAAGGGCTACATTTAAGTTTCCACCTTTTATGAATCCTGGTGAGTGCGAAGACCTTAGCCATCCCCCCATAGACCTCTGGTCAAATTGCAGCCTCACCAATAAACCGCACCCGGTCGAATTTACGTACGATTCCGAAGGCATCACTCGAAACTTGCAGCAAACAGACTTCGATCAACCCAAATTGGAGTTGGCTTCGCAAGATGGAGTTTCTGACAAACCTCCGTCTTAATGCGTTGAAAACTTTGACTTACCTATATCAATGTGACTGATTGTAAAGTTTGACAAACGGTGCTATCGCCATTTTGGTTAGTACCAGTCAAGTTCTATGCAAGAAGTAGAGAAATGATCAACAGACAATATGGTATGTAACCACTAAGCCTATAGTGTTTTGATAGTTTTTACCTAAGGAAATTTCTATTGACTTGCTTTGGCTAAAGCGGTATCATCACTTATGATATTATTTTGCTTCTGCATATTGCTCTGCAGCATTATATTCCATAGATTCTGCTGACCCTTTAATTGACTACAGGGGTCATATTATCCATCTATCATTTGAATTTACAATCACTACAACAACGGATTTTGATTAGGTTAAATTAAATAGTCAATGTATTTTAAGAGAAAGATATAAAGTGTAAGTATTTACTGCGATCATTGACAAAGTATATATCGAAGCAAAAGCGGATGGCTAGTATTGTACTGTAAGATTTTAGACTTTCGCGTTCCATTACACTAAAATTAGTCTTCATGGGTCTACACGCTATATTAGGAGTAGCAAATTACATAGCTACTTACTGCCCGACGTTTCGACTGGGTTACACCAATCGTGGTCGCTCGCTGTGGACCACGATTGGTGTAACCCAGTCGAAACTAATTTACATACAAATGTTCATCGTTCCAGACCAGTACAATACTACTTAAATAAGTAGTATTGTTAAGTAAGGTGGTAAGTTTCACATTCACCATTCCAGTAAAAATCAGTTCTAAATCTTCTCCAAAATCGAAATGCTCGAAGCAATCGGCCAGCCGTCTATCACCGCTACTAAACATCGCCGACTGTACTCATTCGGACGTTGTTGGGATGCCGTTAATCAGTTCGAGTCGGTCCGTTGTGTCTGACTGTACCTGCCCCCAGTCAGGAGTGTTTTAGTGCTGGATACGGGGTAATTCGGCCGTGGAATTCCGTACGATCGTACTATCGGTATAAGGCTATCTTGTTCCATAAATCTGCTATCGGTGGATCTTTGGGAGTGTAATGGTATACTTAATTTCGAGGAGCGTATGAACTTGGCAGTGTCGTCTTGAGTCGATCTTAAGTCGCCTTAAGGTCATGATGGATTGTCATTGCTGTGGGTCTTGATAGAGCCTAGGAGGTACCTACACAGACCAATAATACCAATTAATTACATACATACATACATAAATAAAATCACGCCTTTTTCCCAGAGGGGTAGGCAGAGATCGCTTCCAGCGATCCACTTTTGACCTCTGTGGGAAACGTGACGTGACGGGTTGTGGACCACGTCGCCGCCATTCTGCCTTGTGCATTGTTTTAACAAGGTCATTGCGCAGTAATTAATTGACTTTTTTATATACATATACGCGAAAAAAATAGTAGCGAATACATAGCTACTTTCTGCCCGAGTTCGTTCGCGACCATGATTGGTGTAACCCAGTTGAAACATACTATTTTTATCGCGTACCTGTATATATTATTGTTTTTATTGCAATGGAACGCGAAAGTCTAAAATCGTATATTTATGAAGATCATATCTCATCTAACACAAATACTCCAGTTAAATCTATAAAGTCGGTTAAACACAAGCAATAATAAGAAGAAAAAGCGTCGATGGCCGAGTGGTTAAGGCCATTGCTTGCCATGCAAGAGGTCGCCAGTTGAAACCCCGCACCGTACCACAATGTTTTTCAAATTTGAAATTCTTCTGTGCGATTATTTGACGCTTTAACGGTAAAATAAAACATCGTGAGGAAACATGCACGCCGACGAAGACATTCTTAGGTTGTGTAGTCAACCAACCCGCACTTAGCCAGCGTGGTAGACTAAGGCCTGAGCCTAGTTTAGGGTCAGCTCATACCCCAGCAGTGGCGACTTAAATGGGCTGATGATGATGATGATG
Source organism: Maruca vitrata (assembly GCA_039566165.1). NCBI lineage: Eukaryota > Metazoa > Arthropoda > Insecta > Lepidoptera > Crambidae > Maruca > Maruca vitrata. Next base: position 1,063,388 of record CM076920.1, read on the forward strand.
AAACACAAGCCACTCAGTCCAGCCTTAAGCGTCGAGTCCTTTGATTGAGCGCTTTGTTAGCGTTGCTCTTACCGGTACACGCGCCTCATGTGTGCAGACGGCAAGTGGCTGGAGATAGCCATTGATGTAGAGGGGGTGAGATTTGTGGGAGGAATAAATGTAATCATGATGAATTATGGAAACTATTTGAAGATTAGTCTAACAACTGTACTGAATGTACTGTGGCCAGGTGATGGCATGATGATGTACTTTTTATTCTAATACTTAACATGGAATTAACAGAAAAAAAATGTTAAGGTTTGAGGTACTACGTCTTGTATTTTAATTTCGAATTTAACCCACATCTATATTTGCTCCTGAGCCAAATTCTAGAATGCATGCAAGCTGCAACAAGAAAGATGAAGCAGCCTAATCGTGAACTGTAGACTCGAACCTTCATACACTTGCATCTACAAGAACTTTACATGTACCTATGATACGATCCACACGTTTCAACATTTACAAGGTAGAGTTTGTTAAAATATTATATTGGTTTTGGGCCATAAATCAACATTTTCTTTTTAACTGTATACTATTTGCTTGGAACAATCTTGACATCATCTCCGGATTTACGGAGAGTGAATGGCTGTGGTCAAATTTGGTCCTTAAGTGGAGATTCCCATTCGCACTTGGACTCCAAATTACGATATGAATATGTTAGGTTATCAAACACTAATCCACAGGTGGCGCTGCCTTGCTTCTCTCGGAATTCGTTCAAATATACATGACACCCACACTTTCCCTCCGTCAATAAGTTACGAAGGCTAATAACAGTCGGAAAGGCGGTAAATCGGTAGCGGCAGTTAACCGTCCGTAATGAGAGCCATCTGTCTGCGTAACGCGCGCGAAGGATATGGTCTAATATGAAATAACACCGCGTTACGTCTGCTTGTGTGTCTTCATTTGGTTTGATCGCGAGATATGGCCGTCTGCACTTGGTCATTAGGTGGATGTTGGGGCATCGATGGTTGGGGCAATTATGTATCATTGTTGGGTAGTCGGTAGTCTAAGTTATAGATGCTAAGGACTGGTTTTGGGTGGTAGTCAACGGTCTAGATTTTTTTTACCGGCTCTGTCAGAAAGATGGTTATGTTTTTTCATCAATTTTTGAAGTTTTATTCTCTTTCTTTTATTAATTCTACGCAAGTTAGATAAATAAATGAAAATAATTGAAATTATATTTATATAATATTATATTCTGCACGTCGTTGTAATATACTTATATAACGGTCAAAAATCCAAACATGTCATAGAAAACTTACTTTATAATATTTAATCAGAAATAATACAAGCGAATGTAGTTTTTTTTATTAAATTGTCCGAATACCGATATTTCAAATAACCATTTGCAAAATAATCATAGTTTTTGGTTCTTGGAAAAGTAGACAAAATAAACACATACTTCAGATCAAATTGAACGAGAATATTTACGCAAATCAAACAGCGTCGGTATCGGAAGGCGGCATATGCATTTGTGTACTTTGTTATTGTTAATTAGTTAATACAAGTGATGTACCATCGCTCACACGCGTGATCAAACACGATTGCGCGCTAATAATATTAACACAGTCTAATCGGCTATAGGCATCGCGCAATAAATCAACAAATGCACAATGCTTGATTCGGGCACACAATGGCAGCTCCTGACGACGGACTTATCTAATTAACTGGCTGAATTAACAGGATACGGTCAATTGCTTGGTAGGAGGTCTGGGGCTGGGATGTGGGAGAGATTATTGTCTGAGTATGGTGCCTTGAATATAGCAGGATTGGGCATGGGAAACTCTGATAGTTACCATTCTTGAGGCATGTGGCTGTAGGGTATCTTTGGAGAATTTGAAGTCTAAATTTTGATTTCATAGCGTATGGTACGCGTACATAACGCTTTTACTCTTATAAAAGGGAGTAAAGCAGAATCCATCAAGCAGAAGGCTTAAAGAAACATTTTGTTTTAAATAAAGCTCAAATTTCCCGATCCCCATTGTGAAGAGTTCATAAACTACCGCCCTTGATATCGTAAACTGTAAAAGTGTACCAATAATATTGCGCATCCAATAGGACTAAATAATAGGCGATACAAAGAATGCCTGGGAAAGTCAGGACCGAAGTACAAGACGTTTTTACGGTATAGGTTTATTCCCCGTAGTACGTCATGGATGTTGATGGCCTTATTGCCGAACAGTATTACAGCTCTCCTTTGTAATCGATTCAACCAAACATCTATTGCTGAAACTGACCAACATTCCAAACTTCTCGAGTCAAAAACAAAAAGCCGCAACCGTCTCGAGCGTTCGATAACGCGTTTATCACCGCCACTCGAATCACAATCGAGCATGCGTGCACTCGCGGCAAATCGAGTTACAAAACGATTCCTCGGAGCGGCGGCTCTCAAAGTTCCACAAAGCGTTTTTGTTGCGCCAACAAAATAATGGACCGCATCCTCCGACGGTGGAGTTCAACAAATTCGTTAGGTTCCCGGAGTGTCTTCGTGGAGTGGCGCGGATTTTGCGACTCGCTCCCGGTTTACTTTTATAATGCGACCGGAAATTGTTTAAAGCTGTCCTTGGCTGTTTTGTTGCACATTTTCGTTGCTGTCCCATTTTGTCCCAGTGTTCTTGTCATATTTATTTATTGCTGAGGTTTATGTTAAAGTGCTGTGCATTCGTAAAGCGATTGTACCAAATTTTGGCGCCTGATTCGAAGATTTATGGGGCTATAAACTGGAAACTTAACAATAAATTATAATACAATTTATTTATGTTTTCCTTGCTGTGATAAGACAGTTAACTAGTTAACAGTTAACTGTCTTTCTTCTTTGCTTTCCCTAGTCACTACATTTTCTTTCACACCATAGCTTTACAGCGTCAACCCTTAATTATATCATAAATATTAATGAAACCCTATCTGTCTGTCTGTTGCGCTTTCAGACCAAATTGACCTAAGTAAGAACATAGGCCTGTATAATGCAGATAAAGCAGCCGGCAAAAGCAACAATTTTTTTTCTTTAGGGATTTTTCACACCACTAACATCAGTTTAATTAACAGACAGTTTGAGATCCGCAGTGTCGTTGCATCAGCTGACGTCAGCGCGCCTTCGTTAGCCGGTTCATTACGAGCCCTCAAGGGCGAGGGCACAACGCGACTCCCCCCCCCCCCGCCTCTAAATGAGTAGGATACTGATTCTAACACTGTCTTTATTTCTGCTAATGTCGTTAAAAATGTGCGACAGGGTTGCACTTTAGGTGAGAAATGGAATGACTGTTTTGTGTGTTTTGGGACGGCTACCAAAATATTTGCATATTTGCAGGTTCTCCAACGAGAATTGCCATTCCTCACTTAAAATTTTGTAGTATAATCTGTGTGAGAATGTATTATTATTGTTCTTATTTAATTTTGACTTTATGACAAGTGGCTAGCATTCATTATGTGTCCAGAATAAAAACACCAAAACCACTTTCGCTATGGAAATTCTAGGTATTGAGGAACGATTTCATTACAAACTTTGAAAATCTATCAAACTCGTCCTATAATCCAGCCAGAATCAAAGGCAAACCTTACTTCTTCAAAATGAAGAACGGAACTAAACGCATTGCAAGAACATATGTTTTTTCCTCGCCAAAAGTACACGAAGGTGTTAAAAATCATTCAAACATCCCCTCCCAAAAAAAAGACCATTCCTCATCACTTTTATACCTTCGAAGGGCCAACTCAATCCACCCATTTACATAGGCCGGCAATGGACCGTAGAACTAACAAAATTATTCAAAGCAGGGTGTAACTGCGGAGTGGGTCCCGTAGGATTATAGATTACCGTCTGTATGACTAACGGGACTTGTGCCCCAGTTCGAACTTGAGATAATAAAAACATTTTAGCCGAGGTGATTTCGATTTGCGATTGTTTTACATACCATTAGGCCAACGGTGGAGGTTTTGGGATTGTTTTAAGGGAATGATTGGAATAAATGCTTAGATAAAGGCAGAAAAGGTTGCGTGTGCAGTAATATATTCCTTAAGCGGTGACTTAAGGTATTATAATGATGTTATCCTAATAGAATATTTTCCTTTGAGTCCACTGCTTAATTTCATCTAGTATAAAACAAAGTTCTTATATCCCTATGTATGCTCAAATCTTCATAACAACGTTAACTATGTATTACGGATTTTGATGTGTTTTATTGTGGTGGAAGATTTTTATGTAAGATCGGATCTCTAGTTTACCTTTAATATTATAAGTATTTCATGCATGATTTATACCCCTCTTGACGTACATCTAAAACGCAAACAAGTGATTCTTAACTATTTTAAAGACCATAAAATAAATTATTTCTACGAATGAGCTAAACGTTTGTTTCTTCCAATTACATCTCTCATACTTTGCTCTATTTTTAAATTGATGTAAATAAAATTGCTTACTATGAGACAAAATGGCGGCTTCACAGCGCTTACTCTCCCCAAGACAATTATAATCAACAACTTTCTTAGCACCTCGAGTCTCAAAACGCTCGTTAAAGAGTGACGTCGGCAAATTATCGAAAAACTGTCACTATCGGGACCCCCCGCGGCATCCGGCCTGCCGACACCGACCTGCCGACCCCAGGCCCCCCGCGGACCAAGCACTCATTACGGGCCCGACAATAGGCGTAGCACTAATGTGATTGCTGCTTGTCTCTACCAAGAGTTGGGGAACATCTTTTAGCAAGTGTTTTTGTTTACTTTTTACTAGAATAAAATTTTGTAAGGTAAATGACAATTTTAGGGTTTGTCGCCTTGAGCCTATACTACGTACATATATAAAAATAAAAATGCTAGGATATTAAAAATAAAATGATTAATCAAACACGTAGCTACGACTCTTGGAACCGTTGTCAGCGAAAATGGGTCACTAACCACTGTTCCACCGAGCCAGTCAATTAAGAAAAACAAATAAAAAAAGACGTACCATGCAATTTCTAATATAGTAATGCCTAATTATTAACTTTTTTAATAACTGACCTTTACTCTGAATCAAAAGGACCAATTAACTCGAACATAAGCAGTTTATATAGAAAACAAATCTAGAAGTCTAAGCACCATACTTAATGACTTAGCGATAACTTATTCGAAGCTCACAACAAATCGTTTGGGGCTAAATCGATTATTACTAATCTCATTAAATACGTTTAAGCATTTTGGGCAAAAGTTTTAAACGAAAAGTTGGAAATGGAAAGTTCATGACCGGTTAATATCGCTAAGCTTTTCTTAGTGTGGTGCAATTAGCTTTTATGCTTTTCGAAAGGCTTTTCGATTGGGCTGAAAAGGCTTTTTACTACCAATTATTACTTAATTTCGCCATTTATGCTATAGAACTGAATGTTTGATATGGAATTGCACATTATAGTTTTTTGTAAAGTAAGTCCAATTGATGTTAATAGATTAAAATAGCTCCGATTGCCGAGTGGTTAAGAAGAGTTTGGCGATCTCTGGCATCATCACCAGTTCAAACTACGCTACGTACCACTGCGTTTTCAAATTTGAAATTCATATGTACGATTATTCAACGCTCTAACGGCGAAGGAAAAACATTGTGACGAAATCTAAGGCCTGATCGCCCTAGTTTAGGGCAGGCTCATGCCCCAGCAGTGGAGATTTATATGGGCTGATGAAGATGATGATGATGATGATGTACAGTAAAAAGCTGATAAGACCTTACGCTTTGAACTTAATACCGTCTTTATGTCGATGGTATACGCATGGTTTACTTTTCAACTGTCAGTCTTTCCTGCCGTGTTTTTGACTGGTAGGTACAATCTTACCTCCATACCTGCCTCCTCCTGAGTACAATTGTCAACAAAAGTTGCAAGAAAACGGTACAAAAGTTGTGTATCCTGTTTCTGGCACGTGACCACAATTAATGAGACGTACGCACGGAAATTACGGAGTGTTACCACGGGCCCACGTGTAAGTTGTCTCACGCTGGGTAAAGATTCGGGTGTATGGAAGTAAAATGGGTATTCCTGTGAGCCAGATGAAGACAGCTACGTTTTTGTCAAGGCGGTAAATAGCAACAAAGGTAGTTAGAAACGTAGTAAATATTCTGGAATTAAAAATGTGTAATTATAAACAAGTATGCATTTTTAAAGTTCTTAAAATTTTGGCCTAGTCTACACAGACGTAGATGCAGTTTCTGTCATTGTTATTTAACAATGTATAACAGAATATAATCTGGTTTAAGTTAAAAAACACAAAAAAATGCATTTCCAATGAAAATCCATACAAAGCATTGAAAAGCAGAGTATTTACGTCACTTCAGCACGATTGATGTTAAGGTAAACGATATGTTTTACGTCATGTACTTAAAAGCCATAGTTAACACATTCCTTATCTTTGATACAAATTAGCCGATCTACCCTCACGATTTGACACTTTACGTTCCATTACATCACACACTACATATATTTTACCGCCGGGCAGTATGTACCTATGCATTTTCTATTCTTTTTATCTCATATAGACCCGTATATTAAGAAATATTATAGTTTTTGATCCACTCTTACGTTTGCACGCATCTTTCACCGTTCACAACCGGGACTACAGTCCCTTTCTCCCTACGTACCTATAGGTACATATTTGCTAAGACTTCCAGGCGGAAACAGGAGTATACGTTGCCTGAATAGAATAGCATGTCTTAAGTGCATGGCATGTACGAACTTCCATCACAGGAATGGTGTTTTCAAAATAGCAGGAAATTGGGAGAGGTTATTGACCGATAGTTGGGCGAAATAATGGACGTATAGCTGAGAGGTCGTCGTGAGCTTTTTATAAATGAATAATGTGATATTAATGAATAAATATTTGACATCATCACATAGTTTACTTCGATCAGATCCCATTTTAAGTAGCTTAAGTACTTGTGTTACGTATATCAGGATCTTTCCTGATACACAAATAACCATGAATATATAAATAAAATACCTATACACGGAATAAACACCGATTTTCATAACACAAATATTTGTCCCGAGTAGGAAACGAACTTGCGACTCTTGAAACCGTATTAAGGGTCATTAACCACTTTTATACGAGGCCAATCAGCCGTTATTGTGTACATATTCTTGTATGAATTAAAACATTCTTTTTTGGGCTATGACACTGTAGGTGTAGAAACTATGTGTAAATAATTCCAGTTATAACACAAAATCTCTGAAACAAGTAGTAAATAGATTCAAAAGAAAAACTAATAATATCTGTTGACTTAGCAGTTAGGAAACAAAAGGCCACAACATAAATTAGTGTCTCAAATAATTTCATCAAATCCATCACCTAAAAACGTAAACACAATTCTAAGACTTCAATTTAAACTCCTCAGGAGCCTACTTAAAATAATTCGCGCCCGCCGAACCGTTCAAAAACGAAAGATAAAGACGAAGGAATTTCTCCGGGAACAAATTACATCTAATTCGCTTTAACGACAATTAACTTAGAGGGCGTATGCAAAGTAGATTCCGATTTGGATGGCCCTCGCGATAAATCATTAGTCCCTCATTACGTGTGATCGTGACCTTGCCTGAGTCAAGTTGGTGATAATGAGTCTTCAAGGGCCCTTTGTACAATGTACTTGATCGTACGAGAAGTAATTAGAATTTGAACGAGTATATTGGACGCGTGACGTTGGTATCTACTACACTATCACGTCAGAATTCTTGTAGGAGTGGTCATTAGTACTAAGACAAAGACAGTGTTTGTGATATGACTGATATTTACCATGTTGATATTGCTATTTCGGCAATAAATGCAACCGTCATGATCACGGGTCAACAAACTTGACTGAGTTGGTATCAACTGAGTTGACCCAAACTCAACCATAACAGTATAAAGTCATATAAGGTTTCATCATCATCATGGCTCATCGGCTCTATCTACAAAGGCACCCGGTTAACCTCTAATTAAGTCACATCTTACGATGTGCTTGGCTATGTGCTGTCTTATGTACTTACATCTTTTTGAAGTTACATCCAACTTGACTCATCTTCTATTCGGTTGTGTCCTGTTCTAATAATTTATTATATATCTGTCATTTAACCTCAAAAATTGGCCTAAATGTAACCTCTCCTATTTCTTCCAGCAATGTAAAACCCTCCAACACCCATACAAACTATCCACCGTAAACCGTTTCGCAAAAACGTTGTTCAAGAGCAAAATTCGAGTTCATTACGCCAATAACGTTCATAACTCAGGCGCCTGCGCCGCTCGATACGCGGCTTACTTTGACACCTGACGGATTTATTAGCTCTCAAAATTCGCCCGCGCGTAACGGTTAAAACTGCGCGTCTGCGATGGCTTATTCTTTGAACGGTATTTTGTCTGGCATTTGGTGTAACCGGGGTAGGTTATGGAAATGATAATGTTTCGAGGGTTAATGATGTTCTGTTATACGACATAGTGTAGATTTTTGATGACGAAGTTTTGATGATGGGCAGTCTAGCCCGTGACCACGAGTTCTGTAAAGGATTTCTAAATAATATGTTTAGAATAACAATACATGCGATTTTAATCCGTAAAATTAGTTTTGTTTTACTTCAAATGTGTACTGTTCGCGCAAATAATAGAAAATACTTTAATGAAGGCTGTTGAGAAATAATAAATTTTTGCCCCTTATTATTTGAGTCATATGAAGAATGAGATTTTGATACATTTGCTTAGAGTTCATCTCCCTAATGTTGTATATTGTGTGCCCCGACCGGGTGTCACAAATAGGCCTAGTTGTTTATGGAGTTTATCAATCTGGTGTTGCTGTGCACCGAAGTGTCACATATCGGTATTTGTTTCAACTAGTGATTTGCATTAAAATATTATGATTATCTTGCTTAACTTACTTTACCTCAAGAAGTGATTAGAAATAATCATATCAATTAGTATTCAGGTACGTCAAAATTGATGTTGGTGACGTGGTTTAAATGAAAAAGGGAAGCTTAATAACTATTAGTATTACATGTTGTTATATGACTTACTTTATATAATCAAAGTACCTCCCATAAACAGAATACCTATAAATAAAGGTATGTAAAACATAAAATGAAATGTGAAAGTTAAGTTCACAAGATAATCAACAGAATACGCATAAACATTTCATTGCAAAAACACCAGACTTCATAGCCATTCAAGCGTTTGTAAGCAAGCCGAAACTTATTGGATAAATCCCCAATCGATTAACCATAGCCCGGAATCAAACCCGCATCATACTCTCGGAGGCAGTAAAAGAGGAAAAATCGTCAAAAAATACGCCGAAGAAGGAAAACCGATAAAAACGTTTTATTGCTTCCTTAAAATTCGCCAAAAATCAACAATTCAATTCTATGCGAGTCATAAAGTAGAAAGATGGATTTCGAATCGCGACCCCTACCACGGAAACTGGTTCTTATTTCAATACAGGTTTAACAATGAAATTATCAGATTTCTCCCTGTAAGCTTATAAGAAGCCAGTAGTGGGGGAGATCGCTATCTCAGATATAAATGTATATTTAGCTTAAAGAAAAAGATTTTTTTAACTTCGAGACAAACAAAACTACATTTTTTATTCTTTTTTCCTCAATGACATAATTATTACGATGATGTCTTGGAGTACCCTCGTCATCGTCAGCGGACTTGCGGGGGAGCGGATGACTCTCACCTCTACGCTTTTATCAATAAAACCCATAATTCACTTTACAGATATCGAAAAATAGTAGATCAAAAATATTGTTTAACACATTGAATTCTAGTTTAATTTATTAAGTATGTAGTTGTATTTCAAACAAGTCGCATGAAAAAAACACCAAAACAACTCCATATCTTAAAGAGATTTTTTCATACTATCTCATAGATAGTATGAAAAAATAAAGTGATGTCGTAGCTTACTTCGAGACAACTTAGTAAGGCCTCTATACAAACACTCGTAAAATACTCTTGATATTATCCGCGCAATAGGTTTAATGCCTTATAAGGTGCAAGGGAGACGCGGCATCTCGACAGAGATGGCGATAGGAGCTGTGCACTGTTCAAATACATACGATTACTTCGCTAAACCGAAATGGAAGATCCCTGGTATCCCTAAGGAGTCCGTCTGGATTGGCTCTAGGCGCCTAGTTTATTCCATTTTTATGGTTACTGATATTATCTTTGGGTTAGTACGCCTTCTCACCAGTGGTTATGAGTGTTTAAGCACATTTTAATGTGAGTTTAAGTATTTTCATTTGTGACAACGTTTTGTTTTCACGCCTGTGTTTCCAAATTTATTTATTTATTTATTTATTTATTTATTATGGACAACCAACAAATCTTACACTAATTTACAACAGTTTACAGAAGGTACATAATAGGAATATAGGTAAGTGCAGATTCACTTACAGGCTGCCACGACAAGCAATGTGAGCAGAAAAAATGAAAAAGAAACCCAAATAAAACTAGTTACAAGTGACTAAGAATTAATAATATTCTAAGATACTATGACTTGAACGAGTCAAGTACAATTTTCTTGAATTTATGAGTGCTACTAGTATGTGACCAAATATCGACGTCAAATAATGGAAAAGAGTTTATATAGCAGTTTATATCCCTTAACTCAGTTTATAAATCCAACAGGGTGCCTTAATACAATATGAAAAGCTAATCTTACTTACGTTTTTTACAGGTTTTCCCCGGTATCTTTGCTCCTATTGGTCGCAGCGTGATGTTATATAGCCTAAAGCCTTTCTCAATAAATGGTCTATACAACGCTAAAAGATTTTTTCAAATGGAACCAGTAGTTCCTGAGATTAGCGCGTTCAAACAAATAAACAAACAAAGTCTTCAGCTTTATAATATTAGTATAGATAAACACTACATATAATAAAATCATCATCATCAGCCCGTAAACGTCCCCGCTGCTGAGGTACGGGTCAACCCAAGATCATGTTTTTAACAAAACACCTGTAATTTGGTTCGCAATTTGACTTTGACTTTTTCTTAGGTGTGTAGATTTCCTTACTATGTTTTTCTTCACCGTTAATAATAAAATACTATAGAAAAAAAATATAAAAAATAAATTGGTCTTGCAACTTAACAGGTGTCATGGGCAGACGAACTCATTACTTGATAAAACTACGTTTGCAAAGGCTCAGAAAAGAACATTAAAGTCTGATACCTATTTCACATTAAAGATTTACCTACTTCCACAAATCAGATCAAATCTTTATTTTCTTACTATGAATGTGTGAGTAACTCTGCTTTTCGTGCAATCTCACCAAACTACTTTTTTTTTTTAATCTAGCCTATAGTGTCCCACTGCTAGGCAAAGGCCTCCCCCAACTCTCCCCATTTCTGCCGATCTTTGGTTAGAGACCACCAAACTACTTAACCGATATAAATGACTATGTAATAAATTTGTTTTTCAAATTAAACTATGTTATGTTTAACCGATTCTGCTAGTATTTTCTGTTTAATATATATAAATATGATAGTTAATCGGTCCGTTCGCCGAACTACTTAACCGATTTAAATAACATTTGCAATACTTTTTTTTAATGAAGCAATGCAGTAGTTTAATGCAGTAAAGTTTAACGCGATATACTATTTCAAGCGGACGAAATCGCTTGCGGCAAGCTAGTTTACTATAACGCTAACCTTAAAAAACTTCATCCCGGCTATTCTAAATACCTGCCGCTTGGGTACGTTAATCCCATCTCTGGATTGTTTCGTGCCGCTTACCGTTGGTGGAATTGAACCTTTAGGAGGCTAAATTTGCCATCGTCTGGTGCACTCGTTTTGGGGTTGAATCCCCCCAGATTTCGATCAGGCACTTTTTTATTTTCTAACTCACCCTCTTTGCGGCCATTGTCTTGAAGTAAATTGATTTGCCTTGCGTATGTGGGGGTTAGGTTATTTATTTATGGCAAACAGAGTATGTTTGTAGTACATCGCAAGTTATGGTTCGTTAGTCCCATCTGATTTGTCGTGCATGAGGTTTTCTTACCCTCAAAAGTGTCACTTTTGATTGAAAATATAAGCGATTACATTTTTAAGCAACATAAAATAGCTAAGTATATTTGATTAATTTTTGTATAAATGATGCCTAAGGTCTTTTCATGTCAGCCAGATGGGTAGGTCTCAAAAATGTATTTGACATGTTTACATGTATACGAGTTTAAAGGTGTCAAAAGTAGTTTAAATGGGTTATTATTATTACCCATAAACCTCATGACATTTAGACACCTTTTGTTATATTTTACACATGTTGCTGCTTGCTAGTTCTGAAGGTTAAGTTCCTCTTTACTGCCAAGTGTCATTAAGGCATGGAATGCCCATCCAGCCCATGTTTTCCCTCACTCCTATGATCCCGGGCTCTTCAGGCGGGGCATGAAACGGCATTTAAGCAGGCCTTCAGGGTGAGTGCGACTGGCTCAATATGGTCTATTGTGCCTGTCGACCTCATATGTGGATCTCACTACCGCTTTCCATCAGGTGGAGTGAGGTAAAACTCTTGAACTTGGCTTGATGACGCTACCAGGTGGCTGTATAAACTTGGCTTGATACAGTCCGCTTGTGCATTCCTAATCCAAACAATGTCAGGCTAAGAGCAGGCACAGGTCACCTAATGTGATATGATGACGTCATGTGACGTCACGCTCAATTTGCGCCCGTTGATACGCTAATGACTTCCGGTCGGGCTCTCCCGTCCTGCTCCAAATGGCTCTGACAGATATTAATCATTTGGGACGTATGTGCCTTAAGTATATAATATACCTGCATATTTTAGATGCATATAACTGACTAACTAGATTGGCGTATAGACCCAGAATGAGTCTTGGCCTCCGATGATAGGAACCTCCACCTAGGACGATCCTGCTCCACTTCTCGCTAGTCCGTTTAGATATAGACTGGCTCGGTGGAACAGTGGTTAGTGACCCAGACTCACTGCCTATGGTTCCAAGAGTCGTGGGTTCGAATTAATATTACATATGTGACGTACATAAGTAATGTTTTCTAAGCCTTAATCTTAGTTTTTTCTTTGTTGGCTTAAACATTTCTAAATATTACATGTAATTTTGTATAAATTAACCATCGCCGAAATGTCATAATAAAAAACATCAGGTGATCCTGAAATTCAGCAATAATGTAGTAAAACAAGTAGTATTTCTAGTATACTACACTATATGATTCTTCACGGGCCCTTATTTATGATAAATACAATAATAAAATGACGAAAGGGATGCTTTCATAAATCCATAAAATAAAGGGAATACACATTTATTATATTCATATTACCATCTTCTAAAAGCCTTTAAAGGCTATAAAATCGACCCGACCAGCTTTTAGTGAAGCTGGAAGACATGCAGAACATTATCCGTAATAAAATGCTCAGAGATTTATACTAAGAGAAGTATTTGTATTAAAACCTGAACATTTAGTTTTCTACTAATTATCCGCATACATTTTCTTTACAACTAAGAAATGAAGATAATAAATGCATGTTTACATAAAGCTAGAGTTAAATATATGAACAACGTTTCTGTTATGATTGTGTTGAAAATTTTTGTGTACTCGTAGTTATTATGCGTACAATACTATTTTTATAACCGATTGAATTAAGTTCTTTTATTAATACAAAATGTTTTTGTTTAAAATACAGCGGGCTGAACATTTTTGTGTGGTTATTTTTGTTCTTAAATATATTTAAAAAGAAAAAAACAAAAGCAATAATAAAAAAAATGGGACAGTTTGGAAACGAACGAAACTAGCAAAAAAAACTTTTGACGTTTTCGTTTTTTGACTGTGATCCAGACTCACTATAGCTACGTTTCTAAGAGATGTGGGTTTGATTCCCACCGGGACAAATATTGGTGTAACAGTGTTTTTTGTGTCTGGATGTGTTAATAAATATATTTAAGTATATTTGTAGGTATATCTACTGTTCATTCTGATAATCGTGACACATAGTGCGTAAGCTACTTACAACGGGATCAGATCAATGTAAAAATGTTGTTTAATCTTAAACTACATAACTTTACTTTGACCGTCACGATTTTGCATTTGGTCCGTGTACCGTGCAAGATTACGAGTAACGAGTTAGATAATGACTAGTCCAGGGCGCTATGACAAGTACAAACAGCGCTGGATAAATACATAAGTGCTTATATGTATATGTGTATCCCGAAACAGATCAACAAACGCGCAAAATTATCCATTGTTAATGTTATTTAAAAACCGGTAACGCATATTCGTCTTGATTAACTATCGGCAAGATAAAACGGCGGCTTTTAATCAGCCATAAATCAGCGGCAACTGCAGATAATTTCAGCGCTAAGCCCGCATTTCACACTCGAGTCGGCAATTAGCCGTGATCCGTCTGATTAACATGCGTTGTCGGGCTCGCGGGCGCGGGGGCAGTGGTAGCGGGGTTCGGGATGCTGTGGAAATCTTGAATTTCGGTATGTGATCTCAAATTACTAGGACTAATAACTTACTGTACAGGTCGGTTCATGGAAGTTGACCACAAATGGCGGCCGATGCGCATATGTGCATTCATGAAGAAAATACTTAACACAAAAAAATATAATAATTGAAATAGTATTTAATTGCCTAAACTTATATAATATACTTAATATACTCGTAATTATTGTAGGTACACTTATTTAACTTGTTAACTTGAACAAAAACAACGATAACTTAACAAAACAACGAAAACTTAACAATTCACAAAAAATATGAAACAAATATCTTAAAGCAAAACACTTTTCTTTTCAATTGCACTTGACTGCGCTGACAGCATGTCGATGCCACAATTGACGAATAGCGATTGAGCGGCCTGCTGCAGTCCATCACGCGGCGCGCACGCACCAATAGCGTCGCTCCAGTCTTGACGCATTCCGCCCGCCCCTCACCCCGCACCTCAACAGGGACCTAAAAATCGCTTTCTGCGCATTGGTCATCTTTCTTGAACCGACCTGTACTTATGTTTTATGGTACATTTACGGTCCGTCCGTTTTGTATTATCGTCACTCAGGGTACGGCCAGAATACCAGCGCTGCAGCGTGGCAGCTGATGTGGCACATGCTGAGGCCTGTTCCTCGTTTACCACTTCTTATAGTCCTTGTCCATGTGTGATATTTCTTTGTTTGAGTTGAATTTTTGTGTCATTGAAGAATTTAAGAAGAAATTCTTCAATGACACAAAAGAAGGTTGTGTAGTCGACCAACCCGCACTTGGCCAGCGTGGTCGACTAAGGCCTTATCGCCGTAGTTTAGGGTAGGCCCGTGCCGCAGCAGTGGGGACGTATATGGGCTGATGATGATGATGATGTGTCATTGTAATTTTTCGTGTATCAATAAATATCAATAAATATTTGTACTTCACATTTGTTTTTCTAATCGGATGTCCTACCGATTTTAACCATGGCTGCCGATCTGGAGTTCATCTAAATTCGCAGGACATACTATTTATAGTGCACAAGTGTGCGCAAACACAAATGCATTATCTGTTTCTATACTCTGATAGTGTGGTCAACTGCATCGTTGGTCTATTGGTAGCAAGCGCTGCGTAAGGACTGCGAGGTCCTTGGTTCGAATCCAGAGTCGGGCAAAAAATGTATGTGAGTTGTGTAAATAATTATTCAGCCCGGAGTCAGGAAGTTGGCGGTTGCACGCCCGCGCCTCGGAAAGAATGTTAAGTCGGTGATCCTGCGCCCGATCTCTCATCGGTCATGTCGGATTGCCGTCTCACTGATCCGTGAGAGTAAGGGAACAGAGGGTGCACTTGTGTTTGAGCGCACATTTGTGCACTAACAATATAGCTTACATTTGCCTTAGCTCACTCACTGGGTGAGTGCGACAGGCTCAATATGGCCTTTCAACCTCATATTTGGATTTCACTACCGCTTACCATCAGGTGGAGTAAGGTCATCTTGTTTTTTATAAAAAAAAGACGTATGGCACTCGGGGACTGCCGCGGTACAGCTATTGCATAGCATCGTCCGATTTCGGAGCAGCTCGTCTCGATTCGTGCGAGTTTCGTAGAGTCGTACAATACGTCTAACCGCACGCACACAAACACCGTGCCGAAGTCTACCGAACTAAAACGACGTTAGACGATTGTGAGGTTTTTTTCGTTACGGATTTTCTTGTTTCGGTTGCCGCGCTCAAAGCCCGCGATAAAAGCTCCATTGAGAAGATCAAGTAAATCAGTCACCAACTAACTATTTTAAACCAAAACCGCTTTCCCTACCGCCTCACCCCATACGTTCAACTACCGCCCAACTACCGCCCAGCGTGATCTTTCAGGTGTTAATGTTGATTAATAGAACGCGAGCTATGAGATATCGCCCGGTTATCGTTACAGCACGTAATGCCTGCTTAAATACTATTAGCGGATAATGAGCTATTGTGCTAATTATGATGTAAAGCTAACAGCGACAACTAATGGTGCGGGAGTTTAGATAATTATCTATTTTATTATGTTTTTATGACTCTATGTAGATCTCTAGAGTTGGCACGCAATATTGCTTATTTTTTCTAGTCACTTTATTAGAATGCTCCATTGAGCTATATCATCAATATTAAATAAAATAATATTGTTGCGGGAACGGGGTACGTTTAATTCAAGATACGCCAAAAGTCACCAAAAGACAATTAATTTATTTATCGACTAACAATTACACAATTAAACACTTAAAAACACAATTAAAAACACTTAATTACAACACTAAACACGGAACACTAAATTACACTAAAGCACTGAATCACACTAATACACTGAATTGCACTGAAACTATTCGCAGGTAACGCACTCGATCACTCTTAGTTCGCAGGAGACTGATTCGCTTCGCTTTCCCAAATCGGAACTGTCCCGTCGGGTCGTACATCCCGCTTTTATACACAGCAAGGACGAACTAGTCTCTTCGCGTAGTGTTGAGAATGTTCTCGAACGGTCCGGGCGGCGAAAACTCTATTATTATTATTACTAGTATCTTCGCGTAGTGTTGAGAATGTTCTCGAGCGGTCCGGGCGGCGAAAACTCTATTATTATTATTACTTTTTCTAGAACACGCTAGAGCTCGCTACGACCGACCAGAGAGTGTGACGTAATATCGTGCAAGCGAATATAGACCTTATCCATACGACTATAAGACTAATTCCGCTTGCACGGTCTCTCGTGGTCGTAACATTATCCCCCTCTTAGTCATGCTCGTCCCGAGCATCATTTGACCCATGGTAACGAGCCAATCGATCAATGTGAACAATTTTCGGCTTGCTTCTTGTCCCTTGTTTGATCCGATAGGTTAAGTCATTCAGCCTAGTGATGATCTTGTATGGTCCTTCCCACCTGGGCTGGAACTTCGGTGATTTGCCCTTCTTCCTGAGTGGGTTGTGTAACCAAACCAGACTCCCTTCATCGAAACCATCGGTGTTAGCTTTGCGGTCGTAACGGGTTTTCATTCTTTCGCTAGATTTTAGACTGCAGTCTCTAACGAGAGCATGTACTTCATCCAGGCGCTTCTGTAGGTCAGCCGCGTATTCGGTTACTGGTTTCGGAGCTTCTGGCGGTGTCCCAGTCAATGCATCTACCGGAAGCCGCATTTCTCGACCGAAGTTTACCATTGCTGGGGTTGCACTGGTGCTATCGTGGATCGCAGATCGGTAGGACAGCAAGAAAAGCGGTATGTACTGGTCCCAGTCTCGTTGATGCTCGTCCACAACTTTGGCCAAGTGGTTTTCCAACGTTTGGTTGAATCTCTCGACCATGCCATCGGATTGCGGGTGTGCTGGTGTAGTACGGGTCTTATGCATACCCAACAGTTGACAGACCTCCTGGAACAGTGCTGACTCAAAGTTTCTTCCTTGGTCTGAATGTATCTCAAGAGGCACACCAAATCGGCAAATTACCTCGTGGACTAACTTCTTGGCGACCGTCTTTGCTTCTTGATTAGGCGTAGCGAAGACTTCAGGCCACTTAGTGAAGTAATCTTGGACCACAATGATGTACTTGTTTCCCTCATCGGATTCTGGAAAGGGGCCAGCTACATCTACTGCGATTCTTTCCCATGGAGCGCCGACGTTGTACAGCTTGAGTTTGCCCTTACTTCTGGTTTGTGGGCCCTTTACTGATGCGCAAGTCGTACATTTCTTGCACCAGTCTTCGACGTCCTCCCGACAGTGTATCCAGTAGAACCTCTGTCTCAGCTTCTCTAGGGTCTTCTTCACGCCTAAATGTCCCCCGGATACCCCATCGTGTATGTACCTCAGTAGAGAAGCAACTTGTTTACGAGGTACACTCAGCTGTATTGGTGTTTGATCCCCTTTTGGTGTTTCCCATTTCCTGAAGAGTACTCCATCCTTAATCTCCAAACTGTCCCATTGTGCCCAGTAACTTTTCGTGATGGGGCTTGATGATGCCACATGGCTCCAAGAAGGTTTCTGACCTACCTCTTTCCATTCAAATATTTTCCTTAGGTCATTATCCTCTTTTTGAGCCTTTTTGATAGCGTCTTCGCTCCATTCATTATCAAGTCCCTGGGTGGTAATCATCCGGACTTCTTCTTTAGTCTCCGTCTTAGAACAATCACTGCAGGCCACAGGACAAGGTCTCCTTGATAGGGCATCGGCATTCAAATGCGTTCTACCACTCCGATGTTCTGTTGTAAAGTTGTACTCCTGTAGTTGCTCTAGCCACCGCGCCACTTGTCCTTCAGGGTTCTTAAACTGCAAGAGCCATTTTAACGCAGCATGATCTGTTCGCAGGGTAAACTGTCTTCCAACGAGATACTTGTTGAAATGCTGTAGAGTCTTCACTACCGCCAACAGTTCCTTACGAGTCACACAGTAGTTCCTTTCGGGTTTTGAAAGTGACTTACTGAAATAGGCGATCACCACTTCCCGTTCACCTTGCTCTTGCGACAGAACTCCGCCTATGCCAGTATTGCTGGCATCGGTGTCCACGATAAACCTTCCTTCTCTGTTCGGGTAGCCAAGTATAGGACTGGTGCAGAGGTGTTCTTTTAATCTGACGAAGGCTTGATCACATTCCGAGTCCCAGGCGAATACTCGTTTATCTTCCGTGAGCCGATGAAGAGGTTTCGCTATATCAGAGAAGTTCTTTACAAAGCGCCGGTAGTATGCGCATAAACCCAAAAATGATCTCACGTCGGTCTTGTTAGCTGGAATAGGCCATTCTTGGACAGCTTTTATCTTCTCTGGGTCTGTCCTTACACCTTTCGATGAAATAATGTGGCCTAAGTAGGCGACTTCCTCCTTGAAAAACGTGCATTTCTTAGGGCTGAGTCTCAAGTTTGCTTCTCGTATTCTGGTGAAAACCTTCCTCAGGTTACTGACATGCTCTGTGAAATTTCGACCCATGACAATGATGTCATCCAGATAGACCAGGCATGCATCACCCAGAAGTCCAACCAGTACCCTTTCCATCAACCGCTCGAATGTCGCCGGAGCGTTGCAAAGACCAAAGGGCATGACGTTGAACTGCCACAATCCATTCCTAGTTCCGGTCGTAAATGCCGTCTTCTCTTTGTCTTCTGGATGGATATCAACTTGCCAGTAACCGCTCTTAAGGTCCACTGTTGAGAACCACTTCATGCCGCTCAACATGTCCAGTGTGTCGTCTATACGGGGCAGAGGGTAGCTGTCCTTCTTCGTTGCATTATTCAACAACCGGTAGTCCACACAAAACCTGGTGCTGCCGTCCTTCTTCTTAACCAGGACTACTGGCGAAGACCACGGGCTCGTTGAAGGTTCTATGATGCGGTTCTTCTGCATCTCGGCAACCATGTCTGCTACCTCCTTCTCTTTGGCAAATGGAAGGCGTCTAGGCCGCTGCTTTATTGGTGGCGCGTCTCCCGTGTCTATTCTGTGTTTAACGAGACCTGTCCTTCCCAAATCATGGTCACCCTTCGAAAATATGTCGTTGAAATCTAGCAACAACCTTTTAGCTTGCTGAAGTTCCCGCTCAGAGAGCTTGTCCTTACAATTTGCTAGGAGCGGTGTGACGTCATCTCGTTGACAGGATTCCGGTTCCCGGGCCCTTTTCATCCTTCTGATGGATTGGCCTGCATCGCACCGTCCGATGACACAGTTTCTTTGTAGCTGCACTTCATCTCCGCTAAGATTGATGACTCGCACTAGCGCTCCTTTTCCGGTCATTGCCAGAGTTCTTGCTGTGATCCAACTCGGATGGTCGCCGCAGTTTTCTATGACGACGCTTCGCCCTTGACACGCAGTGTAAGGGAATCTAACTTTGACCAGAGTTTCAGATCTCGGCGGTAGGGTCGTGTTTTTCAGGCAGTAAACTGCGCATGATCTCGCTCCCTCTAGGAATACTTCTTGTTCGGGGAAACTAAGTACTCCTTTAGCGACGTCTACCACACACTTCTGGTCTCTTAAAAAGTCCAATCCGATGATGCAATCGTCCGTGATGTCGGCTATGAGAACGCCGTATTCAAAGGTCTGTTCTCCAATGGTGATCTTCGCCGTCGTCTCACCGAAGACGGTAACTGGCTGGCCTGTTGCTGTTTGAAGCTGAACGGATGGTCTTTGATTCCACACAATAGTCCTTTTCAATAGCTCCGGACGCACTATTATTGTTCTTGAAGCACCGGTGTCAATAGTAAAATGACACGTTACGCTGTTCAGCTGTCCAACCACTGTAAGGTTGTTCCCATTACCCATCTGTGAAACAGTGACGGTAGGGGCTCGATGTTGACCAGCCAGCGCCCGTCCCACGGCCCTGGCTCCTTCTAACGACAGCTCTTCTGCATCCACCTGTGTAGAGGACGCTACTGTCGTTCTACGTGGCCATCTTCGCTTTGGGCAACTACTCCGAATATGGCCCCTCTCGCCGCAGCCATAGCACATCGGACCCAAAGAAGGTTTTTCCTTTACCACAACCTCCTGAAGTCGTTGAGTTCTAGCGTCTTGACGCACGGCTTCCACCTCCAAAGCATGGGCTAGAGCTTCCTGTAAGGTCTGATGATGGCTCAGTTTCACGGTATGCCTGACGTCTGCGTCTCTAATTCCATCACAGAAAGCTTGCGGGATCATTGATTCTACCATTGTCGGGCATGACACGTACGCACGTCTGACTAGCCTTTCGATTTCCGTTGCCCATTGTTGCAGACTCTCACCAGGCTTCTGCTGTCGATCGCGGAGTTGTGCTCTATACGCGTGTTCCAGGTGTTTGTCGCTGTACCTGCCCTCTAGTGCTCTTTGGAGAGCACCTAAAGTTCGATTATCCGAAGGCAGGTTTTCCAAAGTGAGCAGGGCATCTCCTCGAAGAGCCAGAGTCAGAGCTATCAAGGACTCTTCCTCGTTCCACCCCTTTCCTTTAGCCACGGTCTCGAACTGGTACCAAAATGCTGCCCAAGACGTCGTTCCATCGAAGTGGGGTACTTCGATTTTCGGAGAATCCGACACTACCGGAGCACCCCGGGTCCCCACTCTTGCCATTTTGGTATGCAGCTGTCGCATCTCAGCATCCACCTGACTCAATCGATCCTCGTGTTGGGTGATTCGATCTTCATGTTGGGTGAATCGATCTTCATGTTTCATCACATCATCCTTGAGAGCATCAATCTGCTTTTCTAGTACTTCGTGCTTCTTTTCAATAGCCCCCAACAAACTCTTGCTTAGCTCTTCCAGGTGGCGGGCTTGCTCCTCCTGGCGAAGGTCTTGCTTTTCCTGGCGAAGGGCTTGTTCTTCCCTCAGTTTAGCAAATTGTGCTTCCTGAAGTCGGGCTAACTCCTCCTGGCGGCGGGCTTGCTCCTCCTGGCGGCGGGCTTGCTCCTCCTGGCGGCGGGCTTGCTCACGGGCTTGCTCCTCCTGGCGACGGGCTTGCTCCTCCTGACGGCTGGCTTGTGTCTGCAGCATTTTAAATAAATCTGCAAGCTCCACAGGCCCAATCGGTGTTTGAATCGATCCCTCCGTTGAAGCACCTTCACCCTCTTGCAGGGCCGCGGTTTGACTTCTTGTTACTCGACCCTCACTGTCTTCTCGTGGTGTAAGAGGCATCTTGAATCCCACTTCTGACACCAATTGTTGCGGGAACGGGGTACGTTTAATTCAAGATACGCCAAAAGTCACCAAAAGACAATTAATTTATTTATCGACTAACAATTACACAATTAAACACTTAAAAACACAATTAAAACACTTAATTACAACACTAAACACGGAACACTAAATTACACTAAAGCACTGAATCACACTAATACACTGAATTGCACTGAAACTATTCGCAGGTAACGCACTCGATCACTCTTAGTTCGCAGGAGACTGATTCGCTTCGCTTTCCCAAATCGGAACTGTCCCGTCGGGTCGTACATCCCGCTTTTATACACAGCAAGGACGAACTAGTCTCTTCGCGTAGTGTTGAGAATGTTCTCGAACGGTCCGGGCGGCGAAAACTCTATTATTATTATTACTAGTATCTTCGCGTAGTGTTGAGAATGTTCTCGAGCGGTCCGGGCGGCGAAAACTCTATTATTATTATTACTTTTTCTAGAACACGCTAGAGCTCGCTACGACCAACCAGAGAGTGTGACGTAATATCGTGCAAGCGAATATAGACCTTATCCATACGACTATAAGACTAATTCCGCTTGCTCGGTCTCTCGTGGTCGTAACAATATGAAATAAAAAAATATTGTACTCTGTTATGTATGAGTTATCTACTCATATAATTTCTATCAACTTTTATATAAAATTTGTCTTCCTTTTAATTAGATCTTGTGAGCCATAAAACATCATTTCAGTTTCAGATCGAAGTTCGGTCACTGTTACGAAGTATTACACTACGATGTTGCTGTGTTACAACGACAACTATGTTTGATATTACAAGACAATTATTGCTTATCCTACAAAAGTAAGCCTACTATTGCAATACCAAAAAGTTCAGTTACAGTTTTAAAGTGCTACATCTCACTTCATGACGAGTTCAAATGATGTTCTGACACCGATTTTAAGGATAACTGCTTGAATGATGCTTAAATAGGTATGTTTTAATGTACCCACGACTTATGAGTGTAAATGCCTATATAAATAAATATGTTTTTCCTTTGACGATGCAACTACAATGCATGTACAATTTCTGACATTTACCTACACATGCATCCACACAAAGACTCAACATTTCCTCAGCATGTAAAGTGTCGAAACGTTAATAACGCGAATGTTTCGATTGGGCGCAGGTGCGGCGATTCCGCCTCAGCAATCAGCCTGACGTATTAGTATTGCTTGATGTTTTCATTTTCAGTATGTTTGAGGATATTTTGTGCCTGAAAACATTGTGGTGCATTATGACTTGTTTATTTTTGGGATACGATCACGAAAGGTTAAGGCGAGACTCTATTTTAAGATAACACTGCAAAAGCTGTTGTCAGGTTAGTTGTTATGAATGATGAGCATGATTTAATACAATCAGGCAACAATGCAGACCAAGTTACGGCAACGAAAACATCGAATACAGAAAAATATTACTGCCATGTTCAATCAAATGTTATATCAAATAGGATTTATGATATGATAAAAGTTTTTAAGTAGCAGAAACTATATACATCAAAAATCACAATGAACTAGATAAAAGTCCAAATTAAGGACATGCCTACGTTTCTCGAAACAAGTGATGCGACATATCAACTAAATCGGGATATCAAGAATTGTCTCCCTGAAATCCTCTCTTAAACTACTAAACCGTCGACAAAGGCAAACGAAATACACCCCACAGCCGCGGACAATGACATCCTGAACCGTTCAATGAACCCCGTTCCCGTCATCGTCTCAATACGAGTCGTAATGAAAAATTCCAACCGCCTCTCACCTAACGAACACCTGTATTCAAAGAAATGAAATGAAAGTCCATATAATGAGCCCCGCTCAAAGCACACACGTCTCGAGTTCTAGAAATTTCCTTTTAAATAACGAAGGCTGAGACGCTGAAAGGATCGGCCCTGAATGGGGGGCGCGCGTGCGCTTGACATACGAAAGCTGCGTATGATTACTCTTGCTCCCGAGAAGGAGGTAAACAGATTCTTGAAGGAAGAAAAACTTACTAGGTATGAAAATGTAGTTGGAATCAGAAATATGAAAAAAGAAATAAAGATAAATTTGAGAAAGTGTCGCGTGTGTCACTTGTCACTTTTTTTCTAACTGACATACGATGATGGCTTGGAGTAGCCTCGTCATCATCACCGGACTTGCGGGGGAGCGGATGGCTCTGACCCCTAAATTTGTCACTTGTGAAACTGATGTTAGAAAGTAGACACTTGTGAAACCTGTGTCATTGGATGCCATAGTGACAGACAATTGGGATGTGGGTGATCGTATCTTACGATTATCAAGAATGTCGCGTGTGTCATCTTGTGATACTAGTGTCAGAGACTTCGCCCCGTTTGTCTCAGAAGCTTACAAACAAATTCAGATTTCATCATTGATAACCTATGATATCAATATCTTAAAAAGAATATCTGAAATAAAACTAATTCTTTTATTAACATATTATTTAGAGATCCGACGTTTCGAGCTCTTTAACAGCACTCGTGGTCACGGGCAAGACTGAAGTTGAGTCGTCAACCTGAGTTTAGTGAGTGAGTAGTGCTCGCGCAAATATAGACAATACTATACTTAAATATGTAGAAAAGATTAGAATATTCATTTACGTGGTAGAAATTACCGAAATAATTGTCGTGTCGCATTCAATTCGAGGTCAATAAAGCCAACCACCTAAACGCGGACACCGATACTCTTCCACTGAGGACGTGCTTCAACTCTCAGCCGGAAACTAGAACTAGACACCGTTCAATGGCAAAAGGAGGGTTGATTCGAGAAAAAACTGAAACGCTAACAAGGAAGACGACAAATAAGGAGGGCCTCTTGCCGCGTGACGGCGCGAGCACCTTCGACTATTGTTACGGTAGACAGATCTTTTTTACTGGATGTACTTGCCTGGCTACGGTTGTGGGGTGAAGGGTAAAGCGGAAGCGGATTTTAAGGCTTCGGATTTTGTGTAACTAAGAAAAGATCTTGTTAGTGATGGAGAATTTTTATGTTTTAGGTGAAATGATGGTGTTGGTCGGTTAGACTTAGGAAGTTTGACCTCGGATAAAATAGTGATGTGTCTGGATAAGCTAGCGTACGTTTAAATTTACTTGCATCATATTGCACCCATTTTACATTATTTTATTTTATTTATTTAACGAAACATACAGCACAATGTATTACTAATAACAATATGATAGTGATAATACATTAGCCAAAACAATTTCCACAGATTATATTATTACACAATAAACGTGTCCTTAGTGACGGACGCACTTCTTGTTTCCACCCAATAAATTCCGGTGTACCTCAAGGTTCCGTTCTGTCGCCGACATTAGTTTCTGCTGCATATCAATGACATGTTGTCACTAGGCAACATTCATTGCTATGCGGATGACAGCACTGTCCACGCGCGTTATTTCGGAAGACCTGGGGTAAAACAGACCGAAACCGAGGAAAAGAGGAACCTTCTTGTCGCCGAGCTTGACGGGGTCTTGGACCGCATTTCCGAATGGGGCTCATGCAATCTTGTCGAGTTCAATGCCAAGAAGACACAGGTGTGTGTTTTTTCTAGTAAAGTGTCTCCTTTCCTTTCCCATCCTACTCTTCAGAGCACCCCTTACCAATACAGGATAGCCTTAGCATCCTTGGCATGGATGTTCGCCGCGACCTGAACCAGCGGGATTACATCGAGAGCGTCATAAGAACAGCCTCCCGCAAACTGGGGATCCTGAACAGAGTGCGGCGATTTTTCACACCGGTGCAACTCTGCCTTCTTTATAAGGCACAAGGGATGAGCAAAATACTTGCTCGACGCCCTCGATAGGTTGCAGCGACGCGCTATCCGTATTGTCGGTGATGTAGAGGTGTCCGAAAGCTTAGAGCCTCTCCAGCTACGTAGAGACATTGCCGGTCTAAGTGT
The DNA here is from genome assembly GCA_039566165.1 of Maruca vitrata. NCBI lineage: Eukaryota > Metazoa > Arthropoda > Insecta > Lepidoptera > Crambidae > Maruca > Maruca vitrata. The sequence continues at coordinate 1,089,374 of CM076920.1, forward strand.
TCTCTACCGTCTCTATAATGGGGAATGCTCTGAAGAGCTATTCCAGCTAGTCCCTCCCTCCCCTTTCCACTCCCGAACGACACGTGCTGGACAGCGCTGCCATCCACATACAATGCAGGCGCTGGTGGCTCGGACTAAGAGGTTTAGTTCCTCATTTCTGCCCCGTGCCATTAAGGCATGGAATGCCCTTCCAGCTCATGTTTTCCCTCCCTCCTATGATCCCGGGCTCTTCAGGCGGGGCGTGAAACGGCATTTAAGCAGGCCTTCAGGGTGAGTGCGACAGGCTAAATACGATCTATTGTGCCTGTCGACCTCATATTTGGATCTCACTACCGCTTACCATCAGGTGGAGTGAGGTCATCTTGTTAGCCTTTTATAAAAAAAAAAAAAACGCGAAGACTCACAATAAGTATATATGTAGGTATGAAAATATACCTACTAAAATACTGTACCTTATTGTCCATGTAGTGGTACCTAGCAGAGCCTTCACTCAATGCCGGAATGTTCTCTTGTCTTGGGCCAGCCTCTCTCAGCACGGACGTGATCTCTGAATGCCGGGATCGCTTTGAACACCGCCCGGCGCAATTGACGGTGAATCGCTAAGGCGCGGACTCGCTTAGACACGTTTATTTTTCGGTCTCGCTACCAAGGGAATCCTTTTGTTGCGTACATTTCACTGGCGCACTTCGTTTTATAGTTTTACGGCGGTAGATGATTTCATATTTATGCTCTTTTTTAAAGCACCGTTTATTCACTTTTTATCTCATTTTATTTCTTTATGGGGTTCGCACCTATGAAAAGAGTAAATAAATTGCATAAAAAGTTGTAATGTACGTGTACACTATAGAAATACTTTTCTAAATAATGAATTTGCATTGTTTCAGGTTGTCGCGCAATTTAGCTGTAATTAGTATAAAAAGGTAAGTCTTTAGGTTCATTATACCTATTTCTTATTGTAAAAAAAGGAATCAAATTCATAATATTATTATGTCAAACATTTACTCACAAGACAGACATTTAACTAGATGCCTAACTGATTTCACGAAATAGGGTAAAACCGCACCTTATTTACTGAGCACCGTTTCAAAAATAATCTACATCTCTCCTCTAAATAGAGATAACAGTTACCCCTTCTATAAAGTACACCTTAACAACCCCGTAATTTTTCCTCAAAGCTATGACCTTACACCTCCTTAATTACTGCTAAAATGGCCCAGCGTATTTATTCCCCCTAACAGTTCGGGGGCCAATTCTTCACTCTCTCATTGTGTTTTCGGCCTACGGAACGACGTTAATTCCAAATTAATTCTCGTAATACGCGCCTTGATTAAACCTTGATTAGAAGATAAATCTTGGGCGAAATTTGTGAGTGCGCGCGAGTCGGAAAGAGGAATTGGTCGTATGTTACGCAAAGCACTTCATTTAGAAGAATTCGGATAGAGTAAGATGAGTAGGATGTAACGACAGAAGCTTTCGTTTTATGCGTTGTTAGCTGCTGTAAATGTGTTCAACAAGGTACGCTGAATTTGGAACGCGTCAAAATGTAACGCTGCTCACTTTTCTAACGCCAAACTTGCGAAATTGGATTCTGACGCGCAACCTCGAGCGTTCTCGAACTTTTTACCGAATAGAGGGCAAAAAAGGAATCCGCAGCTCCTGAGCGATTATAATCTGGAGTGGCTACAGGCTACAAAGCACTGGCTGTGCTGTTTGCAGTGCTAATTAATCTCCACCCTCTGGGCGCTCTAAGCCAATTATGTATCACGGGCAGCCGAAAACTCTCCGTGTTTTTCGTTGACTACACCAAATTGCTTTACACGGCCCTTTGAAGTGTTAAACGCTTATTAAATTGCGAAGCTCCAAAAGGAAATATTGTGTGTACAACGCACACGTATCATCGTTCTTTACGTTTAATATTTTAATTTAATTAGTACCGAAAGAGAGTACTTCACCTGTTGAGTGAATGCTACTTTGTAATGTTGGTGTGGCTTCGCAAATCTTGTGTTTTGAGAGCATGTTGGTTAAATATAAATACTCAGAACATATTATGAATTACGCTTTTGAGTGGAGTCTCCATTTTACAAGCTATTATAGCTCATAAAATAAGTTGGAACAAAGTTTATCAGATATGTTGCATAATAGCTGTTATTATGCAACATATCTGATAAACAACGCCAGCATAAGTCTGTTTTTAAACGGGTTTTTCTCACTTAATATAAACAGGAAATTATTTTTAGATAATTACCGTTTACAAACAGGTATCTAATTTGAAGTGTTCCTCTATTTTGGATCAAGTAATACCATACATAAAAGGTAAATATTTAAAATAACGATACTACTTATACACTAAGTAAAGTCAAAGAATGTAAAATGATGTAAGGAAATTTCTTAACTGACGCAAGTTAAGATAATTACGACGCCATAAAACAAAGATAAAGAAACGTTAAGTCCCACAAAACTTTCCCAACTGATTATTTTAAAAAGGCTGAGAAGTAAAAATTCCGAGCGGCCCTTTAATTTTTTCAAACGGTAGTCGCCGAATTGAGACGGTAAGGAGTCTTTATCTGAAATAGAAGACTGAACATGTCCGAGATATTTACTACGTTGTTTTATTTTATAGGCTTCCGATATTTCGGCACTGTTGCAAACGCCATGATAATTTCGGCACTGCTGCAATAAAACAAAATGGTGGACGTGTTCAGTTTTCTTATTTGAGTAACCATGACATTTTACAGTTGTATTCTAATTATCATGACATCATTTAAAAGGTAATGAATGACTCTATATTTAGTAGAGTATCTGTCATTGGTGCTACGAGTTCTGGGTTCGAGCCCCACCCGGGCTAAAATTGTAATCTCTACTTCGTTATTATCTGTTGAAGTACATTATTTTAAGTGTTCATGTAAGTCTATATTTGAAACCAAAAAATAATTAGACAACGTGTACCTAGTATAATTTTTATCATTCAAAAATTGTATTTATTTATTTGATATTTCAACAATAAGTATACTATTTCATCTTTTAGGTGTTTACATAATTCGTTGTAAATATCTCAGTGCCTCATAACCTACAGAAAAGTAAATGCCAGTATCCAGTAATTGCTTTCCATAATGTCTAAATTCTATGTAAATTTCAATTATATTATTGTGAGTTAGTTGAGAAAACTGTATATTTTCTGTATATTGCATTAGGTTGATATTCAATGCAACAGTGTCCGTACTGTCAACCATCTTTACTTTGATTCCGTGGTCGCGTCCTCGGATCAAAATTCCTCAGAGAACCATAAAATAATTTCGACAGTAAAATATTTGAGCAAAAATTTTCTTTGCTCGAACTTTGGTTAGAGCCTTTCCCAGTTATTTTATGCTCATCTGAATCTTGAAAGTTTGATGAACTATCTTGAAGAATGGGTGGCGTGAAATTAATTTAACACTTGATGAGCTCAAGTTATTTTTACATTTATCAAGTTAAATGTTAAATCATGCCTAAGGACATTGCGATCCCTTAACAATAAATTAAAATACTGCATAAAAAACTTATATTACCGACACTTCGTCTCGCGCGAATTGAACTGCTTTAAAGGTGAAAGAAAATTTAATAAAATTCCTGATTACAATTTTGCGAATTATTTCGCTTGCATACAAAGTATGTTTTTGCTATTTTGTGATGTGGAATATGAATTATTCCGTTGGATTTATTGTATGACTAGCCGTACGTAAATTACTTAAATGTGAATCGGAATAAAATATTTTAAAATTTACTTGGACAGGTGAATCCCGATGGATATTAAAAATCGTAAAGAAACATTTTTTTGAACTATTCTGTGCACATAAACAATTTATTTAAAATATAGCCAAGATGTACTGTATTTTACTAAGAGACTTGTTGTAAACTAATCATTATCTTAATTTTTTTCTGAAAATACTTGGTAATCCGATCATATAAAATGTTAAAAGTATTTCTTTAACCGCACTGGCTTTAGTCTACAATGTTTTGAACGTCGGATATCAAATAACTAATAATATATAACAACACTAGTATCCTAAATCAAGTATATTAAAATAAATTTTCAATTCCTCATAGCGACACCACAATAATTTCTTAATAAGCCCAAACCTTCTCGTATTCCGTACATCGAGCAGTTAACACGTACGTTCGTATCAACACATTTGTATGTATTACAAAATTCAATAGCAGCCTAAACGACACCGCAGGCCCATCCCGCCGTTCTTCGGGTTATGAAATTGGAACCGGGGCCAATAAAATACATAATTTAGCCCCGGTCCTAGGGGACCCGTCAACTTATTGTATTAGCTATAGTAAATTCGGTAAGACACGTGCGTCCAACGATTTCGCCGCGATATTTGAGGCAGTTTTGAATTTACGCAGCTTACGATTGCTTTGGAAGATGGCGCGGAGTTTACGGATGTGTGAATTATGGGATGCTAGGTTGTGTTGATTGGAAGGGATCGCTTGTTTGTGATAAATCTTTAGTTATGTTATATTAGTTTTTTTTTGTTGCTGACAGAGCTATATTGATGGAAACTATTTTTTTAAAGTTATGAATGTCATTTAATAAAAAATACAGCGGTATTTTTCTAACGCACTTAAATAAAAATACACACTGACCTATAAATTCACAACCTTATAAAGTTTTTTACCGTTGAAATTTTAACAAAATCTTATTTTGAGTTCTGGGCTTCTTTTATTAATAAACATTAAATATGTGCTAAACAGTCACCAAATAGATAAAATACAGATCAACCTAAAATTATGTCTGATTCAATCGAACAATATTATTTATTCGCTACATAGTAAAACAAAAACAATGTAGCGCCCAAAATAACCTCAAAACTATCAAATTTCCTTTCCCCTTTAATTACAAGCAATAAAAAAATAATATCAGACGCATCCAATAGTTGCGAAGCGTTTAGCCAGCGCCGAAGCACTCCGAAGTGTCGTGGCAACTCGTCCGCTGCCGCAGCTGCTTAATTATCGGCAGTTGTCGAGTTGCTGAGACCCTGGCACCGACTGATTTGCAGTGGGTTGCGATTGAGAGAGTTGTTGACGATTATATTTAGAACTAGCGGCCGCCAACGACTTGGATTTGGCAGCAGTGATTAATTAAAAAAGTCAATATACCTTGCAAAGTTAGATATTCGTTAGTGGAAGACCCTTCCAAATTGGTCCACCCGCTTTGGAGATTAACGAGAACAGACAGGCAGATGAACCAAAAAATTTAAAATTGTGTTTTTATTATTGGTACCCAATATACATTCATACCCATTTAGTAAAAAAAAATTTATTTAATACTACAAAGATACACTTCAATTTTATTTAGTGGTATAGATTTCCGTTTGCGTGAAGGCGTTTATCGCGGTAAACAATATCGCTACCTTAAATCTCAAATGGCGTAACCGCCAATTTGGCCAAAATGACTTTTTAATGCAGTTTTATTCAGTTTTTTTTTCTCTATCGATCTGTATATTTAAAATCCTCAAATTCGCAAAAAAAAGGGTATTACGACCCAATTTTTTTTATAGATTTGAACACTTTTCATAAGGTAAACAGGTCGTAAAAGGCTTAGTCTAATTTACTTGGTGGTTACGCCCCTAGAAATTATTGTGACGTGAAAAAAATGTCAAAAAAAAAAGGGTGTAAGGGACATAATTTTCCGGGGTATTTTTTTTTTTTATAAAAAGGCTAACAAGATGACCTCACTCCACCTGATGGTAAGCGGTAGTGAGATCCAAATATGAGGTCGAGGGGGGGCGTAACTCGTAAGACACGCTATTTTTCGAAATTGCAATACAAAAGAAAGGCGTTTACACCCAAAATCTCTGAACACATGATTGTCATTATTATTGTTAGTATTGATGCGCGGAGGGATTAAGATTGCGGAGACATTGGCTATTTATTGCTTTTCCTTGTTTCGGCATTTAAAATCAATGTCCAAACAGAAATCAGAATCAAAGAGCAATAACGCGCCAAAGTCAACGTAACGCACCTATGCGCAAAAGTACGCAAATGACTGAATACATAGATAAATGTATGGTGAATATACAGCAGCAGGGGTTACGAATGACAAAATTAATCGAATTACGTATAACTATAAGTCAAATTTCCCATGTACAAAAATTCTTCATCCTATTATAATACTTACAAGGTGAGTATTACCCATTACATCACTATGAAAACGTGACATATGGCGTAACTTTGTCAAAAGCGTAATACAGAGTGGAAATTTTACGTTTTCTTTCATTATTAAGTTATTTTAAAGCACAAAAGACAATTACTTTCGGGAGATACGACCTTCACCTCTTAAAAATCATGTTTTTTTATGAGGCGTAAACGCCTTTTCGTAATATTTTCACAAGCGTAACCGACTTCTAGTTTGTTAAATATAAGATTTAGGTGCAAAGAGTTCTTATAAAAGCCTTTATCTCAAAATTCTAAGAAATTTGATGTATAAAACATTTTCACTGCATTAAAATTGACAAAGTTATATGAAAAAAAACTTTTTTTTTTCGTTTTTGCTCTCCTGAAAAGTTGCGTTTTGGTGGTTACGCCATTTGAGATTTAAGGTATCGATATCTTATCATCTATCTATCCATCTACTCCCTTTTGACAAAGTCGCCAAAAGTAGCATGACCTTTCTCAGTTGTTAGTTGGTGTACCATTTCATATTTAAATCGAATCAGTAGTTTGAGCAAGAAATATTAATATTATGCATTTACCGGAGAGATTCTGGCTTGGAAAAAGCACTTAATTTTATTTCAACAATTTTTTTGTTATTTGGGTTTTCTTTTTGCCTATTATATCTAGTGATCTATATCTAGTGTGAAGTTATAATTTGTTTTGTAAGGTAATTTAAAATATTCGTCTAGACAAATTGTTATCAAGATAGCTAAAAAAATGGTTCACTAAATCCATATTTGTAAGTTTTTTTTATAATACAAAGTCAGAACTCTCAATATTCGTTCTTACTTCACTCGCTACCATTGGGGCCGCACCATTCATTTTCTCGCCTGCACCAGGAGTACCAATAAATTTGGACACAATATTTGTATGTCAACCAAAGTTTTGAAATCAACACGCGCCCAAATAATTCATGTGCGGTAAAGTTCTGTAGTGTTGTGTTGTTTGTAATAATAACGACACATTTGGGAATGGCATGTGTCTTTATTAAACGGAAATTGTTTTTAATGTAATAACGTTGCAAATATAAATGATATGATACCTTAAATCTCAAATGGCGTAACCACCAAAACGCAACTTTTCAGGAGAGCAAAAAAGAAAAAAAAAAGTTATTTTTTTACATAACTTTGTAAATTTTAATGCAGTGAAAATTTTTTATACGTCAAATTTCTTAGAATTTTGAGATAAAGGCTTCAGTAAGAACTCTTTGCACCTAAATCTTATATTTAACAAACTAGAAGTCGGTTACGCTTGTGAAAATATTACGAAAAGGCGTTTACGCCTCATAAAAAAACATGATTTTTAAGAGGTGAAGGTCGTATCTCCCGAAAGTAGTTGTCTTTTGTGCTTTTAAATAACTTAATAATTAAAGAAAACGTAAATTTTCCACTCTGTATTACGCTTTTTACAAAGTTACGCCATATGTCACGTTTTCATAGTGATGTAATGGGTAATACTCACCTTGTAAGTTTTATAACAGGATGAAGAATTTTGGTACATGGGAAATTTCACTTATAGTTATACATAATTCGATTAATTTTGTCATTCGTAACCCCCGCTGCTGTATATTCACCATACATTTATCTATGTATTCAGCCATTTGCGTACTTGTGCGCATAGATTACGTTCCTCCGTGTATTTATTATTTTTTGTGACCGTTACGTTGACTTTGGCGCGTTATTGGTCTTTGATTCTGATTTGTGTTTGGACATTGATTTAAAATGCCGAAACAAGGAAAAGCAATAAATAGCCAATGTCTCCGCAATCTTAATCCCCCGCGCATCAATATAAACAATAATAATGACAATCATTTGTTCAGCGATTTTGGGTGTAAACGCCTTTCTTTTGTATTGCAATTTCGAAAAATAGCGTGTCTTACGAGTTACGCCGGAAAATTATGTCCCTTACACCCTTTTTTTTGACATTTTTTTCACGTCACAATAATTTCTAGGGGCGTAACCACCAAGTAAATTAGACTAAGCCTTTTACGACCTGTTTACCTTATGAAAAGTGTTCAAATCTATAAAAAACATTGGGTCGTAATAACCTTTTTTTTTGCGAATTTGAGGATTTTAAATATACAGATCGATAGAGAAAAAAAAAACTGAATAAAACTGCATAAAAACTCATTTTGACCAAATTGGCCGTTACGCCATTTGAGATTTAAGGTAGCGATATGATTAATAACAATTATGTACTTCCAGATTATTATCTTTTTTTAAACCTTTTACATTTTATATTCAGCCAGTCCCAAAAATCAAAGTAGGTAATATTATAAATTCAGGATTTTATTAAAAATTGTGACATAGTCCTAATCCTGATTGAAATAAAGCTCATAAAATACGCCTGCTTGATACCGAGAACAAAATTACTGGCCTCAGATAACTCTGTGTAATTTATCATAATGACGACAGTGTACATTTTTAGCCCAGAGAGCGCCCCTAGCGGCGACCCTAAGTACTAAATCATCGGCGACGGGAATTATTATCAAATAACTCAAGATAGTGAAGCTTTTAAATATAAAATGTGTTCTTAAAAATGGTGGAAGTAGATAACAGGTGATCTTTGTGATATTTTCTTAAATATTAATTAATGTTACGTAAAAAGTGTTACCATTTTTAACTCGAATATAATGTTTGAAATAAAACTAAGATTAAGGATTTAACTCGCGTGTTCCAAATATATTAATCAGAGACCCTATCGAATATTATGTATGATCTTGATTTGGCATAAAAAAAATGTCACAAATTTTAAATGATTCAATATATTCATATTTCTTTAACTCATTTTATTTCATACTCTAAACTCATTTATTTCCGTAAAAACGTAATAAACACCTTAGTATATAGGTTTTATGTGTAATCGTTTTGTTTTTATTTGTAAAATATGACATAATAATACTGTTATTGCAATTTCCCCTAGGGCGTCCCTTATTATGACCTCATACTACTGACACGTTAGTTTTTTTTATGGTGGTACTAAATTAGACGTGTACGTGAGTTGTTTCGAGAATGACGTCACTTCCGTTGTAATCTATTGCGAAACACGTCTTCAAGAAATGTAAACCCCATGAATAGTGTACGTGTAGTGGGATAATCCGAAAACACTGCCCCACGCAATTTTTAAGGTGATGAAGATGACATGTGTCAAGTATAAAACGGTATTAGTGAGTTAAAAAAAAAATATCAATACTGAAGATGCACGTTGCATAATAATGTGTGACGAAAGAGTACGAAGTATTTTTTTAAAATTTTTCATTTACGAAGTACCAAATTAATATTTTGGTTATAACATTCGTCGCTTTAGCACAATCAGGTAAAATTAAATAGAAATTATGTACAACACTATTTCATAATGCTACTCTATTGTAACCTTTGTTCGTTGTTTAATGGAATTAACACTAACCAGAAAATAAAAAAGAAAGGAAAAAAAGTCAACTACTTAAAACAGTCTGTGCAAGCTTTTGGACTTAAAATATATAATTAACAAGGATAATGTTTGTAAATCTTCCGCACAAAAACGACTTTAGCCCAAAATTTAGGCACAGATTATGTTAAAATGACTTTTCGCTAACGTGATTTTATTTTTAATGTAAAACTCCCTTAAAGCACAGCCGGCTAATAAGTAGCCTATTTTTTTATAGTTGGCCTCTAGTTAGCCTCTATACGTGTGTGATATGTGTACCAAAATATTAAGTTCAGTAGTTATGGCGTGAAAGCTCGACAAAAAGACAAAGTTACTCTCACAATTAGGACAATGAATTCCATAGTAAAGGCAACTGCCTGTTTTGGAATGCGGAGGAGACTAACAAAATTGTAACAATGTATCTTAATCTTAATCGGAATGCATATCCATAAATCATTTTTATTTATTTATTTAATTTTAAATTATATTTGCTTGCGATTTAGCGTAAAATTGTGTAATTTTTTTACTGAACTAGCTAGGAGCAAGGATTACATTTTTCCCATTGAGCTACGGAACTATAAAACGACGCGAACAAAATCGCATGGCCGAAGCTCCAGCGTGTAGTTGATCCTTACCCATGTGCGTCCATAGCTCATCAGCTCAGGACGGAATGCAAACTGTCAGCAGTTATAAAAATGTTGGCCCGGGCGGCTCACGAGGCAATAACGAGCCCGCTTTATGAACAACTCCGGGACGGGGAGCTAGGATGGCGGGGAGGACCGGTTGCAGACATTTGGATCATGGAATTTTAAGGATTTTGTTGGGTTTTTAGTGTTTCGTACCCTAAAGGTACCAACTGGTCCCTAATAATTTTTTTCCATTGTCTTGAGCAGGCTCTATGAACAACTCTGGGACAGAGAACTAGGATAGTGGGGAGAACCAGTTTTTTTAAACCCTATTGATGTTTCCTTTGTCAGTCGCAGGCGCATAAACTGGATTAGGTCGACATTTCTCACCGATAACGTATTTCAGTAGTCGCTATAACTAATACAACATGTAAATTGGAGTGTCTGCGTTGTAAGAAGCGGTTTATAATTTTAAAGAGCTCTGGCACTCTCGAAATGCTACAAAGAATATAATTTGGCTCTTTTGAAAAAGACTTTTACCGGATTTTTTTTTTTGATAAATTGACTACAATAATGTCTGAAATACAGAACTCTTTCTCTCTTTATGTCTCATACACAGTCATATCCATGAATATTATTTACTTTGTCCCACAATTTTCATAATCCTGTACTGTACCGCGCTGTTTGACGTACTTCCAGCACAACATCTAAATTACAGATTCCAGGCACTGCCTAGTAGGTACTTGATAATTTAACACTATTCACCATTCCCAGAGCGTAATACAATAATGCCGCGTCGCCTCTTCGCAGCTCTCCAGCGGTTCTTCATTACACCTCCACCAGACAAGGTAATAGCAGGGCCGACACACGAGAGCATAACCTCTTAATTTATTGAACGAAACTAATGAAATTCCAGAGCAAAGTTTATTGCGAGAGGCACCCCTATCTAGCTAACAAGTTCGAGCCCAGAGCCCGCTGAAACTCTAATCGTTTCTTTAATTATTTCGGAATTGATGCTTTGTCTCCTGGTATGGTGTTAATTTTGGAGGATTTTGTTTGAAGTGGAATATTTATTGGCGGCGTCTGACGGTTTTATTGGGGCAGGTAATTGGTGTTGTGCTGATGGCTGGCGTTATGAGACGGAGTGAGACGCACGAGAGTCTGAAAGTTGAGGACATTTCTGAATTAAGGATTGTTTTTTTATTATTTTATAAAAGGCTATCACGATGATCTCACTCCACCTGATAGTAAGCGGTAGTGAGATCCAAATATGAGGTCGACAGGCACTATAGATCGTATTGAGCCTGGCGCACTCACCCTGAAGGCCTGCTTAGATGCCGTTTCACGCCTGCTTAAATGCCGTTTCTGATATCCACAAATTACTTGCAGAATCTTTTTGTTTATTTTAAGTGTAGGTGTTCATAATGATAGGTTAACAATAATAAAGCTTAAAATCAGCAGCTTGAAGGTTTTATTTGCGGAATTATTTTGATGAGATTTACCGTTGTCTTGGCATAACTTGCTTTCATTCGATATTGTGTCGACACTTTTTTAGGAATTTCCGCATGCCGAAATTAGTAATTAGGTAGATAAGTAAGCAGATTACTTTTTTTTATCTAAATAACTCTTAAACGTCTTAAAATTTTTGATGTTAATTTTTAAACTCTACTCATATCTCCTCACTCATAATCATTGAATCTTAAAAGAGAACGCTTGCAAGAGTACAAATACAGCGATTGCATTCTTTTTTAAAAAGTTTCTCCGAAAAATCATTTCGTCGGCTTAGAGTGTAAACCTGCTAACTCCATATCAGGTACATTTTCAGGAGAGACGATTAGATTGTGTATTTATTTTCACACTTTCGAATGGTATAAATAACGTATTAAAGTAAAAAATGGATTTGACAGGTTTACACTCTAAGCCGACGATTTGACTTTTACGGTGACATTTCAAATGCAGGAAACACCGCAGTACCTGATCCCACAATCAAAATAAACGCAAACATTTGCACCGTTCCAAATCAGAAGTGCTAGGTGATATAAAACGTGGACGGCACCTAGATCGGTCTAGACCGGTGAATGGACCTAGTCAATGGACCTAGTCAATTGGCCTTTGTTTGAAGGGAACGGGAATTTTAGATATTCTGATGTCTGGAAGTCAGATTAGGTTGCCGGTATTGAGCGGAGGTCTTCACTTCATTTCGAACTTTGTTTTGTTAAGGAAATGTTCTATTGGAGAATTTATTGTGTTTATTTATGTAGAGAAGTTGTTTCATTTCAAATTTCAAAACTTGGTTCGTCAAGCTTCTACTGTGCCAGTCTCACTAGACAAAACTATTGATAAGGATGTATCATTATTCATCTACATAACTTTAACGGGGTGTGAAACGGCATTTAAGCAGGCCTTCAGGGTGAGTGCGACAGGCGCAATATGATCTATTGTGCCTGTCGACCTCATATTTGGATCTCACTACCGCTTACCATCAGGTGGAGTGAGGTCATCTTGTTTGCCTATTATAAAAAAAAAACTTTCTTCATTATAATGATAAAATCCTTTAAGACTTATGGACGATTCCATTGCTGTAAACGATCTTGCCCCGCACAAAACATTCCATTCAGACTACACAATTAGAAAATGTCCAAATACATTTCAATTATTGCTAATGATCGAAATTCAAAAATAATCAATCTTGCCGCCACCTCAGCAAATAGATCATAAACTTTTTCATTACGAAGGGGATCCCCGGATTTTAATATTCCTTTCTACTTCATCCCTTTGTTTTTAAAAGTGTTGTAATTTGCAGCCTTCCCATCTTCGGATCCTTGACTAATGCGGCAATTTTGACAACTTTGCATTCTGCCCCCCATCCAGTGTTGCAGTTATGCCTATTCTTTAAATGACTCATCATCAAAATTTACTGTTTGTTTCGCTAAAAGTTTTGAACCCTTAAATAGGGGTCAAGTTATGAAAAGAAGCGGAAATCGATTTAGCTGGTGTTTAGAATTTTTTTTTATCTCCTATCGGGTAAATTTCCACACACGGTCACCTAATCCTAAACTAAGCAGAGCTTACATAAATAATTATGTATTATAAATATATGAATTATTCACACCCAGACACAGAACAAACACCGATGTTCGTCACATAAATATTTGTTCCGAGTGGGAATCGCACCCATGACTCTTGGTTAGCGACTATGGCTGGCGGTTTTGCCAGGTGGAGTGAGGTCATCTTGTTAGCTCATTATAAAAAAAACCACTGCTTCAACAAGCCAGCCAGATATAAAGAAATCCAATCAAAAACATAAATGTGAAATGAGAGCCAAGTTCAATATTATGATAATTGCCTTGGTTGTTGACTTCAACGACAAAAGAAGTGAGATCTAAATGGGTGCCAAGTTCAATGGTCAACCCTAAAATTTATTTATATGTAACACTATAACATACCTATCATATCTTCTTATAACATAAGATAATGTATGGTGGTAGCCTATGAAGGTCTGTCTTGGCTAGTTTTCATTTTATAATTCCGAAAATTTGGATTGTTGGTAGAAACTGGCGAGCGAACATAATAATACGTTGGTAGGTTTATAGAAACTAGCCAAGACAGACCTTCATAGGCTACCACCATACATTATCTTATGTTATAAGAAGATATGATAGGTATATTATAGTGTTACATATAAATAAATTTTAGGGTTGACCATTGAACTTGGCACCCATTTAGATCTCACTTCTTTTGTCGTTGAAGTCAACAACCAAGGCAATTATCATAATATTGAACTTGGCTCTCATTTCACATTTATGTTTTTGATTGGATATCATTACTTTTTGTAGAAAAGTATATATCATCGTATCGCCGTGGGTCCTTTGAAAAGGACAAATTCAAAACTAAAACTAGACTTTATAAATATAAAACAATTGAATCAGTTACTGTATTTTCCTACGTTTACGGGGTATAACCCTAAGTAATAAATATAAAAACCGACTATAAGTACCTACTCTTAATTGAAAATAAGTAAGTATACCTAAATATATACTTAGTGCTCTGCCTTCCCCGGTATATAGGCGTGATTAGGCACTAATTAGGTAAATGAAATGAAATGAAATAAAATCCGGTTCGGAGTCGACCGGTTGCTGTTACCACCATACAGTTGCGTAAAACTCGCCAAGTGACTCTGACCTATCTCGGTCAGGTCGCGTTCCGGGATCAGCACTGTACGAACCGGAGCCAGGGGGACCATTGCTGCGGCAAGCGCCGGACCAGTGGAGTCTTAGCGGCGGTATTGTGCGGGCGGAGCGGGTCAGCCCGCCCGCCAGGGAGAGCCGTAGAAACGGTAGTGCCTTCCGTTCGGCGGATTGGCCAACTCCGACCCGCACAGCTCAATACCAATGCGAGACTCCACGCCTTGTCTCGTTGTTGCCGCAGCAGTGGTCTCCTCTTTCACGTCCCCATTTCCCTCTCATATCGATGTTCCGGGAGGGAGGGGTGAAACGGCTTTCAGGGTAAGTGCGATAGGCTCAATATGGTATATTGTGCCTGTCGACCTCATATTTGGATCTCACTACCGCTTACCATCAGGTGGAGTGAGGTCATCTTGTTAGCTCATTATAAAAAAAAAGTTGCCAGTTTTTTATTTTTTCCTTTGTATTCATGTAATTACCTATCTGCATACCAAATTTCATCTCTCTAGGTCATTTGGAACTGGGTTAGAATTTTGATCTGTCAGTCAGTCAATGATAAAAATGAGGATTTTTGGACATTAATATCTAAATAACTGTTTGAGATAAGCATATGAAATTTAGAACACACATTTATCTCGCAAGTCACAATATTTGAGCCAAATTTGATACGTTTATGTCAAATAGTTTTTGATTTATGAGGGGTTCAAAAGTGGTTCCAAATGGTGCGTGTAATATTACACACGGTGCGGCTCGCCAGTTCTGTTTCTTGAACTTTGCTTGACACGCTACCGCGTGTCTAGATAAGTAGTATGTTGAGTAATTTCATTTCAAAACTTAAAAAATATGAGCATAGATTTTTTATTTACTGGTAATTTTATATTTTTTTAAGCCTATCTAGGTTCTATCTACCTATAAATATTTCCGATTATAATAATAAAAATAATCATTCTTCGTCTATACGCTTCATCCAAGAATTGAGATATAGGATATAATTAGTAGCAAACATTTGATTTCTTATATGATGGCGGTCCGAAGTAAACCATTTTAAAACAAATCGTGCCTTAATTCTATAAAAAATGTGTGCTTGTACTAGTGTACACACGTAAAAAGTGAAACTAAGATGGCGCGTAACGGAAAAATGTGACGCGTAACCGAAAAATGTGACGGTAAATTTTTTTCCAACGCCGATAAAGAAGTTTTACTTCAAAAATTAAATTGTTTAACTTAGACCACACTCCCAGTTGTCATTCTTATCCCCTTACCGTTACGCG
The DNA here is from genome assembly GCA_039566165.1 of Maruca vitrata. Classification (NCBI taxonomy): domain Eukaryota; kingdom Metazoa; phylum Arthropoda; class Insecta; order Lepidoptera; family Crambidae; genus Maruca; species Maruca vitrata. The sequence continues at coordinate 1,105,058 of CM076920.1, forward strand.
GCGTTTCGCTTAGACACGATTGTTAAGAGAAATTTTAATTAAGCTTAGATTTCTGAATTCAAATGCGGAGTAATTGTTTCTACATCGTTAGGTGGCATTATTATTAGTATCAGTTTTGATTAGGAAAGCTGAACTTATCAGTTAAATCACTCTGATTTTAGAGATAAATGGGTTTAACTTTGGTTAAAATTTAGGTATATTACGAATATAAATACACCGTGAAATTTAAGTGGTTGTTTACCCGTAGTATAACGATTTACCTATAGTAGAACTATCGAATTATGCTAGTAATATACTGAATAAAATTTTTTTTTTTAAATATTTCAAAAATAGAATCGTCTAACTCAAAAGCGATAGAAGCGATAGTTCTTTTAAGAGATGTCGCTGTCGGTACTCCTTGGCGCATGAAATTGATGATTATATAGCTAAAGAAACAAATACATATGCCCTAAGTAATAAAGCGGTTCAAGGGTGCTTTCGATTTTCGTATATCCATTTCGTATATGCGGTGTTTATTGATTAGAAGAAAAAAACTGCACGGGTCTATTTTCCTACATACTAAGATAGAATAATTTCACTGCAGGAAAACAACCGCTAAAATGTAACGGTGTGTGATCATGAAGTGGGAAAAATATTGCAAATGTGTAACTTAAATCACTGAACCATTCTTCTCTTTAAATCGGTATACAGGTTTTATATATTTAGGGCAACATTGTCCTAAATGTAAGCATCATAGTCGAAAGAACAATAGGCAAAGTAAGTATAAGTATAAAAGTTTGAATAAAAACGCGCTTTAAACTATCAGTCAAGATAGCCGTATGCAACGGGGCGAGATGATGGATTGGTGTAGAACCGGGTTTACATCAAACGATCATAGAAATTTTAATTCAAAAGCAAGAAAAAGAGAACATACCTAACAGAGGTATATTTTTACAGCCTTTTCGAGTTAAATATTCTTCTTACTAATTATTTGGACACTTAAAAATTGACAGATAGATAGTAGAGTGATCTTACCAAGACGACAAAAGTCAGGAGCAAAAAAAGTTATTTCTTATTTTTTTTATAATCTAGCAGTATTTGGGGATTTTGACATGTCAGCCAGCAAAAAAGAAATGTTTTAGTAAGTATGTAGGTATATAATATAATGTTTTTAACAAATCAAATTTTACAATTGTCTTTAGTCAGCCCCCACATAAAAGGTCGATTAACCGGACATAATCACATTGCAACTTTTAAAATAGTTTTATGATTTTTTAATGTTTTGCCCTTACGGTACAAAGCGATTAAAATAGTACTATGTAAAGCCCATTTTAAAGTGAACGTCATTACCGACGATTAATCACAATCAACACTAATAGGAGCGAGGCTCCACTTTTATTTTTCAATTAGCCCCAAACTCCAAAGTCCTGAGTGTTGTCTGCATTAATTATTGAGTAAGTGACTTGCCCGAGAAGTACTTACAATTCAGTAGCCATTTTGAATTGGACTTTACAAAATGGCCGATGATGTTGTATTATTAAAGTCACTTAAATATTTAAAATGACTTCTTTACACAATTTTTTAAAATTTATTTACCTGTTTCGTCTCCTTGCTAAGCAAACGTCTTGTCGTAATAAATTTCGGCTACAATATTTCTAATTGCATTACATCCCCATGAAGTAATTGGCGATCTATTCATAATGCAAAGAGTAAAATTAAATGATATTTCATCATATTTCACATCTTTATCATATTGTATTAGACATCAATACGGAAATTCTCTAGGAGAACCATTGCATGCCTCATTGCATGCCTGCATAGGTATCAGACAATGCGAGAAACTGGCTCAATTAAGTTAAAAAGGTTCTAACATAGCATTCAAGTTGCATCGGTTACGCACCGAAGTCACTCATTAGTCATGTAAAATGATCCCATCCCACAGCATCTAACACTAGCGCTAAGTCATAGCCTAAGTGCCGTTCCGGACGAGACAAAGTGGCATTTAGGGCAATCAACGGATCAATTGTCCGGATTAAGGTCACATCACACATATCTAACCGGACAGGGATCGGTGCCGCATCACAACAAGCCGGATGGTATTATTCGTATTAAGGCCCGATGGCCTAGTGGTTAAACAGGTAGTCGGTTCAAACTCCGTCATATACCATTGATTTCATTGTCAGATAAATACTCAAGACAATAATTAACATTATTACGTCTGGGTCCATCTATTATTTTTTTATGTTATAAAATTCAAATGTAACCATTGCTGCTGAGTTCACAATGATATAATGTGTTTTATAATCGTTAATGTAACTTTTATTGTAAACTTGTTTTATGGTTCTAAAATAAATAAATTAAAAAAAAAACCAAAGTGTTACATTTAAAGCTTTCATGTACGTTTATTCGACGCTCTTACGGTGAAGGTAAACAACATGAGGAAACCATGTGAAGAAATTATAAAGTTGTGTATAGATCAACCCTCACTTGGCCAGGGTGGTGTTTAAGGCCAGATCACGCTACAGTTTTCGTTTGTCACAACAAAAAAATATGCATACCACATTTGCTTGAAAAAACTTTCATACCAGACAAGGAATCCGCACATTTCTAGATGGAATACCAAAGATTTAAACTTATTGACTAAGAAAAAAAAACTATTGCTTCCATCTACTAACTAAACATGGGTCCATCAAATACATTTATATCAAACGACATAATCTTTATTAATCTTCCTCGTGTCCCACTTAATCCCGAACTAAATTAAACTAATCTTAACTATAAATCATCTCAAACATCTTTATGCAACCAACTACTTCATCAACCGCATAATTTTCTAAAAATAACACTCGAAATAATATACTTTTTATGTCGCCTTTGATTTGTCGTGACTGCACTCTAATTAATGACTGACAGACAGACAGGAGTTTCCAACTGCAATAAATTTGACCAAAATCATATTAAGAAGAAAGAGTTTGTAAAACATTATTTTGGTTGGATGAATGGAAGAAGGAAGCGAGATTCTTTTTGAGTATTTCAAGTTATAAGAATTTATAAATGAAATAAAATTATAATTTGATTCACCTTTCTAGAGACCAGATTGATTTTATTTTAAAAGTTTTGTCAGTTACTATGCAAATAAATATTATGCTATGTAGATTGATATATCTTTTATGTTTTTATTAGAACATAGCATAATATTGATTTTATTTTTAAAAAAGTCTATAATAACCCTAATCACACGCTTTAAAAATACTAAACTGCCTTTAAAACGATTTAAAAATAGATTAAAAAACGAATGGCCGACTTGGATAGATAAGAAGGGAAACTAGGGTGTCTACGAAAAGTGTTTTTGCTGGACAATTATATCCTGCTTCCAGGTATAAAATGAAATACGATTTAGAATTTGTAACTTTTAAGATATTGAAAACGAAGGTTTATTTCTTAAAAACTCATGTTCATAAATATTATCTTAAAAACATACATACATACATATATAAAATCACGCCTTTTTCCCAGAGGGGTAGGCAGAGATCACTTCCAGCGAACCACTATTCACCTCTGTGGGAAACGTGACGTGACGGGTTGTGGACCACGTCGACGCCATTCTGCCTTGTGCATTGTTTTAACAAGGTCATTGCGTTCCCACGAGTAGCAAGGATATATGACGGGAGAAGGAAAAGGGGAGGAAGGATACTATCGCCTCGGATGATTTGGACTGAGACGATAGTAGCTCGAGGAGCCGGGGTCGCTTACCTACGCGTATACCGTTCACCAACTACCGGACAGATAGTTGTGACTGGTATCCCTTGACTTATCTTATTTTAAAAACATAACTTGAACAATAGGTATTAATAGGAATCGCCCTAGTTTAGGCCCATGCCCAAGCAGTGGGAACGAATAATTTGGGCTGATGATGATATTGATGATATATAAATTTTCCTTGCGAGTTTGTGTCCTTAAGCTTTGATTTCTTAATTATTACTGTGTCCTTGAATTTAATTATTATTGTCATCAAACTATATCTTTCTGATAATGTTTACAAGAAAATCTTTCACTTATTGTGTAGTTTCTATGTCCGAAAAGAAATCCCACAAAAATAAAAGAACCCATGGCCACTCTCTGTATTCCCTTTTAAAAGTATATTTTGTGGTCGGCATTTTATAATGACCTGTTTTTTTACACATCCTCTGGAAACGATCAATTTGTTTGCACGATATTTTTTATAGTTAAACTTTAAACCATTTATCGGCTAAAGCTAAACATGATGTTTAGTGTTAGTTTACGTAGCCAAAGTGACTTAACTACAATGTTAAACTTACTAATATCGTAGGTCACTTATTATTTGGGCTTGGCGTACTCTTAAATAAATGAGGGTTTGGAAGAGATCTCTATTATTTTTTGAATTTTAAGTAAAACGTTGGTCGAATGGACGCCGGGAGATGGGCAAAACGTGTCACCGAATGGCAACCGAACGGTCGTCGGCCAAGGGGAAGACCTAAAAAGAGATGGCGGGATGATCTCGACGCTCAAGACCTAAACTGGCCATCTCTAACCAAAGATCGGCAGAAATGGAGAGAGTTGGGGGAGGCCTTTGCCCAGCAGTGGGACACTATAGGCTAGATAAAAAAAAAAGTAATACCTTTGTTAATTGCTATCTGTTCATTATCATCATCATCAACCCATTTCTGTCCACTGCTGGACATAGGCCTCTCCAAATGCACGCCACTTCTCTCTATCCTCGGCCACTCGCATCCAGCTCCTTAACTTAATTAATTATCTGTTATTGTTATATTAATCAGTTAAATAATATTAACTAGTGCAAGCGTGCGAACAACTGGTACTTCACTGTTTTTTTTTTGTATAAAACAGCTGATCTTATGATTCATCAAAAATTTGAAGCAAAACAACTACTTATAATTCGCTCCTTTCCTTTTTAAACCTAAAATTGTATGTTAAAACTTCAACGAGCATTCCGGCTAATCGTTTAAAAGTAATGCCTAAGGCAACAAACAAAAAAATAATCAAATCTTTATTTCCAAAGCGTTATGGTTCAATTTCAGTTAGTTTTTGTATTAGTGTTCAAATTAAAATGACCGTCACACGGACCCTTCAATCTCGGTCGAAAGGTATCATTAAAAGCGGTCGGGTAATAATTTCGTATCAAATAATTATGTTTTAGATTATGTTAGAGATTATGAGCGAATTATGGGCTGTTAAACGGTGGGCAGGCGATATTGACATGCCTTGCTTGCTGGAAAATAAAAGGTAAGCACTGGACAGATGTTTATGGAGGTGTAATTTATAATGATTTGGTGACTAAGCGAAACTTAATATTAAACCGAAACAAAATAAATAATTTTATTAGTCACTAGTGATCTGCTCTTGCTTCGCTTCGAGTAATCCTTTCTTAGCGGATTCCTACGTTATAACATCTATCTGCATGTCAAATTTCAGCTCTATCTGTCCTATGCCATGATAGATAACACTGTCCGTCAGTCACCTTTAAGTTATATAAATTAAGATACTTTGATTTTTTTGATGGCATTATCCTGTAGACAAACTAAAATCAATCATTACATAGTATTAACTATAAATAAATAGTGTCAGACTCAGTCTATCGTACTTTCACGTCCAAACTCTTAAAGCAATTTAAAGAAATTTGAGGTCAAAAGTAGCAAAGTGGTTCTTGTATAATGATACACTTGGCACTGGCTAGCCAGTTCCTTTGCTGAAACTTGACTTTGACACGCTGCCACGTATTAGATATGTATTTGTCTAGTGCATGAGAAAGGACATAGGCTTTTTAATCGACTGCGTTACAAGATAATAATGTTTTACGCGATAAACGCGAACGTGCGGAAAGCTATCAACTTAAAATGTACGTTCTGATTGACTTTGCTTTACAAATAATCAAGTAAACATTTTTTTCCTTACTGACATACAATGATCGCTTGGAGTAGCCTCGACAGCATCACTGGACTTGCGGGGGAGCAGATAGCTCTCTACCCTAACGAGGTAAACATTTTAAAAATTAAACTATTATACAAAAATTGTGTAAATAAACGATAACAACTGTAGGTATATTATTTAATATTACTTAAGATTACATGATGTCATGTTTAGACCTCGAAACGTCAGATCTCTAAATAAGATGTTTAGAATAATAATACACGCGAGTTTAATCCGTAAACTTAGATTTATTCGTGTAGTGTTCGCGCAATACTAGAACTGTAGGTCCTGATATCAGTATTACGAGTGCTTCAGAATCAAATGAATATCACTGTGATATTTATATGCAAACTATTTAAATCATGAAATATGAAATTACTTAATTGTCAGAGTCAACATGTAAGTAACTACGTCAAAAGTGTTGAGTGTCCGACGAGTGTTGTCGAAAACATGATCACTTCAATAGCTGATAGCTTTATATTTGCGTAAATTAAGCTGCGATGTTCCGGCTGTGTCGAATATCGAATGGTTTTGTTTGTTGAAATTGATTTTAACAAAAAAAATGTTTTTCCATTGTTTGCTGACCGTTGAAACGGACTGGCGTTCTTATATTTTAATGACTGACAAATATGACGTTTTTTTTGTAGAGAATACTTTGTAACATTGAATTCGTAAATGTCATAGTTGCAGTTATGTTAAAAATAATGCTATAATAATAATTATTCGGCCTTTCTTCAGACCAAATAACTGAATACCCGTAACAAACTTTGATAACTTATGTTGCCAAATTACTTGCTCATCAAACCTTTTTTTACAAGATGACCACACTCCACCGGATGGTAAGCGTTTGTGATTTTGACTTATATGACACTTACATTTATGGATCTCATTAAAATTTGTATTAGATACGGTCGGTCAAGATAATTCTTACATAAGATAAGTGCTTAAGTCTGTTCGCCGATATTAGACCGACGAATCATCATCATCATCAGCCCATATACGTCCCCACTGCTGGGGCACGAGCCTACCCTAAACTAGGGCGATAAGGCCTTAGTCGACCACGCTGGCCAAGTGCGAGTTGGTCGACTACACAACCTAAGAATTTCTTCTTAGGTGTGCAGGTTTCCTCACGATGTTTTCCTTCACCGTTAAAGCGTTGAATGATGGTACACATGAATTTCAAATTTGAAAAACACATTGGTACCTGGCGGGGTTTGAACTGGCGACCTCTCGCATGGCAAGCAACGACCTTAACCATTCGGCCATCGACGCTTTTTACCGACGAATAGATTAATTCAATGCTAACCTTCTTCTGTACTTAATATCACACAAGATCATATAAAAAGAGACACACATTTCGGGTTCATTTACAAAGCAACATTCATTCGAACAATATTGTGAATCTGTTCAACGTGCATTTCCTTGCGATTCGTGCAAACGATTTTCCCCCTCGCATACGTGTAGCAAAATATTATATTTGGCATACGTTACGTGAAATATATTTTAAAATTTCACACTTGGCGACAATTTGCGACCGAATCTGTGACCGAGCGGTGCTAAAGGTAAATAGAAATTTATATTTCGATATCGGGCTACGTATTTTTAAATTGTTTCGAGATGTTTTACAAGCCCTTAAGGGGTTGGCAGATGGTGCACAGTAGGTCAAGCAAGATTTTCATGTTCAGTTCTGGACGCAATATCGATACGAACATACATTATATCAGTAACATGACCTGTATCACTTTAATACTTTCAATTGAAATGGCTGTCGATCTGTGGTTTTTAAATGCAGAAAATTTCATCTTAATACTGCTTGATACTTTGTCCAACAGAATTTAGCCGATAGGTCATTTGATCCAAATTTTGTGCAGTCATATTGACTTTTATTTCATGTTAAAAAATCCATCCATATTATAAATTTGAAATTAAGTTTCTGTGTTTGTTTTTAAGCTCTTTACGCTTTACCTATCGAATGCATATTCATGAAATTTATTCAGTTACGAGCATGAAGAAGAATTTACCGTATTTTTCATCCCTGAAAAAGAATGCGTAGGAGATGGTCCCAGATGATTAAGACATTCACTACGTGGCGCTGAGTGTAGTTTAAATCGTGAGAGAAGTAACGAGGTTTAACGCAACAATTTAATTCGGAAAAAACTAGTATTAGATAATAAAGAAACTTTACCCAACGGAATGTAGGTAGGTCATTGCCCAAACGTGTCTGTCATATCAGATTGCTATCACGTCGAACCATCACATAAGCGAACGATATCACTATCCGAATATAGCCCCAAATGCTCACACAAAGCCTGATCCAGCACATCTTGCCTCCACATCTCACAGCAAGACGTCACACCGTCAATATGACACTCCATACGTCAAGCCGCTCTCCCGTCACGATCGATCTTCGTCGGCGGTGATTTACGTTGCATCGCTGGCCGGCTGCGACAAACGCCCGTGCGTCCGTGGACTTGAATTAAGCGCGTAATGTATGTTGTGCATAATTAGCTCGGTTAGATACGTCATCGACGTATGGTAATTCGTGTTTGGACTGGTTGTGGGCCTTGCGAATGCGTTTGTTGAAAGTTTAACTGGCGCTTTAAATACAAACTGATATTAATAAATATAAATATCTGAGATCTGAGACATTTCAACACACGGTCGTATGACCCCAAACTATGCAGAGCTTGCACTATGGGTGTCATACTACGATCACGGTCAACTACAGCTTTTAAGGGTTGTGATCATGGCGCTTGCAACAGCGCCAAAATGTTGAAAAATTAATAATTTAAGGAAACATGGTAAATATCCCGGATATATTGAGTTTTCTAACACAAATATGTTTCTTGGTTACAAAAAATATAAGCTACAAGACAGAAATACACAGTCAAGTGAGCTAATGTAATAGGCTCAGCTATTTGCCGAAGACAGACCGAAGTCGTACCAGCCTTGATTTTCCCTATTACTAAGCCTCCGCCGTTCGTTTGTCTGTGTGTCTATCTCTAAGCTGTATCTCATAAACCGTGATAAATTTTCACATATTATGATGTATCTATAAAAATTGTAAAAGATAAAATATGTATATGGGAATGGGGACTCCATATAATAAACGTGATTTTTTACACAATTGGTACGGAACCCTTACAAACACAAATACAAATATTTATTTCAGTAACTTAGTCTATTACAAATATTAGGTGTGGGAACTCCTTTTTAGGTAAAACTTCGCCTGTGGTAGTGAAGTTGTGTGATCATGTTATGTAGTGACTCATGTGACAATTTTTTTTTATTATATCTTTCTATCATCCACCCAGAGAAGGGATGGCCTTCATTTCCCAGCTACATAACGCACCCATAAAACAGACGTTACATTATTTACCGTCAGTCAGCGTTACGTTTGGCAGTAATGTGACAAAGTGTAGCGGTGTGACAGCGCGCGCGGCCAAATTGAAACTGCCGCCTATCGCCGAGATTCGCACCCCGGTCACGACTCAGTGTATCGGGACCGTTGACAAATAAATGCTAACTGAGTTTTGACGTGAAATGTCTTTAAAATCGTGCCGAAACATACGGGTACCAGGAGTGTTAAGACAAAGTAACAATATCAAAACAATATTGAAGTTCGAAAAAAATAAAATGTATGGAATTTACATTAGATTGACCATGTGATTTATCGCATCTAATGTCAAAACCATACATTTTATGCTTTTCGAACTACCGTTTTGATATTGTTACTTTGTCTACGGCACCAGGTTTAAAAATGGGCCGTAACGAAAAGGTCTATATCACCGTACCATAATGTAATACGTAACGTTTTACGTTAAAACCCCGGCACAGCACCACCCGATTTTTTTTATGGTTGACAGGCAGGTTATATTTACCATGTTTCCTTAAATTATTGATTTGGCGACATTTTGGCGCGGTTGCAACTACGATCAATGGTCAATTATGGGTAAGTGGCGTCTAAGCTGTAGTTGGTGATCGTAGATAAGTAGATATACCAAACATATCCAGTTTTCTAATGCGTGTAACCATGACAGTTTAAAGTAATTAAGTTTTTTTGACTGGCTCGGTGGAACAGTGGTTGGCGATACCAAGAGTCGTGGGTTCGATACCCACTCGGGACAAATATAAATATGACGAACATCGGTGTTTGTTTAATTAATAAATATATTATCAAACAGATCAAACTATTTTATTACATACGTCCTATATCTGATCTCTGTATGATACGATGTCCAGAAGCGTCAGTTGTTTTCAAAAATAGCTATTTTTGTTGGAACTTCAAAAAGCAATATTAAAAACGCCACTTAATTCCATAAAGATAAATTAATAAATCCACAATGCATGTAACTCGCATGACGATTTTGTAACACTGCACAAATGCAATTTGCCGCTCCGTGGCCAGGACATAGCTTCCATACAAACTGCAGCATACAGAAACTGCAAATGACAAAAACGTGCATATAGCGTGAAGCTACGTGACCCACGTCTGAAGTGGATAATGGTTTGTATGAAATATTTATGTATTATGATTTTACAAGCCAAGAGCAGATTAGGAATAACAAAAGTAGAAGGCATCTAAACCCAAAGATTGTGGCTGGCTCGGTGGAACAGTGGTTAGCGACCCAGGATTACTACCTACGGTTCCAAGAGTCGTGGGTGGGATTCCCACCCGGGACAAATATTTGTGTGACAAACATCGGTGATTTTTCCGTGTCTGGGTGTGTTAATAAATTTATTTAAATTTATTTGTGTATCCACTGTTGATTCTGATATCTGTAACACAAGTGCTTAAGCTACCGCGGAATCAGATCAATGAATGTGATGTTGTGAAATATTTATTTATTTTTATTGTATGTTAACGTAACCTAAATTCTTGTAAATCTCTTATCACATGTTTTCAAAAATATGTACTATCTAGATACAGTCGATTTGACTCAAACCTCACCTGATGAAGTCGACGGTAGGTGTTACCAAGAAGATAACTATGTATGTAGCTATGTAAGTCCCGAGAAGATAGTACTTACGAATCAGCATAAACAGGCGGAGTAAAATCAAACTATATTTTTATTATTCACACCACACGGGACAAAAAATAGTTTTCAAAGACAGTTATCTGCTGACTGTCCAAATCCAACTGGACAGAGTCCGAGACTGTCCGGCGCAGAGGAATTGGCATGCATTGCGCCCGGGCTTTTTACACGCCTATTCCAAGACCGAGTTACGGAAGCAATGTATGAGCGGAGAGCGATTTCCTAATACTAACAAGAGCTGATAAATAAAGAGATTTAGCAAATACCACGTCATGCAATTTTTTAAATTCAAATGTACGATTATTTGACGCTTTAACGGGGAAGGAAAATATCGTGAGAAACCTGCACACCTAAGAAGAAATTCTAAGGTTGTGTAGTCGACCAACTCGCACTTGGCCAGAGTAGTCAACTAAGGCGTTACCGCCCTAGTTTAGGGTAGGCCCGTGCTCTCCGCTCCATATGGGCTGCCTGCATATGGGCTGTATAATGATGATAACATAGAGTTTTTCCTATGTGCCTCCCGGTTTCGGCTTATTACAGGTAGGCAGGTAATAACTTGAATGGGAGTGGATACGAGAAGAATCTTAATTTTGGGTAGGTATTTGTTTCTTAAAATGAAAATGCTTCATTATAGTGTACATATTTATTTCAAACAAATATTCACAAGATTGAAGAAGTGTAACACATTTTTAATACGGGTTTTTGCTGGATTGAAAATTATAGCTCTTTATCGATCTTGATAACCATCAGTGTCATTTTGATAACCTAGAAAAACCCATATTAACAATGTGTTACACGTCTTCAATCTTGTGAACATTTGTTTGAAATAAATAAGGTAAATTTAGTTACGGCTGTATTGCTATTGAGAAAATGCAGTGTTAATTACATAAGTGTCATATTCAAGGCTCCTTAAGATGATTACCCATACCATGTCTCTCATGACTTGTACCGTAGCCAGTAAAACGGTTACCTCTGTAATAAGCACGTCTCCCCAAAACGATATCTGTAGCTCATCTAAGTATTTATATATCTTATTGTTTGTTATTATGTACGACGCTGTCGCATTTTGTTATGTTTGTGCCAAGACAATTTTGGGAAAGTACCTATTTTGTTCGTCTGTTGCTGAAAAATAAAATTTCTTTTTTCTGGCTGATTTTAGCATTTAGATATGATTTAAGAACATAATGGTCGTCAAGGCGATTGCATATTATCAAATAGCGATTAGGGGAGAGAGCCATTCACTCCCCCGCATCGGGGTAGGATCCATCCGCTCCCCCGCAAGTCCGGTGATGATGACGAGGCTACTCCAAGGCATCATCGTATATCAGTTAGGGAAAAAATATAAAGCGACTTCTTGATGTTAATTACATATTATTTTTTACTACATTTTATTATTTAAATAAATTACCTTTACTGTTTTATCATTAAGATAAATTAGCTCTAAAATTTAAATTATTACTGTCAAGTGCAAAGCCAATAGTCACCAATAATCTTCTATCAGAATTTTTATTCAACACCAACAATTCGTTAAACTACACATCACATAGATAACAAACAAGTCTCCTCACTGAGTAACCAGCTCACACAAATATATACAACAATTATGTTAAAATGTAACAAAATAACGATAAGAGAAGCGAAATTACGTTCCCGCAAACAATTTCCAACGAGACAACTGCACACCGTTTTGCAGAAATATTAAAGCAAAAATAGTGGTGCGCGAATTTATATAACTCATAACAGCTGAGAAAGAGTCCAATTTGGTATCGCGCTGTAGATCTGGATACTGGTCTACGTGGGGTTACCACAAAGTGCGGCCCTAATTTTAGTTACGATTGTGTAAATTGAACTATAACCTTAAAGAAGAAATGAAATGAAATTGAAATCAAATATGAAATGAAGTATTTTACTGTGCAAGAAGATTTTCATGAAATACTTTTGCACGTGAAGTTACAAATAAATGAATCACAAATAAAATATAAATTGAACAAATGACATAATTGTTTGATGTCCATGCGCGCAGTCCGTTATGTCCATGGATTTTTATCATTTAAGTAGTCTTCTACTTTATACTTCTACTGTATACTAATAATAACAAGTTTGAAATTATGAAAAGGCAATTCAATAACATTCTGTGAGAACCTAAGAACCTAAGAAATTGTGTTATATGCATAAACATATTTGTGAGTGAATAGACCACATTTATTTGCACGATGATGTGCTCCTACTTATATGACTTCTTCAAAGATTTTTTAACCGACTTCAAAAAAGGAGGAGGTTCTCAATTCGTCTGTATGTATAATATTTTTTTTTTTTTTTTATGTATTATCACCGATATTTTCGTCAATTATAGACGGATTTCAAAAAATTTTTTTGGTTGGGTAGAGTTCACTTCCGAGGTCCCATTTTCACCAGTCTCGGATCTGATGATGGGATCCAGGAGAAATCGAGGGCAACCTTCAAATTTTATAGGGACATGTACCGCGTTTTGCATATAATCTGAAGTCATATTGGCATTTGCTTCTGGCTATCATAATCTTATGATGCTGAGCTGATGATGGAAGGTCAACTCCTTAATAGTTATGAGTAAAAGAATAATTATTTCAATACTGTATACATATTAAGACTACTAGTTATAATATCAGTAGCATTACAGGTGAGCTAAACTATTAGGTTGACCAGTCTAGGATCTGATGATGGGATCCAGGAGAAATCGAGGGCAACCCTCAAATTTTATAGGCACATGTACCGCGTTTTACATATTTTCTGAAGTTATATTGGCATTTGCTTCTGGCAATCATAATGTTATGATGCTGAGCTGATGATGGAAGGTCAACTCCTTAATAGTTGGGAGTAAAGGGATAATTCTTTCAAATCTGTGTACATATTGATACTACTAGTTATAAAATCAGTAGAAATATAGGTGAGCTGAACTAATAGGGTGTAAAAAAATGTAACACTAAAAAGGATGAAAAAAAATTGTAAACAAAAAAAAACCGCCTTCAAAAACCCGACTCACTAAAAATTACAAAATAATATAATACGAACATTAATCTGGGTATGAATTTGATATGTTGTTGAAGGCGGTGCCAATTAAATTTTTGAGGAAACTGCATGAAATACCTATAAACGGCACCGCCTTCAACAACATATCAAATTCATACCCAGATTAATGTTCGTATTATTTACAATCGAATGTTAGTTGACTCCTAGGCTTAGCGTTGACTTCAAAACAATTATTTTGTATTTACTCTATTAGCTATCAGTATAGATATCACCAAAATTCTTTGTCCAGTTTAATCAAAGCGTGCAGGTAGGTAAAATAGGATACCCCATATTTAAAAAAAAACATGATCATTTTAATACAAGATTTTTTTTATAGCTTAACGAAAGCAACTATGAGTAATTACAACTTCTGATCAAGCATCAGATGATGATGAAATGGAAAACCATAAAGATCATAAAGGCGGCATACCCGAGGTATGTGCCGAAACTCTCATCCCGCTGTGATAGCTTGCTGAACCTATCTCAAACCGAGGAATCCAACAGTTCCTATACCCATCCACCTCAGGCATGTAACGATCAGGTGTCTTTAGTAAGTAGTACTAATATTGTTATGTTCAGTGATGAGATAGGTAAGAATATGGGCCTATTAATGAGTAGTATAATGGGACAACCGATCAGTAATTATTGTTTCCCAAATACATCATATAGTGATATTATTAGAAAAATTATTAAATTTAAGTTTAATACAGACACAACGATTATTATATTTATTGCGAATAGAGGAAATGTAAATAAAAAAGAATTAATTAAATGTTTTGATTATTTAAGTAACTTAAAAGTAAATAAAATTATATTATTTACACTTCCTTACAGTAATAGCTTGCCACAATCAGAAAACTTAATTAGGTATAAATTGAACTTGACATTAAATACAATCACATTTAATAATAATAAATTTAATTTAATTGACTGTAATATTAGTACATTTAACCTTAGCAAAGGGCTATTGTTGACAAAAGATAACTTTTATCTTTCAAAATTTTATAAAAGACAGTTAGCTTTATCGCTATGTTTTTGTATTAGAATAAGTAATTCAGCCAAGAATTTGGCTACTCAGTCTGCTTCTATTGAGCAGGTTATTGACATTTGCGACAATTCCCTGGAAAATGTTTCAGGTAATTTAAATTATATCATAGGACAATAGAGGACAACTCTAGCAAATTAAATGTAAGGTCAAAAGGAAAGCATAATAACTTAACACTTATTCATCAAAATATTCAAGGCTTTCCTGGAAAAGAACTAGAACTTGAGTTATATTTAAATGAAATGAATATTAATGTTGTATGCCTTACTGAGCATTGGTTAAGACAGTATGAGTTACTGATTAGTATTGATAATTACAAAGTTGTTAGTTCGTTCACAAGGGAAGATGTTATTAGAGGTGGATCACTTATATTATTAAATAAATCATTAACTTCAAAAGACCGTAAGGATGTGACATCACTCTCTATTGAGCGAACTATTGAGCTTTCTTGTGCAGAGCTCGAGCAGTACATCATTGTCTGTGTCTATAGGCCCCCATCTGGTAACTATGTACTATTTGAATCTACTATGGAGGAAGTTTTGAAAAAGGTATGTAAATGTAGCAAAAAGTAGTTGTTTGTGGAGATTTCAATATTAATATTTTGGATAGTGACTCACAACTATCGACTAGATTTCTTAACTTATTTAACTCTTTTGGACTTAATAATTTATTTTTTGAACCAACTCGGGTAACTCCAACAACAGCTACTTGCTTGGATAATATTTTTTGTAATTGCAAAGTGTATAATAAATCTATTATTAATTTTATCAACTCTGACCATAGTGGTCAGATGGCTATATTTGAACACAATCATAATAATCCTTCACTGCATTTTACATACCGACCTATCACTACCAGTCGCACAGAAAATTTTAAGAAAAACATTAATAATAAATTTTCCCATTTTCAATACAATCTGAATCAAAACATTGATGAATCTTATAAAAACCTGTTTGATTTAATATTAAATGAATTTAATGGGATTTTTACTAAAAAATCAATAAAAATCAAAGATCCCAAGTACAAATTCAGTGACTGGGCAACTAAAGGCATTTACAAAAGTAGAAATAGATTATATGAATTGTATGACATTAAATCACAATCAAATGATATTAATGTTATCAATTATGTTAGAAAATATTCAAAGTTATTTAAAAAAGTTTGTGCAATTGCCAAGTCAAATTACTTGAAAGAAAAATTAGAAAATCAAATAATAAGATAAATGCCACTTGGAAAATTATAAACAAAGAGACTTGTAAAAATAAAACACAAGACCGCAAGATCTCTCTCATAGTTGATGATAAGCATATTGATTCTGATAAGGATGTTGCAAATGTTTTTGAAACCTATTTTTCTAATATACCTATAATTACTACAAGCAAACTGAACTCATGCCCACACCAAGCTCAATCCCTCCTTATAGGGACTGTAGAAAAATGTCTAGTATCTTTTAAATTTAACCAAGTCAACCAAAATATAATTTTACGAGCCTTTAAAGAGTTAAATTTCAATAAATTAAGGTAAAAAATCTTTAAAAACAAGCTTTTATTTAAATGCGCTAAAAAGAAAAATAAACTTTTACACTATAACTTTACTCTCAACTTATAACATTTCAAATTCAACATATTTGACACAATTTATATGTTTTAAAAGCTTGTCGCGAGATTTAAGTACTCGTATTTACTTTCTTAGTTTAAAATTTTTAATAGGCAGGTATTTTAAAACTTGCTTTTAAAATTACGAGTAGGTACTTAAATCTCGCGACAAGCTTTTAAAACATATAAATTGTGTCAAATATGTTGAATTTGAAATGTTATAAGTTGACAGTAAAGTTATAGTGTAAAAGTTTATTTTTTTCTTTTTAGCGCATTTAAATAAAAGCTTGTTTTTAAAGATTTTTTTACCTTAATTTATTTTATACTTTTTAGTTTTCACCTTGTAAGTTCCTATCATCAGACCCTGGTTACCATCTAGATCCAAAGTACTCATCTAGGCGAATCAAACGAGCCCAAACTCGATGGGGTTGTGTCGTTTAAGTACTGAGTTCGTTTGGCTGTCTTCCGGCTCCATCATCAGACCCTGGTTACCATCTAGCATCTAAGTACTCATCTAGGCGAATCAAACGAGCCCAAACTCGATGGGGTTGTGTCGTTTAAGTACTGAGTTCCTTTGGCTGTCTTCCGGCTCCATCATCAGACCCTGGTTACCATCTAGCATCTAAGTACTCATCTAGGCGAATCAAACGAGCCCAAACTCGATTTGGTTGTGTCGTTTAAGTACTGAGTTCCTTTGGCTGTCTTCCGGCTCCATCATCAGACCCTGGTTACCATCTAGCATCTAAGTACTCATCTAGGCGAATCAAACGAGCCCAAACTCGATGGGGTTGTGTCGTTTAAGTACTGAGTTCCTTTGGCTGTCTTCCGGCTCCATCATCAGACCCTGGTTACTATCTAGCACCAAAGTACTCATCTAGTCGAATGAAATGAGCCCAAACTCGATGTGGTTATGTTATTTAATTACTGAGTTGCTATGGCTATCTTCCGACTTCATCATCAGATCAGCTCCATGTCATAATAATATTGCATTGTCATCGGATATACACGTGCATGCAAAATTTCAGCTCAATCGGTTGAGGGCAAGTGCCTTAAAATTGAGTTATAAAATTCCACCCGAACACACAAACATACATACATACATACATACATACATACATACATTGCAAGTTAAATAAAAGCTTGTAAAAAGACTGAAGATTTATGGGGTATCTCTGTGGAACTATTAAAAACAATCATCATAACAATAGCTCCACATTTGGCTATCATATTTAACATGTGTATAGAGGTAGGTCATTTCCCAAATTTAATGAAGTTTAGTAAAATAATTCCTTTATTCAAGACAGGTAATAAAAATGACCCATCCAATTTTCGCCCGGTTTCAATACTACCTGCACTAGTAAAATTTTTGAAAAAATTATATTCTCTCAATTAATGTCCCATTTTAATGAAAATAAGCTTTTACATAATAAGCAATTTGGCTTTACTAAAGGAAGATCCACCACTGACGCAGGAGTGGCACTTGTCAAGCATATCTTTGACGCTTGGGAGAATAAGCAGGATGCAATAGGCATCTTTTGCGACCTGTCAAAAGCCTTTGATTGTGTAAATCATGAAATATTGTTATTAAAATTGCATCATTATGGAGTCTCAGATAAAGCGATTGATTTATTGAAATCATATCTCAAAGATAGGGTGCAAACAGTGAATGTCAATGGAGTTGATTCGTGTGGCGCTCCTATTCTCATGGGAGTGCCCCAGGGCTCAATTCTGGGACCTTTGCTGTTTCTGATTTATATAAATGACCTTCCGTATTTCACTGCAGACCTATGTGAGACGGTACTGTTTGCTGATGACACATCATTGATTTTTAAGGTTGACAGAGGTAAAAATAATTACGACGAGGTAAATAGTACCCTTTCACAAGTTCTTCAATGGTTTAATACAAATAATTTATTGTTAAATGCGAAAAAAACTAAATGTATGAGATTTACAATGCCAAATGTAAGACAAGTTGATACTAACATTATTGTAAATAACGAACTTGTAGAATTGACCGAATCTACAAAATTTTTAGGAATCACTATAGATGCTAAGTTACACTGGGGACCTCATATCTCTGTTTTGGCGGGTAGACTTAGTTCAGCTGCGTATGCAGTTAGAAAAATCAGGAATTTAACTGACGTTGAAACGGCCAGGTTAGTTTATTTCAGCTATTTTCATAGTGTTATGTCATACGGTCTTCTGCTGTGGGGGTCTGCTTCTGATATACAGACTATTTTTGTATTACAGAAGAGGGCTATCCGATCCATATATGGCTTAAGATCGCGTGACTCCCTTAGAGATATTTTTTAAAGACATAGATATTTTAACCGTAGCTTCCCAGTACATTTTGGACTGTATCTTATATGTTCACAAGAACATGCAATCATTTAATAAGAAATCGGATACTCACCATTTTAACACAAGAAATAAACATAGGCTTGCCGTTTCAAGGCTCAGGCTTCAAAAGACTGGAAAGTCGTTCTTAGGTTTAAGCACAAAATTGTTTAATAAGATTCCACAAAATGTTATTGATTTACCTTTTTATAATTTCAAACTTTTTATTAAGTCGTGTCTTATGAAAAAAGCATATTATAAAGTAGAAGACTACTTAAATGATAAAAATCCATGGACATGATGAGCTGCTCGCTTGGACATCAATTAATTATGTAACTTGTGAATTTTTATGTAATATGTGATTAATTTATTTACAACTTGACGTGCAAAAGTATTTCATGTAAATCTATTTGCAGAATAAATTATTTCATTTCATTTCATTTCATTTCATTTCATTTCATTTCATATTTCATTTCATTTCATTTCATTTCATTTCATTTCATTTCATTTCATTTCATTCTTAAAAGCGCCCAAA
Organism: Maruca vitrata; assembly: GCA_039566165.1. NCBI lineage: Eukaryota > Metazoa > Arthropoda > Insecta > Lepidoptera > Crambidae > Maruca > Maruca vitrata. The sequence continues at coordinate 1,124,579 of CM076920.1, forward strand.
CTTTCGGCCACTGAATACATTTTCCTCTACGCCTTATTAATAAAGACCGGGTGATTACTAACTTTTGATTCAGAGTTCTGCGATGAGGAGCAATTATTCGACACATTGATTTATTGTTCGGCCCCCAACTTTGGGACGGAGTTTCGGCCCCCCGTATAAAATATTGGGCGCTTTGCAACTTTCTATCTTTTCAGATAAGGTATGACATTCTTGTCAGTGGGGATGTTTCCTTTTGATTATTGTCTCTCTATGTGCTAGCTATGTTTTGTTATGTTGTAACATTACAAATGGCCGTGCGTGCTTTATCTTAGATAGACAATTTTCAACAAAATATAATATGAAATACGCCATTTGTGTTTTAATATGTTTGCTACCCTGAATTTGTAAGAGCTATGTCAATCGTATTATATGTATAACTGTTATAGCTATTCATTTTGACTGGCTCGGTGGAACAGTGGTTGGTGACTCAGGTTCACTACCCACTGGAACTACCTACAGCTCCAAAAGTCGTGGGTTCGATTTCCATTCGTTACAAATACTTGTGTGACGAATAACGGTGTTACGTGTCTGGGTGTGTTATTAAATATACATATCTAATTATTTGTATGTATTCACTATTGATTTTAATATCCGTAACACAAGTACTTAAACTACTTACCACGGGATTAGAGATGGATATATGTGATGTTGTTTGAAATTCATATGTACGATTATTTGACGCTTTAACGGTGAAGGAAAACATCGTGAGGAAACCTGCGGATATAAAAAAAATTCTAAGGTTGTGTAGTCGACCAACCTGCACTTGGCCAGCGTGGTTGAAAGACCTGATCGCCCTAGTTTAGGGTAGGCCCGTGCCCCTGCAGCGGGGCCGTATTTGGGCTGATGAAGATATTTTAAATTGAGGGATGATAAAATTCAAAGTCCGCTCGTCCACAGGCGTAAGCAAGACACCTTCTCTATTTTTAGTGAAAGGAATACAGCTTATGCAGCCTCTCGATAATATTGATGTTCAATATTATGCATCGGGCTGAGATGACGCGCGGGGCGTGGATTGCTTTGTCTTATATCAATGCATTTAGTTTACAATGAACCATTGTTCTTAAGGGGGTGCTCGCAAACTTAGCCTTGTTATTTAGTTTGACAAAAAAGTTGATGGTTCGATCCGCATGGGATATTTTTGAGCTTAGTTTCATCTGTTTCCCAGTCAATTAGTAAATTGGTAGCAGTTTGGTAAATGAAGTAGTTATATAGTTACATGCATAAATAATAAGCAATCCTAATTAGGTGAATAATTACATAAAATAAGTCAATCATCACACTCGGGTTACTTAAGATGTTCATGTCTGCTCACGATGATTTGTAATATAGCCTTTTTTTAAATATTTTTTTAATTTCATTATGAAAAAAATACAACTACATCTCAATAACTTACAATAAGTTCGCGGCCACCCATTGCAGGAAAGTAGTTAATTTATTTTTTAAATTTATAATAATATACGTGTAGTTTGGTTATAAGAGCTTTATCGGACTTTTTCTAAAATTAAGATTACCATTTACTCACGTAGCTAATTTCCACTAAAGTTTTGAAAAAATCTAGTTAAGTTATTATAAATACCTCCTATAACTATCTCTAGAATAACGAAAGATTTCAATACCTTTTTCACACGTATCTCTTTACTAACTTCACACAGCACTTAGTACCTAACTTATTAGCATAGTTACAATAGATTTCAGCTGCGGTCAGCTTACCCTTAACAAAGCACGCACGAGTCGCAACAATGGCCGCTATCTTCGGGACATCGCGCCGCCAAATACTATTATGTCTTCTATTATTTTTACTTACAATAGAACCGAGATGGTTTCAGAACGGCCGGCGTTTGAAGTTGATCTCTGTTTTGCGGCGTGTGTTGTTTATCGAAATCAAAATCACTTGTTAATATATGCATACTAGCTTTCCGCCCGCGTCTCCGTCCGTAGAGACGTTTAACGGGCAAAACATCCTTATAGCGCAGTCGGTTAAAAATCCTATAACCTATCTTAGGCTCTGGATTATATCTGTACCAAATTTCATTTAAATCGGTCCAGTACTCTATGCGTGAAAGCGTAACAGACAGACAGACAGACAGAATTACTTTCAGATTTATAATATTAGTAGGGATTACATGCACTTTTAAATATAAATAAATAGGCGATCCGAATTTGGCCGTCTTTTGCGGGCCACTGGTCTAGAGGTTAGAATAAAAATATAACCTACACGATTCTTCAATGAGTGTTTAAGATTAATGCACTTCCTATCATAAAATACTATAAACGCGACATCGCTTCGCTTCGGGTATTTTATATAAAAAAATCTCTACCTGTTAAAAACCGCATCGATATCCGTTGTGTTGTTTTAAAGGTCTATGCATACCTACTATGCTCCTGCGTCTTAACTTACAGACTAAATAGGTTTACCTTAGTAATTTTGACCCAACGTCATCCCTATGCTGGTATCTATGTCGTGGCCAAATCGATGAATTGATCATTTCATGAAATGGTTGGCGATTTCATGAAGTGTTCACGTTTCATGAAGTGGCCAATCAATGGTGACCAAATCATTAAACGATAAACATTTAACGATTTGGCCACCCACGTTTGACCATATCGTAAAAAGAGGGCGACTATAAAATATTTAATGAAAACAACGATAAATTTTGATACGTATTTGTTTATTTTTAATTGTTACATACTTTCAAAATAAAAAGGTTTAAAATTTTATATAAAAATGTACATTTAGTGAAATTTGCAAGTATTTTTGTACAAGCAGTATAAAAGTCACGTAAACAATAAAAAAATTAAACAAGGTAACAGTCACTTGCTAGCGCAAGACAAATTTATTAATAATAAGGTGCATTAAGGCGATTAAAACACGGCACCGCGCACAAAGTCACATGAACAACAAAAATCATAGGATAGTCGGCGCTTTTTCCTTGAATATAAGATATTCCTCCCTCTTCGACAGTTTCCATAATATCATATTTCGATAACCAGTAGTAGTCCATGGATTTCTTTTTCGTGTCACCCTACTCTCCTTTATTTGCTGTATAACCTGAAAAAGAAATTAAATTAGCTATCAGTCTTTTGACAATCAATATAATAACAGATAAATAAAAAAATATTTTGATAAAACACGTTATTTAGTTAGGTGCATAAAATTATAATATGAAGTAAGTAAAATATTACTAACCTTAGAAATACATCCAAACTCCACGGTTATTTCACATTTTGCTCGGAACCTTGCATGACTTGCATACTCTAATACGTTTTCATCGAATTATTTAACGAATAATTTAACTTTCTTCCGTGTTTAATAAAGAATTATTCGCATTTTTTCTGAGAGAAAATTCGTCTTTGTTTACAAGGGCCGCCATTTTTACACAAACTGCACAAAAACAACCAGTGTTGCCAAATAAGTGTATTTACTGCCTAAAATAGGCAAACTTCCGACAATTTTGTCCAAATTAAAATTTAATGTACCTACTTTAAAAATAACATTAATTTTATAAAAAAAAATGTTTTGCTAAAAATATGCTATTCTAAAATAAACCATAAAAGAATATGCTACACAGGAATAAAATTTCGAACATTGTGCAAATTTAGCATATTTGCACAAAGTGCTTAATTGTTATGGCAACTCTGGCACTCTACCGGTAAAGTCAACGAAACAATTCCACGATATGATCGATTGATATTGATCGTTTCATGAAATGGCAGTGCATCTAGTTGGCCCAATCGTCAAACGATTTCTTATCATTGATCTGACCTGGCCACATCATGATATGGCCAATGTGTGATTGGCCATTTCATGAAATGCAACCATTTCATGAAATGGCCAATCATTTCATGAAATGGCCAATTCTACGATGTGGCCACGACATCTACACTCCAATACGCCTTCCCTGTCATAATATAATCATTATCTAGCGTCACCTTTGTTGACATGCACCCCCATAAATTTCAACGTAGCATCCAAAACGGCCGACAAATGTCCCCGATCGTAATGCTCGTGCAATATTAATTACTTAAACATCATACAAATAGGTGCAATTAAGTTGCCATCGCGCAAAGCCCCATAAAAATAGGGGAGTTAACCCTTCACCTGCCGTAATTAGTGAGCTCGTTGCGACGATTTGTCGCTCGTACCTGTCCGACTGCGATTTTAATGGTGCCGTGATGCAACAGATTAGTTGGTGTTGTCCCTTTTTGTTTTTATTTGGTTCGTCAAGTGTGCGTTGAGTCTTTTATTACGTCTCATGCTGTACTTGCTCCCTCATATCGCCATTGGAAAAAAGAATGCAGCCTAAGTCTGGCTAAATAATGTCTTCGACTTTACAATCAGTGCGAAAATTTAATTGTTCAGTAGTTTGCGCGTGAAAGTAGGCCTTTTTGTTTTGGAGATAGACCAAGTGCTGCACTTATGAGCGCTACATAAATGGGCACGTACCATTCAACTACACATAAAAAAAACTACGCAACATCACATACATTGATCTGATCCCGTGGTAAGTAGTTTAAGCACTTGTGTTTCGGATATCAAAATCACCAGTGGGTACGTATAAAATATACTTAAATATACTTAATAACACCCAGACACAGAACTACTAACCACTATTCCACCGAGCCAGTCAAAAAAATGGCAGTGTCTTCTCGAAACATGTAAGACTCAAACATAACGTCACTCTCACCATAGTTATTGTTGCCTATTTGTAAACCCGTATCATACACCAAACCTGACCCAAATTTCAGTTTCCCGAAACCCGACACCATACAACAATATACTCCAAGATGTAACCGGAATTATCCTCAGCTAAATCTCGTGTCAACCCAACCTGTCCGAAGCTGTCTTCATAACCCGTTAGGCGCTCAGCAAAAGCCTCACGTACGTAATAATTTCGCGGCGGCCGAGAAAGAATGGCCGAAGAAATTGCCAGCGATTGTACCCGGAATACGGCTGGATCGGACTCGGCCGTATAAATCTTGCGAAGACCACCCGGTCTATTGATTGTCGTTTTAGGGTTAGATCTGAATGTGAAATTTTAGAGTGCTCACTAATAGTACTATGTTTGAAGCTCTCCTTCAAGGTCAGATGGTCGTGTTTCGAGATGTCCCATACATCAAATTATAATTTTTTTACAGCTCTGTCCATCTATCTAAAGCACGACAAAATTACTGAACCGATATAATTGAAATCAGGAACACTAAATTTGACATTAAGACGTTAGAGTCAAATTCTATTCTTGTCTTAATATTGAGTTAATTTTTTATTTTATTAAGTTTTTTTTTCTATGGATGGGATTTCTATAAATGAAATAAGAAGCTTGGTTTTTTTCAAAATGAGAAAAGAAGATGGCCTAAGGTACGTCATCACGCTAAGGTCGTCATTAGATGACGATATAAGGATGACTTATAAATGCTAAAATATAAGGTAAGAGTACCAATAGGAGAGTCTGAACAAAAGTTCAATAAAGATTTATTTCTTCAAGTTTATAATAAAATAGAATAAACTCCAACGGCTCAGTACGGAACCTTACGTTGGCTTCTCTCATACAAGTCGTATCTTATTGTTTTGCGCACTATTATTATTTTATCCTTTTGATTTGTTATTTTGCCTCGTGATAAACGCGCTGTAATGACAGGGAAGGAACATTATTTGAGACACTGTCAATTTCGAGGCGATTTATCTTTAGTAAGACCTTAGTGTCGAGATGTAGGCGTGTTTAAAAGTCCTTCATAAGTAAAATGATGTTGGCTCAAATTAAGACCTTCTGCGATACAGTAAGACGCTGATAAGCATTTTAAAAACCTACATCGACGAGTCTACATTGCAGCTGTGTTAAACATAAGTATTTCTATATAACTTTCAACATTATTTTGTGTCATTTCATAGTGCAAACACAATACCATGTTCAGTTGCAATCGGAAAAAAAATATCTTATCAAAATGAAAAAATAACATATTTCATCATGCAACTATTGAATAAATATTTAGCTTCGTATTCCATAAAAAAATGTTATGAAAGCAAAAAGTAATGAAGGATACAGAAACTCTTTTCAGCTGCCGGTGGCAAGAGCGTTTTTAAAAAGCTAGCTTTTTTTTTTCATGCGTAGCCGTGGCCCGAGGCTTTTGAGCACGAGAAGTATTCAGTGTTGCAGTCGCAACGTGTATGCGTCCGGATGCATTTGCTCTATTCATAGGTATAATTTTGATGGAAATTCACATCAGTCATGGTTTCTGAACGAGTACTTTGATTTATCAGCCTAGTTTAGGTTAGAGAAAATATTAGTACCTCATGTGTTTTTTTTCGATATTAATGGACATTTTATTTTTATTTATTATTAGGACAGCCAACAAGAAAAACACTGGTACAGATTAATAAAAGTGAATAAAAACAACATAAACTTAGAGCTAAGTGCTAATCTTAATTAGAGGTTGCCACGGCATGCAATGTGGACTACAATTAACGTTAACTGGATCGGCAAACCATTTATATGTTACCTACGTACGTTATAGGAACCAAAGTTACAAAACTAAACTCAAATCAAATTCACTAAACTGTCTGTTCTTTATAAGGACGAACATTTTCTATTTCCAACGTATATACGGTTTCCCGTATCGTATCAAATGGCGTCACTAACTCTCACCAGGAGATTCGTGCTGAGAGCGTCTCAGTGTCGAAATAAAGGAATGCATTCGTCAACGAGACTGAACGATGTGGGATTTAAAAGAAGAAAAAACATCTCTCCAACAATTTAAATACCGACAAAATCAATTTTTTGATGCGAAAAATCGTAATTGTTAGAGCTATAGGTATTTCATATAGTCATACACATTTGTCGAAAAATTCCAATGCTACAATGTTCTTTAAAAAAAAAACAAATTAAAGCAAAACCAGCACATCTCACGGGCACCAATGTCATTAGCCTCATTAAAAAGTAGAATAAGAAAAAAAATACAAAAGCCATTCATTCATTGCTACAGCCCTTCCCGCGCTGTCGCAAAGCGTGAACGTTCGAAATTTAAAATTTAATTAAGGCGGCGTGGTCCTATGTCGGTTTGACGAGCTGTAGAGCTCGTCTATCGTGAGAGAGCACGCGATATGCCAAAGTTACTACTAATAAGTATGCTTAATAATGATGCTAAAAAGCGTCGATGGCCGAGTGGTTAAGGTCGTTGCTTGCCTTGCTGCGAGAGGTCGCCAGTTCAAACCCCGCCAGGTACCAATGTGTTTTTCAAATTTGAAATTCATATGTACCATCATTCGACGCTTTAACGGTGAAGGAAAAAATCGTGAGGAAACCAGCACACCTGAGAGATTTTTCAACGGTGTGTGAAGCCATGTCTGAGGCCTACAGGGGGCGGTTTAAACTCTGACACCAGGTTGTTCATCAACCATACGATAAGAAGAAGAATAATGATGCTTAATAATATCATAAATGTCAAAGATATAGGATAGCTTTCATGACTTTCTTCCTTGGTGTCAGGCAAAGGAGAGCCAGTACACTGCGTCATTATAAAAATTCAGTCAAAGCAAAACATATTTTATGATCACCAGTAAAGAAATGGTTAAAACCATGTCACGTCATTCTAGTCACAAAAAAAGGTTAAGAAGCAATCGACTTTTTTCTAGTTATTGCATGTGACTTACAAATAGTGTATTAACATTTTACAACCATAAAATGAAAAGCATTTTTTTTAATATTTAAATTATTACACGTGTTCCGCTAAGCTTATTTGAAAGCCCTTCCCCTTGATCTTGTAAAGGCCAACACACACGTTCCTACAAAGCAAATTTTAATTGCGTTCCAAGCAAAAAAGTGACGTGTCTTTTACGGTTACGATTGATTAAAAAGAAAATGGCCGCCGTAATTAGATCATCTTGGGATTAAAAAGGTCACGTGGGAAGTGTAAGGGTTGTTTTGGCTGCTGGAAATGAAATAATTATGATATTTTTGGAGTACATTAAAGGAAAGGTAAATAAATAAATTATGAGACGCGGTCCGTGTTCCTGAAATGTAAATTGAATGAAATGCACCAACGTTTGAAAGTAAATGTATAATTTCAGGCGTGTTCTTTTTTTTATAGGTTTTAAAAACTCGTACATATTTAGCCAATTCTTATACGACGAATAAATAGTGCTCAGTACTAATTTTAAACTATTGACTAATGTATAGCTTTACTAAGTGGTATTGGATATTGACAATAATCTAACATGGAAAGAAGCAGTTTAGGGCTGTAATGATTGCTTAATGAACCATCGAACTCTTCATAAGCAAATCTGTAAAGCCCAGTCTCTTCTTCTTGGTCGTATCCATCATGACTGATGATCGTTGTTGATGGTCTTCATATGAGTGCGGATGCGTTTTCGTCATTGATTGCGGTCCATTGCACACATCACTATCTCGTGGAATTGTGAGAAGGATTTATATCCGTTGTGTGTGAAAGCCTAGTCTAATACAACAATAACTGAGTACCTACGCAACTCCCAAAAATGTAGATTCAGTTGATTCAAAGTTCCCACAGCATCTGCAATAAGGGCGGCGACGCAACTCCCCGTCGTGCGCCCAACGCCATCTGTCGAGCAAACTTACTCGCGCGACTTTATAATGCCAACTTGCGACTACCGCCATATTGTTTTGTTATTTTGTTATTCTTTGTCTGGTAATTTTTCGGGTGTCGTCGCTCACAATTAGTTTGTATACTGTGTACTATTTGGGAAGATAGATCATTTTAAGGCATATTTCGTTAAAAATTATAATAATAAACGTAGTAAGGTCTTTTTATCACCTCAGGGTTGTATTATTTTGTACAAGTCTAACCATTTTTTTTTTGGAAATTGCAGAAGGAACTCTAATCCTGTGCAAGATGAAGTACGTTTATGCACAAATTTACAAAGCTGCCCAAAGGGCTCTCTTTGCCTCTTTTTGATGTTGCCAGCAAAATAATTTTCTTATCGACCTCATTAAAGTCTGAAAAGCATTTTTCAGTTAAAATCTTACGCTATACTCGTATTGTACGTGATTGCAAACTTAAAGTACTCACACACGTTCTCGAAAAAATCCTAGAAAAACCCCACTCATTCAAATCCATTGAAACAAATTCAGCTTTTAACTCAATAAAGCTGTACAATTCTCAACTGCGAGTCAGATAGAAAAGTTAACGAGACACTCACCCAGTATACTGTGATCCCTCAACCAAACCTCCTTGTACGCTCAACTAGGCCAAGTTAGATTGGATGTATCCCAGGAGGTCCAGTTTTCTCTGGCCTCTATGTAGTACTCTTTTGATTTCTCATGTGGGTCAAGATACAGTGGTACCGCATTACCTTTTCATGAGACCAGGGTTGTAGTTGCTTTAGCTACTAATTACGTTAAAAACAACACTTGCCCTCTCAACTCTAGTGAGTCTTGACCTGGATTTGGAATTGACGGTTTTTGCAATGAAAGACTTTGATGGAACGCCATTCGCCGATTCTAAGTTTACATGCATTACTATTCCTATTTTTCTTATTTGAGGTAAAGCAGGGGAGAGAACAGGGCTTCTTTTAAAATATGACCGAGACTTTTAAACATTAAAGTCTATGATTTATAAAAAGAAGACCTAAATGAACTACTAACATATTTCTCGAGACGTTAAGATTGCGTTTTAGTACTTTTATGGGAGTTATGTTGTTGGATTTTTATACATACGTTTAACATATTTTTTTTACTTTCAGGTAAATGAATGTGGCTGAATGAATGAATAACCTTACGTAAGAAAATATTCATAACGTTTATAATTTTAACGCCAACTACGACGGATCAAAACTCAAACAAATGAACAACAATCGGGTATTCAGTAGAATACTAATGTATGAATGCAAGACTCCTTACGTAACGTTTTATTGCATCCAAAATCTTTAAACAGGCGCTTAATAAAATCTCTAATGAGCCACCGAGAACACAGTAACTTACAAATCTCTAACTGAAACTAGTCTTCATTACCATTAATTCAGAGCACCATAAAAGAGCCTTGTTTAAGCAAATTACTGCAGAGCTACGACCAACTACTGTAATGGAATCAGTGCTGCGATCCTGAGGTTAAGATAGAAGAATTGAATTATAGCTGATTCGAGCCACAAGGAGTTCCCAGAGGAACTTCGGAGTTAATTATAGGAGTTGTTAGCAACAACCAATGAATCAGTGCAGATAAGGATGGAGTCTGAAAAAAGACCAGTGCGATCGTAAGTTAGCTGGTTTATGCGTCAGGGCAGAGTATTGAATTTTTTTACCACAATTTCATGTAGATAATTATCGAACTCTTTATTGAAATTGAAATAAAATATGTATTTTTTAACGAATCCGAATAAGCTTCACAAGTCAAGCTTCATCATCTAATAAAATCTTAAACTAAAGACGTGTGGCACTCGGGGACTGCCGCGGCATAGCTATTGCATAGCATCGTCCGATTTTAGAGCAGCTCGTCTCGATTCGTGCGAGTTTCGTAGAGTCGTACAATACGTCTAACCGCACGCACACAAACACCGTTCCGAAGTCTACCGAACTGAAACGACGTTAGACGATTGTGACGTTTATTTCGGGTTTTTTCGTTACGGAATTTCTAGGCTCGGTCGCCGCGCTAAAAGCCCGCGATAAAAGTACTAGGTATGTGAATTAAAATACTGTTACAGCTAAATAAATACATAGCAAAATGATAATAATACAAAGTGATTGATTTCATACATTACGTTCATTGTAAGATACCTGCCAGTACGCAAAAATGCCTACCCTTTTTCATTTCCGAACCCCCTATTCTGTAAAACTGATCTAGCGCGCGGAGTACAGACGTAGCGGCAATGTCAGCCGAATTTCGCCGGTAGCCTACCGCAGCGCACATCTGGTGGGGCCCGCACTCCCGCAGCTCTATACCGGGTTCGTTCATAACGCGGCGGCTTCATTTGTCACGGCGCGAGTGCGCGGCCAGTGTTAATAACCCGCTCCCGTGGCACCGTTCCAGGTTACAGGTTAACGGGTGCCGTGCAAGCTATAAGAAGCTGGAAACTCTTTGAAGTATTGGTTTTCTTTTGCACGTCAGCAATGTAATATACAATGTTACCAATGGCCATCGTTTGTGTATCAATGTTTTAAGTAGCTGAAATACAGTAGAAATACGTGACCTGCCGCTTGTAATCTTTATAAGTAAATAGACAAAACACAAAACTGTTCGTTAATATGTCCATTTAAGGCAAATTGTTTCGGTCACCAACTAAAAGCAATAATAAATGAAAAAACTGTTACATATTAATCTACTGTTTACTATTTTAACTGACTGCCTCGTTGGTCTAATCGTAGCAAGTGCTGCGTTAGGACTGAGAAGTCCCCGGTTCGAGGCCGGCGTGGGGTAAAATTTGTGTGAGTTTTCTGTAACAAAATTTCTCAGCCCAGAGTTAGGAAGATGGCTGTTGAACGTACCTGAGAAAGCACGTTAAGCCGGTGGTCCTGCGCCCGATCTCTCATCGGGCTTGTCGGACTGCCGACACACCGAATTATGAGCGTAAGGAAATAAAGAGTGCACTTGTGTTTGCGCGCACACTTGTGCACTATAATATGTCCTGCGCACTTGGCTGATCTCAATTGAGATCGGCCGCCATGGCTGAAATCGGTCGGACGCCTTATTATTACTATTTTAACCGTGAAAACCGTATTACTTCCTATAAAATGTTCCCTTTTGAAGGTAAAAAATGCTGCTTCAGATTTGTTAAAAAAAGCAGACAATTTTATAGTAAAAGAAGTAGTCTAATGAAATTCTGCGTTAAACCGCTACCACCTCCACTTTACACGTCTAACGCCAAAGTATACGCAAGCGATGAGATTGCTATTCTGCTAAACGGCCCCGCCTCGGAGAAACGGCCGGATAATTTCAATTTTAAACCCTCTAATTGATTCCGTATCGTTCCAATATTATATTTTAGTATCGATAGTGCAGGAAAATTAAAGCGAATTGGAACTAAAGTTCATTAAGTTATGGTTTACTTTGAGGAGTACTATGAAGAGACGATACGAATTATATAACTTTAAACTATCATAGTTACACATTAGAAATCTGAAAATGTTCGGGATATTTACAATGTTTTATAAATTTTTTTAGATTTGTTTGACATTCTTAACTGCTACGCACGAATTGTAATAATGAGCGTTTTATTAATGAAAGTATTTTTTTTGAGCTAACATGAAAATAAATTCAGGATGAAACTAGATACTATATTAAAAAAGATGCCACATATTTCCGAAAAACTCATCAAGCTCAATTCTAGTTAAAAGGCAAGGCTTACTTAGATTAAGTTTACCGCCTCAAAGATCACAGGCGTGATATTTATACGATTGCATCCCGCAAATAAACCACCCGTCTTCTCGAATACCCAAAGATTCAAACGTCTCGATACAACTGAAAAATTCGTATTTTATATGCTCATGTCCATTGCAATATCTGCGACTGGATATTTATTAAGTCTTTTGCGCAGTATCCCTGATCTGGCGTTCGGCCAACTCCTGGACTGTGACTATTGCTATTGCCTTGGTGTTGTCCGGTGCATAACTGAAGAGGCTACGTTTGTTTAAAGTAGGAAACTAATTCGGCCCACTTGCACGTTTTCTTGAACTTCGAACTTTGTCAGCTGATTTTGGAGAATTTCGTTTTTGGTGGGTTTGAAATTACTCTAGTTCGAAATCGTTATATTATAACTTATGTTCTGTTCATAGACATTTGATATGGGATTGTATAAGATGATGTAGGCATAAATCACCGTTATTCTGTGCCATTTCCTTCGTGAGTGATCGCATTACATAATAAGAATACTTGCTACTAAGGTAATGTTGGTAGAAAAATATTGTATGAACTCAAAAACTATCCCATAAACTATATAAACATCAAATACGAAAACAATAACTCTTCATATACTCGTAGATCCAATGTAACAATTACAAACTCAAAAGTCTTCTACAAGACGATATTTACGTCATTATACTATGACACACTTTTCTTTAAAGTATTTTTAACGGGCAACTTAGAAATTATGTGTAATTTAAGTGTGCCTAAATTACTTAATTTGCAATGAAAACTATGACTCTGACTTCTATTCCACTGGCCTACAAAAAAAAATATACGTTTTTTTTGGAGCGGCTGAAATAAGTTTAAATTATGTTTAAGAACGTGTTTCTGATAGGTATCCTAGCTACAACTGTCATAATTGTATCAGCTCTAATTTAACAACTACCCTCAATTTAATTATTTCGACATTCTGACTTTAACAAAGCATCACAAGTTTTTTATATTACAATTTCGTTGTTTTAACGCCATGAGAAGCTCATAGAGATGTTGTTTGAACAATACAGATGTATTTTGTCATAACTGCCTCGTGTCTAATGGTAGCAAGCGCTACGTAAGGACCGAGGGGTCCCCGGTTCGAGTCCAGGGTCGGGCAAAATATTGTGTGAGTTTTTCTGTATTGAAATTACTCAGCCCGGAGTTGGAAAGTTGAACGCCTATGCCTCGGAAAACACGTTAAGCCGGTGGTCCTGCGCCTGATCTCTCATCAGTCATGTCGGATTGCCGTCTCATCGAATTATGAGAATAAGGGAATAGAGAATGCACTTGTGTTTGCGCGCACACTTGTGCACTATAATAATTCCTGCGCACTTGCCTGATCTCAGTTGAGATCGGCCGCCATGGCTGATATCGCCAAAGCCTTATTTTTTTTACTTTGATCATATAAAGCACATGGAACGTATATAATGCATGTAACATACACGACACGTTTACCCCAGCGGTCTGTAAGCTGACTAACCCCGATGATCCCCACAATGAGCTGGTCGGCTCGTCGCCACAACGAGTTGTCCCCATTTAATGGGCTATAAACATCGTCGCGGATACACTTGCTACGAGTCCGGTAGTCTTTGCCACAGTTTGGGGAGACGTGGAATGGATGGATGTGGCTATCGTACTCTTATTTAAGAATTATACTTACAAGAGTTACATGTCGAATGAATTCATCCTAATCGGCCTAGTGAGGGTAATATACTTAATGCGAATACGTTTACTGTCTAGGTAGGGTAGGTAATAGCGGTTCTTGAAGAACCACCCGTTCCCGTTCCCGCCGTTGCATCCAACATCGTGACAGACAGACGAACGGACAGACAGACGGGCAGCGAGGCCCCAATTTTTCCTTTAGGTACGGAACCGGAAATTTATAACTTTACAGCTTATTTTAATAGGCTGTAACTTATTATTCAAAGTTGATAAAAAATCTTCATGCCTTTGCGAAACAATGTATTTTGACAGATCGGCAGAGGAACAATGAAGTTCCATTTGAATATTTGAGGTAGGTATATAGCCATCATGTAAAAATAGAAGGTATGCTACTCAAAGGCATACCATTATAAACGAAATCTATGTTAACAAGCATGTTATAATTAACAGAATCACTTCCAGTGGCTAAGTATCCGCCAACTTACGTATAAAGTTTTCGTCGGGATAATCTCGCAAATTTTATGACTCTTTGATTACCGCCCCGGCCTACGCTCGGCTCTACGTGATAGTTAAAGTTTTTAATGTTTTCAACTATGACGTAATGACAATGTCTTGGCTTAGTCCGGGTTATGATGATTACGACAAGATGTTAGTTCGGAAATTAAGCGAGTAATTACATTGTTACTGAGCCGTCGTAAAGTATGATAATGGTATTGTGGGTTCAGTAGTGGCTATTGTACGATTATTATGATAAGGTTATTATTTGCGCTTTGTTGTTTGTGCATTATAATAAGTATAGTATATAAAGTGGTGCCTTTTTGGTAGGCCTTGAAACAAAATGGGGGAGAACTGTGATGCTCATGAAAGTAGCTATGTAAAATATACCTTTAGTATCACTATGTGTATATGTACTTATGTAGTGATATGTCACTATACTATGGTATAAAAATGAAGTCGCTTTCTTTGTCTCCACATCCCTATGTATGCTCAAATCTTTCAAACTACGCAACAAATTTTGATGTGGTTTTTTATTAGATTGAGAGATTTCAGAAGAAGGTTTTTTGTTTAAAATACCCGAGGCGAAGCGAGAGCGGGTCACTATTTATAAATAATTAATTGAAACTAGTGGTCTCGGCGAATTTCATACCGCCAATACTGATTTTTTTTTTATATTT
Source organism: Maruca vitrata (assembly GCA_039566165.1). Classification (NCBI taxonomy): domain Eukaryota; kingdom Metazoa; phylum Arthropoda; class Insecta; order Lepidoptera; family Crambidae; genus Maruca; species Maruca vitrata. Next base: position 1,139,794 of record CM076920.1, read on the forward strand.
TCTCATTGAAACCTTCCCTGGACTACGACGAACTAAAACCAAAATTACCTAAATCGGTCCGGGCGTTCTAGAGTTTTAGTCAGACTAACGAACGGCAATTCATTTTTATTTATAAGAAAGAAGAAGATTAGAAAAGAATGCCAATATAATTAAACACAATACATTATATAAATAATTGGATATATTGATATTAAAACATAAATAAATATCACACAGTATCATATACACTGCTCTGATTCTGAAGTAAGTTGCATTAGAACTTGTGTTACGAATATCAGACACAACTGTGGTATTATACACAAATATAATCAAATATATATTTTATAACACGCCATCGAGTCTATTAAAATTCTCTATATTAAACTACAACTAAGTTTAAACCGTACACGAATACACCCAACGTTTGTTTCCCGAACAAAATATTCCGTACTGAAATAGAAATTAACGCACATCCAACTGGTGGAATCCCAGTTAATCCAAGTATACCGGCATCCCGTATATATCAGGCCTTTAGACCTAATACTTAGGAGTGCGGCGTTTTGGCTTACAAAGATAGTGTTGCTACTAATTTGGTGCGGGACTGAGTTAAAAGGTTTTCGGAGTAAGAGGGTATACGATTTCTATGAGTTTATACTTACGTGTTGTATGTAAGAGGAGGGAATTATATTTCCGGATTTGTAACTATTGTAACAGTAGTAGTTTAAATGTAGTTGTGTATACTAATTGTACTTATCATCAACCCTTATACATCCCCACTGTTGAGGCACGGGCCTACTCTAAACTAGGCGATAAGGTCAACCACGCTTGCCTCTTGAGAGGATGAATTAATGACAATTAACGAAAGTAAAAAAGCATCGATGGCCGAGTGGTTAAGGTCGCTGCTTGCCATGCGAGAGGTCGCCAGTTCAAACCCCACCAGGTACCAATGTGTTTTTCAAATTTGAAACTCATATGTACCATCATTCGACGCTTTAATCGGTGAAGGAAAACATCGTGAGGAAACCAGCACACCTGAGAAATTTTTCAACGGTGTGTGAAGCCATGTCAGTGGCCTACGGCATACGATAAGAAGAAGAACGAAAGTAATATGTAAAGAAAGATAAATGGAAATTTCGACAGGGGAAGACCAAGAAAGACCTTCCATGACCAAATAGGTAAAATCTTGAAGAAAGGTCAAATCAAAAGTACCCGTACTCGACGAGCATGCATGAAGGGGTTGATGGATGTGGAAGAAACGAAAGTGGTGTGCCAGGACCGTAGCACATGGCAGGAAGTGATATCTGCCCACCTCTCTGGGTAATGTGATTCTATGTAAGTAAGTGTGGAGACTTCTCGAATCTATACAACTCAGTTAAATTGAAGTGTCTATTTGTATTATAATAATAACTAATAACAAACACACTTTAAGAACAGTTTTTGTATGTTTGTTCCCGCTAATCTACAAAACGGCTGGACAAATTTTGACGGGACTTTCACTTTCATTATGTACAGGGTATATAGATAAATCATTGTTGACAAAACCTTTTCCACGCGGACTATGTCGTGGGCGGCCTTACACCTTATAAACACCAAATAAAAATAAATGTGTTACCCAATTCTTGCACGAACATTAAACGCTCCAGATATTCCAATAAATAAACTAGTCTTTGGAGATAAAACTAAATTACTAATGAGTTACGAAGTTACCGACTAACTCGGCTGCGACAAAGTTTTCACTATCTTGCAGGTTTTTCTCACTAACTGTAGTTACCTAGATGGCTGATTAATTTTCTTGTTCGAGAACTTTCTATAATGTTGACTCTATTAGATAATTATGGCCGTTAAGAGTTCGGTTTCTTTATAAAAGGCGTAGTTTAAGGTTAAGTAAAGTTTTCTTGCTGGAATATCATATTTTGTGATTTTTCTCGCAGCAGTGGTTTCATTGATTTTCATCCATTGGTTTTCTATGTGTATATACATACATACATAAACACATAAAATTACGCCTTTTTCCCAGAGGGGTAGGAAGAGATCAGACACAGGGTCTGCCATTTTCTACGTTCCTGGCCCACCACTTTCGCTTATTTTACATTCATCAATCTCTTCATGCATGCTCGTGGTGATATTTACATTTCTAACTAATATGGCGGTCAATCATAATAGAAATCAGGCATTACTATTCAGGGAATAATAATGATGGTAAGTACGAGCGCTAAAACAGGGACACTCTGTTCTTCATCATAGCAAGGGGTGAGAGCCATCCGCTCCCCTTCTAGTCCGGTGATGATGACGAGGCTACTCCAAGCCATCATCGTAAGTTAGTTAGGAGTAAAAAATGTTCATCGTAGTTCGCTGAGACAAGAATCCTGCATAAAATCAGTCAGACAAAAATACTGGCTTACTATTAGCCACTAAAATTACAATGAAAAAACAAACAGATATAGTGCGCCATGGCAAAAGAGGGCCAATTAATTTAAAAAAAAAACACGTTTAATGTATTGGGACCCTTCTTAATATATATATTTTTTCAGTTTTTGGTTGTTATAGCGGCAACGGAAATACATTATTTGTAAAAATTTCAGCTTTCAAGCTATCACTGTTTATGAGATACACCTTGGAGACCGACAGACGGAAAGACAGACGAACGGCAAAGACTTAGTAATAGGGTCCCGTTTTTACCTTTCAGGTACGGATCCCCAAAAATTACCATTAAGCCCCAAAACTCGAAGTTAAGAGATGTCTTCCTCCAAACGTGAGACTAAGGCGGCAGTTTTTGCGCACCGGCGCACAAACTTACCCCGCCCGTTTGGGGCTCGCATGAATATGTATGGGGCGAGTTCGTGCACCTGGCCAGCTCTGAATAATACTTGCCCCACTTTAAATGTTAGCCAAGTTTTGTGCGATGTCCCTTTGCTGAAGGATTTCGTGAATCCGCGATTTGGATAAGCGGTTGCGTCTTGAAAGAGCATTGGATGCGTAGTCACAAACATCATAAAGATATTCAAAACTTTTATTTGAAATATATTTATTAAATTTGTTATAATGTAAATATAAAATAAATGTAAAATTACACAACAACACATACATCGATCTGATCCCGTGCTAAGTAGCTTAAGCGCTTGCGTTACGGATATCAGAATCTACAGTGGATACACAAATATCAATTCAACATCATCATCATCACCAGCCCATATACGTCCCCACTGCTGGGGTACGGACCTACCCTAAACTAGGGCGATAAGGCCTACGCTTTAACGGTGGAGGAAAACATCGAGAGGAAACCTACACACCTACGAGGAAATTCTAAGGTTGTGTAGTCGATTAACCCGCACTTGGCCAGCGTGGTTGACTAAGGCCTTACACAAATATAATTAAATATATTTAATAACACACCCAGCCACGGGACAAATACCGATTTTCGTCACACAAATATTTGTCACGGAGGGGAATCGAATTCACGACTCTTGAACCGAAGTTAGTTAACCTGGGTCACCAACCACAGTTCCACCGAGCCAGCCATATTTATGTACGTACTTAAATTAAATTATGTTTCATATTCTGTCGAAAACCACGCTACACATACCAAATTTGATTTAAAATTCAGAGATTTATTTTATCCGTGTTTGAAAACAAGACAATGTTACCCAATGAAAACCGTATTTTCGGTTTATAGCTAGCTTTATACAGGTTGTCCCAAAAAGTAGTGTCAAGCGGAAGTCCTGAGATAGAACACCCCGTGGGGCATCCGAAACACCCCCATGTATGTTCCGCAATTTTTAATAGTTTTCGAGTTATGATTCTTTTTCTAAAATTTTGAGAACAACTGACCTAACCTAACTAAAAATATTGTAAAGAAAAAAGTATTTGACTTTTTTGAGTAATTCTTTTTGCAAATTAATTATCATGAGTTTTTCTTAAATGCCTAAAATATTTGTCTCCATAACTTATATGGAAATTATCAAAATTATGGTACAAACTGAAAAGTTACGTTCTGTAAATAATGTCTTACAATTACAACGTTAAATTTAAAATATTAGGAGGTAGTTGCATGGCTCCTAAGTAACTTTAAAAACTGCGCTAGACTCTCAGCTTTTATAATCATTAATAAAAACTGGTACTTAATGGGCAACTTTTGCTGAAATCGGACTACAAAGACAGAGAGGTGGAAATATCATAAAATTTGCCATTTGAATACGAAGTATTATTAGGACATTTTATTATTTCTAAAGTTAATAAGATTGTTAACAATCAAAATTATACCAGAAATGCTAAGAAATAACCACTTGAAAGTTTAATTTGTGATACTTAAAAAAATTATTAAGTTTAAAAATGGGAACTTTATTAAAAAAAAAAGTTATCGTTTTTGATTTGTTGTTAAAAGTTTATAAGTAAAAGTTTATTTAAGTCCGTAAAGAAAGCAAAGTTCGTCAAGTTCGTCGTAACAAAGGTATTGCATGTGAAAACAGGGTTAGCGCAATGAAACTTAAATTAAACAAAAAAAAATCATCCAAATGTTTGCATCTGAGTGCTCCTGTATTAAATTTAGGTTTGTAAACAAAATGACTAACTTTTGGAATAATAAAATGTCCAAATAATACTTCGTATTCAAATGGCTAATTTTTATGATTTTTCCACCTCTCTGTCTTTGTAGTCCGATTTCAGCAAAAGTAGCCCATTAAGTATCAGTTTTTATTAATGATTATGAAAGCTGAGAGTCCAGCGCAGTTTTTAAAGTTACTTAAGAGCCATGCAGCTACCTCCTAATATTTTAAATTTAACGTTGAAATTGTAAGACATTATTTACAGAACGTAACTTTTCAGTTTGTACCATAATTTTGATATTTTCCATATAAGTTATGGAGACAAATATTTTAGGCATTAAAGCAAAATTTATGAAATATGATTTGTAAAAAGAATTACTCAAAAAAGTCAAATACTTTTTTCTCTACAATATTTTTAGCCGGTTAGGTCAGTTGTTCTCAAAATTTTAGAAAAATAATCATAACTCGAAAACCATAAAAAATCGCGGAACATACATGGGGGTAATTCGGATGCCCCACGGGGTGTTCTATCTCAGGACTTCCGCTTGACACTACTTTTTGGGACACCCTGTATAAACTATTTTACACAATATAATGAACTCTAACATTTAATAAACTAAAAAAATTAACTCGCCCTGCCGGATTTAATTTCAAAGACCCAAATAATAACATCAAAGTAAAAATACGTGGCTCTTTACCTTATACCGAAGTGCATCGTATGCAGTTGATAGTAGCGACATCTATGCACACGTTACTGCAAACTGAGTTAGTTCCGCCGCTGTCCACATAGAGCGCTGAGTGGCTTAGTGTTTATAAAGTACCGGAAAGATATTTCAGCTTTTTTTAATGGTAGTTGCTATGATATAATATTGACTATCATTTGCGCTCTCTCACTGAACATATATATTGAAACAAAACTAATTACGGATTAAATTCGCGTCTATGTGAACACAATTATTTCGCTTCAACGTTTCAAGCTTTTTACTATGATATGTTTAATACCTGTATGCTTAAAGCTGAAAAGTTTAGAGTTAAGCAGATTGCGTGATGTCGCAAACAGATTGCTCTCACATGATTGCTGTCACGTCAGACATGACGCTATTGTCTCGTCATCTATTGTGTGTCCCTCGAATGGGATATGTAATGACGTGATGGGAAAATTTCATCTATTTTGAACAATAATGATGCAATTTTATGTAATTATATTTTGAACATAGGGAAATACCATAGTTTAGTGAATAATTCAATTTAGAGCTTATCTTTTAATGAAATGCATAAAAATCATACAACAGTATGCTGCGTTCTCTGTAAAAATATATACAGAAATGCAGTCGCAATCATTTGTTGTGAGTACTTCGGGAGATTTGAAGTGATTAAGGGGATTTTCCACGTGTGAAAATTATTAATGATTTCGCTATTAATGTCTTGATAAGTATAGATCATGATTACAAATCATTACAGGTAGAGAAATACCTGTAGTTTAATTTCGTACACATTCTATTCTCTACCTAGAGTCGCGCGTTGTCTCGTAGTCCTATTGTCTTCACGCCTATTGTATAGGTCTTGTGAATGGGAAAAATTCAAAGGATTTTGCACCTGTAGAGCGAAATGTAGAGACCTTAATCGCTTTAAGTTTAATGAAAGTGTTGTGGGAATGCGTTCTACTTGGATGATATGATAGTTTTTTTTTTATGCGCGATATTTGTTTTTGAAAGAATGTAATTTAAAAGGTGTTTAATTTGGAAAAGCTGAATAACTTAAGATGTAAGCAGTTAAGTTTCAGATTGTGGTTCGATTCTACTATATTTTATATAGAAATGTATTTTGTATAGGTACCTAAAAGTACACTCTTGACTGTAAAGAAATAGGATTGCAGAATATGATTTAGGTCAACTGATTGTGGTATATACTGTCCATGTAATTAATCAACACAGACACATTTTTCCCAGTTCTGTAAAAAAAAAAATACAGTGACTCTATGAAACTGAAGTGTTCATCTCCAGTTATGACAACTTTTTGTTGCTAAAACAACACTTACAAAGGTAAATGATAAACAACCCCCATTCGACCCAAAATAGAATGATGCAAACAAAAACTTAGTCCGCTTTTGCTAACAGCAATTTAAATAAACGCAAGGCGGCCCAGGTACAAATTTATTTAATTGAATGCGAACAAAACATGGCCTTTGCAGGCTCATTACTGGTATTTGCTTCGCGCCGCGTTGCGAATGCCGACGGCTGGCTATTTGTGGACACTGGTTCGTATTACTAGAAATAGGGGATGAATAAATGAATGAACAATTTTTTTTAATTAGATTTTTATCGGTAAAACTTTTTATATTTTTTATGGAACAGAACATATTGATTATATTATAGGCTTTAAAATGCTCTTATAAATCTGTAGTAAGTGCCTGTTCACACCAAGCGATTTTTGGGCGATTTCGATTTCGATATCGAAATCGCCCAAAAATCGCTAAGTGTGAACACGCTGTTAAACTGTAGAATAATGTGATTGGACCACCAGTTTAGAAGTCGATTCTAAGACCCCGACAAGAAACTTAATAGTATTCTTTTAACTATAAGTACCTGACAAGTTGTAATCAGTCAATTACCAATACACACACACAGTACACATACCTACAATATAGTTTTGCCATAATAAATAACACCACTACTAGTATATGAGCTAACTGTGGAACGTATAGAAGACCCTTAAACGATAACGACGATTTCAGCCGAATATGAAAGCGTTGACTGTAAATAATGTCAGACAATGTAACGTAGGAATTGACAAAACTTAGCATTCACCAGTAAATAAAGGCTCGATCCTTTACACAAAACTAAACGGGCTAATAAGCTGAGCGAAATAACGTAGTACAACCTCTCTGAAGCCTAATTTTGTTTATTCAATTACTTCAGAGATCAAGAATCAGGACTCGAGTCCTTTAATTCGATGGAAACTTTCCACTGATTAATATTATTAAGTCCCCGAGTTTTGTTGATTTGTTGAGGCAATTGTTTCTAGCGATCATGCCGACACAACTCGCTGTTTGAGTTTGTCGCTTCGGAGATTCGCGAAGCATTTTTTGTTTGTTACTTAACGAACTGTTGATTTTGAATTGATGATGATCCTTTATTTCTTATTAAAAACGTTTGTCCTCAAACAGCGACTGTAGAGCTTGCAAGGAAGAAATGGAAGACATGAAGCATATCTTATGTGAATGTCACTCACTGGCCAGACACAGGCTCAGACTTCTGGGAACGGCTTATCCGAAACCAGAAAAATACAGGCACCTCATACCCAAGGATGTTATTGCATTAATGCATTTGATCTTCAGGGAGTAGGTGTATAAAGGTAGGGGAAACACAAAAGATCCCTAAGGGTCGACGTGAACCGGTTATACGGTCCCCGCGTTAAGATAAGATAAGATATTAAAAACGTTTATAACTTGACACATCGATAAATATCAGAGATCCAGTTTGTGCCTGTTTTTTTGGTATAACACTACAGTTTTTCAACTTTTAAAAACCTTAACGGAACTTAAGTACCTGACATTGTACAAAAAGATGGTACCTTTGTAGCAGATGGCCGTTTTACTCCTCATCTCCCCACTTCCCCACTTACGAATTCCTGATTACATACAAGTCTAGCACGCAACTAAGTCTTGCATTTTCCAAATGACACTTTCCAACTCTCAATCCAGTCACCCCGTTACGCAACGTGACGAAATTGCGTCGGACATAAGTACCCACAGTATCATTCCGTCCAAAGACAATTGATCAAACATACAGGCACGGCATCCATCAGGCAATTACATTGATGTACGACGTGAGATATCTCTGATCGCAGCCGATGAGCGTATCGGCGCATCGGCGATCTATCGCTGGTCCGTCGCGGCCAATTTTGGATGCACCATTTGTACATGTCCAACTAGCGGATGTTTCAACGTTAGACGTGGGAGCGATCAATAAAGACGTTTTGTGTGGCCGCGAAAGGAGCGGGAACAATGATGAAGTGTATTGAAAATAACTAGGCGTACTATTTGTTTGTATATAGTGACTCACCCTCGCTTCACTTCGGTTAAATATATATGACTCAAAGGTGACTGACTGACTGTCATATAGATCTATCAACGCACAGCCCAAACTACTGGATGGATCGGGCTGAAATTTGTCTTGCAGGTAGATGTTATGACGTAGGCATCCGCTAAGAAAGCATGACCCGAAGCGAAGTGAGGGCGGGTCACTAGTATAACATACATATAAACCTTCCTCTTAAATTCCATCTATTAAAAAAAACTGAATCTAAATCCGTTGCCCAGTTTTAAAGATTTAAGGATTTACATAAGGACAGAAGAAGCTACTTTGATTTCTACTATGTAGTTATAACAATATTTTCCCAAGTATTTAATTCGACGATGTAACAATAGAAAATATGATATTGTCTTTGCTATTATCACACTTGAAGATTAATGATCTTTTACATTAGAAAAATATAATATAAAAATACTATCTATTTATTAAACTGTTAGAGTATGCAAAACAAAAAAATAATTGTACTTCAAATACCGCTCCAGGGATTACTATTTCATTTGTCATTTAAAGTAGAAGTAGTAAGAAGTCCAGTTTTCTAAAAGAAAATAAAAAATATCTTCTTTAAGAGAACGTTATCGCTCATTTCGTGGCCACAAAGTCACCTCTTGTTTTACGATAAGAGATTCGACTGGAGACTGGGCGTTAAGATAAGATATCCCAAAGTTGTCGCGCACCTCAAAGTTCCGTGTACCGATAACACTTTATTGCTACAACACAATGGATCTATCTATCAACGATGATAATCTCCCGATGATTTGTAATTGTTCCGATAGCCGAGAATGTGTCGATGAAGATAGAGTTATGTTTTTTTTATATCTTAATTGGCTTTAAGGATTTGAATTCTTAACAATTACCGTAACGTAGTGTGATTAACTTTAACTTGTACTCTTTATTGTTGGTAAATGAATGTTAATGTTATTTTTGTGATTAGCCCAGCCAATCTTCGTTAACTCGGCAGCGGAAAGTTTGTAAAAAATAAGCGAAATCAATAGAGTCTTGCTTATATGGCCTTTACAGGTTACTCGGACAATCCAAACTAATTTCACACCTATTAAAATAACTACCGACTAAAACGCCCGTTGCATTACGACCGGTTATCCAACAATTGCACAGATATCTATTCTAGAATCATTAATAACACTATCGCGGCCCACAAACGATGTCCTACGGCACAAAATGGCGTCCAAATACAGTCCAAGATGGCGCCGAGATGGAAACAATTACGCGCCGGCTGCAAATCAAAGGGCGCGAGTTATCGACGGAATCGATGTCCGCGAGCTACGCCCATTAGTTGCGCGCACGCATAGGTTAAGTTAGGAATCTACAAGGAGATGTAGGTATAGGTATTTTTAACTTATATCTTTTGAAAAATACTTTTGTTTTTTTTTTATAATAGGCTTACAAAACGATCTCACGGTAAGCGGTAGTGAGACCCACATATGCGGTAGACAGGCATAATAGACCACTTTGAGCCTGTATGATAATATGATTGGTATATCTAATACCGTGCTAAGCTTAGAATCAATTGTTATAAAAGTTAAAACCCGACTCAAAGGGAAAAAAGAGATTCTTATAGAACAGAACTTTGTTAAGAATTAAATTAAAATTACACAGTGTGAGTGAGTAGTCAATGAAAATTGTACTCACAAAATCACTACATAGTATAAAGCAAAAACGCTTCCTGCGTCTGTGTGTCCCAATGTAAGTATGCTTAAATCTTTAAAACTGCACAACGAAATTGATGCGGTTTTTCAGTAGATAGAGGAATTTAAGAGAAGGGTTTTTATGTACAATATACCCAAAGCGAAGCGGCAGGTCACTTGTATATCATAAAATAAAAGTCGAACAAACAGTCCTCTGAAATAGCTTTATTATTCTAATATCTTTGCTCTCAGTGCGTCTCCCAGTAACAAACTCGTAATTTGCAATAGCGCCAAATGACCGGTCTGACGCATTGACGCATTTTGAACGCATGTAACGCAATCTAACTGTCGACTTGTTGATCTGATATTTATTTTATTTATTTATTAATACACACGACAGATTACAATCAATATAAAAATATACATTAATGATACAGGCAATATTGATCTAGATCATAATCCAGATATATGTGTATGCTTAAAATTGTACTATGAATTAATACTAAGTAATTTTAACAATTCAAAAAAACAAAAAACAACAACACTTAGCATATATGCCGGCCAGTCCCAGAGCTGGGTCCGACGGGAGCGGGATGGAGGACACTAGTCACTATTTTAATATATTGCTTAAATTCTGCTTCAAAGACATCAATTTCGGGATGATTTTTTGCTGTTTCGTTATATTGACGAGCCATTCTAACTAGGGGACTATAAAACGAAGTGTTGTTTTTAAAGGTAAGGAGAGCAAAGACATTGGTTTTATTTGATCTACGAGCGCTGTGACTTGTGTTTAAACATATTTGAGAAAGCAAATGTGGGGTATCTAAAATTGAGTGAAGTATTTTATAAAAATAGATAAAATCGAAGTAATTTCTACGTATCTCTAATTTCTGTACATAAAATTTGGATAATCTGGTATCGTAGTCGATAAGCGAACGTCCCGACTGCAAGCGATAACATAACATTCGCAAAAATTTTTTCTGCACTCTCTCTATCTCGTCAATGTGAGCCTTGTAGTATGGTGACCAAATAGGTAGGATAGAATAAGCTTCTACTGAATTTTGTAAAGATGTAGGATGTTCATAAAAGCAATACACACTTCTTTTAAAACGACGTATCGAAACATCGCTTTTACTTATTTTGAATCATTATCATCAGCTCATACACGTCCCCACTGCAGTGGCACGGGCCTACCCTTAACTAGGGCGGCAAGGCCTTAGTCAACCACGCTGGCCAAGTGCGGGTTGGTTGACATACACACACACACACACACACACACACACACACACACACACACACACACACACACACACACACACACACACACACACACACACACACACACACACACACACACACACACACACACACACACACACAATCTAAGAAATTATTCGTAGGTGTGTCGAGTTCCTTATTTGAATACTTTTTCTTTAAGTTTTACAAATACATATTAATCTACTATAGTATTAATTTTATACACATCTATAAGATTAATGCCTTATCAAAAGTCGTCTGAATTTGCTTTATTAATTCAATTAAGGCTTAGCCATCACCTTTCAGGGTATTTGCTTAACTTTTGATGAAGGTGTCTAGACATGGAGCAATTAGTGAAATATAGACGAGGCATAAATAAAAGCTCGATATTATCATATGTTGAACTTAGTTTACACTTAGCAAGACAAATATGTAAAATCGATCGACTTATTTATCAATACGTCTTTAACTTTTGATTTTCCGAATCCATCCATGGTGTGACGATCTGCGCAGGGCGGCTGGTAGGAGCTGGATGCGAGTGGCCGAGGATAGAGAGAAGTGGCGTGCATTTGGAGAGGCCTATGTCCAGCAGTGGATAGGAATGGGCTGATGATGATGACGATGATCCATATGATTGCAGGTTAGCCAAGCCTACTCAGATCAAAAGTTATTTTTGTGCACAAGAGTGTGAAGTGGAAACTATATTTAGTCTGATAATGGGATGACAATTTGACATGTCCTGAGAAAAATCACCTAGTCCAGTTACTATACCAACCAATAACTTTCTATGATACAATGATAATAAGTGAGTGATTGAATAAATTAACCAAAACAACGTAAGCAATAAACCAGTTTATTAAATACTAGGTTAAGGAATTTAATTACTAAATTAACGAGAGTCTTGTCTATGACCACGAGCGCTGTAAAGAGCTCAAGACGTCGGGTCTCTAAATAATATGTTTAGATTTAGATAGTTTTATTTCAAATGTGTACTGTTCTCACAAATAATAGACAATACTAAATTAACGACTTCAATTTTTATCGGAGCCAATTTTTAAATTAAAAAGTGTTTTAAAAATAAAAAAACAAATTGTCAGACCCATAATAATCAGCCGACTGCACCTAAACGTTAACAAATAATAGAAGAGCTAACCATTCCTGTTAACACCAATCACTCAATCTCGCATTAACGACATAAATCACATTGTACCGACATCAATTCGTTAACATGACAAACACAATTTGAAACGTGTTTGTGCGTGGTGCGCCCGCGCATATAATCGTTCGTTCGGTTTGAAAAAAAAACCATCCAAGTGCAAGTCGGACTAGAAGGTTCCGTACCAATCTAAATATTATATAACTCAAAGGTGACTGACTGACATAGAGATCTATCAACCCACAGCCCAAACTACTGGACGGGTCGGGATGAAATTTGGCATGCAGGTAGATGTTATGACGTAGGCATCTGCTAAGAAAGGATTACCCGAAGGGGAGCCAGGGCAGGTCACTAGTTATGTATAAAGAACATGTTTATATATTTTACAAATTTTATCTTTTTTAAAATTTTTATGTTATAGCGGCAACGGAAATACATCACTTGTGAAATTTCTGCTTTCTCGCCATCACGGTTTATGAGATACATCTTGGAGACAGGCAAACGGACATACAGACGGACATACGGACGGCGGAGCCTTAGTGACAGGGTCCCGTTTTTACCTTTTAGGTACTCAACCCTAATAAAGTAAAATATTATCGTGTTGAGTTCTGTGGGTAAATTGAACTAAACGGTCAGAGGTCTTTCGAAATACCTTTCGTTGCATTCATGAACGACTCTACCGGTTCGATGGTGTATTTGTTAGTCCCCAGTTTGGGTGCTATCTCTTGCTCCAAAAGTCGTGGGTTTTATTCCCACCCGGGACAAAATTTATGCGATGGACAATCGATTTTTTAGACCATGTGATGTTACTCATATATTTAAGTTAATAAGAGTTTACCACTGTTATATTTGATAGCCGTTACACAAGTAGATAAATACATATTTATTACAGAACATTACATATTTATATTACATTGATCTGATGCCGTGGTAAGTAGGTTAAGCAGTTGAGTTATTTAATAACACCTAGACACGGACCAAACACCAATGTTTGTCGCACAAATATTTGTCCAGGGTGGGGAATCGAAACCACGACACTAAAACAAACAAGGTGCCGTAGACAAAGTAACAATATCGAAACGATAACGAAGCTCGAAAATAATAAAATGTATGGGATTGACATTAGACGCGATATATCACGTGTTCAATCCCATACATTTTGTTCTTTTCGAACTTATCGTTATCGTTTCGATATTGGTACTTTGTCTAAGCCCCAAGTACAGCTACATAGCTCGTAATCAGAACAAAGTACTTGTTATTATATCTTTTTTTGTCCATGACGTGTTACGGTCAGCGATCCTAAACGTTTAGTTTTATGGGCAATTATTCAGATGCTTAACAAAGAGCAGTCTGTTTCAATAATCGACAAAGATTGCTGGTTGAATCATCGGTTTAATAAGTGCTTGTCACTCTTGTATTACTTATGAGAGAATAAATTTGTCCGTCTGACTTAAGGCCGATATCAGAAGAACGAGTGACCAGAGTTACAAACTTATTTAAAAACATAGTTCGAAAGAGATACACGTAATCATTCAAAATGACATGGCTTCATACTATACTCTATGATTTAACAATCTATGCCATTAAATTAAATTGAAGTTTCTGTGTGTAGTACTAAACTAACGATCAGGTACCAATAACAAAGGCAAAATTAAAAACATTCGATAATCTCCGAAACGGCTGGACCAGTTTCGACGGGACATTTACTAATACCTAGCAAATTCATATGTTACATTATAGGCTATTTATTTTATTCAAAATTTATTTATAACAAGTAAATATTACATAGTGGTAGGGGTTATCATGTTTAGTATAAAATTTGTTTTAAGAGATAGATTTGATTTCTACATTTTACGCGGACGAAGTCGTGGGCGGCCGCTAGTCACTAATATTCGCTACCTTAAATCTCAAATGGCGTAACCGCCAATTTGGCCAAAATGACTTTTTAATGCAGTTTTATTCAGTTTTTTTTTCTCTATCGATCTGTATATTTAAAATCCTCAAATTCGCAAAAAAAAGGTTATTACGACCCAATATTTTTTATAGATTTTAACACTTTTCATGAGGTAAACAGGTCGTAAAAGGCTTAGTCTAATTTACTTGGTGGTTACGCCCCTAGAAATTATTGTGACGTGAAAAAAATGTCAAAAAAAAAGGGTGTAAGGGACATAATTTTCCGGCGTAACTCGTAAGACATGCTATTTTTCGAAATTGCAATACAAAAGAAAGGCGTTTACACCCAAAATCGCTGAACACATGATTGTCATTATTATTGTTAGTATTGATGCGCGGGGGGATTAAGATTGCGGAGACATTGGCTATTTATTGCTTTTCCTTGTTTCGGCATATTAAATCAATGTCCAAAAACACAAATCAGAATTTAAGACCAATAACGCGCCAAAGTCAACGTAACGGTCACAAAAAATAATAAATACACGGAGGAACGTAATCTATGCGCACAAGTACGCAAATGGCTGAATACATAGATAAATGTATGGTGAATATACAGCAGCGGGGGTTACGAATGACAAAATTAATCGAATTACGTATAATTATAAGTGAAATTTCCCATGTACAAAAATTCTTCATCCTGTTATAAATCTTACAAGGTGAGTATTACCCATTATATCACTATGAAAACGTGACATATGGCGTAACTTTGTAAAAAGCGTAATACAGAGTGGAAATTTTACGTTTTCTTTCATTATTAAGTTATTTTAAAGCACAAAAGACAATAACTTTCGGGAGATACGACCCTCACCTCTTAAAAATCATGTTTTTTTATGAGGCGTAAACGCCTTTTCGTAATATTTTCACAAGCGTAACCGACTTCTAGTTTGTTAAATATAAGATTTAGGTGCAAAGAGTTCTTACTGAAGCCTTTATCTCAAAATTCTAAGAAATTTGATGTATAAAACATTTTCACTGCATTAAAATTGACAAAGTTATATAAAAAATAAACATTTTTTTTTCGTTTTATGGCTCTCCTGTAAAGATGCGTTTTGGTGGTTACGCCATTTGAGATTTAAGGTATCGATATATTTAACCGACTTAAAAGCAGATGGAGGTTGTCAAGTCAACTGTATTTTATTGATTAAATAGCCTCTGCCAAGTAACAACATGTATTACATTGTTGTAACATAAAATTACATCCAAAAGATACATAATAAGAGGTATTCAGTGATATCACCAATTTATGCATATATGCAGATGCGCACTTCAATTAGAGATCTGCATAATATACCTTATTACTCGTATAATGAGAGCAAAACATTCAAATGGTATTGTAAATAGAATTAGAAGTAAATTTCACATGTATTAATTTTAGCCTCTTCAATTGTAATTTTATTTATTGTACCTTTTCTTTTATGTAATTTTAATTTTCTCGCCGTTGTTTTTATTTGTGTTTGTGTCAACTTTAATGTGAATAAATGTCTTATCTATCTATCTATCTATCTAAATAGAATTAGAAGTCGCACCGCCGGTATGGTAATAGCTACTATAAACGAGTGGCTGCTATGGCCAGTGGACGTTTGGCGATGATCTGGAGCCTAGACGAATTGTGGATGAGGCATTTGTTCAATGTTACACTATAATATTTACATTAGTAATGTTGGTCCTGTTTTTGTATTCTTTGTAGTCACTCGATAACGGCTAGACCAATTTAGATGAACATCGCATTATAAATTCTAATCCTGACGCAGTAATGGATGTAAGTTTGTTTTTACCGTCATGGAATGGAAATGACGGATTTCACTAGTCCATTTAGTTTTTAAAGGCGAGTCTAACCTATTTTAACACGTTACATTTTTTTTTGATAACAAGATTCGTCTTAGAACTTGACGACATTTTTGCAGCGGGACTCCTTTTTACATTTATGTTTTTGGTGGGATAATTGTTACATCATGGAATACATAGTATTGTCTATTTTTATTTGCGCGAGCACTACACATTGATACACAACTCGATATTGATATTTAAAATATCAATACACGCGAGTTAAATCCGTAAAATTAGTTTTATTTCAATTCATGGAATACGTTTCGTAAATTAACTCATTTTCTTTTTTTTTTATTTATAGAATATATTAACCGTACTCTAGTACATCAATAGTGGAATGGTACAGTATTACCTACTTGGAGGTCAAATAATCTATACTAATATTATAAAGTTTAAGATTTTGTACGCGCTAATCTCAGAAACTACTGGTTCGAATTGAAAACATATTTTTGTATTGAATAGACCATTTATTGAGGAAGGCTTTAGGCTATAATATAACATCAGTGGTAAATGTGTTAAAAACGGGGGAATACGCGAACGAACTCGCTGGAAAAGTTAGTGAAGGTATACGAAGATTTTATACACCGTGAAATTTTAGTGGTTGTTTTCCCGTGACAGAACGATTTGCCTTAAGTACTATCGAATCATGCAAATTATTCAGCGAAAAAAATATTTCTTTTTCTCAAATAATAATTTTCCAACTCGAAAACGAGAGAAGCTATCGTTCTTTTATAAGATGTAACGTAATCAGGTACTGCTTGCCGCATGAAATCGAAGCTTAAAGCTACAGTAGCTCGACGCCCTAAGTCATAAAGCGGCTCGAACGTGCTTTCAAGTTTCGGTTAAACCTTTCGTAAAACCGGCATTTATTGATTTTAACAAAAAAGAACTTCACAAATCTATTGTACTACAAAGATAGAATCATTTAACTGCGGGAAAACAACCACTAAAATTCACGGTGTATAATGAACACGGTGACATTTTAGTCAGTGAGTACCTAGTTTTACCTTGTCACCAACTGTTGCTATAGCAAGTGGAACATCGCTCGTTTCGCTCATCCAGGCCCGACGATAACCGCTCGAGTTTTTGCCGCATCCAGGCCAGCTGTTGCTTTGTTTATGGGCAGACCGGTCCACGCACTGTTTTACGCTTTTTGCAAATACCATATTATGCGGCGTAGGCGTCGGAGAATAGCATAGTGGCTTTTATATGTTGCGGCTTTAGGTCGTAATTGCCGTTTCTGATACAGTACAATTTCTTTTAAAAGTAAGTCTAACCTTTAAAAGTAAGTTTTTTAGCAGCTTGTTTTATTTATTTTTTAATCAGCTAACTAGGGTAAACTACGCACGACCTAATTACATTAGGTGACCTGATACTTCACGCAAGAATGATAATTAAAATTTAAACATTACTTCTCCATTAAAAAACTTCTCCATCTTAAAGCGTCGATGGCCAAATGGTTAAGGTCGTTGCTTGCCATGCGAGAGGCCACCAGTTCAAACCCCGCCACGTACCACTATGTTCAACTTTGAAATTCTTATGTACGATTATTCGACGCTTTGACGGTTAAGGAAAACATCATGATGAAACTTGCACACTCACGAAGAGATTCTTAGGTTGTATAAGACGCACTTGGCCAGCATTTTGACTAAAGTCTTATTCGCTGGTTTAGGGCCCGTGCCCCAGCAGTGGGGACTTATATGGGCTGATGATGATGATGACTTCTTCATTTCCACAGAAAAAAAAACTGAAAACCTTAACCGTTACCCTTTCTTGAAATGTGAAACCAAATAAAAATGTCTCTAATTACATATAAGTGACATACAAAGCATCTTAAATCAAACTGTTTATTCACAAGCAGCTTTCCAAAAACAGCTTTATACTTTTATCCAAACAATCGTACAGCCGTGTATCAAGTCGCCGCTCAGTTTTATTATATGCAAATGTTTGCTTGATTTACACTCCGGCGACTGTGTGATCACTGTGTGAAATATGCGGCTTTCGCGTTTTGGATTTTGCGTTTAGACGCTGCCAGCGTTTTTAGTTTTGTTTCCGACCTGTTGCTTTGGCTGATGTTTGAGTGTTGATCGAAATGCCGTGGGTACTTGTATTAGGACATTTGAGTCTTTATTTTTGAACACTGTACCTCAAAATTCAAGTATTTTATCCATGCACAGATATCTGTTTCGTGTTCGCCGTTGTTTTTGATATCCGCAACACAATACTTGAGCAACTTCAAGATTTCAAGATCAAGATCAATGTCGGTGAAATGTAAATATTTATTTATTGCTTATTTTAGGATCGTTTGTGATCCGTCCGCATATTGCATATTTGGAACATTTCAGTTAAAATTTTAACTGAAATGTTCAAAATGCCCTAGAAATTACATTTCACAAAATTATTATCAGTCGTTTAAATCAAAATAATCCCGAGATACGACTAAATATAAAATTCTTTTTTTTTTGACACCGTCAAATCATCAATGAAGGGATCCAAAATCTAACTGGTGCTTTTCCTTAGTCCAGCGAATATGGCAAAAAAAATGTGTTGATTCTTGTGTTCTTGCCGGTGTCTTCTCGGTAGAATCAGCGTCCCGAACCGGTGGTAGAATCACTATTCTATTACTTACTTATTTACTGCACCGACGATTTATCAGTGCGTGTAAATATCTATATAGATAAAGGAATTATGACTTTGACTTGACTTTGTTTATTTTAGTTCATTTCAGAATCAGCCTCCATGATTTTTAATAACACATAAAATCTTCTTCTTCTTATCGTATGGTTGATGAACAACCTGGTGTCAGAGTTTTTAAACCGCCCGTAGGCCTCTGATATGGCTTCACACACCGTCGAAAAATGTCTCAGGTGTGCTAGTTTCCTCACAATGTTTTCCTTCACCGTTAAAGCGTCGAATGATGGTACATATGAATTTGAAATTTAAAAAACACATTGGTACCTGGCGGGGTTTGAACTGGCGGCAAGCAACGACCTTAACCACTCGGCCATCGACGCTATTCACACATAAAATTATCAAATAATATTCAACATTTTTGTCTTTTGTTTTTATTTTTTCTAAAGTAGTTGCTACTGCAGCAAAGGAATATAAAAAACACACACATCTGTGTCTTACAACCATCAGAAGCAATGATCGAAGCGGACAGCGCTAACTAGCGGCCAATTGCGGGCGTGTGAGTCGGCGCGGGCGCGTCAAGTGGCTCCGATTGCGCTCCCTTTGATCTATCATTGGTTGATGTGTCGCTTGATCGGTGCATGTTATTATGATTTGGATCAGACATTAGGGTGGAGCGTCAAAAAAAATTTTTATTTTCAAATTTGAATAGCATCAATTTGTTGTATTGTACTCCCAATCGTACGAGAAAAATAATAAAAAAAATATTGGAACCCACTTTTAGCCCTCTACTGCCGCTTGAAGTTTATAAAAAATCTTGAAATCGACCCATTATAAAGAAATTCATATACAATGAAATAAACAATCATTTTATTATTATTGTGATTTATAAAATCCTTTACATCATAAATATCATAATAAGTGGTCCATATATTGGTCAATAAATAGCTAACATATCATAATACTACGCCAAATTTATTATAAAAAAAACAAAATAGTGGGTTATTTTGTAAGTAGAGTTGTTTAGTTTAAATGTTTTTATGGTGATGTTATTTTTACATTTCTATCTTCACGTTAACGTTAGTCCTGTGATATTTATTGTGTGATTCAGTTCGCTTTATATTATGAGTTTAAATTAATAAAATACCTACGTTATAATGTCTAAGAGAATTTTGCGAAACGAAGCAGATTGCCCCATTTTTGGACCGCCTTGTTTGATTAATAATCTCTTTCTTCCATCTTTGCTTCCAACTGTAGCAGATACTTTAAAGCATATTATTTTTGTTATAAACAAAGAAAAAGAGAAAAGTAATGAATAAAGTAAAGCAGCCTCCTATTTCTGTGTGTTTTCAATATAGTTTCAAGAGATATTATTGAAGTGTGGACTACGGCATCATTACCAACTGTTACCATACGCGTGAAACGAATGATAAAACTTACATTCTCAGTACAGATTAGAAATATTTATACCAAATGTGTCAAGCTATAAGCAGCGGATTATGTTCCTGAGATTCGTCCAACAAAAATCCAGGTTAAATGGCTCATGCGCGATGGTTGACAAAAGCTAACAGAATCTTGAGACTATATGTTTCCACACTCAATCCTTCAACACTTCAATTAAGAAAGCTCACAGAATATATTGTTAAAGATGATGCTCACGTTTGGTTTTCTATAAAGAAATATAGTTAATTTAAACGAGACCCAATCCACGTATATAAATTTTCCCGAAACCTTAGCTCTGACGTTAAGAAGATTATTGATCCAGGTATACAAAGAAATTTTCATCACATTGCAGCATATCCTGAAAATCTTTTATTAGATTATGTGATACGATAATCGGTCACATATAAAAGAATTGGCAATAAGACGAATAATCGCAGTCAGAAAAAAACAACAATCTAGGATAAGAATATTTATTTAAATCTATACTGATGTGATTGTATGGAGTGAATGACAAGTAACGTCTCCTCTAATAATAAGGGATATCAGTGACATAGAATTGGAAAATCTACATACATTTGACTTGCCAACTATGGTGGAATTGCCGTATTAACCTTGTCACACACAAGCGGCAGAGCAAGACAGAAGTGTAAAAATGGTCACTGAAGTATTAACTACAGTTTCTGGGTGGATAAGCCAGTGATAGTACTGCATCATTACCCTGCTTTGTTGTTACTATTGCGTACATAAAATATGCTAGTAAATTGTAAATGTTGTTCTGAGCGGATACCTGGTGACCTATAACACAGGTTATTTTGTTAACCTACTTCAGGCACAAGCGATCCTCAACCTAAACTACAGGTTAGGTTGAGGATCGCTTAGTCAACTACAATAATGTAACTTGAGGTTGATGGTGAGAAATTTATATTTTTTATTTATTTATTAATAAATAAATCCGTTCTAAAATATTATCATGGTCAATAATGCCATATTTTAATACGAAAATAAATTATGTAGTACCCAGTAAGAAGTAATGGTTTTCGGTTTTTTTGGTTTTCCATTTTACCACCTTTTGCATTTCAACTTCGTATTTTTTGTTTTGAGTTTTTTTTTTCAAAAATGATGTTAATATAAAATTGTTTTTTTTTTACAATATTCTGAACGTTAAAAATATACTGTAAATTTGATTTTTGTACCATTATCTTTATGTTCAAAAATATGCCTTATTTGATTTTTTTTTGTAACTTCAAAGCTTAGGTAGAGAACTAAAAAATATGTCAAAAAAAATAAAAAAATATATAATTACATATAATTTAACCAAATGCAACTTTCTGCAAGTATTCAAAAACGATTCGATTACTTTTTTTCTCCGTACATTGACGCTCCACCCTATCAGACATTGATTACTTAAAGAAAAATTTAGGCGTTTATTAACTTCATTATTTAAAGTCAACGGTAAGCACTTGTGAAAAGTATATCAAAACAATATTAGCGTTGTTACAAAAAAAAACATTACAAATATACACTCGCGCAACAAAATCGACTGAAGCGTAGCGCTTCGTCTACATTCAAACATTGTTCTATAAAAAAGTGACAATATAGTCTATTGTGCCTGTCGACCTCATATGTGGATCTCACTACCGCTTACCATCAGGTGGAGTGAGGTCATCTTGTATAAAAAAATAAAAAACATATAATAAAAATGCTATACACATACGTACTTACAATCTTTTACTCTACAAACAATAAATAGCCTATCGAACATAACTCCAACGGCAATTTGTAGCACAATAAAATTAATCGCTGCAATTTTCTCATTAAACACCGATGTCACCTGAGCGGTAGGTACATTCAATCTTTTGTCGTGACCGGCCATACAAATTACATCCACTGTTCAGTAGGTACAGTCAGCGAAAAATGTGGTCTACCACCCTACGGTTGAGATTCGTTTGAACGTCATGAAACAATAAGGTCGATTTTCCCTGGCAAAAAGGTTGTGTCAGTGACTATTGTCAACGTTAGCGGTCGTTACATCTCGCAGAAACTTTTGTCAAAAGTGGTAGACCACTTTCTTGGCTGACTGTACCCGGTGTATTTTTACCGCGATATCTGCGGTAGTGGGTTGCGTGCCCGGCCAGGCCTATCCGTCACTCAGATAAAGCCGGCGAATACTTTCCTACAGTATTAGCATAAGCTAAGCTAAGCTAAGTTCAGGAACTATTCAACGTGTGACAATATTATGGCCGGTTTAAGTTGTAAAAAGGCTATTTGAATAAATAAATAAATATACACAACATCACAGACATTGATCTGATCCCGTGGTAAGTAGCTTAGGCGCTTGTGTTACGGATATCAGAATCAACAGTGGGTTCACAAATATACTTAAATATATTTTATAACACATTCTAACACGGAACAAACACCGATGTTCGTCACACAATCAAACCCAAGACTCTTGAAACCGCAATTAGTGCGCCTGGGCACTAAGCATTGTTTCACCGAGCTATACACCGTGAAATTTTAGTGGTTGTTTTCCGTGGCAGAACGATTTGCCTTTAGTAATACTATCAAATCATGCAAATAATAATTTTCCAACTCGAAAACGAGAGAAGCTGTCGTTGTTTTTGAAGATGTGACGTATTCAGGTACTGCTTGCCGTATGAAATCGATGCTTAAAGCTAAAGAAGCTCTACAAGCAGTTCGAACGTGCTTTCGAGTGACAGTTAAACCTTTCGTATAACCGGCATTTATTGATTTTACCAAAAAAGAACTGCACACATCTTTTGTACTACTAAGATAGAATCATTAGTGCGCCTGGGCACTAAGCATTGTTTCACCGAGCTATATAGTGAATACTGCATTAGACTACGATAAATATTTTTAATAAACCTTTTTTTTATAAATATTTTTCTTTATTTTGTTTTTTTTTTTTTCCAATTGAACAGGTGCATCAAAAAATTTTAATCATGATCAATAGACAACACGTTATAATGCAGTGCGTAGTAGTTAAGCTTATGCTAGAACAAAAATATTTTTTTAGAAAAAAGTGTTGAAAATCTTTTTTTTTCTAAGCTGTTAGTTACCACAATGTGAATCAAGCTTGCAGTCTTAGTTGCGTGTGTGAAGGGGCTAATTTTATAGTGAAAATAATCTTATTTAAATGAATCCCCAACGAGTGTAATAAAAATTGCATACTAATAACAACAAGTTTATACCATCATTCTAAAAATACCCAATGCTAACATAATTACAAAATTTCCAATCTCAGTTTACTTAGAATTTTACAAGTCTAATAGGGTAGTTTCCTAAGTTTGATTTTACATGCAATTTCACAATGAACTGTCAGATAATAGGTAAATCAATAATATTAGTGAAATCAAAATTAACTGACAAAATGAGATAATTATAGACATTTGCAGTTGGGTGGGAAAGTCCATTTCAAAAGTGCGAAAGTTCTACAAAAATGCTATGCCATCTTATAAATTACAGAATAAGTAGTAACTTTCATTGAAACAACATATTCGTAAACGCAACATTTGATATAGCTGCTAAACAAAGCTCTTACGATATGCATGCATACAGTTATTACACGATGTGACGTCATAGTGTGATGCGACAATTGTATGAAGCGTTTTGAGCTCGCCCAAATGATGTGCTATTGAATCTTTAATATCTCGGGGAGTTCTCCAAATATCACACCATTCTTTTAACAGCACCTTTGCAATTGTATGGTTCATCTATCTTTATCAAAATAAAAAATAGGCAACTACCCTATTTACCCAATAATCTGAACCTAGCATTTACTTGTAACCTAACAAAAAGGTCACACGTGTGAAAAATTGAACCAAATGCTAATTATCACCGTATCACGGACGGCTGCAAGTGAATGGTCGTAAATTCAAGCATAATGGGTCTAGCGTGATGTGTGCCCCTATTACCGGTGTAGTGTTTAAAGTTCAGGTTAATAATAAATACAAAAATGTCAAGGATACATACTTACTTATATCGGAACGGGGGATTTTCCGACAGCTCAGGTTTCGTGGATTGCACGATGCAAATTGTAGAGGTATATTTGTAGAGCCATTTTTACTGGTCCGGGAATCAAACCCGCAGCCTTTAGCTTCTGGGTAAAAAAAGCATTTTTGATTATTAAGCCAAGCAAAAATTCATAAACACCTTAAATAAAAGATTAATTAATAACTCACAACATCACATAGACATCGATCTGATCCCTAAGTGCTAAGTTAAGTAGGTACTTAGTACGGGACGGTAGGTCACTTGTATGACGGATCAGAATCGACAGTGGATACACAAATAAACTTAAATATATGAATATATCTGAGACATTTCCACACACGGTCATCTGTCACCAAAACTAAGCAGAGCTTGTACTATAGGCGTCAGAGACTGATAGACATACAAATATATTTATAAATACATACTTAAATACATAATCACACTCAGACACGGAACACCGATGTTCGTCACACAAATATTTGTCCCAAGTGGGAATCGAACCCTCTACTCTTGGAACCGTAGGTAGAGAGCCTGAGTCACTAACAACTGTTCCACCGAGCCAGTCAAAAGCTTTAATACAAAAGCTCAGCAACAGAACGGCGTGTCTGAACAAATAGCATATCTCAAGTTAGGTCGTATCTCCTGACCTCGTCTGCAGCGATCCCGGTAACAAATTGAGATCGGCCGATACGCATCGGGGTAAATCCTTGGGCCTTCCCTTGTCTTGATCCGCAAAAGAGGCGAATAAACAAATCTTGAAACCGTTTTTGTAAAATAAATACTTACCTT
Source organism: Maruca vitrata (assembly GCA_039566165.1). Lineage (NCBI taxonomy): Eukaryota > Metazoa > Arthropoda > Insecta > Lepidoptera > Crambidae > Maruca > Maruca vitrata. The sequence goes on from CM076920.1 coordinate 1,165,121, forward strand.
GCTTTTCAGGAAAACAAAAATAATAGTCCAGTCATTTAAGCTTAAATTATATTAGCTTAAACAATTATTTAACTAGGCTTCCTTATAAACAACGTACACACTTTTATGATAAAACTTCCCGTTTTGCTCAAAAGTTCATAAAACTGACATTTGTGACATTTGACCTTGAAAATTTAATAGTTGCGTACACCCTACAATATGTAGGTTTTGAGACAACTTTTAGGACGTCAATATACAAGTACTTACAGACTTACAGCTGGGTATCTCGAATTCCGAGATTTTTACCTAATTTGACTGGACTATAATGCAACTATGCTTTAATCAATGCGTCCTGGCACGGATAGCCGGACAACAGATTCACCTGTTTTTCATTTCATACTCCATTATAATAATTATTCCAACTCTCCCGTTTCGTTCTCTATACGTAATAGTCTTCTTTATAACCACAAATTTCTTTGTATCAGTGCAACCCTCTTACTTACTTCTGTCACCAATAGAGACTACAATTCACTTCGGCTCAAGTTCAAGTTTCGCTTAACCACACAGACACACAGTCTTCGTCATCAAAACAATTTCCATAAACAATTCCATGACTCCCGTTATTCCACACATTTGCATAGATAAAGCGAAGCATTCCGGCAGAAGCGAAGCGATCGTACACAATAATTACACGAAGTCAGAACTTCGGTAAGCTGAGATAAGAGGCGAATAAAATTTTCAGTGTTGCGAACATTTGTGTGCGTTGTACGGGCGGGGCTGTAACGTCTTACACGATATTTTGATAAATTGTATTTTGGCATAATATGTAGGTATGTATTATATTAATACAGTGTCTGAAATTTACAAAAAAATAAAATCGATGTTAGATATACGTATAAAATAGGAAAAATAAATTTAAAGGCAGTATACACTTTTTTTTTTGGTTTAGTATAAGAGACTAAGTCGCATTATCTAATAAGTACTTTGGTATCTATTATAAAAGTAAATCAATGTAATATTTTAAATATCATTGTGACCTTATTAATTTTATACATTACTGGAATGTAATATAAACACCACCTTGTTTCGATGCGTCCTCGCAAACCACTAACCTGAAACTCGAACTACGTAGAACAAAAACATGCCATCAACCTCATTCCACCGTTCCTTCACACACCTAAAACTCAATCTAAAAAATGTCTCTAACCAATCAAAAAAAAAATAACATCTATGAACTTAGGAACTAAAATCTGCCCATGACACCACTGTGCGTGAAGAATCGGCGAAATTAGGCTACGGAATTTATTGAGTCGACACACTACCACCAAGTCGATTAAATAATCTCAAACTAAAACATCTTTCACAAAAAAAATCTATGAAACTAACAACCAAAACCTGAAACTCTAAATACGTAGAACACTAACATGCAATCGACATAATACCGCCGCTCCTTCACACACGTCGGTTCAATTACCTCAATCTAAGAAACATCTCTAACTTATCCTAAAAAACATCCATGAACTTAGGAACTGAAACCTGAAACTCGAGCTGGCATACAAACTCACTACCTAGCCCCGCCGCGTCTTTAGCCTATCGCTGGGCGGGCGGGAGTTACGCGCCTTCGGCCGACAAGCGCGGACGGCCCCAGCCGCTCTGTATGACCGGTCAGCTGACTTTGACGTGTAGGTTAACCTAACTCGTGATCTCACTCAAGATCGGTCTGTGGTGAGTCGTAGCTTACAGTTAGATTTAGGAGCCTTGTGAGTTTCGCGAACGAGTTGGATTTGTTGCCGGAAGAAGTTGTATGAGATTAAGTATGTTTTTTCGAGTTGTAGCTAGAGTTTGAACGCTTGCAGTGTCAAAATAGCGGTGTGTTACTGTTTGTTTACCTTCTGAATTCAGAATACCTACGAAAAGGAAGAACAACGAAGAGTAGAATACTAATTAGTAATAATTTAAGAATTAGAAGTCTGAGAGAATAATTTTGAACACGGAAGTAAAATTTAAAATGAATTTAACAGCTATTCAAAAAAATAGGGGTTAGTCATATTTTACAATAATTCTGTTATGAAATGACGATTGACTAATGAGTATGAAAAGGAATGAAGTGAATAGGTTATTGTAACATGCAATTAATGTAAAAATAATAGAAATAATATAGAGTGTGTCTTACATTTAAAAAAAATGGAATGTGACCACAAACTTTATGCCTCAGTGTTGTTTTAATTCCAGCTAAAAAATATTTACAGTGTAAACCGGGTCACGTGATTTGTGTAAATGTTTTTTTTTTTTATTCAAGCTTTCATTTTACCAGCAGAAGGCCTCAACCGTTTTGTCATTGACCAATGTTTTACAGTTTAATCAAATAAATTTTTAAAAAAAAATTTCATATTTCCCTTCCAGAAAATTAATTACATTTTCCATAGTACAACTCATAAAAAACGACGAACAAACAAAATAATCCCAACGTCAACTTGAAATAACGTTCCTACTTTTGCCACGACACATTTCTCAATGCTTATTACAAATCTCAATAGACTTTTTTTGCGTGCTGACTCAAGGAATATGTCACCCAGAAAATAATTACAATTTCACCCTCCCCCAAAAAGTACATTAACGAGAAAATACAGCTTGCCTCGTACGAAGTAAGCGAAACGATTCCTCAGCGTTTTGTTAACAAAGTGATGTGTGTTAACGTTAATTAATATTCACTTTTAATTTGACGTGAAAGGGAAGGCAACATTGAATCAATGTTAAACAAATTCATTTTGTCTTTTTTATCAATTAAACAAAATTAAACGTTGCGGATAGTGAGTTTTAAATTAATAAATAACAGAAAACCTTACCTTCACACACCTTAATATTCAAATACACATGATTTTATTTATGTAGTTCTTAGAAAACGAATCTATTTACATCAACTTTCTAGGACACTGAAATTCATAGGAACGTGAATAGAAAATATATTATTTTAATCTTACGTGTTGGACGAGTTACTTATATTTGTTTATATACGAATTACTTGTATGAGTAGGGTACGCAGATTTTGTTTTCTTTCAGAAATAACTTCTATCGACTTTATTTTACTACATCTTCGCATCTGTTTACGCCAATCTAAAAAAAAAACTTGGGACATTTTGCAAATGGCCGCCGCGTCTCGACGCGTATAAATCAAAGAGATTGGTCTCGCATGATTCACGTCTCAGATTATTGAGTCGACTGCGCTTGCGTTGCTCATTTGGTTTTATTGTCGAGTGTGAGTGAATTGCAAGTTTACTCATCCTATACGCAACTAATTCGCGCAATTAGTCAAGCCGTCAATTTTGCGTCATTCATATTTGTTAGCTACTGAATTACCTTATTAGAAGTCAAATGGGTTTAACAGACGGATTTACGGACTTAATTTTTTTTTTGGCATGGAAGTAGTATAGTACGTAACGTACTAGTACAAGTACAGAAATAAATCGACTTTAGTACTGTGACTTGCTAACTAAAATGCAGGTCAAGTGAATCGATTCTAAAAATATCTATGACTCACATAGATATTTTTAGAATAGCACCTACGATTACAAAACAAATAACCTGTTCGATTTTTTATTGAAACAAATATCCCGGTAAAAGGAATTTGTTTGCAATATGCGGGTATCACAAATTTTTCAGGCGTTGTACCAATACTGCGGTAGTAAAATGAGTAATAAACCTTCTATTTGCGAATTTTTCAGGGCGTACTGTGACATAAATTATAAAAAAAAATGTTGTTAATAAACCTGTGTAGTAAATTGTACAATACTGTGTTCGTACATTTCTAAATAAAAAATCTACCTACCTTTTCAGTAACATTTTTGTTTTTAAAGGTTGCTGATTAATTTGTATCACAGCGACACACATGAATGTCGTTTGGGCATTTGTGTTAGATTTCAGTTTTTATTATTTTACTTTTAATTTTAAATTTTCGATATTGTGTGTCTTGGTACTGGTAAACATACTATCTAGATATGAGATATTTGATGAATATGTATAAAACATTGTGTGAACATCAAACAAAGCTTGAGTCTTGTGGGAAGATAATTAAAGACTATATATTTCAAGGCTCAGACAGTTAAAGCCAGCATTAGGTTTTCAAAAACACACAAGACCATACCTCGGAGAATACTCGATAATTGTGTATTTCCACAAATGAAGTCTGAGGCGAAACAACGCCTATTTCCTTAGGCGACTCGGCTAATTTCAACTCCACATTATCCTGTATTTGTATTCCCTTTTTTCCGGGAGTCGTCGTAAATTATGGCGATAAATTTCCCGGGACACATTCCCGTTCTCTGGGATTAATTAAACCCTATAACCGTAGTAGAGTTTATTATTTATTAAATTGAGTGAACTAATTTTGGATGGAGTGTTTAATATAGCTTTTGTTGATGCAGTCCCTGACCGCTAGGTGATTTGAGGCCATTGATATGCAAAGGTGAAGGTGAGGGTTAGGCGAAATGCGCAAGTAGGTACGAGTTTGTTGCTGGCGAAAGATATAAATTGATTACCTTATGTTCAATCATCGGTTAGAGGATTTATGAGAACTTTTTGGGAGTTTAATATTTGACTATTTTGTTTGGTACTGTAGCGCTGTAAAGACATAATTTGTATTAATGAGCTCCCGATATTTCGGCACTGTTGCAAGCGCCATGATCACGGGTGAACTGTAGGACTGCGAGAATGACGGTAGGTCTAAGGGCAGACATATCGGTCTTCCCTTTTTCTAAGTCTTTTATTACGCACGACACCACTACCCTCGTTCACAATATTGTCACTTCGAATTCGATCACGACACACTACACTCACGGTATCACTTCTTTCTTCCTCGAAAACGGACACATTTTTATTTTTACATAAACGTATTACTGGATGCCATACATTCGACAGTTAAAACCCATCTTCAAGATTGAAGTTTTTGAATTTTTAATTTCAATAGCTTCATTGACCAGTCGTGGTATGTAATGGCGTTCTGTCGAAAGTATCTTAGGGTTATGTAACTCAATCCAGTGGTTCGTTCCCGATTCTAAAAGATGTTGAGCGATTGCCGATTTTTGTGCTTCGTTGTTTTTGACTGCCCTGATATGCTCTTTCACCCGGCACGAAATCGTCCGTTTCGTTTGCCCTATGTACGAGCTCCCACAGCTGCAGTCAATTTTATAAACGCCTGGTTTTTCCAAAGGAAAACTATCCTTCGGTGAGCGTAGAAACTGCGATACCTTTTTAAGAGGAGTGAAGATAGTTTTTACGGAGAATTTCTTAAGTATGTTCGAGATCTTATCTGTCACTCCTTTTACATATGGCAAATAAGCTGGATGCCGGTCTACCCTATAATCCAGGCGTTTATTACGTGTCGGTCTTGATATTCGCCCACTATATCCATTCCTCTGTAGGACGTCACTTATGTGTTTAAGCTCATCATTTATATGTTCCTCGTCACATAGATTATATGCGCGGTCTGTAAGCGACCTCACTACAGAGTTCAGTTGGCGTGGATGGTGATGTGATTCTGCATGTAGGTAGCGATCGGTATGAGTTGGCTTCCTGTATACCGAATGGCTAAAAGAACCGTCCTCACGCACTTTAACCAACACATCTAAAAGGCAATGCTCCTCTTATCTTCCATCTCGTACGTGAAATTCATCTTCCTGTGGATGCTATTTAAGTGAGCCAAGTAGTTTTTCACGGTGCTTTCATCACCCTCTATTATACCAAAAATGTCGTCCACGTACCTTTTCCAAATCCTAATACTATAAGGGGCAGTGGCAATGGCTCCGTTTTCAAAATGTTCCATCCATAAGTTTGCAACTACTGGGGCCACAGGACTGCCCATCGCCACACCATCTATTTGGAGGTAGTATTCGCCTTGGTATATAAAATAATTAGTAGAAAGGCAATGTTGCACCAATTTGGCATATTCCATAGGGATATCATTCTCTTCCATTCTACGCTTAATGACTTCAATGCAGTCAGTAATGGGAACGTTTGTGAACAGTGATTCTACGTCAAAACTGACCATCACTTCGTTCTTATTGATATTATTAAGTCGCAGAATGTCTATAAACTTCACTTTCAGTTTTCTAATGTGTGTAACCATGACAGTTTAAAATTGTATATAATTTGTATATTTTCCAGGAAGTTGATTCGTGTGCGAGGTGCATGAAATGTTGACTTCTGATTATTTCAGATTTTTTTCAGAAATTGCTTACAAGTAAACGAAATCAAGCAGAGTCTGCACTAAGCATATAACTTGTAAAGATCCAAATAAGTCAATTAGATCATTGATCCTTTTATATGTAACCTTTTTTCTCTTACAGGCTTAGTAGTAGCGGATGCTTTTAAATAGAGCCTTTTTTGCACACAAACATTAATGAAAGCTCACTCAAACAGAACATGAATACAGTGAAAACAGGTTAGGCACGCCGCAGCTACCATTTGAACACATTCGCAGGGGTAATGATTGAAGTTATCCAATAACAACGATTAACAAGCCATCAATATTCAGAGCGGGCCTGCAACAACACAGCCCATATCTGGAACATTCCCAATAATCGACGCATCGTGTGTTTGCCTACTGGTTCTGTGCAAACACACGAGACGTAATCTTACGATGTTCACTGTTCGTAGTTTGGTACCGCGTTTCTGGATATTGGTATAATGTCCGGCGCTCCGTAAAAAGACTGCCAATAAAATAAACAGTGCTAGCACGCGTCGATCTAGGTTTCGATTCTGTTTTTATATTCCGCCGGATCTCAACGAGACTATTATGTTGGTGGCTCGGACCTTAGGGGTGAAAGCCATCCGCTCCCCCGCAAGCCCGGTGATGATGACAAGGCTCCTCCAAGCCATCATCGTTAGTCGGTTAGGAAAAAAAACAAAAGGTGGCTCGGACCAAGAGGTTTAGTTCCTCTGCCACACGTCATTAAGGTATGGAATGCCCTTCCAGCTCATTTTTTCCCTCCCTCATATGATTCCGGGCTCTTCAGGCGGGGCGTGAAACGGCATTTAAGCAGGCCTTCAGGGTGAGTGCGACAGGCGCAATATGGTATCATGTGCCTGTCGACGTCAATTATGTGGATCTCACTACCGCTTACCATCAGGTCGAGTGAAGTCATCTTGTTAGCCTTTCATAAAAAAAACTGATCTCTATTGCCAATAGTGCATAACTGACCAATATCAATCTGTCTTACATTATTCTGATCAATGAATCCAGCGTTTTATAGTCCATTTCGCACTATGACGTAAGAACTACGTCACGAAACACAACGATGACATCTGGTAAGCGACACTTGCCAATTTATTATTAAGCGATTCAGAAATAAACATCGGCCAATGTCATAAATCTTGACATCGTCCGGTCCCGAAGTGTTTCAGTTTTCACAAATAGACTCGGTAAATTCGGTACCATTTGCCATCTCGGCTACGATTATGGAGTTGGAGAGGGACGAACTGATGGAACTGTCCAATACATGTTCCTTTTATGAAAGAAATGGTACAGTCGACTTGGAAATTTGGGATTTTTTTTCAAAATCGCTTCTCTTCTCTATTTAATCTACTATGATCTGAGCGTAATTGCAGATTCGGTTCCTGCCGGTATCCTAGCTTAAAAGTACGAGAGTAAATATTAATTGACTCTTTGAATATTTATGTTTGAAACAAAACTAATTTTACAAATTAAACTCGCGTGCATTGTTTCTAAACATATTATTTAGAGACCCGACGACCACGTAAAATTATTTTAATTTCAAATGTGTAGTGTTAACGAAAATAATAGACAGTACCTACTAATATTTATGTCTCTTAAATTGAGTATGATTGACAATTGCGACTAAATAATGAAACAGTACTAAAATATTTCACATTATAAGTTTTGTCTCTATTAGTAGACTAATCCTTTGGATTTAGGTAATGTTAGAACATTATGAACATAGAATATGCTCACTATAATCTAGCTAAGTTGACACATTTGATTGTGGTCCCATACCACTATTGTTCCTGATTTACCTTCGCAACAGAAGTGCAGCTTTGCTTTACAACTTAGTTACCACGGAATCAAATTAGTACATGTCGTTGTGCATGCATCATCACTACATAGTATGAAACAAATTTGTTTTATCATCATCATCAGCCCATATACGTCCCCACTGCTGGGGCACGGGCTTACCCTAAACTAGGGCTTGTATCGCAGTGACCTGGCGTAACGTTACATTTGAGAACATTAATATTGTTTGGACGCACGGTAAATTGTGTTCAAATTATAGGGTATGTATGCTTAAATCTTTAAAACTACGCAACGGATTTTGTTGTTTTTTTAATAGTTAAAGGGATTCAAAAGGAAGATGTTTATGTAAAATTTACCCGAAGCAATGAGAGGGCGGGTCACTAGTATTAAATTAAAATTATTTCTTACATTCCCCACACATGTATCCGAGTGTACTTGAACTTTTGCCAATATCGAGCAAGAGCCGTGAATGAAGACGGCGTCACAAGCGCACGGAATAGTTGATTTATGTGTTCCGCCGTAAAAAGTGTCCGGCCACTTCCAATTAATAGCCGCAGCCTTAAAATTCGGTTGTCAAGAGCTTTTGTTCCGAAAATACGGAAAAAGCTCGCGGAGAACTTGACTGGTTTGATTAAGACGGCTCCGGTTTTAGGGTTATGTTGCAAATCTAATAATTTTTGTAGGTATGTCACGGTTAAAGATTAAAAAGCTGAATTTGACCGAGATATTAATATTTAACGGAGTTACGGGTCAGCCCGGGTCGTTAATAAAAAAGCATTTTAAACATCCCGGTGTTATTCTGTTTTCTAATGGTAAACTAGCAGAGTTTAAAGTTAACTATGATATTTGGTGACATACCGGTAGGACACCGAAATATATTGAATATAATGTGTAGACTCTAAAACTAAGAACACATAGGTATCGGTTTGTCACAAATGAACAAAATGAACAAAAATCTTTTCACATAAATAGCCTACCCATACCTATCTAGATATCACACTAATTCGCTTAATCGCTAAAAAACCTCGTTATATTTAGTCAGCTTTCAACCTTTTGTAATAAAAATTATTATCTTTGGATCCTGTTGAATCTTACATTATTCGAGTTGTATGTTATATAACTTGGCACTTTATCATAAGTCTATCCACTAAATTAAAGAAGTCAATATCATGTATTTAATACAGGTGCTTAATGGATAAATCATAACAACACTCTGTCCCCTCTCCCTGTTAATGATGATCCAATAAAAATATCGTCGCTTTTATTACGTCATTAATTAAACCATCTCTGAAATACTGTTGATCAATTTAACGTTATTGAATAACTTGAATGATTACCAGCTAATAAACGCCTCATCACGGATGATAATCTTGTTCTCTCATTTGCTACTGCCAATTGGATCGAGTTAAGTCGTAACTACTATGGGAAATGGTGGTGTATTTTCATTTGTCTCATTGAGTTTCCCGTATTATTATTTGTATGTTTTGTAGGTTTTTTCTTATTCACCATTCATAATATGTGTCAGTTGACATATTCACTTTCTTCTACATGATTTTGATAATGTTAAAAGATGGCAGTGCTAATAATTTAACAGTTCTATTCCGTATACCATTTTCTGCTATAGTCGATTTGGCATTTTCGACTTAAGTACTGTGTGTACTTTAACTAGTTTCTTGTATGAAAATTACATATCCAGACCATGTAAGCAATATATGGCATTGGCAATGTCACCTAAAATATGTACTTGTTTATTTTAATTCTGAGTCCTGAAATTCTAATAATTCACTTTCAGCACTACGTTAGCTTTTGAATAAAAAAGACGTGTGGCACTCGGGGACTGCCGCGGTATAGCTATTGCATAGCATCGTCCGATTTCGGAGCAGCTCGTCTCGATTCGTGCGAGTTTCGTAGAGTCGTACAATACGTCTAACCGCACGCACACAAACACCGTGCCGAAGTCTACCGAACTGAAACGACGTTAGACGAATGGGGAGCGTGAGGCTTTTTTCGTTACGGAATTTCTAGATTCGGTCCCCGCGCTCAAGGCCCGCGATAAAAGCTATGCAATAGCTTAAAAAAAATTTGGAAAATTGAACGATGCTTCCTTTGGAAAAGCGGTACCTACCTTCTTGCACCTATTAACCTATTACGACTCAATAATAACCTCCTGCCCTCCTTCCATGGTATAGCATGGTACAGCAAGCCGTCACAACACAGTCATTTATCCACGGCAGATTAAGGAGGCATTTGTCACAGCCCGTGTGTGAACGACCGTGATGGATCGGTGGCTAATGTTTACAATGGACGATTATAAACAGCATAGTTTGATGGAGGTCAGGGAAATGTTGAGTCTACTTACTGACTCCTAAAGAAACGGTTTCTTTACTACCTCCGATCTTAATAAGGATCGATTTGAGATAAAACTCGATTTACGGATTAAACTCTCGTGTATTGTTGTTAAATGTGTAGTGTTCGCGCAAATACTAGATTTGATTAGATTTGGTTTAATACTTCTGATATGGTACTGTCAATAAAAAAGAGTGATATTGAATGCTGATCCGTTTATGTTTTGTAAATTCCCTTTTTCGGTACGACGTATCTTTTAATAATTAGAATATGTGCTTCTAAAAACCTTCCAATACAAATATTTCTTAGTGATGTGTAAATAAGAAATTCTTTGACAAGAAATAATTTCTTAGTCAATCTTACCTTACCGGGTATCCAGACCATTTTCGTTAGAAATGTCCTTTGGTCACCTGTGTCTTTCATGCACTTTCAAAACGATGCATTTTAGGTTACAAAATTAAATATTCATGCTCAAAATGTGCTGAAAATAAAAGATTACTCTTATTTATTAAGACAACCTTCATCATCATCAGCCCATATACGTCCCCACTGCTGGGGCACGGGCCTACCCTAAACTAGGGCGATAAGGCCTTAGTTGACCTCGCTGGCCAAGTGCGGGCTGGTCGACTACGCAACCTAAAAATGTCTTCTTAGGTGTGCAGGTTTCCTCACGATGTTTTCCTTCACCGTTAAAGCGTCGAATGATGGTACATATGAATTTCAAATTTGAAAAACACATTGGTACTTGGCGGGGTTTGAACTGGCGACCTCTCGCATGGCAAGCAACGACCTTAACCACTCGGCCATCGACGCTTTTATTAAGACAACCTTACTTTTATCTTTAAGAAAAAGTGCCAATGTGAAAATTCGCATATAAAATACACATTTCTAATTAGTAGAGTAGAAGAGAGCCGGACTTCTACGCTAAATAAATGACAAATGACCTACGTTCCCGAGTTGGTAACTACTTAACGAGCTAAAGCAACTTCGAAGGCAGTTGAATGGGAAAATGTTCCACTCACAATGCGATCGAGTTATGGGAACTTTACCAAATGACATAAGAGTAGATTGTGTTCCCTGAAGTGAGATAAAATCTTTTGGATGTATAATAGTCACTGTAAATACATTGTCACTTATTTTATGGGAATGTAATTCGATTACGTTTGAGATTCGATCATAAATAACACTATATAGATTAGGGGTGAGAGCCATCTGCTCCCCCGCAAGCCCGGTGATGATGACAAGGCTCCTCCAAGCCATCATCGTTAGTCAGTTAGGAAAAAAAAGCTAAATAGTGCGCTAGCGCTACCATGATTGGTGTACATACATACATGCATAGAATCATGCCATTTCCCAGAGTGATAGGCAGATTTCACTTCCTGCCATGCGCTGCGGTCCTAGTACAACTTTCGCTGGTCCCACATCCATAAACCTCTTAGAAACCCAGTCGAAACTTAGGGCAGTAAGTAGCTATGTATTTGCTACTGTTTTAATCATAATGACCCATTAAATATTAATAAAACTAATAAAATACGAAACTCATTAATAGTAAACAGAAATAGAATATTTTTTTTTCTTAACTGACACACAATGATGGCTTGGAGTAGCATCATTACCAGCCTTGCGAGGGAGCGGATGGCTCTCACCCCTAACTGTATGTATTGATTAACTGGTTTAACAAAAACGAACACCGACTAAAGCTCCAAATATGAAACCTATCTAGCTAGTAAATACAAAATGAAAAACCCTAGACCTAAAAGTGTAATCCTATTAGGCCTTATTAACAAAACCCTATTTTAATAAACCGTTAGTGGAGTTTAATCAACCTCGTACTAAGCCGAGTTCGTATATTTTGTTCGCGTCATAAATTCGGGCCGAAATTAAAATGAGAACTGATCGTTATTCGTTTTTAGGTAAACCAATATACTCTTGCTTATTTTCCTTGAGGATTATTGCGGGAAGCCCTTTCAATAAGGCCATTTTTTCTGTTTGTAATTATTTTACGTCCCTAGCCTTGTACTTAAAGACGCGGAATTTATAATACATATTTCTTTAGATTCTTCACTGACTTTTTTTGAAAACATTTATGATACCTATAATAATAAAATCATCAACATCATCATCATCAGCGAATATAGGTAGCCAGTGCTGGGGTAAGGATTTGCCCCAAACTAGGGTGATAAGGCTTAAGTAAGCAACCCTGGCCAAGTGCCGGTTAATTTCATCGTAGGTGTGCACTTGTGCAGGTTTCCACCAATAATAAAATGGTATCGTGAAATTCATATGTGACACACAGTAAACACGTTTAGGTACATTTATATTTTAAGGATAAAACTCGAAAAAGATTTTTCACATAATTAATTAATCTAAAGTTTCATATACTGTACGGAAAGTCTTCCCGTGTCTATGATCTTCGTAATGCTTTCAAAACGAAGGGATTACTAATGAAACGGAGATCTGAACTAAAATAATAAACATTAATATTATTGTAAATTTGTTTACATGTACAGCGATGTATGCACATACGAAAAAGTGAACCTCACAGTTCAATAAGCTTTAGGCTGTCACAAAAAATATAGATATAAAAAATGATACAGCTTTATGCAATCCTAAAAATTCAAGTGTAAAAAATTGAAACGCAAATATCATTCAGTATTTCCGTTCTACGGTTCCGCACATCAAAATGTCTCGATAATGGACATGGAAAAAAATCCAGGCGTTTTGATACCAGCATTCAGGGCTGCTAAAAACTGATGGCAAATGACTGCGTTGAATTTTAATTCAAACCGATTTGGCATGAATTTTGATGCGTATTAGTGGTTTTACATTCAATAACAGGAATCATAATTTAGTATCGGTGTTCATTGACAAAAATGAATTTAAAGTGTAGTACGAAAATTATTTGATTTCATTTGTTCTAGTTCGCACTACTATCCGGTACTTCATGAAAAATGAACGGTAAAAATGCACATGAATGCTAGAGAAGACACACAAAGATTTAATTGTTTGTATGACTATTGAGTTGCCGTGCGTTCCGAAGCACGAGCGAGCATCCGCCATCTTTGTGACCCCGGGCTGAGTCTTTTCATATCAGTACAACTCACACTTTGGCCCGTGACTCGAGCCCTCAGTCTTTACGTAGCATTTGCCGCTAATAGACTAATGTGACAGTTCACTACTACACGAGGTACGATACTACCGCACAGACATTTCAATCCTATTTTAACTCCTTGTGAGAAGCACACCTTCGAAAGTCCCCGGGCTGCGGCGTGCCAGTTGATTTTTTTCCGTTTTTCTAAATATTAAAAAAAATCGTTCTGACAGCCCTACCGCCCAGGGCCGTAGGCATGAATGCAGCCCTCGCGAGGAGCGCCATTACGTGATTGGGACGCCGTGGGACGCGCTGGGCGGCTCGGCCGATAGCTGCGATTCCAATCGAATCTCTTCTTCTATTTTCGAAAATTCGTTTACCTGTTTTTCGGTGACTTTGGACAGTTTAAGTAGAAGACGTGAGATCGATTGTTGATTGTGGGGATGCGATGGTACACATTTGGTAATGACCGCGGTTTAAACCCAACTTAATAATAGTGTTTAATAATAGTAATTTCTTGGTAGTTAAAAGTTTTGTCCCTAAAAAGTATTTATATTTTAAAGATAAGAATAAAACAGTTTTCATAAATTCCAATATTATTACAAAAATATCAATTCGTATTTGGTAGTTTCCCAATGTTTTGCGCTATAAGTTCGACGATTTTTATACAGTGATGATTTTTAACCGACTTCAAAAAAAGGAGGAGGTTCTCAATTCGTCTGTATGTATAATATTTTTTTTTTGTATGTTCACCGATATTTTCGTCAATCATAGACGGATTTCAAAAATTTTTTTTGGTTGGATAGAGTTCACTTCCGAGGTGGTCCCATTTTCACCAGTCTTGGATCTGATGATGGGATCCTGGAGAAATCGAGGGCAACCTTCAAATTTTATAGGGACATGTACCGCGTTTTGCATATTATCTGAAGTCATATTGGCATTTGCTTCTGGCTATCATAATTTTATGATGCTGAGCTGATGATGGAAGGTCAACTCCTTAATAGTTATGAGTAAAAGAATAATTATTTAAATACTGTATACATATTAAGACTACTAGTTATAATATCAGTAGCATTACAGGTGAGCTAAACTATTAGGTTGACCAGTCTAGGATCTGATGATGGGATCCAGGAGAAATCGAGGGCAACCCTCAAATTTTATAGGCACATGTACCGCGTTTTACATATTTTCTGAAGTTATATTGGCATTTGCTTCTGGCAATCATAATGTTATGATGCTGAGCTGATGATGGAAGGTTAACTCCTTAATAGTTGGGAGTAAAGGGATTATTCTTTCAAATCTGTGTACATATTGATACTACTGGTTATAATATCAGTAGAATTATAGGTGAGATTAACTAATAGGGTGTAAAAAAAATTAACACTAAAAAGGATGAAAAAAAAATTGTAAACAAAAAAAAACCGCCTTCAAAAACACGACTCACTAAAAATTACAAAATAATATAATACGAACATTAATCTGGGTATGAATTTGATATGTTGTTGAAGGCGGTGCCGTTTATATTTCACGCAGTTTTCCTCAAAAATTTTATTGGCACCGCCTTCAACAACATATCAAATTCATACCCAGATTAATGTTCGTATTATATTATTTTGTAATTTTTAGTGAGTCGTGTTTTTGAAGGCGGTTTTTTTTTTTGTTTACAATTTTTATCCATGTTCTGAGGTGATATGAACTTACTTATTTGCGTATTTATCCATGCAGCTTTTTAAAATATCTACAACATATTTGTATATCAAACTTAGCCCGGATTGACTTGATGCAATAAAATGTGATGAAAATTAATTTAGGGGGTTAACAGGTCGAGGCGATTACATTACCATTCCGATTAGTGTGCGTTGTAGTAAGCTTTTCTACAAATAATACTGGAAGTCAGAGTTGATACGTGTGCTTCGTCCTTAGGTCCTCATCCAGCATACGAAATAACATCTATCACAAAACACATGGTCATGATCGCTGCTTCGCGTTGCATTTAGAACAGCCAGTTTTTGTGTTGCAGCGCCACAATCATATCTGCGAAGCATGCACGCCGGCTGCGGGCTAGTGTTGGGCGATAGGTCGTCACTAATCTTCATTGACATGCTTTTTTATTATAGTTTTATTTGTTTTTATGGCTTAAGCGTCGACCTGAGAAAACTTTATGCCTGATTTGTCATTTGTTTCCGTTCTTTCGAGGAGAGGTTTCTGTCCTGAATACTGAAAAGACTTTCACTTTACTGAAAAGAGATTCTGTATTTTGGTAGTTTTGTCATATTTGCCACTAAGAAAGGAATAAATGAAATGTCAATTTATTACAAATTTAGTAAGAACTAAAACTTTACTTCTGACTTTGAAGGGCTTCCACTCAGCATTGTTTCAAGCTCCCGTGAGAGAAACCATTAGGGCAAAAGACATTTTGCCTTTTGATAACATTCATAAAGCTACTTAATATCTCAGAATACAAACAATTAATATGACATTATATTAAATTCTGCTACCTACCTTTGCTACCTACTTTAACTTACATCGCCTTGACATTGTAGTATACAAGCAAACCGTTCCTTGCCACCGCGTCCCGTATCAATTATCACTGTTCCGTGTCACAGTGACGAGATCGAGTGATCCAAATGTCACGGTTACATTCTGAATGCGACATAGTGCTGGCATGTCGATACTTGGCACAGTGACCCATATCGTATTGTTTCCTTCATAGTCATTGTTCGTCTCTGACGGCTTTTTCAAAACCTACTTCCACGCCGATAGCGTTTGTATTTAGAAAGTTTGAAGGCAAATGTTAGAGTTCAGTTCGTAGTTAGGTCGTGCCGTTTGCAATAAATAGGTTTGCGTATTAATTGAACTTGATGTTTGACTGCATTTTGTATAATTAAATCTTTGGAATTAGTAGATTATGTTAGACATTACTGTGATTTGATGAAATCCTGCCAGGATCATTTTCAACAAAATAATTGAACGTTTATACACTGAAATCTGTATCGATTGCATACGCCCAGTAACTGGTGGTCCTGCGCCGGATCTCTCATCGGTCATGTCGGATTGCCATCTCACAGAATTATGAGAGTAAGGGATTCGAGAGTGCACTTGTGCTAGCGCGCACACTTGTGCACTATATTCTGCGCACTTGGCTGATCTCAATTGAGATCGGGCGCCATGGCTCAAATCGGTCGAACGCCTGATTATACCCACTAGTTCATTTGTCCTTATTCGCGAACTCTCCTAGATTCGATATTCGCATTGTCCGTGCCTCCTGAAATTTCGCCAGAAGATTAAAGTACTGCCAATAGTAAGTAGCAGTAAGTTGATCATCTGTCTGGCCGCCGTAAGTCGCGTTTGCTAGGGCTTCGGAGGCGCCGGATCGGAAGACGACGTACAGACAAAGCCAATTGTTCAGTGTTTACTTGCAATTTGGATCAGAGATGTAGGTAGAATGGTAGGTACAGGTACATTTCAAAATGGAGGTCAGTATTTTGATGAACAAATATGTAGAGTAGGGTAACATAAGATGACGTCAGGTAGATTTATACACCGTATATGTACTTACATTTATACGATACATAGTAATTGAGCAATGGATATAATTTTTTACTTTAAAAATTAAAAGTTAACAAATTAATTTCAACATGGATTATTTTTCTAAAAACACGTTTAGAAAAACAGCTCGTGTGAGCTTTAGCATCTAAGATATAAAATAAGTTTAGATTAGAAATCTGTGTAACTATGTACTAAGCATTCCTAGTCGTACCGATTGAATCAAATTAATTGCTATTGAACCTAGCTACTTGTTACTATTACAAACGCTTCAAAATATAACATAGTTTTGTTTATAAGTGCTTTATGGAGCTCACCTGTCAAAGGTAGATGTTTCCTTCATTCTTGCATACCATCCGGTCTTGCAATCCGTAAAAATCTCCAAAAAAAACAAAAGCTACGCAAAGAATCTGCACTCAAAAACTCATCAACTTTTTCAAATTCCGAACACCGATTCCTATCAGCATCCGAGGAACAGTGGAACAATTTAAAACCCCCGTCTCCCCTCAGGGTCTGACGTCATCCATCACGATATTACGGGACGACTTAGCCCGCGGATGATTCTACTAGCTAAATATTTGCTGACGGCTCGTTGCGCTGGTGCGGTTCCGTTGTTGCGGACGACACAGCACGGGAAAATGAGGAAGGGTTTTTTGATGAAATTTTATGAGATTCAAGATTTACGCGCTAAGTTATAAAGAAAACCACGTTAAAAAGTTTTGAAGGGTGCGTACGCTAATGATAAACTGCATTTTTAGGATAACATTATTTTTATTGGATAACATCGGTTCAATCTTAAGTTTAAGAGTGAATTTTGATTGACAGGAAATGAAATGACATATTTTATTTAATTTTTACTACATAAACCATTTGAAGTTAATAGAGCGCTATTTCAATCAAGGACAATTGAACTTTTAAAAATTGGTAAGAGTTAAATGAATAATGTTTTATTTATTTGGTGAAGTAATAACAAGAATTTCAGCGCGTGTAATGAAGAAGTTAGACTTAGCAACTGTTAAGTCGATATTAAAATGGATGATCTACATCAATATTACGATATTCTTCTCGTTGCATGAAAAATTTAATAATATTACAATTTTAAACTATCTAGGGACAATGGAAACAGTCGCATGTACCTCTGTTGGCACAGTCTGCGAATTTCGGGTATCCCCTTTCTTAAGTAATGTTATGTTACCCTCGCTTATGTTTTAGCTTAAAATCATTTAAAAACCGCAATGTTTAAACCACATGTGTAAAATTGATGAAATGGGTATGGGAAATCCATGGTTTTCAATTGTTATTATTAGACGCGCTTTCGCAAACCGAATAAATTGTTCTGGAGACTTAGTTTTAGATAAAACATACCTATGATAAATTCAGTTATCATCATGGATATATTTGCACAAACACTACATTTGACTGGTTCGATAAAACAGTGGTCACAGACCCACGCACACTACCTACGGTTCCAAGAGTCTTGGGTTCGATTCTCACCCGGGAAAAATAGTTTCAAATTGTAAAAAAATCCAGATTTATACTTATATCCACTGTTGATTCTGATATCCGTAACACAAGTGTTTAAGCTACTTACCACTTACTCAGATCAATGTATGTTATGTTGCGTAATATTTATTTGCAATATTTGAAATAACTTTCGAGTCTCCCGTGGCAACCATTCCTGTAAAAGAGCTAAATTTATTATTACAAATCATTTATGCATCAAGTATATCGCACACCCAGATCAACACCGTATTATCTCGAAAAATCTCAAAATCCACTTTTTATATATTTGAATACCCGAATACCACTAAGACAGGCTTATTAATGCTTCAAAAATGATCAATAGATGGTGTGCTAACTCTCTATTGGTGATTACGCGCTGTCAGAGTCACGCCGCGAACACTCAACCATTTCCAGTTGCGACTTCCAGCAGCCCGCAGATCTATTATAAAATAGTGAGTTATTTCGTGATAATGCGGTGTTGTTGAAAATAACAATATAATATTTCGTTTTAATTCAGTATTAGTGACGACTCTCCTGCGACTAATTTGATACTAAATAATACTCTATTTGTGACGAAGGTAAGTCAGATTATTTGTATTATTCCAAAATGATTTAGTATAGTCCGCAAAAGGTGAAAATCTGTGAAATGATGCACTATTGATGGTAGATATAAATAATGTCCTAGTTTCTTTAAATAATAATTTTAATTACTTCTCTTGACTTTGAATTGTTACATATTTAATAAATTAATAGAAAATTATTCACATTTCAAATAGTTATTGATAAACAAAGAGATACACATATTTTTTTAGATAATACCCTCTTGTTGAATTATTTAAATTTGAGTCTTTTATTCGCCAGATGATGAAGGGTTCTGGTCTCCAGTTACTTCAAAAGGTAATGGAAGCAAGCACAGAAAACAATATAGTGGCCCAGACGGTATTACAGCGTTGGTACTTTAAATATGTGCAGCGGAGTTGTCTCCAGGGCTCACACGCCTGTACCGCCTCTCTTATACCTCGGGCATTGTGCCCCAGGCTTGGAAGGTAGCAAATGTTCAGCTTGTTCCCAAAAAAAGGGGTCAGGTCTGATCCAGCCTACTATCGGCCCATAGCTATAACCTCAGTACTGGGTAAGGTGTTTAAGCGGATTATTAACGCCCGGCTCATAGGCTACCTAGAGGATCAGTTGCTACTCCATAACCGACTAAACGGTTTTAGGCCAAAACGGTCCACGGGTAATCTTCTAGCGTACGTTTCGCAACTCTGGGGGAGGCTATGGAGAAGCATGGTGTATCTATGGCAGTATCGCTAAAATTTTTGACCGTGTATGACATCGTTCGCTTCGCCAAGCTTCCGGTATACGGTCTGCCACCTCGCTTATACGATTAGATAGCGAGATTTTTGGTAGGTTGCAGGATTCGTATCCTTTGAGACGGACGCACTTCTTGTCTTTATCCCATAAATTCTGGTGTACCTCAAGGTTCCGTCCTGTCACCGACTTTGTAACTGCTGCATATCAATAACATATTATTGTAACTAGGCAATATCCATTGCTATGCGGATGACAGCACTGTCCAAACACGTTATTTCGGAAGTCGTGGGGTAAAGCAGACTGAAACCGAGGAAAAGAGGAACCTTCTTGTCGCCGAGTTTAACAGGGTCTTGGACCGCATTTCCGAATGGGGTGCATGCAATCTTGAACCAAGAAGACAAAGAAGACACAGGTGTGTGTATTTTCTTTTAAAGTGTCTCCGTTCCTTTCCTATCCTACTCTTCAGAGCAGCCCCTTACCAATACAGGATAGCCTAAGCATCCTTGGCATTGATGTTCGCCGTGACTTGAACCAGACCTGACCGGGATTACATCGAAAGCGTCACCAGAACAGCCTCCCGCAAACTAGGGACCCTGAACAGAGTGCAGCGATTTCACTGGGATGGTTCCGCAAAATACTTACAACAAACTACTACTACACCAAGTATGGCCACAACTTATTCTGCCAATGACACCTCTCCACCAGAAAGCGAACCCAAGTTAACTAAAAAGAGAATACGAAACCCTGGCTGGAAGTTAAGATAGCTAAAACATTTCAGAATACAAGAAAAGATTTTAAGTAATACTTTGAATGAGGAAGCTGCACAGTGTTAAATATTTTTTTGTTACCAACTTTTATAAAAATGTTTTGTTTTTAGAATGTATTACGTTCAAAATATATATGTACCTACTGATTCTAGTAAAATATCACTTAATTTAGATCTTTTCCTCAAAATAAATCAAATGAGTCGCTATTATCCATTGAATTTCAATTAAAAAGCAGTAGAATAATAGTGTATTATTTCAGAATCATTCAGTAAAAAACACATAATTCGAAATAATCCTTTTTATCGTCATTAATTTCTGCGTTAACAGTGTATTAAGTCAAAAAAAGATATTTCTTACAATACTAAGGGATATTGAATCAACTAAACTATAAAATGCTATTAAAGATTTTATTTTACACACGAAATACCCGAAACATTGGCGATAACTATTACGTAGCATGAGATAATGGTTTTTCCTCATTTCTGTAAAATGATCTTTTTCGACTTAGTGCAGTGTTCATCTGGGCGTGCGATATAGGAGCTTCATTATAAAATTATTTTAATTTAAAAAGGAAAAAGACATCACTAGGTGCATAAAGATGATTAGAAATATCTGTAGCATAATAGTTATTTTTCTTTCACGAATAATAATGGAAGTAAGACACCGTTACGTAACATAATACCACAATTTGCAAGAACTTTGCTGGAGATAAATTAAGTGAGATGTTCATAGTGCTGCCTTTTGTGCGGCGTTGTAAATAATAACATGCTTGCTATTGCACACAAATTACCTCATAAGCTAAAGCCTTCCTGTACGTGTATATTTCGCTGCTTACTGTAAATATGATAAGAAATTTTTATGGTCCCGGAAGATGAACGGCTATTTTACAAAACAGGTAATGTTTTATAATAAGCGGCCATCATGGCGGTCGATATCATTTGAGATCAGCCAAGTGCGCAGGACATATTAAAATGCACTAGTGTGCGCGAAAACACAAGTGCACTCTTTAATCCGACAATGAGGTTATGTACTAGGTTTCCGGCCGCGACTATGTCCATCCACGTTAAGTTGTTTATAGAGTGATACACTACTCTGTTATAGGGAAGTCGGTTGAAAAGTAGCCTATGGCTCAGGCTCAAAATCAGGATCAGTGTACCTATCGAGTTTCATTTTAATCGATTCAGTACTTTTGTCGTGAAAGCACACAGACTGTCAGGCAGAATTATTTCCATGTTTATGCTATTAGTTTGGATATTTACGAACGTTTTTGTACTATGAAGACATAAGCGGTTTTTGGCAGTTTGAAATTATTTAAATTTCTCACTCATGAACGAACATAATACATTATTATAAGAGCCGCTGTAAGATGACCGATTTGATACATGTCAGACTGACTGCACTAGTGAGGGACAACGGTAAAATTGCCGAAGCACATAAGTAACAGTTATTTCCACTTTAAACTAAACAAGGTCTAATTAAAACAATTTTTTATTAAAAACATTTATTTTATTCAGATCCTTCATCATATTTTTAAAAAATACTTGGTAAGTATTACCTATTACGTCACTATGAAAACGTGTCAAACAGCGTAACCTTTTAAAAGCGTAATAAATTTCTTCGTTTTCTTTTTATAATTCAATTATTTTAAGTAATAAAAGACATATAATTAGATAATTAGATGCTATTGACATTTTGAAATAACGTCTTATTTTCAAAAGTTGTTTTTATGATTCGCCAAATATTAACAAGGATAAATGCAAAATATAAAATAAAAAGTGTCAAATCGGGCCTCTTAGAACGGCTCTAGTATAGTCGTTGTCACCAAATCTCCGTAGAATGTAACCGTTTTAACATGGTTGAATTCATTCAAAAGCCCCACCATTACTGCTAAATTCGGTAACGTAGCTGTTGCGGTAACAGAAAACACAATGGTTTTATAAAACCAAACATTAACATTGTCCATACTAACGGACTCCTAAAACACCATGGAATCTCACCATAGGAAAGCACCCGAACATTTATTTCCCTTACACAAACACTGACTTAAAAATGAAGTTTAAACAAGCCTTTTACCGTTGAATAAACACAAATCAATTTGGCGTAAAATAAAGCGGTCAAAAATTAAGATGGCGATTGAAATTGTTCCAATGTTATTGTTTCTCTAAATGAAGAGTGTATAAGGGGAGTTGAAAGCTTTTAAGTTTTCTTTCACAACTCATTCGTTGGTATATTTGGTATAATTTGATTGGTTTGTGTGTTAGTGGGGTTTGGGTATTTTTGTTGTTTTTAAGACCAGTTTTAGTTAGAATTTCCGGTATTTAATTTGCGTTAGAATATTGCGGTAGAACGTTATGTAAACTACAACTGTGACAGAAAAGTTAAAGAAATTGTAAAAAATCCTGATTTATATATCCACTTTTAATTCTGATATCCGTAACACATCCGTGCTTAAGCTACTTACCACTTACTCAGATCAATGTATGTTATGTGGCGTAATATTTATTTGCAATATTTGAAATAACTTTCGCGTCTCTGGTTGCAACGAGTCCTGTAAAAGAGCTAAATTTATTATTACAAATCATTTATGCATCAAGTATATCGCACACCCAGATCAACACCGTATTATCTCGAAAAATCTCAAAATCCACTTTTTTATATATTTGAATACCCGAATACCACTAAGACAGGCTTATTAATGCTTCAAAAATGATCAATAGATGGTGTGCTAACTCTCTATTGGTGATTACGCGCTGTCAGAGTCACGCCGCGAACACTCAACCATTTCCAGTTGCGACTTCCAGCAGCCCGCAGATCTATTATAAAATAGTGAGTTATTTCGTGATAATGCGGTGTTGTTGAAAATAACAATATAATATTTCGTTTTAATTCAGTATTAGTGACGACTCTCCTGCGACTAATTTGATACTAAATAATACTTTATTTGTGACGAAGGTAAGTCAGATTATTTGTATTATTCCAATATGATTTAGTATTGTCCGCAAAAGGTGAAAATCTGTGAAATGATGCACTATTTATGGTAGATATAAATGATGTCCTAGTTCCTTTAAATAATAATTTTAATTACTTCTTTTGACTTTGAATTGTTACATATTTAATAAATTAATAGAAAATTATTCAAATTTGAAATAGTTATTTATAAACTAAGAGATACACATATTTTTTAGATAATACCCTCTTGTTGAATTATTTAAATTTGAGTCTTTTATTCGCCAGATGATGAAGGGTTCTGGTCTCCAGTTACTTCAAAAGGTAATGGAAGCAAGCACAGAAAACAATCTAGTGGCCCAGACGGTATTACAGCGTTGGTACTTCAAATATATGCAGCGGAGTTGTCTCCAGGGCTCACACGCCTGTACCGCCTCTCTTATACCTCGGGCATTGTGCCCCAGGCTTGGAAGGTAGCAAATGTTCAGCTTGTTCCCAAAAAAAGGGGACAGGTCTAATCCAGCCTACTATCGGCCCACATAGCTATAACCTCAGTACTGGGTAAGGTGTTTAAGCGGATTATTAACGCCCGGCTCATAGGCTGCCTAGAGGATCAGTTGCTACTCCATGACCGACCATACGGTTTTAGACCAAAACGGTCCACGGGTAATCTTCTAGCGTACGTTTCGCAACTCTGGGGGAGGCTATGGAGAAGCATGGTGTATCTATGGCAGTATCGCTAAAACTTTTGACCGTGTATGACATCGTTCGCTTCGACAAGCTTCCGGCATACAGTCTGCCACCTCGCTTATACGATTAAATAGCGGGATTTTTGGTAGGTCGCAGGATTCGTATACTTTGAGACGGACGCACTTCTTGTTTTTACCCCATAAATTCTGGTGTACCTCAAGGTTCCGTCCTGTCACCGACTTTGTAACTGCTGCATATCAATAACATATTATTGTAACAAGGCAATATCCATTGCTATGCGGATGACAGTACTGGCCAAACACGTTATTTCGGAAGACGTGGGGTAAAGCAAACTGAAACGAGGAACCTTCTTGTCGCCGAGTTTAACGGGGTCTTGGACCGCATTTCCGAATGGGGTGCATGCAATCTTGAACCAAGAAGACACAGAAGACACAGGTGTGTGTATATTCTGGTAAAGTGTCTCCTTTCCTTACCAATACAGGATAGCCTAAGCATCCTTGGCATTGATGTTCGCCGTGACCTGAACTGGACCTGACCGGGATTACATCGAGAGCGTCATCAGAACAACCTCCCGCAAACTGGGGACCCTGAACAGAGTGCGGCGATTTCACTGGGATGGTTCCGCAAAATACTTACAACAAACTACTACTACACAAAGTATGACCACAACTTCTTCTGCCAATGACACCTCTCCACCAGAAAGTGAACCCAAGTTAACTAAATAGAGAATACGAAACCCTCCTGGCTGGAAGTTAAGATAGCTAAAACATTTCAGAATACAAGAAAAGATTTTAAGTAATACTTTGAATAAGTAAACTGCACAGTGTTAAATATTTTTTTTGTTACCAGATTTTATAAAAAATGTTTTGTTTTTAGAATGTATTACGTTCTAAATATATATGCACCTACTGATTCTAGTAAAATATCATTTAATTTAGATCTTTTCCTCAAAATAAATCAAATGAGTCGCTATTATCCATTGAATTTCAATTAAAAAGCAGTAGAATAAAAGTGTATTATTTCAGAATCATTCAGTAAAAAGCACATAATTCGAAATAATCCTTTTTATCGTCATTAATTTCTGCGTTAACAGTGTATTAAGTCAAAAAAAGATATTTCTTACAATACTAAGGGATATTGAATCAACTAAACTATAAAATGCTATTAAAGATTTTATTTTACACACGAAATACCCGAAACATTGGCGATAACTATTACGTAGCATGAGATAATGGTTTTTCCTCATTTCTGTAAAATGATCTTTTTCGACTTAGTGCAGTGTTCATCTGGGCGTGCGATATAGGAGCTTCATTATAAAATTATTTTAATTTAAAAAGGAAAAAGACATCACTAGGTGCATAAAGATGATTAGAAATATCTGTAGCATAATAGTTGTTTTTCTTTCACGAATAATGGAAGTAAGACACCGTTACGTAACATAATACCACAATTTGCAAGAACTTTGCTGGAGATAAATTAAGTGAGATGTTCATAGTGCTGCCTTTTTGTGCGGCGTTGTAAATAATAACATGCTAGCTATTGCACACAAATTACCTCATAAGCTAAAGCCTTCCTGTACGTGTATACGTCGCTGCTTACTGTAAATATGATAAGAAATTTTTATGGTCCCGGAAGATGAACGGCTATTTTACAAAACAGGTAATGTTTTATAATAAGCGCCATCATGGCGGTCGATATCATTTGAGATCAGTCAAGTGCGCAGGACATATTAAAGTGCACTCTTTAATCCGACAATAAGGGTATGTACTAGGTTTCCGGCCGCGTCTACGTCCATCCACGTTAAGTTGTTTATAGAGTGATACACTACTCTGTTATAGGGAAGTCGGTTGAAAAGTAGCCTATGGCTCAGGCTCAAAACTATCAGTGTACCTATCGAGTTTCATTTTAATCGATTTAGTACTTTTGTCGTGAAAGCACACAGACTGTCAGGCAGAATTATTTCCGTGTTTATGCTATTAGTTTGGATATTTACGAACGTTTTTGTACTATGAAGACATAAGCGGTTTTTGGCAGTTTGAAATTATTTCAATTTCTCACTCATGAACGAACATAATACATTATTATAAGAGCCGCTGTAAGATGACCGATTTGATACATGTCAGACTGACTGCACTAGTGAGGGACAACGGTAAAATTGCCGAAGCACATAAGTAACAGTTATTTCCACTTTAAACTAAACAAGGTCTAATTAAAACAATTTTTTATTAAAAAACATTTATTTTATTCAGATCCTTCATCATATTTTTAAAAAATACTTGGTAAGTATTACCTATTACGTCACTATGAAAACGTGTCAAACAGCGTAACCTTTTAAAAGCGTAATAAATTTCTTCGTTTTCTTTTATAATTCAATTATTTTAAGTAATAAAAGACATATAATTAGATAATTAGATGCTATTGACATTTTGAAATAACGTCTTATTTTCAAAAGTTGTTTTTTATGATTCGCCAAATATTAACAAGGATAAATGCAAAATATAAAATAAAAAGTGTCAAATCGGGCCTCTTAGAACGGCTCTAGTATAGTCGTTGTCACCAAATCTCCGTAGAATGTACCCGTCCGAACATGACCGAATTTATTTAAAAGCCCCACCATTACTGCCAAATTCGGTAACGTAGCTGTTGCGGTAACAGAAAACACAATGGTTTTATAAAACCAAACATTAACATTGTCCATACTAACGGACTCCTAAAACACCATGGAATCTCACCATAGGAAAGCACCCGAACATTTATTTCCCTTACACAAACACTGACTTAAAAATGAAGTTTAAACAAGCCTTTTACCGTTGAATAAACACAAATCAATTTGGCGTAAAATAAAGCGGTCAAAAATTAAGATGGCGATTGAAATTGTTCCAATGTTATTGTTTCTCTAAATGAAGAGTGTATAAGGGGAGTTGAAAGCTTTTAAGTTTTCTTTCACAACTCATTCGTTGGTACATTTGGTATAATTTAATTGGTTTGTGTGTTAATGGGTTTTGGGTATTTTTGTTGGTTTCAAGACCAGTTTCAGTTAGTATTTCCGGTATTTAATTTGCGTTAGAATATTGCGGTAGAACGTTATGTAAACTACAACTGTGACAGAAAAGTTAAAGAAATTGTAAAAAATCCTGATTTATATATCCACTTTTAATTCTGATATCCGTAACACATCCGTGCTTAAGCTACTTACCACTTACTTAGATCAATGTATGTGATGTTGTGTAAAATTTACTTGTGACATTGGAAATAACTTTCGCGTCTCTGGTTGCAACGAGTCCTGTAAAAGAGCTAAATTTATTATTACAAATCATTTATGCATCAAGTATATCGCACACCCAGATCAACACCGTATTATCTCGAAAAATCTCAAAATCCACTTTTTTATATATTTGAATACCCGAATACCACTAAGACAGGCTTATTAATGCTTCAAAAATGATCAATAGATGGTGTGCTAACTCTCTATTGGTGATTACGCGCTGTCAGAGTCACGCCGCGAACACTCAACCATTTCCAGTTGCGACTTCCAGCAGCCCGCAGATCTTTTATGAAATAGTGAATTATTTCGTGATAATGCCGTGTTGTTGAAAATTACAGTGTAATATTTATTTTTAATTCAGTATTCGTGACGACGCTTGTGCGGCTTATTTGATACTATTCTAAAATAATATTCTGTTTGTGACGAAGGTAAGAAAGATTATTTGTATTATTCCAAAATGATTTAGTTTCGTCCGTAAAAGGTGAAAATCTGTCAAATGATGCGCTATTGATGGTAGATATAAATGATGTCCTAGTTCCTTTAAATAATCATTTTAAATACTTCTTTTGACTCTGTATTGTTATATATTTAATGAATTAATAGAAAATTATTCAAATTTCAAATAGTTATTTATAAACAAAGATATAAACATATTTTTTTAGATAATACCCTGTTCTTGAATTATTTAAATTTGAATCTTTTATTCGCCAGATGATGAAGGGTCGTGGTCTCCAGTTACATCAAAAGGTAATGGAAGCAAGCACAAAAAGCAATCTAGTGGCCCAGACGGTATTCCAGCTATGTGTATTTGGTACTTCAAATATGTGCAGCGGAGTGTCTCCAGTATTCACACGCCTGTACCGCCTCTCTTATACCTCGGGAATTGTGCCCCAGGCTTGGAAGGTAGCGAATGTTCAGCTTGTTCCCATAAAAGGGGGCAGGTCTGATTCTGTCAACTATCGGCCCATAGCTATAACCTCAGTATTTGGTAAGGTGTTTGAGAGGATTATTAACGCCCGGCTCATAGGCTAGCTAGAGGATCACTCGCTACTTCATAACCGACTAAACGGTTTTAGGCCAAAACGGTCCACGGGTAATCTTCTAGCGTACGTTTCGCAACTCTGGGGGAGGCTATGGAGAAGCATGGTGTATCTATGGCAGTATCGCTAAAATTTTTGACCGTGTATGACATCGTTCGCTTCGCCAAGCTTCCGGTATACGGTCTGCCACCTCGCTTATACGATTAGATAGCGAGATTTTTGGTAGGTTGCAGGATTCGTATCCTTTGAGACGGACGCACTTCTTGTCTTTATCCCATAAATTCTGGTGTACCTCAAGGTTCCCTCCTGTCACCGACTTTGTAACTGCTGCATATCAATAACATATTATTGTAACTAGGCAATATCCATTGCTATGCGGATGACAGTACTGTCCAAACACGTTATTTCGGAAGACGTGGGGTAAAGCAGACTGAAACCGAGGAAAAGAGGAACCTTCTAGTCGCCGAGTTTAACGGGGTCTTGGACCGCATTTCCGAATGGGGTGCATGCAATCTTGAACCAAGAAGACACATAAGACACAGGTGTGTGTATATTCTGGTAAAGTGTCTCCTTTCCTTTCCTATCCTACTCTTCAGAGCAGCCCCTTACCAATACAGGATAGCCTAAGCATCCTTGGCATTGATGTTTGCCGTGACCTGAACCGGACCTGACCGGGATTACATCGAGAGCGTCATCAGAACAGCCTCCCGCAAACTGGGGACCCTGAACAGAGTGTGGCGATTTCACTGTGATGGTTCCGCAAAATACTTACAACAAACTACTACACCAAGTATGACCACAACTTCTTCTGCCAATGACACCTGTCCACCAGAAAGCGAACCCAAGTTAACTAAAAAGAAAATACGAAACCCTCCTGGCTGGAAGTTAAGATAGCTAAAACATTTCAGAATACAAGAAAAGATTTTAAGTAATACTTTGAATAAGTAAGCTGCACAGTGTTAAATATTTTTTTGTTACCAAATTTTATAAAAAATGTTTTGTTTTTAGAATGTATTACGTTCAAAATATATATGTACCTACTGATTCTAGTAAAATATCATTTAATTTAGATCTTTTCCTCAAAATAAATCAAATGAGTCGCTATTATCCATTGAATTTCAATTAAAAAGCAGTAAAATAATAGTGTAAAATTTCAGAATCATTCAGTAAAAAGCACATAATTCGAAATAATCCTTTTTATCGTCATTAATTTCTGCGTTAACAGTGTATTAAGTCAAAAAGGATATTTTTTACTATACTAAGGGATTTTGAATCAACTAAACTATAAAATGCTATTAAAGCTTTTATTTTACCCACGAAATACCCGAAACATTGGCGATAACTATTACGTAGCATGAGATAATGGTTTTTCCTCATTTCTGTAAAATGATCTTTTTCGACTTAGTGCAGTGTTGATCTGGGCGTGCGATATAGGAGCTTCATTATAAAATTATTTTAATTTAAAAAGGAAAAAGACATCACTAGGTGCATAAAGATGATTAGAAATATCTGTAGCATAATAGTTATTTTTCTTTCACGAATAATAATGGAAGTAAGACACCGTTACGTAACATAATACCACAATTTGCAAGAACTTTGCTGGAGATAAATTAAGTGAGATGTTCATAGTGCTGCCTTTTGTGCGGCGTTGTAAATAATAACATGCTTGCTATTGCACACAAATTACCTCATAAGCTAAAGCCTTCCTGTACGTGTATATTTCGCTGCTTACTGTAAATATGATAAGAAATTTTTATGGTCCCGGAAGATGAACGGCTATTTTACAAAACAGGTAATGTTTTATAATAAGCGCCATCATGGCGGTCGATATCATTTGAGATCAGTCAAGTGCGCAGGACATATTAAAGTGCACTAGTGTGCGCGAAAACACAAGTGCACTCTTTAATCCGACAATGAGGTTATGTACTAGGTTTCCGGCCGCGACTATGTCCATCCACGTTAAGTTGTTTATAGAGTGATACACTACTCTGTTATAGGGAAGTCGGTTGAAAAGTAGCCTATGGCTCAGGCTCAAAATCAGGATCAGTGTACCTATCGAGTTTCATTTTAATCGATTCAGTACTTTTGTCGTGAAAGCACACAGACTGTCAGGCAGAATTATTTCCATGTTTATGCTATTAGTTTGGATATTTACGAACGTTTTTGTACTATGAAGACATAAGCGGTTTTTGGCAGTTTGAAATTATTTAAATTTCTCACACATGAACGAACATAATACATTATTATAAGAGCCGCTGTAAGATGACCGATTTGATACATGTCAGACTGACTGCACTAGTGAGGGACAACGGTAAAATTGCCGAAGCACATAAGTAACAGTTATTTCCACTTTAAACTAAACAAGGTCTAATTAAAACAATTTTTTATTAAAAAACATTTATTTTATTCAGATCCTTCATCATATTTTTAAAAAATACTTGGTAAGTATTACCTATTACGTCACTATGAAAACGTGTCAAACAGCGTAACCTTTTAAAAGCGTAATAAATTTCTTCGTTTTCTTTTTATAATTCAATTATTTTAAGTAATAAAAGACATATAATTAGATAATTAGATGCTATTGACATTTTGAAATAACGTCTTATTTTCAAAAGTTGTTTTTTATGATTCGCCAAATATTAACAAGGATAAATGCAAAATTAAAATAAAAAAGTGTCAAATCGGGCTTTTTAGAACGGCTCTAGTATAGTCGTTGTCACCAAATCTCCGTAGAATGTACCTATGCGAACATGGCCGAATTTATTTAAAAGCCCCACCATTACTGCTAAATTCGGTAACGTGCCTGTTGCGGTAACAGAAAACACAATGGTTTTATAACCAAACATTAACATTGTCCATACTAACGGACTCCTAAAACACCATGGAATCTCACCATAGGAAAGCACCCGAACATTTATTTCCCTTACACAAACACTGACTTAAAAATGAAGTTTAAACAAGCCTTTTACCGTTGAATAAACACAAATCAATTTGGCGTAAAATAAAGCGGTCAAAAATTAAGATGGCGATTGAAATTGTTCCAATGTTATTGTTTCTCTAAATGAAGAGTGTATAAGGGGAGTTGAAAGCTTTTAAGTTTTCTTTCACAACTCATTCGTTGGTATATTTGGTATAATTTGATTGGTTTGTGTGTTAGTGGGGTTTGGGTATTTTTGTTGTTTTTAAGACCAGTTTTAGTTAGAATTTCCGGTATTTAATTTGCGTTAGAATATTGCGGTAGAACGTTATGTAAACTACAACTGTGACAGAAAAGTTAAAGAAATTGTAAAAAATCCTGATTTATATATCCACTTTTAATTCTGATATCCGTAACACATCCGTGCTTAAGCTACTTACCACTTACTCAGATCAATGTATGTTATGTTGCGTAATATTTATTTGCAATATTTGAAATAACTTTCGAGTCTCCCGTGGCAACGATTCCTGTAAAAGAGCTAAATTTATTATTACAAATCATTTATGCATCAAGTATATCGCACACCCAGATCAACACCGTATTATCTCGAAAAATCTCAAAATCCACTTTTTATATATTTGAATACCCGAATACCACTAAGACAGGCTTATTAATGCTTCAAAAATGATCAATAGATGGTGTGCTAACTCTCTATTGGTGATTACGCGCTGTCAGAGTCACGCCGCGAACACTCAACCATTTCCAGTTGCGACTTCCAGCAGCCCGCAGATCTATTATAAAATAGTGAGTTATTTCGTGATAATGCGGTGTTGTTGAAAATAACAATATAATATTTCGTTTTAATTCAGTATTAGTGACGACTCTCCTGCGACTAATTTGATACTAAATAATACTTTATTTGTGACGAAGGTAAGTCAGATTATTTGTATTATTCCAATATGATTTAGTATTGTCCGCAAAAGGTGAAAATCTGTGAAATGATGCACTATTTATGGTAGATATAAATGATGTCCTAGTTCCTTTAAATAATAATTTTAATTACTTCTTTTGACTTTGAATTGTTACATATTTAATAAATTAATAGAAAATTATTCAAATTTGAAATAGTTATTTATAAACAAAGAGATACACATATTTTTTAGATAATACACTGTTGTTGAATTATTTAAATTTGATTCTTTTATTCGCCAGATGATAATGGGTTGTGGTCTCCATTTAGTTCAAAAGGTAATGGAAGCAAGCACAGAAAACCATCTAGTGGCCCAGACGGTATTACAGCGTTGGTACTTCAAATATGTGCAGCGGAGTTGTCTCCAGGGCTCACACGCCTGCACCGCCTCTCTTAAACCTCGGGCATTATGCCCCAGGCTTGGGAGGTAGCAAATGTTCAGCTTGTTCCCAAAAAAAGGGGTCAGGTCTGATCCAGCCTACTATCGGCCCATAGCTATAACCTCAGTATTTGGTAAGGTGTTTGAGAGGATTATTAACGCCCGGCTCATAGGCTAGCTAGAGGATCACTCGCTACTTCATAACCGACTAAACGGTTTTAGGCCAAAACGGTCCACGGGTGATTTTCTAGCGTACGTTTCGCAACTCTGGGGGAGGCTATGGAGAAGCATGGTGTATCTATGGCAGTATCGCTAAAATTTTTGACCGTGTATGACATCGTTCGCTTCGCCAAGCTTCCGGTATACGGTCTGCCACCTCGCTTATACGATTAGATAGCGAGATTTTTGGTAGGTTGCAGGATTCGTATCCTTTGAGACGGACGCACTTCTTGTCTTTATCCCATAAATTCTGGTGTACCTCAAGGTTCCGTCCTGTCACCGACTTTGTAACTGCTGCATATCAATAAAATATGATTGTAACTAGGCAATATCCATTGCTATGCGGATGACAGCACTGTCCACACACGATTTTGGAAGACGTGGGTTAAAAGTTAAAGCAGACTGAAACTGAGGAAAAGAGGAACCTTCTTGTCGCCGAGCTTGACGGGGTCTTGGACCGCATTTCAGAATGGAGTGCATGCAATCTTGAACCAAGAAGACACATAAGACACAGGTGTGTGTATATTCTGGTAAAGTGTCTCCTTTCCTTACCAAAACAGGATAGCCTAAGCATCCTTGGCATCGATGTTCACCGTGACCTGTACCGGCGGGAAAACATCGAGAACGTCATCAGAACAGCCTCCCGCAAACTGGAGACCCTGAACAGAGTACGGCGATTTTACTGGGATGGTGCCGCAAAATACTCACAACAAACTACTACAACATCAAATATGACCACAACTTCTGCCAATGACACCTCTCCACCAGAAAGCGAACCCAAGTTAACTAAAAAGAGAATACGAAACCCTCCTGGCTGGAAGTTAAGATAGCTAAAACATTTCTGAATACAAGAAAAGATTTTAAGTAATATTTTGAATATGTAAGCTGCACAGTGTTAAATATTTTTTTTTTGTTACCAAATTTTATAAAAATGTTTTGTTTTTAGAATTTATTACGTTCAAAATATATATGTACCTACTGATTCTAGTAAAATATCATTTAATTCCTAATCTTTTCCTGAAAATAAATCAAATGAGTCGCTATAATCCATTGAATTTCAATTAAAAAGCAGTAGAATAATAGTGTATTATTTCAGAAAAATTCAGTAAAAAGCACATAATTCGAAATAATCCTTTTTATCGTCATTAATTTCTGCCTCAACAGTGTATTAAGTCAAAAAATGATATTTTTTACTATACTTAAGGATTTTGAATCAACTAAACTATAAAATGCTATTAAAGATATTATTTTACACACGAAATACCCGAAACATTGGCGATAACTATTATATAGCATGAGATAATGGTTTTTCCTCATTTCTGTAAAATGATCTTTTTCGACTTAGTGCAGTGTTGATCTGGGCGTGCGATATAGGAGCTTCATTATAAAATTATTTTAATTTAAAAAGGAAAAAGACATCACTAGGTGCATAAAGATGATTAGAAATATCTGTAGCATAATAGTTGTTTTTCTTTCACGAATAATGGAAGTAAGACACCGTTACGTAACATAATACCACAATTTGCAAGAACTTTGCTGGAGATAAATTAAGTGAGATGTTCATAGTGCTGCCTTTTGTGCGGCGTTGTAAATAATAACATGCTAGCTATTGCACACAAATTACCTCATAAGCTAAAGCCTTCCTGTACGTGTATACGTCGCTGCTTACTGTAAATATGATAAGAAATTTTTATGGTCCCGGAAGATGAACGGCTATTTTACAAAACAGGTAATGTTTTATAATAAGCGCCATCATGGCGGTCGATATCATTTGAGATCAGTCAAGTGCGCAGGACATATTAAAGTGCACTCTTTAATCCGACAATAAGGGTATGTACTAGGTTTCCGGCCGCGTCTACGTCCATCCACGTTAAGTTGTTTATAGAGTGATACACTACTCTGTTATAGGGAAGTCGGTTGAAAAGTAGCCTATGGCTCAGGCTCAAAACTATCAGTGTACCTATCGAGTTTCATTTTAATCGATTTAGTACTTTTGTCGTGAAAGCACACAGACTGTCAGGCAGAATTATTTCCGTGTTTATGCTATTAGTTTGGATATTTACGAACGTTTTTGTACTATGAAGACATAAGCGGTTTTTGGCAGTTTGAAATTATTTCAATTTCTCACACATGAACGAACATAATACATTATTATAAGAGCCGCTGTAAGATGACCGATTTGATACATGTCAGACTGACTGCACTAGTGAGGACAACGGTAAAATTGCCGAAGCACATAAGTAACAGTTATTTCCACTTTAAACTAAACAAGGTCTAATTAAAACAATTTTTTATTAAAAAACATTTATTTTATTCAGATCCTTCATCATATTTTTAAAAAATACTTGGTAAGTATTACCTATTACGTCACTATGAAAACGTGTCAAACAGCGTAACCTTTTAAAAGCGTAATAAATTTCTTCGTTTTCTTTTATAATTCAATTATTTTAAGTAATAAAAGACATATAATTAGATAATTAGATGCTATTGACATTTTGAAATAACGTCTTATTTTCAAAAGTTGTTTTTTATGATTCGCCAAATATTAACAAGGATAAATGCAAAATATAAAATAAAAAGTGTCAAATCGGGCCTCTTAGAACGGCTCTAGTATAGTCGTTGTCACCAAATCTCCGTAGAATGTAACCGTTTTAACATGGCCGAATTTATTTAAAAGCCCCACCATTACTGCTAAATTCGGTAACGTGCCTGTTGCGGTAACAGAAAACACAATGGTTTTATAACCAAACATTAACATTGTCCATACTAACGGACTCCTAAAACACCATGGAATCTCACCATAGGAAAGCACCCGAACATTTATTTCCCTTACACAAACACTGACTTAAAAATGAAGTTTAAACAAGCCTTTTACCGTTGAATAAACACAAATCAATTTGGCGTAAAATAAAGCGGTCAAAAATTAAGATGGCGATTGAAATTGTTCCAATGTTATTGTTTCTCTAAATGAAGAGTGTATAAGGGGAGTTGAAAGCTTTTAAGTTTTCTTTCACAACTCATTCGTTGGTACATTTGGTATAATTTAATTGGTTTGTGTGTTAATGGGTTTTGGGTATTTTTGTTGGTTTCAAGACCAGTTTCAGTTAGTATTTCCGGTATTTAACTTGCGTTAGAATATTGCGGTAGAACGTGTAAACTACAACTGTGACAGAAAAGTTAAATATGACTTTTTTTCTTTTGCTTTTAAAGTTTCCAAAAAAACTTATTTTAATGCCATTTCCCATAACATGCCGGTAGAAAGCAAATGTATATTGTAGAGAGTTGAACCAAAAATACACACATGAAGACCTATAGATACTTTCCATGTGGACGAAAACAATCGAATTACAAATCTACACAGAAAAAAAGGTAATTACTCTCAATACAAAAAAATCAGGCGTCAAATTATCATACAAAATTACCCCTTTAGCGAACACCCGCCACTGTAGAATCAACAACAAATCCCTATTAAATTGCAACCAAACGCCCCTTGGAATGAGTAAAAAAATTGTAAAAAAAATGTAAAAAAATATACCCAGTTGGGTCTCAAATTAGCAAGCATTTGGGGTTGTCTTTTGTTGCCGAATGAATTCGACGCCGGTTTACTAGCAAT
Organism: Maruca vitrata; assembly: GCA_039566165.1. Taxonomy (NCBI): domain Eukaryota; kingdom Metazoa; phylum Arthropoda; class Insecta; order Lepidoptera; family Crambidae; genus Maruca; species Maruca vitrata. The sequence goes on from CM076920.1 coordinate 1,201,753, forward strand.
GTCGGGAGGACATCCCTAAAACTATTCTTTGGCGCGACTGGACGTAGTTTGAGATAGGGTTGGGAAACGTATCGATGACATCGATATCGATTCTATGATTTTTTCGTCAATCAAATAAAAATATCCTTGTTGTATGTATGTAGACAACATGAACAAGATGTTTTGTCTTACATGTGATTGTGAACTAAATTCCTACCAAGGTAAGCTTTTGTTAACTTAGTAATTAAAATAGTTAATGATGATTTTAGACTCCTTTTTTTAACAATTTGATTTTTTTGCATGAGATTTTATGAAGTTCTTAATTATTTTCAATGGTCATGGAGAAGACAATACTTTCTGCAGTTTAGTATCTAGCTGGTGCATTCTTAATGTGCTGATTATTAGATATTTTGTACAATAAGTAATATCATAGATCGAAAAATAGCACATATATTTCACAACCTTTATTATGCATAAAACAAAAAAATACATAATCTTCTTCTTTTCGTGTCGATGGCATAACACTTTAAAATAAGAGCTTGCTGGCCACTCGCCCATCAGCTCATTCTCCGTGCAGGAGTAGGAACTGTCTATTAATAGTTTCTTGCTTAAATTAGTCTCATAAATCATATTATTTATTTAAAATAAAAAAATATTATCCTATGAGGAAATTTAGAGACTGACAAGTAAAATATTAAATTTTTTTTTTCATATAAGAATGAAAAATTTACAATTCTAAGAGCAATCATCGACAACTAAGCCCATCACTACGGAACGCACGGTGGGGATGAGCCAAATTGATTTTAACACAATAACGAGCGGGCTGAATGGGCGACCCCTATTTGTAGCTGCGATGACACGCCGGCGATCCATCATCCGCGCTTTTATCCGTGCGTCACCGCCCTTAAGTCTACGACGCAATTAAAATGTATCGATATCGAATGCACGCGGCATCACTATGTCTCATTAACTTACGCGAATTTTCATGCCTTTATATCGAATGCACGCGGCATCACTATGTGTCATTAACGTACGCGAATGTTTCTTCAAGCTTCAAGCCTTTTGAGCGATTGTTCTGAATCAAGATAAGAAGTGAAGATGATGAGGCTACTCCAAGCCATCATCGTAAGAATAACAATAAATAAAAAATTATATGTAACTTTATAATAATAATAAAAATATAGCCCTTTAATCCGAAGATTATATGTGCCTCAGTTCAGCGTGTCTTTTGACATAGGCCTCCTCCAACTGCTTCCATTGCACTCTGTCAGTTGCTACTGTGGTCCAGAATGGTCCTAAGGCTAATCGAAAGTCGTCTTCCCATCTTCTTGTTGGACGTCCCCGTTGTCTGATTCTGTCTCTTGGGTACTAGAGTGCTACCTGTCTACTTAGACACAGATACAGATCAGATTTTTTTCCTAACTAAGTAGTTAGAAAAAAAATCTGAATTAAGTTTACCTGTAAGCTTAAAGCTTTTTTCTGGACTAGTCTTCGTCAATGATCTTCACAACCATCGGTCATGTAACGACTTCAATCAAAATCTCAGAACAGAGTGTCAATCCAAGATCTACTGACGTTGAAGTAGTTTTAGGATTGTATAAAGTCGATTGTAGGAAGTCAAAATATAAGTTTAAATAATAAAGTTGCAATACGAACAGTGAAATAACATGCTAGTTTCTCGGCACAACATTACAAAGTCCTGTTTAACGCAATTATTTTAAGATTGCATATGTTATATTTCCTACTTAATTTACACTGTTTAGAGGTTATTATTTTATTTTACATCTAAGTTTTATGTAAGTGATGTAATATAATGTCTTAATAAAAAAAAGGTCTTTAAAACTTTATTCGGCACTTGGCAAAAATTTGAAATAATTCTTTGTTTAACAGAATGCAAGAGTCGATCACGTGAAAGCACCGTAATATTATTATATAAAATGTTGTAAATTTTGAACTGGACAGAGACCCGGCTAACCAAAACACAATGCAATATAGCCCAGTAATGTTAACGTAAAAATAATGAGCAATTTTAGTGCTTTTTTTTTGTACAAACGTGACTACACAGGGCTGCGTCCGCTATTCAATGAAATCGCCCTAACATCTGGTCACCAGCCCACTAACCAATAATCATCCTTGCTGCTAACTTAATAAAGATCAAACTTTCTTCATCACAAAAAATGAAAAGTGAATGCAAAAATTAACCTTATTGCAAAACGTTAAGGCAGTATCTCAATACAACGCCGATTCTATCGAAAACTGATGACAGAATCGATACAAAATCTGATACGACAAACACAATGATTATTCTCAGAAATGATTAAAATTGTAGCATTATAAAGGGTCTTTTATAATGGGTCTTGTATGGGGCGCCATACAAAATGCAAGGTAATTACGTAACCTCGGTCCAGGGGACCGGGCACAAATAGTTACATTACAATTGTGAACGCCAAATTATTGCAATTTGCTATATATTTCACAAAGGGGTGGGAGGTCAGGAATCGCGATTTTTAACTGTCACGGCCAAGTATTTCATTTTTATGTCTGTATTTGACATTTTAAAAAAGTGAGGTCGTTTTTAAAATCTCGATATTGCCGTACCAACTGACAGGACCAAACACCATTAAAATTGTGTCGTTTGACTTGTGAATTGTGTATTTTTCCTCGATACAACAAAAACAGATGTAATCGGTGGATTTAATCAGTCTCTTAATAATTTTATGTTTGGGGTTAGTTGCGTTATTCTGCAGTTGCGATTTCACCCGAATATTTTGTTTTAAGACCAGTTGTGATTTTCGGGTAAAACTGCAACTGGTCGATTTCGGGTGAAATCGCAACTAACCCGCTGATTTTAAAAATGGAATCTCCAGCCATTGGGACTGTGACCTATGAACTATAAGTACTCTTTTGAAATACGTTTATTCTTCCATCGACTCAAAAATTCAGTCAGGGGATACCGGTTACAACTGTCTGTCCGGTGGTTGGTGAACGGTATACGGGTTGGCGACTCCTCGAGCTACTATCGACTCAGTCCAAATCATCCGAGGCGATAGTATCCTTCCTCCCTTTTCCTTCCCTGTCATATATCCTTGCTACTCGCGGGAACGCAATGACCTTGTTAAAACAATGCGCAAGGCAGAATGGCGGCCACGTGGTCCAGAATCCGTCACGTCACGTTACCCACAGAGGTGAAAAGTGGATCGCTGGAAGTGATCTCTGCCTACCCCTCTCGGAAAAAGGCGTGATTTTATGTATCTATGTATGACTCAAAAAAAAGGAAGAAGAATAATTAAGTTAATAACTGGTTAACTGTCCGAGAAGTACACACATTAGAAACTGAATAGTCTGTTACTGTTATTGGGCTGTGGGTCCGTAAACCTGCTAGTTTATTATCAATCCTAAAGTAACTTCGAAAGTAAATACAATGACAAATATACTTGAATGTTTTCGCAATTTCAACGATGCAAAATTATTAATTTCTAAAAATACAAATTTTACACAGGCTTTGAAATCATGAAAACTTCAGTATCCGCGGTTAACAACAGTTCAATGTAAACACTTATAAAACTAGGTCATCAAAGTCCACTGTCACTCCTCCCAAAACCAATATTGCATAATTTAAACTCGCCCAGTCCCATAATCCGTACGCAACTATGAAAACAAACTGTCGTACTAATCTAATTAAACAAACGGCGGATTAATGGAGTGACAATAATCTTATGGCATCACGTCCACGGGGCTTAATCCTGAATCTAATCAGCATCGTGTACCCTTGTAAACTATCCTTTGTATCTGGGTACGGTCTCACAGACAGGGGTATCCCTATGCTTTGTATCTGGGCTGGGTCTCACAGACCGACATATTCTAGTACTGTCTCTTGGATCAGTTTTAAAGGTTGTTGTGCTGGCCCTTGGTCAATCCCATACATTTTGTTCTTTTCGAACTTCGTTATCGTTTCGATATTTTTACTTTGTCTAAGCCCCCAGGTGCCTTAAAGATTTCGGAGAAAGTTGGTTTATATTGGTATTTAGTTTAGGAGCTTTTAGTGGTGCTCCTGTCTCATGCCAAGAAGTGTTGATTTGGTCCTCATCCGTGAAAAATATTTGAGTGATGAACCCATCTACAACACCTATTTTATCTTTACCTAAACGGGTGTCATCATCAGCCCATTCCTGTCCACTGCTGGACATAGGCCTGCCAAAAAACGGGTTTGTATTTATGAAATCCAGTACGTAACTGGTTAGTTATATTTATATATTCCTTGCAATTTTTTTATACCCGTTACACTAATGCTTTAACTTCATAAAAGAGTCTGCTACCTAAAAAAGTCGAAAAATAAATTCCACAAAACTTTAACCGATAAGTCTCTTTTCTAAATCTCGCTAACCCAAATACTAGGAAATGTCTTCGCCTAAGCCGGGCCCGTCTAATTAAACAGAACGGTGAATTAATGGAGTGACAATAATCTTATAGCATCGCGTCCGATGGGGCAGGGGATAATCCTGAATTTAATCAGCAGTCTACCGCAACCCTTATAAAATGGAGCTGTATCGACCATTGGCACAGTTCATGAAGGGACAGTGTGAAATTTGAAAGAAATGTTACTTCGAAATACAAAAATTGTCGATATAGTAACATTGCTCATACTTGACACATTGGAAATGATTCGTGATGTTTGCAATCGTATATTATTGGTTATTCTTGAAACTTGGAAACTTGGAACTTGGTAAGATTCCAGTGTGCGGTCGTAGAATCAACATAATATTGTCATATGGTAGATTTTATTGTTTGTAAATTTAAAGTTCATTAAAAATAATAAATATTCTATTGAATGTCGTGTCTCCATACAAAACTGTTACAAAAGTACTTCTAGGTATTATTGATCAACATTTGTGATTTGAAGCATACTTTTTGTCTTAAAAGATACAAATAGAAGTATGTTCTTTATTTTTAGAGCTTGTTATAAACATAATATTGTTTTCACTGTTATATTTACTTAACTGTGCAATGATCAGCAATGGCTGATATGAAGACGGCCTCGGAATGAAATCGAAGTAGGCCACGATAAATATTATTATGGAAACCTATTGAAAGTAATCAAATTATTACTTAATCCACAAAAATGTCGGTTCAATCCCTTTCTTAACCATATATACTCGTATCTTTACAACAAAATTGAAGTGTATGTTTGTAATATTAAAATAACGACTTTTTACTAAATGGATATTATTCTTTATCGGATAACAAAAACACAACTAAAGGATTTCTTATACCAAAAAGTTAAGTACAAAGTTAGTTACATTTAAATATTTTATTTTATTATTATTACATTTAATACATTGAACTTTACCTAAACTTCTCTTCAACACGTCACCGTCTCCACACCATAGAAGTAATCAAAAAGCCAATATCAAAATACCTCCTACCTTATTCATAGCTAAAAGAGGGTATAAGAGGATTTTCCACAACAAATTGATACCTCGCACACATCCAATCATATGCCGCCCTTTCAACATTGCATTTCGTATATTGGTTCCTTTATTAATTCCAGTAATATGTAGGGGACGGCTAATTTCTCCAGAACCCCGCATTATAATACTTGGTAGGCTCTGTCTTATTTAATCAGAATGGTTATTTGATACCGTATTGGATATCTGTCATGTGACTTTGGTGGCTTGACGATAGGATGTTTCATCAAAATTATTTGAATGAGGTACTTGCTGCATTTATTTTAATTGAAGCATAGAATAGTTTTGGCATAAGAGTTCCTAAGTTTTATTGCAGTGTTCCATAAGAAAACTGAATATGTGCGGAATATTTACCATGTTGTTTGATTTTAATGAGATCCCGATATTTCGGCATTGTTGCAAGCGCACTGCGCACTGGGCACTGTCAAAATTATGTTTAAAGTTATCTTATACTAGCTTTCCACCCGCGACTTCGTCCGCGTAGAGACGTTTAACGGGTAAAAATTTACTTTCTTATAGCGCAGTCGGTTAAAAAGTAGCCTATAACCTTTTCTAGGCTTTGGACTATATCTGTACCAAATTTCATTTAAATCGGTCCAGTACTCTATGCGTGAAAGCGTAACAGACAGACAGAGTTACTTTCGGATTTATAATATTAGTAAGGATTAATAAGATCCTAGGTAAGGATTGATCTAAGGTATTTTATGTATTATATTTCTGACAGCCTGCAAGATGCTCCATATATTAATCAACAATAGCGTTCAACAACCTCACACCACTCTTCAGACTGTCAAAACTAAACCAACATACAAATTAGGGAATGTCAACCAAAAACGTGCGTATTAAGATTATCGCGTCAAAAACAAAGCAACCTTTTGACAACAGACACCGAGTCGTTGAGGCGGAGTTGACGACAGTTGTTAGTTGTGACCGCACGCAACTCGGATTATGATATCGACGGAGATGCTCATTTACCTCTTAGGGCGAATGTACACTCGACAAAGTTCCTGGTCGACCACTTATATAAGAAGAAAATTGGCGCTTACACGTCTCTATCATAGCAGGCCCCGCAATAGAAATAGCAAAACGTAATTTTAACTGACAAATTTAAATTGGGACGCATATTGCAACTGGAATGCGTAAACAAAGGGTAATTCTCACAAAATATCGAAATCTTATACGTAACTATGTTGAGTACAACTTTTATAGGATCTACGTAATATTTTCTTTTAGAAATACCACTGATTAAATTGAAATTTTGATTGTAAATATGTCCTAGCTGCCAGGAAATATGGGATAAATAATAATACACCCGTTAGTTAGTATGTACATATAATATAGTATATTATTTATGGATTTATTCTTTTTGGAGCGAATATACGAATATCTGTGACAAGTAAAATACTCTCTAGTCTATACTCACCCTTAGATTCCGGAAGTTGAGAATTAAAAGGAATTCTGTAAAATATATGTACATAGAAACCGGGAGATGAGGAAATCCTTTTTGAAGTTAGATTACAAATAAGTTTTGATGTTGACTTCTTATATCCTGCCACGTGGATCGAGTATTGTCAAATATCTACTTATGTGTCGCTTTAAATAAGTGGTTTCAAATTAAAAGCTCACAAAAATTAAAAAAAAATAAGAACTTTGCGAAATTGAGACCAAACTTGAACTTACATATTCTAATGCTTTAGTTAGTGGGATTAGAACTAATCAGAATTTACCTCACTCATTTTGTTGTTTCTACCCAGGCGTTACTTAATGTTATCAAGAAGGAGTTATTTACCTATTTCTGTGATATGTATCCAATCAAAAACATAAATGTAAAATGAGAGCCAAGTTCAATATTATGATAATTGCCTTGGTTGTTGACTTCAACCACAAAAGAAGTGAGATCTAAATGGGTGCCAAGTTCAATGGTCAACCCAGAAATTTATTTATAAGTAACACTATAACATACCTATCATATCTTCTTATAACATAAGATAATGTATGGTGGTAGCCTATGAAGGTCTGTCTTGGCTAGTTTCTATAAACCTACCAACGTATTATTATGTTCGCTCGCTAGTTTCTACCAACAATCCAAATTTTCGGTATTATAAAATAAAAACCGACTAATTCTTGTAAGCTTAGAACTTGCGACGGCTATAATTCATATATGAAAACTAGCCAAGACAGACCTTCATAGGCTACCACCATACATTATCTTATGTTATAAGAAGATATGATAGGTATGTTATAGTGTTACTTATAAATAAATTTCTGGGTTGACCATTGAACTTGGCACCCATTTAGATCTCACTTCTTTTGTCGTTGAAGTCAACAACCAAGGCAATTATCATAATATTGAACTTGGCTCTCATTTTACATTTATGTTTTTGATTGGATATCATTACTTTTTGTAGAAAAGTATATATCATCGTAACGCCGTGGGTCCTTTGAAAAGGACAATTTCAAAACTAAAACTAAACTTTATGTAGGTACCTACCCTAAGTAATAAATATGAAAACATATAATTATTAAAAAATTGCCAGTGTTATATTTATTCCTTTGTATTCATGTAATTACCTATCTGCATACCAAATTTTAACTCTCTAGGTCATTTGGAACTGGGTTAGAATTTTGATCTGTCAGTCAGTCAATGATAAAAATGAGGATTTTTGGACATTAATATCTAAATAACTGTTTGAGATAAGCTTATGAAATTTAGAACACATATTTATCTCGCAAGTCACAATATATGAGCCAAATTTGAGACGTTTATGTGAAATAGTTTTTGATTTATGAGGGGTTCAAAAGTGGTACCAAATGGTTCGTGTAATATTACACACGGTGCGGCTCGCCAGTTCTGTTTCTTGAACTTGGCTTGACACGCTACCGCGTGTCTAGATGTTTATTTACTCGGTGAAAAACTGAAACTGAAAAATATTCTACACTGAGCTTATACTTAGCATAGGTAACACGGAGTTGGACATACATTGACAGGACGGCGAAAGAAAATGAATAAACACTCTTCTGCTTTTAGTACGTCCGATTTATATGGCTAAACTTTCTACATACTTCAATGGTGTAATCACCATCATCATCATCATCAGCATCAGCCCATCCCTGTCCACTGTTGGATATAAGCCTCCCCAAATGCACGCCACTTCTGTCTTTCTTCGGTAGTGTAATATCGGTAGGAACTTTATTATATTCCGTAATTTTTATAAAAAAAAAACTTCCCAAAAAACGGTCCCTATTTCTTATAACACGCGATAATGGTTCACATATACATATATTGTGCACCAAAAAACACATGTATGTAACTCCCGAATAATGAAGAAGGATGTGCCAGTAGTAGGACTCGATTTATGCGTTTCGGAACGAAGGTTAATTAGCGTGAAGGCAGCCCATTCACGGTACGACATAGGCTAGACTGAGCTTGCCCGACTAATCGCAAATGCATCCTATTAGGTATTTTTATAACTTTGGTTTTACACATGTTAAGGGTCTAAGTGTTTACAAATGTTTTATTTGTGACTTTGAAAAAGGACGTTCACAGCTTGACTTGGATGTTTGCTCGTTTGGATCAATCTATGTTGATGCATTTTTCATAAAAGTATTGTTATATTTAGGATTAATAAAAAAACACCTCTGGGGTACAACATGTGATTTTGCGGGGGTGATAATGAGCAAAGCACGTTCTTGTCTCTAACAACGAATATCAAATTTACAATCTGACTGAAATCAGCGACCCTAGTTTGGTCATAATACTCATAATAGTAACAGAGCACAAAAAGGTTCGTAACCACTGTTCTAAAGCTTCATTGTATAAGAATAGGTAAAAAGATACACCGATGATGCTTACATTAATTGTTCTCTATGAATTTGTTTACCAAATAACTAAAGATATAATAATCGAATCTTAGTTCTATTAAAAAATAAAGTCGTCCCGTGAATGGCCCGAACGCCGCACGTCGCAAGAGTTTTTGCCCGCGTTTTAACGAAATTTATCGTTTTCCTTTTTTCCCCGTATCCCGGGCATTTGTTCCTTTGCGTCAGGTCAGTGCATTTGTTCCCGGTTCGACTAATGCTTCACTTTTTACCGTTTCAGGTACGTACGTGTGGATTTTAGAGGTTCACCCGAGGTATGATTGCTTGGTTACGTTTTGTTTTATTTTGCGGTCTAATTAGGAGATTTCTTCTGTTCTTGTATTTTTTCTTTTCGTTTTGCTTTGAGTATTGTTTCGCATCCTGGTGTTTTAAAGGAATAATATTAATTATGGTAAGTGAAAGGAAAACACTAACTAGGAAGTCGCAAAACATTCATGGTCATCTTTTTTTCAATGAAAGTAATTCTAGCTTCTTTAAGTCCTGAAGGAACTTAGAACCCTTAGATATTAAATTCATTTGCTGGTAAGTTATCTATTTTTAATTTGTCTTCACAAAGTTTTTGACAAAATCATACAGCCATAAAAAATTATAGGTACTTGAAAAAAAAAGCTGAAAGCAGATTGTGTATTCAAGGATTAGGGAAGAGTTATATATTCATTTCCTGTTTATATTAATTGCTTTCTATAATTACCTATCATGTTGAGCACCGTAAGTGAAAAAAAAATGGGAATAAGGCGTATTCTATGTATGTATGAGCAGTAAGTTATTTTCATGATTAAGTTTACTTTTGCTACTTTTCTTCGTTGATGGATACTCATCATCATCATCATCATCAGCCCATATACGTCTCCACTGTTGGGGCACGGGCCTACCCTAAACTAGGAGCGATCAGGCCGCGAGTCTACCACGCTAGCCAAGTGCGGGTTGGTCGACAACACAACCTTAGAATTTCTTCGTAGTTGTGCAGGTTTCCTCACGATGTTTTTATTCACCGTTAAAGCGTCGAATAATCGTACATTTCAAATTTGAAAACATAGTGTTACGTGGCGGGGTTTAAACTGGCGACCTCTCGACGCTTCTATGATCGATACTACAAGCGCAATATGTTAGTCCTCCTCTCAGAGGCGTCAACACTGCAACAACGCATTTTTCGCGTGTCAAAGCCAAAAAAAAACTACCGCTCAGTCTACAGATTGCCCCATCCATCACCGGGGGAGCAATAGTGTGATACACAAACTTTCATAATCGCATTATTCATAATTTGTCGCGCGATTTCACGGAGTAGTGATGTGGCGGTCGATACTTTCGATTGAGAGTTCGCGAACCGATACCGAACATTGGGAAAATAGATAATATCCTGGTATAAACCAAGATAAGCATAAACAAAAGATAACTCTGTGTGATTCAATAACGTGTAGCATACCAAACTAGTATGGCAACATACCGCACACCTACATCTATACTAAGACAACTCAAAATTTGTCAATTTTGAGTTATACTTGTATTCGAATGTTAGGTAATCGTAGGCAACTATCCATGATGACAGGTTCAATAAATAGTTCGAAAATAAATATCTAGGTGCCGCTAACTTACTTTTGTTGAGTCAAAGTTGGTCACTTCTCTTCCACCTAAACAAGTATATTATTAGTTGGCCTTCACTAGTCATGAAGAATGCATATATTATTCAAACGAAAACGCAGATATTTCGAATTATTACAGTTTTGGTGGAAAAATGTTATTTATTTAGTGAGTTAATTAGAGTTGTAACGGTGTTGCTTACCTAACGGTGTTGTTCTGCCATACGTTTTAAAGGATATTTAGACTTGTTCCAGTTTTGTTGAATAAGGTATGTAAACAATTAGTTACTATTTTGATTTGACTTGGTTTTGGTGGATCAACATGTAAATTACTAGTTGTCCTACTATTGTTGAAACAGATTTATTTTAATGCTTTTTTATAGATAAAATGCTTTTTTACATAACGGCGCATAAAGATTGTGGTCAGCATTATGAATTGTTTGTTTATAATACAGTGTTATATACAAAGCTATTACCGTTTTGCAATAAAAGATTTTTTTTGACTTAGCCTACTATTGCGGGAATCATTATAACTTACAACGAATGTTTTTTTTAATTTTCAGATAAACATCAAGTGAGGCCGTTTTTTAGTCGAAATTATCAATAAAGATATAAAAAACTTATCACCAACTACTGTAGAAAACTCAACCACAACTGCTAATGTAGAAGTACAAAAAAGTTAAGAAAATATTCTCATGAATACTTCTTGTGTGACGACTGAGCCAGGCCATAGCGGGCCAAATGAAGATGATTTTCAATGTTATCAAGAAGAGAAAAAGAAGAAAGATGAGGTTACGAAGAGAATCGGCATTGAAAGCTAATGTTAGTAAAACCTAGAGGCCTCATAGCAAAACATGCTTCCCACAGATTTATGTCGATACTTATTTTAGGAACGTTTTGTCGTGCCTTTAAGAACTTGTAAACTTTATATTTAATTCAAAGTCAATATTCCTTTATTTATATAGGCATTTACACGCACTTAAAAATCGTCTGTATATCAAATAAATAAGTAATAGATGAGAGTGCCAATTCCTTGATAGCTGGACCAAATCGTCTATCTCTTTTTGGGCCTACCTCTTCGGCGAAAACCGTCTTCCGGTACCCTTTGTGTAACGATTTTGGCCCATCTGTCGTCTTTCATCCTGCACTCATGGCCTGCCCACTGCTACTTAAACTTCGCAGTCTTAACCCCAACTTCAGCGATACCAGTCTGGGAGCGGATGGTGGTATTTCTTATTTTGTGTACTAACTTAATACCTAAAATACTCCGCTCCATAGCCCTTTGGCAAACCTTGAGCTTGGACTTCTGACAAGCCCAGGCCTTGAATAGAGACCTGTGGACCAGTTTGGAGGAAAACTTTGCCCAGCATTAGGATGACACGGGTTATTAATTATTGGATTCTACCGAGATGACGCCGGCACGAAACTCTTTTTAACTGATTATCACATAACATTGCCGGAAATTAACCATGTCATACGGTTTGAGTATGTCACAGTAGAAAAGAGAAACTGGAAATACTAATACTTATATTACTATTAATAAAAAAAGGCAAGCTTGAAAAGTCCAGGGCCCAGTAGCACCTTTTAAGAATATGTAATGACTATTCGAGCTAATTTAACCTTATAGAAATTAGAAAAGTGATAATTTGATCAAAGAATTTGATTGTTAAAACGCAAATTTATATTTATATAGTGGTTAAGTAACAAATAGCTTGTTCTAAACTTATCGGGAAATTGTGAGACATAGCTAGTTCTTGTTCAACTTTAAAAGGCCTTTTTTATGAGAGAAGAATAATATCTCAACTTTTTGTTTCTATATAATTTTGGAGCTTACTTTTTTAGTCGTTTGTGTCTTATTTTATTAATGTATCATTAATAATTATTGTGGTATACTCTTTTAGCGCACTTTTGTTGGAATATTTTTTGTATAATTCTTGAACTTATATAAGAAACAACTCAAAATGATTCAATAAAACTGTGTCAAGTCAAAATGGTGTATTATTTTTATGTGTAACCACCGCCCAATAGCATAACAACTCAAAAAATGGCAATTATTGATAAAAAGCATTAATTTTTAGGCTCAGTATATACACAGTGATGTTTTACCAGCCATTTATTATCTAAAATAAAAATAATATGTTTACCTTCCGTAACAAAAAAAAGAGATAGACATTTTTTTCTTCTCCTGAAAATTTATCATTTTTGAGTTGTCTTAGTTTTGATCTAGGTGTGCGATATTTAGCAGTGGTTAATAAATAGACTAACATTGCAATGGCACGAATTGTTCATTTTCGTATTGCTAATAATTTCTGCATTTTAAAATCTTCAAATCGATAAGTTGAATAATAATAACGTAAAGCTGATTTATAAACATTACACACCGACATAATTCAGTAGAGACTTTTCTTGTTTCTCTCAAACTCCACTACTAAGTTTGAAATTTTAATAACTTATAAGCACAGATCAGCATTTTCAAAGACATTTTTCTGTAAATGTTACAACTAAGTGTATTAAACATATTTTTATGCATAACCAAGCCATTCGCGCATCACTAGTAAAGGCATAAACTCATACTATTCATTACTCGATCGATCAATCACCACAGCCGAATGTTTTAAATGAAACCGGTGATTAGGGCCAGTATCGGGACATCGGGCGTCACTGCCTCGTCGTGCCGAAGACCTATAGGGGCCAAGAGTCCTCATATTGGAATATTTGATATTGCTTCTTTAGAGGTTTCCTAGAATTTCTTGTCTCCATGAATTATGCTAAATGATTGATGAAAAATTCTGAATAAAACTTACTCGTGGATTGACTTATTTATAAACGGTATCTTATTTGAAAGGTAGGAGTTTAAGTTCAAGTTTTAGGATGAATATTCATAGTTATTTCAACTTCTTATCGAGTCAGTCATACATATGACTCGATAGCGCATTGGATAGTGCCACTGTCTCATGCACCAAGAGTCTTTGGTTCGATTCCCACTCGGGACCATATATTTATGTGAATAACAGTGGTGTTTGTTATTGAATATATTTAAGTATTTTTGTTTGTGATGTCCGTAACACAAATGCTTAAGCAATTTACTTTGTAGTCGTAACAACGTTGATGTTATATGAAAGTTATTTATTTTATTCCATAGTGTTATACAAAACATAAATATTTAATGTGCGAGTATGTAGCTCACTCTGCTTTTCCAGAAAAGTTATAAGTGCATCATACATATTTGCGTGAAGTTTTTTAAGTGCGTTAGTGTAGGGTTCAAATCAGAAAACGATGGCAACTACTAAATGACGTACGTATGACTTCGTCATCGAAGTGACAGTCATGTCACAAAACGGTATCGAAAGGCAAGTGACGGCGGTTTGTTTTGCTTGTCAATGTCGCTAGAGTGGTTTGGATTGTCATAATCGTTATTACGAGTAAGGTTCAATCAGACATCTTTGAACAGACTCATTCTGGGTCGGATCTGTAGTAAGTTAGCTGAATCCTTATCATCATTATGGCTAGACCCCCTCCAACTATACATGCATAAATAACAAATTGTTATAATAAATAACTTATATATAGATTTATCGAGGACTCTATATAAACTGTACTTGATTTGGTTACTAACAGTTTTGAAAATGACAACTTTTTTCAGAAAAAGAAAAAACTACAAAACAACCACAAAATTACGAAACCATCTAACGGTTAACAGTGAACGGTAGTGCCCAACAAATCCCGCCTATTGGATGCTCATTAAGCAAGCACCCGACAGGCGGGCTCCTTACAAAATAGTCATGTTGCTAACGCCGACTTACCACAATATTTTTCAAAGTTTAGTTTCCACGGAAAAACCAGGGATGCCAAAACAAGGGTCTAAAAGGTTTAACGTCGGCAAAGGGTTCGTTGCAGATCATTTATAACTCGCGTTGACGGGATAAGAAATTCCAGCCTGTTTTATCCTATCTAAGTATTCTGTACTTGACGAAGAGTTAGACGCAAAGAAATTGAGATTGTAAGCTTCAAGGGAATGAGTTGAAATTGGTTTGGCAGTTGGAGAGTCATCTTTTAAACGTTTGGAGTAGACGTTTTGAGCGTTTAACACGCACGGGTATAGGCAAACACTAATAAGGAAACGGGTAATCCATCAAGTCTCACTTTTTTCCCTTGGTCCTATGGATTTGGGCCGTGTGCGGTTCGGTAATCGCCCGGGTTGTCTGTACGTACGTGTTTTTGTAAGGTGCTTCGGGACTTGTCAATCAAAAAAGTTGGGAGTTTTTTTGTTTCTTTTTTTCGTTCGGAAGTTTTAGATGAAGATGTTTTGTCATTTGAAGCGACAGGATAGCCGTGATGAGTTTGTGAGTAACGAAAAGTGACTTTTCGAGTATTGTTGTTGCGGAGTGTTTTATTGTTTTTTGTTTAATTATGTTGAGGTGATGAATATCTGTTTGAACAAAAGAAAAAGCAGAGCACTTTGTAGATGACTACCTACTCATTTTTGTATTTCTATAACTGTCTTTAACTGTCAATGCAGCTGTTACGTATTTATACTATTTGCACTATTATATATTTGCGGTACATGATTATTTAGAAACACTATCAGTAAAGCGATCGTTAGCATAGTGATAACTAGTTTTACGGATAACAAAAGTGCACTAAAAGCTGTATTTTTTTTCGTCACTGACATACGATGATGGCTTGGAGTAGCCTCGTTATCATAACCGGACTTCCTGCGGGGGAGCGGATGGCTCTCACCCCTAAAACTAAAAGCTGCAATACAAGCCCATGCTATATCTTTGCCCATCAACAATATGGTTAGAAAATAAAAAAAAACAAATCAAAATAATAAATCACACCCACACCCAAACTACATAAAACAGAACGAAACTAGAATCAAACGATCTCATATATCCAAATTGCGTAAACAGCAAGCAATCACCAAAACTCCTTTTACAAATTCCTCACGGCATCCCGGTATTGTAGATATGGGTAACGGAGCGAACACTCAACAAAGAATATTTGATATATTAAATCTGTACTCTCAGAACAATGGAGGTGCACTGTGTGTCTCTACGGGTATTCTTTGGACATACGATTTTAGACTTTCACGTTCCATTTCATCAAAAACTATATATTATGGTTCTACACGTAATAAAGAGTCGGGCAGTAAGTAGCTATATGTATTTGCTACTCTTTTGATAGCATGTATTTTTCACTCATTGGATATTCTGATTTTGATTAGGGTTTAAGTTGTAATTTATCCGTGAACTCGAACTGATATTCGGTTTAAAAATCTGTAGTTTAGTGTTTTATATTTTTGAAATTATGCCAAATAAAGCAATGATTTCATTATGAATGAAGTCAATCGTACCAAATTAATGATTATTATGAACGAGTACACTGAATTGGTTTAATGTTGCGTGTTGCTTAATATTTGCCATATTATTATTTTATAATTGAATTAATCATTTCTTATAAATATTAACAGAATCATGGAATTTTTTGCAGATCAATAAATCGATTTTATTCCAGTTTAAACTCGATAAATGAAATAAACAATTAAAATACAACGTTCAACGTTCCTTTTTGATAATTGGACGAAACTATTCTTTTTTATTTATAAAATGTATTTTACACTAACAGTTATCATTGACAGGACTAAGCAATAAAGATATAATACCATTTTTTTCTTTATATTTGTTAAATAATACCGCGTAAAACTACTTTTGTAATTTGTAACTTTTGTTTTGTAGAAACACAATGCATCGTCCCACTGTGCGTCTGTCAAAGAGACTGTCCTCGTTTCCAGGGCGACCGCGACAATTGGGGTGAAATTAGAAATAAATTTCATTCGATATGCAGGGGCTGGAGTTTTATTGGGATCTGGTGAGCATCAGGTGTGATCAATGGTCTTTGGTTTGCCTCGGTGACACCCAGAGAAATGTGACTTGGAACGACTAGGGCGTTGTTTCGCCACCGCATAATGTGGTCCTATGAGTATTTTGTATGAACTTTTTTGTATAATCTAAAAAACGTATTGGTGTACCTAGTTGGAATTTTCAATTTTAAATTAATATTATGCCAAAAATTACAGCATTATCGCATGATAATGCTGTTATGATAACGCAAATTAAAAACATTAGAGTTTATGAAAAAAAAACAAGCCCTTGTCACTTAAACCATTCCAATCATTAGACAATTAATAAAAATAACACTTCTATTTTAAAACGCATCTAAATTTGTAATAAGGTCGACACCCGATATTTTGTTTAGAGAAGGTCACCCAACCACGGTGTCACTTTTGCCCTCATTTAGTACCTAAAGCTAAGTATCCTATTACAAAAGATATTCAACTTGATAAAGACGAAAGTTTATCGAAAAATGTAATCAATAATGAACGCAATGGTGCTTGTAGTAAGGTCGCAAATGGTGATGATGAAATGTAGATAAAGATGGTTTAGTAGAGATTTGCAAAGCTTTGGGAACGGAAGCATATGTCGGTGACATTGTGATGGGCTCTAATGATTTTGCAGCTGTTTGTTCGGATGTTTTCGTTTTAAAGCTTAAAATCATTTTTAATGCACATGTTCTTTAGTTTTGTAGAACATAGCGGAATGAAGTCACACTGATAAATAACATTGATTTAGATTTACCAACTAAACTGCTTGAACCGGTTTTGAAATGTGGATACAAATTAAAAACTCTTCGTTTGTAGATCGCCTTATGATGTATAAATTGTTTTTCTACTAAGATACCCAGTTGGGTAGAAGAATTAAGAATTAAACTACTCTACCTGTATCAATGTTAAGTCATATTTTTACAATTTAATAATCACAACCAAAAACAAGTAGATTTTACATTCCGAAAACTGAAGTAAAAATTACTTATTTCAATTCAGACAAATGTACGACTGTGAGAAATTTTCAATAAAATATTACGCGAAACTTGTGCGAAAATCATCATAAAATTTCCCAATGGAAATCTACTGAGTCAATTTATTAATGAATATTACGGCTACGGTGCAACGGACAAATTGTGTATTGTTATATCGATAAAGTGATATTTTTTACATACAACCAGAATTGTAGTGTATACCGTAACGATAATGTTTGCTGCTGCCAGTTTGTTATATATTTTTTTAATGACAGTGACTATCAATTCATCATTCCTTGCTTGCTAAGGACAGATCATCATTATAATCATCAGGCAATCGCAGTCCACTGCTGGACATAGGCCCAAAATGCTCACCACTCTCGTCAGCAAACAGATGAATGAAAACAAATTACTAGTCTATCATAATTATAATGGTGTATGTATTCCTTTAACCCTTACATTATGAACTAAATTTGATATTTTACTCCTTAACATTGGGCCTACCTAGGGCTTTTTAAACATCAGTGAAGAGTGCAAGAAATACTTCTATCTTCGTTAATAAAATTACCAGAGTAGCAGAAGTGATTCACAGGGTCAAATCTTGAAAGTTACGTGGGTTTCAATTCTTTCACATCGATTGTACCAGTTGGTTTATATTACCTAACGAGTTTAATTAACACAGTCACCGCTTTCATGAACGTGGGAAATTGGTGAAAGCATCTGGATTCCGTATTGTTCAGGGTTATATAAATTAGAGTGTTTATTGACAGTTCGAATAAAGTGTAGTGCACAAACATTTAGAATTGTTCGAACACTGGTCTATTTTTTTTATGTCGAACGCTAACACTCTGTTGTATTCATTTTAAAAAGAAGATAGGTATACTCATAGTTTGCATTTTTTTAAAACTGGTGATGTATTATGAGCTGTATTTAGGCCCTGATGTTAATTTTACGCCTTGCAAAAGAATAAAAATAACCATTTGCTCGATTGTGTGTGAGATCATCAGTCAACAATCCGTTTCGGAGTCACTCCCCTACATTTTTGACAAGCGTAATGCTTTCGATTAAATTCCCTTTATGTAACATTTTTATATACAAAAAGTATTGCCATTATATGTTTGCAAATATAAAATCATCACAAAAAAAATTAGAAACATTTTCAAAGTTACACAACTTTATCGTCCCGTTTGTCAGATCATCTCCAGTCAATCATTGTCCTCTAACTTTCATTTTCCGCCACTATTCATTCATAGACGCCGTCATTCCATAATCCAATCGAATCAATCAAGATTCCATCTCCACTGTCCCCTCTGATTGAAAAAAGCGAAACAAAACTTGTCCGACAAAACGAAAGCACGGCAAATGTTTGGCGGACGCTCAATCTGACAATGCGCCTGCTGACTTTGTGCATCGGACACGAGCTAACATCGTCAAAGGGGACAATGAATGGTGTGGCACCCCTGTTGACAGACCGTCTGCATTGATCAGTGATTTGTAGAACGGGAAGTCGGTACAATTAGTGTAAGTAGTGTTGTTAGCGCTTTTTCTAAGGATAACTTAGAAGGAAGGAAGGAAGACAGGCGTAAGATGTATGGCAGCTCTTAAATTTGTGTAAAATTTTGGTGACTTTTCAATAATGTATACATTTTTTATGGGACTTTGCACGAGAAATAATAGCGATAACAAATACATAGGATATATATTTGATTACACTGAATACCTTTATAAGTTACCTGCTTTAATTGAATATCTGGCAGTGCTCTTAGTGACAATTCTTATTTGTCGTTGTGGAGTTGTGATATTCACAGAGGGACCTAAACATTTCGTGCTAATCACGAGTGTGTGTGTATGTTTTTACGTAAACTCCTACATCCAAACGAATCCTTTTGCAATACTTTGAAATAACTGCAAAAAATATTTAAAAAATCTTACAAAAATAATAGTTTTCATAACATCGACATGGAGTGTATTCTAGAAAACATATTTCATTTTAGTTTGTTCAAAATATTCTACTTCCTCAATTTATTGGGAGAAAAAGAGATAGATTTTTTATAGACAATACTAACAAATTCCCTTCTGCGCTTCTATATCAGGGGCAACCCGACTTGGGGAGTCAAGGCGAATTTATTTTGTCACTCGCCCCTCTGCAAACCCAATAAGGATCAGTGCTGGCCGTCATCAAAATACCGGTTAAGAACTGAGAATCCTTGTAAATTCCTACCCTTGAGTTTGCTACGCGAAATCTTAATTTAATTTGCAACAAAATAAAGGGACCCTGATGAGGACAAGAATTTGTAAGCGGAAACATTCTGCGTTGATTTTTTGAGCGTCCGCCAGAGTTGTAAGCAAGATTACGTGTTGTTTATTTTGATATTGGGTGATGTTTTTTGTATGTCCCTACTCTTATACTTAAGTATAAGAGTTATACTTATCGGTAGTGTAAATAGTAGAATGGGAACTATGTAATTTTGCCCATATGTATTTAGTTAAGTTGATGTAAAATTTATGTTTAGGATTTTAACAGGTAAAATTCCAGTCTGATGTTCCATTCTACTTATTATTATGTACATTATTATAACACTGCACAGTTACGAGCAAGCCTTTTATAATTTTAATAGTAAATTACAATAGTTTCATATTGTGTTTGCCTGTGGCTATTCTTATTGTCTTTGATTATCCAGTAAAATCCATTTTATTTTTACTTTAATAATGTATTTTTTGTTATCTTTTGTGCTTTATTATTAACCTCGTGGATATCACATGTTGATCTAGTAATGATACTTCTGCAAACAGCAAATCATTATAAATGACGAACTACTTACATCAGTTACCGAATTGTGATTTCGACAATTACACATCTTTGTCATGTGTCTTTAGAACCACACGAGCCAAAGTCATCCATAACTTTACTACCATCCTTCAATAAACATCCAATGTCAACACTCGCGGCATACAAAATTGGAGTTTATTAATCTGGTATTAAGATTTAAATTGCTTTGAACTGTTAAATGATGTAGGTCGGTTTCGTCAAAGGGTAAACGTGCGAGTGTCAAACGTTCACTTTTATGATAGAGAAATATCGGCGCCTTAGACACGGTCCATCGGATCTTTTAAGTTCGCCTTCAACGGACGCGTCCGTTCATTATTTACCTTTGAATTGATGTATTGGGTCTTTCTTTGGTCTAACGGTGTAGGGGCAGTATTGAAGCGATTTTAATGGTAGTCATTAGGAGGTGACGCGATGTTTTTGTGTGCAGATAACCCAGTAAATGGGACGGTTTGTAAGCCGTTAGCCGGATACCACTGAATTGTCGCATCGAATTAAGCTTCAATAGATTTTTTTTTAAATTATGTGATGCGGCTTTCGTCAGTCAGATGTCTGTCTGTTGTTTATTTGAGGTGTATTGTACCTGTCAGGTACCAACCTCATGTGGACCTAATTACAGCTTACCATCAGATGGAGTGAGGTCATCTCGAATGATCCTTTTTTATAAAAACAAAGAGTCAACAACCATCATACAATATTACAGGTCCAGTGTAAATAAACATTTCGCAACATCACATCACATACATCGATATGTTTGTGAGTGTATCTCTTACAGCTTTCGGTCCGCAAATTTAATTAAAGTATAAAAAACATTACTAATGTATTTTAGCTCAATCGGATAAGAAGTATCAATGTACCCAGGATCTAATCTATCTTTCTATAAAATCTCATTTAAATCCGTTCAGTAGTTTTGTCGTAAAAGCGCGACAAACAATAATATAGTTACTTTTGAATTTAATTGGCAAGTTTAATCCTTTCTGTTTCAATATTTCTGGCATTGTTTCAATCTTTTTCTTCTTCTTATCGTATGGTTGATGAACAACCTGGTGTCAGAGTTTTTAAGCCGCCCGTAGGCCTCTGACATGGCTTCACACACCGTTGAAAAATCTTTCAGGTGTGCTGGTTTCCTCACGATGTTTTCCTTAACCGTTAAAGCGTCGAATGATGGTACATATGAATTTAAAATTTTGAAAAACACATTGGTACCTGGTGGGGTTTGAACTGGCGACCGCTTGCATGGCCTTAACCACTCGGCCATCGACGCTAAATCAACATTTCTCGTATATCACATACAAGCAACATTGAATAAGAATGACCCCTGATCCCTAGCTTTTTTGTTCCTACATCGTATCTGTAGATTCTGATTCAGTTATCACATAATCTCATGTTGCCTGGAGGCATCGGGGCTAGCAGGAAATTTGAAATTTTATAACGCTGCCCCACCGTACCATGTATGGAGATACGCACGCATGTGTGACAAGGAAAATTAATATGATTTGAGATTTTAACGTGCATACTTATTAAATTACAGTCAATAGAAAATTGCAAGTAGTTTTCATGTTGATTCGCGACGCTTAGTTGTTGCTTCCAACAATTCAACATGCAGTCAAAGAACGCCACGTGGAAGCATTGACGTAAACGTAGTAAATTGAATTTCATCAATACATATACATACATAGTATAAAACAAAGTCGCTTTCGCTGTATGTCCGTATGTATGCTTAGATCTTTAAAACTACGCAACGGATTTGATGCGGTTTTTAATAGATAGAGTGATTCTTAAGGAAGGTTTGTATGTAAAATTTACCCGAAGCGAAACTAGGGCGGGTCACTAGTATCTTTTATTTCCATTCCTGCAAAATGGGATAAATGGAAATTATTATATCTTTAAACATATAGTATATTAAGTATGTATCTATATATATCAGTCTTAAGGCTAAAAAAACAAGCTCTGCTTAGTTTGCGGTCAGTTTACCGTGTGTGGATATGTCTCAAATACTTTATTTTTAGAACTTCCGGTATCGCAGAATGTCATTTTGTCATCCCCCACCCTTTAGTAAATAAATATGGTTGAAAGAAATTGATAGCGCCATGATTGATGACATGGCGGTTGCATGACCTGCCCTCATGAAATATTGGACGAGCTAAATGCGAATAATGTCCACACTGGTGTGAATTTGAATTTGCAAAGTCAATGTGCCCTTCCTTAGTGTCTAATATTTCATATAAGGATAGTCAGAACTTGATAAAATTGTGTGCTAGTAAGTAAACTATTAATAGTTTTGTGATATAAATTATAAAAACACCTAAAATATTTTTAGCCAATATTTAAAAGTTCAAAAACACATTAAAATTAGGTAAACTGTTAAGTCGCAAAAATACATTTTGTTGTAATAGCAAATTAACCCACCCTTAGTACCTACTTCCAAAGACCTTACGTTTAAGAAGAAAACACTAATCTAAAGAAAATAGTTTATAAAGTTTTAAGAGAGCTTTCGATAATTATTTCAACAAGAGATGCCAGTAACTTTAAGCTTTAAAAAAAGTATTCACAAATGTAAATCAATATTTTTTTTATATTTTATCTTAGGCTTACAAAAACAGATTTTCGTGTACGTGGCATTTCAGGTCTCATGTATGTTCGGGATTCCCCTGACATTGAAAGTGATACCGTCTGATGATTGATGACGTAGTCTACGCGTTGCTCTGCCCTTGCGCTGATATGAAATATTGGTTCGCCCATTAAATTCGCGTAACCACAAATTTTTGTATTAAAAGTCTGCGTGTTTATTGAAAATCTGTCACATGGCGTTTGTAGAGATTGATATTAAGGTGATGTGTTAGAATAAAAAAAATGTTTTATCCTGATTTTAACAAGGCTTGAAATTTTACTTGTGTTATAATAATAATAATAATAATAATAAATTTCTTTATTTGCAATTTACAATATTCAATAAATTAACCTAGTACATACAACATTTGCAATATTACAAATATGATGAGTAACTGAATATAGGTTAACGTTAGCAGCCGTAGTAGTATTTAAACTGTGTCACAGCTGCAGACGTCTTCCACACAAGGACCTCAAAAGAGGTTCACCAAAAAAAGAAAAAATGAATTTAATGTTAGTCTTTTACAAAATAACAATAGGAAGAAAAATAATAAAAAAGTAAATGGTGTGTGTGTGTGAGTGTGTGTGTGTGTGAGTGTGTGTGTGTGTGAGTGTGTGAGTGTGTGTGTGTGTGTGTGTGTGTGTGTGTGTGTGTGTGTGTGTGAGTGTGTGTGTGTGTGTGTGTGTGTGTGTGTGAGTGTGTTGGTGTGTGTATGTGTGTGTGAAAGTGTGTGTGTGTGTGGGTGTGGGTGTATGTGTGTGTGTGTGGGTGTGTGTGTGTGTGTGTGTGTGTGTGAGAGAGAGAGTGACTGTTGTGTGTGCGTGTATGTGCCATTTTATTATCTTTATAAGTTTTTTGGTAAAATTTGTTCCGTATCTTCGTAACTCAAATGAAGCAACCATTTTTGAACCACTCTTTTGCAGCATTTTGTATTCAGAGGATAAATATTATTAATTTTATTTGCTGTATTGTATAACTGAGATGAGATGACATAATAGTGCTGTTTAGCCAGTTTAGTTTTGTGTTGTATCAATGCACAGACTTTGCTCTTATTGCGCTTATTTTGGTTTGGGACATATGGCAGTGATTTGTGCTTACGTAATATCACATTCAAGACGAACAGTTGTCTCACTGTAAATACCTTTAGTTGAATTTTTGTATTTTTGCCATAAATAATGTTTTTAATAGAAAACTAGTTTCCCAAGTGACAGGTCTGAACTAGTTTGGGAACCTCTGGTAATATGATACGCATTTAATTCTACATACAACATTGATTTATTTTCCTTTGTAAATCTGTAATTCAAATAAAGATTTTTATTTTTATTTTTTTTATTTTATTCTAAATATGTTATGCAAGACCCGTGTTTTTGAGGCTTGCTCGTGACCAGGAGCGTTTATGTCTAATCTCTAAATAAGTAGGTACTTCCTTAGGAAACGATAATTGAACGTGAGGAATCCGCCACTAGATAGACCAACCGTGTTTTGTGTCAATTTGATTAGAGTACGTAAAATAGGCAAAAAAAATGTTGATCGGTTTAACAAAACGAGGAAGTTTCTTAATTCGACCGAACATAAAATAATGTTTATTTTTTGTTTACAAACACAAAAAAAATAAAAGATATTGTAATTTAAACCCCGAATTATAAAAAAGAGGCAAGAATCCGACAAGAAAATCAAATTTTAGCATATGAAAATAAATAAAAAAAATCTGGGACATTTCCACACACTGTCATCTAACCCCAAACTAAGCAGAGCTTATACTATGGGCGTTAGAGAATGATATACATACATAGATAATTATAAATACATACTGTAATACATAATCACACCCAGGCACGTAACAAACAACGATGTTCATCACACAAATATTTGTCCCGAGTGAGAATCGAACCCACGACTCTTGGAACTGCCAGCCAGGGTCACTAACCACAGAGCCAGTCGATATAAAACAGTCTGTTCCATCTCCAAAATCCTAATCTATGTCAGTTACGTCTTGTGCGGCGACCGGAAGCGGATGTCGCTTTTATCGTTGCGCCCGCGCATGTCAAGACGCGTGTGGAATGATGACGTGACAAGCTCCTGACAAATTAACGAATGTACCAAAATTTGTCTTACGCGGTACTTATCTGTTTTTAGACAACCTTGATTCTAAGTTTCCGATAATTTAGATCATTTATTGGGTTTGTATGACTGTCTAGAAGTCTTTTGTCACTTAATTTTTTTATTCCTTTATCCATCAAAAGCAAAAGGGAGTTAAAATCTTATAAAAAAAAGTTTTTTTAGGAGGGTCAAAATAACCCGTAATCGACGCGCATGCCTGAAGAGATTTATGAATGTGAAAGAAGCGAAAATGGTGTGCCAGGATCGTAGCACATAGCAAGAAGTGATATCCGCCTAACCCTCTGGGAAAATGGCGTAATTTTATGTACCTATGTTTTTTTTATTGAACAACCAAAGAATACCATTTAAGTACCTTTTATGTGAAATCCCATACAAATTGAAGGAACCATAATGCTTGGAACTGAACATCACTACGAAAAAAAAATATAGCAGTACGACATTATTGTGACATCATACCAGTGTTACTAAGACCTATATAATACATACATGTATATATGTATAATCCTATAACTGAATTAATTTAAATTAATCGAATGCCAGCCGGTTGGATTACACGCGTCACGTCTAATGAATTCATTAATAATGACATCGCTACAGCTTTGTACAGGTGAGCTGTGCTATATAGATTCACGTTTTGATTTTGTCTTATAAATGGTATAATAAATAATTGTACAATAAATAAAAACATAACAATTTCACTTTGAAAACTTGGCGCAAGAGCCACTACTCAATGCGCCAGCAAGCGAATCAATTTCAAGATAAAACTGTAAAGGCTAAGACTGAAAAGTAACTGAAAATACATATAAATGTATTACTTGTGAAATATAGGAATGTTCTGTGTTTTCATGCGATGGCCAAGTCTATTATTTATTTCAAACGTCTTCTTCTTCTTATCGTATGGTTGATGAACAACCTGGTGTCAGAGTTTTTAAGCCGCCCGTAGCCCTCTGACATGGCTTCACACACCGTTGAAAAATTTCTCAGGTGTGCTGGTTTCCTCACGATGTTTTCCTTCACCGTTAAAGCGTCGAATGATGGTACATATGAATTTCAAATTTGAAAAACACATTGGTACCTGGCGGGGTTTGAACTGGCGACCTCTCGCATGGCAAGCAACGACCTTAACCACTCAGCCATCGACGCATATTTCAAACGTCAAAGATTTTTAATAATATTGATATGGTCATTGTAAGATGTTCTTAGGTTTGATAATTATGTTAAAACTTTAGACAGAACGTCCCTTAACTAGGGACTGACATGGATCACACAACGTTTTACGTCAGAATAACTGAGTTGCGAGACTTGGTTTTTTTTGCAAGTATTGTTTTACACTCTTATGGTAAATACGAATCTAACGATAACTAATAAACTTAAGTTTTTTTTTTCAAATTTCATGTAAATTGTTTTTATTTGTTTTCTAATTTAGCTTGTTTTGTAATTATCTTGATCAAAACTATTTTTTTTTATTTATTATTATTAAAGTTCATCAAGGTTTTCAGTGACAAACCTTTACAAACATAACCTTCCCTCTGACGCAGCCGGGTAAAAAAACCAAACTCACTCGCGAATCGCCTAAAAATATGTTAACTCGTACGTAAAGTCATTCACAGAGCAAAGCAACGTAAGGCGGGCAACAAAACAGCGATTATTGAATCGAGTCGCCGAAGTCACGTCGCGCGGTTAATATGCGGCGCGTGCGTCGCCTGCCGATGCCGTAGGGATGGGACGCTTGAGTTACACAGGGTAACTCTAGAGGTGTGAGCCTTCCGCTCCCCCGCAAATCCGGTGAAGTTGTAGAAGCCGTCTGAGGCTAACAGCTAAGTCCTTTCGAAAAAAAAACGGGGTAACTGACAGACTCAAGGGTTCTATACTACTATCATCAGCCCGTATACGTCACTACTGCTGGGGCACGGGCCAACCCAATATCCCATGGCAAGCAAAGACCTAAACCACTCGGCCATCGACGCTTTCGACTCAAGGGTTACCTTGACTCAACACGCGAGATACTCGTAAAGACAGTTCTGAGTGAGCCATTCATCATCATCATCATAATTAGCTTGCTCACAACTACTCTTGTGTGTGCTCTCCGTGGCAACCTGCCATTAGGGCGCACCAACTCTTGAACTCTTACCATGTTGTAATTTTCTAGCTTTTAAGGTGTTTGATCTTATTGGGTGCCCAAATAAAAAAATAAATTAGCACTTATGTTATAGATCTACCGATACAATCAACTGTCGATACACAAATACACTTAAATATGTTTAATAACACACCCAGACCATGAGACCATGGAACAAACACCGATGTTCGTCGCGCAAATATTTGTACCGGGTGGGAATCGAACCCACGACTCTTGGAGCCGCTGGGGTCACTAGCCACTGTTCCACCGAGCCAGTCAAGGAATGAGTTAACTCAATGAGTTAACTCAGCGCAACGTTTCCCATCCCTAGGACGCCAGCCTCACTCCGCTTTTCATTGTCGCAACGTGTGGCTGTGTGTACTGGATTTATTTTTGCTAGTGCTTAAAACACACGTTTAATTTTATTACTAACATTTCCGTGTACCGGAATGCATTTTGAACAGTTGCAGAATGCTGTTACATTCTGAAATACGGTTCTTTTATTTTTATTACTATTTGTTAAATTAAAAAGTATGTTACGTATATAAATATATATGAACGAACATCCCACTTTTTCCTCTACAATACTTATGCTAAGTATCTCTACTTAATGCTATTTATACATGCAATAAATAAAACATTAAACATTAACTGCCTCGTTGGTCTATTGGTAGCAAGTGCTGCGTTAGGACCGAGAGGTCCCAGTTCGAGTCCGGGGTCGGGCAAAATTTGTGTGAGATTTTCTGTAATGAAATCACTCAGCCCGGAGTTAGGAAGTTGGCGGTTGAACGCCCGTGCCTCGGAAAGCACGTTAAGCCGGTGGTCCTGCGCCCGATCTCTCATCAGTCTAAGTCTACTCATCATCATCGGCCACAGTCAATCTTTGTTACTGCTTAAACACTAAGAATATTCAGCTAGCATCAACTTAAAGTTGCAACAACCTAATGCATTGTGCGTTTGGCTTATTTACCTACATTTTAGTCGATGATCTTACCAACGAGTTACCAGGGTAACCAATACTAGGACATTGCCAAGCGTATGCCATCCCACACACCACACATACATCATGCTCAATCATGAAAACCTCACCAAAACACATTTCATCTCGCCCTTCATCCACATTACCCCTTACCCCTGAAAGGTTACCCTTCTAAATCCAAAGTTTTCACATGATTAACCGTTTTGTCTCTTTAAAAGCAGTGGATGTGTCGCCACCGCCGGCATTCGGTCACGTACTACGCGCTTCCCCTTGATTGTAGAGACGTGTGTGGCTGTCAGCGGCTCTCTACGTGTGGGCCTACGTTCAATCTTTTAATGGTGATACTGATTTTTTTTGGGGTAACGATTTTTGAGTTGACGGTTTCGAAGATAGGGACATCACTATGATTAGTCAGATATATAAATAAAAACATATCTAGGATATTTCCACACACGGTCATCTGATCCCAAACTAAGCAGAGCTTGTACTATGGGCGTCAGAGACTGATAAAGATACATAAATACATACTTAAATACAAGATGACACCCAGACTCGGAACAAACACAAATATTTGTCGCGAGTGGGAATCGAACCGACGACTCTTGCAACCGTTGCCAGGGTCACTAACCACTGTTCCACCAAGTCATCCAATAAAAAAAGTCACTATACATTTACATTTAAGGACTGGCTCGGTGGAACAGTGGTTAGTGACTCAGGTTCAAAACCTACGGTTCCAAGAGTCGTGGGTTCGATTCCTACTCGGGACAAATATTTGTGTGACGAACATCGGTGTTTGTTCCGTGTCTGGGTGTATTATTAAATATATTTAAGTTTATTTGTGTATCCACTGTTGATCCTGATTTCCGTAACACAAGTGCTTAAGCTACTTACCACGGGATCTGATTAATGTATGTGATGTTGTGTAATATTTATTTATTTATATTTTTATATGAGTAGTACTATGAGTGTGCTATGGTCTTAGTCATCACAGATATTACTCCCCCCTACCTAACCCTGCGAATGCTGCAGCGTTTCCCGGGACAGTTCCATAAATCCCTGTCGCTGACTGAATCCGAGGCGTGATTTCCCAACGGCTCCAAGTTTCCCGATTGCCTCGTGTCGACCTTCGAGCGGAGGCCAAGTTCATGAACTCCTTTGAAACATGTGACGGGCTCGCGACGTCTCTTTTGGGGATCCGTGCAACATGTGACTGGTAGTTGAAGTGTGGGAATGATTGGTGAGGGTCGTTCTGATCATACTTGATTAGCTTGAAGGGTTATAGGGCCAATTTTGTTTTCTTGAGACATCATAAACTTCTCAAATAAAAATAATATGTCTGTATTTCAATGAGTCATTGTACGTTCGTAAAATAACTCACTACAACAATAATTGACTCACTATTTAATCTACATGAAATGTTATCACATTTCGTCAACAAAATATTGGAAAATATTCTTAAAAATATAACATGTTACATATATCCCGATGATATTATTACGCGTTCTAAAGTGAACATGTTACTTTCAATAAAATTATTTAAAATAACTTCCAATCAGTTCCCACACCAACCTACGACTATTGGAATTACCAGACAGGGTCACTAACTACTGTTCAACCGAGCCAATCAAAGATCAAGTCAGTCAAGTCAAAATCTTCGCAAGAAAGAGCATTTCCACTTAATATTGATATCAATTTCTGACTGTCAACTTGACCTATTAAAGTTAAGTTACATAAAATCATACATAAGTCGCCTTGTATGATAGAAGTCAGTTATACCAAAATTGAATCAAAAGCAAATATTTTTGCTATTTGATTACCGATTACTATCAATACCTATATTCTATTCATACGGTACGATATGGTATGGTTTTCTCTGTGTATGAAGGAAAAATAACAGATTGGCGGTAGATGGGACGATATCATATGACAACTCGTGATTTATTGAACGAAACTGGGATCTATCATATATGTAATCTGGCACGCGAATAAGAGCAAGGTATACTGAGACAATATACTTAATTATAATAATTTCTAGGTATTTACTTAGCAGTAGACTTGTTCAATTGCATTTATTTATTGTATAATATGTCTTGATTTCTTTTACGATATCCAGCCATTTTGTTCCAGTATTTTAATATAACATAAAGTTTAAAAAAAATAAAATGTTCCGATTCTTAAATAAATGATTGAAATGATGACTTGATCTGATGATTTAAAATATTAATGCTATTTTCGTATGTTAACATCGGACGAATTTATCATAATCTTAACGGCCAGTACTTAGCCAAAAAATAAAACACCGCAATCGAAAATAGTTAGTCTAACAAAAATTGTAGTGTCTCATAGTGGACTTCTAGCTGCACTAAAGAAATTCCGTAGTTAATTCGCTAAAGAAAACGTATGGATGCTCGACTTAAAAACAAAAGTTAAAACAGTCTTCGATATTCAAAAATATCAATGCTGCTGTCATCTGTTACTAGCTGACCCGGCGAACTTCGTACCGCCTTAACGTAGCTTTGATGCACTACATTATTTTATTAACCGACTTCAAAAAAAGGAGCTTTGTATAGCTGACAGTTGTCCCATCTTAGAAATGAGTAAGTACCTATTCAATTTGAACTGGAATCCTCCATATAAAATTTAATCCTTATTTCCCTGGTCTCGTCATAGCTGAGAAGAACTTTACTAATCTCATATTTTTTACTCATATCCAGCTTCATTTGGCGCAACAAAATTTATTCGAGTTTTTGTCATAGTTTGTTTTGTTTCAAGACTAAGAAAGAAGTTTTTGTTTGCTAATAACTAAGTGTTTGTTGATCACATTAAGTTCACAGCATAATATCGATTTTTGGTAACTCTTCTACCCAATATTACAATTTTGATATAGCTGGATAGAGAAGGTACTTATACTGTTAAAATAATGGTTTGATATTTGGAAAACACCCCGAGATATTACAGTTTCAATAGCACATCATTTGGGTGAGCTCAAAACGCTACATACAAATGTCGCAGCACACTATGACGTCACAACGTGTAATACTGTATGCATATCGTAAGAACTTTGTTCAGCAGCTATATCAAATGTACCGTTTACGAATATATTTTCATAGTGAAAGTTACTACTAATTTTGTATTTAATACGATGGCAAAGCATTTTTCAAGAATTTTCGCAGATTTGAAATGGACTTACCGACCCAACTTCAAATGTCTATTATTGTCTCATTTCGTCAGAAATTTTGATTTAAATTTGACTAATGTTATTTAAACACCTATATCTTACTATTAATTGTGCAATCGCGTGTAAAATTTGACTTAGGAAATTACCCTATTGTGTTGATGGAAAAATGTGTGATGATATTCCACAATAGATCTTCCCCATATTGTTGTGCAAACGCTGATCAACTTCTTTTGCTGAATTTTCCATAAAATATATTTGCAAAAATTTCTTGTTTAAGAGATTTAATATCTACTCATCCGTTTGATACAGGTATGAACCGTATTTATTGTAGTGCGATCAGCTCGTCTTTTCTTCTAAACCAAAAACGTGATGATTGTAAAAAGTTTGACAAAGAACCTTCTTTAATTTGGACACTATAGACATCGAAATATTTCTCAATAAACGAACATGTCAATTAGATGTCACTATTTTGCTTAATGAAAATCTCTGGAATAGACAATAATTGAATAAGATGCATGTTGTCGATTCAAAACCCTTCTAATAATCTGAGGTATAATTTTCGGAAATTAAAAATCAAATAATATCTTACACAAATGAATGTCTAAAACAAACAAATATACCTAAACTTTCGAGACATTTTACAAAAAAATAATTTCTGAACGCACACATGAACAGTCGTTACAGTATTTGACAGAATTGGACAACTATAGTCTTTTTCAGCTAAGATGATCCCTGTGACACTTCATTGTGTTCTGAATTACGCATTTACGTTTGAAAAACTTTTTTCATTTATTTATTGCGGTGTCATTAGGAAAAATATTAAAATAAATAATTTTATACTTTTAAAAGAGAAATAGTATCGTTTAGTTATATTTAATGAAATAGATAGATAGAAATAGAAAATTTTAAAAATATATCTATGCAGTTCTTATACGTAGAACGGAACGTAGTAAGAGCATAGAGCTGGAACTAACATAATCGGGTGCAATATGGCGATCACTTGAAAATCGCTTCAGTCACTCGTGAAGATTGGACGAAAGTAGTCGAAAAGACAAAAAGTACCATATTAGAGGACTGGAAAGACTAACTTATAATAAATGTCGGGGATGGTGACTCATCAAGCGATTCTTCTGACAGTGATTTTTCAAATACTGAATGAAAACATTTACTAATTTCTTATTATTTTACTTTACCGAATAGCGCTATGTAAAGCATATATATAATGTACAATAAACTTTCACTATTAAATACATAAAGACAAATCATACTTTAAAATTTCGTAGTTTCATAAAATCGGTTTCATTTTCATATAAAATATTTGCGATTTCCAGAAATAATCGAAATTATTTCATTGTAGGACATCAATCTCTACAATTGTCAAAATCGATGTGTCACAGGCATCATCTTAGCTGAAAAGGACTATAATGTTTGACATAATGACTGACGTTTCATGTCAAGTCCCACGGGAACTCTGTTGAACGGGATAAAAAGTATCCTATGTCCTTCTCCTAGCTCTAAGCTACCTCCCTACCAATTTTCAGCCAAATCTGTTCAGCCGTTCTTGAGTTATAAGTGGTGTAACTAACACGACTTCCTTTTATATATATAGAAGACTAGCAGACCCGGCGAACTTCGTACCGCCTTAACGTAGCTTTGATACACTACTTTATTTTGTTAACCGACTTCAAAAAAGTAGGGGGTCTCTCAATTCGACCGTTTATATGCTTTTTATAGTTGACAGTCGTCCCATCTTAGGTATGCCGTATGAGTAAGTATCTATTCAATTTGAACTGGAATCCATAATATCCTCCATATAAAATTTAATCCTTATTTCCCTGGTCTCGCCATAACTGAGAACTTTACTAATCTCATATTTTTACTCATATCCAGCAATACAATAATTGCTTTCAAATGACTTCATTTGGCGTAACAAAATTTCGAACCAGTTTTTTGCCTACTTTCAAGGTAAATAATGCATATCGTAAGAACTTTGTTCAGCAGCTATATCAAATGTTGCTTATACGAATATAATATTTTCATAGTGAAACGCTGATCACTTCTTTTGCTGAATTGCTCATAAAATATATTTGAAAAAAAATCCGATTCCGTATTTATTGTAGTGCGATCAGCTCGTCTTTTCTTCTGAACCAAAAACGTGAGGATTGAAAAATGTTTGTCAAAGAACCTTCTTTATTACTTAGTCACTATAGATATTGAATTTTGTCAATAAACGAATGTTCGTTTCTAATTGTTATGTGACAATTAGATGTCACTATATTGCTAATCTCTGAAATAGACAATAATTGAAAAATATAGATGCATGTTGTCGATTCAAGACCCTTATAATAATCTGAGGTATTATTTTCGGAAAACTCAAACAAATAACTTACACAAATTAATGTCTAAAACAAATACCTAAATATAACAGTACCTAAAGTTTCGAGACATTTTACAAAAAAATATTTCTGGACGCACACATGAATAGTTGTTACAGTATTTGACAGGATTGGACAACGATATCTACTCTATTCCAATTATGAAGCTTTTGTGACAGATGTGAATTTAACACTACCAGGGAAGTAGCCCTTAGAAAGCGATACACAGCGGCAACGATTCTCGATTTGTAACTTATTTTAATCGAATTAACTTTCAAAAACTAAGGTTGATAGAAATTGTCGAAAGAACAATATAAGACATGCAAAACTTCTAATCTTGTTTTTTGTCGAAAAAAAGAAATACACGATTGCATGTTTAGTATAATAATTATATAGATATAATAATGACGTGAATAATTATAGTCAAGTTTTTAAAAAATTACACTGTGTTTAAAGGACCATAACAGTTATACTCTCGTGTAAAAAACTCGTCAATGAAGCAGCCCCATTGCCGCTAGATTCATTTTCATTCGCGAATGATCGGTTTAACTAACTGAATACTTGAGGCACGTCACTATGTTTAAAAGTAAAACAAAAACCATAGTACGTAACTGCATTCGCGCAAAAAAATATTATTATATTTTGAAGTTCAGATTTAGAAACAATAGTTTGATCAAAAACAATAAGTTAATTTTGCTTGTGAATTAATTGTAGAGTGTTTTTGTACAATTGTAAATTTTTCAAATGACGATTTACGACCAAACACAAAAAAAGATATTACATTGCATTTAAATGAAACGTGCAGAGTTACGTTCTTCGAAATGTCAAAAAAGACTTCATAAATGGAATAATGTTTAACATAATGACTGACGTTTCATGTCAAGTCCCACGGGAACTCTGTAAAACGGGATAAAAAGTATCCTATGTCCTTCTCCTGGCTCTAAGCTACCTCCCTACCAATTTTCAGCCAAATCTGTTCTGCCGATCTCGAG
Source organism: Maruca vitrata (assembly GCA_039566165.1). Taxonomy (NCBI): domain Eukaryota; kingdom Metazoa; phylum Arthropoda; class Insecta; order Lepidoptera; family Crambidae; genus Maruca; species Maruca vitrata. The sequence goes on from CM076920.1 coordinate 1,236,713, forward strand.
TTATAAGTGGTGTAACTAACACGACTTCCTTTTATATATATAGATAACATCAAAATAATACGTCATAATCTTAACAGCCAGTACTTACCAAAAAAAGAAAACACCGCAATCGAAAAAAGTTAGTCTTACAAAATTTTGAGTGAAGCTAACCACGGCTAGAGTGTCACAGTGGACTTTTAGCTGCACTAAAGAAATTCCGTAGTTAATTCGCTAAAGAAAACGTACGGTTGCCCGACGTCCTTCCGACCCTCGGGACATCTCCACGGTGCACCGTGAGATTCCTTATTTCTCTGAATTAAAAATTTGTCTAAGGCAAAGCGACCAGGTTTATTTTTTAAAGCCGCTTAAGGCAAGTGGCTGTGGGAGCTGTAAAATAGTCGGGTTTTTAGGTGGGAATGAAATGTTTTCCACTTTCGCGTGCGTTTCGGGAACGAGTTGGTTGGGAATGCTACTTGTGAGATTTTGGTTGGTTTTCTGTTTTGTTTTTACAATTGTTTTATACGGACGAGTTGAACCAATTTGAGGTTATCTGTCCTTCACTTTCTCTATACACAGTTCCACTATGTGATTTTGATTCCACATTTTGAACTGCTGTTTAGTGAGAGTAAAGCATGGATACCTATTTGAATACTTGTACACTTAAAAACGTGTCATAAGATGGTTATTTGTTATTATATTACATGAAACATGTTCAAAAGATAGATGTTACTAATTCCCAATAATGTCAGCCATCGTATCTAACGATGACGTATCTAAAAGACACGTGTCTCAATTTATAATTTTGTTCGAGAACTATTTTCCCTCAATAAACTCCAGAATTATTAAAACGTAAACCATAACTTAATGCAGTTACGTAAACGTTCGGGACATACAAAGCGTTCCTGGCAAAAAGAAAAAAAATAACAAAATAAACATCGGCAAAACTTAAACCAGCTGCCAGGCCACGGGCACTCCGTTACATCAGATTCGTACAAAACAACTGAACTTCCGAATTCTTCAAACGCAAAGCGAACTACAAAGCACACAGGTAGGGATGGGTAATGCTGTGATTGTAAGTGAGTTAGCTGAGTAACTCACATGCGACACGACGTGCTCGATGAGCAAACGTAAAAAAAAAATATCGTGACGTATTTTTGAAGTTATTACGACTATAGTTAAAGAGCTTTAACTCTGTTCTTAATTAAAATGCGAAAAGTCTGTTTCTTTTTTTTTGTGTTCAATATTTATTGCATCGTGCAATGTTCGGTCTTAAGAAAGACATAGCTAATTGCGCTAGTAAGATAGCATGTCGTTCGGCATCGATGGCCGAGTGGTTAAGGTCGTTTCTTGCCATGCAAGAGGTCGCCAGTTCAAACCCCGCCAGGTACCAATGTGTTTTTCAAATTTGAAATTCATATGTACCATCATTCGACGCTTTAACGGTACAGGAAAACATCGTGAGGAAACCTGCGCATCTGAAAGATTTTTCAACGGTGTGTAAAGCCATGTCAGAGGCCTACAGGCGGTCTAAACTCTGACACCAGGTTGCTCATCAACCATACGATAAGAAGAAGTAAGTTTTTTTTTTTTTTTTTATAAAAAGGCTAACAAGATGACCTCACTCCACCTGATGGTAAGCGGTAGTGAGATCCAAATATGAGGTCGACAGGCACAATAGATCGTATTGAGCCTGTCGCACTCACCCTGAAGGCCTGCTTAAATGCCGTTTCACGCCCCGCCTGAAGAGCCCGGGATCATAGGAGGGAGGGAAAACATGAGCTGGAAGGGCATTCCATGCCTTAATGGCACGGGGCAGAAATGAGGAGCTAAACCTCTTTGTCCGAGCCACCAGCGCCTGCATTGTATGTGGATGGCAGCGCTGTCCAGCACGTGTCGTTCGGGAGTGGAAAGGGGAGGGAGGGACTAGCTGGAATAGCTCTTCAGAGCATTCCCCATTATAGAGACGGTAGAGAACACTTAGACCGGCAATGTCTCTACGTAGCTGGAGAGGCTCTAAGATCTCGGACACCTCTACATCACCGACAATACGGATAGCACGTCGCTGCAACCTATCGAGGGCGTCGAGCAAGTATTTTGCGGAGCCATCCCAGAGGTGACAGCAATATTCCACACATGGGCGAACTTGTGCCTTATAAAGAAGGCAGAGTTGCACCGGTGTGAAAAATCGCCGCACTCTGTTCAGGATCCCCAGTTTGCGGGAGGCTGTTCTAATGACGCTCTCGATGTAATCCCGCTGGTTTAGGTCGCGGCGAACATCCATGCCAAGGATGCTAAGGCTATCCTGTATTGGTAAGGGGTGCTCTGAAGAGTAGGATGGGAAAGGAAAGGAGACACTTTACTAGAAAAAACACACACCTGTGTCTTCTTGGCATTGAACTCGACAAGATTGCATGAGCCCCATTCGGAAATGCGGTCCAAGACCCCGTCAAGCTCGGCGACAAGAAGGTTCCTCTTTTCCTCGGTTTCGGTCTGCTTTACCCCAGGTCTTCCGAAATAACGTGCGTGGACAGTGCTGTCATCCGCATAGCAATGAATGTTGCCTAGTGACAACATGTCATTGATATGCAGCAGAAACTAATGTCGGCGACAAAACGGAACCTTGAGGTACACCGGAATTTATTGGGTGGAAACAAGAAGTGCGTCCGTCACAAAGGACACGAATCCTGCGCCCCTCCAAAAATCCCGCAACCCATTCGCACAAGCGAGGTGGCAGACCGTATGCCGGGAGCTTGGAGAGAAGCGAACGATGCCATACACGGTCAAACGCTTTAGCGATATCAAGGCTAACTGCCATAGATTCGCCATGCTTCTCCCTAGCCTCCCCCAGAGGTGCGAAACGTACGCTAGAAGATCACCCGTGGACCGTTTTGGTCTAAAACCGTATTGACGGTCATGCAGCAGCGAGTGATCCTCTAGGTAGCGGATGAGCTGGGCGTTAATTATCCGCTCAAACACCTTACCCAGTACTGAGGTTATAGCTATGGGCCGGTAGTTGGCAGGATCGGACCTGTCCCCTTTTTGGGTACAGGTTGAACATTCGCCTCCTTCCAAGCCCGGGGCACGATGCCCGAGGTATAAGAGAGGCGGTACAGGCGTGTGAGTACTGGAGACAACTCCGCTGCGCAAATTTGGAGTACTAACGCTGGAATACCGTCCGGGCCACTAGCTTTCCTTACATCAAGTGACTGCAACTCAGCACGTACATCACATTGCCTGATTCGGATCTCAGGCATATGTGCACCGCAATGTGGAATTTTAGGCGGCTGTGCTCCACCGTCATCGATGCAGGAATTGGCCGCAAAAAGATTGGCAAGCAGATCTGCCTTCTCCTGCGGTTGATGAGCTAGCGAACCGTCAGGATATTTCAGCGGGGGCAGCGAAGGCAGACAGAAGTTGGATTGCACATGTTTAGCCAGGCGCCAAAAGGAGCGGCTACCCGTGGGATGCCTAATAAGGTCCTGGCCAACACGTGCAACTCGCTGGGCATCTGCTCTGTTGTATGCCCTTTTGGTGGCCTTGGTGGCTTTGTTGTAGGCTGCTTTAATCGAGGCAATATTAGGATCCCCAAGTGCATGAGCCCTGGCCCAGTTGCGGTACGCCGTCCGTTTCAGTTCAACGGCTGCGGCGCACTCACGACTGAACCAGAGATCATCTTTGCGACCGCAGGTGACATCAGTAAATGGAATGTAATACTCCATTCCAAGACTGATCTCACCCGCAATAGCCTTTGAAAATGTCTTTGAAAATGTAAAGTTCCAATGCAGAATATGACTTACAACGCTTAATTAATTAATCAATTTATCAGATCAGGCCATCACGTAACCTAACTTATTAACATGGAATACATATGAAACTAGTGACCCACTCTCGCTTTGCTTTGGGTTAATTTTACATAATTCCTTATGTCTATTAAAATCCTCACAAAAACCCGTTGCGTAGCTCTAAAGATAAAGGTATACATAGGGATATAGGGACAGAGAAAGCGACTTTGTTTTATACTATACTAGTGACCCACCCTCGCTTCGCACCGGGTAAATTTTACATAAAAACCTTCCTCTTGAATCACTCTATCTATTGGAAAAAACCGCATCAAAATCCGTTGCGTAGTTTTAAAGATTTAAGCGCACATAGGGATATAGAGACAGGAAAGGCGATGTGTTTTATACTATGTAGTGACGTGTATAGTGATGAGTTAACTCACTGAGTTAGCGCACCGTTACCCATCTCTACCTCGGTCCAACCGCGGCCAAGTTTACTGTCGGGAAGTGGCCCGCCTTATTAAACTTTCCAGCTGATTTATGATAGTTATTGTTTCAGCCGGGGTGACTCCGATGACACTTTTATGACGGATTTGCGTAAGGGTTTTTCAAAGGGGTGTGCTGAATGGTGTACAATTTAGATAAATTATCATATTATTATTATAAGCACTAGTTTTCTACCCACGACTGTTATTCGCGTTATACTTGTATTAAACGCAGTCGGTTTAAGAGAAGCCCAACTCAGGCTCTTGGCTATCTATGTACCAAGTTTCGTTTTATATAAGATTTTATAGACTTTCGCGTTCCATTAGACTAAATATTAGTCTTTATGGGTCTAACACGCGATATTAGGAGTAGCAATTACATAGCTACTTAATGCCCGACGTTTCGACTGGGTTACACCAATCATGGTCGCGAGCGAACTCAATTTACGTTTTATAATTTCAGTACAAAACAAACTGCCTCGTTGGTCTATTGGTGGCAAGCAGCGCTTGCTTTTAAGGACCGAAAGGAACCCGGTTCGAGTCTGGGGTCTGGCAAAATTTGTGTGAGTTTTACTGTAACGTAATTACTCAGCCCGGAGTTAGGATGTTGGCGGTTGCACGCCCGTGCCTCGCAAGGCACGTTAAGCCGGTGGTTCTGCATCCGATCTTTTATCGATATGATAAGAGTAAGGGAACAGTGTTGTGCAAAACTCAAGTCCAGAGTGCACTTGAGTTTGCGCGCATACTTGTGCATTATAATATTATGTCCTGCGCACTATGCTGATCATAACTGATATCGGCCACCATGGCCGAAATCAGTCGGACGTCTTATACAAATACAAATACAGCGACAGTTACAATATAAAGAACGTAAATACTTCAAAGAAGTTGTTTTACTTTAAGAAGAATCACATGACTTGGCAAGAAAGCCAAGTAGCTTTGTCAATTCATTTTGTACCTTCTATCTCGTACTAAGAGATCAAGCCTATTACAACTACATATTCCAAAACCATCCAGAAATATACCTAACTATCAACCATTGAGAAATGTTGAAAAAAATATATGGCAAAGCCCAAAAACCACATTCGCGTTTCACGAGTCGCAATAAAATATTCAATGGATCACATTATGCATTGGGACTCTAAGTCGAAAAATCAATATAGCTTTTGTAGTAGGAAAGATTTTCTTAGCGCCTTGTCATAAATATTTAAAGAGCCGAGTTCTGCCGTATTTCTGTCGACATACAGTGTGTATTGTGTTATTTTTTCATTATAGGATTACGTTCGGTCAGACGGTTTTGCCGTTTTTGTAACACAAGTAAGCTGGCTAGGGCGATGTTTCGGAGACTCAATCGGATGTTTTATCAATACAAATATGTTTTGTGATAGGGCGTAATTTTTTTATTGCGTGATTTTTAAAGATTGTGATTAAAGTAACTTATTTGGGCTCTGCTCGCTAATTATATTGAATGGTGGTATTATTTACATTGTGTCTAAATATCTATGTCATCACATAATTTGAGCTAGATTATAAATATCGTTTGAAGGGTTAGTTATAAATCACCAATTCACCATCATTTGGTTACTCATATTGTTTTATGTACTAGGTTAATTCATTGAATTTTGTAAATTACAAATAAATAAAAATAAAAAAAAGTCATAAACCAGATTGGTGACGAAGTGGAATGAGACTCTAGTTTTGCATTACGCTCTCGACGGGGTGTAATGTATTTTTTTTTAATTCTGTATAAGTTTACAGCGCTGCATTTAAAAACTAACTTAAATTGTGGAGTTTTAGCGCCAAAGTTACAAATCGTTAAAATGCAGAAAATAAGTACAGTTCTTTAAAGTAGCTTTTTTCATCAACTAATGCTACAAGTCCCAGCTTAGTAAGAGAAAATGAACCAGCCAGTAAGTTCAGCTTTTTGATGTAGCTTTTTTTCATTTACTAATGTTACAAGTCCCAGCTTGCTGAGATAGTGCCAATGCGTGCCGCGAGTAGTCGTCGCATCGGCAGTTTGCGTTGCGTTTGCGTTTCGTTTGCGTTACGTTTCGTTTGCGTTGCCAAAACTTGCGCGTCTGAGTCGCGAGCGTTCACAACTTTCTAATTAAGTTCTAGAACTCTACGTCAACATTTGGAGATGCTGATTAACGGATACATGAGCTGGATTTTTGGTGTGATAGTGGAGTAGTATTGTGTGACAAATGAAATATATCATACAAGTGTTAGTATTATACAGAAACCTTCCTCTTAAATCCCTTTATCTATTAAAAAACCGCATCAAAATCCGTTGTGTCGTTTTAAAGATTTAAGCATACATTGGGACAGACAGACGCGGAAAGCGACTTTGCTTTATAGTATGTAGAGATAAATAAAAATAATTCATAATTGTATAGGCCGGTAGCATTTCAATCAATAAAGAGACCTGATGTAGAGACATCAGGTCTCTTATGGAAGAGTCCATAGAAATCAATGCATGTGTGAACTACTGACTATATTTCACATATACAAGTTTACCATATAGTCAGAAGCTGATAAAGTTTATTAACTTTAATATGTTGGATAATTGATACTTATACACGTTTCATGGAATGAAGGGATTTTACTAATAATTGTACCGAGAATTACCGTAACAAAGATTATAAATTAAATCATTGGAATTTTGTTAGTAAAATTAATTGCTAATTTAGTGTTTACCCTAAAAGAAGCTGTCTGTGTAGACTATTATGTACGAGTATGTTGAAATAAATGAAGTAACGTGTGCATTTATTATTATTATACGTTTTAATAAATATAAATATGAAAATATAATATCTGGGACATTTCCACACACGGTCATCTGACCCCAAACTAAGCAGAGCTTGAACTATGCGCGTCAGACTGATAAACATACATATATTTTTAAATACATACTTACATACATATTCACACCCAGACACGGAACAAATACCGATGTTCATCACACAAATATTTGTCCCGGGTGGGAATCGAACCCACGACTCCTGGAACCGCTAGCCAGGGTCACTAACCACTGTTCCACAGAGCCAGTCAAAAAATAATTATGGCCAGTAATAAAATTGAAACACGATATTATGATGATTTTAAACGCACATTGATTTTTAAACGGCTTTTTTATGCATAACAGAAACTAGATAAGCAACCACCTCTATTAATACAAGCTTCCATCAAACTTGTTCCATATCGACATTTTCATCAAAACTTGAAGAAACTAAAGTCCACGCGTGTAAACGAAGCACAAACTTATATAAGCCGTAAGTAGGTGAGTCCCGGCGAGTTTGTTGGACGCGAGCCTCCTACATGAACAGTTTAAATGTGCGGTATTAAAAAGAAATCCGAGCTGTAAGGAAGTGCCGAGTCTTGCTTTCGGGTAGGGTTGGGGATGTGTCGATACATTTATAAGGAAACTCTCATTACGTCTAGGTCAATACAGTCACCAGTTCCCCACCAACCACCAGCCTGTTTGTTGCGCATGATTATTCTAGGTACCCAATCGATTACAACGCTAACTCCCAGAAACTCTGTCACGTAACTATCGATATAAATGAAATTCGTTATACAAGTCGAAAAAGAAAGTGCATAGGCTCTTGTAAACGGCTTCGTGTGTCTTAATTATTTTGCGTGATCGAGGTCGAGTTTCGCGACGATCGAAAAAAAAGAAAGAAAACATCAGTGAGGAATTAAATTACTTTGGTAACGTTCATATGTTATTTGCCTTTTGTTTTTAATCTATGTTCAGGATGACCTCATTCCACCTGATGGTAAGCGGCCGTGAGGACCTATGTCTGTCGCGCCCACCCTGGTTGCCTGCAAATATGCCGTTTCACCTCCCACCAGAAGACTCTTTCTATCTTTTACTCCACGATAACCATCCACAAAACCCCCAAACCAAGAAAACTACCAAGTACCAAAAAGTATCGACCTCCGCGCATCCCTACGCGTCCACGAAGACGATAAAGAGGGACGGATATAATGTAGTGCTTTCAAACACTGAGACGAAGTTTGCCTACGAGCAGCAGACAAATGACAACGGGCCTGGGGCGGGCAACTGCGATATTAGAAGCCTTTAACATGGGAAAAATAGCAACTTTTACTTGAGGTACTTTGGGAGTGGTGCAAGTGACTGGAGATATGGCCTATACAGAGATTTGGTACGGGCCTGATGAGCATTCATTTGTTTATTTGCTCATTTCTATCCGCGCCGTCCATAAAAAAGGTCCGTGATTGAAGGTTTACTTACCGAGTGCAGCAGGATGACAACCAGCAGGGAGAAATGGCGCGACATCGTAATCGGCTGTCTTCTTCTTATCGTATGGTTGATGAAAAACCTAGTGTCAGAGTTTTTTTTTAAACCGCCCGCAGGCCTCATACCATGACATGGTAAGGCTGTAGAGTGATACGACTAAGAAGAAGATGCTCATTTGTAGAACTCCATCCAAAGGGTACGCAATGAGGAATGGGATCTTATTAGGTTTCCATACCCAGAAGACTAATAATGGGTCCTTATTACTGAGGCTTCATTGCATTATGTGGATAGACTGTTGAAACTGTCACATAAATAATAATAATGTAGAATACTTCTTGACCGCACGTTAAGTATGGCTGCTTTAACTGATGGTAACTAATACAGAAAAGCATTATTATTACAATAGAATCCAATACAGTTGTTTAGTCGCAATATGGATTGATTTTGAAAAAAATGTTAGTTATTAGTCGGATTCAGGGTATTCTGGATATTCATAAAAAAAATTCAGTTCCCATTAATGACTGTCAGCGATTTTTAATGTTTTCGCCCTAGTTTAGGGATGGCCCGTGCCCCAGCAGTGGGGACGTATATGGGCTGATGATGATGATGTAATGTTCTCAAAAAAAAATTCTTGAAGACTTCTGAAGTGCAGTGCGCTAAGAATCTTTTTGGTCATTTTCAAAAATATTTTCGCGATCTCCTAAAACTTGGTCCATCCCATGCATAAGACTCTGATGGTGCTGGTAGCCGTGAGAAAGAATTGTCGACGACATTTGTTGGGACCGTTCGAGATCCGCCACTGTTCGCGTTCGCAACTAGCGATCTATCACGAGACAGGCTTTTGCTTTGAAGTTAGATGTTTAAGTTAAACCTGTTTTGCTCCAGATTTTTGGTCTTTTGGCATTTATCTACATCCGTGACTGCCTCGTTGGTCTATTGGTAGCAAGCGCTGCGTAAAGACCGAGAGGTCCCCGGTTCGAGTCCGGGGTCGGGTAAAATTTGTGTGAATTTTTCTATAATGAAATTACTCAGCCCGGAGTTAGGAAGTTGGCGGTTGAACGCCCGTGCCTCGGAAAGCACGTTAAGCCGGTGGTCCTGCGCCCGATCTCTCATCGGTCATGTCGGATTGCCGTCTCACCGAATTATGAGAGTAAGGGAATAGAGAGTGCACTTGTGTTTGCGCACACACTTGTGCACTATAATATGTCCTGTGCACTTGGCTGATCTCAAATGAGATCGGCCGCCATGGCTGAAATCAGTCGGACGCCTATTACATCCGAAATACGAAAAGTAGTTCATATTATTCGTCCTAGGAATGTGTCGTGCGGATTGGCGCACTCATTAGCTTCTCTTTAGATTACATTGTTTTCATCATCATCATCAGCCGATATTTATACGTCCCCACTGCTAGGGCTCCAGCCTACTCTAAACTAGGGCGATAAGGCCTTATTCAACCACGCTGGCCAAGTGCGGGCTGGTTGACTACACCACCTTAGAATTTGTTCGTAGGACTGCAGGTTTCTCACGATGTTTTTCTTCACCGTTAAAGCTTAGAATAATCGAACATATCAAATTTTAAAAAAAACAGTGGTAAGTGGCGGGGTTTGAACTGACCTCTCGTATGGCAAGCAGCGATATTAATCACTCGGCTATCAACTTTTTTTTAAAACATTGTAATCCTATTTATTATTGACATCTGATACCAAAAATCGATGGCCCCACCGAATAAACGTGCATGTGAAAAACGTCAACTTTACAGGAGAGAATAAAAACGTTTAATCCTTACTATCTCGGGTATTATTATAGGTAGGTTAAAACAATGTATAATGAAATTAAAGATAAAAAAATAATCTTTTAGCTGATATAATTTATTTTAAGGAATAGTCGTTAATTTAGTCAATAATCAAGAAAATCCATATTATACAATTACTCGAGTGAAATTAGAGTAGTCAGTTGACTGTTATAGATCATTACACGTTTATTCGTGTGAATTTAAACGATGTTGATGAACATAACGCAATGATACACTATTATTCTAGGAAATCACATTCTTTTGATGGCGGCTGCAATTGTTTGCACGCTTGTATTACAGAAATATTTGGTGATCTATGGATGGTAATAAAAATTACATTTATATTCGTGTCATTAAGTTAGCTTTACAATGTGTTATGCATATTAACATTATGAATACACGCTATGTAATTGCATAATCTTTATAGGGAAAATAAACAAAACTTTTTTTTTATTATCATAATAATAACAATGAAACTATTTTTTATAATAATCAGCCTTTGACATTCATAGAGATATTTCTCATTACTGTAGAAATTGAGCAAAAATCAACAAAAAAAACAAACAGCTTATCTTATAAGCATTTTGAGAACTAAATAAATTCCAACATAATCTTTAATAAAATTGTCGTCATCTCAGCCCATTGCTGCCCACTGCTGAGCATAGGCCTCTTCCGAAGCTTTCCAACAAAACCCAGCGATTTTCACCAGGTCGTCGGTCCATCTGGTAGGTGGTCGTCCCACACTGCGCTTTCCAGTACGTGGCCTGCACTCTAGGATCTTTCGGCCCAAACGACCGTCCAATCTTCGTGCTATGTGGCCGGCCCATTGCCACTTCAGTTTGCTAATCTGGTGGGTTATGTCAGCAAGTTTGGTTCTTCTACGGATCTCCTCATTTCTGATTCGATCACGTAGAGAAATGCCGAGCATAGCCCTCTCCATAGCTCTCTGCGCGACATTGAGCCTTATAAAAAGATCTTTTGTGAAGCACCACGTCTCAGCGCCGTAAGTCATCACAGGTAACACACATTGGTTGTACACCTTTGTCTTGAGACACTGAGGTATTTTGGACGAGAACACGTTGTGCAATTTCCCGAACGCTGCCCAGCCGATTTGCAGCGGCCTACAGACCTCTCTCTCTAAAGTTGATTTTCCTAAACGGATTGCCTGTCCGAGGTAGATATATTCGTCCACAACATAGAGAGTAAAGTTCCCAACAGTTTGTACGGTGGGTGCAACATGGGCATTAAACATATTTTTTTATCCATGTTCATTCTAAGACCCACTTGTTAGAAACTTTATCGAGGTCATCGAGCATTTGTCCTAGATCTTCCAGCGACTCGGCCATGACTACGATGTCATCAGCAAATAGAAGGTGAGTGATGTATTTTGCCTTGCCAATGATATTGATACCAAGTTCTTGCCATTCCAGCAGCTTAAAGGAATCCTCCAGAGCAGCCTGCAGAAATCAGTTTCGGAGATATGACAACTACCTGTCGTACTCCTCTTTGTAAGGGAATTTCCTTCGTCCAATTTTCCTGTACTCGGACTGACATGGTGGCGCTGTTATACAAACACTTCAACACTTCAATGTACCGATAATCTACACGGTATCGCTGTGAGGATCTAAGAACCGCCCAAATTTCGACGGAATCGAAGGCTTTTTCATAGTCCACGAACGCTAAGCATAGTGGCCGATTATACTCCTCCGTCTTCTGTATAATCTGTATAGCCTTTTCGGGAACCGGCTTGTTCGGAAGGCTGGAAGTCATCAAGCCTGCGTTCGAGACGATTCGTGATGACTCTAGAGAACAGCTTGTAGACATGGCTTAGCAGTGTTATGGGCCGGTAGTTCTACAGTAAGGTTTTGTCACCTTTTTTGAAGAACAAGACCACAACACCCCTGTTCCATGCTTCTGGCGTTTTGCCGTCGAGCGGGAAGAAATAAAAGAGCTTCTGAGGGACTTTTAGTACCGGTGTTCCACCCGCTTTCAGGAGCTCTGTAGTGATTCCATCCTCACCCGGTGTCTTGTTTTTCTTAAGTTGTTTGAGAGCCATTCTTATCTCATACAGGCTGATGTCCGGGATGTCTTCGGTATAGTGTCGGGTTAGCTTGGCTCTGGGGTCTGTCGCCACAATAGCTGGCTCAGCACAGACCGAGGTATATAACTGCCCATAGAATCTCCCGTAGCAACTCTGACTTGTTTGACGTCACGCGTCCATCTTCAGTCTTCAGCTTTGTCAGTTGGCTTTGCCCAATAGACGCGTCTCTTGCGAACACTTTGGAGCCTTGGTTCCGCTTAATTGTCTCCTTAACACGCTGGGTATTAAAGGAGCGTAAGTCATGTCGCCGAGACTTCCTAATCAGCCTATTCATCTGCCCGTATGACTCAGCTCCATGCGAAGTTTTCAGCGTCAAAAAACGTCGACTAGCCTTTAGGTGTCGGGTATGGTCGGATAGTTTTTGAGGTCTTTTTTTTACGGTGGCTTTTGAAAAACTTGGACCGTACCGTATGAACAGTTTCAGTTTACAGCCTGCTATTTATATCTTCCACTGATGAACAGCAGTCCAACCATTGAAAGCGATTCGACAGTTCAAGCTGAAAGCTCTCGGGGTTTTGGATATGTGCCTTCGATGGTCGGAGCGCAGCCTTCACCAGACGCGTTCTTTCCAGTTTGACGTTGATATTCAATGTGCCTCTAACGATACGGTGATCACTTCCGGTTTTAATCCTGTTGATCACAGAGACGTCGTTGAAATGACGTCTCCTAATGGTCATGATGTAGTCTATCTCATTTTTAGTTCAGCCGTTCGGACCCAACCAGGTCCATTTTCTGTGCGGCGACTTTCGGAAGAATGAATTCTTCATAAAAAGTCCTTCTTTCTCCATAGAGTCAGCTATCATCTGTCCCCTGAGATTCCGATGTTTATATCGTCCCACTTTCAGCTCACCATCGCTTCTACGGCCCAGCTTTGCATTGAAGTCTCCCATTACAACAGTGAAATGTGTTTTGGAGCTATGTATGGCCCCTACTAATGTCCTCATACAGCTTCCACTTCAACACTTTGTATTCTTACGCCGTCACCACACGGCTGGTGCTTGATTTATAGCAATAAATTATAAAACTTATCTATTATTACCCTGCGAGACCCGATTGCAAAAATTGATTGTCGTTTATATTTGGTTAAGGCACTTTTACTCTACTTTTTATTTTATTAAGAATAATGAAATACTGGTGCTTGATTTATAGCAATAAATTATAAAACTTATCTATTTTGGTAAGAAACAATGCAAAATTATTTGTTCAGTTACTTCTCGTGCAAGACACATTACTCAAAAAAGCACCAAAAAAAAAATACACGAATAAACGTGCAAACGCATATTGCCTATACTTAACAACAAAGAACTAACAATATCAAACGTTTTGCTGTTTATACACGTTTATTCTTGTGAAACAGAGAGAGTATGAAGCATGTAATAGTCACTTAAAATAATATTCTTGGGACAAAACAAAATATTATTTCCGTGGAAAAAAGGTTTTTAATGCAATTACAGGCTTGTTTATGATCGAAAAATTCTAAAAAAATTAGGGAGGTAGAGGAGAGGCTAATGTAACGAAACACCAAAAAAATTTTTTTGTGCAATGGCTATTACACGTTTATTCGGTGGGGCCATCGAAATGTGGTAATGATAAATCCTTAAATAAACACTAATACTTTGACCGCTTTGACCATAGGTTGTTGATTTAATTTTGGAATTACCTAGTTAAACTATGAAAACCAAGTTGATAATTGCTTGTCTTTTTAAATGAACATAATACTCACTCTAACATGTAGTGTACCGTTATTATAAATGTCTCATAATTTTTAACGTACTATTCACGAATATGCTTTATCTTAAACAATTCAAATAAATTATGATTGACGATAGACTGACCTTTTTAAAAGAAATCATAAAGTGATTAACAAGTCTACTAATAAGTACGTAGAAATCTTCCATAATGTAACAGAAATTTATTTCTCAAAACTCTACGGTCATGAAAAGATTTAAGATTCTCAGTAACATCGCATTGTTCTTCTTCAGTTGAATGTCAGAAATAAAATGCTTGATCGAATATTCAATCCTATTGTCCTCGAAAGTAACTCTGCGAATTTAAAAGAAAACTAAAAATGAAATAAAACGCGGAAACCTCACAAGCGTTTGACACGAGTAATGACGAGGATTCAAACAATTGTATGGCTAGATGTCGACGATTCATATTACTAGAAGTGGCAACATAGCATTAAATGTGATGCCTTTTCGGGGGTGAGACCCATCCGCTCCCTGGCAAGGTGATGATGACGAGATTACTCCAAGCCATCATCGAATGTTAGTTAGGAAAAAAAGAAACCAAAAACGAACCTTATTTTGCTCAGAGCTAGGCGCGGGGCAAACAGATTTCACTCTTGGGGGGGGGATTTACAAAGACGTAGTTAGACTTTGCCGTCGGTCAGTCTATTAGGAACCACGATAGTAAGGCATGGAATGCCCTTCCAGCTCATGTTTTCCCTCCCTCCTATGATCCCGGGCACTTCAGGCAGGGCGTGATGAAAAGATGATGAAATTTGGCGCGATATTAAAAAATTCCCATGGGAACGGGAGCAATTAGGAAAAAAAATGTTTGTAAAATCACGTAGTCCACGCGAACGAAGTCGCGGGCACAGCTAGTCAAACATAAATACCTAGACAATTTTTTTTCTTTCTCTCTGCATAGTCTCTTCTAGCATCTCTACGACGCGCATTATAGATAGAGACGAAATAAAAGTGTCTGCGGAGGCGTCTGGCGCGACTGCACTCGGCAGGCTTCGGCGCGACGGGGACTGTCGTGCCATACCACTGTGTTATATAGTTGTAACTAGAGTTTGAGAGTAGTGGTAATGAGAAGTGGCTTTACTTTTGTCAGGTATCTTAGGGTTTAAATCTAAATATATGAAATGAGAAACTGACTGACTGACGCACAGCCTAAACGGCTTAATGAAGGCACTTGAAATTTTAATCTTAGGTACCGAAGAGGTGCACAAATAAAGGAATTCCCGAAAATCCCACGAGAACGGGAATTAGCGGGAGAATGCTTTTGTATGTGAAATTCTGTAGTCCACACGGACGACATTTACATTCTCAAACATCGTGATAGCAAAAAAATGTGTGGTAAATCTTTACAATTTTATGATAAGATGCCGGAGCTGTCCCTGTTAAATAATAATAATAATAAATAAATCTTTATTAGAAAACTTAGTGCACAATATTAAATCTTAAAATCTACATTACATTTAAAGTTCCGGGTAACAATATGTGTGCCTGAACTAGGATTTTAGGAAAAAATCCATACGATCTAATCATACATCTTAAACCTGTCAAGTACTTTTAGGGACACCTATCTAAAAATACTCCCTCCCGATCTGATAGCACAGTGACGTCACTAACCTCATGAAGACAAGCCCTTACACAAAGCGTCAATCATCCGTCAAGCCGTTTACTTTATCTAGCTCGTCATTACGCCCGCCCGCTAACGCTAGACTTTATTTTACGTCTAGGCCCACTGTCACACCGTTCGGTATCTCGATTTGGCGAAACAGACTTTATTATGTAAACTAGTGGCCGCTCACGACTTCGTCTGCGTAGCAAACAGTAACAAACATCTGTATGTCTGTCTGTACAGATAAAAATGTTTTAGTTGTGTTTCTGTTATTAGTACCCGATGTAGATTCTAGTTCATTAGGTAAAAAGTTGTTAGTTAAAAAGTTATTTTAATAACAAGCTGATACTTCAATTGTATTTAGTTGTATAGATAAGGCGTCCGACCGATTTCGGAGATTAGCCATCTGCTCAGGACATAGGTATTTTTTAATATTAATAATAAAATACCCCTGGAAACAATGAGAGCTCTATTTAAAATGTACATAAATTATGTTAGATTGTAAGTTTTTTTAAGGTATAATAAAAACATTTTTTTTAAATATATAATAATAATAATTTTCCTTCAGCAGTATATCTAAAATCACTTTTATCAATCCATCGGAAATTCTAAGTTTAGTCATTAAAGCATGAATACATTTTCTCTTCATAGTATAAAAAAATACGCAAGTTAAGGGAAATAACGTAATTGCAGATTATAACTCTGTTTATAGACTTTAATATAATGGAAGGCAGTTAATTTGTACCAGTCACATTTCTAGTAGTGCTTAAGAACTTTGATTGATTTCTCGAATGCATTATTACATTTGCGTGCACTTGTTTAACTAATTGTTGACATTTTTCTTTCTTTTTATGTTCTTTTTAGATTAGTTGACAGGTGCACATTTATTCTAAGACGTTGAAAGGTACTAAAAAGCAGGTTGCATGCATTTAATACACAATGTTAGTTTTGCTGACGATTAATACCTGTATTGTTCATTTGTCGCAAATAGGTAATTAGTTTGATTGCATTTTACGGTAAAACATGGTTACATGGTTTTGCACACGATAATACTAAAAGTGTTGCTTGTGATTTGATGGGATTGCAATACGTACAATGCGTACAAATCATATTGCATTTAAAATAATTAATTGTTGGCAGCTGGATTTAATTTGATTGTTTTCATTTAGTAACTGATACATTGAATCAACATTATAATACTTACATAGCACACATATACTATTAATCATTTGATTGTTTTCGTTTAGTTAACTAATACATTGACTCAACATCACATACATAGCACACAAATACTACATACAGCTCTATATCTAAAAGTTAATACTCACTCTAGTCAGATAATCGGTAACTGATTTTTTAAAAGAGAAAAATTATTACCTACTGATTGCAATAGAGTAAAGCACATGTCCTACAAAAAGTAGGTCAAATATGGTCACAAAATCAGTGATAAGAAATCGGCCCGACTATCGGTCTTACAAATAGGCCGACGTGGGCGGGCAGCCTAATACTTGTTTTTTAGGGTTTCGTACCTAAAAGGTAAAAATGCTTTTACAAAGCCTGCGCCGTCCGTCTGTCTATCTCCAAGCTCATAAACCGTGATAGCTAGAAAGCTGAAATTTTCACAAATGATGTATTACCGTTGCCGCTTTAACAACACATACTAAAAATTTAAAAAGTTAACAAATTAAGGGGGTCCGCATAAAATAAACCTGTTTTTTTTTACATAATTAGTACATAAACCTTCATGCGCGAGTCCGACTTGCATTTAGCCGGTAATTTTTTTTTTTCATTTTTTTTCGAGTTTCACCTAGTTCGGTGTGACAGTCGTCCATGCATTATTTCGAGGGTATGCAAGCATGCACTCTGAAGGCCGATGTTTGCGTGCCACCGCTTATTGTGATCGCCGAGGCGCATGCTTCACAGCGTATCTAATGAGTGTTTGCGAAGGCACGACTCCTTTACAGAAGCCTTTTTGAAATACCGAGCTATCATGCTTCGATCGGTATTACTTAATTTTCGGAGCTTGGTGGTAACGATTAGAACGGAGGAGTTATTTCGAGATGATGTGTATGCAGATAGCGCTGCTGGTTTCTTGGTTGATAGCTTTTAGCTTTTATGAGTACGTACGTGTCATCTTACAAATGTAGTACTTAATATGGTTACATCAGTTCATTATGATGTAATCACAACTCTTGGTGCTAGAGGCAGAGACAGTCCAATACGCCACCTAGCCAGTTAGTGATGAAAACTAACTAACAGAACTAAGTCAAACGTTATTTGCAAAGCTCTGCAAATTATACTGAAAAATGTTTCCCATTGAGACTTCCTAAAACAGACCTAACCTATTGAAGATCTTTTAAGTCCCTTCAAATAGCGCCAACTCAAAGCATTCTGCTTCAAGTACAACACAAATTAATTTAATACATCATAGTTACAGAGCCCACGACCAAAATTTTTGTCTCATAGCAATACAGCCAAAACCGCATCAAATCGATAGATAAGATTATTCTGAACTCGAAAATACCAATATCAGACATTTTCCGCGTAGCGTTTGATCTGACCGAATTTTCAAAATTGTCAAAGAATTTTACCGAACTGCATCATAGCAATATGTCTGATTTGCAGACTGTAGTTGAATGATGGTTCTGAGATACCGAAAACATATTTTTCAGACGTTAGTGGTGTAGCGCAAACCCGTAAAATCACTTAAAAAGATTAAAAATGAGACAAAAAAATGTCTCATAGCAATACGTCTGAAAATCTTTGTTATTAGTAAATTTTGGTTATTTGATGCGAACAAAAGAATTTTCAGATGGAAATGTGGACGCATAAAATTTTGAGACGTTTTTGAAAATGTATTAAACTAATTTTACCGATCGGTATCATAGCAATATGTCTGAAAATTGTTAGACATGATAGAATAAGATGTCCACATGTGCAAAAAAATTATATCAGACAAATGAAGTATAGCATCTTCTCTATCAGACAACTTTTCTATACTCAGATATCATTTAAGAATTGTATTGAGGCATCTTGAATTCTCTGTTACAAACCAATGAATAATAGTAAGAAAGGGGCAGGGGCGTAACAAGCGATGAGGCTGTTAAAATTAAATACTGATTGATTTGATAGTTTTGGTTTTATTTAAAGCACACTTGTTTTAGCATATACTCCATATGCTACACTCAAAGTGTCTGAAAACAGGTTTTTGGTAATCATAACAGCAATACGAAAAGTTAAAAAAAAAATATCCGTATTGCTATGATACATACTAAATTTTTTGACATTTTCAAAAATGCGCTCAGGCTATGTGCTACGCACAAAATGTCTGAAAACAAACTTTTTCGTAATACAATTATAAAATCTATGTACATTTTCACTATCAGACGTATTGCTATAATACCGACTGCCTTTTTTTTTTGACACAGCAGAAATGGCCCCCCACGCAGTTGCTACACTTTCGACCGTTACTATATACCTAGTCGGGTTCAGAATCATACAATCTAACGATTTTATAAGGTTTTTGCCGTATTGCTATGAGACATGGTTTTGGTCGTGGGCTCTGTAACTATAAGATCTTGCAAATGCTTCAGTTTTAGGCTTCTTTAGTCCGCCCAAAAACAATAATTCAAACCAGAAAAGACTTCATTGGTTCGAGTAATTACAAATATTTTTTAAAAGCGTCGGTGGCCGAGTGATTAAGGTTGCTTGCCATGCGAGAGGTCGCCAGTTCAAACCCCGCCAGATACCAATGTGTTTTTAAATTCGAAATTTATATGTACCATCATTCGACGCTTAAACGGTGAACAAGGAAAACATCGTGAGGAAACCTGCACACCTACGAAGAAATTCTAAGTATGGGCTGATGATGATGATGATTTAAAAGATCAATAATCGATTGCACAAAGGGACATGTATGAAACAGGGCTTTTAAAAAAATTGGTTTTTAAACAATTTTATTTACTTATCGGTTATTGAAATTTAACCAAACTTGTTAAAATGAAACAAAAATTTATCATTACCTCATTAAAGGTATCTACATCTAATTAAAATTTAAGTATCTGTTCTTAACCTGGATTTAACGACCGAAATCTAACCAAATCTATTTGTTCAATCAAACCCCGCCATTCTCAACACCGTTATATCACAACATCTAACGTATTTAGTGATGATATTAGTCAAAAACACCCTCGGGGGGGTGCACCCCCGGCCCGGGAGATGATCCATCACGGAGATCACACCCAGCGGACTGCCTGATATTCGTTTTGTCTCTGTCCGGGTGTACGTTGAATGTACGATTGCTTCGTACTGTTGTCGGGGAGTTCGAACTATTGCAAATTACAATTAGTTTTCGTCTTCATTATACGTGCAGCTTACTGCAATGTGGGTAGAAATGACAGAATTAAGTATTATCAACGATACCATAGCTAAATATTCATCTGATTCCGTGTTTAACAACAGAGGTATAGACCACTGTTATTTCATCATTTAGAAACTATACTTGCATTTCTGTGCAATAATGAAATTCATTAAAAAAACACTAAAAAAAAAGCGTCGATGACCGAGTGGTTAAGGTTGTTGCTTGCCATGCGAGAGGTCGCCAGCTCAAACCCCGCCAGGTACCAATGTGTTTTTCAAATTAGAAATTCATATATACCATCATTCGACGCTTTAACGGTGAAGGAAAATATCGTGAGGAAACCAGCACACCTGAGAGATTGTTCAACGGTGTATGAAGCCATGTCAGAGGCCTACGGGCTCTTAAAAACTCTGACACCAGGTTCATCAACCATACGATAAGAAGAATGAAACACTATAAAATACAAATAAAATAAAATAAATCGGTTTTTGTAATGTGACACAAATGTTTGTCCTTGATGCGATTCGAACCTACGAATTTTGTAACTTTTTGGGACACTATCCGATTTGCCATCGAGCACACATAAAATAACCTACAAATTATACCGTTCTCGACAGTATCACAGTTCAAAAATCAAAATGGCATCTTACACCCTGCCATTCCGTAACTCAAGTATATTTCATTCATTTGCTTCGAAAAATTACCGCTTCATTTGAAACTAAAATTACAAACAACTCCCGGGATGTTCGGGGCAGCGTCTCTGTTTAACCAACAATCTCATTCGGCGGCAATCTAAGTTTGCACAGCACTTCATGAAGAGACCTTTGACAATTTGCACTTGTGCCGCAAGGCCGAACGACTTTATATTTTCACCTGAAAGCACTTATTAAAAAATAAATAAAAATAACACAGTTTTTACTGCCAAATTGACAATGTTCGTTATAAAAAAAATTACTATGTGTGAAATTGTCCCAGATATTTATTATAATATTATAAATATAAAGTAAGTTGTTTTGTACGTGATATTGTAAAATCGTATTTATTGTCAATCTTTCTTAATAAGGTTGTATACTAATGCACAATAAACTGGTAAACATCAGCCATCTTCCAATTCTTAAGACGATCTAATTCAACTTGTCCTCAGTTGAGCGGACTCGGCAAAAATTCATTATTAATACAACTGACTCCTTTTTATTGGGTGTCACTGAAAGCGATTTTCCTGAATTTATAAAGCAATCCGTTAATTTCAAAAGATTTCGTTAACTCATCATTATTATTGTCTTAGCCTATTGCTCTCAAATACTGAACAATAACTTTAATTTTTCACTGGTGTGCCAGGACCGTAGCACATGCCAAGAAGTGATCTCTGCCTACCCCTCTGGGAAAAGGCGTGATTTCATGTATGTATGTATTTTGCAATGTAGCCCACAAGGACCATGGCGGGTTTTGTGTCTTTGTCGCCTTGTATTACTATTATTTTAGTCATTTGAAAAAATACAAAAAAAAAATGAATATGGTTATGAGTGCGAAGTTTTTTTTAATAATTTCATCAGCTTATAGTCAATGAAATGAATTAGTGAAGCTACAATTGTACAGCAAATTTAAATAATAATAATATGGTTATGAGTGCGAAGTTTTTTTTAATAATTTCATCAGCTTATAGTCAATGAAATGAATTAGTGAAGCTACAATTGTACAGCAAATTTAAATAATTATAAACTAAACCTCCTTCAAGTCTTCTAGGTAACCTTTTTTCTACTGAGCAACATTAACTATGGCTACATAAAATATCAACAATCCAAGTTTATTTGTGTACCCGCTTACACTATGGCCAAACCCTTTCCGTTACAAGCGGAGCGGGCAGCGCCTCTCAACTAATCCTATTATGAAATACTGACTGCGACATATAATTCTCTTACGGACAGTCACACAAACGACTCTTTGTGTTAATATAATTTTTTGTTTACTCTTAATTATTGCGAGAGAGATTAGTATAATCGAGGCGTTTGTTAACAGAAAACTTAATTTTTTTAATTGCTTGTGAGAGGACCTGGTAATGAGTACTAATGTACGTTATTTCATGGGAACAAAGCCTTTTATTAATTAACTCACTTGCTTATAATAAAATAGGATAGATCTGTAACTACCTAGTTAACACAAAATTATGTTCAATAGTGACCATGATTAGTGTAACCCACTCGAAATATCGGGCAACATTATATGTACATACTGCCCAATATATCGAGTGGGGTTTGGGCGGTTTTCGAGTGATCGAAAACACACACGGTCACGATTTTTCTGCTATTGTGTTAAGACCCAGGCAATAATAAAATTAAATCTATTAATAGAAAAAAAAAGTCTGTAAAAATATGTTGAAGAGTTGTTGGGTTATTCTGGAAATAAAATGTAGGAAAATTGTGTAAATGGTCCAAGATCCCAGAGCTGCCAGACATCACTTATTTTCTAATGGACAAAATATATACGATTGAGTAGTGTAGGGGTGTACTATCATCATATGACTAGTTGCTACCTTGACCAGACGGCCATTTTTCAGATATCAACCAATCAAGGTACATAGAAACACTGCTCACCTCACTTAAATTCTGATGGCTGATTTTAACATATATTTCACACAATATCATTAAAAATCAGGATTCATTACTCCCAGACACATGCGGTCGGCGGTTTTACCTTACAGACGCTTTAAAGCTATGAAAAAATTTTACTTTTACTTATTTTCTGATGCTTGGTTTTTATATATGTTATTCAAACAACTAAAAAGTGCTCATCTGACCGCAATAATTATAGAATTGTACCTTACAAACTATTTTATTAGAAAAACTTAACTAAATTCAAATTAAAAAAAAATCTAAAACAGATGGGGCTGGTGAATGTTTGCGCCCTTGGATCGGTCTGTCCGTTTGCAAAACGTTTTAAAATAGTTGTTTGAATAACATATATAAAAATCAAGCATCAGAAAATAAGTAAAATTAAGTAAAAGTAAAATTTTTTTCATAGCTTTAAAGCGTCTGTAAGGTAAAACCGCCGACCGCATGTGTCTGGGAGTAATAAAACTTGATTTTTAATGATATTGTGTGAAATATATGTTAAAATCAGCCATCAGAATTTAAGTGAGGTGAGCAGTGTTTCTATGTACCTTGATTGGTTGATATCTGAAAAATGGCCGTCTGGTCAAGGTAGCAACTAGTCATATGATGATAGTACACCCCACCACTACTCAATCGTATATATTTTGTCCATTAGAAAATAAGTGATGTCTGGCAGCTCTGGGATCTTCCTCTAAAACAATTTAAACCCACGTTAAACCTTATGCAATCGTTTCGGAACCCGGTGGTTTCTGGTCAAAATATTAGGTCAGATTGGTCATTACTCGCTAAGCTTCGGTTTGTTGACGTTGCGCTGCGAAAACATAGAGCTGGGAGGTGTCGATAAACTACATTATTATATACATATACTACCTCTATATTATTTAGTGCAGTATTTACTCTATCATAGTTTGAAGTAAACTCCCTAAACTAAGCAGAGCTAGACTATGGGCCAGAGACTGGTATATATACAAAGATATTTATAAATACATACTTAAATACATATTCAAACCCAGACACGGAACAAACACCGATGTTCATCACACAAATATTGGCACCGAGTGGGAATCGAACCCACGACTCGTGGAACCGCCAGCCAGGGTCACTAACCACTGCTCCACCGAGCCAGTCATTCAAAGTCGGACATTGGCACGCACACACACAAACAGGTGTTCTGAAGCCAAGTAGAACGCATAAATACAGGAAAACACAAAGTTATCGATACTGCTAAGTCGCTTTTATTGACTGCCGTACAACACTAGAGAACGGTCGTAACAGTGATATCCGCCAGACGATTGTGGACTTAGGTATAACGCGTTTACAGTCGGTTGTCGCTTGGTAGTTGGTAGGGTTTATTCGCTAAGCCTGCATCAAGTTTGGTTTTGCAATAATGACACCATGACAGGCAGGGTATGCATACTATGCGTTTTGTATCGTTAATCGATACGCAGATCGGTACTGAATACAAAGAGCTTTAAAGTGGTGCAGTAACAGCGATTCGCTGGCTCTGACCTTGTTTGTTGGTTATTTTTCGGGTATGATAACCTTTTTTGGATGATAAATAAGAGAAGTGTTGCTATGAATGGGCAAATGACGTCAATGCATTTTCATCGTTATGGAAGCAGTAGAAATAATTGTGAATGTACGTACATTCATCTATCAAAGGGCAACCACTGAAAACCAGCGTCGTTGCTTCCCAATGGAAGGCACGACACAATTCTGAGTAGGGGCCTTTTTAGCACGTAAGATTTATTTAAGTTTTCTCCATTTTGTGTTTTATAAAATGTGCTAAATAAAAGTTTATTCTATTCTATTCTATATTAATTATATCCGTATGGCAGTAGAAACAATTTTGATGATGACTACTTCTTTCTAGACGTTGGTCCTTAGGTTTTGACGTGATGTGTACACCAAAAGTAATGTTAGAATTATTCAGAAACCAACTTTATACTCAAAGTTACTGATTTGTCATCTAAAGCATTTTCAATATTCACTAGCAAATATTCAGTAAAATATTACTTTAGAAACAGAAGTCATTAGTGACCCATTACATTACAAAAGTGATTGCGCAAAACTTGGTTTCTTTTGAGATCTTAAAAATAATATTGGATATTGACTAACATTAATTAAAGTATTTTTAAACGTCAGGCAGTAAGTAGCTATGTATTTGCTACTCCTAATATTGCGTATAGACCCATAAAGACTAATATTTAATGTAATGTATTTTTTCTTATTGTTTCAGGTTAGTGATGCCTTGGTTGTGATTTGAAGTGAAAAGTTCATGGAGACCAGAGACTAGTATTATGCACTACACTCAAGGTAAGATTAGATTACTTTTCGACTCTATGGTATATTTAAATGTGATTCATCGAGCTACTTAGTACTAATAAATTCATTGTAGAACAAATACGATAGCGCTGCATCTGCCCTCAGGCTGATGGTAATGGCCTGAACATGTCATGTTAAGGCCTTGTTGATCACTTTTAGTCTTAATCTGTTTGTTTGTGATAATTCTTTGTTCTAAACTGTAACTGTCCGGGATATTTACCATGTTGTTTTGTTTTAATGAGACGTGGGAGCTCATTAAACAAAACAACATGGTAAATATCCCGGACAGTTACAGTTTTCTAATGTGTGTCTTTGTTCTTTTTCTCACTGTCACATGTTTGTGTTTTGTTTGATATTTTAAGTAATATTGCAAACTGTTGTGTACTTATTTATGTTAATAATCTGGTCAATAAACACATTATATTCTATTCTATTCTATTTAATTCGAGATGGAGAATAGGTGTGTGTTTTTAATCCAAAATGTTGTTCTACGCATTTGTTAAACGTTTGCACACTACTTAGTTGTAAAACTTTTGCAAATTAAAAAAGACGTATTTTACCTTTACCGATAGCATAAATCAAATAAAACCGACGTCCTAGTTAACAGTAACTTCCTAATATACAATCAAATTTATAATCCTTTACGGAATATTCCCAACATCCATTGACCGTGACATTGATATTGGCCTTCCAATCCGGAAAATCCGTTTAAGTGCAAGCCGTTTCATGGCTCTGACCACAATAACCTATACCTAACTGCCTCGTTGGTCTATTGGTAGCAAGCGCTGCGTTAGGCCCGAGGGGTCTCCGGTTCGAATCCGGAGTCGGGCAAAATTTGTGAGTTTTTCTGTAATGAAATTACTCAGCCCGGAGATAGGAAGTTGGCGGTTGAGCGCCCGTGCCTCGGAAAGCACGTCAAGCCGGTGGTCCTGCGCCCGATCTCTCATCGGTCATGTCGGATTGCCGTCTCACCGAATTATGAGAGTAAGGGAATAGAGAGTGCACTTGTGTTTGCGCGCACACTTGTGCACTATAATATGTCCTGCGCACTTGGCTGATCTCAATTGAGATCGGCCGCCATGGCTGAAGTCGGTCGGACACGCCTTATAACCTATACCTGCACGGGTAGTATGACTGATCGCTACCAAACGGGGCGTCGGTTAATTTCACACAATGGGAGCTATCGCGTGTGAGAAATCCACTAGATGGCAATACGTAGGTCCAACTGCTGCATGATTGGTGAATATTGACATGTCTGACAACGTCACGTCAAAAATAACCAATCATGCTGCAGTTGGACCTCACGCTTACTCATTGCCATCCAGTGAATTTCTCATACCCGTTAAATCTCGTTGACGCCGATATATTTTCATAATTAGGTTGGGGTATACTGGATAACTGCTCATTGGAAAAATCGTAACTAAAAAATCTTAAATCGTAACTAAATATGTGACTGGCTCAATGATAGATTGGATAGTGCCCCTGTCTCCTGCGCTAAGAAACGTGGGTTCGATTCCCATTTGGAATTTTATTCTGTGAATGTGGAGTGCTAGGATCGTACCATAGTCATGGCAGGCAGTGGTCTCTGCCTAGCCCTCTGGGGAAAAGGCGTGATGTTATGTATGTATGTAACATAAGTGCTTAAGCTACTTAATAGGAGATCAGATCTCGCCACAATTAACTAATACCTGCACCACCAGTAAGACTGATCGCTCACAGACGGCGCGTCGGTTGATTTCACACAATTCACGCCGATATATTGTCACAATTAGGGGGTGCGTTAGGGTGGAGCACACTGATTGCTAATCTAAAAACATAACTAATAGTAGACGTAATAATATCTAGTAGTATTTCCGTAGATTATGTACCCGTAATCGACGAGCGTGCATGAAGAGGTTGATGAATGTGGATGAAGCGAAAGTGGTGTGCCAGGACCGTAGCACATGGAAGAAAGTGATCTTTGCCTACCCCCTTGGGAAAAAGGCGTGATTTTATGTACGTATGTATGTATTCTCATCATAAATAAATTTCCAAAACTGTTTACAGTTAAGCTAAAATAGAAATGTTAAGCTTAAGTTGAAATATCTTTGTACTTTTAATCCTTCTTAAAATTATGTTCTTGTTCAATTATATTGCATACATTTTGGAATATACCAAACCGCTGGGGCAAACGAGTTCGGGAGTGGATACCGCGTTACGGCAAACGTGGTGTAGACCCTCAGTCCAGGTGGCGTGACGTTCTGCTGAGGACGGCTCGTCGTAACAGATGGATGCGAGTAGCAGAGGATGATAATGATAATAATAAAAAAAAAAGTAAAATGAAAAGCAATCCATAAGTTTTCAGAACTATTTTAATGATCTTGACTGCATTTATAAATAAATAAAATAACACCAATATTACTTATCCTTGCTGTTTATTTGAAAAACAAAAACAGTAAGTAATAATCAGCATCCACATCCCATATTTCCGCACCCACAAGACGACAGCCCTAACCATAAATGCGAACTGCAAACTGGATATTTAAGGGGCGTCTACACAGGTGGCGGGTAGGCTACAATGGGGGGGGGGGGGGGGTTGCAATCAGCCGTTGATCACGTCCTAACAACCCTAAGCGAAGGGTAAGCGGACGGAAGCAGTCCTTTTGTGGACGATGCCTAGTTTCCCAATTATAGTACAGATTTTATGCCCGAGGGAGTAAATTGGCAATTCATTTGGAGCCCTTGAATGTGTGAAAATTGTAAGGAGTGATATTTCGAATCGACGGGGCAGAGGACTGATTTGACGTTTGTTTTTAAGGTAGCAATTTAGACTGATAATATTAATATAGGTATTTCTCTAACTGAATTAAGTTTCAACAGGCATCTTACTTATTTTATTTTTCCTATGCCCGAAATCGTAACAAATATTTTAAAAAAAATCCCTATTCAGTTTTATTACTGTATATATGTTACCGGCCAAACCCGATTTCAGGACAAACTAGTTTAGCCTAGGCCAAACTAGTTTGTCCTAAGCCTGTCAGGATAAACCGGTATAGCCTAGTCCAAACTAGTTTGTCCTAAGCCCGTTAGGATAAACCAGTTTAGACTAGGCCAAACTAGTTGATCTTGATATAGATACGCATTATCTAGGATATACTGGTATGGCCTTTTCCATACATTGTAATATGTCAAGAAAGTCAAAATAAATAGATTATCCAAATAAAATCCTCCGCAATAGGATAAATAATAATTTTTATTATACTATAATCTTATTTCTTGTTTCTTATAAAGATAGGATAAACCGGTATGGCCTTCTGTTTACAAAAATTAAATTTAAAAATTGTGATAGCATGAAAATTAAAGGAGTTATAGTCAAAAACATATTTTATTTTTCTCTACTCCGTAACTGAAAATTTCGGCATGTGATTATTTGGAGCAATGTGAGAGTACGCAGTATAATACAGAGACCCAAAACTATTGTATTGTGTATAAATATACATAACTATCTGTGCCCGCGACTTCGTTCGCGTGGACTATGAGATTTTACATCCAAAAGTTTTTGCCCAATAACTCCCGTTCCCGTGCGAATTTTGCAATATCGTGTTGCACGTAAACTTAAAAAAAAACTTCAGGGTTGCAAGCGGCGAATTGAAAGTAAAACCAGAAACTTATCATAGAAAATATAAAATATTACTTACTCAATATTTACACACTAATGTATTTCTTTGTGTTTTTTTCAATTTAGGGGTTGTTTGCAAGGGTTGTAAGATTTTCAAGGGTTAAAATTATTTTAATATGAGGTAATTTTGTTAGAAAACACTTCACGACTTCATCACTCACTATTAGACATGTTTTTTATCGATTAAAGTTTTTCGATTAAGGTTTTGTTTACACCCTTTAAAAATAATAGGAGGAATGAAATTAAAAAAATAGCGCTGGTGTCTCCGGAGTGCCAACTACCTCCATACCAAGTTTTATGAAAATCGACGAACACGTCAAGAATCTCCCATACTAATTTTCACCCCCCCCCACCCCCAATGAACCCCATGGGGATTGAATTAAAAAAAAATTACGCTGGTGTCTCTCCGGAGTGCCAGCTACCTCTATACCAAGTTTTATAAAAATAGACAAACACGTAATAATTCTCCCATACAATTTTCACCCCCCCCAATGAACCACATGGGGATTGAATTTTAAAAAAAGTAGCCTATATGTTATTCCAGAGTGCCAGCCACCAGCATACCAAATTTCATGAAAATCGGTTCAGAAGTTTTAGCGTGAAAGAGTAACAAACATCCACACATACATCCATACATCCACACATCCATACTTACAAACTTTCACGTTTATAATATTAGTAAGGATAATTTTTAACGACATAATAATTGTAATAATTAAGACATTATTGCTTACATAAAAAAACATTTATTTCTTGCCAAATATAGTATGATTGCACGAATGAAAATTTAACGACGAATCATTATAAGAAGTAAGAAATAAGATTATAGTATAATAAAAATTATAATTTTTCCAATTACGAAGGATTTTATTTGGATAATCTATTTATTTTGACTTTCTTGACATATTACAATGTCTGGAAAAGGCCATACCAGTTTATCCTAGATAATGCGTATCTATATCAAGATCACCTAGTTTGGCCTAGTCTAAACTGGTTTATCCTAACGGGCTTAGGACAAACTAGTTTGGACTAGGCTAAACCGGTTTATCCTAACGGGCTTAGGACAAACTAGTTTGGCCTAGGCTAAACTAGTTTGGCCTGAAATCGGGTTCGGCCGGTAACATTGATATACAGGGTGTAACAGGAGGGGTGGATCATCGTAAGTCAATCGATGGGGGACTTCAATACCTATCGATATAACCCCCATGTATGTTCAGCGATTTTCAATAGTTCCAAAGTTATTGAGATTTTTGTGAATTTTTTGTAAAAAGCCGGAATTCAGTATAAAAGTCTTCACTGTAGCTTAACTACTGGACCTGCTTGCATGATTTTTTTTCTAGAAATAGTTCAATAGTGGGTCTTCATAATTACGATACCGATTTGAGTCATAACCCTATCATATTGGAGTAAAAAAATAATTCTTCACAAAAGTTTTACGAATCGAATTGTGTCTACCAACTTTCAAAGCCTCCAGTGAAAAAAAAGTGCCTGTGTTTTTTTTCTAGAACTTATTTTAAAAACTACCTACATCCATAGATAGTATACCCTGAAAATTTCATACCGCTACTGCCAGAGCATCAGAACGAAAATTGAACGCGAATGGCACAGGTGCCATAAATCAGTGTTTTTATTTTTCATGTAAAACTTTAATTTTAAATTAAAACGATACGTTTCAGCAAATTTATGCTATGTAAGTAACATTAGTAGCAGTAATTTTACAGAATTGGAATTAAAGGGTGAAAATCAAAAATGAGCCAGTGAGTATGGCGCTTGCAACAGATCAAAAATATCGGGAGCTCATAAAAATTAACTAACATGGTAAATATCAGTTTCCTAATTGTGTACCATGACAGATAAGAAGTTATACCTATACCAAATTAATCTATTCACTTTTCCTTTGATCTCACCCAAGTATTACCCAACAATTCGATGCAAATATCATTGCTACAACAAAGGCTCTTCAATAAATAATAATGGCAAACGAACTCCAGTTATTTGTGTCAAGATGGCTGATAGAATGCATGTAATGAGGCCGAAATAACTATAAATAATAATTTCCCATTGTCTCGTGCGACAATGGCCACACATACCGTAGCATTAACTAATAAAGGCATACAAGAGCCTAAACACGCTTGGATCGAGAATATTAACGGCCGAAAGAAACGGCACTATTTGTCTTAGAGATATGTTTGGAGTTTATCTGAGAAATAGCCTGTTACAATTTTTCCTTTTGCTTAATAAGGGATTCGTAGATACTCTTAAATCCCCTTTTTGTTGACTTAGTTCTTTGTTTGATTCTAGGAGGAGCAAGAAGTCCTAATAAACACACAAACATATATTGTTACTAGGTTTAGATTTTCCTAACTGACTGACTACAATGATGGCTTGGAGTAGCCTCGTCATCATCACCGGACTTACGGGGGAGTGGATGGCTCTCACTCCTTTCGCATTCCAATAATACCTACGTTCACTTATCAGGTAAGAAGATATAGAAGATAGCTGAATTATAATATCCTGACCATAACAAATATTCCTTTAAAAATATGTACCAAATCGCTGTCCATAGGCATTGTGATAGAGCCTGGCTGAGAGTCCTCTTTGGATTACGAGACTGATACTCTGACACAGGAACAAGCCCGCCTCTAGTCACCTGAACTACTCCCCATGTGAAGTTTTAAAATTCCCAATTGCAAAAAAAATTGTTGCATGCACACGAATGAATATTTGGAGAAAAAATAATAACAAATACACCATACCATAGTATTGTCATCTTTAGCGCGAACTCTACAAAGCATCAAGCAAAGTCGATTCGCGCGTCTGTACATAAATCTTTAAAACTACTTAGACAACGGTTTACTTAGACGATGCGAAAGTTTTAAGAAAAAGTTTTTATATTTCCGATTAAATATATTTAAGTATATTTGTGCATCCACTGTCGTTTCTGATTTCTGTAACACAAGTGCTTAAGCTACTTACCATCAGATCAGATCGATGTATGTGATGTTGTGAAATATTTATTTATTATTATTATTATTTTTTAAAAATATACTCGAAGCTAAGCGATTGCGGGTCACAATTCTGAAATAAAACTTAGTTTACGGATTAAACTCGCCGGGTCCCTAAATAATGTGTGTAACACGGGACCCGACGTTTCGACCCGACGATTCGTTTACAGCGCTCGTGGTCACGAGCGGGACAGTCTTATCCGTAACCACGAGCGAGCAATAGCAATACACGTGAGTTTAACCCGTAAACTCATTTCAAACAAATAAATCAGTTTCATTCAAAATAGTGATCAAACGCCCCTTCCTCAAAGTCCCTCATCCCCTCTACCGAAGCAGTGGCCGGAAGTGCAAAACTGTGTGTATTAATTCGTAGTTTCAGCGGAATCCTTTCGGATTCGCGGATAGTCTGCGCCGCTCTTGCGTCTGAGAGAACGTCAGCTACTTACGTAGCCGGTGCCTCGTTTACACTACTTGCTCACTTGAGGTTACACGAACTGGAAACAGGATTTTGAGTCCTTGGAAATTTGAGAGTTGTGTCACAAATTGTTCAAGATTACATAGACCAAAAATACAGCAAGTAAATCAAGCTGTGCATTTATTTTGTAATGCGTAATGTCGCGTTAATTTAGAAGTTTGTCTGAATGTAATGTCTCAAATAATTGTAATGATTACAATGGGGTAGTTTTACTAAATGAATGTTTTGCAGTGGTCCAATGACGTAGTCCATTTAAAATCAAAATCAAAAGTATTATCATAAAGGCACATGTACCGGAAATTCTTCAATACAGCAATATGACTCTACCATCGACTCGGAATGCCAATACTACCTAGGAGACTCCGGTTCACACAAACTTCCTTCTGTCGTTATCGGGTTGTAAGAAGGTCTCAATTACAGTGCAATTTTATAAAAAACATTCTCCGAACTCCCCGGTAGTGAACGCGGCATGGTGTCGTCTCGTCACTCAGGGCCACTCAATAATGCACGGGCCTTCCGCGATACACACAAAAACGCGACCGCACGGCGATTGGACGTCCGAGCTGACGCTGACGCCACGCTGACGGAATGCGTCATCCGTTAGGAATCAATAATTATTCCGTAGTAGCTGACCCGACAATTTTACGTTGACTTATTTTTTTTCTGTTTCAAAAGGATCTTATTATTCGTTTAACATAACATTGTACTAAATTTAATAAACATATTAATAAAATCAATTTGATGCAGCGGTTCAGCAAGGCACATAATAATACAGGGTGTCCCAAAAAATATTGACAAGCGGAAGTCTTGAGATAGAACACAGGGTGGAGCATCCGAAACAACCTGTATAGATTTCTCAATATTAATACTACTTAATTGTACATACTTTGTACCTTCATTCTACCTATCAAAATAAATATAAATGTCATAGAGAATAATTTGCTGATAATGGCGAATAATTAGTGATTATTTTCATTGCTTTTAAGAATCTGGACATGCGCCTTCTATATTTTAAACTTACCCTAATTTGAGTACTGTATCGGTATTTTTGTTCCTTTTTCGCCATACCTATGTACTCGTACATATAAAATTCCATAGACGACTAAAAAAGCATAGTGATTGGATGCGTCCGTGTGAGCTTCGTTGCCTGACGGAATTCGTCAGCGATCTGCTGACGTGTTCCATTGAAATGCGAAAGGCTTTCAAAAGTTTGCTCGAATGGATAGTCTAGAATTACTTTTTGTCCATAATGCTCTTTTTACATTGTTAGTGCATAGTTTTATTTGCTTAAGGACATTATGTTTCTCATTAAAGAAGTAGGTAGGTAACTTATTTGAGGTTCTTCAGTTATTTTACCTAGCTGAATTCACAGCACTTCTCATGAAAAGAAATTGTGTAATCAGTAAGTATTACCTTATAAGGATAAATGCATAGTCTTTTTTAAACCTGTAAGAACAAGTGTTGACCCGTGATCATGGAGCTTGCAACATTGCCGTAATATCTCGTCCAAATAAGAGAACATGGTTAACATCCCGGACATTTTAAGTTTGGTTGTATAACCACAGTTTAAAATTATATACTGTAAGAACGACCTTATCCAACAAGTAACCACGTACGTAAATCGCAACTCTCAGCCATCTACATATAGCGGTACAACCTTGAACCTCTCGGGGTACTTTTAACACCCACCCGTCTCGAGTGGTCTGGGGTGCCGTCCGCCCGTAGTTAGGGTTAACGCAGACAGCTCCGCTAGATTGACCAGTGTTTTGTTAATCTTTGGATAATCCATAATTAATATTGGTATAAGGGGCTGGTTTCTGCAATTTGACGTCAGTGCGCTTATTTTGCGGTTGGTGGGAATCACTTGAACCATCCCAACCATCCATAAAATACTTTTGTTTTTTTATTAACTTCTATCATCCCACTGCTAGAAAAAGGTCTCCTCCAATCTTGTTCGTCGCTCCCTATCCAACGCTAGCACTTACCAGCTACTTAATAGCTGGAACAAATCGTCACACCATCTTTTCTTCGTCCATTGGCAAAACCTATCCTCAAGTACCCATTGTGTTCCGTGTTAGATGGGCCATAATATAAATATTGTGCAAAAATCCAAACACAATAACTGACTTGCTAATAAAGCGATACACTAAGAGAAGAGCCCACATTATCATTACAGAAACAAATGTGAACAATATAAATTATGTCCATAGGAAATCAACATTTTGTAAAGATTTAGAATAGAAGGAAAATAACCCTTCAGTGAACACTAACATGTGATTTATATGTGCTGTTGTTGTGGACAACAAATAAACACATAAGCTGCAAGACAAACATAATGCACTGTAAAATACCATGATGATGAAATTCCTTCAACCAGCTTGCTTGGATTACAAATTTTATCGTGGCAATATCATAACTTTCAAACACTAATACGTGTTCTGCCCGAAGCAAGAAAATATCATACAAGTTTATAGAGCCAGTAAACCGTCTACTACATGACTCGCAGCAAATTTTAGGAGGATTAATAAAAATCTCCCAATTTTTCTATAAAATTTTACCCCTTCCTAGTAAAGTCGAATTTATGGTCGCCCTACTCAAAAGGGATACACTACGCGTGGCAATTTATTTTTCAGTCAAATTAAACAGTAATTACAAGTATTTTTGGTAATTTGAGTAGAGCTCACGTAATTATGTGCCTTTAGACAATGAGCACCGTACGTGATGTGAAAAGGATGAAATATATTTTAAAACATTAATGAAGGTCGTTTATACCTACTTGAAGTGACTATTAAAATATCGTTTTGGCGTAATGACTTCAACCCTTTTAAATATACTCGGACGAGGTTTCATTGTTATACATTCATTAATCACTAAATAGTATAAAGCAAAGTTACTTGTATGTATGTATGCTTAAATCTTTGAAAACTATGCAACGGAATATGATGGGGTTTTTCTAAAGACAGAGGGATTCTAGAGGAAGGTTTTTATGTGTTATATACCCGAAGCGAAGCGATGGCGGGTCACAAGTACGGAATATGCATGAAATTAATTTACGAAACAGTTACGAAAAAAACAATAAAAAGCGTCGATGGTCGAGTGGTTTAGATCGTTGCTTGCTGTGCGAGCGGTCGCCAGTTCAAACCCCGCCACGTAACGCTGTGTTTTTCAAATTTGAAAATCATATGTACGATTATTCGACGCTTTAACGGTGAAGGAAAACATCGTGAGGAAACCTGCACACCTGGGATGAAATTCTTAGGTTGTGTAGTCGACCAACCCGCACTTGGCCAGCGTGGTTGACTAAGGCCTTACCGCCCTAGTTTAGGGTAGGCCTGTGCCCCAGCAGTGGGGACGTATATGGGCTGATGATGACACAAAATAAACACAATTTGGTTAAAAAAATACCAGTTACAGTTTTTTCTTGTCGATTTTGTATGTATGCTTGTCG
Source organism: Maruca vitrata (assembly GCA_039566165.1). NCBI lineage: Eukaryota > Metazoa > Arthropoda > Insecta > Lepidoptera > Crambidae > Maruca > Maruca vitrata. The sequence goes on from CM076920.1 coordinate 1,272,347, forward strand.
CTTCAAAACCAATTATTTCATTTTTCATTACACAATATTTTAATAAATTGCACAACAATCGGTTAGTAACTCTATATCTCAGTTCAAAACCTAGTCTGACCCCAGAAACACCGACATCAGTAATCAAAACGCAGATTATCCGGACAATACCCACGTATCCGGTTATCTCGGGTGTCGTGCGCGAAACATCCTCCGGTCCGAAGCGGCTATCGCGATAGGACGCTGCCAGGAGGCTCGGCGAATATGACTGCCAGGCTTGGAAGGCTTTATTGGGGCAAAACGAACTAATGCTACACACAAAATTTAACTGTTCCGGATTGTTTCAAGATTTCTTTGTTTTATCTAAACATAGTCATATAACTCAAAGGTGACTGGCTGACTGACTGACATAGTGATCTATCAACGCACAGCCCAAACCACTGGACGGATTGGGCTGAAATTTGGCATGCAGGTAAATTATGTTACGACAAAGGCATCCGCTAAGAAAGTATTACCCGAAGCGAAGCAAGGGCGGGTCACTAGTTAATACATAAAATGCATTGGTATTGCAATACATCTAAGGGAATGGAAAGTCTTAAATTATTTATTTCAAATTTCAATATGGCGGCAGTATTTTAGTGTTAGTTACTGGCTCGGTGAAACAGTGGTTAATAGCCCAGTGTCACTATCTACGGTTCCAAGAGTCATGGGTTCGATTCTTATCCGGGACAAATATTTGTGTGACGAACATCGGTGTTTGTTCCTTAAAATATTTAATAATTTAGTGTATCCAAATGTTAATTCTGATATCTGTAACACAGGTGCTTAAGTTATTTACTACGGGATCAGATCAATATATGTGATGTCGTGTAATATTAATTTATTTATCCACCAAAGAATCTGGCAAATCCAGAGACTAAAACTAAACTAAATTGTAGAGTAAAGCACATAACATTCAGTTTTTGCGTCAAGTTATTAAGGGCATAGTAAGACGCTGCCAAATTGGATCATAGCCGGGTGCGGTTTCAATCTTGCACTCGGCTCTCTGTTAATTTTCATTTTATTAACCGTGATTGTTTCGTGTTCCACTTGCTTCGCGATTTCGAGTGTACTCTTAATTGTGTTCTGTTTTACAGCTGCTGGCTGGCTTTGTGGGAATTTGATGTTAACGTTTGTGTTAAAATATTGCAATTATAAAAATGGATCATGTTATGCTTTAAGTGAAATATGTAGGGTAGAAGTTAATGTGTGTTTATTGAGAGCGTGCACGACGGTGCTGCCCTCATTTTGGTGACGTTTCTTTCGTTAAATGATCTTATTCTCAGTGATTTGATCTGTTTGGTTGATAAACATATCTTGTTTATGCAAACTGCATTTAAAAGCCTTTTTTGAAACCTTCCTTCCGCGTCTAGCAAAACGATTCTCTTCGAAATATCTTACTTCAAAATCAATGTATGAAACAATCTCGATACGCTCGGAACAATTTATTAAACTTTTTGACTTTCACCCTTCCATTCCCGTTAGATATCCCGCTCTTATTGATTACGAGGGTCCATAGCCCGGGGGCAGAGATAAAAACTTGCACTACCTCTGTAATTTGAAAGAGAGTTTCGCGATAAACTCCCATTCGGTCTGTCCTTAGATAAAAGTTGAACTATTATTTTCTACCAGCCTCCCTATCGGAGCCTTCGGGCGATCTCACGGACGGTAGCAACCTGATTATCAGGAGTTGTGTATGAATTATGTATTTTATTTGCAGGAAAAATTTGCTTCCAGGATACTTACAGTTGATTTATGAAGGGAGTTCGCTTATCGGGTGTTGTTTGTTGAACAATTTGTCTTGGATTGATTCGATCTTTGCTCCGGATGTCTAGTTTTTTGTTTGGGCTAATAACTCACATAGTTATATTATGATACTCGATTGTGGAGGCATTTGTATTCTTCGCGTGTATTGATTGACCTTGGGTAGTACTTTCTGACTGGCTCGGTGGAACAGTGGTTAGTGACCCAGGTTTACTACCTACGGTTCCAAGAGTTGTGGGTTTGGTTCCCACTCGGGACAAATATTTGTGTGACGAACATAGGTGTTTGTTCCGTGCCTGGGTGTGTTATTAAATATAATTAAGTATATTTGTGCATCCACTGTTGATTCTGATATCCGTAACAGATGTGCTTAGCTACTTACCACGGAATCAGATCGATGTATGTGATGTTGTGAAATATTTATTTACTTATTTATTTACTTTCCAGTGTGCGGGTGGGTAGCTTATTAAATAGAAACAAATAACACCAACCTACCTAATAGGATTCTAAAAAATACTGTTGCTTTTGTTTTCTTTAATAGTGATACCACAAACATAAATAATCACAATGAAAAAAAAATCTCCTAATAATTTCACACAATTATTTAATTAGACAACGCTTAACATTAATTTTCTGCTGTAGTTACAACACCAAAATTATGATTGTCTAATAGTATTTTTTTTTTTTTTCAAAAATTATTTTCTAACGTTATTGCCCAATGGTACACATTCAGATTACAATCATTAAAGGACCAATTAAGCTTAAAATAAATCTTTAAAAAACGTTAAAAAGACAAGAAAATCGTTGTAATGCATTTCAAACAATCAGTTTTACCTGTAAAAGTGCACAACACCCATCACCATATCACAGGCTCGTAAACCAAATCGTCCGTCCACCGTTGCGTGTCGCAATACCCCGCTGTCCAATTACATCAGTTTACGTAACTCGATGTTAAACTGTTAAACGGTTAATGACTGTTTTTACATTGATTTGCGGCTTTATTTAACGAGGCGCGTCCACTACTCCTGCGTTGGCGGAAATAATGACAGTGAGGAAGGTCAGGACTGGAGAAGATTCCTCAGATATTTTCGCAGTGGCTGATATCAGTAACGATAGCAATTGTGTCGAAATTGTACCTACTGTGCTACAAATACCGTATGCTTTGCCTCTGGGGAATAACATTGCTCATCTATTGCTGTTTTCCTTCACTCTTCATCATCAGCCCATATACGTCCCCACTGCTAGGGCACGGGCCTTCCCTAACGGGCGATCAGACCTAAGTCAATCACCCTGGCCAAGTGTGGGATGGTTGACTACACAACCTAAGAATTTCTTCCTTTTTCTTCCTCATGATGTTTTTCTCCACGTTTGTTAAAGCATCAAAAAATCGTAGGTATGAATTTCAAATTGGAAAAACACAATGGTACTGGAGGGGTTTGAACTGGCGACCATGGCGAGCATCGACACACCACTCGGCGATCGACGCTCTTTTTTTGAACTAAGAAAATGAAAATAATATAGCGGTTCCTTCACAAAATTTAAAGTACTTACCTCAATGATTTTTTTTTCCTAACTGACTAACGATGATGGCTTGAAGGAGCCTTGTCATCACCACCGGGCTTGCGGGGGAGCGGATGGCTCTCACAACTTACCTCACTGTCATAGTTTTCACTGCACTTTCAGTTGTCACCCTGTACTAATGTCACGGTAATTGCGCCCTTTGATACCGTAAACGATGCCGTGCTACTTGACAGATAAGGTCGGTTTTTGATTGTAACACTTGTTTCCAATTGTTGTGAACGATTTGTAGGACATGTGTGTTGTAGTCGTATTGTTAGGTAATTAAGTTATCTTTGTAGCGGATTGTTAGTAAATAATTAATGGGTACGCTGCTAACCAGCTGTGTACTGTTTATCGCGAACATGAAGCTACAGTGGAATTTTATTTTAATTGAAATATGAAGCACTAATGGATTAGCGCAATGTAAAATATACCTGAAGCGAGGGCGGGTCACTAGTTGCAAATAAAAAGGAAATTGTACCAAACTTTCTAAAATATTTTACCTTTTTAGTGTCTGTCTGTTTCCGATACCATTATCCTTCCAATTGTAATTGGTCACCGAGGCAAAATAAAAAAAGAACTACAGGACTTGAAAAAAGAAAAATAGTGGTCAATATTAGCGGCCAGTCCACTAGCAAGTGGTTGCAGCAATGATGTCAATGGACACTTAGTGGTTTTTATTTAATTTCATTAAATAATTCAACCCTCAACCACCTTCGTAAAGTCAAGCTGCATCAAGTCAAGGGTGTCGCAACTCGGCTTGGTCTCGGCGGCCGCAGCCGACGCAAGCGCCCGCGGCAGATGCCCGCCTCGACCGCTACCGACTGCAAAACAAGGAAAAAGTTACATAAATAAATAAAAACAGTACTTATAGGTGTCGAAATTCATAATTCAATAGTAAGTTTTAATGCAAATTCAAAACGCAGACATCCAAACACCATCCCAGCGACATTTTTTTAAAATAATATGGCGCATGTTGACAGATGAAGACAACTGTCATCTTTAGTCTTGCCCGTGACCACGAGCGCTGTTAAGAGCTCAGAATGTCGGGCCTCTAAAAAATATGTTAAGAATAACGATACATGTGAGCTTATGTCGTATCATTAGTTTTGTTACACAATTTTTTTATGATCATTTTTGTCATTAAGCCATCTATCCCGGCAGGCAGTTGTGACATTGGTGACACAAAGAAGAAATAATGCGTCGATTCTCAGTGGCCAGTCTGCTCAACTTGGAGCGAGCGGTAGAAATTGTGATGATATTTTTAAACGTATTATTCATCCCTTAACCACCTTCGTAAAGTCAAGCTGCATCAAGTCAAGGGTGTCGCAACTCGGCGAGGTCTCGGCGGCCGCAGCCGACGCAGGCGCCCGCGGCAGATGCCCGCCTCGACCGCTACCGACTGCAAAACAAGGTAAAAGTTACATAAATAAATAAAAACAGTATAAATACATAATTTGATAGTATCAAAATACATCTTTTAATAGTAAGCTTTAATGCGAATTCAAAACGCAGACGTCCAAACATCATCCCAGCGACATTTTTTTTAAATAATATGCCCCATGTTGACATATGAAGACAACTGTCATCTTTAGTCTTGCCCGTGACCACGAGCGCTGTAAAGAGCTCGAAACGTCGGGTCTCTAAATAATATCGATACCTTAAATCTCAAATGGCGTAACCACCAAAACGCAACTTTTCAGGAGAGCAAAAAAACGAAAAAAAAAAAGTTTTTTTTTATATAACTTTGTCAATTTTAATGCAGTGAAAATGTTTTATACATCAAATTTCTTAGAATTTTGAGATAAAGGCTTCAGTAAGAACTCTTTGCACCTAAATCTTATATTTAACAAACTAGAAGTCGGTTACGCTTGTGAAAATATTACGAAAAGGCGTTTACGCCTCATAAAAAACATGATTTTTAAGAGGTGAAGGTCGTATCTCCCGAAAGTAATTGTCTTTTGTGCTTTAAAATAACTTAATAATGAAAGAAAACGTAAAATTTCCACTCTGTATTACGCTTTTTACAAAGTTACGCCATATGTCACGTTTTCATAGTGATGTAATGGGTAATACTCACCTTGTAAGTTTTATGACAGGATGAAGAATTTTTGTACATGGGAAATTTCACTTATAGTTATACGTAATTCGATTAATTTTGTCATTCGTAACCCCCGCTGCTGTATTTCACCATACATTTATCTATGTATTCAGCCACTTGCGTACTTGTGCGCATAGATTACGTTCCTCCGTGTATTTATTATTTTTTGTGACCGTTACATTGACTTTGGGGCGTTATTGGTCTCTGATTCTGATTTGTGTTTGAACATTGATTTAAAATGCCGAAACAAGGAAAAGCAATAAATAGCCAATGTCTCCGCAATCTTAATCCCCCCGCGCATCAATACTAACAATAATAATGACAATCATGTGTTCAGTGATTTTGGGTGTAAACGCCTTTCTTTTGTATTGCAATTTCGAGCGTGTTTTACGAGTTACGCCGGAAAATTATGTCCCTTACACCCTTTTTTTTGACATTTTTTTCACGTCACAATAATTTCTAGGGGCGTAACCACCAAGTAAATTAGACTAAGCCTTTTACGACCTGTTTACCTTATGAAAAGTGTTCAAATCTATAAAAAACATTGGGTCGTAATAACCTTTTTTTTGCGAATTTGAGGATTTTAAATATACAGATCGATAGAGAAAATAAGAAAAAAACTGAATAAAACTGCATTAAAAAGTCATTTTGACCAAATTGGCGGTTACGCCATTTAAGATTAAAGGTAGCGATATGTTTAGAATAACAATACACGCGAGTCAGTAAAATTAGTTTTTATTTCATATTTTTTTAAATTGTCTTTAAGCCATAATATTCCCGGCGGGCAGTTGTGACATTGGTGACACATTGAAGAAATAATGTTTCGGTTCTTAATAGCCAGTCTGATCGCCAAAGTGGAAATTGCGATGATATTTTTAAATGTATAATTCAACCATCAACCACCTTCGTAAAGTCAAGCTGCATCAAGTCAAGGTTCCGCCTCGACCGCTACCGACTGCAAAACAAGGTAAAAGTAAGTTACACAAAATATGCTGAAGTACATTAGCTAACTATTATCAACTTTATATGTGACTAGCTTTCCGTCTGTGATCTGTTTTATGACATGTCTCACGGAAACCGGACGGGAAAAGAGTTGTTGATACGTTCTCCAGGTTAATAGGTACCTTTTTATAAAATTTACAGGGGTACATGTGTTATGAATTATACATTTAAAAATTTCATCGCAATTTCCACTTTGGCGATCAGACTGGCCATTAAGAATCAAAACATTATTTCTTCAATGTGTCACCAATGTCACAACTGCCCGCCGGGAATATTATGGCTTAAAGACAATTTAAAAAAATATGAAATAAAAACTAATTTTACGGATTAAGGTCACGTGTCGCGTTAATCTTAACCTGTTCTTTAGAAACCCGACGTTTCAAGCTCTTTACAGCGCTCGTGGTTATGGGCAAGACTAAAGATGACAGTTGTCTTCATTAATATCTATTTATTTATTTATTTATTTATTTATTTGTTCCACACTTACAACTATTTTTACAGGTTTTGCCCTAATACAATAGTGTAACTAAAGAAAAACTATATTAAATATAAATTACTTAATTCTAACATTATCTAATTCATCTGTCAACATGCGGAATATTAAAAAAAAATTGCTGCGATTAGATTTGTTTGAACACAATTACACGCACAGACAACAAAACATCATCGAAATGACTTTTTTTTTGGTTCGTAATATTTCGTGAATTTTTTGGTACCGAGGCCAAAAATAAATCTTTATATGACCAACAATGTACATTTCTTTTTAATTTCTGTATCAAATACATGTAATTCCTTTGCGTCATTTATACATGACACTTAATAAAAAAAAACTAAGAAAATCTAAGACCCCATACCTATTTTCAACCCTTCACCGTCTGACGGTACAATGTGACAACTGCGTGCCGGACGTCCGGCGCGGCCGCTCCGGCCCAAACTTATTAATTGCCCCGGGCCAGCGCCGGCCTCTCACTGCCACAAAGTCCCCACTTTTGCTGACGCCGGATCCACTCGGACACTGTCGCGAGTTTCAGCTTCGAAATATCATTGGTATTGCGGTAGGACACTTCTGGAACGGTGGTGGTATGCGACTTTGTTTGCTGACTTACGATTACGATTGTGCTTAGAAGTAAACATGTTTAGATAAGGAAGACTGATGATTACGCAGATAGTATCTTCTATGATCTATTCCTGACCAAAACCAAAAAACTAATACCACTCGTGATACGCATACGATTCTATTTCTCTATTTCTGAGGAATAGATCTCTTCTACAGCTTATTGTCTCCTGGTATTCAGCGTCAAGGGTGAACGTACAAAATACTTCATTGTGATGGCAAATACCATATTGTCACCTCGTTTCCTGTGTCAAGGGTGACAAAATACTTAATTGCGATAGCTCTTTTCTTGACATAGTTGTACGCTTATTCTTTGGTATGACTATTCGAGCCATTACAATATTTTGAAAAATTCATTGGAATCGCGCCAACATGTGCGAAACCATTACACTAACCAATTACAGCTTATTGAAGCCTTTATAGTCATTTTAGCACTCGGAGTGCAACTATTATCAAAGGCGAGAACTTAAAACACATAAACAAGCTTATCTAAAAAAAGCAAATGCAAAACAATGCGTCTATTTCAAGACTCGGAAGTGGACCGACCCCATAAATTCGGGCCGAGTCACAGGTTAAAAATTACCCCGCGCCCGTGACAAACGCTCTCTTCCTACCGGGGCGACGGTTTGATTCTTATTTCGTGTCTGATTCGTGCGCGCGCGCACCGAATGTGACAGCTCTCGCGACGGGTAATTATGACTTGTTGTGTGGGAGCGTGGTCGTGTATCTTGAATGGTAGTGGTTTATTTTGAACGGGATTAGGGATGTTGTGTATTCGTTGGGGTACTTTATAAACAACTAATAGAGTTCCCGATGCTAGCTGTTAAAATATGAAGAATGTAGTAATATGTTATTTAGTAGGGTAAGTTGGCTTGGTGTGCAGTGTTTGAGCAAATAAAATACAATACCAGGTACTTAAGTAAACAAAGGTACAAATTCCTAATTATGTGCACTGAAATCTAGAAAATAAATTAGTAGTTTTACTTACCTATTAACCTACCCCCGTGGTGGCCCCGATCTACTATCTCTGATGGTAGAGGTTATCATGTCAGCGGCCGAAAGGCGCTTCATGAAAGAACTCAAATACCAGAATTTGCTTGGTAGGTAAGCAGCCCATACCATAACAAGTAGGTATTTTAAATTTTAATCTAGGCAGAATATTGCAGGCATATTACCCCCCCCCTGATACCTATGGCCGAGCATTATCACACTTTGGTACCTCATAAGCTGGTGCTGGTGAAGCCGTCACGGCTGGTAATTGATTGTCAAAATTTCAGTTACGATTAAAGTAAGTCGATGCAATCTACTCTTAGTATAGTAAAAAGTAATACAGGGAAACTTAATAGGCTGGAGCCTAAAAAATAATACCTACGTGATTTTAATCGTAACCTTGCCCAAATTGACAAATGTACTGAAACAAAAACGGGTAAACGCGCCAATAATCGCCACGCGCCTATTCCCGTGACTCTTCTGTGCGTATTAAAATTCGTTGAACGCCACGCTTGGGAACCAGTGGCAGGCGCTTTCACAGAATGTTAAAAAGTACGTGGAACGTTCAACCTGCGATGGACTAGTTGACGAATTGTGACGAGATTTCTGTTGGAATAAAGTAAAAATAGGACAGAAAGAAACGAACAAATCGTAAATTTAAAAAAGATAAACTGTTAGTCCAATGTTAATTGACATCAATATATTAAACATTTTTTTTAATAATACGATAAAAATGTTAATGAAAATGTCCGGTATAAAGCAGAAACGTTTTTCAGACAACACAACGAGTACTTTTTATATTTTTGTTGCAATCTTACTGTTAATTAACCACAAATTTTCTGAAACGAATTTAATAATCTAGAACACCATATTTTGAATCATAGTACGTACGTCAACCGTCGGTGTAGAATGTACACTGATAGATGACACAATTTGTATCATAAAATTAAATCGAACCGATTAAAAATACTTTCGGTTACATAATAATAAATAACCAGAATTACTTAGTAGTATTGTCTATTATTTGCGCGAATACATTACACATTTGAAATAAGGGCTTGGGCTAGACTTAACTCACTTTCTCTAGTCCGTGACCACGAGCGCTATAAAGAGCTCGAAACGTCGGGGTCTCTAAATAATATGTTTAGAATAAAAACACACGCGAGTTTAATCCGTAAAATTGGTTTTATATCAGAATTACTCTGAAAGGTATTTATTGAAAACCCCAATATTTCCCGATTCACTCGGTTGAAATTCCCGATTTAGTACAATGGAATCCTGTTAAATAAATAATGCGACATTACAGCGTGAATAAAATAACTGTGCTGCTGGTGAATTTCGCTACAGTATAAATATAATATTGTACGTTATGTTGTTATCTAACTGCGATCCGTAGGCAGTTAATCGGCAAAATTCGAACCATGGTCTCTGTGGTTGATACCGCAAACACGTATTTAATATGGATTTGACATTGCGGTCGCGGCAAATTAGGTAATTGCACGGTGTGGCTGCAAAAATTTTGAAATGTCATTCGATACTTTTGCGTTAAATTAAACATTATTACGTCACCTCTTTGTCACCAATAATGTCCATTTTAACTGATTGCTGCTCAAAGGATTGACTGCAACAACCTTATTGTCGACTGACATGAAATTTATTCCAGTACCAAGTCGATATGAATCAATCAAGTAGTGGCAAATATAGTGGCTATAACATAGCCAAAATACGCTAGTACATTATTCCTTTCATAAGATAACCCTCAATTGGATGGCTAAAGATTTGACTTTCTTAATCTTATACAATTTTGACCAATTAGGAACGATGTTTCTCTGTTTTAAAGGATCTGAATAGTTCTGTCAACATTCTGTTGATTTTAATGTTTTATCGCTAACAGAGTTCATTACGTCTGAACTCAAGTAACTATATATGTTTTAAAATTCGTTAGCAAGTTTAATCTGTAACAGTAGCTATCTCAAAACCCTGACTGTCCCTGTGAACTTTGCAGCGATCTCCGAAGACTAGCAGCATCTCCAACAATGCTACAGCTATTGATATTTCAACAATACCTCCCCGACGTTTCGGGGTATTCCCCTTAGCGGGGGGTTCCCCTTAACCGAGGAACAGAATCTGGCGCAATTTGACGGATCTTGCCGCGGTCGTCGGCGTTACTTATTCACGAGGCTGGATGGATAGGACGAGGTTACACTGTAGCGGAAGTTGGTTTTTGAATGTTGGCAGCCGGAAGCTGTGATTGAACACCAAGCTAATATTATTCTGTAATTTACTTGTATTTAAAATTTTTAAATTGGCGTTCTATCTCCAACTCACTTTTGAATGCATCAAAGAATGGACCAAAAGACCTTAAATAAGGCGTAGTAGTTGTTGTATCCGTCATGTGCTATTAAAAAGAGAAATTATATCGTGTAAACGGCCCATTAAATTACTTATTTGTTTTTTAATTGCTGAAGACATGTCGACTTATCGATTTCAGCCGGGTGGCCAATTTTCTTATTAGCTAGTCCACCTTAATTAGATAATAAATTATAAAGTATTGTCTTTTATTTAACCTAATACAACTACAAATTTGAAAAATACAAATTTTACTAATTCTTCACTAAATAATATGTTTTATAACAATACACGCGAGTTTTCTCTGTAATTTTTTTTTTAATTAAATAATGTACATAGATAGTGCACAATTCGTAAATGTAACTCCATTCCTTCACCAGCATAAAAAGGTGACATCATTATTTATTTATTTAACGATTTAATACCAAAGTAGCCAATGTAGTCTCACCCTAAGTTGGCGGTGTTTGTTTGAGAGAAAATGTTGGGTTTAAACACTTAGATACCTACCTGCCTGCACATACGACAACACTTTGAATGTAATACTTCTTCCTAAAGGTATATTTCAAGCTTTTGCTTGATTGGCTTGGTTGAACAGTGGTTAGTGACCCTGGCAAGCGGTTCCAAGAGCCGTGGGTACGATTCCCAGTCGGAACAAATATTTGAGTGATGAACATCTGTTGTTATTCCGTGTCTGAGTTTGATTATGTATTAAAGTATGAATTTATAAATATCTATGTCTGTATATCAGTCACCGACACCTATAGTACAAGCTCTGTTTACTTTGGGAACAGGTGACCGTGTGTGGAAATGTCCCAGATATTTATTTATTAATTCCATGTACCTAATAGTTCTTGTTAGTATGAGCTTTCATAATGCACTTCCTATATATCAGAATTTTTGTATCCGAAATCCTTCAAAGACAGAACCTAACCATACGTATAGTACTTTTAGTAAAGTAAAAGTCAGAGCTTATGTTTTTTAGGTGCTATGTTAAATCAATCCATAAATAATTCGGCATATTCAGTACTTATTAAGAATTATAGTAGTTTAGAAGCTGCTGATTATAATATGCGAAATATTAATTCATCATTTAATCCAATCAGTAAGTAGGTACTTCTGTTTAGTATCCTTCCATATAATGAACATCCGTATCACGTTTGATTAAAACAGCACAAAATTTCACTTAACCCTCGAGTGCACTAAACTACAGATAGTACCCCAACTTTAACCCTAACGGAGCCGTCGACTGATCTTAAATCGGTTAGAAGGGCCCCATATTGAGTTATACATCGGTTAAACGTAAGTAATAATGCATGGCAAGGGTGTGGGCGCTTTAGACCCCGAGTTTGATCGAGATTGGTGTGCACTCTGAAGGGTTATTGCCACGTGGTACTGACAGAAGCGGAATTAATAGGATTCTCGAATTATTCGTGCGTCTTCAAAGACAAATAGTAAATTTTACGATTTTTAAGCTTCTTTAGGCCATCTAATGTTTTCGTATATTAGCCATAGGCCACCAGCTATCTTGTCTTGCTAATGTTAACTTAAATGACGATATGGGTTTCTTTGTTGAGAAGGGTTTTTCATAAGATGTGATAAATTAATTGATGTAAATAAAATTATACTTTGTCCAACATTTTGCAAAGCGTTTGATTTGGTTACCTTTATTTGTGTGTTAATGTAACAACACTAACTTTAATAACTTTGTATCTTCATTTTCTTAGCATCGAAATATGTAACTAACTGACGTTTATTATTAGAGGAAATTTAAAAAAATCTCCATATCTTTAGGCGTGACTTGAATACCTACTGATAGCTATTTTATTTTATGTGTTACTTATTTATTTGATATGAAGACCGTACCCGGGGCGGGTAGGGTAAGACAGACTCCAAGTTATCGGCTCGTTCAAGACCGCCCGACTAATTTGTAATGACACAAGCAGAACAAAGCATATACATTGAGATTAGACTAGACTTGCCGGTAATACTGCAGCAATACAGATTATTTGTGCATCAAGCTACATGTTATTTATTTTATTTATTTAGGAAAAAATACAGCTGTTTGATAATACATTTGACTTAAAATAATACATCAGCAATTAACATATTGCACTACAAGTTAATACGTTAAGTGTTGTGTGACGAAATAACGCGAAAGGAAAGATTAGGATATAAAATTAGTAGGTAATTGAACTATCTATTTATGATAGCCTTTTTGAACCTTGTGATATTTACATAAAAAATGTCAATATGGTTGTAGTTACTATTAAATTTATTACAAGCTCTAATTATAAAACAATTTTTCTTATACATAGTTAGTTTTACATATAGGAGTAGCAAATGCATCCTTGTGCCGCGCACTAAGTCTGGAACATTGTAAAATATCTTGTACATGTTATCTATTTTCTAAATTTCATGATCCAGGGAGCAAGCAAACTAGTACTTTGGAAGTCTAAAACTATCACTTAAAGCATGAAATAAAAATGGATAACTTAAACATACATGTATGTATATCATACAAATCCAAATGTGTCATTATTGTAATTAGTCGTTGTTCTCCTAAAATATTATGGTCTAATTAGCGCAGTTGGTAAAAAGTTGAATATTGTATCGTTTATCAGGTTCCAGACTGAAATTAGGAACTATTTTTCAAAACTCAGTTTTGTGTTGAAATCCTGATAGATGGATACACCTAGGTCTTACTACATTTATTATATTACCAAGAAAAGAAGTAAGGACCAAACCTTAGCAAATATGGAAATATTTATAAAAATCAGTTTTGTTTTGAAAGCCTGATAGATGGACACACCTAGGTCTTACTTTCACATTTATAATATTACCAAGAAAAGAAGTAAGGACCAAACCTTAGCTTCAACTCGCGTCACAATCTTTCCTACCAGTTCATGCAAATGCATCAACTGACAACAAAACGTAAGCTTCACACCACGATATATCCTCATTCAGTTAACGAACTTGCACGCACAGAATGATCGTAGATTCCACTTAAGCCAGGGGTGGTCAGGGCAAATAAAAAGTCCAAGAAAGGATTTGGAAAATTGTTCCATGAATAAAAATGCGGCCATAACTCTTAATGCCGGGCCAAATATGACCGGATGCGTCGTCCCGACCTAACGCATATTACTGTTAAGGGACCTTGCACATGCGCTTCGATATACAAAGGTGATGTAATAAATGTGTACGAGTAGCATCGAAAATGGTCACGTAAAAAGTAAAGTTTAGGATCGAGGCTAACGGTAAAAAAACTGTTACGTTTTTAAATAGTTATGATATAAATAAATATCACACAACGTCATATACATTGATCCGATTCCGAAGTAAGTTGACAAGGACTTGTGTTATGGATATATAAACTATAGAGGTATACACAAATAAACTTAAATTTTTGAATAACACACCCACATTTAAGAACAAACACCGATGTTTATGACATACATATTTGTTCTATGTGAGAATCGAACCCACTACTTTTGGCATAAAAGAGGGAGACACTGCCAAATGAGCCTTCGAGCCAGTTAAAAAGAAAGCCTTTGCCATCACATACGTACAAGGCACTCCATCAGAGCTGCTTTTAAAACCTCCGGACACCTCCTTAGGCCAAACCCAACCGTCGCCCAACTAACTAAAACCGCGTTAACCAGATTAACCAAATCGTTCGGCCTTCGTCCTCGGCTTTGGGCACCCAGTCTACACGCTCTCTTACTCAGGCCGTTCACCGATGATCCCTCATGCAATATGCATGAGAATGCAACTTATTTACCTATACGCGCTGATATGAGTGTACGGGTGAAGCGTTTGATGGTTTTGTCTTAACGGGGCGGGTTCCTATTATAATTCCTGGGGTCAAACGGTTAACCCTCCGGTATAATTAAGTTGGCAATGGTTATGGTTAGCAATAAACTTTGTTGGAACTACAGTATCGACAAACATTTTAATGTATGATAGATATTGAAGATCTTAATTGTATATAAACTAAACTATGTATATAGAGAGTGGAGGTTACATTAAAATAGTATTTAATTTAGGGGAATCCTACCACAATGAGTTATAAAAGAAGAGAATGTACTCAATACTTTGGGTTCATTAATAAAAATATATTATGCTAAAAACGGTTTTCGTAAAAGTTTGAGAGTGAGGAAAGAAAAAGTTAACAATTTAATTATATTGGTAATGATTACATTAATAGTGTAATCATTACCAATATTATTATATTATTAACTTCTTTTTTTTATGAATATAAATAGCTCTAAAATAGTATACGTGATATCAGCCATTTTCCTCATAGTCAAGTCTAGTGACATCATTTGGTTTTACTCAGAATTTTAACACATGCATATGTGAAATACTGTATTCTATTAGCATTGTTTTGTGGCTAAAGCATTACAATGAACAGTCAAGTCAAAATATGATTCACTTTATGTAAATAAACTTGTAATGTACTTTCTATTGAAGAAAGCTGCTTACAGTGCCGTCACTTGACCTAATATTAAAGCCTTATTAATCATCGTTCACTTATTAGATATTATTTTTCTGGAAGATAATATTTTTTTCAATATTTCGTACCTTAATCTCTTCCGCCGATCGCAATTAAGATCATCCAAGTACGCAAGACATAATTATAGTGCACAAGTGTGCGCGCAAACACAAGTGCACTCTCTTTTCCCTTACTCTCATCCGACATGACCAATGAGAAATCGAGCGCAGGACCACCTGCTTTAGTGCTTTCCAAGGCACGCGCGTGCAACTGCCAACTTCCTAACTCCGGGCTGAGTATGTTCTTTACAGAAAAACTCACACAATTTTTTTCCCGACGCCGGTCTCGAACCGGGGACCTCTCGGTTCTTAAGTAGCGCTTACATCCAATAGACAAGGGGAACAATTTGATTATTATTTTAAAAAGTGCTAATGTGTGCGCAAATACAAGCGCACTTTCTTTTCTCTAACTCTCATAGTCCATTTATTTTACATAAATACTCTCACGCATCAAAATATGTTAAAACTAGATCAACAACTGGTATAGGATTCAAATAGGTGTAATATACCTAGCGTTAAGCTATAAACTGAGCGATACATAGACAATGAGTAATCCTAGATGGATGGACTGGCTCATTGGAACAGTAGTTAGTGACCCTGAGTGGCGGTTCCAAGAGTTGTGGGTTCGATTCCCACTCGGTACAATATTTATGCGATGAACATCGGTATTTGTCCCGTGTCTGGGTGTGATTATGTATTCTTAAATATAAATGTATGCATATCAGTCTCTGACGCCCATAGTACAAACTTTGCTTAGTTTTGGGTCAGGTGGCCGTGTGTGGAAGTGTCCCAGATATTTTATTTAATTTTTTTATTTATAGATATATTTATCAAAAAAACCCCTTATATTACGGACAACTTTAGCGGTGAGAGCCATCCGCTCCCCCGCAGGACCGGTGATGATGACGAGGCTACTCCAAGCCATCATAAGTCAGTTATCACCCTCATATTTGGATCTCACTACCGCTTACCATCAGGCGGAGTAAGGTCATCTTGTTAGACTTTTATAAAAAATTAAGGAAATCTTACATATCTTGTAAGATTTCCTTAATTTTATTCCAAGATAGGTACGTTTTTAGAATAAACTCGAGACAAACTGTCCTAGTAACAGTATGATGCGCGATATGTGTGAAATGGATAGTGTAAGCCTAGCACTAGGCTATAGACTCAACGGTACATATACAATGAGTAAGCTCCGAGCTGACTAACTGTCTACGTGACTGACGTCCAGTCGATTGTTTGACAAGATCCGTGTTTACTGATACGTGTGAATCATTGTGCTAATATGGTAAGTTTATGTGGTTGGTGGCCGGTCATTGTATAGTATTTTTAAATAATAAATAAATATATCACATACATCCATCTGATCCCGTGGTAAATAGCTTAAGCACTTGTGTTACGGAAATCAGAAACGACAATGCAATGACAAATATACTTTTTCTTCTTATCGTATGGTCGATGAACAACCTGGTGGCAGAGTTTTTAAACCGCCCGTAGGCCTCTGACATGGCTTCATACACCGTTGAAAAATAAAGCGTCGAATGATGGTACATACATATGTTTTCAAATTTGAAAAACACATTGGTACCTGGGATTGAACTGGCGACCTCACGCATGGCAAGCAACGACCTTAACCACTCGGCCATCGTCGCTTCAAATATTCTTAAACATATTATTTAATAACACACCCAGACACGGAACAAACAGCGGTGTTCGTCTCACAACACACGTCTTGGAAACGTAGGTAGCCAACCTAGGTCACTAACCACTGTTCCACCTTCCAGTTGTAACTACCCTATTTGTAAAATTATATCAGAAACGGTAACGTCGACCAAAACCTAACCGCGAATTGAGTCGTAAATACATTTAATTCTGACCTGTAATAAATTCACTGCCCATATATCTTCAGTCGGGGGAGTGCCCCAACCAATTTGATGGGAATCGAACGCCGATCCGATCATTAGCCAGAATTATTCGCGTCGGCTCAGCTTTCAAAATGAGGTCGCGAGTTCAATGTCGTTTAGGTATAGGCGTTTGCCTCTTAGATATGGGTGACGCACTGATTTATCGTGTTAATAAATATTTATAACAAAAAACATTAAAATGTATCGAGTTTTTCTTCGGCGGATCGGACAAATGGAGAAATTAATAGGATTCTACTCTATCAACTGATGGATGACAGGTAGCCTAAAACTAAACAACAATATTAAACTATTTTAAGATATTTCTTTTTACTTAGCCTGCATAAGACCGCAGTCAAAACTGACCACAAACATTAGTGGTCAGCTATTCTTGACATGGATACCTAAATAGAACCTTTAAATTGTACATGGTTTAACCAATATGTCAACCCGATCCTATCAACCCGCACTTGGTCTGCGTGGTTGACTAAGGCCCTATCATAGGGTAGGCCTGTGCCCCAGCGGTGGGGAAATATATGGGCAGATGATGATGATGATGCTGATAGGTGCTACAATTATCTTCATAGTAAGTTTCGTTGCTGTGCAATTTTTACATAACACAAAAGATACTGACATATTTTGACACATTAGATACGAAGGAGTACTCAAATGAGATAGCTTTTTCACAAGGTGCCCGAATTAGGGTACCTTGTTAGCGGGCTATTAACAGGCTTCTTTCCGACCAGGCTTTACCTTTGTAAAAAAAATGTAAATGTGCCATGGTGCATTTTGAAATATTCCGTAGTATAGTAAAATTTAACTCTATGAGTTAGCACAATTAGTTTACTCAACGCAGCACCCATCCCTAGTATCGCGTTTGGTAATTGGTGGAATATTAGTCTAGAGTTGGATGCCGACTAATGTTGATTAATTAGGTTCCTTTAGTTTATTTTGGTATAATTAGTTTAAATAATGTGCCAAAGTATTGAACTTTAAATTCTAAATCACTAATGTATAAACAATGTCGCGCCGTCTCCGCGTCTTTCTGTTATGATTTCTTTAAAACTACGCATCAAATTCAAGAAAACGAAACTTGTATTTAATAATATACCTACCAAATTCGAAGCAAGGGCAGATTGCTTTCCAAATAGGTACAAAAATAAAGTCCAACATCTACGACTAATAATACGGCGTTTTTTAAACGCGCTCAATACCGGCCATATAAATATGTCTAAGAAAAACTTGTACAGCGCCCCTGGTGGTTACGCTAAGAACTAAAATCGGTCGTATGAAAAAAACAACTCGATAGGTTTTTAACGTACGTAAGTTTTCGATATCCAACTCATGGTTGGGGCTACAGAGCATCCCCGATTTCTACTCCGCTCGTTTGTACGCGCGTATACGTGCTTCTGCGCGTATACGTGCTTCATGTACCATATCTCATTGACTGGCTCGGTGGAACAGTGGTTAATGACCCAGGTTTACTACCTACGGTTCCAAGAGTCGTGGGTTCGATTCCCACTCGGGACAAATATTTGTTTGACGAACATCGGTGTTTGTTCCGTGTCTGGGTGTATTATTAAATATATTTAAGTATATTTGTGTATCCACTGTTGATTCTGATACCTGTAACACAAGTGCTTAAGCTACTTACCACGGGATCAGATCAATGTATGTGATGTTGTGAAATATTTATATTTATTTATTTATATTCATGTGCGCTCTTGTATCATCAATGCAAACGCAACAATCTGCGTTTACGGCGCCAATAACGCGCGTTCCTAAAACTGCGCGTTCAAAAAACGCCGTCCTCTATGGCTCTAAGATCGAATGAATCGCCGCAACCCAACATTTCGGCCACACGCCTTAAAAAAGACATAACCGTAAGGGCTTCCCCGCTGATCCGCGTTCCCTAATCCTCTGTCTCCAGCCCATCAATCGCGGCACATCCTGGCCAATCATGGCTGAGGAGCCCACCGCTAATTGGTGCAATCCCTCACGCGGAGGGCGCCAGACATCTGTCATTGGCAAGTGTGATCCGCCGGCGCGTCATTTACGCCACCCGGTAATTTTGTTAAGATGCCTGGGTTACTTTGGGAATTGTACTGTACAGCCAATGTAGTAGGTCTATCTTTTAGGGTTTAGTAGGATTATATCTTGTTTCTTGAGATTTAAGCGTCTACACACTACAAATGTATCCACTCAAAGACTGGCCGTACTATTAGTGGTAGGTATTATCATTTCAATTAGAGTAGTTTCTTAGATAGAATTCTATTTAACTTTGTCAATTATACTGCTTTTGCAATAATTTTAGAAAACTCTTGTCTCTTGTAATTGGATAAGATTTGGATTCGATTTACGTGTCATTTAACCTGATGCCTTAAATTTTTTTTTAGTACTTATCTTAACTTAAAAGTAGAGACGTAGACGTATGCCAGTTCTCATTAACTTATACTGAATGTCAAAATGAAAAATGTCTATTTAGGTGAAAAAAAATTATATGAACCCATAAAATCCATACCCAAAACCGTGCACCAAAACAATAACCCTAACATGCGACTATGTAAATAAGTCCGGGTCGAACCGGCCCGTCGCGGCCGATTGAGAAATTAATTATGTGCCGAGTATGCTGCCATCTGTCGCATCAATATTCAATCCGATCGGGATAGGCCGACGACCAATTAATCGGGACCCGTTCGGGTCATTATGTGTGTCACTGTGGAATTGTAAATACTGTCAATTTACAGTGTATCCGTCGACATTGTAGTTTGACGATAAATTGTGAACCTAACCATGCTAACTCTAACATATTTCCGCATAGTTAGTTCAAAGACTTAAGAGAACCCTTATCGTAGTTTGGCTATGAATTGGGAACCAATTAACAAAAACGACTCGTTTAAAAACGACTTTTTTTCTCGATAAATTACTGATATCTATCAAAACAAAATCGTCAAATAGTGGGAATACACTTTGCGTTTCAAATGGTCGACCTTGGTTGGTTGCCGTTTTATTGGTTAATCCTAATTGATTGCTATTAATTTTGATAGATCTGGACAGATGACGCTCTAGGCTAGTAGATTAGTACTAAACGACATTTGATTTCGAAAAATTTTAGGTAGGTATTTTATTAAGAAATATTTTACCACCCATGACTCTGCCCACGTGAGGTAGTTTATCGCATTAAACATAACTCTCTTTTTCCTTAGGATCTTATCTTACTTTAAGTAAGATAGGTTAGGTACTAAAGACAAAGATAGGGTACTATTAACTGTGTACTAAATTTCAATCAGTGGATGCAGTAGTTTTATTTTAAAAGCACTATAGGCAGACAGAGTCACTTTTGGACTTTTAATATAAGTACTATAAGGATTTTTTATATCATACAATAATCGTTTTTCATCAAGACGATTGGAAACTTTCAATGTAATGTCTTCATCAAGAATTTACATTTTTACGGTGACATAAAGTTACCTACGTAGCAGGAAGTACGTGCTTCTAGGAGCAGTAAAGGGTTAACTCCCGATGGTCGCCAATTTACCCAACATTTCTGTTATTAGGTTACTACTTTATTATTACCATTGGAGATAATAGTTTGGGGGCGTGTGTAACGGTTTGTTTAACTTATAGTGTGAATTAAAAAAATATTATGTCATGTTATGATAGGCCTCTTCAAGCCCGGGATCATCAATATTACTAATCTAAATATATAAAAGGAGAAACTGACTGACTGACTGACATATCGACGCACAGCCTAAACGGCTAAACGTAGGCACTTGAAATTTGGAAGAGACGTAGCTTAGGTACCGTAGAGGTGCACTAAGAAAGGAATTCCCGAAATTCTCACGGGAACGGGAATGATTGGAAAAATCCTTTTGTATGAAAAATCTAAACCGCTTGAGCTAGACGCTTGAAATTTGGCAAGCAGGTACACCAGTAAGCTTTAAGCTTAGTTATAACAGGATTTTGTAAAATACCCACGGAAACAGGAGAAAGCGTGGAAAATCTTTTGTATGAATATATCTAAGCCGCGTAAGATAGATGATTGAAATTTAGTATGCTGGTACCTTAATGAAAATAGTGATTACTTGCAACCGGATATTGCAAAATTCCCGCGGGAACAGAAGTAACTTTTGTATGTCATGAAGTTTGGAAATGACGTAGCTTAGGTACCGTAAAGGTGCACTATGAAAGGAATTCCCAAAATTCCTTCGCTAACGGGAATTAACGTGAAAATCCTTTTGTATGAAAAATCTGAACCGTTTAAGTTAGACACTTGAAATTTGGCATGCAGGTAAATTTAAAGCTCAGTTGCAACAGAATATTGCAAAATTCCCACGGAAACGGGAGTAAGCGGAAAAAACTTTTGTATGAAAAAAGTAAACTGCGTAAAATAGATGATTGAAATTTGGCATGCAGGTACACATGAACGTAAAGCTAACTTGCAACGTGATATTACAAAATTCCTACAGGAACGGGAGTTAAATATTGGAATACACTTTTGTACGTAAAATCCTGTAGTCCACGCGAACGAAGTCGCGGGCTCAAATCTAAATATATTAAAGGAGAAACTGACTGACTGATTGGCTGACTGACTGACTGACTGACATATCAACCCACAGCCTAAACGGCTAAACGTAGGCACTTGAAATTGGAAATAACGTAGCTTAGGTACCGTAGAGGTGCACTAAGAAAGGAATTCCCGGAATTCTTACGGGAACGGGAATTAGCGGGATAATCTTTTTGTATGAAAAATCGAAACCACTAAAGTTAGATGCTGTATAAAAACCCGCGATCATGGCGCTTGCAACAGTGCCAAAATATCGGGAGCTCATTAAAACAAAACAGCGTCGTAAACATTGCTGACATTTTTAGTTTTTAACCGACTTCAAAAAGGAGGAGGTTTCACAATTCGACCGTATATAATATTATGCTTTTCTAATAACCGTTTCTCAATTAACACACCGCAACTTTTTCAACCAACTGAGCAATTTGCCGCGTCAATTATTGCGTTTCGAGCGTTGCACCGACCAATTGCATTCAATTGATCATTGTTATCGCTCGCCCTTTTCAGTCAGGACACATGTTAATGCCCTGAGAGCCCTTCGCTCGGGCTGAGTGTTTTTACAGACAAAATAATGATCAAATTTTGGTGTTTATCGGAATACAGTTTACTTTTTGTATAGCCTTTATAATTAACACCAACTTATGTAACCATACAAATGCATGTAAAATTGAGTATAATCGCCGTAACATTAGACTTTTGATTTCTAGACCTCGTTGACGATGATACGAGATGACATTATGTATCAAAATTTAACGACCTACTTAAGATGAGTACAAAATAAAATTAATATTCAAACATTATGTCTTTTAAGATAAATAACGATTAGACTGAAAAAGTCTTGGGCAAAAATGGATTGCAAGTTTATGCCCTAAATATACCAGTATTTATTTATTTATTTTATGAAGACCAGAATTAACACTTTTAACATAGAATTACAATATTAACAATAAAAATATCACTAATAGGTCCACACAAAAAAAAATGTATGTAAAAAATACCGGAGGAAAGAGCACATTACGTATACAAGAATTCAGTTGATCATCAATGAAAGGGTCACCCCTTACATATTTCCTCACAGTTAGCTTAAAGACTTCTAATTTAAAAGAAGAACTTTTCTCATGCTGGTAATGAGCAAGTGTCCTTGACAAAATAGAAAAGCTAAGACAAGAAAGCTTCCTTGTCAACTTTGTCTCACCGAACCCGTGTAATCGCCTCTCAACAAACAAAGATGTAACGAATAGAATTACCACTTTTTAGGCCAACAAAGTTGAAGCCAAGCTAACCCACATACGAGCAGTTTGTAATGCATTATTCATATTGTTGCAACTTGTATATTCACGGGAATGTTTCACCGTTCTCATACATACTAGGGAGAAAAATGGAGGAGCGAACCATCAAACTTTTGAACGCATCTTCAAACTATTTGTGATTTTAGAACTTCGGGCGATTTTGAGCCTTATGGTGATGGTGGTAAGGTCGAGGGTAGGCGGTGGGAGGGAATATGAAAGTTTGCCTAGATCCCGATTGGTATTTGATATAGAGAGGTCTTTCAGATCGAGTAGCTGGGCGCTGTTGCCTCGCTAAGGCGCTTTTACACCGATACGTTTTACAGTGGCTATTCGGAACTTTGTGATTTTTTGGTTCCAAAAATTGGTTTGTAGGATCACTTCGTTAGCCGTTTGTCGGTTTGTCTGCGATGAAACTTTTTCTCGGCTTTGCGTGGATTTAAAGTCGATATAAATGTCGACTATATTATACTAAAACTAATTAATTAACAAGTCACATTCGTAGTGCTTATGATTTATCGACGGTTTAATTGCATTAAGGCTGCTACGTTTTAATGGCGAGTATACCAGATATTGTGCCATGGTTCGTCCTTCATGGACGCAGATCCTTGAATAGTGCGTTAGGATGTAAAACATTAATACAATTGCAAAAGTGGTTACTGGACGCTGCAGTGAAAAAATCTTGTTTTCCGTTACACAATCAGTAGCTTAAGCTACTTACCACGGGATTAGATCAATGTATGTGATGAGGCTTGGATATAAACGCCTTCCAAAGATTACAACTATACTCAGACATCTTGCTTTCCGAATCCGTTCCGTATAAGTGTAGACGCGCCCTTAGACCAGCTATAACAGAATTAGGGTCATAAAACGGCTGGAAAGGGTTCGCCTGCGTATCTGCTGCGTAAATCTTTGGCGGATGGCTCGCGCTAGAATCTGCCAGTACCGCACTTTTATGAGTTCATTTATTAAGATTTCTTCGAAGAAGTTGTCCGAGTTTACTTAAATTACGAATGCGAATTAAGAATTGGTCGTCAGTACTATTTTATGATAGTTTAATTAGGGTGATTAGAGATCAGATTAAATAATTACGTGAGACGTTCTGTTAATTATAACAGTACATGAGCTTAATTTGGTAAGCGAGCAGGTTTTTTGCAAAGTAAATTGCCACAAATTGTACCAAATGAAATACTTTTGTAGTTTGTGTTACTTGGTAAACTTAAATATTTATATTTATGGTCAGAGATTTTTTTCGAAATGTATCATCATCAGCCCACATACATCCCCACTGTCGGTGCTCAGGCCTACCCTAAACTAAGGCAATAAGGCCTTAGTCAACCACCTTGTCCAAGTGCGGGTTGGTTGACTACACAACCTAAGAATTTCTTCGTAGGTGTGCAGGTTTCTTCACGATCTTTTCCTTCAACGTTAAAGTATCGATAATCTAACATGTGAATTTCAAATTTGAAAAACACAGTGGCAGGCAATGATCTGGCGACATCTCTCATCGCAAGCAACGACCTTAACCACTCGGCCATCGACGCTTTTTTCGAAGAAGGGTATGAATAAAGTAATAATAGCACTTCCCATAAAGACGAAAATGTCAACGTCCAATAAAAGAAGCATGCAATCTCAACGAATAAAAGAAACAACACAAGAAACCTTTTATTTGTTCCACATCACATAATCACAATAAGATCACCTACCGCGCTACTTATAAACACATTAAAATAATAATTCGAGCGTAACCATTCGTTTAGAGAAGGATACAAGTATTTTTTTCATTAAAAACAGATTTGATACACATGCAAGCGGAGTGTAATTTGTCTTGGGATTTTGTCGCAGGCCGTCACATCTGCGCTTTAAGTTTACAAGGGAGAAGCGAGAAAGGGTGTAACTATGAAAAACTTGAAAATAAATATCTAAATTAAATATCTGGGACTGTTCCACACACGGTCACCTGACCCCAAACTAAGCTGAGCTTGTACTATGGGCGTCAGAGACAGATATACATGCATAGATATTTATAAATACATACGGAACAAACACCGATGTTCTTCACACAAATATTTGTCCCGAGTGGGAATCGAACCCTGAACGTAACAGACATCCATCCACATATACAAACTTCACCGTTTATAATATTAGTAGGATTTGATGCAGTACTCATATGGCATTCAGTGTGAAGTCCTGTCGACATTACTAGTTATATCCGTACATACAAAATATTAAAAATTGTTCATTTGGATAATCAATTTTGAAACAATGGCACTGTGATGTTATTATTACGTTAATATTATATTTACGTTACGTGAAGTGTGAACAATTTCAATTACATACGTTTTTAATCAAGAATTAAGCCTTTTGTGAGAACAAAGATCACTCAAAAATTTTTTTGTTGATTCTGTAAAAATATTTTACGTAAAACAGCTTTAATTTAACACAAACCACCGTTGATGCTAATAATAAGATACTGAATACCTAATCCTTTCACCGACTGTTATCAAAACAAGAACATTTTAAGGACGTCCCCAAATTAAAATAGAAATATTTCAGTTGCATTGTTTTTCTTTTAACCCTCTGATGTATGCTTTGCTGCGTAAATATTTATTTAAGCTTTAATCTCTCCACCAGGGTTTATTTGGATCTTACGGGCCATGAGAACTTGTTGTTATGTTTTATAATACATGTAACAGACAGTATTTACTTAAGTGCGGTTCCAGACCAAACGTGTTGACTGTAGAGATTTAATTGTCATAATGTTATTTGTGTTTCCGATTAAGGCGTTTGAATACTTTATCTGCTGTAATGATGAAGTTAATATAACATTTTTTAACGTTAAGTTGGTATACTTCGTTTGTTTCTCATTTCAAAGTAGTCTAATAATAATGGTAATCATCTCAAAGTAGTGTAGTAATATTGGTCAGTATTAAAAAGTGGTCTCAAAATTCATTCGAAAGAAGAAATGAAGGTACTGTTCGTTCAATTTATGCTGACGATGTAATGTTTATGATTGTTATGACGACAAATCTACTATATGCATATTTACACGTTGTTTGGTATTTAGTTTGTGGTTGGACCTATCCTCTTTGAATGTTGAAAACGCCACCAGACTAATGCGCGGAAGAATAAAACAGTCCCTTGACAGTCGGTGTCAAACGATCCACAATTGAAGATTGCAACGAATTTTCTCTCTCTATAAAGTGATTTGGACAGAGTGGTGTGTGGTGCGGCATATCCTCAATTACCCGGAGGCCTCCGTGAGGGACTGGGAATCTGCCGTGCAGAGGAAAGGTGAGTCGTACTCTCATTTCATTGGGGATTTGTTCAACCCGGACAACCACACCGCATACCGACCTACTCCCATTTCTCTTTCGTCTATTTTATTATACAGTCCATTCCTTATCCCACATTTCTGGTCCTTCGAGCCGGATCTCTTCTTCTTTATTTCTTCTTAATTCCTTAATTAATTTGAGCCATACTTTTGCCTTTTGTCGAGTTTGTTAGGTTCGTAGTTTGCCGACATCAAAATGGCGGAAAGCGAAAATTTGCAAATTAAAATAAATATAATGTTAGCAAAAAAAGAATATCTTTTTATTAAAATGCAACGTTTGTATGATATGTCTGGAAATATTGAGAGCGACTTAGATCGATTACCTTCGTTTTTGGTTCAATTCTCCGATATGGAAAGTGTTCGTAGGCGATTTGAAACGGCCATTTTTGAGTTATACGAACTAGAATTACAAAGACAACCGAAGGCAAAAATAAATAATAGTGAACTCGAATGTTTCGACGAGATGTACAATGCGTGTCAATTAATCGTAAATAAATACAAGGCTGATAAATCTGTAGTAGATTATTCAGTAAAAAAGGATTTAGTAGTCCCAGCATTACCTAAAATACAATTAATATAACCTTTTATGACACGTTTGTATCTTTAGTTCATAATCGAAACTTTTTAGACATTGATAAATTTCATTATTTACTGTCATGCGTTAAAGGTTCAGCTTTAAATATAGTGAAGCAACTACCTATTACATCTGCTAATTACGCGGTTGTTTGGCAAAGTTTAATCGACAAATATCACGATAACAGAACTCTAGCGTGTAGATACTTTGATAAAATGCTTAACTTTACGCCGCTTACAAGAGAGACGACAGCTAATCTCACATTATTTATTGAAACTTTTGACTATTCATTAAAAGCTATTCAAGCTTTGAATATAAAAAACTTGGATGATTTCTTAATTTGTCATTTAGCATTACAAAGGCTAGACCCTCACACAAGAAAATCATTTGAGGAAAGTAGGGATCAAATTTCTATACCTACTTTTTCCGAGCTTATTTGTTTCGTAAACAAACAAGTAAAAGTTCTAGAACATACACTTTCTAACTCGCCAAACACCTCTGTAATACCTAAACCTACCAATACGCATAAAAGTAGTAATTATGTAAATAAGACATCGTCTTCAAGATCAGTACTTACTACCTCACGTGTTCAAAATAGTAACAATCGTAATAATAATAACTTTAATCTAAACATGACTTGTCCTCATTGTAAACAAAGTCATATGATATATCGATGTGACCAATTTCGTAAATTGTCCGTCGTTGAGCGTAAGGACCGTGTCCGTTCATTGAAGCTCTGCACTAATTGCCTTAAACCCGATCATGAGTCTAATTTGTGCAAAAGTACAATTACTTGCGGAGTGTGTGACTTGTCGCATCATTATTTATTGCATCAAGATGCAGGTAAAGCGGAACGTAAAATCGCAGCGGCCGTGCCGTCTAGTACTTCGTCCGTGCAACCGCCTCCGATACACACGCAGCAAGCGCTCGTTTCTTCTCACTCCGTGAGTGACCAAACGAGTCATCATGCTCTTCAATGTGTAGATGAAAATAAATACGGTGTAGTATTAGGAACTACACTTATGCACATTACTGATATTGATGGGCAATATCTAAACTGCCGTGCAGTCTTAGATTCCGGAGCTCAAAGTTCGTTCATCACCACAGAGTGTGCTCAGAAGTTAGGTTTGCTTCGTAAAAAATGCCCATTTACTATTAATGGTCTAGGTGGGAACGTAGTGAAAAATCAAGGGATGATTTCATGCACAATCAAACCAAAACATTCAGACGGTCCTACATTTAATGTCAACTTGGTCGTAGTATCCAGGGTCTCATCTGATATGCCTAATGTCAATTTTCCTAAACATGTAATTAATGAATATAATTCCTATCAACTAGCAGATACATTTTTCTACAAAAAATCGCGAATTGATATTTTGTTGGGTAATGACATAGTGCCAGATCTTATCATGGGTAAGCCGACATTAATAAATTCAAACATTCCAAGCGTAATTGAGACTGTTTTTGGTTTTGTTGTTAGTGGTAAATTAATACCTCATAGCGAGAATAATTCCCAAAATTTTCATTTATGTGTCTCACATAATGAGGAATGTTCATTAGATAAAATATTGCATAAGTTTTGGGAGATGGAGGAAGTGCCGTGCACACCTGTCGTTAGTTCCATGGACCAACTTGCTGAGAATATTTTTGTTAATAATCATTTTCGAGAATCGAACGGGCAGTATGTTGTACCACTACCGTTCGTAACCGACCCCGCGCCACTGGGTGATTCCCGCGCCGCGGCCGAACGTAGGTTATTGTATACCGAGCGTAAACTTGCGCGTACTCCTGAGTTACATCAGAAGTATAACGAATTTATGCGTGAATATGAAAACCTTGACCACATGGAACGTTATCAAGGCGAGATTCCTAGTAAATACATTATTCCACATCATAGTGTTTTGCGTCCAAGTAGCACGTCAACTCCATTACGTGTCGTGTTCGATGGATCAGCTAAAGGTAGCAACAACGTTTCTTTAAACGATAATTTATTGATTGGTCCGAAGTTGTATCCTGACATTACTGCTATTATATTAAAATTCAGTTTTTTTGAATATTGTTTAGTGAGTGATGTTTGCAAAATGTACCGAGCTATATTGTTAAGAAAGGAAGATAGATGTTATCAACATATTTTGTTTCGGTATTCGCCTAACGATCCCATAGACTTATATGAATTAAAAACGGTTACGTACGGACTTAGCTGTTCACCCTTTTTGGCGATTCGCACACTGCACCAATTAGCGGAAGATGAAGGGAAACGTTTTCCACTCGCTGCTCAAGTTTTACGTGAATGTGTATATATGGATGACATTTTGTATTCTTGTGAGTCTTATGAAGAAGCATGTTTAGTCCAGGACCAATTAATAGGTATTTTTGAAAGCGCAAATTTCACTTTAAAGAAGTGGATGAGTAACTGCAAGGATTTACTGTTGAGAGTTCCTGAAGAGAACAGGGAAGGTTCTGTAACATTTACCAAAGATGATATCGATAGTAGTATCAAGGTATTAGGTCTAAAATGGATTCCCACTTTAGATTGTTTTATTTTTTCAGTAAATAAAACAGACAACGTTTCTACTAAGCGATCAGTTCTGAAGTTATTAGCGTCTATATATGACCCCGTGGGTTTTATCTCGCCATGTACTTTCTTAGCTAAATTAATAATGCAAGATCTCTGGAAGTTAAGTATTGGTTGGGATGAAAAGTTGCCTGATAATATTAGTAAAACTTGGCAATGTTATATTTCAGAGCGTATCACTCACTCACACGTATTAACATATCACGCATTGAGCGTCATATGTTATTACCGGGGCAATCGGACTGTGACTTAGTAGGCTTTTGCGACGCGTCGCCTAGTGGCTACGCTGCCTGTGTTTACGTCATCAGTCGCGATCGTGAGAATAATGTTAAAGTTCGCTTAGTTACCGCCAAATCTAAAGTCGCTCCTATAAAACCCGTAACAATTCCGCGTTTAGAATTAATGGGCGCTGTTTTGTTGAGTAAATTAATAAAATCTGTCTGTGATATTTTTACACGAGTAAAAATAAACAAAATTACTGCTTTGTCAGATTCGACAATCGTGTTGTCGTGGTTACAAACGGAACCATATAAATTGAAAACTTTTGTTTGTCACCGTGTGACACAGATAATAGAAGTTTTACCTCCTCATTATTGGCGTCATGTTAGTAGTGAAGATAACCTAGCAGATATTTGTTCCCGCGGAGCGTCTCCGTCGCAACTTATCAGTTGTATTCCGAATCGGTTATACGGACCAGATTGGATGAAAAAGGATTATAAGGATTGGCCTATTTCTACTTTCGTTATCGAAAATAATAGCAAACTACCAGAAGTCAAAGTAGTAAATTTAGCTTCAAATAATAGTTCTTTGCAAGAAACTAAACAAGAATTTTGTATACGAGTGTTTAGTCTGTTTTCATCTTTCGCTAAATTACAAAGATCGTGTGCTTGGATTTTAAGATTAAAAAATAAGGATAGAATATCCACATCTTTGTCGACAGTTGAGTTGAATGAAGCACTGGACAGGTTAATTCGTTTAGTTCAGAGTGCATATTATGAATCTGAATTACAGGTATTAGAGAATAATAAACACGTAGCTTCGCTGCGAAAATTATCTCCATTTATTGATGCCTCTGGCTTTCTCAGGGTAGGGGTCGTATAGGTTATTCTGAACTTCCTTATAATGCTAAGCATCCACGTCTCTTACCTAAGGATAGTCAATTTACTAGATTATTAATAGAATATTTACATAAAAAATACTTACATGTAGGTCCGCGTACCTTACAAAATATTATTAATGAAAATTACTGGATTCCATCCGCTCGTAGCGTAATTAGATCCGTGTTATCCAAATGTAAAACTTGCTTTAAATGCAAACCGTCTTTGTTACAACCTGAGATGGCACCGTTACCACCTACTAGGTTGTTACCCCACAAAGTATTTGCTCACGTAGGAGTAGATCTCGGTGGTCCATTCCTAATTAAAACTAGTTTAAATCGGAATGCTAAAGTGTCTAAAGCCTATTTAGCATTATTCATCTGTTTTTCTACAAAAGCAGTCCATCTAGCGGTGTTATCTTCTTTGTCCGCAGAATGTTTTCTCGCTTGTTTAGATCGCTTTGTTGCTCGTCGAGGTCTTTGCTCGGCACTTTATTCAGACTGTGGTACCAATTTTATAGCATCGAGTAAACATTTGTCCGAAATTCAAAGATTTATGCGTGATAACGAGAATGACATTACTGATGGTTGCGCCAAAAGACAGTTGGTGTGGAAGTTTAATGTTCCAAGCGCTCCTAACATGGATGGACTCTGGGAAGCTGGCATAAAGTCGGCTAAATATCATTTATTACGTAGCGTAGGTGAAAAGTCCTTAACGTTTGAGGAACTTACTACTGTATTTTGTAAAGCTGAAGCAGTTTTAAATTCGCACCCGTTGTGTTCACTGCCAGCTAGTGACAACCCTGATGAATTTAACGTCTTGACTGCCGGACACTTCCTAATCGGCAGAAGTTTAACCTCTTTACCAGAGTATAATTTACAAGAAGTGCCCGAAAATAGACTGTCACGGTGGCAGTATGTACAAAAGTGCTCTCAACTTTTCTAAGTAGTTTCTTAAACTTTAAAATCTAAGTATTTTAATTTCTTTCAAATATATATTACTAACTAGTTTCTTAAACTTTAAAATCTAAGTATTTTAATTTCTTTCAAATATATAATTTTAGTTGTCAATTTTCATGGCTCATGACATAATCTTTAAAATTATATTAGAAACCATAACTATGGTTTCGGTAGGGGGTATGTTTGGTATTTAGTTTGTGGTTGGACCTATCCTCTTTGAATGTTGAGAACGCCACCAGACTAATGCGCGGAAGAATAAAACAGTCCCTTGACAGTCGGTGTCAAACGATTCACAATTGAAGATTGCTACGAATTTTTCTCTCTCTATAAAGTGATTTGGACAGAGTGGTGTGTGTGGTGCGGCATATCCTCAATTACCCGGAGGCCTCCGTGAGGGACTGGGAATCTGCCGTGCAGAGGAAAGGTGAGTCGTACTCTCATTTCATTGGGGATTTGTTCAACCCGGACAACCACACCGCATACCGACCTACTCCCATTTCTCTTTCGTCTATTTTATAATACAGTCCATTCCTTATCCCACACCACGTGGTATCTACAAAGACTTTCTATCTTTTTGCAATTCGGAAAGTAATAAGATTTTCTATAAAAAAAAGAACTCGGAAATAAAAAGTGTCCGAAGAAAAAAGCTGACATTAACGAGAACTAACGCGTATCTAACAAGCCTCCGAAACCCATAAAAAATAACCTAATCGCACCTTAAAAGCACTAAAAGCCGATCTACTGAATACCTGCGCGCGATAAATCGGCGAAAACAAAAGGAATATAGTCGATAAATTGAACCGCGATGCAATATACGTCTATTAGGCGGCCACTTGAAATGCTCTAAATCTTGACCGCCCCAAAACAGGAGTGTTTTTACAGCCGATCTATACCTATGTTTGGAGCTAATGTAGGCTAGGAGACAACAATGTTTGTTACAACTTTTCTCCGCTAAAAAAAAATTAACATGCGAGCGAGATGATAACCTTGGATGATGAAATAATCTCTTTTTAAATAATGAAATATAAAAAGACGGTATTGTCAATGTGATAGGTAAAAAACCAAATGCAAATGTACCATTCGGTCTACCTTTTGAGATATCGCCTATAATTCAGGTGAGTATAACCCAGGGTGCAATATGATATTATTTACAGTAAACCACATAAGTGACTAAGTTACCACATAACTAAGTAAGTTAGTAAGGCCAGATCGCCCTAGTTTAGGGTAGGTTTGAGCCCCTTCGATGGGGACGAATATGAGCTAAATCAATCAATCAAATAGCACCCCACATTAGTAAGGCAATTAAAACTATTATAAACGACGTAAACTTCAGTATGCTGTTTGATCAACCGCTGGCATTTATGCCGATAATATTAATTTTATCTTCTTTAATTTTATTTTTATACCGTTCGTGTACTTTTTAGCTTCTTCCACTACGCTTGTAGTTAGTTGCGATCGCAAGAGATGTCTGTGGAGACATGTATGAAATGATGTAAAATAAAAACATCCGGGCCCTTAAACTGTACACTCGATATTTTCTTAGCCGCCGCATTTGATAAATTTTTAAGTCGCCCAAAATAGGGCTCGTGGGTTCCCCACTAGAAATATACGTACATACACACTCTCAGCTACCTACATCCTTATACATACTAAGAATACAGTTGAAAATTGAAAAGCCCGATGGTTTCAAGTGAAGTACTCAATGGTTCTTTGAACCGTATTATTACTAGTCTCGGATAGACCTAGTATGTTCGTGTAATACTTTTATTTTGTACTCTTCACGCTTATAAATGAGCCTGATTTGGCGTGAGAGGCGTATAACTTAGGTGAGATATGTGCAATGGTTTACGTTCAAATGCATTGCTTGCAGTTGGCTCAAGTTACATTAGTCCTCTTTTGAATTATTTAATGGAATAAACTGAATCGAATCTGTAAAAATACGAGTATTTGATAATGTTATTGGAATCGTAACAAAATAAAACATTATAAAACTTGTTTTATACAGTAAAAGGGTGAGATTATTTATTTTGTACATTTCAAAATCCCGTTTTTGGGCCCACTCTTCCGATCTGTATATTATATTTTTTTATGTATTTAGAAAATTATGAGAAAAATAAAAAATATTTTTGGTGAAAAATATTTTTCCAAATATAGATGAATTTGGATCTCACTACTGCTTACCATCAGGTGGAGTGAGGTCAACTTGTATAAAAAATGGCCTATTATAAAAAAAAAGAAGAGGACCTACACAGCAGAAGATCTACCAGCAGATGTACATTAAATGTACTCGCTAGTACATTTAATGTATTACTCTTGGCTAGGTCAAGGAATCAGAACGCACGTCAATCGCTCGGACGGTTTCCGCCGGCCGCGGGCGATCGCCGCCGCGAATTTATGCGTTACCAACCAACGTTTGCCCTTTGTTGCTTGACTTGATACGGACCCCAAAAGCTGTGGAGCAGGCATGCTAGAATATTAAGCCTCTTCGTTTATTTGAACATGTTAATCTGTAAGCTCTGATTCCCCAGTTTCGAGGTTCTGTAAGCTCTATAACAACTATGACTCAGAATCAGTTGTATGTTATAATTCATTCTGTAAATTTAGAAACTATGTGACTACAGTAGTTATATCATAATTTTCTTCTACGTTGTTAGTAATTGGTATTTGTACTCTTCATACTCACATCACTCATGTTTAGTACAAAAATATGTTAAACAACACTGAAGCATGCAGATATTATAAATGCCATATTATATTTTACTGTTACTATACTGTTACTAAATCATCAGGCACGGTCCTATCCTAAACTAGGATCAGGCCTTGCTTTTGCATTTCTTCGTAGGTGTGCAGGTTTTTTCAATATATTTTCCTTCACCTTTAAGCGTCGAATAATCGTACATATGAATTTCAAATTTGAAAACACACTGGTAAGTGGTGGGGTTTGAAATGTCGAATTCTTGCATGGCAAGCACTTTAATCATTCGATCATCGACGCTTTTGTTAAATAAAAAGACGTGTGGCACTCAGGGACTGCCGCGGTATAACTATTGCATAGCATCGTCCGATTTCGGAGCAGCTCGTCTCGATTCGTGCGAGTTTCGTAGAGTCGTACAATACGTCATATCGCACGCACAAAAACACCGTGCCGAAGTCTACCGAACTGAAACGACGTTAGACGATTGTGAGGTTATTTTCGTTACGGAATTTCTTGGTTCGGTCGCCGCGCTCAAAGCCCGCGATAAAAGCTATGCAATAGCTTAATAACTTTAACTACGAATGGACTAGATTAGGTTAACAGGTAAGCTAGTCCATTCGTACAAAATCCTAGCTCTGTGTGCGCAAGAGCTATTCATAGTTCGTCTGATAGCCGGTTCACGGGCGTCAGATGCAATTTACAACGCATGCGCGACCCTTGCAAATAATATTGTTCAGCTCTCGGATGGAAGGAACATGCTCGTTGGAACATGTTTCGGAACAAGGTGAGATATTGCGGATGTTCCTCGTTGTTTATTGTGATTGTTCCTATCGGTTTTGTTTGCACTTGTAGTCTGTTTTCTAAAGTGCTAAGTTTCAAAAGTGAATCTTACGAAAGTATGTATGTTTTATTGATATTGTTTATATTAAATGTAGTTTAAGTTTTTTCTTCTTCTCTTTCTACTATGAAATACTCAAATTGTATGGTGTGGCAAATTTTCAACTATGTAATGTGATAATTGAATCAGTTAAAAAGAGTAACTTATTAGTTACTGGTTAAATTAAGAGCTTAAACTAGTTATTTTTTTTATTTGAAAAGCTGTAAAATCAAATTGAAATCTCAGTCTCCAGATCAACCAATCCAGAGTTAATCAATAGCTATAGAGTAACCCTCTATAGTATATTTTGCCTCAAAAAGCAAACATAACAACCAAATAATCTTTGACTGGCAAGGTGGAACAGTGGTTAGAGACCCTGGCTACGGTTCTAACAGTTGTGGGTTCGATTCCCACTCGGGACAAATATTGGTGTCACGAATACTGGTGCTATTTCCTTATCTAGTTGTGTTATTTATACAACGTTTTGGTTCTAGTGGTTGTTTTCCCGCAGTAAGATGATTCTATCTTAGTAGTAAAACAGATTTGTGCAGTTTTTTTTTATTAAAATCAATAAATACCGGTTTTACGAAAGGAATAAACGAAACTCGAAAGTACGCTCGAAGCGTTTTATTCCTTAGGGGATAGGGCTTTTTTAGCTTTAATCATAAATTTTATGCGTTGATCAGTACCTGATTACGTTACATCTCTCAAAAGAACGATAGCTTCTCAATCTTTTAAGTTGGAATTTTTTATGTTTTGGTAATTCGAAAAAAAAAATTTTTTTTCATTTGTATGTATTAGCTTGATTCGATAGTACTAAAGGCAAATCGTTCTGCTACAGGAAAACAACCACTCAAATTTCACGGTGTACGTGTATTCACTGTTGATCCTAATATCTGTAACACAAGTACTTTAGCTTACCACGGGCTCAGATCAAATATAACTGATGTTATGTAATATTTATTATTGATTAAAGAACTAGTTGTTGTTAATATAACACCCGGTGGAACTTAAAGTTGTAAATTCTCCAGTCCAGGAACGGGTCCGCAGTGACGTATGTACGGTAACTAGAGTGCACTTGCACTATTCATTACTCCACCTCCCGAAACTTGGTACCGCACTCGACGCCTTGACCTATTTTGAAGACGGTGAGTTATTTATTTATCACTCTACTTGAGAACGGAGTAAATTCTCAGAGTATTCTATGAAAATACGTTTTCATCAAACTCTCTCAATTCTATGACTGGCTCGGTGGAACAATGGTTAGTGGCCCAGGTTCCAAGAGTCGCGGGTTCGATTCACGCTCGGGACAAATATTTGTGTGACGAACTCTATGTTTGTTCTGTTTCTGGGTGTGCTATTAAATACAGTTAAGTATATTTGTATGGACATACAAACTATACTACTTCAACAGTGGACACTGTTGATTCTGATATCTGTAACACAAGTGCTTAAGCTGCTTACCACAGGATCGGATCAAAGTATGTGATGTTATGTAGTATTTATTTATTTGTTTATTCTATAAAAATACGTTTACGTCAAACTCTCTCAATTCTGTTTTAATTATTTATTCGATTCAGTCCGAGGTTCTTGTAACGGCAATCATTTTCATCACGTTATTTTTTCTGTGTGACCTAGTTCTTTTTAATTGAAACCAAAACGTTCAGTAACCTAATCCCCACCACTAACTCAAGCAATTAATTTCCGAAGCCAAAATAAACCTCGGGAAAAGACTCAAAACAAAACTAACATTAAGCGATTTCTCAACGATGTGTTAAGTTAAAACAGTACGACTCGGAGCCGTAATAATGTTTGCGAACGAGAAAACCGTTGCTGAACCTCTCAATCTCAGCAAACACAATCCCTTGCTGATTCTCTATAATCTTTCTACTCGTTGCCAGAGCTAGAGAGGCAATGGACGCGACGCTTTTTCGAATCAACGGATACTTTCCACAAACGACCGAGGTGGAAAAGATTAAGTCGCGCCAGAGTAAGAAAGCGGGGGTAAACGATAAGATATCATATAAGACAAATGCTTTGGACTTAATAAAGACATTACTTGTATAATAAAATGTGGCGAGGCGTGTGCGGAACTTATGGCGGTCGTAACAACACAGAGAGACGGAATTACTCATAATGATAACAATGTGGGGCGTTGATGTGAACATTACTAGGGTTAAATGTGTAATTATAACTAGATTTCGGTTACTTTTGCAAATGCTGCTATTAATTTAAATAAGAAATAAAAAAATCTTCTTTTAGTCAAATCAAAAGTACAGTAGTGATGCATGAAGAGACTGATAAAATAAATATTCACGGTCATCTGACTCCAAAATTAGCCCAGCTGTACTATGGGCGTCAGAGACTGATAAACATACATATATATTTATAAAAACATACTTAAATACATATTCATATCCATGAATGGATATGGAAGAAGCAAAATAGGTGTGCCAGAACCGTATCACATGGTAAGAAGTGATGTGTGTATCCTTCTATGCTGTAAAAGCGCCATTCACTTTTCAACTTTAAGTACTTGTAGTATCCAAGTCGTTACTATTGTATTTGAATTAAAAATGAAACTGGATCTAAAAGTAAACTAAGCTGTAAGAAATTTTATTTCTAAAATAATCTTGATATAACTTTTAATATTAATTGGGACCGTGCGAAGTGGGTGGAGGGAGAAATGGCGCTGATTGTCAAAAACACAAGTAATCTTATGAGGTGTTCGTTGTTATTGCTAGCGGCGACCGGTGGTACTAATTTCACTCCATAAGATTTAACGAAAGAAATGCCACCAAAATGAGGGCAGCACTGTCGTGCACGCTCTCAATAGGCACATATAAATTTACAGTAAATAAAGTAATCACCGTTAAAATGAGTTAATCACCGATCAAATAATTCATTTTTATTGTTATACAATGACTTAATTTACAATCACTAGAGGATTTAAATTTATATCCTAGCTTAACAAATTGCAAAATATTATTCACCATAATTCATGAAATACCGATGTGGCAAATATGAACGCCGAAAAATTTACAACCGTTTCCTGTTATTATATTCCACTTAATACAGTTTTCAGTAGAAGCAAGGAATTAACAGTAGTATTCACTAAAACTATGTTGTTCCTAGAATTGACAATCTGCAATACTGGTATTACATCATCAGCCCATATACGTCCCCAGTGCTGGGGCAAGGGCCTACCCTAAACTAGGGCGATGAAGCCTTAGTCAACCACGCTGGCCAAGTGCGGGTTGGTTGACTTGAATGCTGTTATTTTTTTTAATGGTTTTTTTGTAAATTCTAAATTACATCCTCGTCAACTGCCACTGTTGGGGCACGGGCCTATCCAAAACTAGGGCAAAATTACAGTTTTTCAGTAAGTACCCCTGAGATTAAGGTAGTTTAGTATACTGGTTTCACAATAACATAAAAGTACCCTTTAGGATTCTATTCGAGCTTGTTACTGGATCCATATAACCCACAGATAAAAAGTTAAAAACTAAAACCCAACTACGACAAAAAACGACGCTGAAAAAGTATAAAACAAGACTTTTAGAACATACAATACTATTTTGAAGTATGCAATATTTACTATGTAGAGATAAGTTTTCATGTTTGGAAAACCGCAGTCACACGTTGTCAAAGTGCTACGGTAGGTAGGTACTTGTGTATGGAACGTGTGACTACGCCTTTCCAAACATGAAAACTTATCTCTACATAGTAAATATTGCATACTTCAAAATAGTATTGTATGTTCTAAAGTCTTGTTTTATACTTTTTCAGCGTCGTTTTTTGTCGTAGTTGGGTTTTAGTTTTTAACTTTTTATTATTTGTACTATTTTGGTGTTAGTAAGTAGTAAAGAAGCTATGAACGAAAAGATGTGAACTATATGCAATCAGTCCATGAATATACGTAAAGTCACATGCAAATGCTAGTAATATATATATATATTTAAAATGTACAAGTAAAGCGCTTTCCAATGATACCAAACACGGCGTATTTATCTTAACTTTATTTTTTACTCTGTATGTTTTGTCCGCTAGTGGGCGCCACATTAGATTTTGTGAAACCCTATATAGCCTATAACCAGCGGACAATTAAGACGCTTCTAATGATATGTCATTTGTCGAATTCTGACAAGCAATTTAGAAGTTATGTGGAAACAGATGAACATACATACATACATACAAACATACATACATACATACATACATACATACATACATACATACATAGCCTGTCAAAATCATAACCCTCCTTTTGCTTTGCCGTAGTCGGGTAAAAAAGGAAAAAAGTCTTAAAGTCTAAAAAATCCATAAAAGCAGTTATTTAATTAAAATCCAGAGTCTTGAGTCATCCAGCCAGCTAATGAATTCGCTAAAAAACCACAACCCGGAATGTGTCTATAATAAGAGAATCAAGAGCAAAAAAGACATAATTCCCCATCTAAACGAAAACTGAGCAGTGAAAATAATTAATTAAACTTATTCGGCGAATTCTCGAGTGTCTTGTGTGCAGCGGGTCATTATTGCACGGAAAATATGTGCCAGCCAAGCTTTCATTATGTCTGGCGGCGCTTCAAGTTACGCTCTGCTGCGACGAACGTTATATTGGCAGTTAACTGCCTCGTTGGTCTATTCGTAGCAAGCGCTGCGTAAGGACTGAGAGGTCCCCGGTTCGAGTCCGGGGTCGAGCAAAATTTGTGTGAGTTTTTCTGTAATGAAATTACTCAGCCCGAAGTTAGGATGTTGGCGG
The DNA here is from genome assembly GCA_039566165.1 of Maruca vitrata. Lineage (NCBI taxonomy): Eukaryota > Metazoa > Arthropoda > Insecta > Lepidoptera > Crambidae > Maruca > Maruca vitrata. Next base: position 1,312,420 of record CM076920.1, read on the forward strand.
TTAAACGCCCGTGGCTCGGAAAGCACCTTAAGCCGGTGGTTCTGCGCCCGATCTGTCATCGGTCATGACGGATTACCGTCTCACCGAATTATGAGAGTAAGGGCGAGTGCACTTGTGTTTGCGCGCACACTTTTAAAAATGTCCTGCGCACTTGGCTGATCTCAATTGAGATTGGCCGCCATGGCTGCCACCAGTCGGACGCCTTGGCAGTTCGTATCGCGACGTAGACAGGAGACCGCGACAAGGAACTGCGACCTGACTATGAGAGGTTACTCAATAATACGAAGAACGAATGCGAAGTGGTCTCGCGCCTCAATTACCGAGACAGGATAGACAGGAGACTGTGACCATCACTATAATTTAAGAACTAAATCTTAAGAAACGAAAACAGAAGCATATAAACAAAGTGTATATGTCTGTGTGTCTGTGTGTGCTTCTGTTTCCTTTGCAAAATCGCTAGTACACATTAATAAATAATATACACCACACAACATCACATACATTAAAGTGATCCCGAGGTAAGAAGCTTATGCACTTGTGTTGCGAATATCAGAACCAATAGTTATATAGTAGTGTAGTATGTTATTAAACAAACACGATGGTCATAATACAAATATTTGTCCCGGTCGGGAATCGAGCCCACAACTCTTGGAATCATTGCCAGGGTCACTAACCATTTTATTGTTCCACCGAGCAAGTCACACACATAACATTGTTTGAAGTCACCGACGGGCGCGGTCTCTGTCATTACTTCATTCTGAAGAACTGTCTGTCTGAGAACTGTCGCGTAATAGTGCACATACAATATTTTTACAATATTCATACTCATCTTTTTCTTCTTGGTCGTATCCATCAGGACTGATGATCGTGGTTGATGTTCTTCATATGAGTGCGGATGCATTTCCGCTATTGATTGCGGTCCATTGCACACCTCACTACCTCGTGAAATTGAAATACTCATATGCATGTCATAAAACACATCTGTCATTAAAGTTTTTCTTCTAAAGCAACGAAGTAGTAGCTATTTACTTATGTAAAGATGACTGTATGTAGATTAAGGAGTGTTGTGGTTCCCAGGTCTCTGCCGAACAATTATGATCGATCATGATACATACTTTTAATATTACTTAAATGTATGTAGGTAGACCCAATGCATCAGTGGTTTCCTTAGCTGACTACCTGTGCTAATGAGAAGCTTGGTGGTCTGCGGTCAATATGTTATATATCTATCTATAATTTCTAAAGCGGAATAATTCAATAGATTGGCTGCTAGATAACCCGTTGGTCACCGAGTTTTATCTGTAGTATAATATTTCCCCTTATATTCTCTGAATATTTTCGTGGGTATCATTGCATTTGTGAAGTGTTCTTATTATCAAGTTATAGGAAAGTATTTTACTAAACTAAAATAAATAAATAAATATCTGGGACATTTCCACACACGGTCACCCCAAACTAAGCAGAGCTTGTACTATGGGCGTCAGAGACTGATATACATACATATATATTTATAAATACATACATAAATACATAATAAAAAGCGTCGATGGCCGAGTGGTTAAGGTCGTTGCTTGCCATGCGAGAGGTCGCCAGTTCAAACCCCGCCAGGTACCAATGTGTTTTTCAAATTTGAAATTCATATGTACCATCATTCGACGCTTTAACGGTGAAGGAAAACATCGTGAGGAAACCAGCACACCTGAGAAATTTTTCAACGGTGTGTGAAGCCATGTCAGAGGCCTACGGGCGGTTTAAAAACTCTGACACCAGGTTGTTCATCAACCATACGATAAGAAGAAGAAGAATACATAATCACACCCAGACACGGAACAAACACCGATGTTCATCACACAAATATATGTCCCCAGTGGGAATCGAACCAACGACTCTCGGAACCGCCAGCCAGGGTCACTAACCACTGTTCCACCGAGCCAGTCAACGAACCAAACCTTTAATCTCAATGCTATATTTGAAACTCTTATTTTAAAGCAAGCAAATCAAATATTTTACATTACGAAGCCCGCAACGACTACTCATAAAACGCGACCAAATTTTTAAAATGCTGAATAGTAATAATTAAAATGGCTCCAAATAAAATCCATCAAAATTCGTCGTATTAAAGCCGTACTTAGCGTGCTTCAGTCGCGTGACGGCCTACCAACGCTGCTTTTATGCGTTTTCATACTGTAAGCGCAGTTTCACTGTACACAAACCAATGTACGCCATTGTGTGCTCTATGCCAACATAATAGGGAGCATATTAGCGTAAAATTGTGGCTTTTATGCGGTTGATTGTACCTCTTAACCTATATAGTGTGGTTATAAGCATTTGCTTAACGATAGAGGTTGTATTACAGTAATGCATCAGGGATGGAGTTTTCATAAGTAAAGAGGGGAAAATGGGTATGTTTTAGTTTATAAAAATGTTCATTATTTAACTACCTAATAGGTAGGTCTAAGCTATCGGGCAGGCATGACTCTATGAATAATAAATGCTTATCACACGGCAGTTTTTTCGGAAGCTTATCCTGTCAAAACTTTTTAAAATTATTTGTTATCTCAATATATGATGTTGCAAACATGTGATCAGCAGAGAACTTGCCACAAACTGAGTACGATTAACAATGTTGAACACTTACTCATATTATAATATTCTTAACACCAATATCATGAGATCGCAAGTAAAGTATATAGAGTCAATGTGCAGCGTGTATTCCAAAGTCAGACCTAATATGGGAAAGCAATTAAGTTGTACAGCATCCCGTAAGTCGAATCTAACAATGACAAAATCTACACGGCCGAGTCATAAACAATCGACGCTAAACTTGCAACGTGGACGCTCGTTTCCCATACGTTTCATCCATTTTTTCGAACGAGCGCATTGAAACAGTCCATGAACAGAACAGTCCCACATTCTTCTTTTCAAATTCAAATTTTGAATTCGCAACGGACAACAGCACGCGACAACACGACCGTTTGAATAGTGACGCGAGTCGTACACTCTGAATCGATTATTCGAATGAGCTGTCTATCCGATTGTGCCCGATACGTCCCGGTCCGTGAGTGAATGATGCTTGGTATGAGTGAAAAGAGTGTATGCCTTCTTGTTTCGTGCATGACGTTTTTTGTTGGATGAACTCGTAGGCAGTAGTTTTGAAATCGAACGTTTACCATTTGTAGCCAACCTTCTGATACTCCTTAAATTTTGTCACACTACCAATTTTCATTTGAGTTATCTATTACATCTAAAGCAACAACCACAACCATTATTCTACATGCAATCGTTTTGACTATTTTTAAATTTTTTGGCGAAGGAAACGTCATTTGCACGTACTGATCAAACACGTAGGCTGAGTGTGATTAATTCTTTACCTCGATGGTCTGATCCTAAACGCATGTGCCTATATTTTTTAGCACAGAATTAGGTAATGCTATAATAAATAAGTATTTGCTGTTGTCTGATACATTATCAGACAACATCACATACCTATATTATTGATCTGATTCCTCAGTCCTGTTTGAATGGTCCTTTTTAGATTTCTCGATAATTAGTAACGCAAAGGTTCGCCATCACTGCCCTCGTAGCCCATTTGCAAATGCATGTTGCAATTGACGCGTCCATCAGACAGATATGAGCCGAAACGCGAACTTCAACAACGGTCCGAAATGAATTGTCCCTATTTAAAACATGTCCTGCATTAGCAACAGTGATCTCTCATCAAACGAGCGGTCGAGATCCCATTAGGATAATGGCGGCTGTAGTTGACTAATGGCAGCGCGTGCGAGGAGCTCTTTCATTCAGTCGGCCGTGCCATTCACCCATTCACTCGTGTGTTCTGCTTTAGAACGATTGAAATAGATTGTGGACTGCACTATTTCCACGTTTAATAACCCTTTTGGAATGCTTTTGTTTTTGAATAGATGCAATAAATAGTGGGAGAAAGGCGGAGTGACATTGCGTAAAGCCGATTCTAAAGCAAGCTTGTTTATTGAGTTCGGCAATAGTTTGTCACTAGGTGAAATGGTGGATAACTCTTTGAAGTGTGTGCCTGTAAATCATAGGTTAACGAGCCCGTAGGGCATCTAATCAGCTCAATAACAATCGAAATGGAAACTATTCTTCTACTAGATCAATTTTTTTTAAATATGTGCTTGAAAAAAGCGGTCACACAATATGTGAAGTTGTATAAATTAAAATATGTTACTGCATAAAATCTGCACATTACTATAAAAAAGTCCAGATGTTACTAAACTTCCCTTATTTATTATACAAATCTGTATTTAGCGCTATCCAGCATTAGCCTAAACCATTGCCGTCAGCCATCAAATTAGATCCATAAACGGGCCACTGTAAGCCCACAATACGTAGTTACTAATATCGGTTTCAATTCACCGAATAATGCACTGTAACTGCACGTAATAGGATCGATTACAGCGTGCAATTCAGCGTTCGAATCGGCCGTAAATTTGGAGAGCCACTTGCCTTTTCAAAACCGAATCGGAATGCCCGGGAGTGGTGTTCAAATTTAGAAATCGCTTGGACGAAATATGGCGGCGCTAGAGTTGTGCCTTGCACGACTCCCTCCTGCTATAGGGATAGGGTTCAAAATTAATATTCGACTTTTCACTCGGCACTGATCTTATACTTTTTTACTTTTACTGCATGGCTTTTTGCCGGGCCGTGCTTGAGTGCTTTTATGCATCTAAGCTAATATTTGGATTTTACATTTTGAGGATACTTTTGCTTGCGTTAGAGGCACGCTGGCTGTGAAGGCTAGCTCGCATTTTGTTTCCCTTTTAGGTGTTCAGGCGGAATGTTTCTGTTGGTGATAAAGGTGGGTGTTAACGGCTTTATTTTATTAAATTTGTCTTCGCATTGACATGCAATGCGGTCGGTAAACATTAGTGTTTACTGTAGTAAATGGACATGGTAGCTGTGTTTACTTTGCTTTCTACTGTGTTTACGTCATCAGTGTCTTAACACCAGCAATTTAGAGTTTTGTTTGTTTTAACTTCTATTTTAATGTATAGGTAGAACAAAATAAATAAATGGCTAATTTTATATGATCAATACTTCCAGAAATACAATTTTGGCTTGAATTATAATGTTATGACGTAATTAACTGTTACTTAAATTTTTCCGGACTCCTTTTTGTCGTTTCTGTTGCATTTTTATTATGTTAATCATTAAGTTATATCTCATACATTTTAGTATCTCATATCGTATGACGAGCATGTAAATCTTGTTAGAATTCTGTTAAGTTTCATACAATGATTAAGTTTTCAGTAACATTCCGCTACGTGATACGCACAAGTGTGAACAGTAACTCAAATGATCACACCGTCAATTGTTACGTTCACCTTCTCAATATGTCGCTCAATTGCTCCACCGTTGTCCACACGATCGATCAGTGCCAGCATCCGTCGCGGGGTGTCAGTGGTGTCAACCCTGATGCGCTGACAAAGAGTGCTTGATGCAAAGGTCAACTTCAGTGCTGTCACTGACGAAGTGCATGGCGTTCCAGGGATGGATGGCTCTACTGCCAGTTTTGAATGAAAACTTTGACGTCGGCTTGAAACGTGATCCCTGAAAGTTTTTTGGCTCCGGTAGTTTTTTATTGGTATTTTCATTTATCTATTGCAGCTTTTTGGTAAAGTTTTAGGTTTGATAAGATTTTGTTGAGCGTTGGAGCTTACATTCCAATCACACAAGATAAAAGATAATTCACTCTTCATTATTTTTTGGCTTTACCCTTCGTCTAGTGCCATTTGCATAATAACCGTTGAAAAGTACGATTATAGGACAATACTATTTCAATCATTGCGGTGAATCTCACAACTGTAAATTTTGTTTTAAACTTAAGTGTTACAACGCACAATTTTACATTGAAATAATTTAAAACAGTTACTTTATCAATAATTAAGAGCCTTTTTATTTCTTGCATCACAACCGGTCTCCATCATTGCGACTTGACGAAGTAATTGTGTTCGAGAAACAATCTCCATACTTGGAATTGCAAATATTTTGCAAGTTCAAAGAACCAATAATTATTTGATGGGTAGTTTTACGTTGATAATCGCTGAGAATTTTGTAAAGACTCAATTGCCTACATTTAAATACTTTTTGACTTAACTTAATTCCATTATTCGGAGAAATCGAACAGTATTGAAATAACTTTTGGGAATTGTCGATTTGTACACCCAGTGACTTACTTTTTGTCAATCTTTTTATGTTCTTTATATGAATATTAACGAGTTCTCTATATTATTATTGGTAATAACGGTCATCCTTCGTCCGTCCTACAGTATATACAGATTTTATACTTTTAGAATATTAATTGTAGATCTAAATTAGTCTGGAGCCATAGCCTAATAGCGCCTCTAATTTGGCTTAAAATGGCTTGTGTTACGCGTATCAAAAACAACAGTGGTAACAAAATACAATAGATGAAACACGATCATATAAATATTTTTCGGAGTGGGAATCGAACCCACGACTAACCACCGCCCACTAGCAAACGTTCATCCAACCCTTCGATATATTCTACTCCTACTTTAGGAGTGAGAGCTATCCGCTCCTGCGCAAGTCGGGTGATGAAGACGGGGCTACTCCAAGCCAACATCGTATGTCGGTTAGAAAAAAAATCGACTCCTACTTCCAATTCAGTCATCTGGTCACCGGCGGAGCAATTGATAGCATCAATTCATGACAATGAACACCCTCATTAGTTCAAGTGACAGGTGGAGCGTAGCCGTTGCGCTTGCGCAGCCATTTGCCAAGATGGTGGAAGGGTTCGGTAATAACGTGTATTAACGTTCGATCTGCTTTGAATATGTATTAGCAGGTCACGTACTAAGGAAACTCGAAGCAATTGAGCTGTTTGTCTCCGTATTTGAAATTATAAACCGTTTTAGATGGGAACAGATCCGATTATGGGTCCTACAGGGCAAGTATTGTAAATATAGGTACAAGTGAAGAAAGTTAAATTTTAACATAAGTGATATATATAAATAGAATCGCTATAAGTATATATGAGTATAGTTGATGAACGGGTGATAGTCTCTGTAGGGAACGATATTTAAATAATATATCCTACTCAAAATTATTTTGATTAACTTGAGTATAGTAGAATCCTTAGACACAGACTTAGAATAATCTTGCGGGTTCTTATATTGTACAGTGGGATATCTTCTTATCACTCATATTGCAATTTGCAAGCTTTTATTGTTTACGAGAGACGTAATAAATGCTTCACGCAAAGTAATGTCCAAGAAGACGTTATAATTTTTGATCGTTTACATGACAACTAAGCTACCGTATAAATTGAACGTCAGTATACCCCTGTCCACAATTTGGTGGTCACAGTCGAAATTAAAATGTATACTTCGAATGCACCTAATTGCACTGTTCTGGATGCCTCTGCTTCACTTAAAATCGGTCATTACAAGGCACAAAATGCCTTGTAAGTGGTTTATAATCGTCCTGATGACAATATGAGCGGTTTCATTGAAATTGCAGTGATACCGAATGTGTTTTGTAATAATAATGTTAGCAATTTTGTATGAGTCAAAATTTTTCGGTTCGGAATTGTATGTTGTGTTTCGCAGTTTAACGTGCCTTTAAGTAGCGGGAGAATTTCATAGCGTAGTTAATCGATTCTTCCCTTAACCATAAGTTAAAAGTTCATGTTCGGTACGTATAAAAGTATGCAATAAATTTTTTTCGTTTGTCAAACGTAAAATGCGTGATTCAGAACACATTGAAGTGTCACAGGGATAATCTTAGCTGAAAAATAATTAATGAGTTATTTTTGTTTGTTGAAAAACAATTTACATAATTTTAGTCAAAAAAAGAGTACAATCTTAGCGATCCTATCGCAATCAGCGGTATCTTCCACACAAGCTACAAAATAACAATGCGATATAATAATATGTATGAAACACAAGTGTTTATTTATGCAACTTAGTTCAAAATAAGATCAATGTAGTTGTGATGTAATATGATACTTATTTAGGTACCATCGTCTATTTGTCTATTACCTCTCCCAACGAATCCATGTAGACATTAGTAAAAGGGACAGGAGAAAGTTAAAAGTTGAAACATATCAGAAGGCTCACGTTTCCTAAGTCTTATCTGACGTCAAATCTCTCCACTAACATCTCGCGGGGATTCGAACGAAGTTTCCTATCGATTCGACTCGTCATCAATCAAGTCGACCCCTGACCTGACGGTGATTAGCTAATGAATAACATTTAGATCATCACGTTCATTAACGGCTAAGTTATCAACGATACAGGCTTAGTAGTAGTAGAGTGTTCTGTTTAAAAATTATTTATCTTATAAATAAAAATGAATTGCTGTTCGTTAGTCTGACTAAAACTCGAGAACGCCCGGACCGATTTAGGTAATTTTGGTTTTAAAATGTTCGTGATAGTCCAGGGAAGGTTTATAGTATTGGCGGTATGAAATTCGCCGGGACCACTAGTTATAAATAAATAAATCCTACTAATATTACAAACGTGAAACTTTGAATGAGTGGATTGATGTTTGTTACTCTTTCAACCAAATATTACTGAACCGATAACGATGATATTTGGTGTGCAGGTAGCTTTAGACCCAGAATAACATATAGGCTACTTTTTATCCCGTAGTTCCCGCGGAAATAGGGTTTCCTCGCGGACGAAGTCGCGGGCGGAAAGCTAGTAAATATATTTCACAACATCATGTACATCGATCTGATCCCGTGATAAGTAGGTTAGGTACTAGTGTTGCGGATATCAAAAACAATGGATAAACAATATATTAAAATATATAAATAACACACCTAGATCAAACAACAAATCAGTTTGATTCCCACTCGGGACAAATATTTGTGTGATGAACATCCGTGATCGAGTCTGGGTGTGTTATTCATATATTTAAGTTTATTGAATATCTTTTGTCGTTTTTATCGAACACGAGTACTTAACCTTCGTACAAATCAGATCAATGTATGAGATCTTGTTTAAATCAACTTGATGTAGGATTTTTTTTTCGTAATAAGTTGTTACCAAAAAGAAATACAACATTCCTTTTTTATAATGATTAACGATTAAACTATGTAGTATAGACCTATGAGTCAATTTTAGTGGTTTTCCTTTGAAGTTACAAATACCTTACTACTTCAAACATGATATCATGGAACGTCCGAAAATTCTAGGAACCATAATCTAATGATACGACGTGAATCATTGCTAATTAATATGCAAAATGGCGGTACTAAGATCTGTCCGTCAAGTCACTTTGATGAATGACTACGCTTGACAAGCGATAATGGATTGTGAATATGTCGGGATTCACGTGTTGTGAACTATAAAAAGTATAAATGATTTTGTACAAAACCGAATTGTATCGAATAGAGAATTAAAATGTTCAATAGAGGTGGATTCATTTTTTGTTCTGGCTAATCGGTGGTTTGTGGGAAATAATATGATCTGTTAATTTTTTTTGTTCAAATGTTGATTTTATTATGTAAGTATGAGTAATATGTATATGTGTCAATAATTCTAATATACTATTTACGCATATAATACTTATTTAAGTTTCTTTGTTTATGTATACCAATGTTGTTTTTGATATCCGTAACACAAATGCTTAAGAAACTTTATGTATGTGATGTTATGTACTAATGTACTAATTTAGTAATTATTTTATTACTTACTTAAGAACGAGAACGATGTTTATGATCTTGTGTGAAATTTAATAACTTACAATATAGTGAGTGGAATGTGAGTCAGTGTCATTTGTTTTTTCCTAACTGACTGCGATGATGGCCTGGAGTAGCCTAGTCACCATCACCGGACTTGCGGGAGAGCGGATGACTCTCACCCCTATAATGCCTTGTTTATACCCTGGAGGCAACATATATAGAACACCAGCATATTGCACTGATGTTAGGCCACGGACACATGTACGTCGTGTTTGACGCGTCGAGATTGTTAATGAGATAACGCCCATGTCATAACGTACTGATGCGCACGCCTTTACTAGTACCGATAGCAGAGATGACAGGTCGATAACTAGAATTAATTGAAATATATAAATATAAACTTTTATTATATAAAAAAAATAAGGCGTCCGACCGATTTGAGCCATGACGGCCGATCTCAACTGAGATCAGCCACTTGCGTAGGACATATTATATTGCACAAGTGTACGCGCAAACACAAATGCACTCTCAAGGTACCCTTACTCTCATAATTCGGTGAGACGGCAATCCGACATGACCGATGAGAGCTCAGGCGCAGGACCACGGGCTTAACGTGCTTTCAGAGCATTCAACCGCCAACTTCCTAGCTCCTGGCTGAATACAGAAAAACTCACACTAATTTTGCCCGACCCCGGACTCGAACTGGGGACCCCTCGGTCCTTAAGCAGCGCTTGCTACCAATAGACTAACGAGGCAGTGATCTTTTAAATAAATACCTACTATAATAAATAAATTCATTACATCATTTCGATCCCAAACAGAACAATCTAGCAGAAAATTTCTAGTATTAGAAACAATTGTATCACACATAGGAAAGGAACGAACAGCGATATCACACAAATATTTGTCTCGTTCGGGAATCGAACCCACAGCCCCTGACGCAAAGAGCTCTGAATAAATATTTACAAATATAAATTACTAATAATGGAGGTTAATATTCCTTTCGAGGGTTAATTCAATGACCATAGCGTAGTATGGTGTAGATCTGAGTTAAGATTGGAGTTAATTTCATTCGATGTTAAATAATGGCGAGCATTTGGGGAGGCCTATGTCCAGCAGTGGACAAAAGTGGGCTGGTGATGATGATGTTAAATTAAAAACGGTCACATGAATTATCATAATGACAGTAAATAAATAATGTACTTAATAAAATAATTATTGATTGTTAATCCCAAAATACATAATCATTTTTAACTAGTAGATGAGCTACCAAAATACTACGTAAAATGATTATTCCACGTAGCCATTTACCATCAGAGATTTCTGATGAGTAATTCTGTGAAGCTTAAGTAGCTTCTTTGAAATCTTTTTAATCCGACCGTACGTACAGGTCATCACTTGTCTTTCCCCGTATTTTTATTTCGCTCCGGCCATTAGTTTCTTAATTAATATCCAGCGCGGGCCGGACCCAGATCAATCATAATCGCCTGTTACGAAATATTTCAATTTTAAAAGGTTCCCTACCCCTGCTGGGCGAAGGCTATAGACAACCTTTTGTCTCTAACACGATTAAGTTTTTATTAACGTTTAACACTCTTCTAATTCGAAGACAGGTGTTGTGAATCTTATCGTTTTAGAAATGATTTAGTGTGAGATCTTTTTATATGCGACCGATGCCATCGTAGTATATTGATAAAACGCAATATGAATTTAAAAACAAGTCGCACACTAGTTTCACTCAAAAACAAATCGGTAAGTTTTGTTTCTTATACATTTTCACAGAAAATACTTTAAAAAAATGTAACTTTAGAATCTTTATTCTCATTTTGCACAAACATCCGAAATATATTTATTATTTCATCATCATCATCAGCCCATATACGACCCTACGGCTGGGGAATGGACCTACCTTAAACTAGGGCGATGAGGCCTTAATCAACCACACTAGCCAAGTGCGGGTTGGTTGACTACACAACCTCAGTATTTTTCGCATGGTAAGTAAAGACCGAAACCACTCGACCTTCATAGCTTTTTTTATATATTTATGTCTGGACAAAAATACATTTCTATATATTACGGTCTGTATAAGTTTAGCAAATTATAATAAATTATCACTAAAACCTTATTTCGTAAGTCGATATATTCGAACAAAAAAAAAATAGGCCGCACGAGTAAAAAAGAACAAGCGGAGATATTTTTAAACCGGCCAGCAATTAACTGCTGTACTTTAACAGTGGAGCAGTGAGATTTCACACTGTTGCAGATGGAATAGACATTTTGAGATGCAATTACGTGCAGATGAGTCCATTATCGTTGAAAATCTGATGCAGTGTTCCTTTTTCGATGTAGCAATGCAAAATAAGACTGTGTTGAGACAAAAGTTGTACCGAAAAAGACTTTTGGACGGAACGGTGAATGCTTTTTACGAGCTTACATTATTTTGAAAGGTGGATTTTTTTTCTGTGTGGTTTAGTTTACTATTTCTTATATTGGTAAGTACCAAACGCAGAGAGGCCCCGGATCTGAGCCCCGAGTAAAGCTTAATTTATCTTTCAGGTTTACTGCAAAATATATTTTGTCTTAAAACTATTTAGTACCTATGCTTAATGCTGACTTAATTATAGGTTGCCACGGCATGCAAATGTGGACATGATAAATATTAAAACAATATTATAAATGTTACAATGTTTTCAATTAATTAGTCATTTTACTTGTAATTTATTCAAATCACAAGAACCGTGATTGTCCTTACTGAATGAAATGTTATGGCAACTAAAGTTTTTAAAGAAACTCATTGCTATTATACAATTCCTTAGATTTTGTAAATTAAATTTCTCTACAAATGCATACAGAAGCGAGTTGAGGCTACATTTGTAATATAATTTTAGGTACCGTATAGTCGGATTACTTTAGCCCTAGGTGTTACTCACATTGGCAAGGATACTGTCTTTTTATAATTAAAATGCTTTTTTTAGCCGGACATTGGATAATGGACAATGTTAACCCTACGGCTAAAGAAATCCGACGTTACCACCTTAAATTTTGTAAATTATAAAAAATAACAATAAGCAATTGACGATCGCGCATAAACAAACTTTATATATCCTCTGTCATGTTGCCTCATACACGACCGTTCCTCGTTCCAAGCATCGCTCATTTCCCTAAAGTGGAGTAAGGCACCGTTGTTGGCGCGGTAATGCCCCTAAAGTGGCCAGTATTATAGTCGATGCTGACTTATTGCCTGATGAACCGTCCCGGGTCGCGGTGAGATGATGTGGATGCGGTATTTGGTTGTAAAGAATAGTATAAAATACAAATTTATTTAGCACACAATGTTAAAAACGAGAAAATACTCAAAAACAAAAAACTCAACTGCTAATTTTCTAACTGACTTAAGATGATGGCTTGAAGTAGCCTCGTCATCATCACCGGACTTGCGGGGGAGCGGATGGCTCTGTCAACTGCAAATTTTCAAGAAGCTGCTCAAATAAGGCTAAGCTTACAAATTATTATTAAGCTATTGCATAGCTTTTATCGCGGGCTTTGAGCACGGCGACCGAACCAAGAAATTCCGTAACGAAAAAGATCTCACAATCGTCTAACGTCGTTTCAGTTCAGTAGACTTTAGCACGGTGTTTGTGTGCGTGCGGTTAGACGTATTGTACGACTCTACGAAACTCGCACGAATCGAGACGAGTTGCTCCGAAATCGGACGATGCTATGCAATAGCTATACCACGGCAGTCCCCGAGTGCCACACGTCTTTTTGCATGTGGTAATATCCGAAATCTAAATAATATTATAATCTAAATTATATGAATATTAAATTTAATTGTGTAATTAATGTAATTGTAATACATACTTATTTATGCTAGTTTTACATTTGCCCTGACCGTATCGTTGCTCATAAATTTTGTATGAGGCTTGACTGGCGCGCAATACTTGGTGACTTGTCTTACAATTCCATAGAAAAAGCATTGTGCAGAATGAAGGAAAAAAATATTTGCTAAAATCTCTAGTGATTAGTTGCCGAAAATATCATAAAAATTGTAGTAACGCAAATTTTTTTTAACGCAATAAATAAATATAAAGTTAAGAAGATAAAAAAGCTTTTTAGATAGCTAAAAAAAATTTTTAGGTACTTAGTGAGTGATATTAAATAAACTCTGAACATCACACCAAAAACAGCTGCTAAACTGTTAAAAACTGTTAAGGCATCTACTACTTTACCATATCCATATCCTTTCCTACTGAAGGGCATTGTCAGTGAAAGCAATGACGAAGTTAGCATAATGATGGGAAAGTCTAGTTCGCGCTGGGTACTCTCAATCCGAAGTATTGTTCCTAAATAAGAACCTTAGGCATCGTTCACTTACACCAATGTATTATCTACCACGTTTACAGGAACACGACCTTTCCGCCCGCGACTTCGTCCGCGTAGATAAGTTTAAAGGGTAAAACATTACTTCTTTTTAGCGCAGTCGGTTAAAAGTAGCCTATGTCCTTTCTTAGGCTCTGGACTCTGGACTCGGGACTTCATTTAAATCGGTTGAGTACTCTATGCGTGAAAGCGTAACAGACAGACACAACATATGACATTAGTGCTGGTTCGGGAGTGGATTTAGAAATTCACAACCTCTGTGGCAGACGAAGACAGGCGGCGTCTCGCTCGCGACCATGATTGGTGTAACCCAGTCGATACGTCGGGCAGTAATTTGCCTATATCCTTTCCTAGGCTCTGTACCAAATTTCGTTTAAATGGGTTCAGTACTCTATGCGTGAAAGCGTAACAGACAGACAGACAGGTAGAGTTATGTTCACATTTATAATATTAGTAAGGATACTCCCTTGCTGTTGGACAGTTCTCTGTGTGAACGAGTCCTAAGTTTGGAACTTTGCCCTTCGTGATCCCCGCCCGAGCCAGGTAATGTGTTCGAGTCGACCTTTTTGTACTTTTGACACTAATATCGTGATACCGCCGACGATTAAGAGCGAATACTTCAGATTTATTACAGTTTTGAACGGAAACTAGTCTGTAATTGGCGCGTGGGAACAGGATTGGCGAGCTTTTGGGCCTGAGAAGAGTTTCGATAAGAAGACTTGATACAACTCAAATCTTTAGAAATAAAACAAATTTTAGGGTTGAAACTCGCGTGTAATGTCATTATTTAGGGACCCGACGTTTCGAGCTCTGAAAACTCAAATCAAGAAAGACGTATTATCTATTTGTATTTATACTCTCAAGATTTGACAAATAAGTCCAAATAAACTGATATATAAATAATTTCGGTGTAATAAGGTTTTATGAACAGCAGTGGCTTTAAAATAATCCAATACACTTGTATCCGTATATCGTTATATTAAAATTTACCTCGATTTTCGCAA
Organism: Maruca vitrata; assembly: GCA_039566165.1. NCBI lineage: Eukaryota > Metazoa > Arthropoda > Insecta > Lepidoptera > Crambidae > Maruca > Maruca vitrata. Next base: position 1,327,492 of record CM076920.1, read on the forward strand.
GTGCTTATTCGCGCAGGAAGGAATTAATTAAATATCAGTAATTGATTTCATGACTTTACAGCCTAGTAAATTATATTCGTAAATATTTTGAAAAGTAAACAGCTCAAAAAATTTACTTATGTATTTTGATAGTTTATAGTTTTAAATTAAATAAATAAATCATGCGGATGCCCTAATAAACGAAAAGCTTAGTTGCAGGTTTGTATGTAAAATCCTGTAGCTCACGCGAACGAAGTCCCGGGCATAGCTAGTATACTTATATAACACACCTAGACACGGAACAAACACAAATAATTGTCCCGGGTGGGAATCGAACCCAAGACTCTTGAAATCGTAGGTACCGTGACCCTGAGTGCTTAGACAAAGTAACAATATCGAAACGATAACGAAGTTCGAAAAGAACAAAATGTATGGGATTGACCACGTGATTTATCGCGTCTAATGTCACTAACCACTGTTCCACCAAGCCAGTCCACTTATATTAAAGTTCATAGTTTTAAATTGAATAAATAATGTATTAATACGTTGGAGCGTATAGAAATTAATACTAGTACTATAACTACAAAACTTGCACTAAGAACAATAAAAACAAACATTTAAAAAAAGAAATCTTGCTCCAACCTATAATGAAATTAAAGGAACCCTATTTCCCGACCAAATTTCGCCAGCCAGAATTGATGGCGTTCAATTTTGACATGTTTTGCGTCACGTGACGTCATCTGATTCGGGCGAATGTGATTTCTCACACGCCCGAAGCAAGGGCTCTTCGAGAAAATTAAAAAATACGCCGGGAAATCATCAAGTCACGATCGCGAAAGCCGTAAATTACGCTAAAAATTACGGGGGAAAGCGGCGGCCATTAGTGTTCTACGGCGTGATATGATATGCGGAGCTGCAATTATATCGGGAGCGAATTGATGTTGTGGAATTGTGGACACCTGAAAACTTCTTTGACAGGTTCTGTGGCCATCATTCGTCCTTTTTAAATGGTCAACTGCCTCGTTGGTCTATTGGTAGCAAGTGGTAGGACCGAGAGGTCCCCGGTTCGAGTCCGGGATCGGGCAAAATTTGTGTGAGTTTTTCTGAAATTACTAAGCCCGGAGTTAGGAAGTTGGCGGTGGAACGCCCGTGCCTCGGAAAGCACGTTAAGCCGGTGGTCCTGCGCCCAATCTGCATCGGTCATGTCGGATTGCCGTCTCACCGAATTATGAGAGTAAGGGAATTGAGAGTGCACTTATGTTTGCGCGCACACTTGTGCACTATTATATGTCCTGCGCACTTGACTGATCTCAATTGAGATCGGCCGCCATGGCTGAAATCGGCCGGACGCCTTATTTTTTTTAAATGGTTGTTACCAAATATTAATAACTAGCTGTGCCAGCAACTTCTTTTTACACATTTCCTTTTGTTTCTTATGTCCTCCTCTCCTCTTATTGGTTGCAGCGTGATTTTAAATGGCTTGAACCCTTCCTCGATAAATGGTCTAACACTAAGAAATTTTCAATTTTGACCAGTAGTTTCCGAGATTAGTGCGTTCAAACAAACAAACAAACTCTTCAGTTTTATAATATTGATACGAGTATACATGATAGCGTAACAATGAGTTTCGTCTTATCAGTGATCGAATAAAATTTGTGCGCATTCGGTTTGAAAGATTGCAAATTGCAAATCTGCTTTGTAAAAGCGTGTATAATTCGTATAGATTTTCTGTAAATTTGTTTGTGGACTTATAGTTTGGTTAGCGCAGTTGGCTGATCATCATTGTGCGTGGCTACCATATCTTACTTAAGGCTGATTTTAGAGTCGCGCTGACCGCACGCTGACCGTCAGCGCTGAAGGTCCAGTATGAATATAGATATAGGGACCGCTTTTAAATAACGCTGACTGGTCGGCGCCGAAGATCAGCGCGTCGTCAATGCGACTCAAAAATCAGCCTAAATGCTACTCTTTTTAGATATTGGCCACACCTTATACAGTTAGACGTACATTCCCGCCCTTACACACTAATTGCTCTACTAGTCCGCCGACCAATCGATCGTTTGGTCACCCTCGGATCTAAGTATCTCGAAGGACGTAATCCCTTATTAAAACCTTTGGAGTGGTGGCTTAGGTGGCTGATTTGTGACCAGGGGTCGGGGTTCAAATTAGCCAGGCAGACTTGATTGGAATTTCAGTGGGTACTTTAAAATAGGTCGGTGATGAATTTCATAGAGTAGAATGGCTCAATGGTGGATTGTTTATTGCTCCTGTCTCCTGAGCAAGGGTAGTGGGTTCGGTTCCCGCTTGCGTGATGAACATCGGTGTTTGTTCCGTGTCTGGGTGTGTTATTTATATGTTATTATGCTTACACCACGGTTGTTTCTTATATTTTTTTTATAATACTCTTGCTTTTAATTTTTTATATTTTTTTTATATCCGTAGCACAAGTGGAATTCGAACAATCTATGTCGCACGCTTAATCAAACAAAGAAATAACTCAAAAATCACAGTTTTTGAGATTTAATCATAAAACGTAATATTACGACGATAAGAATAGGTACGCTCCGACTCCCGCTCGATTTGAACAAATATAAGCGAAATAATAGATCGCCCCTCTCTTTTTTACTAACTGGAGCGAACAAGTTGTAACCAATAACACGAAAAATTAGTGATGTGCCAGCGCCGACTCAAGGTAACCAATTTGAAGAACGAAGTAAAATGAATTAAATCTGTTTATTATTAACAGGTGACTTGCATTTCTTGTTATATTTTTCTACGAAAGCGATTATTATTAGTTTTATTACCATATAGAATTAAAAATTATCGTCACGGGTAAGTATCATTTCTAGTTAATTCAGTTTACTTTTAAAGCATATTTTAGATTTCCAACATACATCGACTTACTTCAGTTTAGTATTAAATTACATCCAAAATAATTAGATCTATTATATTTATTGCCGTTTATCATAAAAATTAGTTCTGTGAGTATTGGCATATTAAGAAATAATTTCTTTTTCGATTAAAATAACCTAATGAACACCAGACAAATCTTTACTTACGTCATTTAAATCTTTATTTTATGTGACCTAGTTTATTATTTTTACATCGATTTACTCGTATCTTCATGGTCATTGTACCAATAATAAGTGATTAAGTTTGGGGTCCCTCTATTTGATCTAATTATTATAAAGGATTTTGAAGGCATTTAATGTAATTTCTAATCCTTATTACATGGTGTACAATATTTATGCAATGTTGTATTCACTTTTTTTCAGTATGGCGTCCTCGCGAACTCGTTGATTCTTCAGTATTAAATCATAACGTCCTGAAGATGAAGAATCTCAATCTTTATCTCTAAATAAAAATGTAATCATAAAGACTAGATGTGACGATGAAAATGATACATTAAAAGGTGGTAAAGATAATATTTCTCCAACATTACAACACCAAATATCTGTGAAGTTTTACAAGAAAAGACAATTTAAAAAATCCTTTGAGAGCTGTAATGAAAGTTTATCAGATTACGATAATACTGTAAAATATGACAAGCGATTGATTGAAGCGAGGACCACAACACCCCAGTTCCATGCTTCTGGCATTTTGCTATCGAGCTGGGAGGAATTAAAGAGTTTCTGAAGGACTGTTAGTACCGGTGCTCCACAAGCTTTCAGGAGCTCTGTAGTGGTTCCATCCTCGCCCCGTGCCTTGTTGTTCTCTAGCTGTTTGAGAGCCATCCTTATCTCGTACAGGCTGATGTCCGGGATGTCTTCGGTATAGTGTCGGGTTAGCTTGGCTCTTGGGTCTGTCGCTGCAATTGCTGGCTCAGCACAGACCGAGGTATATAACTGCCCATAGAACCTCTCTAACTCCCGTAGCACCTCTGACTTGTTCGTCGTCACGCGTCCATCTTCAGTCTTCAGCTTTGTCAGTTGGCTTTGCCCAATAGACGCGTCTCTTGCAAACACTTTGGAGCCTTGGTTCCTTCGGCTTATTCCGTTTATCCACCCTAAAACAGCCATCCTAAGGTGGATATTCGGAAACGGAAGCGTCCGTTTATCCACCCTGAACGGGGTGGATAATCGGAATTCGTAATAATATGTTTCTTCCGATTTTTCAACCCAAGTACAGTTTGAATAAAATTATATTGCTGGGAAGTTTTGATTTAATAACGTAAAATAATCTTAAAATCTAAATTACTTCAATTTAGATTAAGACGGTAAGCATTTGTAGGGTTGGTAGGTAGGATTTGGGTAAAAACTATTTTAAATGACCGTTGTGACAAATGAACCCATAACAAGTAAGAACCTCGTAACAAAATTAAAACTTAAGGTCTTTTCGCTACTAACACACAATAACAGATATGAAATATTTCTTTATTGATCGCAAGCAAAGGCAAGATACGTTACGTTACAAAAAAAATATTTTCATCAATTTTATAAATTTTGCAATATGTCCAGAAAATGACCAGAATGACGAAGTTTCTTGAACCGGGTTTGTGTTGTGTAGGTATGTTTCTGTAAATGACTGTAGATTGACAGGGTGGAAAATTGGAAGAAACATATTATATGATTTCCGGTTATCCACCCCGTTCAGGGTGGATAGACGGACGCGCGTTTCCGAATATCCACCTTAGGGTGGCTGTGTTAGGGTGGATAAACGGAATAAGCCGTTTCCTCAATTGTCTCCTTAATACGCTGGGTATTAAAGGAGCGTAAATATCATGTCGCAGATACTTCCTAATCTGACTATTTTGCCTATATGACTCAGCATCATCCGTAGTTTTGTGCGTCAAAGAACTTTCAAGTTCAACAAGACAATAAGTTACTTATTGTATTTGTGAAAATACTAAAAGTTCATTTGTTTTTTATATTGTGTCTGATTTATTTATGAACGTGTTCTTGTTTTTAGTATCTCATGTTACAATTGAAGTCTGATTTATTGAGCTAAGTTTAAAGCCTTTCGTTATCTTTAATTATTTTGTAGTTAATTTACTTTCGATAAAATGTTCTTTTTATAAAAATAAATAAATAAGGCGTACGACCGATTTCAGCCATGGCGGCCGATCTCAACTGAGCTCAGCCAAGTGCGCAGGACATATTATTGGGCATAAGTGTCTGCGCAAACACAAGTGCACTCTCTATTCCCTTACCCTCATAATTCGGTGAGACGGCAATCCGACATGACCGATGAGAGATCGGGCGCAGGACCACCGGCTTAACGTGCTTTCCGAGGCACGGGCGTTAAACCGCCAACTTCCTAACTCCGGGCTGAGTAATTTCATTACAGAAAAAGTCACACATTTTTGCCCGACCCCGGTCTCGATCCTAACGCAGCGCTTGCTACCAATAGACCAACGCGGCAGTGATAAAGAAGTACAATTATAACAAATCTTCGTTTTTTTAAAGAAGATATTATTGCTGTTACAGTTTAAGACTGATTATTGAGTTAGTATAAAAAGATTTTATTTAATATAACCTAATTATGTGGAAAGTTATTCTTTGATTAATACAAAAAATATGAAAAGGCGTTTTATTTCTAAGGGAATTTAATAATTACAAGCATAATATTATTAAAAGAAAAGTAATATTAGAACTTCTTGTGAGAAACTATAAAAGTTTATAGTAATAAAATGGAATAAAAGTGATTATTGTCACATTATTTTTATTTTGTTATTGATAAACTGGATTATTTGTAATTATGTCAGGTCGTCACTTAAAATATAAAGCTAACATTTTATGCTAAAGTGAAATAAGTCAAAACTTTTTTTTTCTTTCATGATTACCTAATGATTTATCCCTCCAAAAATATATTTTTTGATGTCATAATATTACCTATATATCAGACTATATCGTACATACTTTTTTTTCAACAAATTATAAACAATTAAATTTTTATGAATCGCGAAAGTTGACGCGGATTAATTGCAAAACTTTGAACGCCGATTCCCAAAAATCAGCAATTTTGTGTTATTTCTTTGTTTGATTAAGCGTGCGATGTGATGTTAAGTGATATTAATGTATAGAGTTACAAATTAGGTTATTATTTATAGTCTTATAGAGCAATCGATGGATACGTACAATATTTGTGAATTGTATATATTTATCAACATACTCTTATAATAGTGACTAAATTAACTAACCTCAAGATGACTGACTGAAACAGTATTTCACAATGCAGGTTCAAAAACAAAGCAATCTTCAACCGAATCTATTTCTTTTCCAATCAAATACCTAAAAAAGTGCTTTATCTTCTTAACGATTCCGATAAGATGTTCCGTACGCATGTTATCGCCAAAAACAGAATAATAAGCTCGTAAATAAAACAAAGATACATTTTTATGCCCACATTTACTTAACACAATCTGCCCTGAACCCGTGTTTATCGAACATAAAATTAATATCGGCTCAGAGCAGTTACAAGAAATCTTAACAGCTCAGTCTGTAGTAAAACTAGAATTGAAACAACAGTTTACAACCGAATTACTTGAAATAATGCCGTCAAAACGCCCGTAAGGTCAAAGAAGAATATGGCAGATGGTCAACTGTATAATAATAACTGGATATTATGGTTAACAGTAGTAACAAAAGAAAATTCTATAGATCGTTATAAAAAAAATATATTAATAGTTTTATTTTTGTTTGCGAACTAACAATACGAATCACAAAACTACTGTGTTTCTTTCGGAATACGTGCGTTCTAAGCGTTCGTGTTCTCGGGCTGTTGCTGAAAATCAGCTGTTCGATTTAATAGGTTTATTATCCCATATTATTTCTCACGCCCTAAACTACATGTGTGCAAAATTTCATTCAAATCTGTTTAGTAGATTTCCATAAAATAGAGACAAACAGATGAGATACTTTCACACTAACAATATTATTGAGAAGCATTCGTAACTTATTTGTACAAATAAGAAAAACTTCAGTGGGGTCATTCTCGTACCATATATTTTTACAAAGATACCAGCAATGCTACTCAATCGTCTACTATTTGAACGTCTGTACTTTTCGTATCAAAGTAAAACTGACTGAAGATTTTGTTCCTGATAAAGATGCATTAAACTTTTTAATATCTTATCGGTAGGTCGACGAATGACGGTTCCATGGGGATCCATTAAAACTTAGCCTATGTTTCGATATGAAGTCACAGTGTAATAACTTAAGTGTCTCACAACTTTATGTGAACTGTGGCGGAAAAGATTTGAACGCTTGGTGATGTCAACTCGATTAAACTTATGCTTTTATACATCTTACGTAGTAGGTCAACATTTAATCTGACCAAGCTATTCACAGTTTGAATGGCTCGGTGGAACAGTGGTTAGTGACCCTGGCTGGCGGTACTAAGAGTCATGGGTTCAATTCCCACTGGGGACAAACATTTGTGTGACGAACATCGGTGTTTGTTCCGTGTCTGGGTGTGTTGTGTGACAAGCAGGGGCTATTATTTAACCGTGCACCAATAATAAATAAATAAATAAATATCTGGTCATAACACACGCTCATCTGATCCCAAACTATGCAAAGCTTGTACTATGGGCATCAGACATAATAACCGTGGTAAATTTTCTGAATATCTATTTCATAGTTCGTATCGTTAGTATTTGATCATTATTATGGAGATGAATTGAAACTCAGGTCCCATATGAATCATCATTACCAATCAACGGTTCATTTGGTTTATTTCAATACATCGGTGTAGTTTATTAAAGCGATACGTTGATGAAGTGAAGCAAAGATAATGATATTACAATCAAATTGATCATCTGAACAGTCATAGTTATTTTGTGGTTATTTGAAACATTGAACATCACTACAAAATATAAAACAAAGTCGCTTCCCGCGTTTGTCTGAAAATGAAAATATGTTATTCAGTATCTTTACAATACATTATATACCTAGTGGCTAGGATCTCCTTTTAAGTACAAATACCTGTGTTAGGAGACCCCGCTCCTTCTTACATACCTATTAAAAGAAATCGAATATGTCTGTATGTAAGTATGTATATTGTATACTTAAATCTTTAAATCTACGAACTGATTTTGATGTTTTTTTTTAACTATAGAGGGATACACGAGGAAGGAAGAAAATTTTTATTAACATTATTTTATACTAAAAAGAGTAAATTTTTTGTTTTAATATGACTCATAACTACAACAAAATCAATTAAGCCTACCGCAATCAGTGGTAAAGACAAAACTGATGCCTGTCTTTTTTGAAGTCGGTTATAAATTTCTTCCTGACTTTTTTAATCTGTGGCACAAGTACACTTTTACTACGGTCTCGGAATACGCTCATATCGCGCCCGTAAATCATTTGTAATGCAATGAAGGCATAAATTTAAGTCAAACCTTTATATTTGGCCTTTACAGCTGTGAGATTATGTTTCGTTATCAATGTTTGTAGAAAATATAGTCAATGTTGATACACGTATGAAAACATTAGAATGGTTATGAGAAACAAAACGTTTATACCCAGTTAATTTTGAGTTAACTAATCGTTGGTAATTCTAAATTATCAATATAATGACTGGCTCAGTAGAACAGTGCTTAGTCTGTAGTTAGCAGTGCCAAGAGTAGTGGGTTCGATTCCCACTCGGGACTAATATTTGTGTGACGGACATCTGGGCTTTTCCGCGTCAGGGTGTTATTTTGTACTTAAGTATGTATATATAAAATTATATATGTATGTATATCAGTCTCTGACACCTATATTACAAGCTCTGCTAAGTTTGAGGGCAGATGACTGTGTGTGGAAATGTTCCCAGATATAAAATAATACAAGCTTGCCACCCGCGGATCGGTCCAAGCAATTAGACGAGTAAACATTACTATCTTAAAGGGAAGTTAAACGGGAAACAAATGGATCGGACGGTTAAAAAAGGGATCTATGTCTTTTCTCAAGCTCTATCCAAAATTTCGTTGACTAGTGCGTTGACCACGTCAGTTCAAGATCAAGTCAGAAGGATTTGATATGGTTGCATCGTGACACTTATTATAAAGAAAAAGAAATTAAAATAAAACCTTATTCTTTATCCTGGTAAGTGGATAAAGAATTAAGTAGAGTGATATCATCCTGAATACCCTTTATAAAAGATATACCCAGCTATTTCAAACTCTTGGATTTTTTGAAGTTCTTTGAATTATTTCACTATTCAAAGAAGAATTAATAGAATTCTATTAACAGAAATAAAAAATAAACCTACTATATTTCACATCGTTAATTATACGCTCAGTGCTTTAATATTGGCAAAGCATCGGTGAAATAAAAAAAAGAAATAAGCTGTAGCACGTATTACTGAGGAAATTTAACAAATCTTCGTTGAACCTCCTACGCCAGGTCAGCAATTACTGAGCGCTCAGTGGGGGCAAAAACTCGACGACTCTGAAAATTCCTATTGGAATCGAAACACCAGATGCAAGGTGTGGATAGCAAAAATGGCGGACATGGAGAAGGTATTCAATGTTAAAAATATTGCATACATTGTGCTGTTTCTGAAATAAGAATATTAAGCAATTACCATGGTTATTGCGGTGAATGCGTGATATAATGTTAAAAAAGACGAGTGGCACTCGGGGACTGCCGCGGTATAGCTATTGCATAGCATCGTCCGATTTCGGAGCAGCTCGTCTCGATTCGTGCGAGTTTCGTAGAGTCGTACAATACGTCTAACCGCACGCACACAAACACCGTGCCGAAGTCTACCGAACTGAAACGACGTTAGACGATTGTGAGGTTTTTTTCGTTACGGAATTTCTTGATTCGGTCGCCGCGCTCGAAGCCCGCGATAAAAGCTATGCAATAGCTTAAAATGTAATGTAGTATTAATTCATGTAGTGCTTTTCTGTAAGTGGTGAGGCACTGAGATTCATAAACATATTTATGTAACAGTAAATATAATAGTGTACTCATTGTTGAGAAGCCAAATAAATAAATAAATAATGCATATTATAAGGACCTTATGTGGATCTCACTACCGCTTACCATCAAGTGGAGTGAGGTCATCTTGTTAGCCTTTTATAAAAAAAAAAACCAATAGTTTGACACCGCACACATCGCACCGATGAAGCGTCGAATAATGTTATAAAATTCAAATTTATTATACGTTATATCGCCATTTTTCCAAATATCTATCATATAAAGTCTTAACCTGTTTCTGCGCGCGGTACCGAAGTGTTTTCATTTAAAATGTCATTAGCGTGTCGGACTAATACAAGGTTAATTGACGGCCACTCAGCGTGCAAAAAGCCGAAGACACATCGGCTGATGCATCTTCCTGTTTGAACTTGCTTACTATTTTTACGCTGGTCGATGATCTGATCGTTTAGCAATATTTGCCTTTTTTACATGAAAAGTTTAGTGGAGTTCAAAAGCTATTTTGGGTTAAACCTAATTATCTAAGTTACACATTGTCTGTGTGTCGGGTCACTGACCGACAAAGTTTACACCGACAGTAATGTAGGTGTATTTAGCATGTTGTTAAAGAAGCGATGGTTTATTAAGTTTGTTTTTATAACTGTTGTAGTCGACCGTATTATATTACCTAGTATATAAACAATATATGATCCATTCCTTTCTGATTACAATCATTTTTTGTAGTCCTCATTCGTATGCGTAGAATATTTCGTATAGGTTTTTGGTATTGGTCAGGAAAATATCAAATATATTCTTTTTTTTAAAGTAATATTTAATAAATAAATAATGAATATTACACAACATCACATACATACATTGACATGATTCCGTGGTAAGTAGTTTAAGCACTTGTGTTTTACATACATATATCAGAATCAACAATGGATACACAAATACTTAAATATATTTAATAACACACCCAGTCACGGAACAAACACCGATGTTCGTCACACAAATATTTGTCCCGGGTGGGAACTGAACCCACGACTCTTGGAACCGTAGATAGTAAACCTGGGTCATTAACCACTGTTCAACCGAGCCAGTATTCATTAAATTACTTTAAGAACCCCCTTGTATCAATTTTGTAAGCTAGTGAGAATTTTAAGAATCAATGACTTATTGGCAGAAGTATTTTCAGTAACAAGTATTATACGACATTTTAGGATGTTTAAAATTTAGAACAGATGTTACTTAAAAAAAAACTAAAAAATGGCCCGAAGCCAGCCCTGCACAAAGACCGAGTAGTGCAGGAAATCTTCACAATACAGCGGGCGATTTGTGAGGATCACTGCGCGACGATGTCGATGAACGACTCTAGAAGTCAGGGGTGGCCACTGCATATACACCGTGAAATTTTAGTGGTTGCTTTCCCGTGGCAGAACGATTTGCCTTTAGTAATACTATCGAATCATGCAAACTATTAACTTGAAAAAATAATTTTCCAACTCGAAAACGAGAGAAGCTTTCGTTCTTTTATAAGATGTGACGTAATCAGGTTCTGCTTGCCGCATGAAATGGATGCTTAAAGCTAAAAAAGCTACGTCCTTAGTAATAAAGCGGTTCGAACGTGCTTTCGAGTTTCGGTTTAACCTTTCCAAAAACCGGCATTTATTGATTTAAAACAAAAATAACTGCACAAATCTATTGTGCTACTAAGATAGAATCGTTTTACTGCGGGAAAACAACCACTAAAATTTCACAGTGTATTTATGTAAAAAATTATGTACTTTAAAATTTTACTTTTTTTGAACTGAATTGTTAATCAATTCAAAAATGTAAAGGGAATACAATTTTGCAGAAATATCCTTGAGTGGATGCCACGTACTGGAAAGCGCAATGTGGAACGGCCTACCAGATGGACCGACGACCTAGTGAAAATCTCTAGGTCTTGTTGGATGAAGGTGGCCGTAGACCGATCGCGCTGGAGAGTTTGGGAGAGGCCTATGCTCAGCAGTGGGCAGCATAAGGGCTGTAATGATGAAAGAAATATTAACGAAACTTAGTATAATCCTTAAACTTACTAAGTGTAATCCTTTAAAAAAAACATGATAAATATCCCGGACATTTTCTGGTTTTTAATACATTCTTCATAAAATTAACAAAAATTTAACTTCCCACTTTGTAAAAATAATAGTATATTTTCAAGTTCATCAGAAATCGGAAATTATAACACAAACTTTTAACCGGCACCCCTAACCAAATGATTATTGACTGAGGTCGTTTTGTCAAGGGATTTTTAAAGGTTTCTAACATGTCCTTACTGCATTGTCCCTTTATTAATGAAGTATAAGGCGGTTTCATTTTGTCAACCCGGCTTATAAGAGACCAGTATAAAGCACAGCCGTATTCGATTTGTGATGCAATTTCCAACTATATCTCTATCATAATAAGGCTTAGATTTTTATAAAGAGTGTAAGAATAAAGTGGTCGAAAGGGAATGACTGATCCGCTTATGTTAGATTGTGTTTAAATTCTCAAGGACATATTATTATTATTTATTGTTGTTTTTTTTCCTCGTATTGTTCAGAGAGGTATTGAAGATAGGTACATATTATTAATTCATCATCGAACTCCTTGTGGGAATATAGAATGGATGCAATTTGTTGTGTTATATTTGAATTTGAAGTGTCTCTTTTTATGTTGACATGGAAATAAATAATACTGTCGGATTTTAATACGGTAACATATATTTTTAAAGCAAGTGCTTGTAGAGTTTATAATATTTTTTGCATGTATGGGCTCTTTTAACTTAACTACACGCTACGAAAAGTCAATATTAGTCGCAAACTAATAACTAGATTCAGATGTAACGGAAATAGTATAGAATCTACGTATTCACATAATACTTAAACTTGACCTATCCTTAATGAAGACCAGAATGACTGATCTTCAAGTAGCCTTCCCCAGTCTGAACTAATCCAACCCCCTTGAAACGTGTCTGAATTTGACAAAGCCTAGTTATTTTAATATCAGAAAAACCTTGAGTATAAGCACAGAACAGGTATATTATTATAAAAATGTCTCATGATTTGAATTACCCAGGTAATGTTTCCCCATACCTCGCCGCTATTTGTCATAATAATCCAGTATATTAGACAATAACTTAGGAGAGGCGAGATCGTTTTTTCGTTTATTCTCAGCGCAAGAAAAATAGAATATTACGCTCGTAAACTTGTGCCCAAAAATGATAAATCTTTAGTTTTATAGTCAAAGGTTATACAATATTTGCAAGGTCAAAAATGGATTGTTGTTTTAGGATTTGAGACCTTTACATACGCACTTAAGAGTTTTTATTTATGAGTTTTATTATGTGAATTATAATCGTTGACATTAACAAAGTTGTTATTACAGTAGATACTCTTAAAAATATCACTACGTAGTATAAAACAAAGTCACTTCCTCTGCCCCTATATCTTGCATAGGGATCCTACCTTAATCTTTAAAACTATGCAACGGATTTTGATGCAGTTTGTTTTAAAAAAAAAAGGCATTCAAGAGGAAGGTTTTTATTTAAGATTTACCTGAAGCAAAACGAGTGTGGGCTAGTATTTTGTAATAAAGTTTACAATCTCAAAAGTTCTAGTTAATATCGTTGTATGTTGTTAATTCACTCTATCGACAAGCTGACATGAACAGTAACCGTAATTCTTCAATCAAGAAACTCCAGTCACAGCAAAAACTCTACCTCTTAAAATTAACTTGAAACTCGGAGGTTTCGAAGCGAGCTGTCACTTACAGGCAGCGAAGTAATCACGATAAAAATACGTCAAGAAAATGCTCCTCACCTCCTTTATAACTCACCTAGATACATAAAACGCAAGCCCATTGTTAGAGGCAACAACTTTATTCTGAAATGACGCGAACAAGATTCCCTTTGCGCCAAAATTTATGGTGCTCCTTGCGCCCCCTTGGCCTATTTATCCGTTGTTTGCCAGTGAAAAGCGGACACCCTACGATTTCGTATTCTTAAATTTACACATCAAGCTGCCGGAATGTGAGGTGATGATGTGACGTAAGTGATTCATCCTTATTATTTTCTTTGAGTTACTTCCGGTAATGAGTTTTCGTTTCAAATTACTTGAGTTAAGGTAAGAGTACTGATTCTGTTTAACTTTTTAATCAGTAGTATTCTATTGGAAGTATAATAAGTGAGAAAAATCCACTCCCCTGCAAATCCGGTGATGATGACAAGGATACTACAAGACATTATCGTAATCAGTTACGAAAGAAAAAGTACCTATAGTGTACGGTAGAGGCAGCTCTACCTCTTATTACGAACATAATTTCAGCGGGATCGCTAGTAGTAATATTTGTAAGTGATCCTTTAATGTTAACACACATTTTAAAGCTAATAAGGAGCACAAATAACGATTTAAAAATATCCAAAAAGAAATCCAAGCTCAATAAAGTTGTAACGTTCATAAAAGTTAAATCAGTACCTCATCAAATTACCGCAATAGGCCGTGGAGGTGAACACAAAAAATAAACTAGACGCGACGATCTTCCCCTAAACCAGTACCTTAGAATTAAAAAGCCAATCTAAGTTATCCCATACAATTACTGGCCACTTACCACGCCCCAACCGGGGTTGGTGGTAATAATAAAAACCTAACAAGTGCATTCGCTTGCGACATTCGTGTTCCGTATGTTGAAAAAAGAATCCACTGTGCAGGTTTGTGAGCGATTCTATTGGTGGGTTCTAACTGTATTCTCTGTAATGTATTGTTCTGCACATATAAGAACAATAAATGTCGAAAGGTAAAATCATGTGATTGCAAATAAGAATGAGTTCATAGTTGATTTCATTGATACTGTACTTTATCGCCTTTTAAATGCTTGATAACATGATGGAAAAGTAAAAATCTTAAGACCAGATGTCTTGCAAATGTAATTAAGTCCGGTATTTTGAACTCAAATAAGTCTATTAGAGGTGAGAATATGTATTTACAATATGCATGTGTGGTATATCATACTCTAACACCTATAGTACAAGCTCTGCTTAGTTTGGGGTCAGATGATCGTGGGTAGAATGTTCCAAAATATTGAAAAAAAAATACGTACTAGTTACTTACGTAAATTTTACTTGGGGAAGGCCTTAGTGGCGGTAGTGGGGTAGAAGAGGAGAGACTTTTTTTTTAAACTTACTAGAGACGTCCATGTGAGTCCCGTTTTCTAAACTTCACAGCGGGACCCCAACAAAATGGAGGTGAAGACATCACGTATCGTTGGAAGTGGCCGTTCCTCAGGGATTAGCGTGAAGACTGGGGAGGTGCAAGGTGCATCGGAGCCACTCCCCGCTCCCCTAATGGGACTTTTCTGGGGTAAATTAACTTGCGAAGTGGGAAATGTTCTGCTTCGAGCAGCCCGGAGAGGTCGAATAGGTTTTTACTGGCGATTTCGAGTTAACAGGTTCGTGGAACCACAGCCCATGTGTAGTCTTTTATTTTGTTCTTCTCGGATTATGTACCTGTCATAAAAAGTAGCCTATCTAATTGAAGGTATTAAATATGCTGCACGTCCTCCTATACCTACTATCCCCGAACGTACTTTACCTAATAGAAATTCGTACCTCTTAATTTGCCTATTTAGAAGGAGTCACGGCTTCAAAAACAATGCCTTCATACCGCACTCAGCGTGCGGTATCTTCATCTAGTCAAAACAAGTCAATCCATAAAATAAGACAATTAGTTTTGACGAAATCAAAGTACCGTACAGTCATATGGAACATTATGAGAAATATCAAAAATATTTGTATGCCCATAATTTCAAACATGTATTTTTTAAGTTTCAATTACTACGTAAATGCTATAAAAAAGCACTCATTTACAACACAAAATGAAGCTAATCATGTTATTATCTTCATTTTCTGGCCTGTGAATAAATAATATATTATTTTTTAAATTATAACATCTTAAAAAAATTACATCGGTCAACTACCATCGTCAACAGTTAAATCAAACCGTTTAAAAACCGAACAAACCTAAAACAAAAGCGCAACGATCACGATCAACCGTATCTAACCATCGAATGGCACAATCAAGCATAAACAATACAAGAATTGCTTTCTATACATAGACTAATGAAAGTCCGCGTCTAAATGGTCCATTTGTACGGGCGAAGTCAGCAATGGCGGATTTCGACCCGAGGTCGAAGGTCAAGGCGCCGCCGGCAACGCACTCCGGCGCAATGATAACAGTGCTGGTACAGTTGGCAAGGAAAGGATTGGCACACTTTAGAAACCGGGTTATGTTTACATACATAAAATCACGCCTTTTCCCAGAGGGGTAGGCAGAGATCACTTCCTGCCATGTGCTACGATCCTGGCACTCTACTGTCGCTTCTTTCACATCCATCAATCTCTTCATGCATGTTCGTCGATTACGGGTACTTTTGAGGTTATAAAAAATACTGAAACAAGATAAAAATTCAATGATAAGGTAAGTATAAACAGAATTGCAGCCGGAGGCATGCGCAAAGAGATAATAATTTATCATATAGAAGCACTTAATTTCATGCCTCCGACTGCAATTCTGTTTATACTTACCTTATCATTGAATTTTTATCTTGTTTCAGTCTTTTCAGTTGATTTTTAATTGTAGCTATCCATGCAGGCGGGTTTTTGTTTTTTAAATTATTATTTTATTCATGTCTTTTTAGTATGATACCAATAATAATTTTATATTTCACCTACCTAAGAACACTCGGGCTATTAAGACAAATCTAACGATACCTCAAATGTGAAAATCCATTCAACGGTTCTAGAGATACAAGGTAATAAAGAATATTACATACATACAAGATACGCGCTAAACACATAACCCTCCTGGCAGTCGGGTAAAAAAAGGATTCACTTATACTTCTGGTGTAGATTACCTACCTAACTACCAAAAGTACCATTGGTATGGTCAGATAGATTACCTTTTTTCTGCCGTTGCAGCATGCGGTAAAAAATCCACATCATCACCATCATCGGCCCGTATACGTTCCCACTACTGCGGCACGGGAATGCCCTAATATTTTTTTCTTTCATAGTTAAAGCGTCGAATAATAATTATACATAATTAATTTCAAATTTAAAAACACAGTGGTACGTGGCGGGGTTAGACCTGTTGGTCCTCTTGCAAGGCAAGCAACGAGCTAAACCACATGTTTTCCCTCCCTCCTATGATCCCGGGCTCTTCAGGCGGGGCGTGAGACGGCATTTAAGCAGGCCTTCAGGGTGAGTGCGACAGGCTCAATACGATCTATTGTGCCTGCCGACCTCATATCTGGATCTCACTACGGCTTACCATCAGGTGGAGTGAGGTCATCTTGTGAGCCTTTTATAAAAAAGAAAGCCATAGTCATTTTTTTTTCTCTCAAAAAATTTACACACTTCATTGTCAATCTGCCTTTACAAAAATAGATAAATAATCCAACCTTTATTATAAGGAAATACACATCAGTAAACAAGGCAAACGTACCAAGTATAAAATAATCAATAGTTGGAAGATTTATCCCCTTTCTGCTGTCGCTGCAGCCCGGCGCATACGGACCGCCGCGTTATTGCAACAAGTTAATTTATGCGGCGAACGGATATCGATCCATCGACGTTCGCTGCATTATGCGCTTATGAGCGCAAAACGTGAAGTGCAAGTGCAAGACGCAATTGGCGTTTTGATTCTGTAGTGCATAGAACATTATACCTTATCCGCCTATATACGTCACCTCTTCTGGGGCACGGGCCTACCCCAAACTAGGGCGATCAGGCCTTTGTCAAACACGCTGGCCAAGTGCGGGTTGGTCGACTACACAACCAACCAATAATAATATTATAAGCTAAACATAATTATAAAATATACACACAACATCACATACATTGATCTGATCCCACGGTAAGTAGCTTAAGCACTTGTGTTACGGATATCAGAATCAACAGTGGATGCACAAATATACTTAAATAAATTTAACACCTCCAAACTCGGGACAAACACCGATGTTCGTCACACAAATATTTCGGGATCGAACCCATGACTCTTGGAACCGTACGTAGTGAACCTGTGTCACTAACCATTGCTCCAAGAGCCAGTCAAATTTGTGTAGACCTAAAGTTTTGTTCTTAGCTTGTAAAGAGAAAACATACTATGTATAGCAGCCCCCATTCACAGTATTACACAACTATCTATACCACATTCCTACTTGGATAAAATAACGGATAAAACTTCCATAGCCTTTCGCTTCCAACAGTTTCTAATTGCACGCCTCTTACAGAGCCTCAAAGTGACCACTGGATGCCGCCAAATGGCACTTTCCACATCATAAGTGGGTCCATGTGAGCATTCTGTTTTACTTATTCAGTGGGAAATGTGTGGAAAGATTTCACATTTATTATTTTCTTTTTCTAAAAGCAAAGATGTGGGTATTAAAATGGCAGTAACGTTGTGTTAGTTACGTAAGCATAGTTAAAGTCATACTTTTCTTCTACTTCTTCATGTTCTCAAACTGTTTATCTTTCTTCTTTGATTAATACTAGCTGAGGGTAAGTAAAGATGATTACGTCATAAACCAATACAAATGAAAACGTGCGAAAGTATTTCATGAAAATCAATATGCAGAAAAAATATTTATTTTATTTCATTTCATTACAAAGTATTAGGGAAACTATGGGAATGAAATTTTACGGTCGCAAATTTTAAGTAGGTTTCAAAAACACAACTGCCATTTTAATTTTTTTTAAGCTATTGCATAGCTTTTATTGCGCGGCGACCGAACCAAGAAATGCCGTAACGAAAAAAACCTCACAATCGTCTAACGTCGTTTCAGTTCGGTAGACATCGGCACGGTGTTTGTGTGCGTGCGGTTAGACGTATTGTACGACTCTACGAAACTCGCACGAATCGAGACGAGCTGCTCCGAAATCGGACGATGCTATGCAATAGCAATACCGCGGCAGTCCCTGAGTGCCACACGACTTTTTAGTTTCGCTTCGCTTACTGTTCTAAAATGTAATTGTCTTTTGAGCATTCTGCTTTAACTCATAAAACCTATACAACATTTTTTGAATTTGTCTAAAATCGTTACTATAACTATAACTAGCTCTGCTTCATAGATTATCAACAATAATTTAAAACTATGTTTGTTTTGTTTCAGGTAAGACAACAGGCACAAGTTTCATTATCGCGAAACCTTCAGTGTACCAAAAGGTAAGGCAACGGGGATGTCTCCCACGATTCAAAAGTTAGCCCTTAGCAAATAAACCGGCACTTTTAAACGATGGCGATCGCTTATAACGTTCGCCGGCTTCAAGACAATCCCAAACAAGTATACAGGAGATCAAACCGTTTTAATAATGGGATTTTGTTCCCTAGACATTTTAATGTGTGACTTTGAATCATTGTCAAATGCCACAATACGATTTCCATATCCGCAAACGATTTGCAATACGTGTAAGCATACCGATGAAAAGGAGCTATTCATGTGAGTGAAATCCTGAAAATAGATAAAAAAATTATCGTGTCTGGTACGAATTTTTTTTATCTATTTTCCAGGATTACTGTCGGATACATGAGCTAAAAACTAGACAGTAATCCATAAATTACATACACAGCATATTTCAGTATAGTTACATAAAAAACATATTATTAAAGGAACTTATCTAAATACAGTATCTTAGTTTTCAGTTGCACATGCATATTAAGACCAAATATCAATTAAATATAACATTAAAAATATAATAATACGCTTATGTATATTATGTAAATCAGAAACAATTCGAGACATATCTAAATTAAAATAAAAACTTGTGATTACCGCTTAATTTATAGCTATGTTATAGACCAGTAGTTATAAGAAGTGAACCCAATTTTGGAGCACACCTAAAAAAAATTTCAAACTTTTTAACGTCAGCGATTACCGTTGCGTTTAATCTACTAAACTGACACTGTTCTCATCACCATTACCGACAGTAATAGTTATCGTCGAAAAATTCTATCAGGACCCAAGTTGTTTGCCCAATATCCGGGGCGTATTAAAAAAAAACAACAATCTAACTCATTACAGTTAAGAGAAATTGCAAATTAAGTTTTTTTTTTTCTCAGACGCGCCTTTGTCATTGCATTGATTACGTCTTTTTTAATGACACACCCTCATTAGAGTCGGCCGTTGCTTTTTATGACGGATTCATTAAAGCAGTACCTATTTAAGATTTTTTGGAGTCCGCAGATCAAAGGAACGGGCGGCCGGAAGGAGTGCTCTCAAGATTCAAAGTGCCTTTACTTTTGGCTCTAGTTCTTTATATTAATTCGCCTGCCCTGGTATGGTAAACTATGTTTTTTTAATGCACTAATTGCCTAGCGATGCATCTGTGAAATTCTCTCTAATTGTAGTACGTTTTTAAATGATTTCAGACTATTCCATTGAAGTGAATCTTTTTTATCGGCGTTGGAAAAAAATTAACCGTCACATTTTTCGGTTACGCGTCACATTTTTCTGTTACGCGCCATCTTAGTTTCACTTCTTACGTGTGTACACTAGTACACGCACACATTTTTGTTATTTTGTCTATTGTTTTATTACTATATATGTAATTTGAAGAGTATGCTGATATTATTTTTCTTAATAAACTTTAATTTGTGCAAAGATACACGTTGCTTCATTAAAATCTAAATCCTTAATTAATGCTTATATTGAAGTTAGACTAATATTGATACAGAACGTACGGAACAACAATCACCACCGCCAAACTCTCACTACACCCTGATAAATGTTATAAAGCGTAAATTAAAAAAAAAAGAACACAAGTCGTGAATACTTCGTCCAGCTTCACGGAACGAAATACATTTACGTTTTCTCGTAATTAGTTTATACCAGTACGGGTCACCTTTACTGAATTAATTTTGTTTGTTTGACTAATAAGAAGGTACTGGGGAAATTGTATTGTGTTTGTTGTAGTACAAAATTGGATTAGGTAGAGTTTTGCAAGGAAGACTTTTGACGCGAAGTTTTTGCCCCGGGCTGAAATTATTTTCGGGTGTAAGCTAGGCGTAGTTGGGCAAGTTGAATGCTTGGGTGCTTTCGAGATCGCGTACTGCCTTAGCTTTTATTTTAAAAGCTGCTAGGTACGGTCTCTTTATTTCATTTGTTTCTTTTTTCAAAATTGTAGTGTAGTTATTTAAAATGTTATTTTATTATAAATATATGGAATTAGATGTGCGGAAGTGTTTAATGGTTTGATTTGTTTAATTATCATAATTTAATATAACAGATGGTTAGATTCACCAGCGTTTAGTAATTAATAAAGGACACCACAAAGCGTCGATGGCCGAGTGGTTGTGAGCGTTGCTTGTCATGCGAGAGGACGCCAGTTCAAACCCTGTCACGTACCACTGTGTTTTCAAATTTGAAATTATATTGGGTACGTATATTGGCTGATGATGATGAAAGGACACCACGAAAGAAGCATTTAACATACATTTTTTACACTTTGGTGTGTCAATAAACTATTGACAGTGAAAGGCACAAGACAATATCTCACATTTTTTGTCCCCTTACTTGTCCACAAAACGAAATCGTAATCCAAAGATACGAAAGTACAGTCGAGCCCATAAAGATATACTTCTCAAGGGGCTCGAACTATAAAAATGACAATGTTCAGACGAGTGTAACACATCAATTAGTTACATTGCCGGCCATAAAGGTTTGCCCTAATAGGGAGGGTTCTTTCTTGGTGGAGAGACTGTCCATTGCAATCCAGCGCGGAAATGCTGCGAGTGTCATGGGCACCTTTGGGCCGGGGATGAGCGGGAGCGGGTGAGATTATTTATATATTTGTATGTGTTTTTTTTTTGTTTCTTCTTTTTTTTGTGTAAATTTGACATTTTTTTTTATCTCTTCTAGTAATGTTTTTTAGTTTTAAATTTTGACTTAGTTTGTATCTTTAAGTTTTTTTTATTTTGTTGTGTTAGTATAATATTTTTTAGTTATTATTATATTTTGTGATACAAATGGACTAATTAAAATTATTGTAAAGTTAATTAGAAATAAAAAAAAAAATAGGGAGGCTTACAAACTTCGAACATGTTAATATGGGTGGTGTTGTAAATTCGAAAATGTACAGATTGTACAGTAGAGCACATACTGTTGTTTATTTTTTTTCAATGTTAATAGTAATAATGGATAGGTATAGCTTAGTTCAGAAAGAAAATTTTCATGCTTCAGGTTACTTCAGTGGATTTTATTTCTGTTAATCTAATTTTACCAGTTCAGTATGTTGCGTAATCCTATATATTATAAATTTAATATAATGCTTTTGATTATTCAATTCTTTTAATGTACGTTGTACAATAATACTTACAAATTTATTTTTCTTTCTTATGTCTTAACATATTCTTATAGTTTATTTAAGGTATTGATAAAGGTTCTGTAAGGATTTTGATCATTAAAAAAAACCCATTTTCAGAATTGCAAACACATTTTCTAAAATAGTTCTTTATATGGAATTAACAACAAAGAAACATCCTTAACACTTCTCTCCTCCAGTGTACTCTGAGAGAGATTTACAGTTCCATCTTAAAATTAATCAAATTAAGCTTTATTCGTTAAAAGCTTGTTAGCACGCGACGAATTAATTTCCGACATTTACTGTACTCACTAACAACCGATACATTTTGTGGATTTCATTCTTATTTTATAGCTCAAAAGTTTCGAATGTACATCAATAAAAAAATATGTCAAGTCTGATTTGTATTGTGACTGTATCTTCAATCCAATGATCGAAGGAAATCTTGCGTAATTACTTTTTTTTTAAAATAAATATTTCACAACATCACATACACCGATCTAATCCCGTGATAAGTAGCTAAAGCACTTGTGTTACGGAAATCAGAATCGACAGTGGTTACACAAATGTACTTAAATATATTTAATAACACACCCAGATACGTAAACAACCACCAATGTTTGTCACACAAATATTTGTCCCGAGTGGGAATCGAACCCACGACTCTTGGTACCGTAAGTAGTGAACATGGGTCACTAATCACTGCTCCAGCGAGCAAGTCAAAGTTTAATTGTATTTATTTATAAAACAAACATAAATTTTACAATTTAACTTCAAGATAATATATTAGAAAAAATCAGTGCACTACCAAGGCATTTATCATAATATTGAACTTGGGTCTCATTTTACATTTATATTTTTGATTGGATATCATAACTTTTTGTAGGTATGTACATATTATCGTCATAACCACATATAGGCCGGCTCTCATGAGTTTTGATTACTTACTGATGTATTCTTACGTCTTAAGTAAAGTACAGGCACTAATTAGGCATTTATTATAATATTGGACTAGGCTCTCATTTTACTTTTATGTTTTTTCAAATTCCTACAATCCCACGACCGGGTTAGGTTTTCGGGTCAGGTTCAGATTATCCATTGTTGATAATATCAGCAGAAGCACAGAATTAAGACGAATATTCGCCTCTACCACGTCGCCAGGGTTCACACAACGCCAGTACACCGAGCATAATCCGAACGGGTTTAAATGGCTGCAGCTCGCGTCACGAAGACTAATGCCCCCATACGGGCCCCCGTTTAGGCCTCCATTGCGACAGCCCTTGCTCAAGTCTCGTCTCATAACTTTTTATATGAACACCAGAGTGGGTAGGTGATACTGGGTCTTTGCTAATGATTAGACAGTACTTCTTTGAAATGATAGAGGGACTTTGTTATTACAGGGATTATTGTCACTACTCTCCTTCGGCTTACAAGTTACTAGAAGCAAACTCAAGTCTGCTAGTAGCATTCCGTTGATATCATTTTCTGTGGTTACAAACCAAACTAAACAGGTGCATATCAGTGTAGGGCATATTTAACTACATATTACTATTAAGCCATCCCACTTTTACAATAAGTTAACTACACTACACCTACAAGTTTTAGAAGAAGTCATAATGCATGTTATCATCATAAAGAACTTGTCAAACATAAGAACTTCGATATCAACGCGGTACAATGATTTGACAGATGGCTTTTCCATCATCAAAAGTGAAGTAATAAAGCTTCATGAATTCGAGTTAAAAGAGACAACAACCTTACCGGAAAGAGATTCGCTACTCACCACTTTCGACGTATGTTTTCACGAGATACAAGCACGGTAATACCATGACACAAGTGAAGTCATAAATACATTCGGCGAGCAGTCGAAAGTCAATCCAATTAAGAATAATGTTTTATTCGTGATCGGTCCCGTGGCACTTTTTCCATATTGGAGTGCCCGTATCGATTCGTTGTGTAATCCGAACTCGAAATTACCCGGTGGTCGTTTATTTATTGGCGATTTTTAATCCCAGCTTAAATTCCGCGGCGCATTACCTGAGCAACTATGGTAGCAAATAATTTGGGTGTGACCGGTGCAAGTGATGAGATTATCGTGTGAATGTCTTTTTTAGGGTTCCGTAGCCAAAATGGCAAAAACGGAACCCTTATAGTTTCGTCATGTCCGTCTGTCCGTCTGTCCGTCTGTCCGTCTGTCCGTCTGTCACAGCCGATTTACTCGGAAACTATAAGTACTACAGTGATGAAATTTGATGGGAATATGTGTTGTATAAACCGCTACAAAAATATGACACTAAATAGTAAAAAGAATTGGGGTGGGGCCCCCATACATGTAACTGAGGGATGAAATTTTTTTTTCGATGTACATACCCGTGTGGGGTATCAATGGAAAGGTCTTTTAAAATGATATAAAGTTTTCTAAAAAACATTTTTCTTAAAGTGAACGGTTTTTGAGATATCAGCTCTCAAAGTCGTAAAAGTATGTCCCCCCCTCTATTTTTATAACTACGGGGTATAAAATTCTAAAAAAAATAGAGGTGATGCATGCTAATTAACTCTTTCAACGATTTTTGGTTTGATCAAAGTATCTCTTATAGTTTTTGAGATAGGTTGATTTTTATTATATTTGCTGCTACGGAACCCTTTGTGCGCGAGCCCGACTCGCACTTGGCCGGTTTTTAGTGTTCGCTCATTGCGCATTGTGTTAAAGTATAATTTGTATTTATGTAAAGTGAGAAATTTACTCAGCGGCAGTAGAATTGTTACTAGTATGAGCACAAAAGAAAATAAAGGGATGCAAATTCGGGAAGGAACTACATTTTCATTTAGGTCTTAATTTAAGTCCCAGTTACCTACTTAGTGTCATTTCTTTAAAATGACACAATAATTTTGGATATCCTTTACCCAATGTCATGTCAAAGAGAAATTCCCAAATCTAGAGCCGAATATGTTTATTTAAAAATGTTAAATAACAGCACAACAGTAGCTGTTTTTTTATCTGTTAAAGCGGCATTAAAAATACTTCATCTGCGAAAATTTCAACTGTTTAGCTATCACCGTTCTTCAGATACAGCCTTTTGACAGGCGATGTCGTAGTATGAGGTACCCTTTTTAATCTTTGTCTACGAAGTTTTTTTTTCCTAACTTACCATTGATGATGGTTTGGTACACCAAGCCATCATCAATGCCTCGTTATCATCACCGAACTTGCGGGGTAGCGGATAGCCCTCTGTACGAAGTCCTAAAAAGTACTTTCTCGGTGGAGCAGTGGTTAGTGACCCTGACTGGCGGTTCCACCAAGAGTCGTGGGTTCGATTTCCATTCAGGACAAATATTTGTGTGATAAACGTCGCTGTTTGTTCCGTGACTGGGTGTGAATATGTTTTATAAAAATCTATGTTTGTATATCAGTCTCTGACGCCCATAATACAAGCTTTGTTCAGTTTAGGCTCAGATGACCATGTGTGAAAATGACCTAGATATTCATTTATTTATTTACTTTTTATTTACTTCTCCATAGACTGTCCTTTTGTGCACCACACCCGCCTCCGCTCGTGCCGCAAACGGTTCATAAATGCCACTTATAATAGGGTTTCGGTCAATTGAGAGGACGACACTCGCCGCGACCGCATTGTTTGCGGATTTAATGTTATTGTCATGGCGCACTAGAGTTGCGGCGATCCGCTTAATATTACAAAATCGGACGCACATTTTGGACACGCGTAGTGTGTACCGGGGTTTACGTACGGACTTACGCGGAATTTCGGTTTCGATACTAACTTCAGTATTACATATTATGGATGTTTGTATTTTTATAACTTTTGCGTACTTATATGAAAAAAATTAACACCCACCATCTTCTTGAGACGAGGCTGAGTCAGTTCCTGAAAAAAAAACTTATATTTAAATTTGACCCGATCACAGAATGAACCAGTGATTTTTTTTCCTAACTGACTAACGATGATGGCTTGGAGGAGCCTTGTCATCATCACCGGGCTTGCGGGGAGCAGATGGCTCTCACCCCTAAGAACCAGTGACCTCTATCTATCATCACACAGCGCCTGCCAATATCAGATATAGGAGGCGGTTAACACAACGGATTGTAGTTAAGCTTGCATTATAGTTATTAATGCAATAAGGTGTTTTAATATTAAGCCATTAGACACTATGCTCAAAAACTGCATACCCGGACTAAAGTGACGATATTACTGTAATATTATTTCATATTTCGTATATTGTAGGATATCATTACACAGAGATTAATTGTCCCTAATTCGACCTAATGACAAAAACTCACGTCCCACTTCCCTACCGCATAACAATAATTCATATAAAACATCGGCAAAAGCGTAATAATCTCCTTAATTAAGTAATTACAAACCGAAACATGGCTTTTTAACGAAAAGGCTCTCCCACACCGTGCCACCGCCACTAAATAAATCAACACACTTTTTGTTCGGATTCTTTTTGTTATTTAATTATCTGTGACTCGGGCGATTCTCGTAAATTTTGAGTTACGCGGTATCGCGAGAATTAACAATGGATACCCCTATTTCGGTGATAGTAAGGGCTATTTTTGAATGGGCGTTGTGTTTTTGTTTTAATTTAAAAGTGGTGTGATGAAAATCCTTTTGGTTGTTTTTTCGCTAGCGAGTTCGTAATTGTTGAGGTATTGTTGGTTCCGCTTTTTTGTCATATTAACCTAGTTAAAATATAAAGCTCAATTTTATTACAATAAAAACTGATCCTTTCGGTCATAAGAGACTTATCCTTTATAATAAATTTCTTATTTTAAATTATTTTGTAATCTGAAGGTTTTCCTGACTTGGTTGGGTAATAAAAATTAAGATAAATCTATTGTTATTATTTTACGTAAAGCCTTTCGTATATTTAAAATTCTACGAACTCATTCAATTTCCGAAAACTAAGTACAATTTCACTCAATACGGAAGACGTGCCGCTATCATTCTAACAGGCAATTAAATCAACCCTAGATTTAAATAAATTCATTGTGAATAACGCTGTCATTTTTTCACAACCTTAACAACTAATGTACGCCCATTAAAAAAGCCGTGTAAATGGTTCGCTTCGTCCTTACAGCATTTAAAAACAATCAATTATAGCCAATTACCAGAAAGACTGGGCAGTGTTAATGCAATCTAAGATCTCCCAGATCCAAGTGATAGTGGCGACATGTGGCCGCAATTAAAACGATTTTAGGGGAAAAAACGAAAGCGTATCGGCCAGCGATGAGTAGAGGCGCTCGTGTGAAGCGGCCTTTAGTTAAGGGGAAGGTTGCGCCAATAAACTTTAAATACCATTATGGTCAAATCCCTCGAAAAAATAAAAACTTTGTCAAGTCATGATAATAAGTATTAAAATTTCTTAAAATAATTATCTACATTGTCACGTTTATATTAATAACAACTAAAAAAAAATGAAAAATATTTTCTAAGAAAACCTTTGCGGATAAATAATTTAAAATCAAAGTGTTTTTAGTGGCTGTTACAGTTTTAACATAATAAAAAAAAACATCAAGATAATATGTCTAAAGAACTACGTAATCGTTACTTGAACATAAAATAAAAATATTTCCTTCAGCCAACACATTAAAGAACTTCTCCTTAATTTTAACTGACGCTAATTAACTATGACACCACATTACTTAACAATGCAGCCATCCTGCTCACTTGCTATGGAGAAATAATGAAAAAAAAGTTAAATAAATTGCTTCCTATTTTTGTGACTGTTAATGTTTTAAAACATATCAGACACATACTTTAGATAAGACAATTAAAGTCAGGATAAGATAGATAGATACATTGTTCATAACTACCGTAACTTTGATGGTTTCGAAACTTATTTTGTGATCTGAAATCACCGTTCACCAATCCTATCTATGCCATAAATACTTTTCGTTCTTACTTTATTTTGCTTAAATTTGATTTTTGTTTTATTATCAGCCCATATACGTGCCCACTGCTGGGGCTTGTCCTAAAGTAGAGCAAGCAGGCATTGGTCAGTGTTTTTAATTTTTATTTTCATTGATGTTCATTTATATACCTGGTACTAGAAGGCATATAAATGCATAAATAAACATATAAAAAAGGGTTGCGCTAGACTACGCACACACTAAATTATTCATTCACATTTAAATACAAAAAAATACAAGACACCTAATGAATAAATGAAACCCCGACATTCAAAAATAAAACTAGCCCACTCCCACTCTTCAACGCGGCACTTTTTTCCCTCACTAACTTAACTATAGTTTACAGAAACAACTTTGCTCTTTTGTACCAAGTTCCCAGCAGCGGGTTATAAATATCACGAATACCGCGCACAAGTTGCGGAAAACTGTGTTAAGTTTTGTAGGTACGCGCTTTTGTTTTTGCTGCGGGGGCTGTATGCAAAAATGTTAGTTACGGCGTTATGACTCTCGCGTCTAACCTTGTTCGAGCCGTGAATACGCGGTTTTAGTCGAACTTACGCTTTTTTGTTGGGAACATTTTTGAAGAGCTGCCGTTTTACTGTTTGGCAGATTGGTGCTCTGTGACTGAAAAAATATTTAAATTGTTAAAATATTCACTTTGTGACTGAAAAAATATTCCTACTGTAAAAAGAAAAATAGTTATACTTTAAAAATATTTGTAACAAAAAAGACAAATATCCTGGATGTATTTATAAATTCTTATAGAAGAGAATTCTTAAATATCCAGATTAATCCGTCAAACACAATTTCATAATTATGGACTTAACTGAACTATCTTTCTTTACTAACTTTTTAATTAGAGCTTACGCAATTTCCCTCTTAAAAAGAACATAGAGTTTTTACACGCAAGTGAAGCAGGAACTCTACAAGCATTTCGAGTGTAACCGTCTATGTCGTTCAGTATTCACTCCATAAGTGGAACACTTGCCATTCCAAAAATTCCCTCGAACCGTCGTCCCAACAAAGATCAAGCATAAACCCGCAAAACATTAAAAGACACTTCAAAATTCATCCGAGTATAAAATTTCAGACGCGGCATAAATCTCGTTTTATAGTTCGGTCATGTTTTACGCGGTATTGGTCGCTTGCTAATTTTGAAATGTGGCGAAATAAGACTCCTCCGTTCTGCCGATATAATTTATGGGTTGGTATTCTGCTTTTACTAGCTTTGAGGTTTTATTGAATTTTGAGGACGGTAACCGATAAATAAATACTGGCAGAGCGAATGGGTGTTTTGCCGAGATAATGATTTTCGGGAGCGTTTATAGAATCCTTTATGGTGTCAGGAATGATAAACTGGTTTCAGTAGTAAATCGGAACGGGGTAGCAGGAAAAGTGGGTTCTTTATTAAATGGGTATGTAAGGGCTATGTTTGTATGTGTCTACCGTCACATCAAAACTAATACAGTTATAAGCAACAGGTTCGTAAAACATCTGCAGATAAACTTAATTTATTTTTAAGAGTTGTGTTTGAGGGACTTTTACGAGTCGATATTGGCGTGGTACTAAAACACTCAATAAGATTTTGGAGTATTTGTTTTGATGTATAAATAAACATATGTATTTGGAACACACCATTTGTCTAAAAAACTATCTTCTGAATTGTAATGCAAAACCTTCATTATATTCTAAGGAAGCTTTCAGCAATACTTTCCAAGTTAAGTCACTATCTAACGTTAAATCAGTTATCATTTTAGCTGTCACACCATTTGTAAAAGGACATACATTTCCTGGCACAGTCGGATAAACAAATCGTCGGCCCGCAAACATTGTCAGAATTAATTTTTGAATAACATCCTAGGGATGGTTGACTCGAGTTGCGGTTAGTTCGAGTCTTGAGTTTAATAATGTTTGACCGGAGTTGACTTGCCATTAAAAAAATAATAATAGTTCAGCAGTGCAGTGACTCATTATAATTAGGTTAATTTTATTTTTATCCAATTTTTATTACTTTGAATATTTTTTAAAATATTGGATGCAATGTAATCTGTATGCATTCGCAAACTCATTTTTAACCAACTCTACAAAGTACAGGATATTCTCGCGTTGACCGAACCGATTTGATGGGATTTTCATTAAGGTTCCTACTTTTCCATTTAGCAACAGTTTAATATGTATTTTCATGAAACATTCTTGACACGCATAAAATTAATCGCGTTTTAGTATCAAGGTGTGCTATACATGTTTTAAAGTAATAAACACAGAAACAGGACTTTACATACATAACACTTTATTATTATACTGTTTCCATATAAACCAGTCGAGTCTTTGAAGGACTCGACTTATATCGAGTCCTGCTTCACCCCGGCCCATCTCTACCATTCGCCGCTCGCTGGGGCGTATTAGCCCACATATTTTTTGTCCGAAAATACATCGAAAGCGATATGTTTGTGCCCGACCACTGTTGTTGACTGCACGATTGTAATTGGCTGGTGTAGATTTACAATGATTTATATTCTGTTGGGTTGAGTATCCGATTTCCACCTGTTCAACTAAGAACGATCGTAAATTTCATTCTTTTGGAAAGTCGGATGATAAAGTTTTACAAGTTACTAGATCCTCTTTATATCCCCTATATTGTAATCTATTTTCCTATCTGTGTACTTTGAACAGATTACCCAAAATGATGTACAAGATAGCTTCGCGTAACATATTAAATCTTTTAACTATCGTTTTAAAACTAGTTCTTTATCATATTCGAATCACTTCATTATATAATTAACAATTAAAATATTGGTTCGCTTAGGTAATTAAACTGGTATTGAAAGGACCTATTTACTTAAGCAGAATTTGGGAAATAATATCCTATACTAAGTGTAGGTATGACTGCATAAGAATCTTTGTATCATCTACGCACGCACACTAGGAATAACTTTTAGCTTAGAATCCCCGTAATAAATATTTTCTTTTTTGGATAACTATATGCAAAAAATATAAACAGTTACTACACTTTTAGAATTAACAGATATCAGAATAAAAAGCAGTCAAAGCAGCTGTGTATTTGCTTCTCTTTTTATCGCGTGCAGACCCATTGTCTTAGTTTTTAGTTACTATGTTAAAACAAAAGACACCTACAAAGTACATCTTCATAAGACAACAAGTGTTCGTAATGCAAACGTTCAGTCATCTGTCGACCTTAAATCGTTTTTAATGCCCTTATTTATCGCACACGTGCAAGACGCATCACAAAGAACATGGAAGTGCAGTGAACATTTAATGCTATCGAGCCCAAAATAAATACGAACGAAAATATCATACGGTTAAAATTCGCCGGCCATCCGAGATCAAAGGACAAAGTCTCAGATTTCGACCTAAAAGACACTAATAGAACTGGAATCATTGTTGAGCTCGTCCCGCT
The DNA here is from genome assembly GCA_039566165.1 of Maruca vitrata. Classification (NCBI taxonomy): domain Eukaryota; kingdom Metazoa; phylum Arthropoda; class Insecta; order Lepidoptera; family Crambidae; genus Maruca; species Maruca vitrata. Next base: position 1,359,045 of record CM076920.1, read on the forward strand.
CACACTTATTATTGGATATAAGATCACTTGTCCTTCTCTAAATATCAAGTATCTCTTACAAACGTGTCTAGTTGAATTGTAACGAGGGAAATATGATATTGCGTAGAGTTTTGTGTTCCATCCTTCAACTGTTTTTTATTCAGGTTGATATTGGGTAGCGGTCACGGTACAGTTTTTGGTATAACTGTACGGTCCAATGAAAGTGACGAATTGTGAACGAACGTACAGTTGTGGACACCGCTAGAGATGTCCACTGAAGCAAAACCTTGGAATGAGGGTTTTCGCTAATGAGGAATTCACTAGATGGCAATACGTAGGCGTGAGGTCCAACTGCAGCATAATTGGTTAATTTTGACGTGACATTGACAGACATGTCAATATTCACCAATCATGCTGCAGTTGGACCTCACGCCTACGTATTGCCATCTAGTGAATTTCTCATTAGCGAAAACCCTCATTGTTTACTCGTAGTAGAATTTGCTACGGTACGCGCGCTGATTGTTTAAATGTGCCTAGTGCCAAAATATTTCATCATCGTCATCATCATCAGCCTATAATCCGTCCATAGCTAGACGTAGGGCTTCTCACGTCTTCGCCATTACAGCCTAATATCGGCCACTCGTATCCAGCTCCTACCAGCCGTCCCACGCAGATCGTCACTCCACCTGGCCTGAGGGCATCCCACACCACGTTTGCCGAGTAGCAGTGTCCACTCTAAAACTTGTACCACAACGGTTGTCGTTTCTGCGGCTAATATGGTAAGTCCACTGCCACTTCAGGTTACTAATCCGATGAGCTATATCAATGGCTTTGGACCTCTGCCGGATCACCGAATTTTTGAATCGAATCCTCAGAGAAACGCCAAGCATCACATATAATTACGATCAATTCGATCCGATGATTCTAAGTCCTTCTTTACACAAGCTCTAAAAAGAACAAAGCGCATGTATCATAAATCATACAAAAGAACATCATAAAACTTTTATTGTTTTAAACCATATCGTTATGGTATACTAGGTCACATCAAATTTCATAACATATCGGTCACAAGTATACACATCGGTCCTGTGGCATGTGGCAACATTAAATCGGAGTGTGGATCGTAAATTCAGATGCCGTACGGCTTTATTTAATCTAGTGACCTTGGCTCTCTGACTCACTGACCGGGATAGTCCTGGAGACGATCAAAGATCAAACATTATAATACATTTTTTTTTTAGATTGATTCAAAATTTTCTCTACACTCTAAAAGCTAAAAAGGTTTTATTCATATAAAAATAAAATAATAATACACAAAAAAAAAACATTATTTAGGTTAGATTTATTAATCTTCTTCATGGCATATTTTTTAATATGGAACGTTTTATACGTTGAAAATATGGCTATGACAACAACAAATGACGATAAATTTTAGAAGCTATATTAGAAAACCCAAAAGAAGCTTCACAATTATAGAGATCAAATTGTATTGAATAATAAAAATACGTATCAACCGGCTTTTCGTACTCTATCTCCCGGACTATACGCACGCATACGGTTACGTTTCAAGTAAACAAACAAACATTCTAGTTATTTTCTGGCGTAACACTAACTTCTGGGAATCGTACTAATAGTAATTGCTACTCTACGTATTCTCTCTTGGACTCTTGTACATACAATTATAGCAAATACCAACTTAATGAATTTTAATATTATATTCTACGAATGGGAGTTTTGAATTTAGAATCTACGAGTACTTTACCGATCGAAATAGAATTATTCAAAGACACAACGTTTCCAGCTCTTTACAGGACTGGTGATTACGTTAGGGCTGTTTTTTTTTTCAAATGAGTAGTTTTCGTGCTAATAATAGACAATACTACCTATTTAACCGTTTCAGTATAAGTTGCCTAGAACAAATCGGTTTGTTGACATTCAAATGGCTGGAAAGAGAAGACCTTTTTGCCATCTCATACAGTCTGAGTTACAGCCGAGACACAATAGAACAATGGGCAGTGACAAATCTTTACGTTGAATAATTATAGCTATTTGCGTAGACTAGGCTCTATGGTAGGTACTGAACATTACTATATTTTTGACGAATTGAATGGAAATTAAACTAGTGCTTTTATCTTGTCTTGCGCAATAACTTGAAAGTAAATTACACATACAGGAAGATATGAATTTAAAAAAAAGTACCTTTTTTTGACAAGTAACATAACACTTAAAAAACTAAAAATATCTGGGATATTTACCATGTTGTTCATGGCCATGTTCATGTTCACCCGTGATCATGGCGCTTTCAACGAAACACATGGTAAATATCCCGGACATTTTCAGTTTTCTAATGTGTGTACCCATGACAGTTTAGAATTACAACACTTGACATTGGTCAAAAATTTACAAATTATGGATTTTGACGGTAAAAACAAAAGTTACACACATCTACCTAAACGTTTGTACTTATTCTAAGCAACGCGAAATAAGATATTGCCGCTGTTAAGGATAATAGGATGCCGCTTAAGTCTGAACGAGCATTTTCCTCGTTAATGAGGTGCAATAAATTGACGGCACAGACTGACTTTGACCACGCCGCCATGTTGCGTGAAGTATTAATATTTATATGACAAATACATGGTCCCAATAGTCTTAATACGAAATAGACATCAATATTTATCAGTGACACTGTATGTAACATTATTTTTAAGCAAACTTAACAGTTCTTTCTTCTCGAATCAATGTCATGTGTGTATTTTTATGTTATATCACAAACTTCTTAAGTTTGTAAAATAAACTGAACAAATAAATTCATCTTCTTAATTTTTAAATATGTCGATAGAAGACAGTTATTGAAGGACAATAATTGTGTCTACTTCAAATACACATTACAGTTTATGCAAATTTCCTTAAGGGTAAAATATTTAAACCAATTTTGCATTTTTACCATTATGTGTTTAGTGAGCTCGAAAGGTCTGCCTAAAATTATAACCACTTATATTTTGTACATTACGAAAAGGTACATTCGAATGTTGAGTAGTAGGTACATAGTCGCCTGATATAATGTTTACAACCTACTGAAATAATTGTTACACTGTGGCGTTAATGCCTTATTTGCTTTAAACATCTGCTCTCTGTCAAGTGGAATCGTAAAAACTTTAAAAGGGGGTGCGGAGAATGCACCCTTTGTACTTAGTAAGTGTATGAAAATAAACACACAAAATGGACAGTTGTAACTTTTTTCCATCACACAGTTCATACTTAGACAGAAAGGGTCTTCTACGCTTTTCATTTTAATATCATAGGACAGTATTTTCGAATATCAATTAAAGCGAATAAAAAGTTAAAAAAAACCTGTGTTTGCCTGTTGATGTGTTCAGAAAAAAAACATACATATAAGCAAGTATTAGAATACTAAGACTTAAACTTGCTTAGTCTGCATTTGGTAGGTAAGATTTATTAACCAAAAAAATCATTAAGAGCACGTGGCAAAGAACATACATTCAAGCAATTCAATTTCTTTTCTTTGCCCTTTCACAAAAGCTCTTAAACTTTTAATAACATCCTTTTAAGGCATTGGCGTCTCAAGCCTTCAGACTGCAAATAAACAACGACCCGCCCACGCGCGACCACGTGTGGTCAAAGCTGCAGATTTATTGCGCCGGCGCAACGCAGCGAGGCCTACGAGACGGATCGGACGCCCGACGCGCACCTTTGTAATCTGTATAGATCAGTTTTAAAGAGCTGTCTAGAGCGCAAAAAAAATTTAGAGTTTTTTTTTATTCTTTGTTACGAGTATGGTAATCTGTGTACATCAATTTTAAAGAAAAGACCACTCGGTCATGAGCGAAAAAAATAATTACGTGTGATTTTTTAAAATTCCTTGACATTAGTAAGTAACATTTTTTAAATCTAATAAAATTTTTGAACTTTAATTTCCTAGGTACCAGCAGAATTTATTACAAAGCGGTTGCTAATATATTGTTGATAACATTTTCAAAAATATATTATTCTTGTAATTATCTATAAAATACATATATTAGGTGTTATGTTTGCTAAATAATTTGTACAAGTCAGACCCTTGCCAGTGACCCAATTCTATTACTTCATATTCATTCTTCATATTAGGTGGGAGCCGCTTCTCCGCATGTCTGGTGATGATGACGAGGCTACTCCAGGCCACCATATTATGACAGTTAGGAAAAAAACGTTACTTCATCGAAAGATCGAAAACAATACTCATTCAAAACATGTACTTCCAACAAATACCTATAGCCTTCCGACAATCCATTCCTTTCCCAAAGTGATTATTTTATTTTTTGCCTGTGGCCTTATAATATGAAAATCACTAAAAAGTTAAGTAAAGACTTTAATGTTACTCCTATTACCATAGCTAAGTCATGTCTGAGTAAAATAACAACGTGAAATCTCTAAAAATACAGACAAAGAGATATTTTCATACAGCTTGCGAGTTTAATGCGAATATACAATTAGCTTTTGTGCACACGTGAGTAACATTAACTATCTCCTTGTTCAGACGTGTTTAACGTTATTTATCGGTGGAACGCTAAAGCTGCTATTAACACTGCTCTTTTGAAAGACCCGTCATTGTGCTAAAAGTATACGGGTGAATGGCGAATATAATTTTACACTACTTTAAAAATTGTTGGTTTATCTGGCTGACTGGCTCGGTGGAACAGTGGTTTATGACCCAGAATGACTACCTACGGATTAAAGAGTCGTGGGTTTGATTCCCACCCGTGATTATTAAAATTTGTGTGACGAACATCGATGTTTGTTCCGTGTCTGGGTGTGTTATTAAATATATTTATAAGTATATTTGTGTATCCACTGTTGATTCTGATATCTGTAACATAAGTGGTTAAGCTACTAACCACGGGATGAGATCAATGTAAGTGATGTTGTGAATTATTTATTTATTTATATTAAAAGTGTTTGCAAGGTAAAATATCAGCTTGTGGGTGTTAAAGTGTATAAGTACCTACACTCAGAAAAGATGTTAAGCAGTTTGTCCTCTGCCTGACATAGATCCCAAAATGTAGTAAGAATAGGTACCACAAGTGAACTATGAGTGTGAATGTAATAATTATAATTTTGACCTATTATTATTATGGTTATTAAAACCCATTTAAGGAGAACCTTCTACATGTCGTAGTCCTTTGAATATAAATCATTATGTAGATCTTTATCTTTTGGAAAAGACTTCCATTGAATAAATTTTCTCTTATTATTTTTTATGCAACTAGTATTTTTTACTAACGGACTTGTATAAACCAATGCAACAGGATTCCTTCGAAGCCATTGGGTGCATTCAAAATCAACACGAACCAAACTTACTTCCCAACTCAAACACCTAGAAACTAATTAATTTAACAGCTACTCATCTTACAAACTTTATCTTTTCAATGTTCACTTGCAGCTATTTTATTCAGAGGTACAACAAAAGATCGCTAGTTTTAAAGGAGAGTTAACGTGACGTCTCTTTGTGCATTGTATTATTTTTATTCAAGAGAAAGTGATCAAACATACCTTTGTATGCTATTCTGTAACACAAGTGATAAATCGGTCAATATTCATCCCTAAAAATGACCAAATTTTTGAAGTGAAACTTCTTTATCGGGGTTGGAAAAAATGTACCGTCACATTTTTCGGTTACGCGTTACATTTTTCTGTTACGCGCCATCTTAGTTTCACTTCTTACGTGTGTACACTACTAGTACACGCACCCTTTTTTCAACCCATTTCTTTCCTAGGTTGTATTTTTTTCATCATCAGCCCATCCCACTGCTGGACATAGGCCTCCCCAAATGCACGCCACCTCTGTCTTTCTTCAGCTCCCACCACCTGCAGTCCTGCGAAGATCGTCACTGGCCTGAGGGCCAGGTGGTTTTTTTTAATCTTTTTTTTATGTAAAAAAACCCTTTTGACCGGCTCGGTGGAACAGTGATTAGTAATCCAGATTAGCCACCAACGGTTCCAAGAGTCTTGGGTTTGATTACCACTCGGTACAAATATTTATATTCGGTGTCTGGGTGTGTTATTAAATATACAGTAAATTAAGTATATTTGTGCTACTGTTGATTCTGATATGCGTAATACAAGTGCTTAAGCTGCTTACCACATAATCAGATCAATGCATGTGATGTTGTGAAATGTTTATTTATTTAATACCTCGCCTTTATTTTCAATAATTAAATTTTCGACTTTAGTTTCTTATTTGACGCCATTTAAAATTCATAAATTCTCACTCGGTACTTGAAGTTAATTTTTTTACGGATATCTTATTATTTTATTTGTAGCTTCAGTCCTAATCAAAGCTTAATTTGAAATTTTAAATTCGTTTGTGTGAATTTTTCCAATTTAAAAAATGTAAGTGTTATAACTCTTGACATACATGTGTGACAATTAGTATACACGTCACAAAATCTCCAAATGCACTAGTCCGAAGGCTGTTGTCACTTTTTTGACGTCAACCTTTCCCCGGCGCCACAAAGGCTCACAAGCCTCCCCTACTTATTTCACGGTTATTAGTTAAACTTGTTACGAACGCGTGAATCTCCATTAAAATGCAAATGTAGTACGCTCGAAAATGTTTATATAAATTTTTTTTCGACTATTTTTTTGTTTATAGACAACTATTGGACGGTATAGTTCGTTCTTTGTTGGCTGGTGTATTTGCATTTTGTTTGTAGAGAAAGCAGCGGTAGGAGTAGAGTGTAAATATAAGAATTTACAGTTTAAATTGATTTATTTTTCACAAGTTCAGGGACTGAATAAGTATAGATATACGTTGTAATATTGTACTATGGATTCATTATCCTTTATACCTTTTCAAACATTTTATAGTAAAAGGAACAGATAGTCTTAAATGTCATCTTTGACAGAGCTAGGACCGTAGCACATGGCAGGAAGGGATCTCTGCCTATTCTGCTGGAAAAGGCGTGATTATTTTTATATACTTCAAGAGTAAAAACAGGTATTGCTACCAACCAACAAGACGGTTTAAAAATACATGTATATTAATCTTGGGAATAGGTAAATATGTACTGGTTGACGGGCGGTAAGCAAATATTACAGTTTTCCTCGACGAATGAGTGAGTGAGTGAACGAAGGGCCCATTAACGCAACAATAAGGCTTGATTACTCGTTCAGTCATGTCTTCGAGGATCGTTCGGATTGACGGTAGTACAAGAGCTAGTAGCCAAACTTCGGTGATTATTGACAATGGCAATTTTTGAGCTTGAATAATATCCAAGAGTATGAGATGATTGCTATAATCTTGAGCTGCACCAACCATTTTCATTGTGTTATAATAATTTTGCTAATAAAAAATCGAATAAAAGCAACTCGTATGATAATATCAGTTTACTCAATAGCCATAGATTTTTTTCTGAGCAGGAATATAAATATACCTTTAAACTGTTGTATCTCGTCTAATATAATTTTAAACAAATTTAATTCTGTTCAAAATTATTATCCATACATCCAATTTTTTCTTTTTGTTAAATTAACGACTTTATTATTCACTAAAAAAAAAGACCAATATATATTTCATACATATTTGTGGCAAGCTGTGCTACAACAAAACGACAAATTTTCAACGGGCTCCTGGTCCACGCCCGCCCCCACCGGAAGTGTGGAATACTCGGAGCGGAAATGGAAAGCCCGTCGCAGGATGTGACGAGCACAGGTGTAGATTATTTTCGCACGGAATAAATATGGCCGACGTACGAGTCGGCAGTCAGATTAGGAAGTAATACCTACCTTACGGATAGTGTGCGGTTTACGTGTCAAAAGGTTCTGTGAAAATGAGGAGGTTGAAAAGTAGGTGGTAGAGGAAAAAACGGTGCAAATAAGGTTACGTACTTTCATGATATTGTACTGACTCGGTGGAACAGTGGTTAGTGAGGTGACCCTGGCTGACGGTTCCAAGAGTCGTGGGTTTCCCACTCGACAAATATGGACATCGGTGTTTGTTCCGTGTCTGGGTGTGAATATGTATTTAAGTAAGTTTTATAAATATCTTTTTATGTACCAGTCTATGTTGCCCATAGTACAAGCTCTGTTTAGTTTGGGGTCAGATGTGAAGATGACCAGACGACCTTTTGTGAAAATGTCCCATATATTTATTATTTTTTTATTCGAAGTTTATGGTAACAGCAACAATATATTAAAATAAATTGGCAGAAAACTGTTGGTCATTTGAGAGGCTGAATTGGCAATTTTTTCTATATGTTCTATTAACATTGTAATTTGTCATTGTTCTATAACACTGTCATTGTGGTACCATGATATAAATAATAAAATAAGTGTTCATAGCTCCGAATTTTCATCATCTTTAGCCATCCCTTTATGAAGTCTACTTCCCTGGCTATCAGGCATGTTATCAAATATATCAATCATAATTCAATACTACAAGTACTATGTTAAGTAAAAATTGAAATTATGCGTTCTGTTCCCACCCACATACCATGTTAATTCAGATATCATGCAATACAAATAGAGAAATCCTTTTAATAAAAGTCCAAAGTTTTTATTGAGTCATTCCTGAATTGTAAAAAAGCTTTCATTCTCGTATTCATGCAAAATAACGTTTTATTTGAAAGACATCTGGATTCCTATAGAAATCTTCCTTGCCCGAGACAGTTTATGGTTTTTATTACATAAATTCCAATATATCGGTCGCATAAGGGATTTTACCTCAGACCAACAATACCGAGTAATGTCGGGAACATAATCCTTTAGGATTCCCTTTTAAAATATTTTAAATCTTATGACATAGGTATTAAAGTTCAAAATGCATTGTCGCAGTTGTGAATGGCGCCTACGCATGGCTACTTACGAAGGCAGTAAAAGTATTTTTAGCTTGAACCAAAGCGGATTATTTCGTTGTATCTTATACTATTTTGTCTCACTCGAGAAATAGTGTCATTAGTAGCAAATTCTGATATATTTGATGCGACCTAAACTCGTAAATCGGAACATTATAAGACTCTTATTTTAATTAATCCGGTTTTAAAGTCTTAAAAATTACTTTAATCGCAGATGTTATACTTATCTATTTATTTAGGGTTCCGTATCCAAAGAGGAAAAAGCGGGACGCTATTATTATGATTTTGCTGTCTGTCCGTCCATCCATCTCGGCGATAGCTAGACAGTTCACAAATGAAATAGAACGATTATTACGGGTGACCCGTATACATAACGTATTTTTAACCCGCTCGCAAGTCTGATTCGCCCTAACCGGTTCTTTTTACTACTAACAATTTCTCTCGAAAAGTGATTTTTATAAATTTTAAATAATAATAGCTTAGCCAAATAAAAAAATCAAAAAATACCTATTTGATTTTCGAACATTTTTTTCCCTAATTGATAACGATGAGGGCTTAAAGTAGCCTTGTCATCATCACCGGACTAGCCGGGGGAGGGGATGGCTCTCACACTTAAAGGTCCGACATATGTATAATGATGGCTTGGAGTAGCCTAGTCACCATCACCGGACTTGCGGGGGCTTGACTCTCACCACTAATATTCGATTCCACTCAGTCCAAACAACCAAATGTCCTCACTCATCCACCCAATTCCGAATTCGTGGCTGCACGTCCGTTCGGTGCGGATTCAAACGTGTAAAAGTCCAGTAACGAGGTTGGTCAAGTCGTCGCGAGTTAGTTTCTAACGCGCGCTAATCGAGTTCCGGCCTTCGAGGCGGTTCCTCTGCGGTACTTACTCCCAGCTCCCGTAGCTATGTTTCATTTGAACAGTTTAACAGAATTAAGGGTCCGGCTAAACGTTGGTGATTTTTTACGTACTAACTTAAGCACTTACATTGATCTGATCTCGTGATAAGCTTAAGCACTTGTGTTATGGATATCAGAATCAATTATACTTAAATGTATTTAATAACACACCCAGACACGGAACGAACATCTATGTTCGTCACACAAAATATTTGTCGCGGGTGGGAATCGAACCATGACTCTCGGAACCGTAGCCAGGCTCACTAATCACTGTTCCGCCGAGACAGTCAAATAATGATTTTAGAACATTACTGGACTGTGGACATTACGACCGCGTAGCATCAGGTGGAAGGTTACCCTGAGAGTGTTTCAGAAATGAATAAAACGTTGTATGAGAACAAAGTAACTTTCGTATCGTCATAATATTGGACAGCGAAAAATTGAGATGAGGATTCCATAAAAATATTTCAAAAAAGATAACTTTTTATTGGTTTCAAAACCAAATATGTTAAGAATGCAAGATATCTTAAAACACCCTTCACATTCAAAGCAAACCTCCGCGCATTCTTTCTGATACTCTCGCAAAAGGCGGCCTCTCCATACCAGCTCACAATAACAAGCCACTATGTACATTGTGCTGGTCCGATCCGTGGATCCATAGATCGGATCTATAAGGTGCCGACTACACTCCTTTAGCCATATGGGGAGCGATAACCTTAATAGAAGCAACCTGTATCGCGAACAAGAGGCAGGGTATGGTATGCAAAAAAAGATACTTATTCGATGCTGGTGTTATTAGTTTTAGTTAGACTGGTTCGGTGGGACTGTGGTTAATGACCCTGGCTGGCGGTTCCAAGAGTCGTGGGTTCGATTCCCACCCGGGACAAAAATTTGTGTGACGAAGATCTGTGTTTGTTCCGTCTGGGTGTGTTATTAAATATATTTAAGTATATTTTGTGTATCCACTGTTGATTCTGGTATTCGTAACATAAGTTCTTAAGCTAATTATCCGATCAATGTGTGTGATGTTGTCTAGTTCAATCGATGTTTATCATACAAATTTTGGTCTCTTGTCTGAATAGGGCCCACAACTTTTTGACGCGGTGAAATACTTTACGCTCCTTCACCGGGAAAGGGGGTTCTCTCTCAGTGGTGTGTCTCCTCCCTAGCGGCTGGCGATAAGATGGTAAATGCCAGCCGCGGCTACTGGGCGCAGGGGGTGCCAGGGGGGGCTACCGACTAAAACACCCCGGTGTACCTTATCGCCGTGGCGTCGTCATGGTGCTCCGGCGAGGTCCTTAAGCCAGGACGCCACCGGCGGACAGCCCCATCGGGCTCCCTCAAGTACCCCTTAGGAGTACGACCAGGTGTCCGGTACACGGAACTTCCCTAGTTCTTAAACGAGTACCTGTGCAATCCAGGCAGTGACGTCCCCTCGCCATCTGCCCACAGGTCTTATCGAGACCACAACTCTTAGAACCGTAGCCAGGTTCACTACACTTAGTACACAAATATACTTTTTTATTTTTACTTTCATAAACCGCCAGTTCTGCTTCTGCTATCGCTTTCACATTAAGGCGGGCCTGCAATATGAAATGACTTACGCGCAACAGATCGGCCGATTCCGATGCATTTATAGTATGCATCTCTTGCTGCCGATATAGCAAGGGGTACGTACAAATACTTGCAGTCGGTAGTAAAGATAAGAGCGCAATAATTGTAATCTCATTTATCCATAATGCCAATATGGGTTGCTTGTGTAAGTTTTAATGTGAAGTTAAAGTTTGACAATCCAAATACACTAGTGTACAATCACGACATAGTATAAAGCAAAGTCGTTTCCCGCGTCTGTCTATCCCTTCTTTTTCTTATCGTATGGTTGATGAACAACCTGGTGTCAGAGTTTTTAAACCGCCCGCAGGCCTCTGACATGGCTTCACACACCGTTGAAAAATCTCTCAGGTGTGCTGGTTTCCTCACGATGTTTTCCTTCACCGTTTAAGAAAAACACATTGGTACCTGGCGGGGTTTGAACTGGCGACCTCTCGCATGGCACCACTCGGCCTTAACCACTCGGCCATTGACGCTAACGCTGTCTGTCCCTATGTGTGCTTAAATCTTTAAAACCGCACAACGAATTTAGATGCGGTTTTAGATAGACAGATTTGAGAGATTTTATGTATCACTAGGTAGATAGATATTTTGGTATTTACAATTATCTGATCCGTCTGTATTGCTTAAGCAACTTTGTAATTAAAACAATGTGTGTCATGTATGACATGTGTCATGTATATCAGAAGCATCAGCAGTATAAAATATCCAAACACAGAAAAACCACGGACGTACAGCACATAAATATTTGTCCCGAATGGGAATCGAACCCGCTACACATGTAGCAAGCGACGGGGGCATTAACAAATACTCTACGAGCCAGTCTTTCTATTCTTATGACGATTCGTGTTAAAGTAACATATTTTAAATGCTTAGAGGTGAGAGGCATCCACTCCCCTGCTAGTTCAGTGATGACGACGAGGCTACTCCAAGCCATCATCGTATGTCAGTTAGGAAATAAAAGTACTTTAAATCTTGCTTCAACTTATTTAGGTAAATTGAATTTACATATGTAAGATATATTTAAGAGCTGTAGCTCAAATGGTTACATACCAAGTAACCAGCGAAGCCATATTGTAATCTAAACCAGCAATAAGAGTTCAACATTGCTTTCAATTCCATTCCAATTTACATCCGAAACGTATTCACACACTCATAAAAACACGTTCATTTTATAGCGACACGTCGTTATCACCTATAGTTTCTTAAAACTATTTACCCAAGGTGTTATTAAAGTCTGGATAGAGACTTCACTTTTCTCGCATTCGCATGGTTTACAAATAAACGCATTCCGTTTAGGGCAAGGCTACACTTGTGCGTTGCGCTGCGTTGTGTCATTTTTATACATCGATTCACGCCTTTCCCCCAGAAGGGTAGGCAGAGATCACTCTTGCCATGTGCTACTGTCCTGGCACACCACTTCCGCCTCTTCCACATCCATCAACTTCTACATGCTTGTCGATTACGAGTCCTTTTGATTTGACCTTTCTTCAAGATTTGACCTATTTGGTTATGGAAGGTATTTTTTATGACATGCTCCGGTAATGGGTTCCTGTGTCTAGCAGTAGACGGAGATGGGCTGATGATGATGATGATGATGATGATGCCCAAATAGAAAGTTGCGTCGTCGCGCGAGTTTCGACCGATGTATCTATCCATTGCGAAAGATCAACGTCGCCGCAACGCAGGTGTGTTAAATATTATTTTTTATGGGTCTACATGCGTTATCAAGCAAATACATAGCTACTTTTAATAATATTTAGTGTAATTGAACCTTAAAGTCTGCAATCTTACGTTATATAATGTGTTGTTCCGTCGCGACGCAACGCAACGCACAAGTGTAGCCTTGCCCTTATAATGCAACGCGATATGTTTATTGCGACGAGGCAGGTGGCCGAGGAAATAGGCCGGCATGTGTGGCCGGGTAGGAATTGATCTAATGGCCACCATTACGGGTAACTCACGAGATGATTCGTCTTGGAGATATGTAGAGTAGGAAATAAAAGAAAAGTTTTAAACGGCTACCCTTGCGAGTATTGTTCGGATGGCTCGGTAGTGCATTTGGTAATGACGTTTTCCCCCGCGCCAAGAGTCCCGAATTCGATCCCCATGCGGGACAATTTTTTTTTTAGAATACAGAATAATAACGATAACTCACAAAATTTTATAAAGAAGAGAAACAAATACTCTTCTAGTTTTTTTATAAATAAAATTACTCAACATCACATACATTGATCTGATCCCGTGGTAAGTAGCTTAAGCATTTTTGTTACAAATATCATAATCAACAGTGGATAGACAAATATACTTAAGTATATTTAATAACACACTCAGACACAGAACAAACACCGACTACACTTCTAGTTAGTCTTTAACTTAAACTATTCTATGTTCTTCTGCGCACTTGGCTGATCTCAATTAAGATCGGCCGCCATGGCTCAAATCGGTCGGACGCCTTATGATGTCGTACTATACATGAATATTTAACAAACTAAGACATATTTTTGAACGCCATAAAATAATCATAAAAAGCTAGAAATTATATGTCATTATTTATTGTATCAAAAAAATTATCGTTCATAACTCGTTTTCTACCAATAAATAATAACATTAGGCCTATTTAAGAGACGTCTATAAAACTGAATAAACTCGTTCACCCAAACATACTAAGTCAACTTACTTAAATATTTTCAATCGTAAATCTACTTGCTTAAATATACATCTCAATTTCACGGTATAAATAATTCATATCTTATACATATTCCGAAACTTGTTAACAACCTAAAGATTATGCAAGTTACTTAGCATTTACATGTAAGCATACATTTATTTTATTGGGTGCACGATTCTGATAGCGCTCGTAAAACAAACTTAGCTGAATCTCCCGATAAGGAAGTAAAAGGTTCAAGTTTAATACTCAGTTAATTATTCTTGCGAGTCGATCAGAGTATTCGTAATAAGACGTAGGCGTTGAAACTTGGTGTGCGGTCCTTATTCCGGTCAACCACCAAACAATCACATGAATCCCCAACCAAAATGCTGCTCTAACACTAATCAAATACAGTCTATTTTGAGTGAGCAGCCTCCGGTTTATCATATCTGAGTTTCTTGAGTCACGGGCCGATTTAAAATAGACTGTAGCGTCGAACGTTAGAGTGGATTTTTGGTTGCGTTAGGCGGATTTACACTATTAAAATAATGAGGGCTCCTAAGGGTATCCCCGCAATTTCTCATGTGTTTGCGTGGTTTATTTATTGTGCAGCGAATAAGGCTACTGTTTCTCTTCGGACGCCGACACTGGGGAGCGAAGTTTGTCATTCGCAATATAAACTCTTGGTTTTTTGAGACTACACTAATCTAGCCGGGTTAGGGTCTGAGAAAGGTTTGTTTTATGGCTGACGTAAATTTTCTATCCAGATTTGTCTTTTCGGTAGAACGACCTCGATTTTAGATGGTAACCTAGAGAGATAAATTTAATGGGCAAATAGATTCGATAGAAACTGTCGCAGCGAGTATTGTTGAGACCGGTTCGGTGAAACAGTGGTTTGTGACCCAGGCTCCCTACCTACGGATCCAAGAGTCGTGGGTTCGATTCCCACCCGGGACAAATATTTGTGTGACGTTCAACGGTGTTTGCTTCGTGTCTGGGTGTGTTATTATATATGTTTAATAAAAATATTTGTGAATCCGCCGTTAATTCCGTAACACAAGTGCTTAAGCTACTTACCACGGGAAAGTAGAACAAATGATATATTTTATCTTCATGTCTGGGGAATATAATTTTGGTGTCTGACCTAGTTTTACCTGATTAGAACAAATATTTCGGGCTGAATTGGTAACACATTTATAAGGATTGCGAACTAAGGGAGATGAAGTTTACGATAATGTCTCATGACATGATTAATAACAACTTTTGAAGGCCGACACATTATTATTACTGATCTCTTGTGAATAGTGACGGTATTCTCTTTTGCATCCATCAATAAATTGTTAATGTATTTTAAAAAAAACGTTACAAAAGCTAAGAAATAACAAACTCAGTTGATCTAATTACCATAAACCAGAGCATTAACCGCCGTTATCGAGCACTCCGAATCCGTTTAATCGATTGTCAATCAAACAATCGAATCGGACTCGAGTAACCGGTTCGTACCAGTCAATCGTTACATATGGAATGACTTGTGCCGCTTCAATGCTTTCCGTCGAGTCATCGCGGTATTGCAGGTGGATAGGAGGCGCGTTTAGTAAGGCAAGTGCACTAGCTGGTTTTGTGGGTGAGTTGTGAACGGGACTCTGTCAAATCGGGTTTTGGGTAACGATTTGATTGTCCTTTTAGTCAAAACTGGTCTAGTGCAAGTTGGACTTGAGTACGAAGGGTTCCGTAGCAATTATTAAAAAAAAACACGTTTGAATTTGAATTTATTATATGGAGACTCCCTTGAATATTTTGTCTTTTTTTAATTTTTAGTATTTTTTTTTAATGCGGCAACGGCAATCATTTGTTAAAATTGCAGCTTTCTTGCCATCACAGTTTATGAGATACAGCTTGAAGACAGACAGACGGATAGACGGTGGGTGGAGGCTTAGTTATAGGGTCCTGTTTTTACCTTTTAGGTACGGAACCCTAAAAAAAGAATTGCGTTGGTACCCATCTGGTTCTTGTAATCATATTGGTTATTAAACTGCTTTCGTTGAGTTTGTGTTTATCTATCTGTCTCTAATATAAATACAAAGGTGCAAAATTAGTACAGTACACAATTACACCTCTGAATAGCACTTGACCAACTAAAAACTATTTTATTGCTGAAGATCTTTCCTGATAAGACCCTACACAACATTTTCTTTTTATGGCAATCAAAAAGGTGAACCAACGAACGGCCTCTTACTCTACAGCCCTTTCCCATAAGGCTGGAGAAGCCGAAAAACAATTGAATGTAGTGTCCATTGCCTCCAACTTGGCCTGTACGAACCGTTACCAGTTCTTAGCAACGTAAACAAACCAAATACGACATTGTGCCGCACTATTGACAGTCCGCCGTTGCCGGACAGTAGGCAAACATGATTTGTTCGAATGACGCGGCGCACTGACACTGCTGACAGATATTGCAGCCATGATTAAACGGGTATTCGCCGTCACATTGTTGATGCCGAATGGGGTTTGTATATAACCCCCCCTTTTGGGCTAAATGGGCGAGATGCTGGTTGACTGTCATTTGTTTTTCTGGAAAGTGTTCACGGTTAATGAAAAACACTTAAAATACAAGTAGGACAATAGACTTGGCCGAATATAGAAAAAGTTAAATATATTTCAGTTTAAATAACGGTTTTTACAAAAAAAAAGAGGAGTAACTTAGAATCGTCTTAATCGGCAAAACGGATTCAAATATTAACGAGTTTCAGTAATCCTCTCACTATTCGGCCAAATATTGGTAATTTCAAAACTGAAGAAGTTGGATTAAGTCTTGCTTAAAAGCTTTATGCCTAAGGGATAAAATAAATAAATATTACACAACATCACATACATTGATCTGATTCCGTGGCAAGTAGCTTAAGCACTTGTGTTACGGAAATCAGAATCAACAGTGGATACACAAATAAACTTAAATATATTTAATAATACACCCAGACACGGAACAAACACCGATGTTCGTCACACAAATATTTGTCCCGAGTGGGAATCGAACCCCCACTACTCTTGGAACCGTCGGTTATGAACCTGAGTCACTAACCACTGTTCCACCGAGCCAGTCGTAAATAAATCATAAACGTTATTGGCCACAACCTTGACAGTAGGCTACAATCGTCAATTCTTAATGGCATCAAATTAGTTAAGGCTCAAATTTTACACGCTTTTAAGTTAGTTCTCTATATTTACGTTTTAAGTTTCAAGATATGTTTTGAACTGTAATCTTACGTCTTAAAAAATATTTTGGATAATATTTTTAATATATAAATTTTATATGAATTAACTCTTTACCAAATAATCCGCTGATTTACATTCAATAAAACATAAGTCGTAAACCATTTTTCGTCATACCAAACTATTGATCCTGATAAAAAGCAACGCTTACTTAATTAAACGAATTCAAAGCTCGGTCCAAACATAGTGAAAGCCGTGAAATCGGATTGGTCGGAACAAAATCTCCGGCGTTATCTATAAACAGATCTGACTATTTGTAACTATAACGCTGCGAGTCGCTCTGAAACCACAAATATTCTATACAAAAGTCGTATCAATTACTTACGGCGTTTTGACCTTACGTTAAGGCCAAGGCCGTGGAATGTTGAAGGAAAGGTGCTTTTATGCCTGTTTGTTTTTGTTTCGTTTGTAAGGTACTCATATGTCAGGACCTTTTTTTCTTTATGTAACTACTAGTCATCATCATGAGTTAATCAAAAGTTTGATCTTAGTTAACAAGCTATTGCGAAAAATTTGTTGGTGTTTTACATGCAATTTATCCAAAATTAAGTGACGTTTAACATAACTCTCTTAGACTCTAATCTTCTAGACTTTTCAGATACTGATGATAAACCTTAACTTACTTGAGTTTTAAAACTTTGTCTATTATTTAGGCGAATATCTCACATTTGAAATAAATCTAAGTCTTGACCCCGAGCGACCTGAAGAGCACAAAACGTCGGGTCTATAAATAATATGTTTAAAATAGCAATATACCCGAGTTTAATCCGTATACTTAGTATTATTTCAAAATCCATCTTTTTCAATCATGGATTAATCTGGACTTAAAGAAAAGTATATTCCTAACATACGATCTTCCCCTTAACCAAATTTTAACGTGTAACTCAATCCGCCAACGATACAACAAAAGATTCTCACGAACCAATCAACTACGATGCCACTGATTACTTTCCATTAACATTATATTAGGCTTATTTTACTTGTATCTTTTGGGCTTATCTATTAGCTTTTATAACTTTAATTTTCTTCTTTATGTCACTTCTAGCGGAAAAGATTGATACAATTTTTAATTTTGGTTACCGTGCCTCTTAAGATATGTAAATTGTAAAGCTCCCGTTATACATTAAACCCTATTTACATACATATACCGTATATAGTATCGCAGTAATAGTTCACTGCGATATTGTTTTGACTTTTTTTTAATTAAGTTAGTTATGAAGCATTTGCATTAGCAAATAAGACTATGTAAGAGTAGATACCAATAAGTTCTTTCTTATTGCAGCACCCAGAAATCTAACCCGAATTCAATATATCCCGGACATTTTCAGTTTTCTAAGACAAGTCATCGTTTCTTTTAACATTGACCCCGCGAGAAAATCCTCTACAAGTGACCATAGTAACAAAAAAGTGTAATTGCAAAAAAAAAAGCAAACATAAATACTTTATTTATCTCATTTCCGTACAAATCAACGGATGACGCATAACAGAGCATGCAATCATGCTCGCATGTCGCATAAACCGTGTAAGTTATCGCCGAACGGACCCATCCATTGGGCCACGATACAAATAATACTTTTACAACGAAGATAAAATCGAAATCGCGTCGTTTTAATGCGAATTCGCGCGAATCGCACCGGTTTTATGTCTTGATAATTCGATGATGACGCTTTATGCAACGAACGCCGGCAAATGAAGGTGTACGCAGTTAATGCGGATTTTATTTATTTTTAAGATTGCAATTGGACCTCGTGCTGTGCGGTTAATATTTATGTTGTTTCGTACCTTTTTGATATATTAAATGTATTTTTTATTTTACAGAAGAAAACTTTTATTTGGTCAACTTCTGGTAAATATGATGCATACATTTTATTAACTACTTGTCAAATTGTATTGTCAAAAATATTGCTCAAATTAACAATAATTGTAAATTATGTTTTGTTCTAACACAGTTCAAACTTTTGTAAGCATGTCACATAAATTAGGTATTCGTGTAACATGCTTTGTGTATGTATTGAACATGTATATATTGTATATGTACATGTATTCAATAAAATATTTACTAAGTTAGCTTTGCCTGCGAGTCCAACTACGTGTAGTCGTATTTCCAATAAAATACCAAGTAATCTAAACTGTTAACGGGAACATGTTGAACATCAAGACAATGTGTAAATATATTCGTCCCTACACAATTTAATATGTTTTTCACTAAACCTACTAACACAACCTCCGGGCTGTGATTGTTTTTTAAACGCGCCTGTACGCGAGTTAAAGATAAATAGATAAAAATTTGTCAAACGGAACAAATACGTTGCAATAAAATAAAATAACGTGGCAGTGCCGCCCTCGTCCGTACGCACGACTACCCCATACGAACTTTAAATATATGCCCCGATGTTTACGGGAAACTTTTCAAAGATTCCCTTTTTTTCACCCACCTGCGGGGAACTTTCTTCTGTTGCAACAAATTTCCTCAATTGGATCTAGGGTTGCGCGGTGTCAATATTCTGGGCGGGTTGTATTGAGCTTTTACCGTTTTAGAGTTCTGTAACTAAAAGGTAAAAACGGGACCATATTACTCTCTGCCGTCCGTCTGTCCGAATGTCTGTCTCGAAACTGTATTTCATAAACCATGATAGCTAGAAAGCTGAATTTTTCATAAATTATGTATTTCCGTACCAGCTTTAACATCAAATACATATAACTAAAGATTTAAATAAAAAAGTTACATATTAGGGGGGTCCTTATACAATAAACGAGTTCTTTTTACATATTTGGTACGGGATCTATCATGTGCGAATCCGGTTTTTACCTGCGTGCTGCTTTTAAAAGCGTCTTTGTTTCATATTTTTTTTCTAATGCCTATTTTTTATGCACAAGTAGTCTGTATTGTGAATCATGTCACGGTTTCATTTATTTGGGAAATCAGAAATAATTATAATATGAGCGCGTAACAGCCATAGGAAAATTTGTATGGATATAATCAATACCTGTTTAAATGAACTATTATGAACATAATTAATTAAGCTCTGGGAATATATATTATTTGCTTTACTTTTAACCCTATTAACAGCTACAATTTCACGCACACGAATACACTAGTTATTTAAACTAATTTTAATACTCGCTATTCGTCACGTAAACGCATTTATCACCTAAACATATCTCCTTTATAGCAAAGTTGGGTAAAAATTAGCATAAGTACTTTCTCTAGTTCTCTATAAATGTATTAGTATAGTCCATATGTGTGCAATCGGCCAAAAATGTGGTCTTCCACCCTACGGCTTAGATTCGGTTGAACGTTAAGAAACAACAAGGTAAATTCTCCCTGGAAATAAGATTATGTCAGTGAATAGTCCACCTTAGCGGACGTTACATCTCGCAGAATCTTTTGGCTAAAGTGGTAGACCACTTTCTTGGCTGAATGTACCAAATTTCATTTAAATCGATTCAATAGTTTTGACGTTTAATCTATTTCATCATCAGCCCATATACGTCCCCACTGCTGGGGCACGAGCCTACCCTAAACTAGGGCGATAAGGCCTCAGTCGACCACGCTGGCCAAGTGCGGGTTGGTCGACTACACAACCTAAGAATTTCTTCTTAGGAGTGCAGGTTTCCTCACGATGTTTTCCTTCACCGTTAAAGCGTCGAATGATGGTACATATGAATTTCAAATTTGAAAAACACATTGGTACCTGGCGGGGTTTGAACCGGCGACCTCTCGCATGGCAAGCAACGACCTTAACCACTCGGCCATCGACGCTTTTTACGCTCGATATTGCCTACGTGAATATGCCTACGTGAATGGTCAATCTATTTGAAATAAAACTAATTTTACGGGTTAAACTGGCGTGTATTGGTATTCTAAACATTATATAGAGATCCGACGTTTCGAGCTCTTTACAGTGACCACGAGCGCTAAAATAGCGCGTAAAATTATTATTATTTTAAATTTGTAGTGCTCGCGAAAATTAGACAATACTACGTTCAGTCTAGTAAATTGTAGTATATTAAATTAGATACATATACACAAATGTTTGTCCCGGGCGGGAATCGAACCCACAACCCTTAGAACCGTAGTCAGGGTCACCACTGTTCCACCGAGCCAACCAAAAATATTAGTAAAGACAGTGTATCTCCGACAGACCGACTGGCTCGGTGGAACAGTGGTTAGTGACCCTGGCTGGCGGTTCCGAGAGTCGTGGGGTTCGATTCCTACTAGGGACAAATATATTTTATGTGATGAACATCGGTGTTTATTCCATGGCTGGGTGTGATTATGTATTTAAGTATGTATGTATGTATTTATGGATATATGTGTTGTATATCAGTCTCCGACACCCATATAGTACAAGCTCTGCTTAATTTGGGGTCAGGTGACCGTGTGAAAATGTCCCAGATATTTATTTGTCCCAGACAGTGTATGTGGAACATGCAGTGCAAATCTCCAAAATCGTCGCCAACCCTTAGACATACTATTACGTAACGTCCCGTTGTCTCGGATCTACGCTCGGGCCCGTCAGTAAATATTTGAGGAGGGGTCTGGACCACTCGTCTGAATCAGAGGCTGGTGATGCCACATGAACAGTCATCAGTCCTCAGATGGATTGGTTGGGACTGAGGGAGTTAGTTGAAGAATTTACCGATTTTTGGGCGTTTTGTGAATTAAAATCTTTCAAGGGCATTTTAATCTTGTCTTTATTTATGAACTAAATTTAATCTGATAAATTCATTGGTGGGTGTTGGTTCCAATAATAGGCGGAAGTAGCGAGGACTTAGGGATGCTACATGCAGCAGTGGACGGTCTTATAGGCTGACAATGATGATAATTAAACGCGATGGTATGAACCATAGATGAGAACCATTTTTTTAACCCCCGACGCAAAAACGACGGGGTTTTATAAGTTTGACGTGTCTTTAATAAAAAAAAAATATTTTATGAGCAACTGACCTACCGTAGCGAATTGCTACAGTGTGGCTACTATGAATTTAAAACTTACGCACTCGATATCACCTACGTGAATATGTCTATGAAAAACTTGTACAGCGCCGCTGGTTGTGTCACGCGAAGAACTAAAATCGGCCATAATTATGAAAAAACAATTCGATAGGTTTTTAAAGTACGTAAGTTGTCGATAGCCAACTCATGGTAGGCCCTCAGGTCTACGTAAATAGCTTTACGTCTACGTCTTAAGGCAGATATCATGTTGTCGGTAAATCAAATGAACTTAGCCTCAACTATTATCAGTAACTAGGAAGGGAAGAAAATCCTAAAGATCTATATAAATAAATGGCTCATGCTGTGTACGCTATATATAGATTGCTGTCTGGTTAATCATATTTATTGTACTAATTTTATGGCTGTAAAACTGACAGTTATCTGTTTGTGTACCTATTTTAACTAAATAAATAAATAAAATGTTTACAAAATTAGGCGCAAAGCTTCTTAATACATGGATGTTTTTTTCAACCATTTAAATGAATTTATTAATATTACATTATATTCTTTTTACACCCCATAAATAAATCAAGCTACTTACCTAATTTAGTTTAAAAAAAAAACATCAAAACTCGTCGTCTATTTCCACCAGCGTATCACTAAACTTCTCCGCTGTCAAAATAGATTAAACATCAATAAATAATACCAAAAACAACTTGTCCACACTTAAAAATCAAACAACATTGATACGTCAAGTATATTTATTTATTATTACCCCCGCTGCGTTCTAGTCAACCTGAGTTGGCGCCTAGAATTATTTCAATCTTGTTTATTGCGTCATAAATAAGTGCAGCGACAGTTTTTATTGCCGCCACTCTGTTCCGGAGATGCCGGACAGATAAACAAACCTACCGTATAACAAACGCGTGAAATACCAATGTACCGGGATTGTCACTTTCGCTCTTCGATTGTTTTTAAGCTATTGCATAGCTTTTATCGCGGGCTTTGAGCGCGGCAACCGCACCAAGAAATTCCGTAACGAAAAAAACCTCACAATCGTCTAACGTCGTTTCAGTTCGGTAGACTTCGGCACGGTGTTTGTGTGCATGCGGTTAGACGTATTGTACGACTCTACGAAACTCGCACGAATCGAGACGAGCTGCTCCGAAATCGGACGATGCTATGCAATAGCTATACCGCGGCAGTCCCCGAGTGCCACACGTCTTTTTTTCCTGTGGGATGACGGCCCTGGGAGATTTTGGAAGATTTGAAAAATGAATATCGGATTATAATAGACTGTCAGATGATATCGTTTTGATAGTATGATTAGTCACGTCAGCACTTGTGTTGCTATAAAAATAAAGGTGTTGTCAAATATTAATTTGAATAGACTATATAAAATAGTAGATATTGTTAAACTCTGTATTTCGTTTTAATAGGATTTATTGAATAAAACAGTAATTCAGTACAAAGACGTATTAGAGCAATTGCGTGGAATAGCGAAGTGTCAGTATCATCCCGCTAGGGATGCGCATGATCAGATAGTCGAATAGGGATGTCCATTTTTCACGCTAAAATATGGATCAAACATATTATTATTCAATAGGCAGACCGACACGGCGGAGGCTTAGTAATAGGGTCCCGTTTCTACCTTTTAGGTACGGAAGCTTAAGAAGTGAAGAATTTACCCCCTTTTTTATTGTAACTACCAGTTTTAATACCATAAAAAAGTATTTTTACCAGATTGTGAGCTACCTAACGTAAGAAGTAAATAACATGGTTAGGTTTTGAAATATGTGGACAACAACGACGAAACTTGGACACGTGAACACACATACATCATAGTTTACATTTTAAACTTTACCCATAAACGGGTTTTAGTTGGTTTACGCCACACATAAAGATATATAATTCACGAGCTTAGTATAGATGTATGGTGCCTTTACTTTAATAACTGAATGTTTTTAAGGTTACTTCGGGAAACTTTCGAAAGAGTTATATTCGAAATATTTAAATTCTTGAGAACACCATGCAACTGTGTATAAAACATCCCTCATACCTACAAGTTTTAAAATCTTATACTGTAAAAACTTTTATTATGAGTAAAAAATATTTAAAAGGAGCAGCAAATACATAGCTACTGCCTGACGTTTCGACTGGGTTACACCAATCGTGGTCACGAGCGAACTGGCGCCGCCCGTCTTTTTCTTCCGTAGCGGGTGTATAGTAGACCCTAATAATCAGGTTTTTAATGTAATGGAACGCGAAAGTCTAAATTTTTAACCTAAATTCTATTTAAATACACCGTTATCACTCAATAACTTAACAAAATCAAAAATTTATAGATAACAACATACTTACGGTTGCGCTCTCAAAGTACCATTCAAATTGTGCCAAGGTTATTTTTTCAAAGAAATTTACTAAGTTATTACATAAATTCTTGGAAAACTCCCACGTCTTTTGGGAGGTACCTTCTTAAATACATTAACGGCAGGTACAAAGGTCACAGTGTAAGAATGTTAGCAGGAAAAGTATTTTTGACTCCCTCCCCTGTTCGCCTAACCAATATCTTTAATTACACATAACAAAGTCTGTGACACAAAAGCTATTAGCCTAGGAGATAGATGCGTTATTATATTTGTTTACTAATATGATAAAAAATTTAAAACACCAGTCCTTATATTTAACTTTTCAGAAATAAGTTTTAAATAAGGGGCCAACGAGTTTTTTATTCGATATTTAAGATTATTCGACGCTTTAACGGTGAAGGAAAACATTGAGAGCAAACCCGCACTTGGCTAGCGTGGTTGCCTAAAGCCTTATAGCCCTAGTTTAGGGTACTCCCGTCCTTAATAATTATGTGCTATGATGATTAGATTAAATCATTCATCTTGAGTGTAACATTTGCACAATAAGAAGCCTCGACGCAAATGATATCCACAACTTCAAAAAGCTGAAAAAAATCCAAATAGTCTACGTATAAATTTATAGTAATATGGATAGTTTGAATGTTTAAGATTTGTTTTTAAATTTTATTTTGAGTTTTTTATAAGAATATTATTACATTTTTTTTATCTAGCCTCTTCTGTCGCACTGCTGGGAAAAGGCCTCCTCGAACTTACATAACATTTATTTGATTTTATTTATGTCATCATAAGATATCATTTGTGATCCACATCTCCTTGCCTAATAATGATATCGATTGTGGTTCACATTAGAATTAATCTCCGGATGATGTACGAAATGCCCGTCTGAATGGACGCCGACGGTATTTCTTAATATTTCCTCCGGCCATTGAGAGTTCTAAACAAATTCTGCAGAAAGGAATTCCCTCTCCGAATACGTCAATCAACTTTTGTAGGATTGTACTAAAAAGATAAGGAGAGGGGAGATACGGGCGCGCGTTGCGCACAGAAACGCTGACTTGTGTATGGGCATTATGTGTGTATGTTTTACAGCAGGCTCAATATGGTCTATTGTGCCTGTCGACCTTATATGTGGATCTCACTACCACTTACCATCAGGTGGAGTGAGGTCATCTTGTTAGACTTTTATAAAAAAAAAACTTATTGTGGACTTCACGATCGTTTACCATCAGGTGGAGTAAGATCACCCTGAGACTCTTTTTACATATATATAAAAAAAAATCAAAGACATAATTTGTTTTAGCGAAGCCATTCAATAATTTAGCTAGAATGTAACACTTACTTAACTTAATATAATGTTATAATATAGGCATCTTTTATTGACCAGTAATAATATTAACGTCAAAGTAAAAAAATATATCACCCTCGAATTTATTATTATAACCATAACACTAGCTAAAAGCGAATATGTTTATCTTATCAAAACTAAAAAACAATAAAATATTGTAAACAAGTAGAGAACACATCCAAATATATTGCAAAAAACAAAAAAATAGAGTTTTATTTTAAAATCCACCCGTATGCACTCATAAAGTCAGCTAGAAAAAAAAATATTTTGATCTATTCCAACGGGGCGGGTATATCGTAAATGCGAATGGAGGGTTAAATCTCATTACTTTATAGCAGATGTAAAGCGATTTATAGAGGTACGGCCTACGGTCATATTTTGTTATGTACCAATAATTCGACGGTTTTCGATGCGAGCCGCCATCTTTGTGGTGTTTGTGCTTGAGTTTCTGTAACAAAAGCCTCCTTTAAATTCTTAGTTTTCACTAAATTTTTGAGTAAGACTAGAAAAAACTCATAATGAATTTTATTTTTAAACAAAAAAATGATTTCTTTATCATTTTTTTGTTTATTTTCTCCGGCGAGTAAATCAGGGGGATGATCCAGGGGGCGTATTACGACCTCTTTATTCCAGTCAAAGTTCAGTGTTTTTAAAATGTACATAGAAGACCTCATATTTGGATCTCGCTACCGCTTGCCATCAGGTGGAGTGAGGTCATCTTGTTAGCTCATTATATAAAAAAAAAATTTAAGGGTTATATCAGTGTAACACGAAGTTAGTCGATGCCCATTCTTAAATTGACTGTAATTAAGAGGTTGTAATACAGCCCCAGTTTTAAAAAAACCTTACTATAAATCATGGCTACTATTCTAAAATACTCAGTAAAAACATTTACTTAGATGTTTTCTAAGAAAATCATAAGATCCATATTGTTGAATACCGTTCTGAAATCTTCTTAAGTACATAAGCCTTTTTGGCTTATGTTAGTCGGGAATTTTCATATTGATATTTCAAATGTTTGTGTTGTTGTATTTTCATTTTGTTATTTTATTTTTGCGAGAATTTTTTGAATATTTTTCATTTAAATAATCCACTGTGCATAGTTTGTTTGTTTGTTGTAGCTATGGTTTGCTCGCATGCTTTTAAAGCTTGCATGTAGTAAACTTAAATACCTACTATTCAAATAATAATCTATACTATAATAAAAACGTAGAGGTAAAATTCTTGTACTTTTTTGGAAGACGCAAAACAAACCAGTCTGGGATATGTTTTGCGAGTAGCAGAACACATCCCCATACTTAAAAAAAATTGTGTCTCTGTTTGTTTGTTTGTTTGTTTCGACTGACCTCCTAAACGGCTGAACCAATTTAAATGAAAGTTTACACGAAGGTATTTTAAATTCCGGAAAA
Source organism: Maruca vitrata (assembly GCA_039566165.1). Taxonomy (NCBI): domain Eukaryota; kingdom Metazoa; phylum Arthropoda; class Insecta; order Lepidoptera; family Crambidae; genus Maruca; species Maruca vitrata. The sequence continues at coordinate 1,386,372 of CM076920.1, forward strand.
ATGCATAGGATACTTTAAATCACTGACAGTTAACTGGTTCCCGTGGGAGAGTCAAAAACAGAAATAAATGACTGATCTCTGAAACTATTACACCCATTTAAATGAAATTTTGCATGGTGGTACCATACATCCCCGGTCAAGATCTTAAATACTTTTAGTCACAGAAATTCCTGTAGGATAGTTAAAATCTAACTTTATTAGATCACGTACAAAAATGATAAAAGTATATCGACCAAAATGAACCTTCTGACTAGGACTATACGGACTACTTTATTGAGCAAAATGTCATAGTAGGGGAGGTAAATGGCTAGATTTGCAGTTACTCGAACGACATGGAATCGGAATAGAAAGATAACGAAAAGTATATTACACTTTCTTTATAAGTGGGGGGACAGCGATTAATGCAGGAGGGCTACCTGGTAACAAGCTGTTGAAAAAAAAAAGTTATTTGACCGTGTCAGTCATTCAAAGTGCATGTTAAATAATCCCTAAAAAGTGACATTGTAACGATTTGGACCACAAAGTTATAATTAATCTTTGTGTCTGTTGAAAAATCCATAATCTTGACATACTTCAGCGCGTTACATTTTTATGCAGGAGGTTCCAGTTGATATGGAAGTCCTGCTGTATAATAATCTGTAATTTTTTTCTTAACCTGTACACCCTCAGTGCTGGGCAAAGATCCTTCAAACTCATCTACTGCTCTCTGTCCAATGCTAGGACTTGCCAGTTCTTTGATACATGGACCAGATCGTCATACCACCTTTTCTCAGGTCTTCTTCGGCGAAAATCGTCTTCAGGCACGCGATGTGTAACAAGTCTGGTACATCAAGTGTTCGTCATACACGATCAATTCATCTCACATTCCTCGCCCATTCATACATCAGTTTTAACCAACAACAATACCAGTACGGGAGTGGATGGTGGTATATTTTATTTTAACTTAATACCTATGATACTCCGCTTCATAGCTTTTTGTAAAACCTTGAGTTTGGACTTCTGATTTTCGGTGGGGGACCAAGATGTGTTAGGATAGACAGTATGAAAACGTCGATGAGTTTGCGGTTCAGTGATATAAGAAGATCACCCTTCATGTACCCATTCATAGACCAGAAGCTTTTCCAGGCGTTGTCTGCTCTACGGATTATTTCTTTGTCCTGCCTGTCTTCGAAGGAGACTGCCTAGCTCAAGTATGCTCCTCTACATATTGCTTCACCTGCCTGTTGACTGCAATCCACCAAATCAGTGATGCTGTTGGTCATGACCTTGGTTTTGGATCTATTCATCGTCAGTCTAACGTCAACGCTTTCTGCACTCAGTTGTTCGAGCATTTATTCAATTTCTGTCGATGTATACGTATTTCGTCTAGGAAAATGTCATCTGCAAAGCGAAAGTTTATCAGTTGCCTATCCTCTACACCAATTCCTTTTGTTTCCTAAGAATATCATAGTGACCTGAAGACTTCTTGGAGCGTGCTACTGAAAGCTTTGGTGATAGGGAGTCAGCCTGTTTAACTCTTTTTTGTATTTTGACTGTCTGCCCTTCAGTGTGCAGTTTGATATCGGCTCCGCTTTGTTGTTAAATGATTTGGAGAAGTTTTTCTATATCGATACTTTAAATCTCAAATGGCGTAACCACCAAAACACTACTTTTCAGGAGAGCAGAAAAACAAAAAAAATGTTTTTTAATTCATAACTTTATCAATTTTAATACTATGAAAATGTTTTATACATCAAATTTCTTAGAATTTTGAGATAAAGGCTTCAGTAGGAACTCTTTGTACCTAAATCTTATATTTAAGAAACTAGAAGTCGGTTACGACTTGTGAAAATATTACAAAAAGGCGTTTACGCCCCATAAAAATCACGATTTTTAAGAGGTGAAGGTCGTATCTCCAATAAAAAAATGTTTCTTGTGCTTTAAACTCATTTAATAATAAAAGAAAACCTAAAATATTTACTCTGTATTACGCTTTTACAAAGTTACGCCGTTTGACACTTTTTCATAGTGACTCAACGCGTAATTTTTAGAATTGGATGAAAAATTTTGGAATATGGGAAACTTCACTAAGATTTTTACGTATCTAAATCGATTAATTTTGTCATTTGAAACCCCCGCTGATGTGTATTCACCATACATTTATCTATGTATTCAGCCATTTGCGTACTTGTGCGCATAGATTACGTTCCTCGGTGTATTTATTATTTTTTGTGACCGTTACGTTGACTTTGGCGCGTTTTTGGTCTTTGATTCTGATTTGTGTTTGGATATTGATTTAAAATGCCGAAACAAGGAAAAGCAATAAATAGCCAATGTCTCCGCAATCTTAATCCTCCCGGGCATCAATACTAACAATAATAATGACAATCATGTGTTCAGCGATGTTGGGTGTAAACGCCTTTCTTTTGTATTGCAATTTCGAAAAATAGCGTGTCTTACGAGTTACGCCAGAAAGTTATGTCACTTACACCCTTTTTTTTTGACATTTTTTTCACGTCACAATATTTTCTAGGGGCGTAAACACCAAGTAAATTAGACTAAGCCTTTTACGACCTGTTTACCTTAAGAAAAGTGTTCAAATCTATAAAAAACATTGGGTCGTAATAACCTTTTTTTTGCGAATTTGAGGATTTTAAATATACAGATCGATAGAGAAAAAAAAACTGAATAAAACTGCATTAAAAAGTCATTTTGACCAAATTGGCGGTTACGCCATTTGAGATTTAAGGTAGCGATATGTGGGTTCGATGTTTTGCTGTAGAAGAGAAAGCTAAATGGGTTGATGTGGGTGATACCGTCGAAACCTTTGAATAATCCACAAAGGCCAGGTTCAAAGGTTTATTGAATTCGCTACATTTCGAATTGGTTTTCGGTATGGAGGTGGTCAGTTGTCCGATATTTGCTTGCTGGCTTACATTGGTGGGTTGTGTTGTTCCAATTGATAGACTGTTCGATATTATCTGAATGTTTATATACATAGAGGGATATCGCTATTCTAAGCAAATAAAGGGAAATTTATAAACATTCACGTAAAAATGTTGGACATTATAAAATTAAAGAAAGTTATCGTATATACAGATCGTTACAAATAAAATCACATAGATCATTAGAAAACTGGTCAAGTGCCCCTTGGATCTTTGTTGTGTCAAAGGTTTTAGTAATTGTTGTTATAGGCGCGATTCTATATTTTTATTATTATTCGATAGTTCTTCATAATTCTGCCCAATTCTTTTAACAGTGTCTTTGTAATTAGCATCAGCAGTTATCCTATTTACGATCACGCACCCCTTCCCTCCCGTATGAAGTGTACATACACGGCAGAGGTACATGAAAGGGTGCAAGGAGTCTCCCATTTAAAAATCTTACAAGACAGAGTCTGAGTCTGATCAATACTCCAAAAACTCCCGTTGGGCTCCCCAACTATCACATTCTTAGCTGGCAAGTCATGTCAAATGCTGTCAGATTTGATATGACGTGATGAGTGTTTAGTTCTTGGTTAGTTAAAGAGATGTCACTATGCTCTATTATTTCGCAATATTGTTTCAAATACAAAAAGTAATTCATAAGTTATATTTTATTGCGCTTTACGTTATTATCTCGGTGTTTTATTACGAATACAATACAATCTACGAGAAATATACAAAAACAATGCGCAAAAAGTGGCACAAAACAAAGTAGCAAAGCAAATACTGATAAATTCGTCACATGGCGACACACATTCTTTATAGATATTTTGAGACAGTGGATCGGTAGTTTTGTATTTTTTACCTTTTGAAGTTATCCTGATATCCAACCTCACTACATAGGTAGAGTATACTGTTTGCAACCATTGAACCCTGTTCCTGTCAAATAAATTAAAGTTTTTATCGTGGTTTTAGTACTAAAATGCGTAAAATTATTTTGTGAGTCCTAGCTACCACTCTCCTCTCAGGCTAGATTATTGCTTAGACAAAAAAATGTATTGTGCGAGTGAATTTTATCTTTTAGTTGGCCGATTTGTAATGAAAAATGTGATATGTATGTTGTTTATCACCTATTAATCTGTAAACAATTTCAGGTTCTTTAATGGATATTTATCAAATCAATGACAAAGTTTAATTATATTTTATTTTGTAATAGTTTTTATAATTTTTGTATCTTTATTTATTTTTCCTGTAATTTCTTAAAAAAAATCTTCCTGAAATTAAAAATGCAGGCAAAAGTTACTATTCTACGCAGACGAAGTTGCGGGCACAGCTAGTAAATAAATATTACACAACATCACATACATTGATCTGATCCCGTGGTAAGTAGCTTAAGCACTTGTGTTACGGAAATCAGAAACGACAGTGGATACACAAATATACTTAAATATATTTAATAACACACCCAGACACGGAACAAACGCCGATGTTCGTCACACAAATATTTGTCCCGAGTGGGAATCGAACCCACGACTCTTGGTACCGTAGGTAGTGAACCTGGGTCACTAACAACTGTTCCACCGATCATTCGAAATCATTTTGAAGAATGAATATGGAAGAAACTAATTTTTGATTATTTTTTGCATTCATCGGTGGGAAATTTTAATACCTATATCTTTTATGGTGTTAAAAATTTTTGGGTCAAAATTTCTATAGTTTTTTTTTCTAGATTCTAGACCTATTCTAGACCACACACTGAAAACCTGCACCAAATTTCAGCTCTACACAAATTTTGCAAGCCCAAAAGCTATTGGACCTACAAAACAACGAATCTGAGCCATTCCTCAGCCTTATTTGTGAGCAAACACATGCAAATTAATAAAAGTGCTAGTGGAGGGAAAGAATGGCGCAAATAAAAGGACAACAATTGGAGCGCTATGCAGAATGCACGCACCGGCTGCGACATTCGAGGTGCATCCGAGACGAAAGCGAGCTGTGCAGACGGGCCGGCGTAGCATAAGTCCTTTAATAAGTGCAACATGGACAGTATGATCTCACTTGCAATACTTACGTGTTGAGTGTATGTAAGTATGTATGTCCGAGGAAAATGACCTTGATTATGATGATTTTTTTGAAATAATGAACTCAATTTAGATACAAGCCATATCATCAAGCAATGAGCTTAATTTTGTTACTGAAAGCAATCGTAGCCAAGTTTACAACTTCTCTTTAACTATTTGATTAATACGTCACCTGAACATGAATTCTGCTCTTCGATGAAGATAATAACTAAAATAGCATATAAAAACTCATTAATATTCAACGCAAAAGAAAAGATCAGTCATTTTCTTTTTCGATTTCTTTAATTTTATTTTTTTTAACCGCCCGTCTACAAACAACCGCAATCTGTTTACCGCGCGGCACATGGCGAGTTGTCTTTAATTAAATTTAAAACTCGGCCGTGACGTCACGTCCATGTGCGCCGGCGCATCGGGCCTCTGCTCCCAAGTTCCTTTGATGCTGTTTACATTTGCCACCTGACTTAATGTGAGGTCTTAATCAACAGGGGTTTCTTAAGTATTTAGACTTCCGCGTTCTATTACATTTATGGGTCTACACGCGATATTAGGGGTAGCGAATGCATAGCTACGTACTGCCCAGTTTGTTCGCAGTCGAAACGTCGGGCAGTAAATAGCTATGTTACAATCAAACATTTATTTCTACTAGGTACTTTTTGTCACTGCGTTAAAATCTGTGTCATTAGCAAATTCTTAAATTAAACAAACCTCAAGGGGCATTTAATTAAATCCGGAAAAACAAAAATTTTAAATCAATTTTTCATCGCGAGCATAATATCCTTATCAAAATTCTGGAACAGTCAGTGGAAGCTCGGAACACTAAGGAGGTAAACTTCAAAAATCCCCACGAACTTACAACGAAATTAAACTAATTGAAAAACTTTTCTAATTATCGTCTTAACAGATACTTGAGCAAATCGCCTTAAGGGTAAACAACACCTCAAGAATTTGCTCCGGTGCGTTCCCGATAATATGGCGGGCGCGAGGCAGAAGCGAATGCCTCGGGTGGGATTGAACTTGGGACTTTACGGACACGGCAACTAATCGTAATACAGAGATAAACTAACTTAAATAGATGCGTGAGCAAACGAGCTGAGATGATCAAATCAGATACTTTCGAATTTAGTCTATGCTTTTGAAATAAAACTAATTTTACGGATTAAACTCGCGTGTATTGGTATTCTAAACATTATTTAGAGATCCGACGTTTCGAGCTCTTTACTTTAGTCTATGCTAATATTATAAAGCTGAAGAGTTTGTTTGATTGTTTGAACGCGCTAATCTCAGGAACTACTTACTGATTCAAATATGAAAGAAAGAAAGAAAGAAAGAAAGTGTTCATTGTGTTCTGAATCACGCATTTTACGTTTGACAAACGAAAATAATTTTTTTGCACACTTTTTCATTTTAATGCGGCGTCATTAGGAAAAATATTAAAATAAATATTTTTATACTTTACAATGACAAACAGTATCGTTTAGTTTAATTTAATGTAAGTTCCATTCTACGTATATGAACTGCATAGGTACTTTTTAATTTTTTTTATTATATTAAATTAAGCTAAACGATACTGTTTCCCTTTCAAAAGTTTAAAATGATTTATTTTAATATTTTTCCTAATGACGCCGCATTAAATGTGTGTAATAAAATTATTTTCGTTTGTCAAACGTAAAATGCGTGATTCAGAACACAATGAAGTGTCACAGGGATCATCTTAGATGAAAAAGATTATAGCGAGGTAGGCTTTATAATATCACACTATGACTAATAGGACCAGGAAATAATGAAATATGCATAAAAAACGGGGAAAACGATGTCGCTGGCACAGCTAGTCACTAAACATGAAAATTTACCTGTTTCATTCCATTACCGACGGTTTTTTTCCTCTTTCGTTTCCATTACCGACGGTTCTTATTACCAAGACACTTCTGTGCGTTTGTCTGTCACCAAGTTGTATTATACAATATATCGACCGTTATTCACTGGTAGCTCGACATAAGAGATTTTAATATTGATTCGGGCAAAGTTGGCATTACCTGGTTGCGATTAATTATATCACACAACTACACTTGTCAAGAAAACGTTTCACCTAGGCAAATGAAAGAAACATGTTTAGTTTCCAATAAAAAACCATTAACACGCTACTAACACTCGCTACAGTGTTTGAGTTAGACCAAACAAAATCCCTTAAGCCCCGTCGAATTAGCGCGGTTGCATCTTAAATTCGAATTTAATAAAAAAACACATTAGCGCCCTTAAAAGTAGACTTACTGCCACCTGGTAAAATTTTATACAACTTCACAATTAAACAAAAAAGTTCTACATTACCGTCCAACCGATTTCGGCCATGGCTGCCGATCTCAATTAAGATCAGCCATGTGCACAAGACATATTATAGTGCACGAGTATGCGCGCAAACACAAATTTCACTCTCTGTTCCCTTAGTAGAGTTCGGTGAGACGACATAACGACAAGAGAGGTGAGAGATCGGACGCAGGACCATCGGCTTAACGTGCTTTCCGAGGCACGGGCGTGCAACCGCCAACTTCCTAACTCCGGGCTGAGTAATTTCTTTACAGAAAAAATCACAAACAAATTGCGATACCCCCGACTCGAACCGGACATCTCTCGGTCCTTACTCAGAGCTTGCTACCAATAGACCAACGTGGCAGTCAAACCCATAAAAACATATATGTAATGGAACGCGAAAGTCTTAAATCTTATAGAACTTAGGAAGTAAAGAAATACACACCTACGTACAATAGGCATGTACGAGTATATTACATATCACAAGATTAATGTGGTACCATTTCACTATACACCATACTCTCTCGAAGGCGGCGAAACGCATTTTATGGGAGAAAATTGTAAATTTTATTATATAGGGAGGACGCTAGTAAAAATTTGCTTTCAAATTCGATGATAAACATTGCCTTTTGTTCTGTTTGAATAATTATGTTATGGTTCTTTGTTTCTACAGTTATTTTACTTAAGCACTATTTTATCTTCTTTTTCTGTCTGCTCTCATCGCTCCCCTTAGCTTAATTAACTATGAAGCATTGAAGGATATTATATCAAACAACTATAGTAACAGATACGATGTTAAGTCGGTGATTATTATCAGTGGAAGCTATATTTTTTACTTTGATTTTTTATAATTTATTAAAAAAAAAAAATTAAAAATCTTTAGATTTTTATAATATTTCGTGCTTAACCACTTGACTTACGGTAAGTTATTTTAAGCAAAAATTCAAAGTTCAACTACTTATACCCAATTTCTTGAATGCATCATCTGTCCCATTGACTAGTGCCGTAAAAATGCCATAACTTAGGTACTTAGATATTTTTATGGGTTACTCCAATCAGTTAACTTACTCAGTCTAAGGTAATGTATCGATATTTATTGAACTAGAAAAAGAAAAGAAAGAAAGAAAAACATTTATTGATCACATACAAAAGCACGAGTTAACACACAAACACACATACATAAAAGTGATCAACAGGTTCTGCCTCAGCATGTGCTGCAGCGCCTGCTAGGACGCTACAGCGCTGATATTCTGGCAGAACCTTTGATTGGTGGAACCTTAGAACTACCAGTGTTAATAGCTAGAGAGGTTTAACAGACAATATGTTTTTAAAGTAAGAATCAAACCGCTCGTAACGGATCATTAGGAAAATTAAAATGATTTTTATTTTGAATTGTTTACAGGATTAGTTATGAATTTGATTTAAAGGTCCATCACCATTCATTTGCAAACCTCAAAAAGTTCTAATACTATACATAGAATCAATGGCTGCCTTGTTAACCAGCTCAAAAATAAAGGCCCCATTAATACTACAACATTATTTAATTTTATTGTACGTGACCACGAGTATTGTAAAGAGCTCGAAACGTCGGGTATCTAAATAATAATATGTTTAGAATAGTGCGAATACAAACACGCGAGTTTAATCCGTAAAGAAAGATTTATTTTCACTGTTATTAAATTTTAAAAAGAAAATATATTGCATTTGATAGCACACCATAATAGCAAATCGCGAATATCATCCATTATCAATCTCAATGTAATTTATCAAAAAACAAATCTTATTTTCCAAACAATCTATTCTGAAACTTGAAAACGCAGCCATCTCATGCCCCTCGCATTAGTTATTCATCGAAAACGCGGCGACCCATCCAAAAAACTGTACTCGAACGTCGTTAAGTAAATTAATACGAGTATAAAACATGATTAAAAAAATTACGTCGACAGCCCAAGAGCGCACGGTAGGGGAGCATCCCTTATGAATGGATGTTTTCTTCATCCGAATAGCAACGATTTGTGTGCACCCATCACGATTTACGACATCCAATCTTCAACTTTAAAACCAGCAGCTTAAAGATTATTGTCCCTACTAACGGTGGAAGGTAACTTTGTAATTGTATATGCCAAGTTTTACCTTCAAGAGCTATAAGTTCTAATGTCTCTCAACGGTTTAATATAACTTGGGGTGAAACAATGAAAATGTTAATGTAAGACGCATACTCGCAACGATATTTATTTTTAACTTCTCGTAATGGGGTAGTTTTGTAATGCCTTTTGCTGAGACAATTCCACTTTGATTCATTGTTGTTTCCACTTGAACGAGATAAGAGCCTGCGAGGAGCGGAAAAAGTCAAGTAGCCAGCACTTCTGCTGTGTTTAAGACTTCCTTAGTTCATTTAAATTAAACCCGTTGCCTCAAAACAGATAGAGATACCTCTATTATAGAGTTCCGCTAAAAAGTAGGTAATGATATCTTATGTTTTTAAGCTAATGCATAGCTTTTATCGCGGGCTTTGAGCGCGGCGACCGAACCAAAAAATTCCGTAACGAAAAAAACCTCACAATCGTCTAACGTCGTTTCAGTTCGGTAGACTTCGGCACGGTGTTTGTGTGCGTGCGATATGACGTATTGTTCGACTCTACGAAACTCGCACGAATCGAAACGAGCTGCTCCGAAATCAGCCGATGCTATGCAATAGCTATACCGCGGCAGTCCCCGAGTGCCACACGTCTTTTTTTTTTAATCTTATATACGTACTACGCTTTTAATATTGATATCAAAATATGTAGGTAGGCCAGCGTTTAATCATGATCATAAAACTGGATATAATCCTACTCCTATTTGAAGAGAATTGTCATCTTTAGTCTTGCCCGTGACCACGAACGCTGTAAAGAAGTCGAAACGTCGGGTCTCTAAATAATAATTTGTTTAGAATAACAATACACGCGGGCTTTATCCGTAAAATTAGTTATGTTTCAAATGGATATAAATTCCTTTTTAAACGCGTGTTGTATTTTTGGAGAAAAATATTCATGCGAAAGTGGCAGCCAAGCAATTTCCACACTCCGCCTATGTTATTCCTATTTACAAAGACGGCTGACTAAAGAAGACGCCTTGTCTCGAAACGACTTTCTTAGCAATAACGAATTCATTTGTACGTATTTGTTGCGAGTTTTATACATGAAATGCTTTCTAAAAACAGGTTTATTAGGGTGGGTGTGAAATTGCGAAACGGTCCTAAAATATGCGTAAAATTCCTGCGAGCATAAAATTTCAATCAGGCTCTTATACATATGCAAAGCATACGCTCCCCTGAGTGGCTCGCGTGTTCGGTGGGAGTAGGCGTATTAAGTGTTTGTCGTCTTAGACAGCAGCTGAAATAAGCTATATTTTTTCTACAACTTCTCCTTAATGTAACAGATACATCGCCATTGCTGGGGCACGAGCCTAAACTAGGGCGATCAGGCCTTAGTCAACCAACGCTAGTTGATCGTCTATACACATACTTAACTGTATGCTGTATATTGATACAGCTTTATACGGTATAGCCAGGCGATGAATCTTAATAATAATATATTTGGAAAAAATTATGGGGCTGAAAAATGGAAAATCGGCTTCAAAACTAGCTAAGGCTATATGAATAGAACCATAATGGGTGGTAGTTTCAATAGGCTACTAACATATTTTGGGTTAAGATAGGTATCTCATTTTACCTTAATTTATTGAGCAAGACATAAAAATTTGGCCATTTAACAATATAGGTGAGCTCTTGAATATTTAATATAGGCAATCGTCATCTCAGAACGGTTCATGAGATTGCCAGCATTAAAGCCAGCCTAGTGTTCCAAGACGCTGTGAACTCAGATTGAATTAAGCAATACAACGCCGGCTTCGAAGTGTCAAAATTACAAAGGTGCGCCATATCTCGTCGGGATGAAAATAAGAATTCTCGCAGACAGAAAAATTTAATCAAAAATATTGCATGACAACATTCAGGGCATTCAATATCGCTGATTAAACTTGTGTGCACGCTAACGTCAATTGGCGAAATGTATTGCATTCGAGTTTTACCTACGTAATTGGAAGTCGTTTTTATTTTGCCCGGTGTATTTTTTAGGGTTCTATGCGTGTATGGCATGAACGGGATTGTGTTACTTAGATTCCGCTATATTGTCACCCTTCAATAATAATAGTGTACCTGCAAAAAGGCTTTTATATTTTTATTTTTACAAAACCTAATCAATTAAACTTTGCCTTTTGATTTTTCTGGACAGCGTTAAAATAAACATACAATATTCGCATGACATATTTACATTGTTTTTTTTTTGGCGTTCATGGTAAGCGGCCATGATCATACTGAAATTACCTGTTATGTAATTTACCATTAAAGAGTATAAAGCAGAGTCGCGTCCATCTGTCCTTGTATATGCTATAATCTTTAAAACTACACAACGGTTTTTGATGCGGTTTTTTTAATAGATAGAGGAGTTTAAGAGTTTTTTAATGTATCCGAAGCAAAACAAGGGCAAAAAACAAGTTTGAAATGAAATACAGAACCTAAATCATCCAAATCGATGTACGTTGAATGATTGATTACAACCTGTCGTTATATCAAGAAGTTCCACCTACATTCCCTTCTATTTTTAAATGCCTCAGCACTTTACTATGCAGTTCCTACGAGTAGATAGGGAAAATGAATAGTCTAGTATAATAACTCCACCGGCATTACAATATGGGGACACAGGGCACGCAAAGCACGCCCCATATTGCTCTCAGATGCATTAAGTGCAGGCAGAAGTTTAATAAGGAACGCATTACACCTTTATAGGCAACATCGGACGAAGTTCCCAACTGAACCCATGTAACACCTGCTTGGAAATTGTTGATGGAGTTGCTAGGTGTTCTGTGTGGGAGAAAAATGGGATGGTGGTGTGGTATGGTGGGTACTGATAAGCTAAGAACTGTAAGTAGCACTAAAAAAACTGATAATAATAAGGCGTCCGACCGATTTCGGTCATCATTATCAGCCCATATACGTCCCCACTGCTGGGGCACGGGCCTACACTAAACCAGGGCGATAAAGCTTTAGTCAACCACGCTGACCCAGTGCGGGTTGGTTGACTACACAACCTAAGAATTTCTTCGTAGGTGTGCAGGTTTCCGTACATATGAATACTTTGGTTATGGCAGGCGATCTCAATTGAGATCAGCCAAGTTAGCAGGACATATTATTATAGTGCACAAGTATGCGTGCAAAAACAAATGGACTCTCTGTTTCCTTACTCTCATAGTTCGGTGAGACGGGCTGAGAGATCGGACGCAAGACCGGCTTAACGTGCTTTCCGAAGCACGGGTGTGCAACCGCCATCTTCCTAACTCCGGACTGAGTAATTTCTTTACTAGAAAAACTGACACAAAATAATCAACGAGGCATTTAAACTACCGAATCCACAAACAATGTCAGTTATTAAGCATCAGATGACCATCACACGGATTCATTACGTTTCCACTTATCTTTTTTGGCAGGAAGTATGAATAAACAATCCGCGGTAGCTCAACGGCAGTTGGCAGGCGCCGCGACCCACTAACCCACATCTGGTCTTTGTAACGGATCCAGCATTTAGGTTTATCTAGATGACTTTTTATTCAGGCTTTTTTGTTACACAGCGGAGGCCTAATAATAATCCGGGGGCTTTAATCCGGTATCCGCTGGAAGCCATTTTGTTTAAGCATTGTGACAAGCAACGTATACATTTTATAAATAGAATACTCTGTACAGTCATTAATGTACAACCGGAAATTTTGGCGGTAGTACACTTTTCAAACAGATTTCTTTAAACGCCATTAGCCCCGCCCACTGGCCAATAGAAGAGCACTTGAAGAAAATCTGTCAAAATCCAAGCAAAAACGTTCCTATAGTAGGAGAGCTAGCAAGAATTTTTTGGTAGGTATTTGAGGCAAGCTGAAAACTTATCCTGTACCTCTCCTATTATATCCCAGTACGAAACTGCAGACCTGGCTGGTGAGTAGCGGGGCTAAAGCAAACCCCCAAAAATATTTTTCATCTTTTTATTTATAACTAAAAAATAAGACTCACTAAGACAAATCATTTCGATGGAACTTCTACCTGTCAGGTGAGCTGACAAATTATATTTTTTTGGATTATAAAATATATTTTTAAATAAACTAAATTGGGGGTTTGGTTTGGCCCCGCTACTCAGCCAGGTCTGCGGTTTTGTGTTGGGTTATAATATTAAAGGTATAGGACAAGTTTTCAGCTTGCCTCATATACCTACCGAAAAATTCTTGCAGGCTCTCGGACCACAATTTGGGCGGGGCTTGCTCTGACAGACGCGTAAGCGCCAAGCGATTTTCACCTTATAGGTGGTCGACCGCCAGCGTTGCTGATAGTATGTTGGCACGCTAATTAATTAGACTTTAAAGTTATTTTACTGAATGAAAATAATAATATTGAGAGTCGGTGAGCCGGTGGCTACGTTGGTTTTTTTTTCTGACTGACATACGATGATGGCTTGGAGTAGCCTCGTCATCATCATCGGACTTGCGGGGGAGCGGATGGCTCTCACCCCTTAAGTAGCTACGATTGTCTAAACCTAATCGAAGCGTGGAGAAGTATATTACAGGTTTTTGGGAGACGCATTAAGAATGTCACATTATTTTATATATTAGGGTTCACCATTTTTTTTAAAATGAGAATTCGTCAATCGTATGCATAGTAATAATAACATAGAAAAATTTAAAGCGAGGCAGGTCAACTAGAATAGTGTTTTCAACAGAGATCAGGATCCACTGTTCGCTCGAATATCTGTGTAAAATACTATCGGAGTATTTGGCGGTCGACCACCTATAAGGTGAAAATCGCTTGGCGCTTATACGTCTGTCAAAGCAAGCCCCGTCCAAATTGTGGTCCGAGAGCCTGCAAGAATTTTTCGGTAGGTATATGAGGCAAGCTGAAACCTTCTCCTATACCTTTACTATTATAACCCAACACAAAACCCCAGACCTGTCTGAGTACCGGGCCTAAACCAAGCCCCCAATTTTTCTTATTTTAAAATATATTTTATAATCCAAAAAAATAAAATTTGTCAGTTCTCCTGACAGGTAGAAGTTCCATCGAAATAATTTGTCTTACAACGTGAGTCTTATTTTTTAGTTATAAATAAAAAAGATGAAAAATATTTTTGGGGGTTTGCTTTAGCCCCGCTACTCACCAGCCAGGTCTGCAGTGTCGTGCTGGGATATAATAGGAGAGGTTCAGGATAAGTTTTCAGCTTGCCTCAAATACCTACCAAAAATTCTTGCTAGCTCTCCTACTATTGGAACGTTTTTGCTTGGATTTTGACAGATTTTCTTTAAGTGCTCTTCTATTGGCCAGTGGGCGGGGCTATTGGCGTTTAAAGAAATCTATTTGAAAAGTGTACTACCGCCAGCGTTGCCGGTAGTACATTTTTTCAAGTAAAATATGTACAAAATCAAAAAAATGTTTTTATTTTATTTCCATTCCAATTTGTACGGTTCACGCGAACGTTACCGACCAAAAGTAGACATAGTACGAAAAGTATCTAGGAATCGATACACCGTCTATTGTATACTGTGTGTTGTTACCGGGATCTTCCACCTGTCCTGTCCGGGTCAGACCCGGGATTACGGGTTTAATTATTCAGCGAAACGCTTTGGTCCCCGATTAAAAACTTCCCCTTAAGTCGGATTACGGTTTACGGGAGATTTTTTTCCGAGTTGCAGATTAGAAGTTATTGTTTTAAGTGGCTTTAATTCCTTTTAATTTTGTTTCAGGTATGTGGGGGTTGGAGTGGGGAATGCGTAAGTGTTTTTACCGTTGGCGTTTAATGAAACTATTTGAAACGACATCAAACGTTATATATACGTACCAGTAGCGTTACCATGAGTTAGCGATCGAAATTTACGTTATCTTAATTTAAGATTTTAGTTCTTAGCGTTACCGCCAGGGGCGCTGTACATTTTTTCATAGACATTTTTTACATAGGCGATATCGAGTCTGTCGCTTTTAAATTCATGGTAGCGCTACAGGTTCTTAATAATAAAAACTGCTGTATGAACATCAAACGCGTAGCATTAGCATTATCGGAAAATTGGCTTAAAATTGTGCACAGACTATAATTGTGGCACCAATACTATAAAGAGTCTGTGCCCATGGTGGGAATCGAACCCACGACTCTTGGAACCGCCAGTTAGGCACACTAACCACTGTTCCACCCAGCCCATATTTGATATTACTAAACTACCTATCCTTTTAAATGTACCGCGATAAACATATCATACTCATAACAGTATCACATAATATCATTTTATCGTGTGCAACGTGTTCATTACCAACTTGCCACCCGTTTACCGTCCGTAACACCCCATCAAACGTAATCAGGTGTTAAAACGGAAAATAAAACGACGCAAAATCAGCGGGCTACGGCAAAGGGCCGGTGCATTGACCTCTAGGGCTTGGTTGGGGCGCGATGAACTGGACACAACAGATAGAGGGTAATAAATGTGGGCCGCCGCGATTGGCCGTACTGTTCGTTAAGGATTTATGAATTTGCCACTAGTTTTGAAAGAAAGAAAACATTTATTGATCATTTTGGGCATTTTTCGGGAGGTGGTAAGCTTTTTGTGGAGTGGTTTTGTTTTCAACGTAAGATTTTGGTCTTGCGCGTTTCATTACAGGATTGATTGGTGTAACCCAGTCGCGACGGCGGGCAGTAAGTAGCTATGTATTTGCTACTTCTAATATCGCGTGTAGACCCATAAAGACTAATTTAGTGGCTTTGTTTTGTCCATAATTACAGATAGTGAAGAGATTGAGAGTTCCGTGATCTGTCACGGCTGTTGAAATCTGGTAGCAGAACGATATGTAGCTACTTATGTGTATGTTGGTTGATGTAATCGCCTGCCTAGAATAGCTGCTCTATATTAAAATCTACCTTAAAAATCAAATTTCTCAGTTAAAATTGTTACTGGGAAAACTTCAAAGTGGTATTTTTTAATGGTTTGGTTAAACCCGTGTACTTCCTTTTATTTTTGTGATTACGTATTTTTACTTAAAATATGTAATTACATACGTTATTTGTTTGATCGCATACTATTTCTCTATCACGTACTTAAATGAATTACCAGAATATTATACTTTCCCAGTACCTACATAAGTTAAGCCCTACTTAAGATATCAAACATGGGACTTCAAACTTCCTTCATACAAAATTCTTTTAGTGTAACGGCCCCATACATTTAGTAGTAGAATGAATTAGGGATCAGACAATAAAATGATGACCTTCAACGCGGACAATTGGCTAGAATGGGGCGCCGTTACGTTTTGACATTTAACAGAAACGAAATTTGCTTTCTTTGAAATTTTGATGTTTAAAAATCCCCTAGGTGCTATAATTAGAAGCTATTTGCATTTTGTATTTTTTTTATTTAGTGCTGTGATTAGTGGTGTTAGAGATTCAACTTTTTGTGATTATTTATTAATACAAAATGTTGTAAATAAGAACATGGAGTTAATGAATGTATGCATGATGGATGAAAGAATAGGATGACTGTATATAATATTATTAACTTTGTGCAATATATAATGCTTACTAAAATAAAAATGAAGCGAAAGTTACTATTCCACGCAGACGAAGTTGCGGGCACAGCTAGTTAACGATAATTTCAAAAGGTTTATTGTTCACACTTAAACAAATCTATTCACAATATTAACCACAAAAATACTTATTTTATCCATATTTCACTCTTTAAGTTTGTTGAGATGTTCGATTAAGGTCGGCCATCTTGCGATTTCAGGTTCACAAAACCTTAAAAATTAATGCATTACATAAACCACCCTGTCAATTATATGATAAGCACTCCCAAACAAAATAATTGTCGGGCATTAAAAGATAATCGTAAAGTTCAATTGATTTATAAAAACATCACGACATTAAATTTATTTAATAAGGTTTCATCGCAGCAACGAGTAATTATTTAACAAAAATCGCTGATTAAACCGTAAATTGATGAGCTGTAATAATATGCTACTTAATGTTGCTGCATTGTTGATTGACCTTTTCGTGAGTAGCTTTAATGGTACAATGCATACGAAGAGCAACTGCAAAGGCTAATGTAGATTTACAGTGGTAATGTATCTTATCTTATCTTATCTTGTAGTGGGGACTGGCTAACCGGTTCACGTCGACCCTCAGGGATCTTTTGTGTTACCCCTTCCTTTATACACCTACTCCCTGAAGAAAAAAATGCATTAATGCAATAATGTCCTTGGGTCTGAGGTGCCTGTATTCTTCTGGTTTCGGATAAGCCGTTCCCAGAAGTCTGAGCCTCTGTCTGGCCAGTGAGTGACATTCACATAGGAGATGTTTCATGTCTTCCATTTCTTCCTTGCAGGCTCTACAATCGCTATTTGATGACAGTCTCAGTGGTAATGTAAGTATAATGTTGTAGTGATGAGTATGAATGCAATGGACGTAATTAATAGTAGAGGGAGGCCGAAGGAGACATGTATGTTTTGTGCGAGAGATGATTATAGGATTGAAAGGAGTAGACACAGAGCTGACGAATGATAGGCCCGAGTGGAAAAAGTGCACATGTTGCGCGGACCACACTTAGCGTGGGACAAGGGCAGAAGAATGATGATGATGAAAATGAATGTTGTGGTAACGAATTTGCTGTAAATAAAATTGTAAGTTTACTTACATACATTTGTAGAAAACAAATTAATAGTCTGATCTATGACGGTTTTTGCGTTACAACGTTCAGAAAAATACGACGATATAACAATGAAAACGAGCCTTTAGATTTTCCCGTTTCATTGCACTAAATATTAGTCTTTATGGTTCTACACGCTGTATTAGGAGTAGTAGAAGTAAAGTAGGCATATCAGTGGGCTTCCCTACTGCTGGGCTGAAGGTGATGGGGCCTTTAAAGGCACTTACAATAGTATAATAACACCAATGAAACAATTTTCTTTGCACATATTACATTATAATGTGCATCAATTCGTTCATGCAAAACCAGTTTTGTTAAAACAGACTCAATATTTTTTACCTATATATGATTTACTAAAAAAAAATCAACTGATTTTGCGCACAGTATGTTACCAGCTTTACTCAACTTTATGTCATAATGCCCATTACAGCCTCACTCAAAACAATCGAATGCGTGGGCGAGCTCTCTGAGTACAGTTCCTTTATCTTTATTTTGTCTTAAGCAAAATGTTGTTCAATTAATTTATCGAGAAGGTCAGACTGTTGTAGGGATGCGTTAAGATGAGTAAGTAAGGTGAATCAACTCATTGAGTTAGCTCAATTCACTGTGCCAGGTGTACCTATAACTGCTTTTGTGAAAAGTTTACGTATTTCAAATTCTAGACTTCATTAATGTTCTAAATAGTTCTGGAGCAAATTATGTTATACAACATCTGGAGCAAAGACTCAGACAACCCATTGATAATTTGATATTAACCCAATATTTCTTCTTTATATTATTAAAAGGTTGTGCAGTCAACCAATCCGCACTTGGCCAGCGTGTTTGACTAAGGCCTTATCGCCCTAGATTAGGGTACGCCCGTGTCCCAGCAGTGGGGACGTATATGGGTTGATGATGATGATGATAATGATGATGATATAAAAATAAAGAAATGCATAACATAAAAGAAGAGTAAAAACTTAGAAAAAAAATAATTTCGTGTAAAGTCGTGATTTCAAAAGGAGCTCCAAAATGCTTCCCATAAATCAAGTTTGAGTTGAATATTCATTGTTCCATTACACATCATTTGAGTTATTGAGTTAACTCACGGAAAATGACTCCGGCACCCATCTCTAGCGTCGTGATCATGTCTACATGGTTCCTACAAGGGTGGGACGCAAGACTCTTATGTAACCTTCTTATCTTTTAAGTGTTGAGGATACAATGCTGTTCAGCTTGTACAGGCCACAGATAACAAAGACTTTCGCTGACTTGTTCATGGAAATGACTACCTACACATAGGAATTACATACAATAATTGTTTGAGAAATATGTTTTGTACAAAATTCAGAACTTTTGATTAAATAATACAAGATCCTCTGAAACAAAACTAATTTTACGAATAAACTCGCGTGTATTGTTGTTTTAAACATATTATTTAGAGTTCCGACGTTTCGAGCTCTTTACAGCGCACGTGGTCACGGGCAAGCCTAACATTTTTAAACGTGTATTGCGCAAATAATCTTCTTATACACCGTGAAATTTTAGTGGTTGTTTTCCCGCAGTAAAATGATTCTATCTTAGTAGTACAAAAGATGTGTGCAGTTCTTTTTTGGTAAAATCAATAAATGCCGGTTTTACGAAAGGTTTACCCGTAACTCGAAAGCACGTTCGAACAGCTTTATGACTTAGGGTGTAGAGCTTCTTTAGCTTTAAGCATCGATTTCATGCGGCAAGCAGTACCTGAATACGTCACATCTTCAAAAACAACGATAGCTTCTCTCGTTTTCGAGTTGGAAAATTATTATTCTGAAAAATTATTCGATAGTATTACTAAAGGCAAATCGTTCTGCCACGGGAAAACAACCACTAAAATTTCACGGTGTATATAAAAATGAATCGCAAAATGTGTTGGTAAGCGCATAACTCAACAACGCCTGAACCAATTTGGCCAATTCTTTTTTTTAAATGTTCGTTGAAGGTTGGTTCGAATCGAATAATTGCCGGGACATTCCTAAAAATAGCCCTTTTCTTTTTCACATTTTTTTGACAGGACGAAGTCTTTCGGGTCAGCTAGTGGTTAATACAAAATACTCTATTATCCTTGTAGCTAAGGACGAATTTGGTTATTTATTATTATATTTAAAGCAATTTCCAGCGCACAAAATGTCGATTTGGTGCACGACAACAAAATTTAAATATCCACATGTACGAGTATTTGGACTCTCATTTATTTAGACAACTTTAGGTGACCTAGCTTTCAACGATGATAGTATACTTGTGCTTTTTTTTTCATAATGTTGTCAAGCATCATCATCATCAACCCACTTTCGTCTACTACTGGACATGGACACCCAAATGCTCGCCACTTATCACTTAATATTGACAAAATTTGAAAAAAGATTGATTGACATAATATAAGTATATGCAAGTACAAAGTAGATAATTTTGCAAAAAAACCAAAAGGAAGGAAGCATGGGGACGCAACCAAGCGATTTTATCTCAAAGGCGTTATCGACGCTGACACACAGACAACGGATGACACAGTTTGTACTGGCTTTTACAGAATGCGATGTTAAACTAAATAAAATAAATAAAATAAATATTTCATAACATCACATACATTGATCTGATAACGTGGTAAGTAGCTTAAGCACTTATATTACGGAAATCAGAAACGACAGTGGATACACAAATATACTTAAATATATTTAATAACACACCCAGACAAGAAACTAACACGATGTTCGTCACACAAAAATATTTGTCCCGAGTGGTTAGTGGGTTCATTACCTACGTTTCAAAGAGTCGTGGGTTCGATTCCCATCCGGGACAAATATTTGTGTGACACACACCGGTCCTTATTCCGTGTCTGGGTGTGTTATTAACTATATTTAAGTATATTTGTGTATCCACTGTTAATACAGATATCTGTAACACAAGTGCTTAAGCAACTTATCACAGGATCAAATAAATGTATGTGAAATTGCCATCACGAATCATACTAGCATCGTGCTATGTAAAAACATCCTCGACAACACAAGATCCAGGGCACAATATCACAATAGCCGGTCATACGACACACGTAGGTAAAACAGCGTTCACTTGTAACAAGATTTCGACATGACCGAGTCGAAATTATAATTTAATTACACCCAGTCGGTATTGCTAAGATTGGAATGTTTCATTTTGAATGCAGAGTATCCAGGTCATGTAGAACAATGGTATTTGACAAAACAATATTGTTCTGATCCATTGATGTACGAACGTACACTGTACAGCTATTTCACTGTAATTACTGGAATAGGAACAGAGTATCGATCAGGGTACAACTAGATTGAAATTACTACGAAAATGATGGATTTCGTAGGATACCACGATGTATTTTGGTCATCCATTTCGATATAAATTGCTCGGGCATTTATTGTTTCAATAAAATTGTTGACTGCATTTATTTTCTATTAAAAATGTCAAAGTTTGCTAGTATTTCACGTAAAATGTTACATCTCGTCATCAGAAATATTCTCATTAATAAGTTTGGGCATAATTCCAGATTCATTTGATTAGTTCCTTATTTTTTCGGGTTCCGTAGCCAAAATGGCAAAAAACGGAACCCATAATGCATTAATTTTCAATGCAATATATATTCCCATACCCACATAGATTCGTCTCATCATGTTTGTCTGTCCGTCTGTCCATCTGTATGTCATCGCCATTTTAATAATTGTAATCGATACATTTCCTCCATAGCATTTAAGTAAGTATTTGCAAGCTCTTATTTCTTGCAACCAATAACATTGTACAGATAAACATAACTTTGCTGACCCCTAGAAAGGGTTTTTTTTTTGTTTAATAGAGGGTGGATATTTTGGTGACTGTGCAGACTCACGGAGCCCCAAAGGGTGATGAAACGTGTCATTTTGAAAGTAAAAGTCATCATTCAAGAACAAAAAGGGTACCTCTTTTGTTCCTAAATATTATAATTATTTAATTGATTTTAGTATGGTCAATTTTTTTTACAAATATTCCTTGGATAATTGCATTAATTATGTGAATTTCCTGTAGCTACAGAACATACGTTTTACTATGTTTATTTTCGTACTTAAGCCAATTTAGTTAAAATTCAATAAGTAAAGGTTGATTACAAACTAAATATCCCCAGTATTTAACTGAGGTGTTATGTTTAAATTTGTCTCAAAAGTAGGTAGTACAATTTTTTAATCTTCTTTTTCTAAGCACTTTTTCACAAAAAAAAACACAAGCAGTCACTTACTCATTAAGAATATTAGCACTGATCACTATTTTTAATTTCCGCCCCAGTAAACAGAGGGAGCTCTCGGGACCGACGTGAAATCATTTCAATTCCCTCCAATCGGCTATAAAAAGACCGTCTGCTCCCTTTATAAATAAGCTGCAAAACCAATAATTATTCCTACACTGGGGTTGCTTTGTTTTAACTACCCCTGAGAAGGCTCCCCTCCACTTTTGACCCCCTACTTGAGGAGCGATGGCCCTTTACTTCAGTGGTATTAGGTAACTGAGCGTTCTATCGTTGTTTTTGTTTTGGGGTACAAACCCATCGTTGTTATAGTTTATTAAAACAATAAACAGGACTTAGGGGATCTTGGACGGATCCTGTTAAGTTGTTTTAAAATGTGTTAGTCATGAAACGGAATTGATAGTTTGAGGTAATGGTTTGAGTTTTTTTTTTGATTTATCAAAATACTTACTGATTATATTGATTTATTTAGATATTAGGTATACTATACCTAAATAAATCAATATAATAACCTAATACCTAAATAAATCAATATAATTGCTCAATTTGATAAACATTGACATGTCAGAGACTTCCTGCTCTTTAGAAAAATAAGCCTTTATTTTTTGATAATTTACAAGTGAAGTTATAAATAATACTAACAAGGGATTTTTAATTAAGACTTGAAATAATGCATACATTTACAACTGAATTACGATGAGTTTTTAAATCGAATTAACTGCCGATGAGTATAATTCATGTGAGTAAAGCACAAAAACCATCATGAAAGAACACCCACCGCTCACGTAAAAACCACATCCACAACAATGTAGCAAGATCATTCCCAGAAATAATAATCATAGCTACAAATGCGAAATTTGGCGGGATCGCGTCGCAAACGCCAGAGAGCCGCCGTTACTGCATTCCCCCCATAAACATATTAACTTTATTCGACAGTTAGCCTTAAGTGTGCCTAAAACGATATGGACCAAAACGGATCACACCTATATGATGTAACTTTATATCTTCGGAGAACGGGGGCATAGATGAGAGGTCTAGATAGGTCGTATGTTTGGTTGTTGATAGAAATAACAAGAGCCACTTTGCCAAGTGCCATTTGGGTCTCGAAGTGAGCTGGCAAATTATTTGGCTGTTTGATTTCGCTGTCGATAGAATACACAACTGATATTACGAGTTCCTTCTGACATTACATGCAAAGCATAATCATTCAGTATCATTATTAAAAATATTGTAAATTTGTATTTTAGCTAATTATAATATAATAAATCAATAAAGTCACATGTATTTTAATTTGAATTCAAACTAATTTATGTTTATTAATTAAATTTGAACAATGATATTAAATAGGTACCCATGGTCGACCCGTTTAGTAGAAATAAGCATTATTAATTAAATCTGTGTAAATTGTTGTGCCCACTTAAATAATAAAAGCAGATGTAGCTTTAACAAATATTATTCATCCATTAATATATATTTTTTAAATAATATCTATTTTAAAATAAAATTTTGTAAGTTCTATCGTATAAAAAGTAAATCCGCCATAGTAGAGCGATCGGTTAGGACTCTTCTTTATTAACTACTAGAATAAGAGCTACGGATTTAGCAATGAAAAACAAAACAATTTTGAATGACAATTATTCATCACATCTTTACCTTTGTGCCCTCTGCGCCAAAGAATCTTTGCCAAAATCGTCTCCGGCGACTTCGCAAAGTTGTCAAGACAAAGACGTTAAGTCCCTAAATTATGAACCTATCCCATTCCGTGCTCTCATCGCGTTAGGAGTCTTGGAGCATGAGTCAATTACTAAATATGTTGATGGGGAAAAAACTCTGCCTTGCGGTACGCCCTTCCGGAATTTTAATGTGTCGCATACATAGACTCTTAGTTTAGTATTATTGCGATTTGTAATGGTTTAGTGACTGTTTTTATGGCTGGCATATACGTATATAAGCTTGCAATAACAATAATTAACTTTGCCTTCGTGTCCATTTTTGCAATGTTTTGGGTGACTATAAAATAAAAAATTACGTATATTTTTCATGTATTTAATGATTTATTTGTGTTCTTCTTTGTAATCTAGTTACATAAAATCGAAATAAAAATATTCTTTGAGTGGCCTAATGATTCTTCCAAACGTTATACGAAAAGTTTATGGACAAAGTCCATTTGATGTAAATCTTCTTGCTACTTGAAAGATCAAGCTTAAATTAGTTCATCGATTAGGTCTTTATCAGATCAATCGAGCATTACATAGACCCGAATACAGGCCTGAATTTAGGTATTTAGCTGATATTAGGCTGGGCTGAGATTCGATTCTAGATATAGGTAATTAAAGAGATTATCCCCTTAGTAGTTCAGACGAGGGAATGTGGGGCTTGATTGGAGGGTTACAGCGCTTTAGTAGATAATACTATTTGTACCACTGTTTGATACTGGAAGCTAATGATCGTAAATATTTAACTAGAAACCACGGTCTTTTATAGTCACGAAAGCAATACTGTCTGTAATGTTAATGAAATATCCAAGAATATCTTGTTAAACTGTGTTTAAAAACTTTTTTCGTGCGGATTGTAGGGTCTTTATTTAGATATCCAGAAAGAAGGCAATACATGTGGTGCATATTCATATATGGTTGGCCAAAATTGGTTTACTCAAAGGTAAGGTTGGTATTATATAAAACCAAAAATTATCGGATGGACCCATATTAATGTAATTTTAGTTCCATATTCTCAAGTTTGTATCCACTAATATCTCTCAAACATCCAACACTGTATTTATTTTATTAATTCCTCCATTTATCTCCACCTCTTCACTACACAAACCTAGCTCCCGAAATTTGCCACTATCCATCACGTACAAAATCAACATAGTACAGTGTTTTGTGTATAAACATCCAGTGAGGCCCCACTCGGGCTTGCAACTACCCTCCCACTAGAATGGAGCATCGAACGTTTTCTTATATAATCAAGAGCCGCTTCTTCGAAGCCGTCTTTCGGGATACGTCATGTTCAGGAAGCTTTAGCGATTAGATGAAGTTGAGGTTTTTCTTAGAATAATCAAAATCTTTGGAGCTGGTTACAGGAACGCATTTGAGAAGTTATAATTTTAAAAGTAATCTGTAATTGAGGGTAACATTGTTTACGGAATAAAGAATGTATAGAAATCTTTTTGAAGTATTCAAGCTATTTTAATAAAATATTAAATTCTTTGAATCAAACCAAAACAAATCGCACAAATTATTTCAATCAAAAAGTACACCTTATGAAAAGTAACAATATTAACAAATTAACTTCTATCTTTAGCTACATAATTAATACAGTGAAACCTGATTAAGTGAGACCTGGATAAGTGAGAAACCTCCATATCTAGTACTCACTCTGAGGTCCCAGCACTTTGGCACTGCATTACCTCTGTTAGTGAGACGAAGCAAACCTCTATATCTGGGATTCGTTCTTTCGATTTGTCTTTCTTATTTACCTCTGTTACTAAGACAGCGAGTGTTTTTTTATACTTACAAACCTCTGTTACTGAGATTATATCGTATTGTTTGTTTGCTTACTTATTCTTATTCTACCCACAAATTCCGCATTTAATGAAAAATGAAGAAGATGACGACGAAATGGAAGCCAAAGTAAATTCAATAAGAAATTCTAAACATGAAGCAGTAACAACACTAGAAACATCGCATAGTTACTTTGAAATGACACCAATTGGAGACCAAAGCTTATTTGATAAAATTTATAACATTGAAAAACATCTGATGATTGATGCTTCCAAATGACAAACTAAAATGACTTTTATAATTTAACACTATAAGTTCCCATTTTTGTAATACGTGTGTTTACATGTACGCACGCTTCTGCTTGAATATTTTTGTTTATTAAGTATCACTTTATAATATTTTTTGATTAAAGCTGATTTAGAATGTTTACGAAACACATTTTCTAATAATCGCACCTCTATGTCTGAAATAACCTGTTTTCTGACCTCTGTTAATAGGAACCTCTGTTATTGAGACAGATATTTATTCTTACCTGGATATCTGAGACACCGGGTAAGTGGAATACCTCTATAAGTGAAACAATATTGCTGGTTCCTGGATGTCTCACTTAACCAGGTTTCACTGTATATAACTGAAGTAAATTGAGAAGTTAAAACTTTTACCACTATCATCATCATTATTATCATCATCATCGTAGAATACTCTCAGATCGCTTTTACTAAACCAATGCACCCACCCACTCTCTCAAGGAGGGCACAAGCGAAGGTTGTATAAATATTGGCGCTTCGCTTTTGAGGCTAAGTGCCGCTTTTGTCTCAACAATAAAAGAATAACACTCATTTACGTGAACAATGAAACCTTTGCCCTCTGTTGCGAAACTAAACTGGGGAAAACAACAGTTTTTAACTGGAATAAGAGCTACGCCGGCAGTTTAAGGAAATTTAAACTTCAGACATACAGCTTAAGGATTCTAAGAAGCTTTTAAGGAAGACTAATATAACAGTAGAATGGTTGAGATAAGAATTCAAATATGAATATAATTAACTCAAGTTTCATATTTTTTATAAAACAACCTTAATAAAGATTATGTTCAATTAAAAAATTTAACTGACTTATTAATACATATATGTATCAACTACACGACAAACAAATTAAATGCGTTATTTATTAAAATAATGTTGTTTAATGTTTCACATTCCAATGTTAAAAACACACTGGCTTTTCTTCCGACCAAACGATTTCTCCTGTACGATGAAATTGCTCAAGGATATTCCTCCAGCACTTATACAAATGACAAATTACACTTACAGAATTTAATATATTGCAAATTAATTCCCACGACCAACCGCGCCCGTTAATTCAGGAATCATATCCTCTATCAAATAATCTTGATCGATGACTACACCCTTCCGATACTCCGAGGGCCAGCTCCAAAGAACATAGCAATTACTTATTAATTAACTATATCAGTAGTGCCGATGAGCCGTTCGTAATTGGACTATAAATCATAACCTTACTGGCACTCCGCAAGTTTGGTATACGACGCACCTAGATGCTGATTCAAGACTTGCTGGCTTTCATCTACGTTTGCAAGTTCATCGCAAACCAATAAACGATTTAAATCGCAATTCAGAAAGCAGTAAAATAGACTGGAGTGCTCTGCGTTAGAGTCGATTTTGTTAGGGGTCGCGCAGGGGCGTACGCTAGCATCGCTACTATATAGGCTGTAGTAACTGAACCATAATCTTAAGATGATTTATGATATGTTGTACTTCTGACGTTTACGAGTTAACAGGCGTGCTGGGGAGGCCTTTTAATCAACTATGCTAATGTTAGGCGTTGATCCTTCGGTTGCGGCGGCGGGTCTCACTAAGCCTAATGTCAATATTAGGTCCTAATTGAATCTCCGAATGTGAGTAAAGTTTAATTAAGGCCTCGTGTCATGTTATATTTTGAAGTGTTAATTATTCTGCGTGTCTTACATACTAGTATTATGCTTGTACATTATGGCTTCTGCGAATTTTTACATTGATCTTAGGTATCTCAATAGAGAAGGTCAAACTACGCAAAGGTCGTTATCATCGTTTCTCGTGTAAATGAAAACACGAGCCCGACCCTAAATAATAACAATAGAAGTAATTACCGGCGGGTTGAAAAACATCGGTTATATTACAAAGTTATTATCTAAAACTTTTCATAAAATTATTAATTTGAAATGAGTAGATTGATGTTAAAATATTCGTAGGTAAAATTACGACAACTTTTGTGGTTTTCGTTTTTGTTACAAAAGAAGTGATTAAAATTTTTACTTACGGAGTTTTGATTATTGTTTTAGAAACGTACGTTACATTAACCCTAAAATTGTAACACTATTTGCACACGTTTTTAATATTTGTATATTATTTCGCGTCCTCACTTTTCCTGTTCCGAAAGTAAACGGATTTTTTCTTATCGCCCCATAATTTTGGGGGTCCATTCAGCGAGCCCAAAAACGGTAATACAGATCGTACGTGAGATGCTTCGAGCCCGATATCTAAATTATGACTGGATTTTAAAACTCCCCTTTCCCATTGACCGCTGTTACGATGACCCTTGGAAGTAATATTTTTAGCTTTTTACTTATTATCACTAGACATAATTTAGAGGAGATTACAGCTGGGGGATTGAGGCTAGACAAAACGTAAGATGGAGTTTTTATAAATAAAACACAAGTGTAACACGAATATAAGCATACATTTTGTTTTTTATGGTTGAAAAGTATGAGACTTAAATATTTCAATAGTCAAACCGCGTGTTTGATGTTATGATGTAATGTTATAAACAAACAGCTATCTAAACACATAGTCGTTACCTAAGTGTTATAATATCGAAATCCAACACCCAATTAATGTTTGAAATTCAACACTACCAATTATTGGAATTCAGATCAGAGTGGACAGATGGTAAGCCCGCCGGACTTGGGGTCAGTAGACACTCGGCAGGGCATACTAATAGACGTCCCCTATTAATTATGTCACACGAGAAAATTTCAAGGCAAGAAATCCAGGCCATCAGACCTAATGCCGGATGAAATGGGTCCACGTTTGGACCCTTCAACTTGTTCGAGGGATGCATGTTAGAAAAGACAAGCGGTTTTGGTTAGAATTAGATTTTTATATATTTTGAGCCAGACTTTGGTTAATGCCTTTTTATTGTGCAAGAAGTTATAACGGCGGGGTACATTTTTTATGCTCAATGATATTTTGTCCCTTGCATCTTAAACTGGTTGAACTCCAATGCTGAAGAAAAA
This sequence comes from Maruca vitrata, assembly GCA_039566165.1. Classification (NCBI taxonomy): domain Eukaryota; kingdom Metazoa; phylum Arthropoda; class Insecta; order Lepidoptera; family Crambidae; genus Maruca; species Maruca vitrata. Next base: position 1,415,465 of record CM076920.1, read on the forward strand.
TTTCTGTTCATACCATGGTAGATGTGTTTTGTCTACCATTATATTCATCGAACTAATAACAGCGTAACTCACCTCCCCCGCGTCATTTGTCTAAATGGTTTATCTTAAAGGACTCAGAAAGGATGGTCTGAAAACTCAGAATTCTAAATAGGTATTACCTCGTATACTACATTAGACTGTTCAATTTCGAGGGACGAACAAAATAGAGTACTCCAAATTTGTCTCTGCTTATTTCCTGTGTATTCCACCACACCGGGGCGCTTGTTACGGGGATTACAGTTCTAGCGTCGCCCGCTCAAATCTGCGCGTCGTGCACCGAGCGTTGTCAAAGAATTTCTGATTGGATTAGAATTGGCTCCACTGTATTAGCGTTGACGTTTCTATTCCGAGATGTTGTCTAGAGGTGCTTGCTGATTCGACGTGTACTAGCGGTGTTGTTGTATTAGGTAGTACGTATAGAAAAAAAATACAACAAGAATGAGAAAGTAAACACTTCCTTCCTTCCTACGAAGGATTCGCTTATTTCCGTTTTTGAATCCCTACTTAGTATGACATTTAATAAATAGAGCATGATCACAATATGTAGTGACTTGATCATTGGACTAAATCATCAATATGATATAAACTGGCTTGCAAATACCTAAATAAACGTGTTCATGTTATCAAAGGACACGCGAGATGTTTTGTCCGAGAAAATCAAAAAATATTTGCTTCACATTTGTGTTCCCACATTCTATCAACGTTAATAACACACCACTAAATAAAATCGGAACGACCCAACTACGAATTGTAGTACGTGTCGTAAATCAGAAGAAAGGGAAAATAAACATAGAGGGAGATAGCGAAATCAGATATAAAACGGGACAACTTAACACAATGGCACAAAAGAAAATTGAAACAGGAAAAACTAACGGTGGACCCTGTAAATAGGTGGAGGACAATCAGCTGACCCACTTGCGGACAATTGGGGGGAGGGGGAGACAGATTTATCACAAGTAATAGACCGACGTTACAATGGAACTGGTATGTTATCAAGATTTTGTGATGCTCCTTGAATGCTGTGATTATTAGTTTTCCTCCATTTTTATGGAAACACATTTCTTTCATGAGCATATGTGGGGATGGAGTCTGAAGAGCACTTCTCGCTTGAGCGTTTGGTTGTTTCTTTCCAAGGAATGTAATGTTATCAAAATATTTTTACAAAATGGCAACAACTAATGCTCCAATAAAGTAAATAAGTTCAAAATAAAGGGTGGACCGGTAGTGGTAATCTACAAGTATACTTGCATTACTTTACTCGGTGTGGAGCACACAGAACTAGTATTTTTTTTAATATACTAAGTATTACTTGTCATAAACCTGTTAGAGATTTCTGCAATTTCTCAATAGGTTATGAGGTAACTTTCTAGTGTGAAAGCTGCAAAATATAAAAGCAGTTCAACCAAGTAAGAGGCAAATATAAAAGTAATAATCCTCGTAAAGCGCTCGTTGGAACTTTGTTTAACTTGATGCGTCGCACTATCTGTTCGGATTACGTTTCCGAACTGAAAGACTTTCTGCGAGAAATTAGAAAATTTATTGCCAACCGCCACTGGAGTCGCGATTCGCGAAATGTGCCGAGATCTAAGCAACGGTGAAAGTAATAAAAGTTACTTCTGATTTTCAAAAACTACATTAGAAGTTATGTTTTTACTTGCAAAATAGGTATATATCCAAATACACTTTTATTTGAAGTGTAAAAAAGTTTTCAGTAAAAAAACACGAAGGCTTAAAACGAATCCTTATCACAAACCGACTAGAGACCGAATCGACTGTCCCCACTTACGAGTTAAGCCTAATACGGTCATTATCATTGTCACTTTAGTTACTTAGCTCGCAATTTACCTCATAATCGGATGCGTTGAAAATCGACTTTATGACCGTTACCTACAGTTCTAATTGTAACAGCACAACAAAACATGCGATGCTTTGTTTTTCAGCAATCCGGATATCGGAAGACTTTTTGCCCTAAGCAATAAGGTTGAAAATTCCTCTCCTTTTTCTGCAATTCTATTCAATATATCGTCCGATTAAAAGGCGGAAAGTGACCGTTTCTAATTTGAAAGGGTTGCATGCAATAAACTGACGCAAATATTGCAGGGGCTGTCTGTCTGTCTGTTAAATTTTACTAGCGAAGTTTGGTCATCGCCACGCTCCGTTATTGTTTGTTTTGATCGTAATCTTTTAAAATTGCATTGTTGAATTCTGTTAGGTGTTCCCCAGGGGTGTATTTGGTAGCATTTGAAGGAGTAAAACTGAATGGCAGCGATGAGGTAGCTAGGATATTACCAATTTTTGATCCAACTTTGAAACGTAGTAATGGATAGTAACTTTGAAAGTACATAATAATATATTGAACTGAACTGAACTTTTCTCATTCTAAATGTCAATAGTTCTGCTTTGTTAACAGTTAGCAAAAAGTGGTTACCTATATTACGCGTTCAATGATAACAGGTGCTAGTTACTTTTTTTTTACCGATATTAAGTGTTTAAAAAGGTACAATAACGGCAATATTCTTGTTTCGCACAACGTTTTAACGTCCGCCTCGCAACAGCGCACATGTTCTAAACAAAATATCCTTTTAAAAATTTAGTTTAAAACTGTCCTCTCCTATTCAAATTCCTAAGTGCAACGGTCATAAAACACGCATAAATTTCGAGCAATTTGGAAACTTGTAAGTATTGTCTGTCACACGTGTGCGGACCACCCGGGTTCTCAAGAGACTGGTGGTTTTTATGCCCTTTTTTCACTAATTTCTCCGTAGAACATGTGCTTGTAGATAACTTAATGCGTTTGAATATCACGATACGATTTCGACCCGATATTCAGAAACAGTTTTCAAAGGACATAATCATCGTACGTACGTAAACGTCGTACGTGATCTACTGAAATTAAATAATGTTTTTATATAAATTATAGTTTCGCTATTATTTATCATAAAAAACGCAATCAAACATCAGTATCTACAACTTTATTAGTTTTAATTTCATAAATAAAAAAGTAATCAAATATTTTCAACAATCCTACTGTGAATGATTGCATTGCACTTAGGTGGGTTGAGACCATTTTTTTAAGTCAATAGCAAAAAACACAAGACATCTTAAGAAGTAATGTCTACACTACATGATTTTAGGCATCATACTAATAAGAATGACTTATTTCAAACTTCATCCCCAGGATCGTCAGATGTAAACCGTCCTCGTTAACTAGGATCGGTTTAAACAAGTCTGATTTATGTCCCGAGTTCTGCTCAAGACGCCACTACGTGACCTCTGAATGCGGTCCTGACATTTTTTGACTTGCTCGAGTGGTTGAAATATCGCGAAATATGAATCCCATAGCGCGATCGTAGTTTTTTGCAGTTCCCAAAAGCAATGCTGACAAAAAATATTTGTACACTACATAATAATATTATCATCTTCGTTCCTTATTAAAAATCAAGCTGTACCAATTCGTTACTATATTTTGCTGCATTCTTGTGATAAAAAATAAAACAATTGACAACTAAATATAAAATTGCTACTAAGCATAAAGTTTTCGTTGTAATTGCTCTGTTCAAGAATAATTGTGTGAACTACTATTAAAAAAACATTCCGAAGAAACTTAAAAAATACGTATATAAGTGTCCTTTAAGAACAAAATATTGTTTTGTTTGACCAAGTAAGTACCAGCCAATTCAGGGCTAAAATGAGCCTATAAATATAATAGTAAGCACAACTCCTTTTCCGAACAACTACCCTTTGTTCTTGAGATAAAGGAGGCTTTTTTTAACGGCCTATAAAATCCTTGAGGTTTTTCTTGAGCATCTCAAAACTAGACAAACGGAATTACGTCACGCGACCTAAGTGATTGATGAGCATTGTCTGTTTCTACACGACCTAGTCAGGGTCACGCTTATCTGATGCCAATTTGACTAATAAAACTAACCTCATAGAGAACAATTTGCATACACTATACATTGAGACTCCCACAGATATTATCAGAGGCGTGATAAAGTTTATACTGAATCAATAAATAAAAACAGTAGATTGTAGCAAGTACAACACTTAAGAGTGCTAATTTATGGATACCACTGGCTTCTTATATCTCAAAGAACCTACCTTAAACCTGCTTTACTACTTAAACCTTAGTAATTTGTTCCAACATTCTAGTCAATTTGAAATTAGAGAAGTTGTAATTATTTAGCAAGAACTAGTATCTACGTGGAATATCTAGTAATTCTAACTTAATTATTATGTCTCTGCAACCGTATTATGTTATGTAAGATTTTAGACTTTCGCGTTCCATTACACTAAAATTAGTCTTTATGTGTCTAAACGCGATATAAGGAGTAGCAAACGCATAGTTCGCGACCATGATTGGTGTAACCCAGTCGAAACGTCGGTCGAGCAGTAAGTATTTATGTATTTGCTACTCCTAATATCGCGTGTAGACCCATAAAGAGTAACATTTAGTGTAATTGAACTCGAAAGAATAAAATCTTATGTTTGTATATATAATTTTATTCTCATAAACTAATGAATATTTTACTCTCTCTTTCATGGCAAGTCTGTCTCTTTCTTCCGTAAGGGTGTTTTTTCTCGTCCATATTTTGCTTCGGGAACCTTTTTTTGCGCCGTAAGCCGAGATGCCCATTTAAAGAGTTCCAAAGTGATGGGTGACGTTGTTTTAATAAGCTGTGTTTTCGTTTTCGGCCTGTGTTTAGTTTTTATAACAATTGTCAGTTTGTGGAAGATATCTATGACAGGATGCAGGATTGATGTGATGAGAAATATTGAATTGACAAGCTGCGGTTTATGTTTTTCTGTCTGTTCAAGTTTTGAAGTCGAGTCTAATTTTTTTAAGCTTTTGATGATTGAAGGGTGGCTTCTCACATTTTGTTTTTGTACATGGCTCTTTTGGCATTGAGTCATTCCAAGAATCGCGGGTTCAATTCTCACTTAGGTCAAATATTTGTGTGACTAATATCGGTGTTTGTCCCGTGTCTGGGTGTGTCATTAAATATATTTAAGTATTTTGTGTATCCAGTGTAGATTCTGATATCCGTAACACAAGTGCTTAAGCTACTTACCACGGATCAGATGTTGACGATGTATGTGATGTTGGGTAATATTTATGTGAACCTGGATTCTTTTTAATAATTGGTGTCAATTCAAACAATAGACGCTACATTTTGCTAACATTAAATCATTTTTGTCACTTCGCAACTTCGTTGTTTTCACCTCATCAATTTCTTTACTTTTTCATTTAAATGCAGAATAATGCTTTAAATACATAGCTATATTTGAAAGCATTTACCTAAAATAATGTTATTCATAGAACAACCCTAGCGCGGCCAAAAATAAATTCAAATTGATCCTGAACCCAGTAATTCGTCAGCTAGCAAACCGTCTAATTAGTTTCATTACAACGGTTAAGACCATTCAGGGGCCGAAATGAGAAAGATCCAATTGCTCACGCGTACGGCCCGGTCGGGATACGAACTAGTGAGTGTAGTGGGACCGATAGGTTAAGAGCTCACTGAGCGGTTTTTAAACGCGTGGACGTTTGGCCTCCTTTTCCAAATAGAAGTGATTCAGTTGTACAATTAAAGTTACAGGGGATTATGAACAACGTATCTGAAAGATGAAACTTGAAAAGAAAAATAAGTAACTTGGAATGTTTAAGACTTCTATTCAATCCTACTGAATGTAGTTCCAACTACTCAATATGACGATGGACACACCCATTCAAATATCACACATTGTAAATATTAATTACAAAACTCGTCTTTGAATTTGCTCAGATAGACCGCACAAGTAATATTAGCTCTAAGTAACTAGCTTTAAAACCTTATAGTTTCATTTTATAGAGTGCAACAATTATTTATGATATGTAATGTTAAATAGGATTGGAATTCTATGGTAGGCGTTAAAAGACGAGAACAGGTATCAACGCGTTTCGAACATGCATGAAGATATTTATGGATGTTAAAGAAGCGAAAGTGGTGCCAGGACTGCAGCACATGCAAGAAGTGATCTCTGCCTACCCCTCTAGGAAAAAGGCGTGATTTTATGTATGTATGTATGTATTATAATATAATTGCCTAAAAGGCATGTCCAGCGTTTAAAAAACGCACCCTGTATTTCCAGCCTACGCCCGCCCATCCCGTAGTTTCCGTGCCCAATTCAAATTGTCCGGATATACAGGGGGCACCGATACAATTTTCCGCTCGGATGCATTTTGAATTTATAACTAGCAAATCGTTCGGGTCAATTTGTATGCGGAATATCTTGAAATTAATTGGTGGTGACCGTGATGATTGGGATAACGAGTTATTTAAGTGTTTGATGGGACGGTGTGTCGTTACTCTGTTTGGCTCTGTTGTTACTTAATTGATGATTAATGAATTATGTTTAGGTATACGTTGATATCGGGTGCATACTGAAAAGGCAGTTGAGTTTGCGAGCTTGAATTCTAAATTTGTACGGGTGTTTTTAGGTTGGCACCTATTTATTGGTAAATCTGCTCTCAAAATGTTACATTATCGTTTTAATATTTGGTTGTTTGTCTGTTAGCGACCGTTTAACAGGAAATACAAAACTAATATTTATATCGGCTAGATGGAATACCAAACATGTAACGAAACAAACCTGATACCGAAAATACCTCAACATTTTTTTTAAGTTTTTAGATGTACCATTTAATAATTAAGTTGAATAAACATTCGGGATATCCAGTGTAAACATTTTGTCAAACATGCGATTTTTGTAAGTAAAATACTATGAAGTGAAATGCAAGGTAAAATATTACAATAAATATGAATGAACTAAAAATTTCAGTTAAACAAAAAAACATATAATTTCGCCATCGACTCCGTAACAAAAAGAAACATTTCCAAAATTTTCAAACAATCGCCCGATTAGCGAAATTCCGAAGCGTTTGAAGTTGCCTAATGTTTAATCAAGCTGCCATACAATGCCTTCATACAACCCTTGCGATTAAGGGCCGTAAAAACTAAGCGGTGCCTACGTACATACCCTAAAATCTGAATTTCTAATAACATCTCTCGAGTAAAATGAACATGCAAATATAGCGTACACATTAATTTTTAAGGATGTAATCGTTTAACTGGAAATGGCATTGAAATTAATTAATACCTATAACAGCGCAAAATGTACGAAATATCTCTAATGGTTTTTAAAAAAGGTTATCTTTCGTACGTTTGGTGATATATTATCAAACGTTTCGTTAGACAGAGTTTTATTTTGAGTTTAACCATCTTATCCACTGTCAGAGTCAGGACTGAAGCGATCTCGCCATATATCCCAGCCCGGGTTGTTTTGTTTAAACCGTCATTACAGTAAAAGTAACATCCCTATGTTAATTTTCTGTAATGTTTTCATACAAATAAATAATCTACTTTCCATTACATATATCCAAATAAGTACATTCAAAACAAATAAAATAAATATTGCACAACATCACACACATTGATCTGATCCCGTGGTAAGTAGCTTAAGCACTTGTGTTACGGATATCAGAATCAACAGTGGATACACAAATAAACTTAAATATATTTAATAATACACCCAAACACGGAACAAACACCGATTTTCGTCACACAAATATTTATCCCGAGTGGGAATCGAACCCACGACTCTTGGAACCGTAGGTTATGAACCTGAGTCACTAGCCACTGTTCCACCGAGCCAGTCAAAACAATACGAGTATCATGCCGTATCCAGCTAAACTTTATAGAGAGCACACTCCCGTTAAGAACATCGCACACGTAACCCGTTACAGTCCCAAAATGTTTAATTTTGTCCCCCAACCCCCTAGGTACCCAAATAAAGGGGGCGGGCCGATCCGACCCCACCCTCGCCACTTGCGATGTAACGTATGACGGGTATAGTGCACCTTAATCACTTATTTAATTGTTACATTTATTTTGTTGATTAAAATACTTGTTAGTTCGTACCGTCCGCAGACGACGTCCAAAAATCGATCACCAAAAGTTTTATGCGGCAAAAATATACTTTGCCATGGGTTTGATACTCCTGATATCGCGTATAGACCCATTAAGACTTATATTTAATATACTTTACCTTTATATTTTTAATACCACCGTTCGAATGTTTATCAAATAGATTTTTTTCCCTAACTGACATTCGAGGATGGCTTGGAGTAGCCTCGTCATCATCACCGGGCTTGCGGGGGAGCGGAAGGCTCTCACCCCTAAAATCAAATAGTGGATGAGCATATTCAGTATAAATACGGAACAGTTCCTATTTTCTGGTGAAATATTAATCCACCAAATGAGATCGTTAAAGTATGAATGAATAAATTAAACATATCTCAATATAACTGAGAGTGGCCATAAAAGTTAAGTTTCTAAGTCATCGCCATAAACGTGGCATCTTCCGCGGTAGCTGAGTTCATAAATTCCAACGAAACTGAATTAATTCAAGACTCAGCCACCTGATGAGTACATTTTTGCCGACGCTACTAACCATAAGAAGAATGTACGGTTAGCAACGTCGAGCGTCGACAATTTAAATGCTCTCACTCTTCACGAGACGCGAAGTTTATCGTCTCCCGTAACTAGGACCTTCTGTATGTCAGCGCCAGTGTAACCTGACCCCATACCCCCCTTTCTTCGTAAGGAAACTAAGGTAGCCTCGACGGAGCTCTCACGAAGTCAAGAGATCTTCTTCAAATGGTCGGTAGTGCTAGGAATTTCGGATATTAAGCAGTTGGTGTGCTCTTGTTAGTAGTAACGGTTGGTCCAAAGAAAATTTTGGCGCACTAATGGCGGCCATTTTGGAATTTTATTTCGCCGAGTATACAGGGTGTGGTAATGTTCATAGTTTATGGGTCTGTTTTCTATTTGATGCTCGCTTTGCCGTTTTGTAGAGGCGGTGACGTTTTAAGCTTCTGTTGCATTAAAACATCATACTCAAGTTAGTATAGTAGACATTTATATTTTAGTTTCCATTTGCACTTAACTTCAGAATTATATTCCACAAAATTTTAGATTCTATATACAATTAATTGATAAAATTGAATATTTTTTAAAATTTCTTTGTATCATAATAGAAGAATTAAAAATTAAAAGAGAACTTAAGGAAAAACATTAGATAATAATGTTATCTTCGTAGGTGTGCAGGTTTCCTCACGATGTTTTTCTTCACCGTTAAAACGTCGAATTTGAAATTTGAAAAACACAACATTGGTACCTGGCGGGTTTGAACTGGTGACCTCTCGCATGGCAAGCAATGACCTTAACCACTCGGCCATCGAAGGTTGTGTAGTCGACCAACCCGCACTTGGCCAGCGTGGTCGACTAAGACCTTATCGGCCTAGTTTAGGGTAGGCCCGTGCCCCACCAGTGGGGCCGGGTTGATGATGATGATGAATAATGTTATCCGTGGATAAGATAGACTCCAAACGCTAATGCATAAAATCCCTGTTGAACAAATTAGTTCTTCTAGGATTGCATTTTTAATAGGTACTTTATCCCAAAATGAACAGATCTCCAGTAACATTTGCAAAACACAAAATCAAATAAAACCGTAATTAACACACACTAAATATTTAATTATGTATGTAGCCACCATCGTACCGGCTATCAAATCAAAGGCATATTCGGCCATAAAGTGACCCGCCAGGATGGCCACACGATGAGTCATTGTTTGAAGACATTTTTTATTTTTACTTGCATTTGTTTCTTTTATTATGTTTTGTTCAGGTACTTTAAGAGCACATGTGTGCCGAAACATTGTAATAAAGCAAACAATATTTGGTATATAAAACAGAAAAATTGGCAAAGTCATGGTTAAAGGACGAATGTGTGATTTGATTATAATGATAATAAAGTGTCTGACCAATTTCATTATAGTGTACAAGTGTGTGCCTCTCTGTTCCCTTGCTCTATAGTTCCACTGTTATGGAAGACGAGAGCAGCAAAAAAATACAACAGATCAACCAATAATAGGGAATTCCCACAAAACCCAAAACCATCCCCACCTCAGCAACGGGACCAAAAATATAAACAACGACGGAACACAAACAGCCGCCGTCCCACCAAACAACGGAAAATTAGCTGGAAATCTTCGGGCCAACCTGAAACTTGGCGGCCGGCGAAATGAGCCAAAATCAAATATGAACATTCAAAATGAGAAAGACAAACAGGGCCCTCGCACAATGCCTGCCCTGAACAATTCTTGGCCCTTTTTACGTAAGACCGACCAACAATAGACGGTTGTGGCGATTACATATTCTGATGCAAATATTTCGCGGTTTGTAAACGGGAATTAATTGAAAAGGTCTCCTGTGACTTTGATTTATGGACGCCCCAGTCCGACTGAGTTCGGGTCCGTATTAAACAATAAGCTAGTATGGGTTTTATCTCGCAATATTGTTGTTTAATTTGGATATTCCGTTGCGGAGATTATTGAAACGGTTACAAGTTTCATAAAAAAGGAGTTCTTGGTCTCGAACCTTCATAAAAAAATCTAAATGCAATGACTCAATAGGTACAACATACATACATAAAATCACGCCTTTTTCCCCAGAGGGGTAGGCAGAGATCACTTCCAGCGATCCACTTTTCACATCTGTGGGAAACGTGACGTGACGGGTTGTGGACCACGTCGCCGCCATTCTGCCTTGTGCATTGTTTTAACAAGGTCATTGCGTTCCCACAAGTAGCAAGGATATATGATGGGGGAAGGAAAAGGGGAGGAAGGATACTATCGCCTCGGATGATTTGGACTGAGTCGATAGTAGCTCGAGGAGCCGGGGTCATTTACCCGTATACCGTTCACCAACCACCGGACAGTTAGTTGTGACTAGTGTCCCCTGACTGACTCAATAGGTAGGTATGATGAAACATAATTATAATGTAATCTTTGAGCGAGTACTTAACACATATCGTTTTCAAAACTTGCTAGTTACAAATGTTTTAACTAAATACAAGTAGGTGTTCATTAATAGTGTCATACAAATAAAATGTATATGATTACATTTAAGTAGCTTATGTGTCGAGTTGGAAGAAACAATGCGATTACGTAATTCTAACACGCTCATTAGTTCATTAGTTAATTATGCCGATAGTAAAATGTTGAAGTAGGTCAGATTATGATTCCAGGAAACTACATTGATGGTCTATGGCAATGTATTTAATGAGCATATTAATATGCTCATACAAATCAAATTTATTTATTTTAGTAACTTTACATAAACAAGTAGTTTTTGTATAAGCTTTATTGGTATTACATTTAAAGATAAATTTTAAAGTTATAATAAGTCGACAAACTTGCGTGATAGAGAAAGCACTCTATCACGCAAGTTTCTCAAATTTTTGGAAAATTGTCGCTAGATAGGAAAAAAAGGATCCCGCAACAAACCCGCAACTGGTCAATGTTGTATGAGCTTCCGGCTGCGTACGGACGGTACTTTAGTAGGTGTCATCATCATCATCATCATCATCAGCCCATATACGTCACCACTGCTGGGCCACGGGCCTATGCTAAACTAGGGCGATAAGGCTTTAGTCGAACACGCTGGCCAAGTGTGGGTTGGTCGACTACACACCCTTAGATTTTCTTCGTAGGTGTAGTTTCCTCACGATGTTTCGTTCACAGTTAAAGCGTCGAATAATCGTACATACGAATTTCAAATTTGAAAAAAGGGTTTGAACTAGTGTACCAACATACTATTTTAAAGTTTTACTATGGTATTAAAATGATACAGTTGCCATAATACGTGATGTACACAGTACAGCGAGTGTTCCCGGAATCAGAGTATTCGCGGTCGCTTCTCATCAAATAAACACGAATGGATCGCTCATCGCAGCTATCGGTGTAAAGCGAGTAGGTACAATCCGACACAAATTCATTTATTTATTTATGTTTTTAATGTATGGTAATAAAATACAAACAGTTTACTTTACGTAGAAAGACAATTGGTTATATTTCATTTTGATTATTTGTATTTAAGAGATAAGCAAATATTATTACGGTATTATTGAATGTAGTGGCGTAAGGGCGAAAGTTTTAAATTATATTTAACACTATTTGTGACAATTTACTTGCACCTATTGTTCGCAGCGTGATGTTCAGTAGCCTCAATTAATGGTCTATCCAAAAAAGATATTATACTCCTAGTATAGATTATAGTATTTATTTAAATGTGTAATTTTGATTTACTTCACGATTCATATTTTAGCCTTTAAATAATATTTAACATGGAAAAAGACCTAACTATAATTTTGCATCATAGATCCTTAATTTCTTGTCTTCCTTCCAGTCTCTATTTCAACTGTAACTAACTGAATTTTACCCCAATATGATTTAACTAAAACTTCTCATCCACTTCACAAATTAAATAGCGGAATGTATGCGATCGGTTTGTGTGCGTATTTGTACGAATACAATGGAATATCTATTAGAGAATTGTTATGTCGCCTGTTCGTCGTAATTGAATCGTCCGACTGTTATGTCACTAGGGAACAGGGGATAGGGTTGGCGTTGCACACGTTAATGAACGACAGTGAGAAAGCTTATGATACAGTACGCTTATTAGGTAACAAGTGGTTATAATAGAGGTTCAATGGGAAAGAATTTTTCGCGTATTACTTTTCTCCCCCTTTGAGTAAAGCCGGTAAACTTAAGCTTATACGAGTAATGTATATTTACATTACTGACCCCATATATGTATAGGTTTATCGTGTAAAATATCGCTATCAAATAGTTAGTCGGTTAAAATTACCTATATTGTTTTTCATTGCGTAGACTATCTGTGTATCAAATCCCATTCAAATCAGTTCAGTTTTGTACGACGGGAAAGCAATATAAACAAAAAGACAGGGCAGGGCTACTTTCTCATTTACAATATATTATTAGTAAGCAAGTATCTAAATATATTACGCACAGTCTAAACGGCTAAACGTATGCACTTGAAATTTAAAAAGGACGTAGCTTACTCGTAGCTATCGTCGAGGTGCACTAAGAAAATAATTTCCGAAATTCCAACAGGAACGGGAATTAGCGGGACAATCCTTTTGTATAGAAAATCTAAACCGCTTAAGTTAAACTCTTGAAATTTGGTATGCAGGTACCTTAGTAAACTTAAAGCTTAGTTGCAACAGAATTGCAACATTTGCAAGGGAAGGGGAGTTATTGGGAAAAAACTTTTGTATGTAAAATCCATGCAAACGAAGTCGCGGGCACAACTAGTCGAATATAATATCTCGTTTTATCACGCAGCTATGGCAATAACCATTGTCATGTGGTTTTATACATAATATAAGGCCTCTTGACTCCACCAGACAACCCTACAAATAGCCAGAATTATTTAACTCCTATTTCTGTCTGCATTATTTAAATGGCAGCGGTTTTAGCCGTCATTTGACTGGCCGTGTCGTGCGCTGTGATTGTTTCATTAGTAGTGTCAGCACCTTGTTTATATTAAACTAGCACTTTGCCCGCGACTCCGTTGGTCTAGAGTTGTTAGTTGTTAGTCGTATGACAGTTAGCAAAAAAAAGACCGTTACTTTCGCAAAGTATTCAAATACACATTAACTGACCAAATTAGTTGACTTGATAGATTCATCCAGGTTAGTATCTTGCTTGCTATGCTAAACTTACTTTACTGGAAGTTATTACTTTGAGCCACTCGATATTACCCACGCCAGACATGAAATCTGTTTATTAGAATTCGATTGCTTAAACTAAGTCTACTCCAAAAAATTAAGAAATGTGTGTTACTAGTTCCGCATGTTTGTATGTTTTCAGTATCTTGACTTTCTTTGACCTAAGCTACATTTTATTTCAATCAGTGCAGTAGTTAGGTATATTTTGCATGTAAGCAAGACGCATAGACCGTCTTACTTTCCAACTAATAATATAAATAAGAATAAAACAATTCGCATGTCCAAATGAGACTCCTATCCAAAGTCAGACCTTAACCCTTTCGCCCCCAAGCCTTCGTTGTCCGTTTTAACATTACCTTCCAATTGCATCTTTACGATACTTTAAAAATAGCCAATAGAATCCATAAACTGGCCGGGCGGGTCACGCGGCCTGCGGTGAATATACTTTTTCTACGAGCCTGAGGGCAGAATTTACTGGACTCGGTTAAACAAGTTGTTAATGCTGTTTGGAGGCGGCATTGTAAATATAGCACAAATGTGGTATTTGAATCGCTACAGAATCATGCTGAAGCGAATTTATGGAACATCTTCGGTACTTGGTGTGTTTGCTGAAGTTTGCTACTCCACTCTGTTAGTTTTAAAGATTTCGGATTTAAAAAGGTAATCAGAAACGGACATTATGGAACCGTTCGTTATCCATGTGTATTTTGTAGTAAACTGTTCATTTGTCAAGACATCTCTTAAATCCATGTAACCATTTATATATTTTTAGATTTTACAAGTGTTTTTGCGACCATTCTTTAAAATTTTGGAAACTATGCTCTATCTCTATTTCATACTCTAAATGACAGGGCATATATTTTTTTTAACGCCAGAAAGACGTTGAGATTCTCTATTCTCAACCTCTACTCTCGAAAATTAAGACTAATATTATTAAAAACACCGCGTCCACATTAACCAACTCCCGGCCGCCGGCAAAGCAGACAGTTTCCCCGTGAGAAATACACCAGCGGTAATGGCGGCTGTGATTTCGGCGTTCACCTCAGATAATTGCGAATTTAGCTGCGTTTCATGCGCTAAATAACTTCACTCGCTGGCTGCAGGCTTTTGTTTTGGGTAACCGTTTGGTGCCATGATACAATTGGTCTGGTCTTAGTTGAGGATGGAACGCCAATCGCTCGAATATAATTTGGGGAGTTGGTGAATATTGTAGCGTGGGTGTGAGAGTTGTGTGTTGGAACTGTAGTAGAGCTCTCCTTCTTATCTACTTCCTTACTAAGGATATTTTAGATAGACACACTTTAAAGATATATTGGTACTTTTCTTCTTACTATTTACAGTCGGTTAACGTGCAATAAAAAAGACCGACCAAGAAGGAGTCAGAATCGTGCACAGTGGTTTTCAGGTCAGGGGATACCAGTCACAACTATCTGTCCGGTGGTTGGTGAACGGTATACGGGTAAGCGACCCCGGCTCCTCGAGCTACTATCGACTCAGTCCAAATCATCCGAGGCGATAGTATCCTTCCTCCCCTTTTCTTCCCCCGTCATATTTCCTTGCTACTCGTGGGAACGCAATGACCTTATTTAAACAATGCACAAGACAGAATGGCGGCGACGTGGTCCACAACCCGTCACGTCACGTTTCCCACAGAGGTGAAAAGTGGATCGCTGGAAGTGATCTCTGCCTACCCCTCTGGGAAAAAGGCGTGATTTTATGTATGTATGTATGTATGATTTTCACAAAAACCCGCATCTTTCGATTGCTTTAAAAGTTTGTTGTATCTTGAAACTGTGTTATAGACTTCTCTACTTAGGAATATATTTTAGGTCGTTAGATGTAATTAACTCTTTACTTCGCTCATAAGACATCACTATTCCCAAAATTGGTGTTACAATAATAAAAATGAACTGTGCAAATGCAAGTCAGACTCGCGCCAAAAAAAATACAATGACTTTGACTTATTAAAAATTAAAAAAAATAGTGCGTCCAGCCTCACTTCTTTTTTTTTGTCCTGCCGTCTTATTGATTTATCATTACTTTGTTAACTCAGTTACAAACATAACCGCTAATAAGCTCATTTTTGATGCAGCGCAACGTCCACCATTTTGTATTAGCAACTTTACCGGTCACCAATCACCTCACAAAGGAACTAAGGGCGAAACGACAGCATAATTGTTGCAGTTTCAAACTATTGTAATGACGCCAATTTCTGCTAGGGATGGGTAACAACGCAGCGTCGACTCGTTTAGTTTACTCATTTCTCTAACTAGGTACAAAAAAAAAATGTAAAATAAGTAGGCAATTTATAGCTGCAGGTCAATCATTCTCTGCATTACCTTATGGTACAGGTGAGCTACTGATAAGGGCCATATAGATATATAGATATATGATCCTTATACTACGGACTCTTTTAGAGAAATATCTTCAAAAGAGAGAGAGAAGAAAGTATTTAAAGGAATGACTTGACTGATGACACTTTTCATATGGATAGCGCTTAAACAAAATAATTATGTACCATCTTATTCTTTTATTGTAATGGTTCAATGTCGTTAAATGACTGAATTTTTAATAACTGAAATCGGTAAAAAGTAGCCATAGATGTCAAACTCTATCTATGCAATACTTCATCTAAATCGTTTCTTAGTTTCTGCGCCTGCTTTATAAACAATGTAACAAATAGAAAACTGAGTCCGGGATATTTGCCATGTTGTTTTGTTTTATTGATCAATGATCAAACTCTTGCAAAATGCGAAGGGACCCAAATTTAATCATCATCACATAAATTCGGCTCATTTCACTGCACTTGAGTTACTTGAGTCAACCCAACCAACAAGTAAATTTTCGTGAGTTACCCATCTCTAATTTCTACGGAACTTTCACGGGTGCACTCGTATTGAGGAGTTTGTGTGGCGTTTTTAATGATCGCTTTTAGGAAACTGATAGAAGTGCCGTGTGTAATTCTATATGTAGACTACCTCGTTGGTCTATTTGTAGCAAGTGCTGCGTAAGAACCTAGAGGTCCCCGGTTTGAGTCCGGGGTCGGGAAAAATTTGTAAGTGTTTTTCTGTGAAGAAATGCACGCACGCAGCCCGGAGTTAGGAAGTTGGCGGGTTCGCTCCCGTGCCTCGGAAAGCACGTTTAAGCACGGTGGTCCTGCGCCCGATCTCTCATCGGTCATGTCGGATTGCCGTCTCACCGAATTATGAGAGTAAGGGAATAGAGAGTGCACTTGTGTTTGCGCGCACACTTGTGCACTATAATATGTCCTGCGCACTTGGTTGATCTCAATTGAGATCGGCCGCCATGGCCGAAATCGGTCGGACGCCTTATCTAGAAACGTATTAATTGCTTAGCTTTGATGAGGAATTTCTTGAAATGAGACTTATTATAAGGATGAACAGAAAGGTTATCTTTCTTGATCACGGCAGTGGTCACGTAAGATTGACTCTGTGAACTCCTGAAAAGGTCAACTACTTTTTTAGTGGCCGTGATGCCGACACATGATTGTCGAAAGGCACAAATTGTGTCTCACAAGATAACCTTTTTTGCCCCTGGTTTTGTTAGAGTACCCATTGTGGTGGTGGTGGTGGTTGTGGAGATCTATCCGCTTTACAAGTCCGGTGATAACAACAACCTACTCCAAGCCATATACATGTCATCATCATCATCATCAACCCATCCCCACTGCTAGGACACGGGCCGATAAGGCCTTAGTCAACATTATTTATAATATCTTCGTAGGTGTTCAAGTTCCCTCACGATGTTTTCCTTCACAGATAAAGCAATAAATAATCGTACCTTCATATAAATTTCAAATTCGATAAATACAGTGGTACATGGCGGGGTTTGCACTGGCGACCTCTCGCAAGCAACGACCATAACCACTCGGCCATCGGCGCTTTTTGTTCGCATATACGTGTCAGTAAAGAAAAAAAATACGCTGCGCTCCAAAATGCGAAAGCCCCATACGAGCGGTATGTATGCAGCTGCACTGTCATAGTGCATTATTAATACTGGCGTGTAAATGATGCCCTGTTTGTTTTCAATTACCGCCGGACAGATTACTGAATTATTGGTGCCGCGGCGCTAGTGCGCACGGCACGGAGTTATTAAAAAAAACATTTCGGGCTTTGGCGTTGTGTGGAATGAGATTAGGGTACATGTTGTCATCGTAACCTAATTTCGGTTGGCTGTCTAAATTGATTAGTGAACAATGTAGCGCGAATTATAATTATAAAGTGCAAGATACTTGCAGTTCCTTTTTTCATTTTATAGACGGTAGTTGGACCAATCGACTTCTTGGGGCTAATATGACTAATATTTTAGACTTTCGCGTTTCATTACACGAAATATTAGTCTTTATGGGTCTATACGCGTTATTAGGAGTAGCAAATTACATAGCTACTTACTGCCCGACGTTTCGACTGGGTTACACCAATCGTGGTCGCGAGCGAACTGGCTAATTGGCTACTCCTAATAACGCGTATAGACCCATAAAGACTAATATTTAGTAATATGACGAATACTGATTTTCTGATTGATTTAGATGATTGTTTTGTGAATTTTCTTGATGGCAGATCCCAACCACATTTTTTGACAAGAAAATCAGAACTATCAATATACCAAGCTTGTAAAGGGGAAGTTGACAAGTTCGTATAGGTTGAAAAATCTACAAAAACACGTATTTAAAATGTAGATTCAAATCATCGAATGAAATTATTGATTCAGAACTAATTTTCAACGAAGAAGGTGTAACTGTACAACCTCCCTTTAATTCGCAAAAAAAAAGATTGAAGAACATTCTTGCATACACCTAACATGATGCATAAACCTATTTTGAGACTTACACTTATCACAACAAGGCTGCATTTCGAGTGTACATTCATACGTCTCACGCGTTAACCTTGCGAGATTTAAAAGTAAAATGCTCGGAATAGTTGCAAGCAGAAGTGCAGTTGCAATGTCTTACTTGTAACCTACGGCGATGCATTATGCAGTGAGCTACTACTGAATTAACATTTACCCACTCTGAGCTCAATTATTGTGGCCATAACCGAAGCTAAGCCGACTTCGGTGTCGTAAGTATACGCTTATGGGATGGGATACACGGGCATAAAGGATTGGCAGCTTAGAAAACGTGAGCTTGTGTAGAAAAAGAAAACGTTATCAAACATACATTGAGTGTAGGTAAAAGGTTAAACAAAAGAATGCGACGAGAAAAACAATTACATACGCAAAGACATTAGTGATCAATTTGGTTCTGCCTCAGCTGCTAGTTCTACAAATTCATCACTGCATACATAGTATAAAACAAAGTCGCTTTCTCTATCCCTAAATCCCTATGTATGCTTAAATCATTAAAAGAATACATCGGATTTTAATATGATTTCCTTTATAGATAGATTGATTTAAGAGTAAGGTTTTTATGTAAAAATTACCCGAAGCGAAGCGGGGACGGTTCACTAGTTAACTATTAAAGCACATTACTGTATTTAAGCACAATTATATAAAAAAAGACGTGTGGCACTCGGGGACTGCCGCGGTATAGCTATTGCATAGCATCGTCCGATTTCGGAGCAGCTCGTCTCGATTCGTGCGAGTTTCGTAGAGTCGTACAATACGTCTAACCGCACGCACACAAACACCGTGCCGAAGTCTATCGAACTGAAACGACGTTAGACGATTGTGAGGATTTTTTCGTTACGGAATTTCTTGGTTCGGTCGGCGCGCTCAAAGCCCGCGATAAAAGCTATGCAATAGCTTAAAAAACTTTTTCACCGAAGATTTCCATCCTCCTCACCAGTAAGTCCAAATATTGTCTCTACCGCTTCTGGGCTTAAAACCAAGTATAACTCGTACTTACAAATCAACGGATCCATTATTATAATACTCCGTATCTCATTACCGGTCGCTTTCTAAGGATAAACATATTATTTATCGGGCCCGAAACTAAGTCGAACCTTTATTGCCTATTAAAAATAGGACCACTTACGATTATCTATTGATTTATATTGGAATACCGTTACTGGGATTACTTATGTGTTACATTTAGCAGGATCTATAAATTGGTCCACGTTGGTAAGTACATACTAACATAGAACCACGCCTTTTTCCCAGAAAGGTATGCAGAGATCACTACCTGCCACTGATCTACGACTTTCGCTTCTTCCACATCCATCTGACTGGCTCGGTGGAAAATTGGTTAGTGACCCTGGCTGGGGGTTCCAAGAGCACGACTCTCGGAAGGTTCGATTCCCACTCGGGACAAATATTTGTATGATAAAAATCAGTGTTTGTTCCGTGTCTGGGTGTAAATATGTATTTATAAATATCTACGTATGTATATCAGTCTCTGACGCCCATAGCACAAGCTCTGCTTAGTTTGGGGTCAGATGACCATGCGTAGAAATGTCCCAGATATTTTTATTGTCCCAGATATTTATCTATATATTAATGCATGCTTATTGATTACTAGTTTTGATTTGACCATTCTTCAAATGTCAACAAGAACATCCAGAAGTTTGATGAGCTATAACTTTGTGATTTTTCAATCAATTGAAAAACCAAATCACAACTATCTGTCCGGTGGTTGGTGAACGGTATACGGGTAAGCGACCCCGGCTCCTCGAGCTACTATCGACTCAGTCCGAATCATCCGAGGCGATAGTATCCTTCCTCCCCTTTTCCTTCCCCCGTCATATATCCTTGCTATTCATGGGAACGCAATGACCTTGTTAAAACAATGCACAAGGTAAAATGGCGGCTACGTGGTCCACAACCCGTCACGTCACGTTTACCACGGAGGTGAAAAGTGGATCGCTGGAAGTGATCTCTGCCTACCCCTCTGGGAAAAAGGCGTGATTTTATGTATGTATGTAATGAAAAACCAAAAGATACGTGTCCCATATTTTTGTATAAACTAACATACAAACTAATTAGAATGCGAACATTTTGGCCAGTCGTCATGCCTATTGCCATTCCAATGATCTTGGTAGCGTTATCAAAAACGGTAAATCTTTTCGAATGCACGATACCAAAATGTTGCATTAAGTAAAGTATCAGGTATATGGCATTAATCTCCTTAGATTTACTCGGCTTACATGGAATGACTATTATAAGGGAATTATGACTATTTATTACGATTAAAGCGAACTTGGCAACGCGTTCGTATTTTAGGGTTCGATACTAGAAGAGCTTTGAACCGTATGTGTTACATACAGTTCGGTGTTTTTAAATATAATGATAATAGAAAATATGCATTAATATTATTGTGAAAATAAATGGACATAATAATAAATACATATTACACAACATCCCATACATTGATCTGATCCCGTGGTAAGTAGCTTAAGCACTTGTGTTACGGAAATCAGGATCAACAGTGGATACACAAATAAACTTAAATATATTTAATAATACACCCAGACACGAAACAAACACCGATGTTCGTATTTGCATGCATACAAATATTTGTCCCGAGTGGGAATCGAACTCACGACTCTTGGAACCGTAGGTTTTGAACCTGAGTCACTAACCACTGTTCCACCGAGCCAGTTTTATATTATGTGGGATATTATTTATTTACATAAATGATTCCTATTAAGTGGAAGTTTGAGGTAAAAATGTGTAATTTGTAGATATTGTTATTTGATAATAATATAATACAAAAATATTTTCGTAAAATGTTTATTTTTACAGCATTATAACGACAAAGCAAGATGGTTACTTATTGCCCTAGTTTAGGATAGGCCCGTACCCCAATTGGGACATAAATGGGCTGATGATAATGAAATTCTTAAGTGCACTAAAGTCTTGCAGGAGACTTGTCATCATCATCGGACATGCAAAGGAGTGGAAGTAAGTACATGTCCTATCTCAAATGTTAAATCAAAAAGTAATTTCATATTTACACCTTTGAAGAACGAAGTTTACTTAAGTCTACCTTCAGTTTATTTCAAAAACTAATGTGAACAGACGACACGGGTATAACTCATGCTGGATACTGAGATTATGATTCTTTGTCAACTTAACCAAAAAAACCTATTTACCTGTTACACTATTTATGTTTTTGGACTCTATTCTTTGACTCTTAAGGTTCAAAGTTGCATTTTCTCTGATGTAGTTACGACGTAGAGTCTTGGTATACCGTGGTCGCGACACTGCGACACATTTTTCTCATTTCGAATGCATATTTTATAGAGCACGAACGCATAATGAAAGGAATCTTATACAGAACAAACAAATTACAGTGTATGTCGACTTCATAAATATAGAAGTACCTTTGGAAATTACTCTAGTTATCTGATGACCTATATGGGTAATGGTACTAGCATTTTGCTTATCACTGCTATGTAGATCGGCACAATATGAAGTAATTTAAATATATTTTTTATAAATATACTAGATAAATAGTATATAATAATATGATTTTCTAAGTATGTGATACAAAACTTTACAATCTGCATACAAATGTATACAAAAAGAGATTACAATATTTTATAGAGCACGAACGCATAATGAAAGGAATCTTATACAGAACAAACAAATTACAGTGTATGTCGACTTCATATATAGAAGTACCTTTGGAAATTACTCTAGTTATCTAATGACCTATATGGGTAATGATACTAGCATTTTGCTTATCACTGCTATGTAGGTCGGCACAATATAAAATTATTTAAATATATTTTTTATATGAATATACTAGATAAATAGTATATAATAATATGATTTTTAAGTATGGGATACAAAACTTTACAATTTACATACAAATGTATATAAAAAGCGAGTAGAAAGTTGCTACAAAAACTAGACCCGACCCTTCGATATATTATCTATGTAGTTACGAAGCTTCATCACAGCGTTGGCGGGAATGATGGATACCGACTTAACACTTGTAATAAAGACGTCCGACCGAATACAGCCATGGCGGCCGATCTCAAATGAGACCAGTCAACTACACAGGACATTTTATAATACACAAGTGTGCACACAAACAAGTGCACTCTTTGTCCCGTTACTCCCATAATTCGGTGAGACGGCAATCTGACATGACCGATGAGAGATCCGGCGCAAGGCCACTGGCTTAACTTGCCCCGGAGTCTGGACTGAGTAATTTCTTTACAGAAATACTCACACAAGTTTAGCCCGACTCCGGACTTGAACCGAGGACCTTAAGGTCCTTACGCAGCGTTTACCAATAGACCAACGAGACAAGACTTTACACCTAGTAGTAATCAATATGCATGTATGTAGTGTCATCTTAAGACGCTATTTTACACCCCCTTCGGTAACACTTAACCAATAAAGTGTCAACTGGGACCTATTTAAACTCGAAGCCTCCACTTACAAAGTTACCGGCATCAAGCCTTTCGAAATAATGCGATGATAAATAATCTTTGCGGCCGCCCGTTTGACTCGACTGTTCAAAACTGAGCCTTCGTGAATCGGTATACCAGTTGGCATCTTGCTTATTAATGGCTTGTATAACTTTTGTTCGAGCTTTCTATTGATTAAAAGGTTTGTGCCAAATAAATTTTTACTGTGTAATAATACTATAACACTCATAAGTGTATCCAATCATTTTTCAACCCTGCACCTGCCCTGACTTTTGACTCAGGTGGGAGACGTTTTGTCGACCGGTTGCTGTTACCACCATACAGTTGCGTAAAACCCGCCAAGTGACTCTGGCCTCTCTCGGTCAGGTCGCGTTCCGGGATCAGCACTGTACGAACCGGCCCCAGGGGGACCATTGCTACGGCAAGCGCCGGACCAGTGGAGTCTTAGCGGCGGTATTGTGCGAGCGGAGCGGGTCAGCCCGCCGGCCAGGGAGACCCGTAGACACAGGGGCCCTTCCATCCGGTGACTAGCCAACTCCGACCCGCACAGCTCAATACCAATGCGAGACTCCACGCCTTGTCTCGTTGTTGCCGCAGCAGTGGTCTCCTCTTTAAGCGGGCTTTCAGGGTGAGTGCGACAGGCTCAATATGGTCTATTGTGCCTGTCGGCCTCATATTTAAATCTCACTACCACTTACCATCAGGTGGTGTGAGGTCATCTTGTTAGCTTAATATATATATAAAAAAGACTTTACAAATGCCTAAACAGAAATCGTAAAAATAACACATATATCGTAAAATCCTTTTCAAACGAAAGCTGCATTACACATTTCTTTAAAACAAGTTGTATGATGAAAATTATAATGCAATTATTGTGAAACAAGATTCCAAAGTATAAATGTCACTGAAAAATATTTATTAAAATTAATAACTAATCAAAAATACAACCTTATAAAATATCAGTAATCAAAGTTGTATTTTGAGACGAATAACACAAAGTAAAATCATGTAAATACATGCAGAAAAGTTGAAATAAAATTATCTCTAGCTTTTGAACAGTATCTCCCATAAAGAATTCGAATCGACTCCGAAAGTTGATTACGAGATATCTCTAATGAACTTTAAATGCCTAGCACTACGAACAAAGTACACTCCATAAATCTTATCAACTAAAAGCAACAAACAAATTGGTAACAGACGCTGGGAATATTTAAATAGAGATGCGCGATACGAGGCACCTTTCTTGAGGAACTTGAACAATATTGTTATTCAATTTGAATTGCATGATGTCCGACAGTGGCGTTGTTTTGTGCAGGGCGCGGGCACGAAATGTGAAACGCAACAACTCAAGTTTTAGTGTGTTCGAAAACTGTGTTTACAAACTACCGGCATTTGTTTCCGGCTAAATTGTCGTTTATTTATTTTACAAATATTACACAACATCACATTCATTGCTCTGATCCCGTGGTAAGTAGCTTAAGCACTTGTGTTACGGATATCAGAATCAACAGTCGATACACAAATTTACTTAAATATTTTTAACAACACAAATTAAAATTTAGGAATATTTGGTTTTGCCAAATATTAAGACATCTGCCAAATATCAAGACAGTTCGTCATAAGAACGTACGGCTTATACTTTCATATCGTTTAATTTGCCTATGGTGTGTATTCATAAAAAAATATTTTGTGAGTAATAGGAAATATCATAGAAACAACAAAATGATTGCTAAATGCTAATATTTTTTTTTGTTATTTACACACTAAAGTTGTAGCCACTGACATTTTACACAATTTTATGATATTTCCTCTATACTTATTTTAGATTTTTATATTAACTTTAAGTAACTAACAAATTTCTTTTATATTCTTGTAAATCTGAAACAATACATAAAATAATTAAATTGTAGTATTTAAGTTAATTATCGAATGAATTGTCAAAAAAAGCAAAACCCATTTGTCAATGTCCTCATACCCAAAAGAATAATAAGTATACAGCGTGAATAAAACATGTTGGAATGGCCGGACGATTCGGAATTGAATCACAAATGACTGCAGAATAAAACGTTTACCTACATCATGGCAGACAAAGCTGAGCACAACAAGCAAACGAAAGATAGGAAAACAGCATTATACATGCGGACATGTAACGTACCGCGCGTGGGACGCCCGCTCGGGGCCTTATCTGAGGAATAATCACTTTGAACAACCGAGTGGCCCGAGATTAGAATCTTAAATCCCCCGTAAATTTTCTATTCCGAAGGGCCATTATAATGGAATAACCTCAGCAACTCTGAGGGCAAAAAATATACACGAATAATTTCATCATACCACTCCCCCTGTTGATTGCAAAATTTCAATCAACCTCGTAAATGGTGTACAGTTTCGTATCGACACTCAAAACGACTTTTTTGGGGTTGGAATACCACTGTATGCGGATGGACGCCTTGTTCGACATTCGACGTTATTTACTGCTGTGTAAGATGTAAATTCAATTGGGCTTTGTGCGGGATGCATGGTCGCCCGTGACACAGATTTATTCGCACTATTCAAATGGCAATTGTAGCTTGGCCAGATTTATTTATTACGTAAAGCCTGGGCTGCTAATTATGTAGGGATGAAGGGCTTAGAGCGAAGAGAGTAAAGCCATCTGGTCTGTAGCTGCCCTGCCTCGTGATCGCGAATGGAAACATCGTTTGATGTCGGATATTTTAAAGCACCGGTTATTATAGGCGTTTTACGAGTGAATGCACTTTGCGATGCAGTTTACTCTGAGAAACTTTAGCAAATTCACAAAAAAGGAAGTTCACAGAAATATGCTAGGAAGGAGAGTAAAATAATAATGTCATTTAAACGAGCACATAAGTCCCCTTTATGCATATGTGCTTGAAAATAATAATGTAGCTTTAATTCGACTTGAAATAGTGCACCCCTCTAGTTTCTTTATTAAAATTATCATCTCACCAAGGGGTCAAAGAACACATTACTAAATTTTAACAGCAAACTTTCGGCACGTTACTTCGTAGCGCTCCTTTATAGTGATCAAAACTTGAGCAGAAATCGTTATAACTATAGGTTTGCTACTCAAATTTGTACCTTCTATGTACGGTTTAGCAGTCAAATTAGTGAAATTGCCTTCACCGATAACTTAACCTCTCATCATGTTTGTTGGTGCAAGGTAATACCGACCTAATGCAGCAAAAAATAAGGTTGTATTTTCATTGGTGGGAATTTCTGGCATAGGCCGTTTGGATGTGGGGTAGCTTAAAGCACGCGTAAGCACGTGCCGGGTACTCCCCGCTGGTACGCACTCCTTGTTACAACGAGAACTGTACCGTCCTGTAATTACACACAAATTAGACAAGATTTATCGAGGGGTGGGCACACCTTGGCAACTACAGAAGGTACTAATAACGGTCGGCTAGCCTCGATATTACGATTAATTTGCAGCACTCACCCCGGGTGAATTACGAAAGTATTAACGTCACCGATCGTAAATTTCCTCAGCTAACTTTTACTAACATGTCAACGGAGAAATATCAAGCTTTAACAGTCATAAGGGTGGGACGTTAAATGTTTGAGTAGACGATGTAATTAGCGTGTCTCGCGTTGTCGTATAAAATCCGTCGATTTTAACTGCATCGTAAAAGAATTACGGCGCGAGTTAACCCCTTTGCCGGCGAATGCGAAATATTTGACAGCTTCATTTAACAAAAGGTGGACATTTAGCAAACAATAATGGCATTTTTAGTGCGGCCTCTTCATATTTTATGGCGTGTTTATTGGCCATTGTGAGAGGACCCGCGGTCGGCGGGGTACAAGAGGGACACTAAAAATGATTCATCTCCTCAGGTACGAATTATCTGACGTCCAACACGTCCTTTTGGCTTAATGAGCGAGAAGAATGGACCGTTTCGCTTTCCCGGGATTTGGGTGACGGCCTCCACATATATCTGGATGACGTCCTTATTAAAAGAGGAACAATGACGGGTGTCATTTAGCTGTGATTGTGAGAGCGTTGACATGGAGCAGAGGGTAAGAGAACATCGTAGTGGACATTCACATAACGTATGCACTTTATGTTTTTGTCTTATAAGACTAAAAATACAAGACTGGTCCTATTCCTTCCATTTCTTGTAACCAGTACTCTTTTTAAAAAAACTCTACACTACTCTTTTTAAAAAATGTATAAATACATTGTAGAGTATTCATGTTTTCACTTCGTATTATTAAACTACATCAAATTATGTATTGTTGTGTATTGTTGTAGATTATGCTCTATCTAGACTCTACATAGAGTACTGTGTCCTAATCCTTGCAAGGACCGCAAAGTCAAGTTAAAATTTCAAAGTAACTACATAATATGTATTCAATTCTTTTGGATCCAAATTCTTTGAAGCTCTTACCTACAATAGATCTTTGACCTTACCTTCGATGAGATGGTGTGTCACTTGTGTTTATCCACTTAGACTTTGCAAAGGGTAAAAGCTAGATAAAAAGCTGTTAAACTTTCGTCTAGACATAATAACAAGAACTACTCTACTTTGTCACACGATTATTCTGTTTGTACCTATGAGGATCTATAAGCTTAACTTACTGTTTTAGGTCATAAAGCTACGGTCCTAAAAGTAGAACCGGATTTCTAAGCATTTTGATGCGTCCAGTACATAAATTTCTCATTTCATATTTAAGTTTCTCTTCATAATCTTAGCTACGTACGTACTTTAATAAATGATTCTTCTTCTTCTTCTTCAGCCCTGTATCACCCATTGTTGGGTATAGGCCTCTTCATGTGCTTTCCTTAATAAATGATTATCCATCCTTGTAAAAAAGTAGTAGGAAGTGGATGTCTCAAAATGTGTTACCAGAATTGCCAAAATTAACCAAATTTTTTTTGCCAAAGTTATTTAGCTAGTTTATAAAAAAAAACCACGAAAACAAACGTGTAAAGCTAAAACAAAGAAATGAATATTCTTAATCTGCATCTTCCCAAACATTACCATTATTAATAACAATTGTTATTTGACTAAGATTGAGATGTTTACAATAAAGTAAAAAGCTTTATCAGCTAGTTTATTCAGACCTCAGCATGTTGAGACGACTTTTTCTTCTATTTGCCTGAATAAGCCGGACGTCACATCAATGATCGAGTCTGAATACCCAATACAATTAAGGTTCCTTTTATACGAATACACGTTCAATATGTCACCATCTAAACTAATACGGATTACATCGGGTCTCTACCTGCTTCTCCCCTAAGGAAATAAAAACTTATCAACGAACTTTGTTCCTTATCTTCGGATGGGCAAACACTTTTTATTTTATGACCACCCGCAGCTCTACAAGCTAGAACTAGGCACTGTTTGTGAACTACATCGGATTGCTAGTGTTAAGTTTGTTTGCTTCAAACTCAAGCTGTTTTACAACTGGAAACGGGCAGGTATTGAATTGTTATGTTAGGTGATGAATTACTTTTATAACTTTATAGTGTTTTAATATTTTTGTTGTGCATTTGATTTTAGTAATTTGATTCGCAAATGGTTATAAAAGTGACTTTTTGTGATACAAAAATACAAAAAATTTCAAAAATATTTATTTTAACTAGTAGGATTACAGATAGTATTACAATGTGTATTCAGAGATTTATTAACCTACATAGTTCTATTTTTTACAGCAGTTTACCTATAACACCTACACTAGAATTTGTTCTGTATTGTGGTGTCTTAACGATCAGCTTAAGGGGAGGCTGCCTCATTGACTACTAAAACTAAGTTTCCAACTTTGGTATATGTGTTTCTTTCTTGCCGCGAATTGTGAGAGGAAAATTGGCTTATTTAGTGACTAAAAAACACTACCAAAAATTTTGCTTACTTGACTTAGCGACTTTTGCTATAGTAGCCATAGGCAGATAAGAAGGATAACACTCTTATAAGCTATGCTAATTCGATAGGGAAACTTATGCTGGCTACAATTTCAACATTTTGTGACCAAGTAAGAAAAGATGTAGTTGAGAGACTACATCCTTTGTGAGTATTGGAATTACGTATTGTTAAATTATGTCGTCCTCCACAGAAAACATTGTAGACACCCAAAGAAATCCAACATATGTATGTCCTTGGACATGTCGAAGAAGGCCAACATAAGAATAGTACAGGACATACGTATTTCCTTAGTCCCATAAATCCCGAATGTCCCAATGTTAGTGAACACAACACATTACCTTCGGCCCATATGAAAGCGGCTTACTTCCCTTCCGGCCCTAATAAAAAGGCACCTTGACAACGTGATAAATCTAGCCTTATCGTGGACTGATAGCCCTCACAGGATTTATTCCTTGGCAAAAGGCTCCTCGATGCATTTGCCATGTTTTTCACCCTTAGGGTTAAAGAATATAAAAATGATAAGGCGATATGATACAGAAGATAGGACGGTAAGCCTTTTTAGTGCTATTCGAAGGGGGAGTTTTGAAATGTGGCGCGATCATGCAATGGGGATGATACCGGGCCAATAGTACCTGAATTAGTTAAGTGATTGGATCGGTATAGGCTTTAGTAGTAAGTAATCGTGGTAGGAAACCATTACTTTGCTAGCAATGCAATAGGCTAACGTGCAACTAAAACTGTATGTCTACCATTCGTTATTCTTATTCAGGATCTTAATTCAGCGTAAGTTGTAAGTAAAGCAACAAAGAAAACCAACATCTTAGATATTTTATACAAAACGTAGTAAATTTGCTTAAAGTTATGAAATTAAATAATATCTTTACGTATTATTTGCGAGTAATCCAGCACACGAACGAGTTTATTTAAAAAACTTCATTTGCAAAAATCTATTAATTTTTATTATCAACGATATAACTTCAGTCATAAGCATTAAACTATTAATAAAGTATTTCCCTTCTTGAGCCTCTTATTTTCAACGGCATTACCTTTCCAGCAACGTAGAATTGTGGTTTTGACGGGGCGTGATTTGATAAGGGTTAGCACAGGTCACCGGTTGCCAGTTAATTATAGGCCAATTACATAGTTCGACAAAGACGGAATGCGGCTAAGTTTAGCCCTTAGTAATAGAATATCTAGGAAGTCAATCGATCGCTTAATGTACGATTTAAGGCCTGATAGAGGCCTATGCTTTAGTAATAAGCAAGATTGAAGCGGAAACGGACACTTATCCGAAGTAATATGTAAGAACTAGCTCCGCGTAGAAACCCTATTCCCGCGGGAACTCCAGGATAAAAAGTAGCCTACGTGTTATTCTGAGTCTTCAGCTACCTGTAGACCAAATTTCATCGTTATTCGTTTGCTTGAAAGAGTAACAAACATCCATCTACACATACAACCTTTCACGTCTATAATATTAGTAAGGATAAATAGGCTCCCCAATAAATCTTCGGTGTGAAAGGTCAACTTTGATGGCGATCACACAATAACGCGGCAAAACGTCGTCTATAACCTATTTTTTTATCCAGACACAGACGCCTAAGTATTTTAATAGGACTTGTAAACATTTTTTGTCTATGGATATTAATTTTCTCATTTCACAAGACCTAAATGCCATTATAATCCCTAAAAGACCTTCGTCAAAGTGAATCTCGTTTGCAATAGTTGAGAACTGCCAGCCGAATCAATTCATTAGCAAAACAGTGGCTTAGCCAGCACTATCTTAGAATCGATGCTGGGCTCTATAGGTGTTCATTTAACTCAAGATTGGACTGAAGATTAAACAGTGGATGGTTTGCCCCCTTTGCGTTTGTGGTCTAAGTAAAGCGATGTAGCGGGTATATAACCGCTGTGATGCTGCATCTAATAGTATCTAGTTTATTTTATGTGATTTTTTGTCAAATAACAGTATCATAGATAGAGAAAGTGGAAGTTGTGCCATAAGACCTACGATGAGACGAGGTTTCGATCATATAAGTATCAACAATACATATAATACTAGCTTTCCACCCGCGACTTTGTCCGCGTAGAGACGTTTAACGGGTAAAACATTACTTCTTTATAGTGCAGTCGGTTAAAGAGTATATCCTTTCCTAGGCTCTTGACTATATCTGTACCAAATTGTTACTTTTGCATTTATAATATTAGTAAGGATATGGTGAGAGCCATCTGCTCCCCCGCAAGTCCGGTGATGATGATGAGGCTTGACTAATGTTAGGTATGTGTATATTCTGATGAATAATACAATCAAAATTAATATTCTTATAGTACTGCTTGACAATAATTTCATGGTCTCGTCTTAAAACTAAAAGACTAGCAAATAAATAGTGAGAACAAAACCAGAAGGTATTTCATCTTCATCGGTAGAATTACTCCTACAATAAACTTGTTTCAACCTACTTCCCTTACCGGCCTCCACCATACAAACATTTAACTATCCCTGTCTTAACTCCCGCGGTCCGCCCCGGCACCAAACCCACAGACACTACAGAGGGGCATTATGCCTCCTTATCGGCACTCGTTAGTCGCCCCTAATAAAACCTTTCCCCTCTAATCTCAAGGGTTGTTGCAGCTCTCTTAAATTTAATCAGTGCAAATTTAAAAGAAGAAACAATAAGTGCAACGCATTGTTTGCCCTCGACTATAAGTAGGGAGAATATTTTATTTTTTGTTTTCTCTAATATCGATTCAGCCTCTCCAAAAGTGACAAAAATTATTATTGTAATAATAATTAAACGTGAAACAAACCTATTGGAATGCGAATCTTTCAAATCAAACACAATTCTGGCAATCTCTAAGTTAACTATAGTGTTATTCCTCTAACGACATAAATTTAACCATCCTTTCAAAACTTTTGCGTATGGGAGTCTTGAAAAAATTTAGATTTATAAAGATCGTTTGCCAGAATCGGTTGCAAAGCAAATGAAGTGTGCCAAATAATACTCGGCTAGTGGTAAACTCACACATTAGTGTGGGTACAGGCTAGCCACTTGTCACCAATATAAGAAATACAATTCCATCCATTTTTCTTTTCGCAATAATGTGTTTGTAAGAGCAATTCGATCATAAGATGTTTATGCAACACTTGACGCACAATTGGGTAGATAGTACATAGTATGTTTAGAAATAACAGTCCTCTAAATATATGGTGTAAGTGTATGCGATATCGGCCCCACAATTTCTAGTGCTTACTCGAGTCTAGTCTATAGTGAATACGAGTACGTAACTTTGTAAGTTTTTGGAACACAAAAATCCATTTTAAGTTCGAATCAAACGTCTGCAAACTTGCAAAGCCTCGCAATCCGTTAGAAACAAAGTATAATTCGTGGTACATTTTTACACAGATGTATGTAGGTAGTTACTTGAAAAGTTTCCACAAATTCAAGAAAGAAACTTTCCCCTTTACAAGGGAATACATTCGGTAAGTTTTGGAGAGGCGTGTAGTTGTTCACGGCATGAATATTATTTGCCATTACGGTTTTCTTCGAGCAGTACGGGAGGCCATGATATATTTTGCTATGATTTGGAAAACAGACGAAGGCGCTAATAGCTGTGTAACTATTTCATTTGTAAAAAAATAAACATTAAGAAAATAATTATTGCAAGTAAACCTCAGCGAAGGCTACCTGTCTACTGTCTCATTATGTTAAAACTATATCGTAATAAACTCAGACAGTGTATTGGTTGTAGGTAATGCTAATTAAAGATATAATTTTAGTAAGCCTGTAAATAACTCATAAACGCTCTTTAGAATTGCATTATTTAAAATCCATTTGTTTGGGTACCATCGATTACTATTCAAAAACAAAAAACCCCCAACTATTTGTCACAGAAAAAGCGCAAATATTATCGTTACGCACCTGTACTATAACTTTATGAATTTAAGTTATCTAATAGGCAGAAGTTAGTTGAGCGAACGTAATGAATAATCAATAAATTCAAAGCGCGATATTACATTACTGTGAAATTTTGCAGCCACCACCACCCTCTACGAAGACGTAGTCGTTTTCTGCTTACTCAGCCTGGTAATAGTTGGGGACACGGATGCAGTGTTCAGTGAACTATTAGGTTATAATAGGGACAAAGTGTTTTAAATTACCACCGCACACAGCTAGCCAGCGTGTTTGACTAAGGCCTAATCGTTCTAGTTAAAGGTAGGCCCGTGCTCCAACAGTGGGACCTTATGGGTTGATGAAGATGATAATAGTAAAATAAAAGTTAAGAAACAGGAAACAAAAGGAAGTGCTGAAACTTGATGTACTTTGTCGGAAAGTCTTTGAAGGGTTTTTGGAAAGAATCCGTAAAATTAGTTTTATTTCAATTACAAACTTAAAAAGATACCTAATCACGACTAGACACGGAACAAACACCGATTTCATCATCACACAAATATTTGTCTCGAGTGGGAATCGAACCCTCAACTCTTGGAACCAGCCAGGGTCACTAACCACTGTTCCCCCGATAGCAGGAATCATAGTGTTCCCTACAACAGCCGACAGTGTGTCCCCACATTACAAATGGGACGCTGTTAATGTGCCCCTGAATCTAAAATGATAGTTCTGAAGCCCGTGCATTGATTTAATGAGCATGGGATTTGTAATTTGAAAGTCATTCGCCATTATACACAGTGCGGCATAATAAGTTAATAATAATGTATTCTCTATTCTATAATAATCTTCTTTGAACGTTTTATTACACACACAACATTGTTAAAATAATTATACTTTCTGTATTAAACTTCAGCCCCCATAAGACAGGATTACCTAGTTTGGGCGCTATTGTTAACTGTTTGTTGTTATGTAACATTATTGGTAATAAACGTTTTTATGTTTTTTTTATGTTTATTATACTCATTGTCGTCTGCGACGCTGATGAAATATGGATTATGGTGGTGTTATTCATTGTCTGTTTCCCCTTGTATGTTGTCTAATGTATAGTTGTGTGATTGCAATGCACTTGAACGAAATTTGAGAATATCCCCTTATTCTACAGAGGTGAACAATTGAAGCGTCAATACAAAATCTCCAATAGTTTCGTAGCAAAACAAAATTAACTCATTAAAGTAAGACATAAAAATACAATAAAAGCATCATCATCAGCCCATATACGTCCCTACTGCTGAGGCACGGGCCTACCCTGAACTATGGCGATCAGGCCTTAGTCGACCACGCGGCCAAATGCGGGGTGGTTGACTACACAACCTTAGAATTTCTTCGTAGGTGTGCAGGTTTTCATACAATGTTTTTATTCACTGTTAAACTGTAATAATCGTACATATGAACGAATTTAAAAACACTGTAGTACGTGACGGAATTTGAACTGGCGACCTCTCGCATGGCAAGCAACGACCTTAACCTATCGGCTATCGACCCTTAACAAAAAGCATAACTTCACAAAATATTTTTGTAGTAGGTTATTTACTGACAAATAAATTGGAAATCTCATTCATCTGGTCTGCATAAGTTTCGTCTAGAAAAGTTTGAACTAATAACTTGATTTACGAAATAAACTCCTAGGTTGCTCCTTTACTTTATACTTTGTATGTTTCGGAATGAACATTCAAGTTTCGACTTTGAAAACTAGTAAGTATAGACATTGTTTAGGCTTACAAATGTATTCAAGCACATAAATAAATAAGTTCTTTGGTAATATTAACCTTGACAGTATTTTACAACATTGAAAGTCCAAAAGAAAGATATAATCATGTGCTGCCAAATAAAAGTGGAGTCGGGCGGACCACACCTGTCGGAAAGATGGGCTAAAATGGTCACTTAATGGGTTTCCATTTCGATCGACTGGCACTGACAAAAGGGAAGGCTGAAGAAGAGATGGTGAGATGACCATGACTCATGAGAGGAACTGGTGAGTCTTGGCTGAAATCGACAGCTTTGGAGTGAGTTGGAAGAAACTTTTGCCCAGCAATGGGATAGAACAGGCTAAACAAAAGAAATATGGACTTAACATAACGTGACTTTGAGCATTATTTAAAGAGAAGGGAGATTTTTTCCTAACTGACATACGATGATGATTTGGAGTAGGCTTTCCATTATCACTGGATTTGCGGAGGAGCGTCTGATCCCTAAATTAGAAAAGAGAGTTTTTTATAAAACACTTCGCCTCCAACCTCACTTACAAACTTAGTTTGAAAGGTCGAAAAAACCAATCAGTTTATTACACCGCTATCGAGTTCTACGTACAGCAATATTTCAGGCTACAAAGCCAGTATTGAAGAACATTAATCCGATACGAAAACAAGTTTCTACGTTGTTTGACAAACGGAAAAGTTGTAACCTTTGAAACCCAATACTCGCCGGAAGTTGTAACGCTGACCCGGGAGTATGGAGTCACTGGAGTTGGCAATTCGGCCAATCCGTTTACAAGTGACGACTCGATCGGAAAATTATACATTTTGCTATATTCTTAGTTAAGTTAAGTAATAAAATCACGCTTTTTCCCCAGATGGGTAGGCAGAGATCACGTGCCATGTGCTACGATCCTGGCACGCCACTTTCGCATCAATCTCTTTAATTTGACCCTTCTGACTACAAAATACATAAGAGTCTGCTGAATGTATAGTATCCTAAAAGACGCTAGGGTACAGACAGAAAAAAAAGCGTCGATGGCCGAGTGGTTAAGGTCGTTGCTTGCCATGCGAGAGGTCGCCAGTTCAAAACCCGACAGGTAACAATGTGTTTTTCAAATTTGAAATTCATATGTACCATCATTTAAAGCTTTAACGGTGAACGAAAACATCGTGAGGAAACCAGCACACCTGAGAATTTTTTCAACGGTGTGTGAAGCCATGCCAGAGGCCTACGGGCGGTTTAAACTCTGACACCAGGTTGTTCATCAACCATACGATAAGAAGAAGACAAACAGAATTTGGAACTATGCTTAAGATGAACTATCTGTTATCTTTTCATTAAATCCCAAAAACCAGTTGGCTGTATGTGCAAGTCTCAGCAAAGTCTGTCTTTTGAAAGTGGTTCAAATAATCCTTGCAAGTTTTGTAAACATACATACGCACGTAAGTACATACATACAAAAGTGCGGTAAAGAGCTTGTAAAAAAACTTGCAAAAACAGAATGCCTTTTTTTTGTTGTTTTTAAAGCTATTATAGCTCAATGTAAATTTAAAATCATGAAAGCGAATTTTTTTTTCAAACTTTAAATTTACAAAATGACTTACTAATCTTAGCGCCGCAAAATCGTGAGGCTTCAACGCTCCCGGCAGTCCGTTTTGTAACGTTTACGGGAGCAAGTCACATGCGGACCTCGGGATTAACCTGGATAATGAGTGGCGAATTACGCACTGCCGAGTTCGAGTCCTTTTTAATGCCTCCAGTGACTGGCCTTCGGGTTTATTGGTCGAGAGGTGTGATTTAATGCCCCGGCCGTTCTGAAGTCGTTTCACTTGAAGGGTTATGTTGGACGAGGGTGTTGTGGTTAAGGATTCTGGTAATGGTTTATTTTTATTACTGTTGACTTTTTTTTTCATTACACAAAATAGCATACATTGTTATGATCCCGTGGTAAGTAGCTTGAGCACTTGTGTTACGGATGTCAAAATCAACAGTGGATTCATTAATATACTTAATACACACCAGAAACGGAAAAAACACCGATGTTCATCACACAAATATTTGTCCCGAGTGGGAGTCGAACCCACGACTCTTGACACCGTAGATGACCCTGGGTCATTAACCACTCTTTCAAAAGTATAAGATTTAAGTCTTTGGTGTTCCACTACCTTAAAAACTTATAAAATAACATTTATTATGCTTCGATCACTGCTTGACTTATAAAATATCATTGACTAAATAGTAAGGTTAGTGCATCGTCTCATGTATAAAAAATAAATGCAAGTTATAATGGGTGTAAAGTAAACTGAAAAAGCGTTAAGCAAAAAAAAATATCCTACGAA
The DNA here is from genome assembly GCA_039566165.1 of Maruca vitrata. NCBI lineage: Eukaryota > Metazoa > Arthropoda > Insecta > Lepidoptera > Crambidae > Maruca > Maruca vitrata. The sequence continues at coordinate 1,452,345 of CM076920.1, forward strand.
AAAGCTTCACATAAATTCCATGTTTCTCTACAAACAACATGCCATTTTATTACAACAAACTGGTTCAAACAACAGCAGGCCCTTACAACAATCTCAACTGTATCTGTCACCGAGTGCACTCCTTATAGTGACGTTCACCCCGACAGTGTAAATCAAATGCAACAACGGATGCAACTGCATAGATAAATCAGCGCGTATCGCGTGCACTCAGAATCAGCCAATTAAAGGACTGCATTGTTTTGCACTGTTTAAGGTTGTACGCATACGCAATGATGTCTAGAATTTAAAAAAAACTGCATTCCGAAAATAAGATGTCCACATCCATGGTAATCGGCTAACTGCGCAAGATATATAAATAATAATAAATATCTGGGACATTTCCACACACGGTCATCTGACCCCAAACTAAGCAGAGCTTGTACTATGGGCGTCAGAGACTGATATACGTAAATACATACTTAAATACATAATCACACCCAGACACGGAACAAACACCAATGTTCATCACACAAATATTTGTCCCGAGTGGGAATCGAACCCACGACTCTTGGAACCACCAGCCAGGGTCACTAACCACTGTTCCACCGAGCCAGTCTTTCAATATTTATTACTACTTAGGTGTATGCGCCTCGACGCAACCACTCGACGGTCATCGACTAAAAGGTTGTCCGAAGAAGAGATAGAGAGATGACCTAGATGCCCATGAGAGGAACTGGTGGGCCTTGGCCGAAAATCGTCAGCTTTGGAGTGAGTTAGTTGCCCAGCAGTGGGACAGAACAGGCTAAATAAAAAAAAGGTGTATGCGCAATCACAAGTGCACATTCTAATAGTTTGGACGAAAAGACAATCAGATATTACTTTTACATGCTTTGCAAGGCACGGGCGTGCATCCATCAGTTGCTCACATTAGTTTTCGCTTAACTTCAAATTGGACAACTAATTTAAGCATCGATCTACTTACTAGAAGATAGTAATAAAAACGTTAATAATTACTTTTAAACTAAAACCGTGGTGTATTTGCTATAATTGCATCAAATTATTTTTTACAGTAAGTAAGAATATGAACCGAATTTCATTACCTAATTAGTAGAACTTCAAAAATGCCCATAACAACTTAGTTATTTTTGTCCATGTCTGACCATTTGAGACTAAGTAACGCAGCCAGCTAAAAAGCGTCGATGGCCGAGTGGTTAAGGTCGTTGCTTGCCATGCGAGAGGTCGCCAGTTCAAACCCCGCCAGGTACCAATGTGTTTTTCAAATTTGAAATTCATATTACCATCATTCGACGCTTTAACGGTGAAGGAAAACATCGTGAGGAAACCTGCACACCTAAGAAGAAATTCTAAGGTTGTGTAGTCGACCAACCCGCACTTGGCCAGCGTGGTCGACTAAGGCCTTATCGCCCTAGTTTAGGGTAGGCCCGTGCCCCAGCAGTGGGGGCGTGTATGGGCTGATGATGATGATGATGATGAACGCAGCCACATGAGAAAAGTACACTCACGATCGGATCGTATGCGCAGTACCTGCAGGTTAAATGTTATCACTGATACTTATTGCCGGCTGAATCACGCTGACAATACGCTATTCTACACGATCAATATGTCTCTCGACATTAATAGTACACATCTGATAAGTGGTTGAGTACCTACAGTTGATGACGCTTTTAGAACTGGGGACAAGGGATTGAGAAGGTTCGTGTTTGTACTTATGTATTGTCATTTTGACGACTTCACTTGTTATACTATACACTGTGAAATTTTAGTGGTTGTTTTCCCGTGGCAGAACGGTTTTAGTTAGGTAGTATTATAGAAACATGCTAGATATTTTGTGAAAAAATGAACATTATTTACTGACTTATAATTATTCATTATGTGTTATTGTTTCAGGTAAATGATCCAGATTAACGGTTCAACGAAAAATAGTAAGGTAGTTTGAATAATAACTACTATACCAAGAGATATACTTGGAATAAAACAAGATATAAAAGCAAAGACGTTAAATATAAAATGCATAGTTTTGCATACAAAAACACCTTAGAATGACAACATTATTATGCATTTACGAACGGAAATTATCAATTTGGCCTGTCCCATGCATCCCATACATTACGATGCATAGCTATTGTTATTTTTCTATTGTCTGCTTTGGAGACAATCAAGGTGTGTAATAAACTTTCTGAAGTAATCATACATCAAATGACTTATGGTTGGTTTTTACTCCATAACTTTTTATGAACCAGTCGGTCCAAAAGATTAATAAAACGAAGATGTAATATTTTATTTTTGCATGTTGTAGGTAGTCAACAAAATACAGTATGATTTTAAAGCCAATGTATGGACTAGTTTCTGTAGGATAAATATGTTTCGCTCAGTTAAGTTCGCTCGCGACCACGATTGGTGTAACCCAGTCGAAACGTCGGGCAGTAAGTAGCTATGTAATTTGCTACTCCTAATATCGCGTGTAGACCCATAAAGACATATTTTAGTGTAATGGAACGCGAAAGTCTAAAATCTTACATTACAAATACTTTTCGTAATCATATGACAATGAACGAATGAATGAATGAACTAATGAACTTTGAACCTTAAATTCTATCCTATACAATAATTAGTTAAAGACAATGTGTTACCATAGTTTTAAGATATTCATACCATAAGCAAGGATTTGATAAAGCAAACAAAAAGCCGAAGCCGAGTGGTTAAGGTCGTTGCTCGCCATGCTAGAGGTCGGCAGTTCAAATCCCGCCACATACCTCTGTTTTTCAAATTTGAAATTCATATGTAGGTACGATTATTCGACGCTTAAACATCGTGAGGAAACCTGCACACCTACGAAAAAATTCTAAGGTTATGTCGTCGAATAACCCGCACTTGGCCAACCTGGTTGACTAGGGCCTCATCGCCGTAGTTAAAGGTAGACGCTGGCCCAGTAGTGGGGACGTTTGTAGGCTGATGATGATAAAGCAAACGTACCGACAATTTTGGAAATAGACAAATAGATGTATGTATGAATAGACAGATAAATGAAAACTTTCCAGGCCTGTAGTGGTACCATGAGTTGGCTATCGAAAACTTACGTACGTTAAAAACTTATCGAGTTGTTTTTTTTCATACGACCGATGTTAGTTCTTCGCGTAACCACCAGGGGCGCTGTAAAATTTTTTCATAGACATATTTATGTAGGCGATATCGAGTCCGTAACTTTTAAACTCATGGTAGCGCCACTGATCGTTCCAGGGAACAATAACCCAACTCCATAGCCTCTACAGTGGGATGTTTCATTTCGAAACTTCACAAAGTGTCAACTGTGAACTTTTTGACATGTATGGAAGGCAATTTAACTTGCGGATGATTCCTTCGAATCTGGCTTGTGTACGCAAATGTCCTTTGATCTCGAGTCGATTTAATCTAAGAAACTCAATCTGCGATGTTTGTTATGTAACGAACATTTTCACAAAATATATGAGGCTGATTTCGGGAACAATTTTCAGCGGAAGCGATTTTGGCGTGAGTTGAGTGGCTGTAATGATTTTTTTAAGACTTGACGTCATAAAGATTTTATATACGACGAGTCTTGAGTCGATATTCACTGTAGTCAGTGTAAATGGTGCTTTAATATAAAGCAAAACAATTGAATTTAGTATTGCTATTAAAAAAATCTGACAACTTAGTATTGCCTTTAATTTGCGCGAACACCACACACTTCGGGTCTCTAAATAAAATGTTAAGAATAACAATACACGCGAGTTTAATGCGTAAAATTTGTTTAATTTCAAATTCGACAACTTCATTCATATTGTTCCGAATCCGAAGTTAGTAGTTACGATAAAGATACAAAGTTACTCACTACATATAAAGCTATACAGTGTGATATCAGTCAACAACGGTTGAATAAACAAGTATATTTAAATATATTTTAAACACCATCCAACACAGAACATAACATAAGAACCTTTTGACTGGCTCGGAGGAACAGTAGCTAGTTACCCAGGTTTACTACCTACGGTTCCAAGAGTCGTGGGTTCGATTCCCACTCGGGACAAATATTTGTGTGACGAACATCGGTGTTTGTTCCGTGTTTGGGTGAATTATTAAATATATTTAAGTATTTTGTACATCCACTGTGGATTCTGATATCTATAACACAAGTGCTTAAGCTACTTACCATGGGATCAGATCAATGTAATGATGTGATGTTGTGTAATATTAATTAATTATATTAATATTATTAATTATATTAATTTAACCTTATCACTCAGGCATTTGCACCGACTGGGCATCGAACCCAAAACTTCTGCCGCAAAACATAGGCATTACAAGACCCGATCAAACCACTCAAGTCTATCTGTTACTTCCACGCTTCTGCAAACTTATCGTGACCTTGCGTCAAATTAACTCGTCTTAAACTCGGCTACGTAGTTACATACCTATATACCTAGGTATATAACACTCAACGCGCTACCGAAGGGTTTATTATGTACTACGACATTAATTACCCACTTGAGTTATAACTCGCACAAATTGCCCTTGTTACTCAAAACATTATGTTAGTAATTAAGCGTAGGGGTATTATTACCTCGAATATCATCTTATGATTGTGTAACTTTCCAACTATTATGGCCGTATCGACCGTGCCCTCGTCTCTATGTGTGTTTAGGCGAAACTTTAAATACTTAAAGGGCTTATATTGGTAACAGGTATGTGTGGGTTTTGCAATCGACTGTTATGTTGATAGTTTATACCACTCTATTCTATGGTCCTTAATTTTAAATTACAGCATTACATTGCAGTGATTTTTATGAGTTAAGAATAACCATAAACGAATGCAAAAACGAACCTAATAACTTAGCCGGAAAAAGAACATAGCGGTAACTCAATCTGTCGAAAAAACTACTAAACCGATATATATGGAATTTGCTACACAGATAGTTAAGAGCCTGTGAAATGATATAGGTGACTTACTAACTTATGAGAGACTTAATGTTTTACGAGATAAAAAACTACACGCGGACGGAAAGCTAATAATAATAAAAGTAAAGTGTAGTGTGGTCTAATAAAACTGTGTTACGTACATAGTAGATACTACCTACAATAATATATCTCTCATTAGCAACAAACGATTGAATACGAAAGCGTTACCCTGGCTTGTGGGGCACGAGCGGTCCGCGCCCATTAAAATTGTTAATTCGATCATCAATTCTGCTTCGACATTCGATCTGATACCGTTCAAGTTAAGAGAGATGGCGATTGTGATAGTAAAATTAATTAAATGTTTTAAAGTCACTTTTCAAAACGAGGGCAAACATTATACATGCTATCTTGGACACATTCAAGTCTGTAATAAATTTTGAAGTAAATTAAAAGACATTTTAAGTGATTGGAAACAGAAAATATCTGCTTGTAAGACCAATACTCTCAAAAACATTTAAGAGACAGTTAACACATTGCCTTCTTATTTAACACTTTCCTCAGTGAATGTTATACATAAAAGTTATAAAGGAATTAAATTTTATCATGATACCAGTGCAATATTGTAATGAAATGTTTGAGATTGTATTCTGTCAGTTGTGCCAAAATATAAAGAAGTTAATAAATAATTAATATTAGTAGTATCCCATTTCGATTGATAAGATGATGAAATAAAACCTCGCAACTTTTTTTTCGGCAAACGTAGTGAAGGACGCCCTCAGGCCAGGTGGAGTGACGATCTGCGCGGGACGGCTGGTAGGAGCTGGATGCGAGTAGCCGAGGATAGAGATAAGTGGCGAGCATTTGGGGAGGCCTATGTCCAGCAGTGGACGAAAGTGGGCTGATGATGATGAACTTTTTTTCCTAACTGACTTACGATGATGGCTTGGAGTAGCGTCATCATCACCGGACTTGCGGGGGAGCGGATGGCTCTCTCTCTATGTCAAGATGGCTCTATGTCAAGTGGAATATCTTTTAACTTGTACCACAAGCAAAGAAGACGTCCTGCCTACGTAGCAGACGCACAGACCGACGGACAAACAAAAGGAATGTAATGTTCATCGGCACTGGACACTTAATGCCCCACGCGATGCAGCCAGATTGTGTTACAGTCATTGTAGCGATTAAGACATTATAAACGGTTCCTAGTCAATGATATAATAAACTATAGATATGTTATCTGAATAGTAGGTAATTTGCGTTTTCAATTTCAGACTGACAAAATCCGACTGGCTCGGTGGAACAGTGGTTAGTGACTCAGGTTCATAACCTACGGTTCCAAGAGTCGTGAGTTCGATTGTTTGTGACGAACATAGGTGTTTGTTCCGTGTCTGGGTGTATTATTAAATATATTTAAGTTTATTTGTGTATCCACTGTTGGATTTCCGTAACATAAGTGCTTAAGCTACTTACCACGGGATCAGGTCAATGTATGTGATGTTGTGTAATATTTTTTTTTATTTGTGCCGTTTTTTTACCGTCATGTAGAACAAAAGATTTGAAAAGGCACGCAATTCAAGAGATATTATTGCCAGATACATGATAGAGGAATGTAGGCAGATATTTTGCACATTCAAGAATGATTTTTATAGAGATAAATTATTCGTAACACAGTTATGTTTCAAACATAATTTTGAATGATTTCATAATTTGAATTTTAGTAGGTAATCTTATAAGATTTGACTATAATCAAGAAAAACAAAGAAATCACTAATGTATTGTTACAGGAAGTAAATGAAAACGAGACACAATTGTATGTACAATGTAAGATTAAATAAATTCTGTTTTGTATTCTTGGAATATTGAAACGGAAATACGACACTAAGGCTAAAACATTACTTGACCAACGACGTACAAACAAAAACTATTATCCGATCGTTCGTACGGCCCACGTAAATGCGTGTTATGTGTTATCTCAATACATTTTGTTACAGATCTTACCCTGTACCGTTTCCGAACAACTTCATACTTCATTTAGTTTCGACCAGCCATATTACTCCACAACCTAAATTTACCATTTTCAACTCTATCCTCATTGTTTTAAGGGTTTTCTCCAATGTACGGTTAAAGTTTCGGATGTATGTTACTATTGTTTGTTGTAATATCGTCATTCGTCATAGTTGACGGGTTGTAATGGATAATGGGATCGTATGTACACGTATTGGGATGGTTAGTGCATGTTCAACGATGCCAGTTCTCTGATAGTTGTGTTGTTATTTTGAAACTCTAGATATTGCGCACTATATACGTATACCCTTAAACTGTCACGAACACATTAGAAAATTGAAGAGTAGTTGACCAGTGATCATGGCGCTTGCAAAAGTACCGAAATATCTATCGCGAGCTTATTAAAATAAAATAACATGGTAAATATTCCGGATAAGTTTAGTTTTCTAATCGCGCTTATAACGTCAAAGATACTCAATTTAATAATCATCTTGACAAATAAAAAAAAGTAGGTAATCACAAATCCGCTCCTTACATTCACTACATAAGTACGTCTAATTCCAAAAACAAACTATTGTGGATCCATTTTTATAACAGACAACCACGAAAACCAATCTTAGACAAAAATATTTGCATAAATAAATAACTTCATAATGTATGAAACGAATAATTACTCACAGCCAAAGCAGTAAAAATAATCCTAAATGTAATGTTCACAAAATGTCTAGCTAGCATTACCCCATTTAAAAAGTTAACGGTATGCTTTTAAGCTTAGATTGAAAATTCTGGGGAACTTTTAGCGATAAAGCTTAAACAATAGTTGTTAACACAAATTGCAAATCTCTAATTCGTCGAAATAAGCGACAAAATATCGACTAACGACGTAACACTAATCTTTTTTGACGGATTTGACGCCATATTTAAAACATTGTGATTAGTTCTGCTTTTAAGGTAAGAGTTTTCTGATTTTCTACCTAGACTTTCGTAATATTTTAATAGAATATCCTCAGGCATCATCAATTTTATTAGCTAATCATTAAACCACATCATCATCATCATCATCATCAGCATTTAAGTCTGTCCACTGTTAAACGTACGATAAAATTATTGGACGCACGTCCCATCCTGCATTTCAACCCGTATTTTAATCTTAATAAAGATAATATACTCATATAATAACCTTAATATTGCAAGCTTACAAGAAAATTTTGCTAACAAGCAACATATTGCGTGTTGGTTATGCTTAGATGATGAGAAACGACGCAATAAGTCTCAAAATGCAACCAATATTATGCAGTGTTATTACACTGCTATTTCTCACACATCTCGCACATTGTCCCGATTTAAAATTAAGTAACTTATTTTACCATACTTAAAATTAAGTAACTTATCTTGGCCAGCGTGGTTGACTAAGAGCCTGATAGTTGATAAGGCCTTAGCCTTATCGCCCTAATTTAGGCCCGTGCCCCAGCAATAGGGACGTATATGATCTGGTGATGAACTTATCTTACAGATATCAATATTAACAGCAGAGTATACAAATAATACTAAAATAGGGGAATTACACCAGACACGGGTTAAACATCCATCGTCCACAAAAATATTTGTCACGGATGGGGATCAAATTTACGACTGGCTCAAGAGACTATGAAAAGCGCCATCGGACAAACGTTTTGTCACTAATTTAAAAATATATATTGATTGTTTTAGATAAATAAGTGTCCGTTTTAGGGTTCGGCACACAAAGGGTAAAACGGGATCCTATTAGTGAGAATTCGCAGTCCGTCCGTCCGTCTGTCACCAAGTCGTATCTCAAGAACGGTGATAGCTATAATAGACGTTTGAAATGTTCGCAGAAGCAGGTTCCCATAGAGAAAGCGTAATTTTTTACAATATTGGTACGGCACCTTTCGTGTGCGAGTCCTACTCACACTAGGCCGGTATTTTTAACGAAACAAGCTTTAAAAATTGCTCACCAGTAAAATAATATCGCATCAGCCCAATCGCTTTCAATGAACGTCTCAATCTCCAAAAATCTGGCAACCTAGCCCATCCATCACCATTACACGGTTTCGAACGATCGATTTCTCGAGACACGACGGTGTGTCATTCATTTGCATTGAATGGTCCAGACAGATAATGCTTAGCATGTATGAGACGTATGTTGGTGTTTTGATGCGCTGTGCCGCTTTTGCGAAAGATGATTCGATTATAGTGTTTTTTTTTTGTTACTCATTTTGTTATTGCACATGATATAGGTAAGTACAGGCGTACATACTTCTATAGATACCTAAACACATTTCTCAACTCAACCTTTTTAACCGTCTGTTCAAGACGGAGGTTAATGTTTTTACTTCAAAAGCTGCACACATGCGTTATATTGGTTTCACAGTCCTATCTCACGAGCCTATAAAAATTCATAGAAAATAGTAAAGAATAATAATAAGTGACATAGGCAAGAGATGTCTATTTAGCGTATACTTTTGTCTAAATATAGCTTGTGGCTCGATACATAAGCAAATAATGATGATACAGCCTACTATCAGCATAGCAACACAACATACAACATACAATCACAAAATGTAGTCATGCACAAAACCAAAACGCCCGAAATCCAATTGTTAGTTCGAAGAACACATTCTCTAAAACTATTAATACACACCAATTTATCGCATAACTGTTGTCTAATTAATGTTCATAATTGCAAGTTACATGAAACTTAAACCCGCTTTGGGGCGATATTAAATTAAAAGTTTAAGGGCGATTTCTTGGTTTACCCCACGAAACCCATATTAATTGGTTCAGATGAGATATTGTAGGAGTAAATTCGTAATCTCGGTAATGTCGAGTTAGGAGATGTAGCGATTACGTACTTGATTGAAATAGGTGATGTTATATGAAAATCAAACATTAATAGTACTACATTAAAACACATTTTATGTATGTATTAATACACTCTCATTTCTAACAATGTGTTATTTACATACTGATACCTGATGGTATTAGGCTCTCAGATGATATTTTTTAAACTCTTTCAAATCTTAATCAATCATCATGATCTAGCGTCCACCACCTAAATCTCAACACCCATTCTAGGTAATAATTCCAAGGCCAAAATACACATAATAAAGTACCTAGGCGGATCTACACGGGTAACTCATAAACAGAGGATAAACAGTATTTTTTTAATGATGTCTAACTGATTTGATATTTCTTGCATGTCAAATAGACTCGTAGGCACTCAAATAAAAAATTACACATTTCAGCATTTGAATTGCGCCAACAAATATCGCGCCAATGTGCGCAAATCAACTTGAACCCCTTCTCTTACATTGTAATAAGGTTCATTATTCCTTATCAATCTCACCTACATACGAGCAGTGACAATGGGCCTGTGTGTGAGTTCGGAGTTTCCATCTCGATGACCGCGGAGATTAATTTCGAAGTTACTTTAAAACTACGGTTCGAGTTCTCCGTTCTGATTGGACGAAGTCGCTTCGATAATGCTTAATTGTATTTTGAACAAGCACCGTGTTAGAATCGGTGTTCATAACTCGAGTACTTGATGGAAGTAACCTATTTTTGGTTACTGGCTCTTGTGCCGTAAGTCTTAGGTTTTATCTACACTCAGGACACATATTTGTGTGATGCACATCGGTGTTAGTATCATATCTAGTTGTGCTAATATTCCTATTTAAGTATACATACATTCTATATTCTACTTATTTTTCTGTACATAACACGTCATATTAGGTTAGTGTAAATAAATAAATATTGATCTCATTCAGTAATACAAGTGCTTAAGCTACTTACCACGGGATCAGCTGTACGTGTATGTGATGTTCTTTTTAATACAGACATACATGGTTTTGTGCATGGAATCACGCCTTTTTCCCAGAAGGGGTAGGCAGAGATCACTTCCTGCCATGTGCTACGGTCCTGGCAGACCACTTTCGCTTCTTCCACATCCATCAACCTCTTCATGCATGCTCGTAGATTACGGGTACTTCTGATTTGACCTTTCTTCTTTGTAATCTACAGAATATTTATTGTTTTTGCTAGTCATTTAACCAAAATTTATTATTCTTGTTCGTACCTATGTCAATTAAATTAATTGTGGGACAGATCGCATAAACACTTCACATAGCGTCATAGCAATTTCCTATGAATGAATTGCAAACGCAATTTGGATAGTTTCTCGACCCGCACCATAATTGTCTAACGCTCGGTGTTGCCAACTTTGGAAATGTTCTATTTAAATTGAACTACTTCAGATCCTGGTTTAAGCTTATGAATGGGTTTGTGAGTTTTGTGGCTTTCCTAAAATTGGTTGCAACTTTATGGAAGTTCCAAAATACGTAAATATTATGAAAATTACGTAATTTTTGTATTTGACAATGACTTCTACGAGTCATATCGTAACCACGGTACATACCTAGATAAAATGTTTACAATTTTGAGTCGTAAAAACTAAGTTCAAAGTTTATTAAACAGACGTTTTTTTCCTTAAGTAATGTTAGTATGACACATCCACAATCAACATTCACACATTTACCTATGTAGTTATTGCACTGATATAATTAATGATAACTTATACATTAGTAAATAAGACATTTCACTTTAGACCTATAGAAAATCGCTGGGTTTTGTTGGATACAGGTGGACGTAGACCAGTCGTGTTGGAAAGTTTTGGAAGAGGCCTATGCTCAGCAGTGGGCAGCAATAGGCTGAGATGATGATGATGATGATCACTGTAGAGGCGGCAAGACGTACCGAAATGAGCTTGACCTAATAAAATTTTAATACATAACCTTCAAATTTTATAAAACTGGCAACACTGTTACTAACATACATTAACACCATTAACAAACGGCAATTGTTCGCCATGAAATGATCTGCAAATGTTTGCGTGTATAAATATTAGTATACCTAGTATATGTATAAACATTCAGTGTTAAGCCGTAATTCTGTCAGATAGCTGTCAAATTGGAAAAAACGGAATAATTGTATTTTACAATGTTTTTTAATTTTGACGGCAATCTAAGATTGCTGACAGGCGGGCCGTTAATACATAAATATAAAGATAAACGGCAGCTCAAACAGTAGTAAACACTTCTACGCATAATCATCTTTTTGAGTCACAGTTTCTCGGAATCCAAGATGGTTCGCGTTATCTTAATTACCAAATGCATCGCTTTGAATGCGCATGAGTGGGATAGTTTGAACAAAAGAATTGCTGTTAACATTTTTGCCTTACAAACATATGGATAAAGAGAAAAGGGGAGCAATGAAATAGAAACCAGTCTATATTTTTAAACATTGAAATATTATAAAAGTGCTGAAGAGAATAATAAAAAACTTAAAAAAAACTTTTAAGATAAGCTGTTTTTTTATGTGCACTGAAAACTAGAAAATTAATAATTAGTTACTTACCTATCAACCTACGTAGGTGCTCCCAGCTCATTACTATGACTGTTGGTAGTTATCATCATAACATGAACCATGTCAGCGGTCGAAAGGCAGTTCATGAAAGAACACTAACGCCAGGGTTTGCTTGGTAGGTAAACTAAGCAGCTCACACCATAACAAGTAGTTATATTAAACTTCTACTTCAGAAACACTTTAGTACTAGACAGAATAGCTTTTAGGCATATTCGACTAAAATAAAAACGTGTTGCTGTTGCATTAAAAAAAAATAAGTAAAAGTTTCCTATAAAAATTGTTCCGATCGAAAAAAATAAAAATCTCAACACCAAACTCAAAGAATCGCCGTTAAAATATCACCACTGGGACCAAGTATCCAGAAACGTTACAAAAACGCATTTCAAGTACAAGTTCAGTTTATTTATAGCATGTTCACTGTATATGAAATGTATCGCATTAAGATTCCCTGCGCGTACGCATAAAATGTTACAACGAACGAATTCGGTATGGACACCCGTCGAGATAGTTTTATCGATAAATCGATTATCGCCTCATAAGAACAATACTGGCATTCGATTGAAGTTCTTTGACTAATACACGGATGTAGAGAATGTTAAATCTGCCAGGTTGTACGTGAGAGGAGTTTAAATTTTGGTGAAGTGGTCAATTCGATTTGAGTACTCGATTTATGATTTATTTTAACCCGCTTAGTTGATACCTTCTAAGCTTTAAGTATAAAAAACCGTCGAACCGTCGTCGCTAACGAAGCGTTGCGAAGGCTTATGGGTGAGAGCCATCCGCTCCCGCGCAAGTCCGGAGATGATGACGAGGCTCCAGCACATCATGGTATGTCAGTTAGGAAAAAAAACCTGGCAAAAATAGCACTCCGGGAGTGCAAGTAGAAGTGAAAACTTGAATATTAATGTTGTGTTTAATTATAAGTACAAAATATTTCCATAATTTAAATAATTCACATATACGAATACACAAAAGTATGGTTACTACACAACAGTCAAGCCATCAGTGGTCACCACCCTTGGCTACGCGTGACATGCTATACATAATTACACACCGACATTCGCGCAAGAGCCCTGTGCCGCCTAAACGATCTTACGCTTTTTTCATCACCATCACGTGACCGTGACGCGAGTTTGAACGTTTTTACCCATACAAAAAGTGTTCAGCGCCGCTAAAGAAGTTTTCACTCTCTCTCTTATCTCTATCTCTTCTCGATTCAACGTTGCCTAAAGCATAGCGCTTCCAGTCTTACGATATTCCTGACCACCGATCGTTGGAACTCAACGCGATTAGTATGCGAGGTAGAATTCGTCCAACGCACGGCAGCGGCCAGTTGTTGAACTTAAACTCTATAGCGTTGACGATTTATACATTTGCTTATTTATGAGGCATTTCCTTGAGCGTATTAAATGATCCCCCTGGCTCCGGTTCGTACAGTGCTGATCCCGGAACGCGACCTGACCAAGAGAGGCCAGAGTCACTTGGCGGGTTTTACACAACTGTATGGTGGTAACAGCAACCGGTCGACAAAATGTCTCCCACCTGTCTCTGTATAATATATTTCAACCCCGTAAGGGATTTTACATACTGAAGTTATTTCCCAATAACTCCCGTTCCCATGGGAATTTTGTAATATCGCGTTGGAAGTAAGCTTAACGTTCATTAGGGTACCTGCATGCCAAATCTCAATCGTCTATCTATATCGCGGTTTAGATTTTTTCATACAAAAGTTTTTTTCCTATTACTCCCGTTCCCGTGGGAATTTTACAATATCCTGTTGCAACTAAGCTTTTTAATTTATTAAGGTACCTGCATGTCAAATTTCAAGCGTCTAACTTATGCGGTTAGTATTTTTCATACAAAAGGATTTTCCCGTTATTTCCCGTTCCCGTGGGAATTTCGGGAAATCCTGTCCTAACGGATGCCTACGTCATAACATCTACCTGCATGCTAAATTTCATCTCGATCCGTCCAGTGGCTGTGACGACTTCGCCCGCGTAGAGATGTTTAACGGCTAAAACATTACTTCTTTATAGCGCAGTCGGTTAAAAAGTAGCCTATAACCGTTTCTAGGCTCTGGACTATATCTGTACCAAATTTCGTTTAAATCGGTTCAGTACTTTATGCGTGAAAGCGTAACAGACAGACAGACAGACAGACAGACAGACAGAGTTACTTTCGCATTTATAATATCGTTGTTGCCGCAGCAGTGGTCTCCTTTTTCACGGCTTTCAGGGTGAGTGCGACAGGCTCAATATGGTCTATTGTGCCTGTCGACCTCATATTTGGATCTCACTACCGCTTACCATCAGGTGGAGTGAGCGTATCTTGTTTATGAGTTGACATGCCGATCCTATCCGTGTATGATTATTTTATTATTGCAATTCTTTTGACGGATGTATTATCTACAATTGTCGGCATATATTTCATATGCATCCTATTAAAGAATCAGTGTGGAGAAAGTAATTTTGGAACTCCTCAAAGATTAAAATATTTAAAGAAAGAAGAAAGAAAAATATTTATTGACTACGATATGGACTCATCTGTTTCTTTACTTATACAATACTACCGATAGCTATATTATCACAAACATTAGGACTGACGTAAATCATTAGTACATTGTATTATCGTTATGTTTACGAGAGCAAAAAGAGCCCATGCATTTAACAAACAAATCCGTCAAGAAGATTATCGATTTAAAAATTAAATAAAATAATATTCAGAGCATAGTATTATCTTTTATCTCTGCGTACACGACGACACATTTGAAATAAAATTAAGTTTACATATTAAACTCGCGTGTATTGCTATTCTTAACATAAAATCTCTAGAGTCTCTAAAAATATTTTTAGAATAGCAATACACGCGAGTTTTATCCGTAAACTTAGTTTTATTTCAAATTTTCGGAGCATTATTTGGTCCTTTGATTTTATATGATCCGTTTGTTTACTATCATCATACGCAAATTTAACGGACTGATTACATACGCGCCATATAAAGGGTAAGACAAAGGTTACTTACTAAAAATAGGTATTCATGAGTAAGTAATGAGTTCAATAAATAGAAGTTGAAGCCGCAAGGCCACAGTAATATTTATGGCTCCTATGAATATTACCGGCAATGTTTACTTGTCGAAAGTTGATATTTCTAATTCATGATTCAATGTTTAGTAGCGCCTCAGGCTTGGTACAGTCAGGGCTGGTACGCATAAGAATAGATCCAATCAAAAACATAAATGTGAAATGAGAGCCAAGTTCAATATTGCCTTGGTTGTTGACTTCAGCGACAAAAGAAGTGAGATCTAAATGGGTGCCAAGTTCAATGGTCAACCCAGAAATTTATTTATAAGTAACACTATAACATACCTATCATATCTTCTTATAACATAAGATAATGTATGGTGGTAGCCTATGAAGGTCTGTCTTGGCTAGTTTCTATAAACCTACCAACGTATTATTATGTTCGCTTGCTAGTTTCTACCAACAATCCAAATTTTCGGAATTATAAAATAAAAACCGACAAATACTTGTAGGCTTAGAACTTGCGACGGCTATAATTCATATATGAAAACTAGCCAAGACAGACCTTCATAGGCTACCACCATACATTATCTTATGTTATAAGAAGATATGATAGGTATGTTATAGTGTTACTTATAAATAAATTTCTGGGTTGACCATTGAACTTGGCACCCATTTAGATCTCACTTCTTTTGTCGCTGAAGTCAACAACCAAGGCAATATTGAACTTGGCTCTCATTTCACATTTATGTTTTTGATTGGATATCATTACTTTTTGTAGAAAAGTATATATCATCGTAACGCCGTGGGTCCTTTGAAAAGGACAAATTCAAAACTAAAACTAGACTTTATGTAGGTACCTACCCTAAGTAATAAATATGAAAACCGACTATAAGTACCTACTCTTAATTGTAAATAAGTAAGTATACCTAAATATATACTTAGTGCTCTGCCTTCCCCGGTATATAGGCGTTATTAGGCACTAATTAGGTATTTATGTTAAGCGTTCATAATAGAACCTAACCTAATTATTAAAAAATTGCCAAATTTTTATTTTTTTCCTTTGTATTCATGTAAATACCTATCTGCATACCAAATTTTAACTCTCTAGGTCATTTGGAACTGGGTTATGATTTTGATCTGTCAGTCACTCAATGATAAAAATCAGGATTTTTGGACATTAATATCTAAATAACTGTTTGAGATAAGCTTATGAAGTTTAGAACACATATTTATCTTGCAAGTCACAATAGATGGGCCAAATTTGATACGTTTATGTGAAATAGTTTTTGATTTATGAGGGGTTCAAAAGTGGTTCCAAATGGTTCGTGTAATATTACACACGGTGCGGCTCGCCAGTTCTGTTTCTTGAACCTTGGCTTGACACGCTACCGCGTGTCTAGATATGAAATAGTATGCATACCATTCAACCGATTCTATAGAAGGGTATCATCATCATCAGCCCATATACATCCCCACTGCTGGGGCACGGGCCTACCCTAAACTAGGGCGATAAGGCCTTAGTCAACCACGCTGGCCAAGTGCGGGTTGGTTGACTACACAACCTTAGAATTTCTTCGTATGTGTGCAGGTTTCCTCACGATGTTTTTCCTTCACCGTTAAAGCGTCAAACATATAAATTTTAAATATGAAAAACACATTGGTATCTGACGGGGTTTGAACCGGCGACCTCTCGCATGCAAAGCCACGACCTTAACCACTCGGCCATCGACGATTTTTTAAGAAGGATAATCTTAATTTAATTATGTTTTTTATTAACCTGTATTATCCCACACTGCTGGGCAAAGGTATCCTCCAAACCTGTCCACCACATTATACAAGGCCAGCACATTATGTTAGCTATAATATTGACTTTGAACCTGTATATTTTATAATACGTGACTGGTGTTTATTTTGTTCCTATGTTCCCTAATTGATAAAGCATATTGTGAATCTTATTTTCATATGTCGGACAAAATTGCTGATTGCAATTGTAGGAATATCCAGAAACACATTTTTTTAACTTATCTGAATGTAACTGAACTATCTATTGAGTGATGGAATACTCTTTATGGACTACAACCCAAAACATATTTTTATTATATTCCACTTTTTATATAAATACAATGTTTGTTAAAAAGTAGTCTAATTTGTTGAGACAACCCTACGGATAAGTTATTTAGTGTGAGCACAAAGCTCTACACAATAACCATGACAAGAGAATGGGAGAATTGATTTTAATGGGCTAACAGTTCTGCTATAATTAATAACGTCTATTTTGTGCCTATCTGGTAAGTGTTTATACATAATATTTATAACTGGTTTCCGCCCACGACTCCATCTGCGTGGAATCCTTTATCGCATAAAACAGTATACATACATTAGAAAACTGAAACTGTCCGGGATATTTAACATGTTGTTTTGTTTTAATGACCTCCCGACCAGCTCACCCGTTTTAGCAGTTCACCCGTGATCATGGCGCTTGCAACAGTGCCGAAATATCGGGAGCTCATTAAAACAAAACAACATGGTAAATATCCAGGACAGTTTCAGTTTTCTAATGTGTGTAACCATGACAGTTTAAAAGTATACATACATGCATAGAATCACGCCTTTTTCCCAGAGGGATAGGCAGAGATCACTTCCTGCCATGTGCTACGGTCCTGGCAGACCACTTTCGCTTCTTCCACATCCATCAACCTCTTCATGCGCGCTCGTCGATTACAGGTACTTTTGATTTGACCTTTCTTCAAGATGTGACCTATTTTGTCATGGAAGGTCTTACTGGGTCTTCCCCTGAACAACAGTACCCACTCCCATGTAGTCGTCGATGAAAAAGTCTTTGAACTTTCTCATGCTCTAGACTAACTAGTATACATCATTTTATTCAAATAGGTGCAGCTTTGTTGTGAGGTTAACCTAATTTACCCACTTTTTAGCCAACTGCACCAGGTGAACGGTTATGTTTTTTTTTATTTTAAAATAAGTGGTTCAGATACAACGTATTAAATAAATAAATAAATATTACATAACATCACATACATTGAATTAATCGCGTTGTAAGTAGTACTTGTGTTACAGATATCAGATTCCCATCCGGGTAGGGGTGATAGGGCAGTGGATACACAAATTTAATATACTAAAATATATTTAATAACACACCCATTACCATCCACCCATTAGGTTATGTTTTGTGATACTAGAGTACGTAGCATTAACGTAAGCTTGCATCTTACTAACTTATCACACACAAGTTGTTGATTTAGCCAGTGATGAATAATTATTCCATTGCCTTGCATGGTAAAGTTATCTTAAGTTCTTTGTAATTAAGTGACAAAGACCAAATATTTATTAGTTCGTAACAAAATTTACATCCCATGTGGTATTTACTTACAAACTTAGATTTATTTCCAAAAGTTAATGACCAACACGTTTTATGTTAAGTTTCAAATGCATTCTTGCATTCCAATAGTTAAAGATATATCTGATAGAGTAAAAGGGAATTTGATCTTTATGCTGTAGTTTTGAAGATGCATTTTTCGATGAGCACTTGTTATCATTGAACCGGATCGGAATTCTTATCAAGATATTTGTTTTTAAATAATTTCCGATCATTAGTGAGCAAAGTTAACGCATTTATTTGTTCTTACGTGTCATAGTTGCATTTCGGAAACATTGTATTGAGTAATGTTTCGAAATATTCTTTTAATAGCTTACACTTCAATCTTTATCTAAGACTTGTCATTATAGTGTAAAATATTAGCATTATTAAGTTACAACCTATTAAAAGTTGGTAATTATCTAATAAAACGATTACCCTTTTAACTTCCCATTTCTCTTTCTAATTCTGCTTAAGACGGAACGAGTAATATAAAGCTGTGTGTGAAGGGACTAAGTCAATAAGACAGATAATTTTTGTATTTACTGTAGAGTCATTAGATAAGGGGTTTGTATCAGGTTGGTATAGAGATTAGAGAGAAAAAAAATACAATGTCCTTATTGTGTTGTATGTAGATTTTAAAATAGCATGTATCAGCTTGTTAAAGTGATAAGAAAAAAAAATGCAATTTCAATTTCAGGCATGTGTCATCGTCATCATCATCATCAGCCCATCCCTGTCCACTGCTAGACATAGGCCTCTCCAAATGCACGTCACTTGTCTTTCTTCGATTACTCGCATCCAGCTCCTACTAGCTGTCCTGCGCACACCACCTGGCCTGGCGTCCTACACTAAGTTTGCCGAGACGCGGCATGTGTACTTTTTAAAAAATCATAATCTGTCACTCCATCAACAAACCAATTAAAGGCAAAAAGCTTAGCTAACCCGCAAAAGCCGCTCATCTAAATCGGCACTTTAAAATTTACGTCCGAAACGATACCCTTTAATGTCGTACACGCATTCCCCACGCATCCGTCACTATGGCAATGACAAGGCGCTATTAACACAGCAACCCTTACACTAATCCACGAAGCTTATCTAAAAACAATAAATTTCGCTCACAACTTTCAACCCCAAAATATCGCGCCCCCTCCTATCGACCCCACCACCGCAAGCCGTCGTTAAGATACAGAAAACAAAGACAAACTTTATAGTCTGTCATTGTAGAGTATTTTCCGTAATTGTTTTTCCATGTACGCGCGTCCGGGGCCTGTGTAATCTGCCTTAATCGAATCTTCATAAGTCGGGTCTGTCTGACCGATAGCAGAGGCAGACAATGCCAGTTCCAAGATATATTGGCGTAATTATAGTGTTTGCAGCGCCTCCGTAATTTAATGCTGATTGGATACAATTTTGTTGTTCATTAGTTTCGTCTAAGTGAATTTCGTTGGTTCTACGCGAGTTTAAGCGTATAATAGGAGTGTAGGACGCCATGACAAATTCCGTTAGCGATAGCGAAATACGTGAGACCGAAATTAAATTCTTGATCTGAATTAAGTGATTGAAAATTATAGGACCAGATGAAAATCAATATTTGGACAGTGAATTATAAAAAAAGTCATACATGAGTTTCGTTAAAACGTTTGTTGTAGAATGTTTGAAATAACTCTGTTACGCATTTCCTCAGATGTTTTATACAAATTTGATACGAATAAATATATTTCATACGAGCACAATAAGATATTATCAATTGAATCAAGAATGTAAGTAGGTATGTACATTGTTGCAACACTTGAAGCCAGACTGACAAATCTTCACGACCATTGTCTTGCGTTACAACTAAAATTAAACCCAAAAACCGCAACAATCAGGGCGATAATATCCCGATAGAGTCCACTTTCAGCAGATTTCTTGGCGTGTACTTAAAATTTTATGTGCTCAGCTGAGGGCAACGCACCAGCACATTACTCACGAGGCAATAGCCTGTCATTTTTACCAGTTGACGGCGCTGCGAACTTCGCCGTGGTCGTATCGCCTGATTTATTTCAGCGTCGCCGGGGCTAATGCAATTATTGCAATTTATTATGAAATTAAATAAGGTCGACGAGACACTCCCCTTCCCGCGCGAAATTTATACCCCTTTGTAGGAACTATGTTGTCTGAGACCCCATCGGCGGTGGACGGTTGATTTTTGAATTTGGACCGTTAGACTCAAGGTTTTATTTCGCTAGCGTCGGCGGAAGGAAGACTGTTACGTCTTTTTAAGTAGGTAGTTTGCTTATTTTTCTTGCGGCTTACTCTGTAGGTTGCCGCGGAAGGTAATAAATTATTTGTGGTCCCAACACCTTGTCGGAGGGACGGTTGGCTGATAGCGTCATTTTTATAAAAGTGTAATGCGGTTTTCTTGTTGTGATTGCGTCTAGTATATCTGGAGACTGTTCTCGGCGATTTGTTTGCGCGGCTTTATTTCGGTTTTTGTTGGTGCTACGTCCTGCTTTGAGGAGACGGGAACGCGATGTTATTCCCTTTGGATAGTTGTTGGGACTTTCTAGTGTCTTTCCTTGTTGTATATTTTGGATGATTATGACGTATTTAACCTGAGTTTGGAGAACTAATGCCAACTGTGAATGTACCGTCGTAGTGGCACTCTTACAAAAATTAAAATTTGTTATTGATTACTATATTTACTATTTCTACGGTTACAAGTTAATTTTATACAAAGAAAGCAACCGTTTTTCTCATGTCAACTATTATTTACTAAATAAACTAAATTGTATTCTTTTGCAATTTTAAGCATTCTTTCCGAAGTAGGTACAATTATTTAATTTAATAAATTAAGTTAAGTCTAAAAGGGCCTTTTCGATAACAAAAATACATCGTCACTGACCCTGCAAATCAGATGTAAAAAGGATACTTGAAGCAAAAAAATGTGGCAAATCCGAAATTCGCTTGAGTTTGTATTACAGCAGATTATCTTTCTATTTCAGCGAGTCCAGTTTGAACTTTATTAGACAAAGCTTTTAATAAAATTGAAAACATTTGAAATATTCCTTGCCAGCCTTTTCAGCGGTCCATTACAGACCTTTTTGTGTGCGTCTAGCGATGTAAATTATAACAGACTAGACGTTCGGAAAATGCAACCGCAAACATAATGAGTGCTATAATACAGCTCTTTAACTATTTGATCCCAAAAAGGTTGTATCGAGAAGGTCATTTAGTGAACCGACCTTGAATTGAAATGATCAAGGACACATTTTGAATCCTATACTGCAAAAGATTGCAGTTACTCTTGCATTAAACAAACAATATTAACAAGTTATGGTACAGAGTGGTTTCATGTTAATACAGGGTATTTTCTAGAATATGAAGCTTTAGATGGAGAGAGGAGATAGCGATTTACTAGTATTTGCAATAAATCAGATAGTTTTCATTAACTCTTATAACTTTATTTAAACCCCAAGAGAAACATTCATTAACCAAATTGAACGAACTAAAAGACCAAGATATAACTAATTAAACATGAACATAATATCAATAACAATAATAATTAATAAGGCGTCCGACCGATTTCGGCCATGGCGGCCGATCTCAATTCAAATCAGCCAAGTGCGCAAGACGTTTGTGCGCGAGTAAGCGCGCAAACACAAGTGCACTCTCTGTTCCCTCATAGTTCGGTGAGACGGCAATCCGACTTGACCGATGAGAGTTTGGGCGCAGGACCACCGGCTTAACGTGCTTTCCAAATCACGGGCGTGCAACCGCTAACTTTTTAACTTCGGGCTGAGTAAATTCTATAGAGAAAAACTCATCACCATCATCAGCTCACTTCTGTCCACTGCCACCTTCGTAACTCTCGGGTAAGTAATTTCTGTCCAGGAAAACTCATTCATATCTTTTTCCGACCCCACACTCGAACCGGGGACCTCTCGTAGCGCTTGTTACCAATAGATCAACGAGGCAGTTAAAAAACACGTCAAGAACAAAATCTACACCTTATTTTGGTTTTGATTGAATAGTCTAAACTAACTGATCGAAAGGTCAAAATGCTTTAATCTAGCAAGTGGCCATTTGTATGCCGATAGAATTTAATACAGTGGTACAAATTCTGCCCTCAGTTCGGACCAATCCCAGACTTTGTAAAGAATGATCCATTTGAAACCTGACCTTCAAACGTAGCCATGTCAATGCGACTTAAACTAATAACAATTTCGACTCGCAAGCTGGGACCGTAAATTAATATAAGCCCTGAATATTTAGGCTTAGTAGTTATCGTGTTAATATCATTTTCCAGATAAATGATTCGTTTTGTGTTTCTTCGCGCGTTAAATTGTTAGAATATAATATAGGTAAGGCATTGCTATAATTTCAATACTACTGTTAGTTCATTTTGGACATTTGCGAAGACTCAGAAAAGGGTTAGTTTAAGTGTTTTTGTTTTCTATTTTCCTGGAAAAACTATTTATTATTTAATATAGTTTTAAGCAACAGCATCTTTGAATTTGGAGTAAATTGATTAGGGCAACTGGGGTTTTTAAACGGGATGGACACCAAAATCCACAAGCATTGAAAAAGTCAAGACACACTTTTATTGGTATTGTAATTTACAAAAAAATAATTCATAGAATTAAAGAGAAACACATAACATATACTTGCGTACCTACAGTAAACTCGAAACTAGTATTAAAGAGTCTTGCATTAAAAAACACCGACGAATTGAGAACCTCCTCCTTTTTCAAAGTTGGTTAAAAAGAACATTCTAACGTTAGAATCACCGCCATCTTGGATCTTCCACAAACAACACACCATCAAACTCTAACCATTTCCCCGTCACCAATGCGGAGTGATCATATGACAGGTGAACAGTACATGTTATACCGGCCATGATTACGTCAGACGGTAGTATGACAGAAGCGGCCAACATATCGGCCGGAGGACGTTTCAATCCGCGCCGTAATTAACTCAGTTAAGCCGATAGTGCGTCGAACCACACACTAATGTTGTGCTGTTACACTGATCTAGGGAAGGGAGGATAAGGCTCAATGGTGGGACAGGTGTTTATTAAAATTCACATTCCAGGTTTATGTTGATTATTTCAGATACATAATCAACATAAACTGGCTCGTTGACGTATTTAGTGAATAGTGCCATTTTCTTACAAATTTTTGTAACATTCAGGTATTTGTTCCGTGCCTGTACGCCATTTGTGTATTATAAGAAGATCCTTTCTTACTCGTGGATAGTTCCTGCCCATTGCCAAGTAATCAACCATTATACATCGAATCTAGACCTTAGCGCTTAAGCGAAAGCCTATGATAATGATAATGAGTTGCTCGCGACCATTTTCAGTATGACCCAGTCGAAACTTCAGTCAGTTAATAGAATAGAATAGAATAGAATATAATTTATTGGTCACATATTACAAGAAAAAATAAATTTAACATAAAATAATACAAATTAACAGAACATAATATATAAAACAAATATTTAGCATCAGTGACCAACAAGGTACGTGCCTCAGCATAGACTGCAGAAGCTCAACAAGAGCTCCTGCAGCACTGGTATTCTGGCCGTACCTTTTTGGTTGAGTGACGACAGATATAATAGAACAAAACGAAAAAGAAAAAACAAAAATAAAAATATGGAAACAAGAACATTAAACTAAATAATTATATAAATCTCATAAAAAGAATAAATTACTTAACGATCTAAGGAGACGGCAAACGACACATACAATAAAAATACATAAATATTAAGTTACTTCACCTACTTATATGGCGTATACTTCCAATATTTGGTGAATATACATTTATAAATATAAATGTGTAACTGATAATCTGCCTACAATGTTTTCTCCTTCTTCTTTTCGTGCCCACAATGACACAAGTTCGGCCCAAGTATTCTGCCACACGAATGGCCCGAACTGAGTAAAAGGCCCATAATCACCACTGAAATAGCCATAACCTGAACTACCACATCCAAACAGCACTAACCATAGCTGATATTGTCGTTGCGTGGCACCCGTTGGCGTCCAGTAATTAGGAGTAAATTAAATGATGCCGCGTACCCTGCCAAAATGGCAACTGCCGTTTATACAGGGTTCTTTACAGCGGGCTTATGGGACCCGTTGCGTTATGCTGCGGTCTGTGTGTAAGCTGTTTATGTCGTGCGAATTGTGGCACTGGGAAATAATGAGGGATGGTCCAATTTGAACCTGAATTCCGGGCCCTGATTGGTTGATTGAGATGAGTGAACTATTTAATGTGTAATAGTTTGATAGTTTTATTAATTTTTTTATTGGTTGGTGGTGATGTGATGTTGATCATGGTGCCTTTTTTTAGTCGATCGTGTTTCTGAATAACACAAATAAAATACATTATACAGGGTGTCCCAAAAAGTAGTGTCAAGCGGAAGTCCTGAGATAGAACACCCTGTGGGGCATCCGAAACACCCCTATGTATGTTCCGCGATTTTTTATAGTTTTCGATTTATGATTATTTTTCTAAAATTTGGAGAACAACTGACCTAACCGACTAAAATTATTGTAAAGATAAAAGTATTTGACTGTATAATTTGTAATGATGCCATCACTGGGTGTAGTGCATCGTATCATATCGCATCGTATATCTATGTGCCTACTTTTGAGTGAACCATTTCAAATATAAGTAACTTAAATTAAGCAGATTCCCTAGATTTTTTAAATCCAGGAATAAAATTTGAGACTGGATTACTATTTTATTTTATTATTTTAGTTAGTAGGTAAGTTATTAGCTATTTACTGCACGCGGCTTGAATCTTATAAATGTCTGCTAATAAATTGCAACTTGCAAACTATTGAGGCCCTACACCGTCAAAAAATGTCAAAATAAACCAAAAAACACGTCGTACATATGACATTGACCACAATCAAGAACTCGCGTTAAAATAAAACCATTAGAGCAGCTATACACAGCAGTATGTTGCATCTCATTATCACAATTGCAACACTGCAGTGTAAATATTAAAACGCCGCTTTAATTCCATTATTGACAGTGCAAATGCGAATTTGTGCACGCAAATGCGGTCCTTATTATGTGCGTGTTAGGGTTCTGTATCGTTTTGGGGTATTTGGTGTTGGTTTTTAACTTATTTGGCCTCATCTCGAATGGTGGTTGCATTGTTGAGACTCGAGTAGGGCTGTACAGAATATGTTTGTCATGTTTCATTCGCGGTGAAACAATGAAATTTTCTGCAGTTAAAGTTAATAAGGCCTTACTATCTTCTACAATCTTATACACCGTGAAATTTTAGTGGTTGTTTTTCCGGAGTAAAATGATCCTATCTTAATAGCACAATAGATATGTGCAGTTCTTTTTCATTAAAATCAATAAATGCCGGTTTTACGAAAGGTTTAACCGAAACTCGAAAGCACGTTTGAACCGCTTTACTTAGGGCATAGAGCTTCTTTAGCTTTATTAAGCATCGATTTCATGCGGCAAGCAGTACCTGATTACGTCACATTTTACACAAGAACGATAGCTTCCCTCGTTTTCGAGTTAGAAAATTATTATTTAAACAATTTGAAGAATTCGCTCAAGTTTTATTTATATTATTAAGTAAGGCCCTAATTAATGATAATTAATTAGACAAAACCTGGCAGCCCTGCTATAACCGATGATGTATAAGCAATTCGGTTGACACACAAACAGTCAAAATGATGTTTGATGATTAGTTTTTGTCCGTCAAACAGCGTTCAATCAAGTTAAATAGATAGCCTGAATCATCCGATGACTCGTGTGGGTAAATTGCTTCGTTTATTTAATTAAGATATCTATTATTATTTGAACGGATAGATTATTGAAAAGCTTCCACAGTTACGGTTAAATCAATTCGAATAGTCATCGTTTGTGAACAGCAATTTTATTGTCACCATCAATAGATAGCTTTTGATGTTATAAACTATTTCCGGTGCTAAAGGACTTATTAAATTAAACGTATTTCTAGAAATACCTATTTAGAGATCAATATGTTAATGTAGGTAAATACCTACGTAAGTAAGGTAATACAGAACTTTCTCTAAAAAAGTACTTATAAAAAATACTAAATTTAAATAAATTACAGCCACCGATAAAAACAATAAAAGCTTTATCATCATCATCATCATCCGCCTTGTATTACCTTTATCCAACTTATTGCAGGAAATATGACTCCTTCGTAGGACGCCATCCCCGTCTGTCCT
The DNA here is from genome assembly GCA_039566165.1 of Maruca vitrata. Classification (NCBI taxonomy): domain Eukaryota; kingdom Metazoa; phylum Arthropoda; class Insecta; order Lepidoptera; family Crambidae; genus Maruca; species Maruca vitrata. The sequence goes on from CM076920.1 coordinate 1,479,316, forward strand.
ATGCCAGTCTTGTGCCAGTCCTGTGCCATAAACCTCTCTTACTAAAGGTGAACGCACTATGATTAAGATCATAAAATTGTCTTCCAACACAACAATGTTGCTCAACAATAATTACGTTGTTTATAACACCTTACCGCCGACTCATCTTACCGACGTCACTTGCCCATTAAAAATTAAACTTTACCAATGTCAGAGTTCAGGCGGCCGTGGCGAGCATTTTTTTAAATTGTAAACATCTGACGATCGCCAGACATAGTGACATGATAATTATAGGGTTACTTCGCACCCTACGAATGGACGGCGTGAAGTGGGTAGAGATGGGGAAACGCGGCCATTTTTCGTGCGTCGACTCAAAAACTCAATGAAAACAGTGTGCATTGGCTTCTTGAGTTAACTTAAGGTTATTTTTAAGGATTGAACTTTGGATTTGCGTCGTATTACAATAATTTCGCGTACTGGGTCATCTTTGCTAATCATGATGGGAAGTGGTGCCAGCCAACTCGAGTACTTGTAAATATTTATCTATTTCGTCTTTTTTTATTTCATGCCCTGGCTGTGCTCCAACTAATTAAAATATAAAAGTGTTAACTGCATAAATCGATGAAATAATATGAATTAACTCAATGAGTCGATGTAACGCAAAGAGTCGATGCAATTGAATGAGTTAGCTCAGTGTATCGACGCAATAAAATGAGTTAACTCAATGAGTCAACGCACGTAGCATTTGACTCACTCGAAGCGGGATCCACACAGGACGATATTCACACCTGTCAAGTGGTACACACGTTCGCTCGGCAGACGTGCCCCGCGGCTCATAGTGAAAGCTCTAGCTTACACACTAATATAAGCTTTATCCAAATGTACTAAAGCACAAAATAGCTTGTTGATTCAACACTAAATGTACAAATGAGCTATAATTTGCATGCAGTTGCGGGATGAAAAATCACTAGTGGATTTCTAATACGCAAGTAACTACGAGAGATTTCTCATTGCGAGTTTTATGCTTAAACAAAACTTGCATCAAGAAATAATCGATGAGATTTTTAATAAAATACTCATTATGAATGTATAAGGCGTCCGACCGATTTCAGCCATGGCGGCCGATCTCAATTGAGATCAGCCAAATGCGCAGGACATATTATAGTGCACAAGTGTGCGCGCAAACACGAGATGAGACGGCAATCCGACATGACCGATGAGAGATCGGGCGCAGGACCACCGGCTTAACGTGCTTTCCGAGGCACGGGCGTTCAACCGCCAACTTCCTAACTCCGGGCTGAGTAATTTCATCACAGAAAAACTCACACAATTTTTGCCCGACCTAGGATTCAAACCGGGGAACTCTCGGTCCTTACGCAACGCTTGCTACCAATAAACCAACGAGGCAGTCATGAATGTATAAGTAAGCCCATAAATAAAATTTCCCTAATTTTGACGAAAGACGTTGGCGTTACTCAGTTTAGTTCAAGTCAAGGTTTGTGTTTGCTCACCATTTACTAACTAATCACTTAATATTAGGTTTATGCTTTCGCATACCGATTCAGACACTTGTCCTCAGTTTCGTACCTTTGAATGTAATCAACGAGCGAATGCTCGTTGGATATGAATATATCTCATTCAAATAACGAATGACCTTTTGATTAATTGTTACAGTAGTTATAACTATCGTTACACGTAAACCGTACGATTTACGTACGCTAATGGGCGCAATTATATCACAATTTACACATCTACGCCCGCAGACAGTTACGCCCAATTTGATTTGATAGCCGTCCTACTGGCGTTTATTTAAATATCGAATTGCCCGTTTTGTGTCCTGGCTCGGTGGAACAGTCGTTAGTGACCCTGGCTGGCGTTTCCAAGAGTCGTGGGTTCGATTCCCACTCGGGACAAATATTTGTGTGATGAACATAGGTGTTTGTTATGCAAGCAGATATTTATTTATTTATAAACACAAGTGCTCATGCTATAAAACACGAAATCAGATCATATGTATGTTGCTGCTTGAAAAAAAAACTACTTTTTTAACACTCTATTCCTACGTTAGGTGTTAAAAGCAAAGCGAAGTAAATAAAGCACATACTATTTCACCCAACTCCGCTTTCACAACAAAACAGACGACGTAATACATCAAAAAACACAACAAACAAACCCACACCCGTGCACAGTGGTAAATTTATTATTCAATTCGGCCGAAATCAATTCTCGATGAACAGTGCACGATATAATTTTTATGACTCAATGGATTCCATTACACGCGTATATCTGTCAATGCTAACTTAATAAAGAGTGGCGAGCATCTGTTACGAACTTTTTGACTTGTTTATATGGAAAACCGTTGATGGATAACCACTGCACTGCTTTCGATAATGCTTTGGCTTTAACTATGATTCCAATTGTTGTATCTTATTGAGTTCCGAATATCAAAGACTGTTATGGAAATAGTAATAAAATTGTCGGAACTTACGATTAGTTGATCATTGTATTCGTTTTCTAACCAGATTTAAGGGAATTCTTGGAAATCTCGTCCTTTCAAAACTAGGTGTTAGTAGATACTAGTTTTAGGTTATTGAGCGGTTTTGATTGACATTACTAATTTACTGATTTATTGGTCTCATTTAGATCAAACATTTATCAGGTATGTTATTAAGTTTTAGAAAATTAAATTATTAAATATTTAATTTAATTTTTTCAAGGGCCTTTACTGATTCCATTGCCGACTTTAAACTCATGTTCAACTTCATCATCAGCTCACATACGCCCCCACTTCTGGGGCACGAGCCTAAACTAGGGCGAGTAGACCTCAAACCACTCATACTCATGATAATTAGATAAAAATTAAAAAAATAACAACTCCAATATGACAGGCCGTTTACGATTCCCGTTTGTAGTTTCTATTAGAAAAAAAAAACCACCATCGTGCCCGTCAGAGGTTATCAGCCGTGATGCGATCTTGGCGCGGCGATCAATGCGATACAGGCTAAACAATTAGATGCCATTAGTCGGATCGATTGGGTACCGTCCCGATCGCTATACGGAACCGAGTGCGGGTGTGTGTCACACCGTAGTGTAACGCGGCTCATAAGCTGTATGTGTATAATAATGTATGTAAAGAGGCGACTAGTGACGTTTTCACTTGTGCCAAAAGGCATTTGAGTGTATTTAAGGACTAATATAGACGCGTAACAGAGAGCTGAAGCTACATACAAAATATTCATCATCATCAACCCATCCGATAAACTTTTTATTAAGGGACTATTTTATTTAATCATGCTGTAAACTAGTGAATACAGCTAGGACTTTTTTTTATTTCTTGCAGTGATGACCGCACTAAAATCAAAATCAATAATCAAAATTTCTTTATTCATGTGGGCCATTTGAAATCGTCACATTAGTAATAATAAGATTCTACCACCGCGGACCAGTTCAGAACGCCGATTCTACCGAGAAGACTCGAGCAAGAAACATAGCCTTGTCGTCATCACCGGACTTGTGGGGGAGCGGATGGCCAAGCCATCACCGTGAGTCAGTTAAAGAAAGAAAGGTCAGTGCAGCAGCCTTACAGTACGGTGTAAGCGCTGCCCCGTCTATGAACGAAGAGGTTACCCGGTTCACGTGTGATGGTATCGATGAATTCCGGTATTTTTAGTACATACCATAACCGCGATGCCTCAGATGGGTATGTAGGCTGCGGCTCTTTAATTTGGAGTAGATAAGAAGTATCAATGGACGTTCGTTCTTCAATCGCTTGAATTTCTGATATTGAATCTTTGAACAAGTTTTTAAATAGAAAATATTCTTCCTTTACAGATTATTTTAACTTCAAATTGTGTTTTTGCATAAAATGAAGTATGTGTGTGAATATTTCTGGAATCAAAGTATTACTTAAGTGTGATATTATGCTCAATCCATTTTATTTACTTAAAATACCGAATCGATACCGATACCGAACACACCTTTTGAATAATAAATGAAATAGCATTTATTATGAAATGAAGTAAAATATAGTAGTCAATAACAAAAATAATATTCGCATTACTACGTATAATACTGCTTAACTTGATAAACAAAATCGTCGCGTCAAGAATAGCCCAAATTCCTTATGTCCAATAGTCGCTACCTACATACTCATAAACGGGGCATTAAACACATATAAACAAATAAACTCGGTTTTATTTGTATATGAAACCGTTAATATGTTTGTTGGTTCTGCGGAATAGGCCAGCGGAATGTTTGGCTTCGGCATAAACAAGCCTGGCATTGTAACTTTACATTTTAATAACTTTCGTGGCATCTGATATAAATTTTTGCCGTCGAAAATCTGTGAGATAATGGATGAGCAAAATGGTCGGACTTCGTCCGCGTGGAATAGTAACGTTTGGCAGCAATAATTTATTCCAATATACCTTGTATAATTAGCTATTTATTAGTGAAAGTTCTGATGAAATCGGTCTAGCCGTTTCGGAAATAAGCGAGAACAAACATACAGTTAGACAGACAAAAAAAATATAAAAAGTATTTTGTTATTGGTACTCGATAAAGATTCATACCCATTTATAAAAAAGTCATTATTTTAATATTACAAATAGACACTTCAATATTATTTGATTGTATAGATTTGAAGTTACACCTAGCGAAACTTGTCAAAAAAGGCCATATTCGATGTAGGTACCTACAACACCTACAACTCTAAGTTCATAGCCAGAATCACCTAGTAATCACCATCTCAAAGGCGAAAACTTTCAAAGTTTCGTGAACAATAAAACTAAGATCCTCGCCAGTTAATTAAGGCGAAGCCAGCGTCCGAGTTATTGTAAAAGTGAGAAATGCGTTAATTAGGCAGCGTGTTCGCTGCGAGTGGGCGTGTGATCGGCCCAGGGGGATGCTGTTAAGGAGAAGGTGCTTGAAAAAGGCCTTACTTTACCAGTATATTAAGATATCTTTCCAAGTATAATGATTTTTTTTTCTGATATTCGTTGATGGCTTGGGGTAACCTCTTCATCATCACCGGACTTGCGGGGAATCGGATGGCTCGCACCCCAAAAAATATAATAAAAAAGGGAGCTTTTATTATATCTCCACATCCAGCGAAAAATTGGCAGAATTGGAAAAAAAATGGGGAGGTTTTTTCCTAGTAGTGGGACACAGGCTAGATGAAGAAACATAAAAAAAAATTAACGAATACTGAAGACAATGAAAAAAAAACTACACTTACATAAAAGTACTTTGAATAATTATGGATCCCACTAAATCAGAAGCACTCAAATATTTAATTATCGTATAAGTATTCCTCCAAACACTTGAACAAAACAAACTTACATTCAAAATTAATGTTTACCAAATGCAGTCAAGAGAGTGCTCGAAAAAAGCTTATCTTAATATTGTTTTTAAGACAGATAAACAACCAAAACACTTGAAGTTTAAATACATGCATTTATAATTAAACTGAACTCAATAATTACAAAATTTACACGATTTTCAGCCGATAATCTGATTTATAAATTTCACATTCTATCTAGTTATTATGTAGGGCTACCTTTTTATTATAACGCGTAAATAGTTAAATAGCATTTAATATGCATACCTCAAAGTTTCGTTTGAAAGGACACGTAATGGTGTAAATGTATTGGTATTTTAGGGCCAGCCTTTCGCTCCCCCGCATTTCTTGTGATGATGACGAGGCCACTCCAAGCTATCATCGTATTTCAGTTAGGACGAAAAATGTATTCATATTGTATTGATTGATTCATCATCGTCATCATCATCATCTCAAGTTATTGCTATTCGAACATAAGTCTTTCCCAGAACTTGATTAACTGATAAATCTCATAATATATTTTTTTTAAAGTAAGTTTTAGTTTGTTTTACATAAGATTATACGTGGGTAGTAATGAACAACTTCTCCTTAAACATGTCTTGTGTAATTAAACACCTAAATCGATATAAGATATTTTTACTTTCATCGTGTTCTTGTAAGATATTATTTTTAATTAAAGTGGAATTGTTTTGTGTAAGTTTTGTTGTCCGATGCCGTTGGAAAACTTTTTGGACCGGAATATTGATAAATACTTTATCATTGTATAGTTTGGTCGTTCGCGATTGGCATTGAATATGAATGTCTAATTAAGGAAATACCTACCTATCGAATTATTATAACGAACCTTTCACTTACGAAGAAATTCTGAGGTTGTGTAATCAACCGACTCGCCCTTGGCCAGCGCGGTTGAGTAAGGCCTCATCGCCATAGTTTAGGGTAGGCCCGTGTCCCAGCAGTGGGGACGTATAAGTACTGATGATGATGATGATGATGATAAATAATTATTATGAAGTGTAATAAAAATTATTACGAATTATTATGTAGATGCACATCTATGACTAAATACATGACTACTTTATTTATAGTTAGATTTTAGTGTTCCTAGCCAAATAAACGGAACTCGTATGTATACGTCATGTCTGTTACTCTATACGTCTGTATGTCACAGTGTATTATATCATTGGAAGTTCTATCTAAATAGTTTGACGTAAAAAATAGGTGGAAATCTTAATTAGACACGTTGCATTAAGCAATTAGTCTTATTCTTTAAAAAAAACAAGACAACCTCAAAAGAAACTAATAAAGTCATAACTGAGAACACAAAAACATTCAAAATTGCTGGAACAAATCGATCAGTGTAGAACAAAGGATGTGTAAGGATAACGGTAACATACAGAGAGAAATATTATTAATAACTAACGTACACTGCTGGCAATCTTAACTTTGCCGTTAAACATAAAACGCTTCCCAATCAGAACCCTATTACAAGGTGTCAAGGTTGATAATGAGACAGGAAGCGGAATGATTCAAACGAAAACGATTGTAAGAGTTAATAATGAAAAGAATCTAAGGACCATTACTTGTGTTCGGCTGGGGTGACCAAAATTCTACACAATCAAAGGACATTTAGTAATTATAAACTGTATTTTAGACTTACTTTATCAATTAATAAAATTGACTTATTTCATTCGTCATATTTATCTGAATACAAATGTTAAAACAACAGACCGAATATGGTTTGTTGTTGACCCTAAATTTTTACCACATTGCTGCAATGTTTTTAAAATACGTTTACCTTTTGAAATAAAGTCCAAAATAAACAGTGGTATTGTAACTAAAAATGAATAATTAAATATTATAGCCAAAGTTCTGCTTCTGTTTGGAGTTAGGTGACCGTGTGTGGAGATGTCCCAAATATTTATAAAACTCTTTAGAAACATAATTATGGAGATTCTTTGCTTCCTTATTCATGGTGCAGTTTGAGTTTTGGAGTTTTATTCAATTTTTTTAAAATATAATAGTGTTTTTGCTTCTAGAATTGAGAAACGGAAATAATTTTATATACTTACATTCATAGTTTCCAGACTTAACACCGCTAAGTAAACGAACAGATTAGTTTTCTGAATTATTCTAAGATTCAGTAAAGAAATTTATGTATTGACGTACGGATGTCAACATCAACAGTGGACACAAATATACTTAAGTATATTAAATAGTACTTACACCCAGACACTGAACAAACACCGATGTTCGTCACACAAATATTTGCTCCGGATGGTAATCAAACCCACGACTCTTGGAACCGTAGATAGTGAACCTGGGTTACTAACCACAGTTCCAGCGAACCAGTAATATTTTTTGACAGCTGATTAGGACGATCCCGGGAGCACCGCAACTCATGGCATCCGTCAATGTTTAGATGTACGTACAGCCCACACGTCTGTCCGTCCGTCTGGTCGATTCAGAACAAATGAATGCACCTATTTACGTTCTAGGCGATCCTTCATTTTGATTAATTGACACGAAGGCCGCCGCGTCTTTTTATATATCTGCTTCGGATTTAGTTGTAATGTCGTTGTTAAAACGGGTAATGTTGGTGAGGTTTTTTTTATTTAATATGGTAGCATATGGTCGACCGCTGACGAAAAGTATCTAGATTAAAAAAAAATGTTTTTTGCCCACTCGTTAAATATCGTTTTTTCTGAAATTCTTCTTTTAAACCATTCTAAGTTAGAGAGTATATCCTACAATTATCTAATACCATTATCTACCAATATTATAATTATATGTGTGTACACATTTGTAAGATTTTTAGCAAAAAATACTGAACAGATTTAAATGAAACTACACAATAAAACAGGTTAGATATCAGAATAACACATAACATGCTACAGTGTATCAAAATATATCGTGTATTATCCAAAATTCGTCTGTAACCACGCGTACAAAGTCGCGGGCAGGCGCTAGTTAAGTAACTACATCAAAACACATCACAGCCACACATGAACAACAGAACTGAATTAAAATTCCACCTCAAACTCTTTGCAGCACAAAATCAATTTACACTATAAACGCTGCTTCGACCACTATCTGGTTATTTTTTTTCCATCTAATTGCATTGGTGGCTCATTAGCACAAGAAGAATTGCTGATTCAAAATGTTCCATTTTGTTTTTTTTTCTTTCGTGAACGGGGTCAACTGCATTGGTACAGTCAGCCAAGAAAGTGGTCTACCACTTTTGACAAAAGTTTCTGCGAGATGTAAGTATCTCTAAGGTTGACAATAGTCACTGACACAATCTTATTGCCAGGGAAAATTTACCTTGTTGTTTCATGACGTTCAAACGAACCTCAACTGTAGGGTGGTAGACCACATTTTTAGCTGACTGTACGTGCTAAACGGGAGTACTTTGTGCGTCTATGCCAATAAGTGGTTATTGGTTCATGGAATCTTGTTGTTTAACGATTCCGGTTCGTAGCCTCCACGGTACGGACAGAGTACTGATTATTGTATTAGTCAGTGGACGTTCTATGGAATTCATCGTAAGAAGCTAATTGTCATATGCCTAATGTACGTTCATAGAGATACATACCTTACATTAGTCGCCTAGGTACTACTTTTGTTACGTGAAACAATCTAATATTTGAATTCACAATATTGTTTAATAAATTTAATAAAATTCAGTTTAATCAATAAGAATAGAATAGGATAGAAAAGGTTTATTGACCACATAAAATAAACAAATAGGTATACAACAAATTATATCAATACAAAACAAGCATAAACACACATTTATGACAGACAAAAGAAGAACAAAGAATTAACACGAATAGATAAGGACAGAATGTGGTCAACGAGGTACAGGCCTCAGCATATGCAACGAGTACATCAGCTTGAGGGCAGCTGCAGCGCTGGTATTCTGGCCGTATCCCGAGTGACATAAGCTTAACTTCTCACTATAATTAAAGGTAACTTAACTGTGAATCCGAATAACCACTGTTCCACCGAGCCAGTCATTATTGAAAGTACAAATCAAGCCCTTCCTCAAAGCCCTGTGAGTCATTGATCTCTCTATTGTCGTAAACTACTTTACAACACAACGCAAGTACTAATCGCCAACAGTTAATTCGCTCAGACTAAGCCTCCTTAACATAAAGACCGCATTATACTTAACGAAACGGACCAAGGCACTCGATATATCACAAATGCGTACAGACCATTACTGTTTACTTGTACCCAGTGATTTACACCGCACGATACGTTTATGTCCGATTTAACTAATTGCTAAGCTTGCGTAAAGATTGAGTGATAACGTATCCAATCAAAAACATAAATGTGAAATGAGAGCCAAGTTCAATATTGCCTTGGTTGTTGACTTCAGCGACAAAAGAAGTGAGATCTAAATGGGTGCCAAGTTCAATGGTCAACCCAGAAATTTATTTATAAGTAACACTAAAACATACCTATCATATCTTCTTATAACATAAGATAATGTATGGTGGTAGCCTATGAAGGTCTGTCTTGGCTAGTTTCTATAAACCTACCAACGTATTATTATGTTCGCTCGCTAGTTTCTACCAACAATCCAAATTTTCGGAATTATAAAATAAAAACCGACAAATACTTGTAGGCTTGGAACTTGCGACGGCTATAATTCATATATGAAAACTAGCCAAGACAGACCTTCATAGGCCACCATACATTATCTTATGTAATAAGAAGATATGAAAGGTATGTTTTAGTGTTACTTATAAATAAATTTCTGGGTTGACCATTGAACTTGGCACCCATTTAGATCTCACTTCTTTTGTCGCTGAAGTCAACAACCAAGGCAATATTGAACTTGGCTCTCATTTCACATTTATGTTTTTGATTGAATATCATTACTTTTTGTAGAACAGTATATATCATCGTAACGCCGTGGATCCTTTGAAAAGGACAAATTCAAAACTAAAAATAGACTTTATGTAGGTACCTACCCTAAGTAATAAATATGAAAACCGACTATAAGTACCTACTCTTAATTGTAAATAAGTAAGTATACCTAAATATATACTTAGTGCTCTGCCTTCCCCAGTATATAGGCGTTATTAGGCACTAATTAGGTATTTATGTTAAGCGTTCATAATAGAACCTAACCTAATTATTAAAAAATTGCCAGTTTTTTATTTTTTCCTTTGTATTCATGTAATTACCTATCTGCATACCAAATTTTAACTCTCTAGGTCATTTGGAACTGGGTTAGAATTTTGATCTGTCAGTCAGTCAATGATAAAAATGAGGATTTTTGGACATTAATATCTAAATAACTGTTTGAGATAAGCTTATGAAATTTAGAACACATATTTATCTTGCAAGTCACAATATATGAGCCAAATTTGATACGTTTATGTGAAATAGTTTTTGATTTATGAGGGGTTCAATAGTGGTTCCAAATGGTTCGTGTAATATTACACACGGTGCGGCTCGCCAGTTCTGTTTCTTGAACCTTGGCTTGACACGCTACCGCGTGTCTAGATTTACGCGTTTTGGTTTAACTTGATTTTAATCTGAAGAGGTTTCAAATTATCTGTAAATGATACTTTTATGTGAGACTTTGAAGGTGCAATCATTGCTTGAGGTGTAATTTAATTTAGGCCAGTTTTGCAGTTTATGTGTGAAAACATCGCAAATTGACAGGGTCAGGTTGACATTGATAATATTAATCAGGGTGATTTTTTTTAGACTTTCGTGTTCCGTTACATTTAATATTAGTCTTTATGGGTATACACGCAGTATTAGGAGTAGCAAATACATAGCTACTTACTGCCCGACGACTTATCGACTGGGTTACACCAATCATAGTCGTGAGCGATGTATTGGCTGGCTACTCCTAATATCGTGTGTACCCATAAAGACTAATATTTGCAGAACATTTTCTATAAAGCATTTAGTATACTTATAGTAGGGAAAATATCGTTCAGTGTAAATATCCTATATCGAAGTAAATAGTACTGCTTGACCCAGAAGTAGCCCGTTTAACATTGAATGGGCGATAAACAAAAGAATTACAAAATTTCGTCGCACGCGCCGCGAATCAGGTTACGTTTGGAAATTAAATAGGTTTCTATTTGGAAGGATTACGAGATTCTTTGGATTGCCTAATTGGTTCAATAAGATACAGTGGGTAAGGTTTTATGTTTCATTATTATTATTACTATGTATTGTATGTATAAATGAATAAAAGTATAAAAAATATCTAGGCCATTTTCACACACGGTCAACGGACCCTAAACTAAGCAGAGCTTGTACTACCAGCATCAGAGAATGATATACATACATAGATATTTATAAATACATAATCATACCCAGACACGGAAAAAACAAACACCGATATTCAGCACACAAGTATTTGTACGGAGTGGGAATCGAACCCATGACTCGGAAGTCGGAACCGCGAGCCATAGTCACTAACCAGTCGCATAAACATCATAAAACCCTTAAAAATTGGATGAACCTGGAAAGTCTAAGTTACAGCTTTATACTATCAACCAACATAAGTAACTTACCGTTATTAATTTCAAATTTACAACTACACTTGCCCCCGAAACATGAGTGTCCACAAATACAAAAACTCTGCAGAAATAGATCCATTTTTAATATTAACAAAGCATTCAGAATCAGCAAAACTGTAAATAGAATAATTGGTCGGAGCTGACTCCGTCATTCATACATTTTAATGGCGTCCAACCCTTGATGTCTGCTTATTTTCGGCCGTCATTTTTCTCATCCAACATTCTATTATTAGTTAAAACGGAACCGACAGCAATTATCATAATTAATCGTCATCTTCCCAGGTTTATTAATAAGCATTAATTATGGAAGTAAAAACATTGGATGGTATCTTCGTTTTCTAAACGAGAGGCGTGGCCCCATTTGGATGATGTAGGTAGCTATTTGGTTACATAAATAAAGTTGTGATGAGATGCTGGTTGGATGGATTTGTTACCTTTAAATTTTTCTTTTAGGCATTCTAAACTATTAAAGTCAACCAATATACTTAAGGCAATTAAAAAAATAGTCTCGTCTTTTTTTGCGCGAACACTTCTCATTTGAAATAAAACTTTACGGATTATTCTCGCGTGTATTGTTATTCTAAACATTGGTGGTTATATGTGGTGTGTAGTGGTGGTGGTTAATGGTGGTTACCACGAGCGTTGTAAAGATCTCGAAACACCATCGTGTCCCTAAATTATAATAATATGTTTAGAATTAAAATACACGCGAGTTTAATCCGTAAAATTAGTCAATTACAAATCAGAGTGATTGTCGTAATTTTTTTTTAAAACTTAGTTTTCGTGTCTGATTAATTAAAGCATGCCGAATCTGAAATATCACCGGTGGCATGGCGGCTATCATTCTTTAGATCTATATTCTCACTAATGAGAAGGAGTGGAATTAAAGGAAATACTGTAATAGGCTACCATATGCTATGTAGATAGATCCTATCCCTATATAATCTATAGTTTGAAAATTTCATTTATGACATTTTGTTATTTAATTAGTGCAGTATGTAGGTACATCAATGTGGCGTTTTATCTATTCATGTACGTATATTATGTTTTATATGGTCGTCTTTGTAATTGTGTCGTGTTTAAAATATAGAAGGTACAGTATAATCAATTGACTAAGTACAAGTTGGTTTGGTTCCATTATCGTATTTTTTTGTTTGTTAGCTCTCCTTAAATATTTTGTATTTTTTATTATTTGCTGTTATAGCGACAATAGAAATAATTATCTGTAAATGTCTAAATTACTCTTCTTGAGATATAGACTAGGGAGAGACGGACGATGCTATACAACGGACGGAACTATAAAAATGAACAACAGAAACAAAGGTCAAACAGAAAATCAAAAGAAACTCTCATCTTTCAAAGAAACCGCATCACAAAATCTCTCAACCGCATCGAGACGAAATCTATAAGCGCGAACGAAATCGCAAAAACTAACAAGCGATTAATCGACTAACAATATCTCGAGCTCGGGACTTAGCAAAAAGCTTGGAGCTTCGAAGTGAAGGCGATCTTAATTAGAAGTGCGCTCGTCAGATACGCGGGACCTGTGCACTCGGTACTGACGCTGACTGAGTAAAAATAGTGCGAGACGGTGTCTATCACACCGATGTTTTTGCCGCGGTGATAACTACCCGTAAAATTAGTTTTATTTCAAATGTGTAGTGCTCGCGCAAATAAAAATAGACAATACTAACTGCCCGTGGTCTTAACTATGTAGGGTTGCTGCTTTGATGAACTATTCATCATCATTAGCCCATATACGTCCCCACTGCTGGGGCACGGGCCTACCTTAAATTAGGGCGATAAGGCTGTCAACCACGCTGGCAAGTGCGGGTTGGTTGACAACACAACCTAAGAATTTCTTCGAAGGTGTGCAGGTTTCCTCACGATGTTTTTCCTTCGCCGTTAAAGCGTCGAATATTCGTACATATGAATTTCAAATTTGAAAAACGCATTGGTACGTGGCGGGGTTTGCACTGGCGACCTCTCGCATTGCAAGCAACGACCTTAACCACTCGGACATCGACGCTTACTACTTGATGAACTATTGTTAACATAAAATGTGTGCACTATTCATTTGTTTTTATAAATACCTAGATGACTATCTATTATATTCTATTTTTCCTAACTGACATACGATTATGGCTTGGAGTAGCCCGTCATCATCACCGGACTTGCGGGAGAGCGGATAGCTCTCATCGAAGTACATCACATCTACTTTGATTACTACATTGCATAAAACTAAGTCACTTTCTCTGTCCCTATGGATATATAGGGATCTATATATGCTTTATTCTTAAAAAAATACGCAACATATTTTGAAGCAGTTTTTATGAAAGAGGAAGTGGAAGGATTCAAGAGGAAACTTTTTATGTAAAATTCAATTGACTAGCGCATATCATACCTTTATCGAAACATTTGAAAGTATACTTCTAACATCGCGTCGGTGTGATTGCAGCCATTTTGAAGAGATGCCTGGTGTAGCGGCGAGTTCAAACGCGGCGTCTCAAAGTACCGGTCGATCGGATCGCGCCACCTAAACTGATGTGTGACCCCGAACGGGACTGCGGCCGCTCCGACGTATCTGGAACAATTTGTATGGACCTCACTAATGTTATAAGTGAGGAAGGAGTTGGTATGTTGCTGCTCTTTCCCGTGACTGTTGATCTTCGAATGATACTACTGACAAATTCAATGAGGGAACGAAATTGTCGCGTTTGAGTAATCTACTAGAATTCTTGCCAAGACATAGATATTGAGTACTAACTGCTACGTGACTTACGTCAGATTTTAGACTGTCGCGTTCCATTACACTAAATATTAGTCTTTATGTGTCTACACGCTATTACGTGATTGGTGAATATTGATATATTGTCTGTCAATTCACGTCAAAAATAACCAATCATACTTCTTCTTCTTCTTCTTATAGTATGGTTGATGAACAACCTGGTGTCAGAGTTTTTTTTAAACCGCCTGTAGGCCTCTGACATGGCTTCACACACCGTTGAAAAATTTCTCAGATGTGCGGGTGCTGGTTTCCGCACGATGTTTTTCTTCACCGTTAAAGCGTCGAATGATGGTACCAGATGGTACTAATATAAATTTCAAATTTGAAAAACACATTGGTACCTGGCGGGGTTTGAACTGGCGACCTCTCGCATGGCAAGCAACGACCTTAACCACTCGGCCATCGACGCTTTGTCCAATCATACTGCAGTTGGATCTTTTCATAGTTTACTTTACTGTACTTGTCATAAGTGTAAACTCTCATTAGAGTAGTTCCAGCGTCCAGCGCCTTCGAAATTGGCTACTACATAGAATAGACTGATCTGACTAGAGAACTATAAAATTGGTCACATTTAACATTGAAAAAAAAGCCAAGATTACACCGAACAAATCCTGGAATCAGAAGAAGACAAACCGGCCATCTTGGCAATGCTTAAGTGCAACTTGTCGTTGTGTGTTGTCACAAGCTTCCCGAAAGAGTTTCAGTTAAAATGTACCGAACGCAGTGCACCAGTTTTGTGAAGAAAAGGATGTGAGTGGCTGCGTGCTTGGTACTGGGGCGAGCGGTGTTTAGAAATGTAAATCCCACCAAAAAAAATATGTAAGAAACTAGCCAAGACTTGTTGGAACTGCTTGTTTATCTCTAAAAAACAGTCAAATTAAGACAAATCATGGCAAGTCAAAGTTTCCTTACTGCGATTTCTTTATTATTATAATTAATGTTGTGTGGCTTGACTCGACTTGGCGGTGGCACTGTCGTGCCCCCCGAAAAACACCGGCAAAGTTCGAGTCGGCCTCGGAGACGAATGGTCCCGTACTGTTTACTTGTTACAAAAATATAACCGTTATTCTATATTATGGGAGCCACTCGTTTTTTTTGTTTGGTAGGTTCATTTTTTACTGCGGCTACAGAAATAGGTTATCTGTGAAATTGTTTGCCTTTTTACCTATAGAGCTCATCAACTGAAACAGCAACAGACTGGCAGACGGACAAATACGCAAATAGTAGCCTATGTCCTTTCTCAGGGACCAGATCAAACGTGCACCAAATTCTGAATTAGAATTTATCGTATTTGTTAGGATCCAGTTGTTTTATTCAATTACTTACAAAGCGTTAAGTTAAAAGCGTCGATGGCAGAGCGGTTAAGGTCGTTGCTTGCCATGCGAGAGGTCGCCAGTTCAAACCCCGCCAGGTACCAATGTGTTTTTCAAATTTGAAATTCATATGTACCATCATTCGACGCTTTAACGGTGAAGGAAAACATCGTGAGGAAATCTGCACACCTACGAAGAAATTCTTAGGTTGTGTAGTCAACCAACCCGCACTTGGCCAGCGTGGTTGACTAAGGCCTTATCGCCCTAGTTTAGGGTAGGCCCGTGCCTCAGCAGTGGGGACGTATATGGGCTGATGATGATGATGATGACTTACAAAATGCCAAATATAATGTTAACTGTGTGGTGTATCATTTCTTTGTGCTATCTTCTGTAGTCCAGCCCTTCCAGGTCAGCTCCCGTGACGTCACAATCCTCGCTCCCTCTTACAGTGCCTGCACCTCACAACTAGGAACTTAGACAAACTTGTTCCCGCGCAAGAAATATACATTTTCCTCCGTCGAACATAACGACGGTACTGCGTTCCCATCCACTTTTGTTCGTAAACACAAAACTTGCTTAGAGTAAACGTAGATTTTACGCCGTGTTGAAAATATGTTAAGGGAATTATATAAAATAGGTTTTTTAACGAAGCTGCTGATACTGGATTTTTAACGCTTCCGGAAAAATATAATATTTATTTATTTATTTACTAGTGAACTGCCTTCGCTTCCCTCCGGGTTTTTTCAATTATACATACAAACCTTCCTCTTTAATCCCTCTATCTATTGAAGAAACCGCATCAAAATCCTTTGCAGTAGTTTTTAAAACTAACCATCACGTATCGTGGCCACGAGCATTGTACGTACACATGCAAATTTAATCCATAAAATTAGTTTTATTTCAAACTAGTGGTCCCGGCGAATTTCATACCACCAATACAATAAACCTTCCCTGGACTATCACAAACATTTTAAAACCAAAATTACCTGAATCGGTCCGGGCGTTCTCGAGTTTTAGTCAGACTAACGAACAGCAATTCATTTTTATTTATAAGAAGATGAGTATTGCCCGCACAAATAAAAGACAATACTAAGAAAGTATTCATCAAATTATTTCTACATTCCAACATTAAACTGAATGTCTAAACGTGTTCCCAAAATTTTAGCAGCGAAATTTGTCCACCGTCCGTTTCAAAACGAACAAGGAGATTGGCTAACATTTAAACGGTACACAAACCGACATCAAGTAAGTAGTTGATAGAAACAAAGTTTCCGCCACAAAACTTCTAACGAACCGAAAGTCATTAAAATTATCGCCCAACTTCCCTACCTTCCCGACTAAATGGGTGTTTGACCTATTTCCTTTATCAGAGAACGCATCTCGGGAACAAAGATAGCTTTATTTGTATGGAGAATACTCGGAAAAATCTAGATAACACTTCTTTGAGAGATAAGGTTGGTCACATTGTGAAGATGGTAATGATTCTGGATTGAATAAATGGATGGTTGGTAGTGAAGAAGTCAGTATTGATTGGTACCAAATAATGGTTTAAACTGGTATGGTTCCACACATTGAAAATGTCCGGGATATTTACCATGTGGATTTTTTAAAAAGCACTCGATTTTTCGGCACTTTTGCAAGCGCCATGATTACGGTCCGTTGACAACATGGTACTGTACATATCCCGGACATTTTCAGTTTTCTAATGGTTAATATCATAATTCTTTGACAAAGAATTAGAATCCGGGATATATCCTTACCTATCTAGCAAATAAACCGATTCATAAAATCACTTTCAACTTTTCATCAAGTACTCTTCGCTCACGTTTTTGTTATACCTACTATTCATAGTCAATAAAAACGTATGTATATTCTCTTATTGGGTTGCGGAGTGCAAACGAAAGTGATAGATTAAAAAAACGCTTTAAAATGCACAAATTTAACGCACTAAAATAAATTCCGCCGTCCAAAAAGATAGCATTTAACCCGGCGAGTTTAATTGAACAATAGATTAGTTTTAAAATGGATATTTCACTTTTTATGCGCGCAAAACAACACCGCGCACAGAATCGAATTATACAGAAATAAAAGGGTAGAATATTGCATAGTTCAGTTAGTTTAAGATAACAATGTTTGGTTTATTTACCAAACATTCCGTCTTTCGCATTTAAATGTATAAAATCGTCTCTGTATACAAATGAAGCATGATTGAATTGTTTAAAGGTACTAATTGAATGTACTAAGAGATTAACATATTGTTTGTTTAAATTTTTCTTTATTCAATTCTCTTTTTGGAATCGAAAAAGTTTTATAGTTAAAACAACAGGTCCATTTATTTCAACTAAGTACAAGAATTTGTATGTTCGTTGTTTTATATCAGTTTGAATGGAGAAAGTTTGGGAGAGATGATAGTTTTTAGACATTTACATTTGTAAGTTAAGGCGATGCCACACTTCTGTTTGAATTATAAAAAAACATAAATAAATTTCCGAAATTGCTATATAAGATCTGAGTAACACATGAATAGTGTCTACTACTCACTAGAATATGTATTATATTAAAAATCTAATAAGATAAATATAACCAGCTTACGAATATTTTTTGTTTCCTTTCAAGTGATTAGGGTTTAATGATAGAACAATGTAATCGTGAGCCTTAATTTAAAATGTGCTGTTGAAACCTTAAAATAATTATCTCACTACTTAATTTCTATTAAATTTAAAGTTTAAATGTTAAAAATTTTTACTGCTTAATTTGACTATTGAACTCGACTTCATGAAGGTATAATTTAATTCCGTTGCAGTATGGGATCTGCTATCGGACGCGTCCCCAGGTTGCGGATAGGGAAGGCTCCCCAGATATGGGGGGTACCGGCCTTGTGCCGGCGCGGACAGAAACCCAGCAGGGGGGAGGACGTTCATCTTCCTCTTGCGGCGTCGTCGCTGCTTTGGTGACGCGCGCGCTCTTTCTCCTACTCTCCGCTTTGGAGAGTGGGTGTCAGGCCGCCCGAGTGGCGTCGTTTGTAGCGGTGGAATTTCTTTTACCATCCTTTTTCCGTCGTTGCAAGTGGCTGTTGGCCGTTTCGGTCATGTCGTTAGTGGTCTTTTGACGTTGGATGGCAGAGAGTCTCTGCGGCGCGGCGGGATTTGCATTCTGCGGTCCCGTCGGGCAACCTGTCCCTAGCTGGGCTGCATCTCTGGAGGTCGGCTAGAGGTAGGGGGGTTTATCTGCTTGCGTGGACAGCCCCAAGAGGAGACAACCTCACTAAAAATCCAAATCGGGGGTTTTTGGGTTCAAGAGGGTCGGCCGTGCCTCTCTAAAAAACGGCCAATTTAGCATCATGAACACGTCGAGCACCAGTATATTACCCCAGGAGGGTTCCCACAGCGCCGCTGTGGGGGAATCCCTCCCGTCGCCTTCGGGTGACGGCTGGCCCACGTACTCTGGGGGGGCCACCTCACGTGTTTATGATGGAGCTGTGGTTGTGACCGGGGGTAGCAGCCCGAGGCGTTATAGCAGGAGTTTGAGCGGAGAGGAGTCTGCGTCGTTGCGATGCGGTGTAGTAGCTGGTGGGATGGGAAAGGCTGTGGGCGAGAACATCGAACCTTTCAAGCCAAGGACTCGGGGGGCGTCCGGCAGTCTGTCGGCGTCATGCCGAGAACTACATGTTGATTTGGCGCGGATGGATTTACCGATCCTCTCGGAAAATTCGTTCGGAATTTTAGGCGGAGAAGACTTAACTACGTGTAAGAATAGAGCGTCTTCGATGTGTAGTGTGAGGAGTAGAGGGTCGATCTACAGTGTCTCGGAAACAACTGGGAACGAGGACTCCGACACTCAGTCTAATGGGCCCCGAAGTTCAAGGCGCAGTGAATTTGTTAAAAACAAACGTAAGAACTCGGGGTCAGAAAATTCAGATGGGTCAAAGGTCAAAAGGCCAACGAAAAAACAGCGGGGTCGTCCCCCTAAAAATGTTGAAGGGAAGGCCAGGGCGGCAGCCATGCGTGAGGTTAGTGCAGCCAGACGCAATGCAGCACAAGCCGAGCTAGAGGCGGCAGTCGCGGTCAAAGAGAAAAAAGCTTTGGAAAAAATAGACGATCAGGGCCAGGATGTCTCCTGTAACCCCGTCAATCTCGCCAAGGCTTCGATGTGGGAGATTGTCAGACAGGCGGAGGAAGATTGTACGGAAATCGTCAGAATGTCCTCCGCCTCTATGAATCTAAAAGGAAATTTCAAGCGGGGCTTCGTGGACAGAGCGGAGTCGGTGAAATCTGCACTGATGGAGCTGACCACCCGAATTTGCAACCTGCAATCGAGGGTCACAAAGCTGGAGAAGTCAGCGGCGTCTGGTAAAGGTGGGAATGCAAGGGTTCAGCCCAGGTCCAACACCGTGTCCTCGTCGCCGATCTTTGTGCCGGCAGCGGTAGCGGCGGAGGCAGAGTCAATGGAGGTAGAGAGTCCTCCCCCCTTGACATCGTCGATGACAACGCCGTTCTCACTGGACGAACTAGCGGCAACAATACGCCGTGTGTGCGAGGAGGAGCGCCTCAAGCATCTGCACGAGGATCGCAACTTCGCGCGCACTCTCATCGAGGGGATCGAGGATAGACTTCTCCCCGCCAAGAAGATTCGCCCACCCCTCGCCGCTGACAAGAGGCGGGAGGAACAAGAGGCGAAAAAGAGAGAGACAGAGGAGGTCACTTTTAAGGCACCTTTGGCGCCTAAGCCGCAGCGCGCAAAAAAGACCTCCGGGTCTTGTCCAGCAGCCTCGCTTGGAAGTCCAGCATCTGGCCCGTTGAGAGTGACGCGTTCACGGTCTGCCTCGTCCATCCCGGTAGATTCACCACCTCAGCCGTCGATCACGGAGGAAGAGAATGATTCTCTTCTACCTTCGACCACCCCGGCCAGACTGGGATGGACGGAGGTCGTCCGAAGGAAAGGAAAAAAGAGAGGGAAGAAAGCAGCGGCTCTTTCAACTGAACTTCCCCCAGGTGCGGGCCCTATACAGGCCAATAAGAATGGCGCCAAGATGGCAAGCCCTCCCGCGAACACAGCCGCGACTGGGGCTAAGAAGAAGGAGACCAAGAGTCCCCCTACCAGGGGAAAGAAGTTGGTCGCACCCAAGAGCGCCGCCGTCGTCGTCACCTTGACGGAGGACGCTTTTAATAAAGGGGAGACCTATGTGTCGGTCCTTAGAAGAGCCCGCAAGGCCATGGACACGGCGCAGATGGGACCGGCACGGGTGAGGCAGACGGCCACGGGGGCTCGCAAATTTGAGTTCCCTGGAGCCAAAAGCACGGAGCAGGCGGATTTGTTTGCAGCCAAGATGCGAGAGGCGATTGCCGATGTGGCGATCGTCTCTAGGCCGCAAAAAATGGTGGGACTGATCGTTGCTGACCTGGACGACTCGGTCTCCAAGGAGGAGGTAGTGCAACGCGTTGCAACAGTGGGTGGATGTGCTCCCGAAGCAATCAAGTCCGGCGAGCTTCGCACCGGCCGTGGGGGTGTGGGCACGATTCGCCTACATTGCCCAATAGTCGCAGCTAAGAAAGTGCTGCAGGGTGGTCGACTTCTGGTCGGATTTAGTTCCGCTTTCGTCAGAGTAGTGGAGGAAGACCAGCTTCGCTGCTATAGGTGCATGGGCCTGGGCCATACCGTCGCCATGTGCCCATCGGCAAAGTCACGGTCCGGGCTTTGCTACAGGTGCGGTAAGGAGGGTCACTTGGCCTCTACTTGCTCCGCGAAACCTCACTGCGCCGTGTGTGCGGAGAGCGGCAAAAAGGCGGACCACGTCATGAGGGGGGCTAAGTGCAATCCCCCCAAAAGGAAAGGGAAGGTGAGGACCCCGCTTCAGGCAGAGTCCCCTGCAGCTCCGGAGGCTCCTGTAGCTGGGCCGGCAGTTGCGATGGAGGGCATTGAGATCACCAATAATGTCCAGGTCCAGCCGTAGATCATTTATGTTGGCGAACACCAACCATTGCCGTTCAGCCCAGGACGTGCTGTCTCAGGCTATGGCGGAATGGTTGGTGGACCTGGTAGTGGTTTCAGAGCCGTATTGGATCCCCCCTCGCTGGATAGGGGACTTAGATGGAGTGGTCTGTGTGGGGACGCGTCGGTCGTCTGACGCTCCCCTTCCGTCCCTCGTGGAGAGAGGAAACGGCTATGTGGCTGTGTCCTGGGAAGACATAGTGGTTGTTGGCACCTATTTTTCACCATCGAGGCCGCTTCAAGACTTCCTAGACTTTTTAGACGCCCTATCTGGGGTTTTTGGTCGCATCAGAGGCCGGCAGTCCATCTTAGCCGGCGACTTTAATGCCAAGGCGGAGGCATGGGGTAACCCTGCAGACAAGACCAATCAGCGCGGTCGACGTCTGGAAGAGTGGGCATCAGCCTCCGGTTTGTCCATCTTAAACCGGGGGTCCATCCAGACATGTGTGCGGCATAATGGGGATCCATTGTAGACGTCTCGTTTGCTACTCCCGTTCTCGCTGCACGCGTGTCCAACTGGAGGGTGGAGTTAGGGGAGACTCTCTCAGACCACCGTTACATCCGGTGGGAGGTCTCCCTCCGTGACGACGTCGTTGCGACTGCTTCGGGCCGTTCCTCGTTTCCAAGGTGGGCTTTAACTCGCCTTGATAGGGACATTGCAAGGGAGGCCGCCTTTGTGCAGGGTTGGTTCGCTCCTCCGGTAGACGACGTGGATGTAGACGTGTCGGCCTCGCGGCTCCGCGAAGCGCTTACCGAGGTATGTGATTCGTCCATGCCTCGGGCACGTCGACCAACACCACGCCGCGCTGTTTACTGGTGGTCAAGTGACTTGGCGGACCTCAAGGCGGCCTGCTACGCGGCCCGCCGTGCTTTTCAGCGCTGCCGTCGCCGCAGGAGGAGGAACCTCGAAGACGAGGCGCGTCTCTACGAGGTCTACCAAGACGTAAGAAAGGCCTTTAAAGCTGCCATTGGGAAGGCCAAAGACCTGGCCAGAGAGGAGATGCTCCGGAGTCTCGATGACGATCCTTGGGGGAGACCATACAAGGCTGCGCGACAACAACTGCGCCCAATAGCTCCCCCTGTCACCGAGACCCTGGAACCATCTCTTCTCATGCAGGTGGTGCGCGGTCTCTTCCCGCTCAGGGACCGTAATTTCGCGCCGCCCAATATGTACGGCCGTATGCGCGCGATTCCAACATCGGAGGCCATCCCTACACTGACGCCGGAAGAGTACGACGCAGCAGTCCTTCCTTTCCGTGCAAAAAAGACCGCCCCCGGTCCAGATGGCGTTCCGGCCAGAGTCCTGGCCCTAGTCTGCGCGGAGATGGAAGATTCCTTTCGGGGCCTCTTTGACCAATGTTTTGCGGTCGGGAAGTTTCCGAAAGTATGGAAGGAAGGCCAGCTGTGTCTAATTAGAAAGGAAGGTCGCCCCGTTGACTTCCCATCCGCTTACCGGCCTATCGTCCTTCTTGATGAGGCCGGTAAGCTTTTTGAGCGTATCATCGCTGGGCGGATCAACGACCACCTAAGAGAGTCTGGGCCAGACCTCTCGGACCTGCAATTCGGATTCCGGGCAGGGCGATCGACTATAGACGCCCTGTCTCGGCTAAAAAGCGTGGTGCTGAGGCAACTAGGGAGTGGCGGTGGAGTGATGGCGGTGTCTTTTGACATCGCCAATGCTTTTAACACCATCCCCCACTCTACTATCTTGCAGGGGCTGAGTTACCACAGGGTCCCAAAATACCTACGGGCCCTGTTGGCAAATTATCTGGAAAACAGATCAGTGGCGTTTATCACGCGTTCCGGCGAAATGGTGCGGTACAACGTCGAGTCCGGTGTTCCACAGGGGTCCGTCTTGGGGCCTCTTCTGTGGAACATCGGGTTTAATTGGTTGTTGCGCGGTGTTCTCCCCACGGGCACGGGTGTTATATGCTACGCTGATGACACCCTTGTTACGGCCCGAGGGAAGGACTTTGGGGAAGCGGCGGAAAGAGCCACAGCCGCCAGTAATATCATTGCGGAAAGGATCCGGCGACTTGGGCTTCGTGTGGCGCTGGAAAAGACCGAGGCCGTTTACTTTCACGGACCTCGGAAAGGACCCCCTCCCAACGCTTATATCATAGTTGGGGGAGTCCGAGTGGCTGTTCAGCGCCACATGAAGTACTTGGGTTTGGTGCTAGATGCGCGGTGGCAATTCCTACCACATTTTAGTGGGCTGTCACCGCGCCTGCTTAAGGCGGCGGACTCGCTGGGGTGGCTCCTTCCAAACCTGAGGGGGCCCAGGGCCAAATGCCGGCGGCTTTACGCCGGTATTCTTCGCAGCATGGCCCTCTACGGAGCGCCCATCTGGGCGGATTCCCTCCATCACAGAGGAAACACCGCCCTACTTCGCAGGCCCCAGCGGGTGATTGCGTGCCGGGTGGTGCGAGCTTACCGGTCAGTGGGCTTTCCGGCGGCGTGTGCATTAGCTAGCACCCCGCCTTGGGAACTGGAAGCTCGTATGATGGCCAGAACATACCAGTGGCAGGCTGATCTGAAGGAGCTGGGAATCCGCCCCTCACTAGAGGAGCGCTTAACCCTTGCAAGAGAGGAGCGGGAAGAACTCTTACGGCGGTGGGCAGTGGAGGTTGAGACCGCTCCATCGGGTCGCCGCCTATTGGATGCGCTCGGGCCGGTCCTGGAACACTGGTTCGAGCGGGCGCATGGGTTCCTATCCTATCGCCTGGTGCAGGTGCTGACCGGGCACGGCTGTTTCGGCCAGTTCCTGCACCGCATCCAGAGGGAGGATTCGCCCATTTGTCGGGCTTGTGAGACTGACATCGACACGGCTGATCACACGCTCTTCGTGTGTCCGTCGTGGTCCGCGGAAAGGTCGGCCCTCAACACCGTGGCCGGCCAGATAAACTCCCTTCCCCAACTTTTGGCGGGGATGTTACAAAAAAGGGAGGTTTGGGTGGCGGTCGCCTCGTTCTGTGAGGCAGTTATCTCGCAGAAGGAGGAAGCTGAAAGGGCGCGTGAGGATGATCCCTCCGCCCCGGCGCTGCGAAGGCGCAGAACAGGGCGTGCGCGACGTAATTTTATGCGTCAGTTTGCGCACTCCAGCGGAGGCCAGCCGGCGGAGAGTGTGGGGACACTCCCGGCGGCATTGCACTAACGGCCGACGCTGAGGGACGGGAGCGACCCCGTGTACCGGGTTGCCCCGCGCCCCCACTCAAAGGGGGCTTGAGAGGAGCTCTTTGGGGCTGTTCGCCGGTGGCGTCGTGGTAGTTGGGCTATGCTAGGAACCATGACGTCGCCAAGGCGATGAGGTACATCGCGGTGTTTTAGTCGGTAGACCCCCTGGGCATTGCACTCCGCCCAGGAGCAGCGATTGGCATTTACCATCTTCGCGCCAGTCGCCGGGGAGTCCGACACACCACTGGGAGAGAACCCCATCTCCTGGTGACGGTGCGTCAAGCATTTCACCGCGTCAAAAAGAAAAAAAAAAAAAAAAAAAAAGGTATAAATTAATTATATAAATATAATTTTAATTTTTACTAAGGTTCTATCTTGCAGGAGTAGCACTTTAACAAGATGACTAATTAACTGTATATTTTTTGTTACAGGTACGCTTCATTTAACTCGAGGCTAATTTATGACGTAAGTTCCAAAATAATTATTAAAAAAATTACACGTCTTCTAAGTCTGGCGTCTTCTCTTCATTTTCTTCTATTAATCATATGGTTTTTAATGGGATTAAGGAACAGTACCTAGTTCCATTAATGTAAAAGATTTATTTATATTATTATAATCCGTTAAATATACTGATGTCTTCTAATAATGTCTTCATTAAGTTCACTCAGTCGTATTTAAAAGTATAATGTTGATGGATTTTTCTACTTGTCATGAAGCCATGCATTTGACCGTAAAGCAAACGGGGACTGACAAATAGCCATCGGATATGGTTTTCATGGAATTCTTATTGAAAGTAATGCATTGACTGACCACTATAGTTTAAAGACTGATTTGAGCTTTTTGTCATAATGTCAGTATACTGCGAGACTGCCTCGTTGGTCTATTGGTAGCAAGCGCTGCGTAAGGACCGAGAGGTCCCCGGTTCGAGTCCGGGGTCGAGCAAAATTTGTGTGAGTTTTTCTGTAAAGAAATTACTCAGCCCGGATTTAAGCCGTTGGTCCTGCGCCCGATCTCTCATCGGTCATGTCGGATTGCCGTCTCACCGAACTATAAGAGTAAGGGAACAGAGAGTGCACTTGTGTTTGCGCGCATACTTGTGCACTACAATATGGCCTGTGCACTTAGCCGATCTCAATTGAGATCGACTTAAAAATACTGCGAGAATATAAAAAAAATATCATATTCTCTCTGCATCACGCGTCTTGCAACGCCACCCATGCAATTAAAGCAAGCAAACGGTGTCTAACTGCTGCTAACCCTACACATTAGTGCAATAAACTTGACAATAACTTAATTCCGAGGGTGCCACCCTGGATGACAATGTTACGTTTTAATGTAATTAGAGAGATCGATACGAGGGCGCGGAATTTGGAGATCTGCGAAATGTTTAATGTCAATGAAAGCGATAAAGACAGCTTTTGGACAGGAGAAGAATTGATCGTCTAGTTGGGGTGGTCCGAATTGATTTATACGAGCACGTCTAACTTTTGTAGTATCGTATCTGCCTTATTTATATAAAGGTTTTAGTTTGGGGTAGATTTTTCTTTTATTATAAAACTTGTGTCTTGCCCTTGTTTTGCTTCGGGTAAATTTTACATATAAACCTTCATCTTAAATACCTGCGTCTATCAAAAAAACGTATTAAAATCCGTTGCGTAGTTTTGAAGATTTAAGCATACTAATACATAGGATATAGAGGAAAACGCGACTTTGTTTAATATTATGTAGTGATAGATAAAATAAACAGCATGCATAAAAATATTTAATTTTGCTAGAATTCACGAGAACAATTTACAATCAAAACCTGATTATTAACGCGTTCAGTCTCGTTGTCCATTTCAAATCCCAATTATAGTTTTCCTTGAAATATATTTTATTTCATAATTTCATAATAATAATTTGTAACCGGTAATTCGCTTTAAATCCGCATTTATATTTTTAACAATTTTAAAACGTTTGCTTTGCTGAAAGCGATTGCAGTTTGACTTGAACGAAAATTCGACTTAACTCACTCAAATATCGACGTAACTCCCGATACGGCCTTAGGCGTAACATAAACGTATGCATGGTCGACGCCATCACAGACGATTACATTGTAATATTCAATCAATACACTCGGAATCTTTGGTGGGGGTGTTCCACGACATCGCAAGTGATTCGCCAAATGTTGGTGACATGGGGCATGTCAGCTGCAAGTTGCCACATTTGGCATTGTATTTTAAGATGCACGCGATTAGCCAGACGAAAAACCTAATAGCCTGTGAATTAAGTACGGTTTAATTGATAAAAAGTATTAATTGAAGGTGCCAATATCATAATTGTTTCTCTTTTTACAAGCTTTTATTTAACTTGCAATGTATGTATGTATGTATGTATGTATGTTTGTGTGTTCGGGTGGAATTTTATAACTCAATTTTTAAGGCACTTGCCCTCAACCGATTGAGCTGAAATTTTGCATGCACGTGTATATCCGATGACAATGCAATATTATTATGACATGGAGCTGATCTGATGATGAAGTCGGAAGATAGCCATAGCAACTCAGTAATTAAATAACATAACCACATCGAGTTTGGGCTCATTTCATTCGACTAGATGAGTACTTTGGTGCTAGATAGTAACCAAGGTCTGATGATGGAGCCGGAAGACAGCCAAAGGAACTCAGTACTTAAACGACACAACCAAATCGAGTTTGGGCTCGTTTGATTCGCCTAGATGAGTACTTAGATGCTAGATGGTAACCAGGGTCTGATGATGGAGCCGGAAGACAGCCAAAGGAACTCAGTACTTAAACGACACAACCCCATCGAGTTTGGGCTCGTTTGATTCGCCCTAGATGAGTACTTAGATGCTAGATGGTAACCAGGGTCTAATTGAAGAGTTGGATTGTTCAAAATTAACTGGCAAACGACCTTGCAATAATGATGCGTTGAATGAGATGAACAGACTTAGGAACTTACAAGGTGAAAACTAAAAAGTATAAAATAAATTAAGGTAAAAAAATCTTTAAAAACAAGCTTTTATTTAAATGCGCTAAAAAGAAATAAACTTTTACACTATAACTTTACTGTCAACTTATAACATTTCAAATTCAACATATTTGACACAATTTATATGTTTTAAAAGCTTGTCGCGAGATTTAAGTACCTACTCGTAATTTTAAAAGCAAGTTTTAAAATACCTGCCTATTAAAAATTTTAAACTAAGAAAGTAAATACGAGTACTTAAATCTCGCGACAAGCTTTTAAAACATATAAATTGTGTCAAATATGTTGAATTTGAAATGTTATAAGTTGACAGTAAAGTTATAGTGTAAAAGTTTATTTTTTCTTTTTAGCGCATTTAAATAAAGCTTGTTTTTAAAGATTTTTTACCTTAATTTTTTTATTCAACCCTTCTTTAAGGAAGTGAAAACCTTTTAGAACAGGTCCATTTATTCAAGACATTTGTATGTTCGAAAAGCGTCGTTGGCCGAGTGGTTAAGGTCGTTGCTTGCCATGCGAGAGGTCGCCAGTTCAAACCCCGCCAGGTACCAATGTGTTTTTCAAATTTGAAATTCATATGTACCATCATTCGACGCTTTAACGGTTAAGGAAAACATCGTGAGGAAACCTGCACACCTAAGAAGAAATTCTAAGGTTGTGTAGTCGACCAACCCGCACTTGGCCAGCGTGGTCGACTAAGGCCTTATCGCCCTAGTTTAGGGTAGGCCCGTGCCCCAGCAGTGGGGACGTATATGGGCTGATGATGATAATAATGATGATGATGATGTATGTTCGGTATTCAATATCAGTTTAAAAGGAGAAAATTTGGCAGAGTAGTTTTAGACATTTACATTTGTAAGATGTTGCCACGCTACTGTTAAAAAGATAAGTAATTCGCCCAAATGTTGCAGGCGACATGAGGCGGGGCGGCAACACAATCAGTGGCATGTCACTCGCAAGTCGCGACGCACAATACTACATTTGGCTTTGTATTTTTAAGATGCATGCGACTAGGGTAGCCAGGGCGCCAAATGTTATACGAGTAGTCAGACTAGCGAATTTGGCTGGATGTTTGGGTAGAAAGACGGACTGTGTACCATCTATTCGCAAAATACCGGTGTTACCGTAATTTTTTATTCGGTTTGAAAGGTTTCTAAGGGCCTTATTATGGGGCTTAGTCGTATTGGGTCGCTGCGCCAATGTAGTTAAGTTTTTTTTTAAACTAATATAAATATGCGAAATTTTGAAAAGATTAATATTTTTTTGGGTTCGCATTTTTTCAATTGTAAGAATATTTTATAGAGAAATTGAGGGAAGAGGCAACAAACAAACACACTTTCGGATTTAATAATACTTATTACTAAACATTTCTGTCTCAGGAGGAATCGATCAATTGGTACGTAAAAAAAATTATAAACTGGGGTGTTCTTCTACTCTCGCTCGTTTGTAAAAACAACCTAACAAAACCCGGACATGTCGGACACCAACCCGAACTTGACCAGCGCGGTTGACTAAGGCCTTATCGCCCTAGTTTGGGTAGGCCCGTGCCCCAGTCGCCAGTTCAAATCCTACCACGTAGCACTGTGGTTTTTCAAGTTTGAAATTCATATGTACGATTATTCGACGCTTTAACAGTGAAGGAAAAACATCGTGAGGAAACCTGCACTCCTACGAAGAAATTCTTAGTTGTGTAGTCAACCAACCCGCACTTGGCCCGCATGGTTGACTAAGGCCGGGCGATAAGGGTAGGCCCGTGCCCCAGCAGTGATGACGTATATGGGCTATTGATGATGATGAAGTCGGACACCGTTTAGTTTGTCCGGCCACGCAATCAAAAGGCCTATGTCCGGCTTTATCCGGAAGCCTGGCAACACTACGTACAACACAGCAGGCGACAATCCATCTTCATACTTCAAATGTCTTATTGTAACCGCTAAAGAGTCAATTTTCACTGTAAACAGTCACAGTAGAAAATATTCATATCACTTTCGCTCTGAGCTATACCTAAATTGGTAACTTTATTTAGTTTGACTAGAATTGAGATTGCTGGGTGCATTGGCTTGGCGTATGATTTGGGAGTTCATTGATTTAAAACCTTGGTTTATACCTCTGTGGTTTACCAGCGTGTTTAATTATTTAATATTGCTCTTCACAGTTACAAAAGGTCTTAAACATTAAGACAATCTCAGGTCTAAAATATTAAACCCATTTTGAATGCAAGGAGTGTAAAAAAAGGTTTTCAAAACAGAGATCTAGACGAACCCTCTTTATTAATATTCATTATTACTATACCGGTCAGCTAAACCATAATGAAACCGCAGAGATAATTCAATGTGAAATCATGAATGATGCAGAGTTGGCCTAACTACTGTATTTGCTTTGTGGCCGTAAAATGACGTTTGAAATCTCATTATGAAATAAATATTCCGTCCCGTGGTAAGTAGCTTAAGCATTTGTATTACGAACATCAGAATCAACATTGGATACATAAATAAATATACTTAAATATATTTAATAACACACCCACACCCATTATTGTGTCATTTAAGTACGTTTATTTATTTATTTAATATCACCAACAAGATTACATTTATAAGTACATAACATGACCAAGATGAACATTTAGATAAACGCAAACCTTATGTGACAACTACATGCATTTCAGACAACAGGCATTTTGAATTTTATCTAATTTAAAATACAAGAAGTGGTTTTAGTTTTAATACTTACGAAACATCAAATGAAACATATTATATTAATGTTCACGTTTCATGAATATCCTTTTTTGACAGGATGACATAAAGCATTTGTTAAAAAATACATGTTCAAACTAAGCTTTCTCATCACAAATGGAGGATGAAGTGAAATTTCACTCGTTTGGAAAATGTTAAAGAAATTTTTGAACAAACAAACTACAGGTGTTGAAAGGCAAGCGCATAAAGTTGCGCTAAGTGCACCGCTAACTCTCGTATTACACGTGAGAGAGAATTTGCGGTCAAACTTGCATAAAAGGCTCGATAATTCACAACGCTTTATTTATTGACCCATAGGGCTTGCTCCAACAATTTAAACATTTAAGATTCTATTATCTATAAAATATTACTAAAAACCCAAAGGTTTTTCAGTCTAAGAGGGCTTTCCTATTTCCGGTGTTTGCAATGAGGTAAATTTTTTGTCAAAACTTAAAAATAAAATAAAGAATAAATATATATATCTGGGACATTTCTACACACGGTCATGACCTCAAACTAAGCAGAGCTTGTACTATGGGCGTCAGAGACTGATATACATCATACATATATATTTTTAAATACATACTTAAATACATTATCACACCCAGACACTGAACAAACACCGATGTTCATCACACAAATATTTGTCCCGAGTGGGAATCGAACCCACGACTCTTGGAACCGCCAGCCAGGGTCACTAACCACTGTAAACTGTTCCACCGAGCCAGTCAATAAATAAATAAATAATAAATATTTCACAACATCACATACATCGATCCGATCAAGTAGCTTAAGCACTTGTGTTACGGAAATCAGAAACGACTAACGAATCGAGTGCATACGATAATATGCTCTTTTACACGATAAAAACGAATAATTATCTTTAAGTTTATTTAGGATATCACCACCACCCGCCTTCGCTTTACTTCGGACATCCTTTTTTAGCGAATGCCTACGTCTTAACATCTGCATGCCAAATTTCTGCCCGATCTGTCCAGTGATTTGGGCTGTGCGATGATAAATCACTAATATCAGTCAGTGGGGACGTCGCCGCCTGCATTGCACAGGTCCTCGCTGAGGGACTAGGGTAGTTCCGTGTACCGGACACCTGGTGGTCCCCCTAAGGGGGACTTGAGGAAGCCCGATCGATAGGGCTGTCCGCCGGTGGCGTCGTGGCTTAAGGGCTTAGCCGGAGCACCATGATGCCGCCAAGGCGATGAGGTACACCGTGGTGTTTTAGTCGGTAGACCCCCTGGCACGCCCAGGAGCCGCGACTGGCATTTACCATCTTATCGCCAGTCGTTGGGGAGTCCGACACACCACTGGGAGAGAACCCCCTTTCCCAGTGAAGGTGCATAAGGCATCTCACCGCGTAAAAAAAAAAAATTATGTCAGTCAGTCACCTTTGAGTTATATATTTTTAAATTAGGGCTCCTATTGCCCATTTTTCATATCATCATCAAACGTTATACGTCCTCACTGCTGGGGCACGAGCGTACCCTAAACTAGGGCGATAAGGCCTCAGTCGACCACA
This sequence comes from Maruca vitrata, assembly GCA_039566165.1. Lineage (NCBI taxonomy): Eukaryota > Metazoa > Arthropoda > Insecta > Lepidoptera > Crambidae > Maruca > Maruca vitrata. Next base: position 1,511,700 of record CM076920.1, read on the forward strand.
CTGGCCAAGTGTGGGTTAGTCGACTACACAACCCAAGAATTTCTTCGTAGTGCAGGCCTCACGATGTTTTCCTTCACCGTTAAAGCGTCGAATGATCGTACATATGAATTCCAAATTTAAAAAACGCAGTGGTACGTGGCGGGGTTTGAACTAGCAACCTCTAGCATGGCAAGCAACGACCTAAACCTCGGCCATCGACGCTTTCTTTCCCTCCCTCCTGTGTCCTGGGTCCTGTTGCACATTTGCCCAGTATTATAAAACAACAAAGACTTCAAGTCATAATTGTGTCTATACATACGTACAATATCCACACGTATGAATATAATAGTTGTAACACAGACGTTGAACCGTTCAAAATTAAGTTACACAAAGTTACCGAGGGTAACGGGATGACTTGTGCGTTCCCGAACCCCGTGACGTCACGTCTCTAATTAGATGGATGTGTGATTAGCACTGTCAAAGGGCGTATAATCCGAATTAGCAGGTAACTTACCTTTTCTGTAGGTATTGTTTTAGATAGACATGAACTGAGAATGGATACTAGTAATCGAAAGCTTTAGTCGGTACAATGGTTATAAAATTTTTATATCTTTCTTCATTTGTAATCCAATCAAATATTATACAAATTACCTTTAATTTCACTGTCTGGTGGAAGGGTGGTTAGTGACCCTGCCTACGGTTTCAGAAGTCATAGGTTAATTTCCCAACCGGGACAAATATTTGTATGGCGAACTTCGGTATAAATTTGTTTCGTATCGTGGTATGTTTTTAAATATTTTCAGTACCTATATTTGTGTAGGTAAACCACTGTTTTTCCGATATCTGTAACACATGGGCTTAAGCAACTCATTTTGGAAACAGAACAATGTAAAAAACTAATATTTTTTTAAATTTGTCTTCATAAAACCATAACTCATATAGTACTGTCTATTAATTATTTGCGCGAACACTACACAATTGATATAATCGAATTTTACGGATTAAACTCGCGTGTATTGTTATTCTAAACATACTATGAGAGACCTGACGTTTTGAGCTCTTTGGAGCGCTTTTAGCATCACTATGACTTTAAATTCAGTCTGCCTCAAAAATGTACCCTCAAATATCCGCGGTACTTTTTGTCCAAGTGCATACAACCCGTCCGTACCTACGTCTCACAAAACACATTCGAAATTCCGCAAGTGAGCAAAAATCAACTTGATCACGAATACCTAACGAACCGCATGAGGAGTCGTCGCGCGCGATTTCCGATCCGGTCTACCCCTTTATGATACACACGGTCACCTTAGAAGTCTATGCACTTCGATATTGACCCTTAAACTTATGGGAATAAGGACTATATAGTCAAATGTGCGGAAGACCCTTTAAGTCTGTGAGTCGCGGTGCAGGGACCGAATTGCGACACACACCATAACTATGTCTCTCCCTAGCATACGGAGAGGAGTTTAATTAAAAATCGTGGAAATAAATTGAGCACGATTTTTGCAAGGGCTTATAACAATAGAGTAAGCATTTGTTACTTTTACGACAAGATACTGTCAAATGCTAGTTGATTTATTACATTATACCAAGATTGTCAGCATAAATGACATGACATTGACATAAATGACATTCAGTTTTATTATCCACAATTTCTGTCACCTGTGTACAACTGAAAAAAGATAGAGACTGCAAGTACAAATATTTTTAAAAACGCAAAAAAGGACATAAAAACCTTAACTTTCGTCTTCTGATTACCAAGTAGGTAATATATCAAAAATATATAATTTTAAACTGTCATGTTACACAGATTAGAAAACTGAATATTTCTCCGGGACATTAACCATGTTGTTTTGTTTTAATGAGCTCCCGATATTTCGGCACTGTTGCAAGCGCCATGATCACGGATGAACTGTAGGACTGCGAGAATGACGGTAGGTCTAAGGGCTCATTAAAACAAAACAACATGGTAAATATCCCGGACAGTTTCAGTTTTCTAATATAGCAAAAATCTCAAAGTGTCTAAGTATATGTTTGTGTGTTTTCTATGGGTATGTTTACAAAACATATTTAGAACGAAAATGTTACAGATTCCTTGATGTAAAACTAATTTGTGTCAGCAAAGGAATCCTAATGGACAAGATTGTAACTCAAGCTAAGTGGTTCAAATTAACTGTGGACAATACGTTGTATAAAATAAACAAAATAACGTTACAAGTGTTCTATGTGAAAATTCCAGTGATCAAGCACTCCAGACTGGATTGATAAAAAAACCGTTTACAATAAAATCTATAAATACATAGCAATGTTTTTATTATAATGGAACACAAAAGTCTAAAATTAATCAAAAAAAAAACGATTTAGCTCGTGAGTTACAAACAATATTAGTAGGTACACGTATTTTTTTAAATTTTGTTTCTCAAACAACAAAATGATGGATATTGTGAGCTTAGAAGTTTCAGTTGACGTCACTATTTTCTACAATTAGTGTAAAAGAGTGACGTCACACGCGTCAACTCCAGAAGTGTGATAAACTCATAATTAAGTTTTTGAACATTTTAATAACCTAAAGATACCCATAGTTTTCCATATACTGATTTACGGACTGAATAATATAATAATAAATATATAATACACAACATCACATACATTGACCTGATCTCGTGGTAAGTAGCATAGCATGTTACGGATATCAGGATCAACAGTCATCATTCTACCTGCCCTTGTCCCACACTAAGTGGGGTCGGGTCAGTCGGATATCAGGATCAACAGTGGATACACAAATAAACTTAAAAATATTTAATAATACACCCAGACACGGTACAAACACAGATGTTCGTCACACAAATAGTTGTCCCGAGTGGGAATAACCCACGACTCTTGGAACCATAGGTTTTGAACCATATACTAACCACTGTTCCACTGAGCCAGTATAATGATATAATGGAAATGTTTATCTTAGCCGTCAACCCAATAGTCAAAATGTGATAAAGACTCATTTTTAAGGAAATCAACAATGAACAAGTTTCGCAAACCGACCGTAAGTCATACTTAAGCTTCCTAATTTGAATTTCGCCGAAACAGCGGGACACAAAATATTCAACGAATTGAAACAGTATTTGAATAGTCGAAATACTAAGCAATTGAAAAGAAATGCCGACCATTAGCGAAAGACATAAAAACTGTTCTTAGGAACACATTTCACTGAGAGTCCTTTAAACACTTTAACTTAAATGATGGCTAGACGTTGTTATCTGAAAGGTTCAAGATGAATCTAGATTTTCAAGTTGAACTGACATTTGGAACAAGAAGTTTTTAAACGTAAAACTCTGCCATAAAATCCATGACTTTTATAGAAAAGAGTTTACTGATTAAGTTGTCTCCAAGATAAAAGTTAATACTATATTCAACATCAGCCCATATACGTCCCCACTGCTGGGGCACAGGCCTACTCTAAACTAGGGCCAACCTAAGAATTTCTTCGTACGTTTTCCTTCACCGTTAAACCGTCAAATTTCAAAAATACAGTAGTACGTGGCAGGGTTTGAACTGGCGACCTCTCGTATGGCAAGCAACGACCGACGCTTTATCAAGACTTACTATTTCAAAATTTGGTCAGCATTGTAGTAATATCTCACAAATTGATATATATTTGTGTTGATTAATATTTTTCCTACAAAAGCTTGTAAAAAAATGTAGAATAATATATGTATATCAATATGAACACTACATATGCCATAAGGCGAAACATCTTATATTTATCACCACCCTGTTATACCCATGCGTATAAACCAATAAATGAATTGAATGAAAGAAAAAAAAAGTATACAACATACCTCATTGAATAATATATTTAATGGGGTGCTATTCCGGTCTCAAAATGTTACAAATAAATACAGTTGTTGAACTTTAAAAAAATGTACTCAATCACGATCTACATTAATATAAGTATCGTCACACAAAGGTAGTAATATAAAGGGATTGAAAGGAGTAGCAGAATTCAAGACTAGTTTTATACTGCTCTTTTCATGCATCCATAATTAGGGTTCCGGACCTTAAAAGGGAAAACGGAACCCGTACAGGATCGCTTTGTTGTCCGTCTGTCTGTCTGACTTCACAGACCCTTTTTGTCGTTCATTGACCCTGTGAAAAATCTAGTTTTCAGATTAATCTAAGGCCAATGGAAATGTATATTATACATTAGACAAGGCAAAAATAACATTTCATGGCAAACATTTTGTCTTTTTATAAAATATAAGAGATAAGTTTAATAGGAAAATCAGAAAACCTGCAGTGGTCCTATCTACTTTTATTTATTATTGCTTTTTTTAATAAAAAAATAATAATTATTATTAATTCACATAAAGCACAAAAGGTAAATTCACTATTGATGTCTTGATGATTCTCGTAAGTACAATTCAACATGTTCTCCAAATAGATGGCATTTGAAAATAAAAACATGATTGGTCGTCTTTAAGCATAATTTACATAATAACCTTGTTCGAAATCCTAAACCCTTACGGTGCAAGTCAGACTCGCACTTGACAGCCTATTTAAAAAAAACGCAACAATAGCTAATGTGATGCAAACATTATTCCGTGAACCAAAGAAAAAGCTTCCAAGGGATTCATTCATAACAATCGTGCCCTTTATCATAACTCAGTTTCACAAAGCCCAAACTAATTTAACAGTTGTACGATTGCTATTAATTAATAATTCACACCTGTCACGTTTAAAAAACCAGTTCACAGTTGAATTAGGCTATTCGAAGAGAAGTTTTTGTGGCGTTTGCAACCATTTTTTGCGCGGTAAATCAAAACGGAGTGGAGGCGATTGCACTACAAATTTTTGTGTAAAAGTTTTACATGTGTTGTAGGAAAAATGGTGCGCACTTATTTTTGAGGATTTGACTTTTTGGGTGCACTTGTTGCCGTTGCTGTTTTTGAAAAAAGTTCTGTTGGAGCAGTGAAATGTAACTGACTGTACTTAAACGATTGAAAACTGAAAATGTCCGGGATATTTACTGTGTTGTTTTGTTTTAATGAGCTCCCGATATTGCGACACTGTTTCAATGTTGACCCGTGATCATGGCGCTTGCAAATTGGTAAATATCCCGGACATTTTCAGTTTTCTTAAGTGTGTAACCATGCAGTTTAAAATTATAAATTGTTCTTAAACTTGTACCAAATTACGTTTAGTCATGTTAAGAATAAGTGAACATCAAATCAAAATATACTCACCGACATTTTTTTTCTGATGTAGTAATTTATTTTTTTCTTTAAATCTAAAAAACAGTCTTTCAGACCACATTGGTAGGTACCCATGTTTATCTGACAAATATTTGTCCCGATTGGGAATCGAACTTACAATTTTTGGTGCAAGTGGCAAGGGAACCATCCTATGCGTCATTGAGTCAGTAAATTTTGATACAAATACACATGCATAGTTTGTAGTGTAGTCAAGTCCATACATTATTTCACGCGCAAGAATATCGACCATACAAAATTTATATTAAGGCAAGAATGAGCGAAGGCACAAATCTATATAAATAAAAATGAATCGCCGTTCGTTAGTCTGGCTAAAACTCGAGAACGGCTGGGCCGATAGAGCTGATTTTGGTTTTAAAATGTTCGTCGTAGTTCAGGGGAGGTTTCAATGAGAAAATATAGAAAAAGAATCAGTATTGGCGATATGAAATTCGCCGGGACCACTAGTTTTTAAATAAAACTAAGGCCTCCTCGGGTCATGCCCGTGACCACGAGCGCTGTAAAGAGCTCGAATCATCAATCAAAAAAACAATCAGTGTGAACCAAAAATTGTACATTTAGTAGAAATGCATCGAAATCCCGATTTCCATAAGTACACGAACCACGTGCCTCAGGACGAGCTAGGATGCGTTGGAGCAATAAAATTTCTAAAAAAACGCGCCCCGCCGAGTGACAGGCGATAAGACGAGTAGTCGACCACCGAAATAGCGTTTTAAGAAACACATTAACTTTTTGTACTGGCTCGCCCGAGAGCACAATGCGTTCGGATAACAGTGACACGATTGTAAAACTTCTTAAAATGGGTTAGGTTCAACAAATGATTGTCGTTTGTTTTGTTGATTTTTCTATGTTTAAAAAAATACCGCGTAACTCATGACTAACTTATCCGCTTTCCGTTATAGGGAGTCTATACTACCTACCCTACCCCTCTGGAAAAAAGGCGTAGATTAATGTACTTATGTATGAATGTATGTATTTTCCTTCCTTGCGTGGCCCTAGACTACATGTGACCCTAGACTATCAAATTGTATTTAAATCGATGGATACATTTTGGCGTGAAAGCGTTACGTCAGAGTTCATTTTTTAAATTTATTGCACACCATAAGTACATAACTTAACGGTGAAGGAAAAAATCGAATAAAGTCAACCAACCCTCGGAATTTCTTCGTAGCTGTGCCAGTTTCCTCACGATGTTTTCCTTCACCGTTAAAGCGTCGAATAATCGTACATATGAAAAACACAATGGTACGTGGCGGGGTTTGAACTGATGATCCTTTCGCATGGCAAGCAACGAAACTCCATCGCCATCAACGCTAATATTCCTGTCGTCCTCCAAAATCTGATTTAAATTAAAAATCCCCAACCAAAATTCTCAGTTTTCCCCGTTCGGGGAAAATAATTCGGGGGATATTAGGAACTGGCCGAAAAATCTCTAAAACCAACAGGCCATAGTATTGTCTTACCGCCTTATTATTTTTACTATAAATACACTCACCCTTTTGTTTTACCATATTTTATGATGGAAATTATCTGTCGACAATGTTGTTTTTAGAATAAGTACTTATATCGTTGAGAATGTTTTACGATAATAAATAATATCCCTGGGCTTGGCATAGGTTTATCCTTAAGTGGGTACCTAGACACATTTACAGACAAAATTCGTAGTACCAATTACTACGAAAAAACGTTACGACACTTGATAGATGTATTTTAGCTGAAACTAAGTTATTTACTTAGCCGATCATAAAATTAATAGTTTAAAATCTAGTTATTCTTTATTTAATCATTCTTACGTAAATTCTAAGTTGGCTTGCTCAACGCCTATTTAGTCACACATCTAACTCTACAGTTATAATCATCCATTATGAATAAAATCGCATAATACTTTACTTACATTACTTCTAAAGTACAACTTAGTTGAGCTTTCGTGAATGAAATGTTACTCGGTAAAACAAGATTAAAGTAACATGCGTTATTTTATTTCAACAAACGTCCAAACAAGAAAGCTACTCTTGTAAGCTTTTATCTTACAGTGTATCCCTCTTATAATGAAGTCAAGTGAGTAATCCAAACCGCTCGAACGAAACTAAAGCGGAAACGGCCGGAACAGGCATATCGGAAACTGGAAAATAAACATCGAAACTTAACTCGCCACTTAGCTCTTTACATACAATAAAAACAGAACAACAAACGCGCACTCGAAGTGTTATTCGCGTGTTTATTATTAGCTACAGTGCATATAAACAAGGTTACAGAGAAACGTCGCCCCTAGCGTATCGATGCGTCGACGGGCGCTTTTTAAAAGCTAACCCGCTCCGTAAGAAAGGGACGGCTGCGAACACGTGGGAAGCGGATTCCAAACGCACGCACCCCCTCCCGCTACCCCCTCCAGCGGCGCCGCGCGCACTCCAGTCGCGCGCCGACCACCGTGCGGGCAACACGGGTCTACACACGACGACGCCGCTACCGCCCTGACGTTGTGCAGTGAACGAGTGGGAACGAAGTGATTTGTTTTGAGTGTGACGTCACCGTGCAATTGTGAACGTTACATAATTGTGTGTAGTGCACTATGCGGTTGTTTGCAACGTTATGAATGGCCTGGATCGCTGCTTCTTCGATCAACGTAAGTTTATGTTTTGGTCCCATATAGGCTGTTAGCGCGGAAATGGTAAATTCGCACTGCGGTTAGAGAGGCTTTATTCGAGTTTAATGGTAGCGGTTGCGGTGTATCAATATTTTCAGCGGTCGTGCCGGCATCGTACGTCGCGTTAATTATTTTCGGCATTAATGCATTTGCGATGACCGACTTTAGGGCCGAGCGGGGTACCGGAAAAATTGTTTCGGGTTTTCGTTAAAATGTGTAATGTTCGAAAGTAATTTGCGGTGTATGGGCGTGATAGGGATACTTTTTGATTAAAGCAAAAATTTTCTGTGATTATAATTGAACATTGATAGGGTTTCTGTGCATTGATGTTTTTGATACTTACCTCCGAGTTAAAATTTAATAGTTTCGTTCAATTTGACAGATAAATTAAATAGTATTCGATTCTATTTCTTGTAAAACATGGTAAAAATATTTTGTGGTGGTTAATCAAACTTCGTGTTTGTGTAACCATTTGACTTATTAGAAATTGTTTTACTTTAGTGAATATTCTCTAAAATATTACGTTACTGCCATGTGACATTCAGTTAGTAGATACTATATCAAATTTTTGCTAAACTTTGAAAATCTTTCAACTCCTCAAAAAAAATCAAATGTTGCATTCAATAACGTGAATTCTTGGTAGAAAATAACAAAAGTTCAGTGAAAAAGTAAAAAATTAGTTTCAAACACCCCATATAAAAACACTAACGGAAAACCCGGAAACCAAATGGAGTGAAAACGAGAAAATCACAATGTTGACTTAGAACGAAATCGCTGCGAACAAACCAATCCAGAGCAATAACGCGAATCAGTGAACCTGACACTCGAAGAAATACACATAATGGCTCTCTTCACGATCCCATTGGAAATGAAGATACAGTAACATTCTTCTTCTTATCGTATGGTTGATGAACAACCTGGTGTCAGAGTTTTTAAACCGCCCGTAGGCCTCTCACATGGCTTCACACACAGTAGAAAAATCTCTCAGGTGTGCTGGTTTCCTCACGATGTTTTCCAATGATGATACATATGGATTTAAAATTTGAAAAACACATTGGTACCTGACGGGGTTTGAACTGGCGACCTCTCTCATGGCAAGCAACCTTAACCACTCGGCCATCGACGCTTTTTTTATGAAGATACAGTAACATTTGTACACAGTTAAGATAAGCTCCGCTAATGAGTATGAGAGAGAACTTTATTTGAGATAACCAGTGTACGAACGCTGCGGTTAAATAAATTGATGATGATTTGTTCAATTAGGACTGTGAAGGGCAGAAGATTTGTAGGAATCATTCGGATTGATTGAGGAATGTGGGTGAAGTGTGCTGTAGCCTGTAATGAAAAGAGTAAACGTGTGCTAAGCAGTGTCTTAATTGACCGGCGAGTTTAAAATACCAAACTACCCACTTAACTTACGTCTTGCATTTACATTGAAGTACCTTCTTAGTGTACTTTTAGCCCGTTATATATTTTTACTCAATAATAATAACCGTATTATAAATGCGGCAGTAAGGAAAGATCTGTCTTTATTTTACAGAGCTTTATGTCAAGTTTGAACGCCAAAACAACTGAATATCAGGTTAAATACATAGGCTAATTTCAACTGATTAAGCTAGTAGGGAGTAATGTTTTAGCCATAAATTAGGTACTTCAGTATCAAGCATATCAGATTAGCTGAATCTTCGTCACTGTAGCGATATTTTTAAATTAATTTATAATTCTTAGTCAAAAATTAATCTGAAAACGTTTGAATAACAAGAAGCAAAGAAATAATTACTATTCAATATTTACAGAGTAATGGATCGGGCAACAATTTTGGTTGAAATTTTCCTTATTTGAAAACGAATCAATATTACGTGTTAAAAAGTAGATATCGTGCAATGAATGCCTAATTAGACGTACCTATAAACAAAGTAAGTAACGAAATGATTAAGTAAATTGATAAGGTGTAAGTAACATGATCCAACTGTTATTAGGCTGAGAATAATCACGAAGCTCAGTTATGGGTAAGGTTAAATAAGTATAGGTACCTAACCTATCCATCCCGCAAACATTGTCTTTACCACATTTTACAATATGTTATGACAATTTATTTTAATATAAGTAGGTGTATTAGTGAGCTTAAGTAATTATTATATATTAAATGTTTTCGCGAAGATGCATTTTTATATTTATAGGTAATAGGTACGCTAGCAGTGCTTGCTTAAGATTTAAAGAAAAAAACATAAACCAATATAAAACTTGTTATTATCAGAATTCCTTACAAGTCACCGCAATCAAAGTAACATTAAGAATTCCAGTAAGTAATTCTATATGTTGAACAAAAATTTTACGACTTTTAAAAAATTTTAAAATGTCGTAATCTAAAACCAATAAAGAGCCAACAAATCACAGCTTGTTGTCCCAACACCTCCGTGTTAAACACACATAAATCAACAAATAGCGTTAGCAAATAATAAAGAGAGTAAAAGAAATATTTAAATAGTCCAACCACATTGGACCACCCGTGCGATCCGCTCGGTTCTCTCGGCAGCACGCACGTCCCCATTATATTATCAAAAGATACTGTGACCCGCCCGTTCATATTCAGTTTTTACGTAATTTACATCTACCATTGAATTTGTTTTCGTTTTTTCGGGACTAGCGCACAGGTTTTGTTTGGCTCCGATCTTGACAGCTAAAACTGCTATGTCATCTACATCCTTTGTTGTTGCACTATCCTGTTTTTAATACAATTCATCTTTATCGATTACATTATCTGCTACCGGTGGAATGGGTTTTTGTCCATTGTTGGGACATGTCGCGTCATGATACAGTGTCGATTGAAGTGTTAGTTCGGTAATGTGGAACGTAGGTGTTCATTATTGTTATTGGATATTTATTGTTACATTGTTTTAATCGCAAAAAAGTCACTGTAAGTAAGTCCTCAGTAATCATTGAGATTCAAATAAGTGACGATTGATTTTAAAAGAAAGATCTTACGTGTTTTGTGTAAGAAATATTGCTAAAAGGTATTGATGTTTTAACAATTTAAAATAATTTACAAAAAAAAACAAGTTTGTTCGTGTATAAGGCTGAGTCCTAAAATATATATTTTCTGAACGACACTAGTGAATTGACTGTTAACCACTAATTTACACATGACCATTGTTAACAACTCCATGAGTCATTTCCGAAGAACAGCAAAAGATTCCAAAATGGTAAACAACGAGCCATTACAAGTTCACTGGCGCATTAGCATCGTATGGCAACTATCCCTGCCGTCAGGGTGGCATGTTTAACTTTCTGAGTGACTGCAACAGACCTGCACTGAATCTTAACTATTTCCCCTTAAGTTTCCGGTTAATTTAACTCGAGGCCGACACATGCTTCCAAACGGGCAAAGACAACACGACAGCACTCCCACGTGTGTTGAACAAACAAACCTTCCCAGGAACACAATGTCGTCGACAAAAACATCACACCCTAATTGTCCCAATCATTACGACATAGAAGAAAATGTTCCCAAATAATTACCTAACGCGACCTAACATTACGTCTGGAGATACGACGCTGTAATTAAAGGTTTCGATGGATTCGATACGCTTGGAGGGCACGGACTGGGACGCCTTAAAGATACAAATTTTATTACGGCCAATAAAAGAGTTATGGTTAGGTAAACGATTGAACTTAAACGTTATAAGCATTACTTTCACTCATTGTTTGGTGCGTTAACGGCCGTAAAGCGAGGACAAATTGGTTTTAAAGGACCCCTCGCTGTTTCGTATTTTTTGGGAAGTTTATTGCGATCCAAGAGTTGGATACAACGCTGGAACGTTTTTAGTGGCGGTGCATTTCCTATTTTGGATTGATGCCCATATATTGTGCGGTAGGCTGTAATCGTAAACCTGATTTCTGGGTACTGTTGGCGGGTATCAATTTTGTCGGCGTAAATTTTAGCGAGTTCGTGAATCGCGTTTTTATTGCAAACGAAAGTTCGTATTGTGTAATAAAGGATGGTAATGATATCATAACTTGAGTTCATCTTTACTTTGTACAAGTTGCTTTTAAAGTGTATTATTCAACCTTAGTTCTTATGAGCATAATAAATGTTGTAGGTAGTTTCTTTTAAATCATAAATCTTTCATATTAGAATAATACTTTGTTGATTTTCTTCTTTACATCGAATAATTACCCAATAAGTATGGCATGGTGATTTATAGTACCTATATTGATTCTCACGAATCAATTTTACGATACCTACATAATATCTTGCAGGTTCTATTTAACTCGTCTTACATTACGGATAATCAATACAGGTAGTATCGGGATCTCATGAATAATGAATTTGTAATTATAGAAATTAAGCGTATAAGTATTTGCATACATGCAAACTAGACGCCGTAGGGGAGGTTAGAAGAGTAATGGAATCTACCGGTTGGGAGAACGCATTCTTTGCAGTAATTATGATAATTAGAATGTATTCTTGATAATAAAGTAATTTTAAATTGTTTTTTGTTCCGGCTCTTCTCATTAAGGTATATTTATAGAAAAAGTAGATAGATTCGTGTCGGGTGTTTATGTTTACCCAACAGCGTTCAAAGAAAATTAAACGCGACTAAAGAATCAAATACAGTTATAAGTAACAACAACATCAAAATTTTCAATTTGCCCACAAATCTGGGTACATAACGGGAACCACAGCGAATCTCTAGGGGATATCCATGTAATTCATGTGATTGATGTTTAACCTAATTCCAAGCCCTACTGGGCGCACCGCTGGCACGGCACAGCAGATAATTACCGCTTATTAGCGGACAATACTTAATTAGCCAGCGTATTAATCCAGGCCGATGCGTAATGACCGGTAATTCAGATAAATTGTCAAGGCGTGCGTTAGTGTTAACAATGTATTGACAGTTTCGAGTGTTGATTCGATAGATGGCGTGCGTTTGCGGACATTATGGTAACTATCTGAAATGAATTTAACGACAGCTCTCATGCTAAACTCCATTAAGTCGTTTATGTTGTAAAGTGCTCGAAAAACAATCTTTGCTCTTACGCAGTCAGGTAAAAGATGAATTTCTGAGTATGTGCCCTTTTCAGTTTATAGCCAAGATTATTAATAAATGTAGACAAAATGTTAATTAATTGTGCTTGTATGGACGTCCCACCCAATGCATGTGTAAATTTCAAGTTATCAACATTTGAATAAACACACTTGCACTGTGTCGTAATATACAAAAGACGACTTGAACAATGTGTACGTGTGTGTGCGACTAAAAAAATATGATATCCGAGTTCCTATAAATAAACACTCGTCACAATTACCCCATATTCTATTTTTCCTGAGAACATTGTCACAAAATAACGAACGCTCGCATTGTCGCCACCATGTGTCCCAATGAATATATGAATAGTATATAACCCTATCGTGGTATGTTTCAATTTTCCGTTACAATAGCTCTCGGAATTGGTAATGGTCCCTATTATCATATCCGAATTCTTAAGCCAGCGATGTATTGATCGATGGCTGGATCTATAAAGCAGCTTAAGTTTATACTTGATCGTTGTTATAAATTACAGCTGGATTTACATTCTCGGATTGATTTAAGCCGAATGAGTGCTTAAAAGCTTAAAATACAATCGAGTATTCTGTTGTTGTTATGTAATGGTCTCGTTATTTGAGTTTTTGAACTGAGAGATTTTTTAAAAGTTTTAACGCGTTATTCGTTCAATGCGGTAGGTAAGATTAAGCTTGTAGATTTTAATTTTTCTTTATCATCGATAAACTGAAATAAGTCGATAAGGATTATCGTTACTCTAACTAAAATGAAGAAGTTACTAAAAGCAATCAAAGTATACCTCTTTCAAAACAAATCTTGTTTTATGCATTGCTGATTGAATCACGTACTTAGTTTATTCTTTATCCCAAGCTTTCGATTACAAAAACGATGATAACTTACAAAGAATTTGTTATTTACTTTCGAACAGACAGTGTTGGTTTTTAGTTAGAGTTCGAGTCATCAGAACATCGAACTGTTACCAAAATACAAATTTCAAAATAAGATGTGCCGGCCTAACCCGCATGGCGTGCCTTCCGTAATATGATCCGTACAAAAACACGAAGACGTCAAAAACCGATAAAGTAGCTGTAAACGGTTTTTTTCGAGTCGAAATAACATCTTCAGTCCGAGCCAATCGGGCCCTTTGTTGATTATGTACGGATATAAGAATGAAATTGGGTTGGGCGAACAAAAAACGACAATGAAATGAATGGGCAAGGCATTCGACACGCGTGCGCGGACGCTCCGCGCGGCTCGTTCTGATTACTATGTTTGTAACTTGTAGCGCCATCTCTTGTTGAGGAGCGGAACTTACGGTTTATTTGGGTACCATCATGGGTACCGTTTGGTGATGGTTTAATATAAAATATTTAGTACACCTATGTTGTAAATTTGTTCAGAATGTTTGACTTATACTTTTGTGTAATTGAGATACAATTTATTATTTTATCTTGTGCTGCTGGTATTGTATAACAGAAAGCCGGATTAGTATTTGTGAACATTTTCTCAAAGCAGCGCAAGATAAAATAATAAATTGTAGCCCAACTATAACGCTACCAGCGTTTTAGTTGGGCGGGCCACTCGTCACTATTTCCGCAAATTTCCATCTAACCCAATTTAATTTCGCTTAAATTTGTTAAGGAGCTTACCGTTCCATGGACTTAGTGTACCCCTAGGGGATTTAAGGCGTGAAAATGCTCGAATATTATGTCTGCTATGTACAATATCAGTAGTTAACGCTAACTTTTTTGAAATTTTGTCTAATAGTATTAAGTAATGATTCAAACATAACAATTAAACATCTCACAAATTCAAGTTGAAATCCATAACAGAGACTGTTTGATAGGCACGCATTATACATACCTAAATTTCTAGCACAGATATTCTAGACGGACCTAGTTTTAGGTACGTACATTTGTAAAAAAAATAGCCTGTCGTTCACACACGTTTGTTCGGGCGTTCACTTTTTTCGGTCCGCTGAAAACAGTTCGTGTAATCCAATGTTTTGTGAGAAAGCCCTAGAACACCCTATCCCACCTTATTTCAGCCGAATCGCACAGCGCAAATGTTTTTGCGTGACTGAAATGGTTTATGTGTAAAACATGCACATAACTTAAAATATTACGAGTAAACAGAGTTTTGAGCATTTTCTGTCTTTAGGACTATGTTTATTCAAACAATTTTCATACCTATATCATATTCATGTTTTTTCCTAACTGACATACGATGATGGCTTGGAGTAGCCTCGTCATCATCACCGGACCTGCGGGGGAGGATGGCTCTCACCCCTAAAAAATTTAAACGACGTTTACTTGCGGGTGCCCCCTAACGGGGCTCGACCTCGGCTCAGGGCGTCGTTGGGCGGTCCCTAATACATCAAATTCACGAGTTAAACACATATTATTATTTCGCCCTATTGTTAAATCTGTCAAATCATCCATCCGGCTATTTAGAAGCGAAGTTAGATTCGTTCTCACTAATACGTATACCTAACGTGGCAGAAATCAGTTTTTACATCTTCTTTTGATAATACATAGTCTGTAATGTTATTAACCAACTTCAAAATGGAGAAGGTTATCAATTCGTCTGAATGTTGCTTTTTTTAACAGGCTTATTTCAAGTTTTCACTTTAGTCGCTTGTCTGTATGACTGTATAAAAAAGTGAGAATAAAAAAGCATGAAACGAACTTTAAGTATTGGTAAAATGATGATTTACGATTTCCATTTTCGACACCATCGCGCCATCTCTTGGCGGGAAGTACAAAGCACAACTTTAACTTTGAAGGTGGTTCTACATTTTTTGTTTGTTCTCTTGTAAGTTTTACAGTACTAATGTATTAACAGTAATAATGATATTCGTCCAGTAAAATGAAACATTTGAGATTATTCCTGGCCTCCGTGTTACACTGAGCAACTCCATCTCCAAAACCAACAGCGAACAAAACAAAATGTACTCGTATTCCAATACTCCAATTCATTAGCGGAGGCAATATTTTAAAAAGCCTTCACTAGACCGAGGTAACAAGCCCATCGGAACGTCGATAGATTTGCGGTCGACCCCCTCCCGGCCCTTAGTCTGATTGATGCCTTGCTTTATCCCCGAATAGATTTAAAGTGTCCCCGTACAGATTCGCCGCGGATAGATTTCTTGCCGTACTTATTCAGGGTTGAGTGACAGACACGGTTATTGATTCGGCCGGCCTATCCTTGCGAAGACCTTTTTTACTCCTATTGCAAGGATTAGGTATTAAATGTTATTTAATTTTAATGCTAATTTGCAAAACAGATGACAGTCTCTTTTAATCGCGATCTCGAAGCCGGCTACTCCGTTTAAAAAAGACATGCCAGTAAATTCTAAAAGACCTTAGCCTTAGCGTTATTACTACTCAATAACAGGTAAATTAAGTCATTAGAAGGTAATTTCTAAATTCTAATTATCGACAAAAGACATACTTATTGTAAAGCAATTTATTACTAGACTTTATTTACTTAGGACCTATTTTAAATATATGTAGGTTTTGTACGTAAATGAAACATTGATTCATTGTAACATATTATGCAAACAAACAAACAAACAGCTTAATAACTCAACAAATTGTTAAATCGTGAACTATTTTAGTACTTAATAAATAAAGCGAATTGCGTTAAATTTATAAAATTAACAACTAATATCCGGATTAGCGGCGATAAATCGACGAATAATAGCAAAACGGATATTAATGGCCGCCAAATGGCATCGAATGGCAGATACCGGCTTTTGGCCTGAATGTAGATAGAAGCGATAATTAATTATTATGATAGTTTACATCGAAATAGCTGTTGCAACATGGATAATACTTTTTATCACATTTATTAATTAACATATAAATTTCTCTTATATTTAAACAAACTGAGTTTGTAAGATAAAAACTGCAAAATGTTAGCCAAAAATCTTTTTAATAATTAATATTCCACACCACACAGTGGCAAGTGATCTAGGTTCACTAACTACGGTTCGAAGAGTCGTGGGTTCGATTCCCACCCGGGACAAATATTTGGGTGACGAACATCGGTGTTTGTTCCGTGTCTGGGTGTGTAATTAAATATATTTATTTGTATTTGTGAATCTACTGTTGATTCTGATATCCGTAACACAAATGCTCAAGTTACTTACAACGGGATCAGACAAATGTATGTAATGTTAGTATGTGATTTTGTGTAACATTTTATATTCGTTTCAAAAAATTGCAAATATTCATATATATGAAAAACATTTACTTCATAATACTTAAAAGGCATTGCATATTATTCGAAGAAATATTTCATATTTGAAAGATTTGCTAGTGAAGTTAAGACCAAATAGTTAGTTAATACAACATATTCAAACATATTTTTTATAGCCCAAAATATTGCTTCTTCAGAAACGGAGAAAGCTGAAATAAATTCGAATTCTGTTTAAAATTTTTCTTTTTTTCCCATCGTTCAAATTAACTGGCACTCCACGACGACCAAATTGAACTTAATAAGGATAGAAATGTAATATCACCAGCGTTTGGTCGGAAGTGGGTAGATTACTTCGTGGGGCGGCGTGGAAGCACCAATATTATCTATTGACAAGACAGTTGATGGACGTAGGACCAACCCCGCTGTGGGTCAAAGTATCAATCTGGCTGATTGAGGATTTTTTTAACACGTCACCTTTTTGTATGTGTCATACGCAGAGTGGATAGATGTTACGAAGTAGGTGACTTAGATTTTTTGGAGTCGGATTATGTTGAGGAACAAGTTTAGTAATTTAGAAGTAATACTAGCTTTTGCATGCGACTCCGTCCGCATATTTTATAGCGCAAAACATAACTCTATCATTGTATAGCGAAAAGTCTGATATGAAGAATCCAATGTGAAATGAATTTAATTGAATTTAAGTATGTGAAATGAAATAATTTATTGTGCTAGTAAATTTCATGAAATTCTTTGGCATGTCATATCACAAGTAAATTAATTACTTACAAAGAAAAAAGAAAGAATATGTACTAGTAACATAATTCTTGAATGTCCAAGCGAACAGCTCATCATGTTCAAAGATTCTTATCATTAGTAGTACCTTTTTTCATAAGGCACGATTTGAGAATGTGGTATAGTAGGTTATTCTGTGCCAAATTTAATTAAAACAGCAGTTTTGGTATGAAAAGGAGTTACACAACATTACTGTTAGTAAGAACATATTATTCGACATATTTAACCATCCGAAAGTACTACATTAGAAGTAGTACAACTGCCATCATGGTTCAGACAGCAAGTATCGTATTTCAAACTATGTAACAACCTCCTGAAACCTAACTATCATTAGGGCGAACTAAATTTGCTGTAGGTACGGTCACCAAAGGAATCTACTCGTAAACTTGTACAAGACGTCAAACACAGATACATAGTACCGCTTGATACGACCACTTTACTAAGAGCTCTACGACTCGCCCTAGCTCATACTAAATTCAGCCCACACAACAGGGTGAGAGAGATCTAAGTGCCTGGGTGCAGGGCATGTAGGGTAAGCGCGCCAGTAATCTCCACTCTGTGACACTACAGATTAGTCGAGGCCTGCTGTCAATCACTGTCGCTGTTACCCTAACGTTAAGACGCGTTCACACGATCCGCATTTGAATTTGGAATACGGACAAAATGGCGGAGGAAGTGTAGCAATGTTGTTGGGTTAGAAACAGCAAGGCGTTTTGAAGGTGTTTTAATGCAACAACGGGCTATTTTGTTTTTGTTATGAATGCCGGCAGAAGCGATCCAATAAAAAGGCAGAAATTTCTTGGAGCTAATAGCTTACGCAAATTACACTGTACTTACAATTTATAATAGGAGTATCTTTCCCTATTTTACTAGATCCACAAAATAATGTATCAATTGTCGTAAGAGTTAATTTAGGTATTATTTATTTATTTATGTGATCAATAAAACACCAACAAGTAATTGCAAAATACCAAAAATAAAAAAAAGAACTTGCATTCTAACCTCTCCAAGTTGTATGGCACAATTAATGTTTCTTTTTTTTCCTACCTGACATACGATGATGGCTTGGAGAAGCCTCGTCATCATTACCGGACTTGCGGGGAAGCGGATGGCTCTCACCCCTTAACATACATATGAGTAAAAAAGAACGACATATGACTAAAACCTCCCATACTGTTTTTATATTCACTGTGGGCATCGTTGCGTGCGATCGTGTAAATATTTGATGCCCGCCGAATAACCGAGGTTTAGATGCATTTTAACCTGGAAATGTATTTTTCGGGATATAGATTCGCAAACGGTTTCGCGTTTAAAATAACAAATAAAAATGTATTGCTCTTTCGAGGGTTAGGTGTCGATTAGTTACGGTATCAAAAGCTTATTTCGAATTCGTATTATTATTTTGTTTTGAACTTTTGAACCCTGGTTATTTGTTGGTAGGTATAAATAAAAATAAATATTACACAACATCACATACATTGATCTGATCACGTGGTAAGTAGCTTAAGCACTTGTGTTAAAATATCAGAATCAGCAGTGGATACATAAATATACTTAACACACATCCAGACACGGGACAAACACCGATATTCGACACACAAATATTACACTCGGGTGGAAATCGAACCCACGACTCTTGAAACCATAGATAGTGTACCTGGGTCACTAACCTCTGTTCAACCGAGCCAGTCAATAGGTATGGTTGATACTTATGGTTTGGTATTTATTATAATTATACCTACACTAAGTCGGGCACATTTCAACCCTTGATTAAAATACAAATGTTTTAATTTTTTTTTAGATTCGATTATAAAACGTCCCAACGTTAAGAAAGTCATATTGTATATTTGCGTCTGGAAATAATTTGAATCCACATCGTTGTCCTACGTCACAATCGTCGACCTTATAAGTTACCATCCTTTACAGGGCTCATACAAGTGCGAATATTCACATTAATCGAGCAGATGCGAATAAAGAAACCGCCGATCTCGTTCACGCGTGATTAATTACCACCACAGTCCATTGAAACAAATTGTTTGCAACACCTGTTTGTCTGTTGCGTTACACCACTCCGCAAATAAACGCTTATCACCCACCCCTTAAGGATAAAGTGAAAACTTACATTGCTTAAACGCCAAAAAAATTTAAATTACCCGGTCGATTTGTATGATAAATTGTTTCGTAACGTACCTTATTTGTGGGGGTTATACAACGATTATACCTTAAGCCGTTCTGAGGCTGTCGTGGCGCCAAATACGGTGACAGATACAAATGTAAAGTATGCTCGGTGCATTGGGTAACCCGTTGCGTTATTGGGTTGACGCATTCGTAGGTATGTGCTTTCTCGCCTGCGCCGACTGGGGTAAGCAAAGCCCTTGGATTAACAGATGTATGGCTCTTTGAAACACTTATAACTTCTTGTTTGACTGTCTCAGTGGAACTGTGAGTTAGTGACCCAGGTTCCAAGAACTGTGGGTTCGATTCCCACCAGACACAAATATTTGAGTGACGAATATCAGAGTTTGGTCCGTGTCTGGGTGTGTATTAAGTATATTTGTGTTACGAGCCTACCCTAAACTTGGGTAGTATATGGGCTGATGAAGATAATGATGATGATGAAGTATATTTGTGTATCTGTCGTGGCCACATCGTAGAATTGGCCATTTCATGAAATGATTGGCCATTTCATGAAATGGTTGCATTTCATGAAATATTTCACTGTCCATTGGCCATATCATGATGTGGCCAGGTCAGATCAATGATAAGAAATCGTTTGACGATTGGACCAACTAGATACACTGCCATTTCATGAAACGATCAATCTCAATCGATCATATCGTAGAATTGTTTCGTTGACTTTACCGGTAGAGTGCCAGAGTTACCATACCAGTTAAACACTTTGTGCAAATATGCTAAATTTGCACAATGTTCTAATTTTTTTTCCTGTTTAGCATATTAATTTATCTTTTATTTTAGAATAGCATATTTTAAGCATAACATTTTTTTTTTATAAAATTCATGTTATTTTTAAAGTAATACATTTAATTTTAATTTGGACAAAGTTGTCGGAAGTTTGCCTATTTTAGCCTAATTACTTGACTTTTATACTGCTTGTACTAAAATACTTGCAAATTTCACTAAATGTACATTTTTTAAAAATTTTTTTTTTTTCTAACTGACTAACGTAACGATGTTGGGTTGGAGGAGCCGTGTCATCATCACCGGGCTTGCGGAGGAGCGGATGGCTCTCACCCCTAATTTTTTATAACAATAAAAAAAATCATTAAATGCACCTTTTTATTTTGAAAGTATGTAACAACTAAAAATAAACAAATACGTATCAAAATTGATCCTGGTTTTCATGAAATATTTTATAGACGCCCTCTTTTTACGATATGGTCAAACGTGGGTGGCCAAATCGTTAAACGTTTATCGTTTAATGATTTGGTCACCATTGATTAACCACTTCATGAAAACTTGAACACTTCATGAAATGGCCAACCATTTCATGAAATGATCAATTCATCGATTTGGCCACGACATATCCACAGTTATTCTGATACCTGTAACACAAATTCATAAGCTACTTACCACGGGATCAGATCAATGTATGTGATGTTGTGTAATATTTATTTATATAACAACATCGCACTATTTTGAGTTATGCACACCGGGTTATGATTACTGGTCCCGTTAGTTACAACTTGTTGGAAACGATTTGGCGTTCGAACTGTGTTACGTTGGTTTAACATAATGATATATAGCATTGATTTTTCTAAGTAGCAAGGTTCTTGGAAAAAATGCAGTTTATTTTCATTTTCTACACATTATTTTCTTAACATCTCAAATGTATTACAGTTATGTATTCAACTTAACTGTACTTGTATTTTGTATCTAACACACAGTACTTATACGGCGGTAAGAGTATCACAATCTTTTTTTCTATACACTGCTCACTAATACTGAATACTCTCACACGTTACAGAACCACAAATTAATAAATCCTTTCCAAATTTGGTCTGTCTCGACCCACCATGCCCTCTAAAGGCAAGTTCACACTCGCGATTACCTATTCACAGCGGAGAGGTCATTAGTCTTGATCAGCGACAATAGTTCGGATTTAGACCGCTCCTGTCGGAATGCGTCCATTTACCCAATGTGTAGTCGCCTTTAGAAATATGTAACGCTTTTGTGTCGTTATTGACTTATACACGGCCGAGCGTGGAAATTGGATAACCGAAGGAACTTGTGGTTGAATAAATTTTGTCTCTTTGACGCATGTGTACAATGAAGAAAGAAAGAAGTGGACGTTTTTAAAATTAAGATATGTTCAATAAATTATGATGTCTCAAGTTGTTGTTTGGAGGATGTTGACAAAATGACGAACATTTTTTAACTACTTACTACCTATGAGGTATTTTTTAAGGATCACTCGATATTTTGAATGTGTTGTGTGATTTGTAACCTTTTTTAGAATCAAAAGCCTTTTCAAACAGGATCATGTTACATAGGTCAGGTATTATTAGATAGAAGGAGGTAAACAAGTCCATATTACCAATGATTGAATTGACTGTCTTGACTAATTCGACGTAAAATGTACAAAGCTTTGATAGCAATATGGCTACACAATTTGCGCAAAAGCGATATTGTCAATTTACTACGTCAGCATCGTGAATTCACTGTCAAACAGTCTCCTTTAACTGAAGATAATTATTCAGCGGTAATTAGCAAAGAGTTTATATGGCAAAAACGCGAAATGCGCGCTAGATCGTCTCTTAATTAGGCGCCTATAATGAGCTGATGTCGCGAAAATACCACGCAAAATTACGCTTCCTAGTTAATGGCTTACTGTGGCTGTCGCAGCGATAAAACGCGGCTGGTGACAAATTGTTGTTCTCGTGTGCAACACTGATTAACGTGGTGTTGTTCGATTGTTCAGTGTTTTGGTATCGGTGTTGCCGGTTATGCAAACAGTGTCATTTTAAATTATAGTTTAATAACTGGACTTCAGCATGTTTCTAGCAGCAAATTATGGATTGTTACTCGGTTTGGTAAAAAAGTTGAATCTGTAGATCAGGCGTTTATTTTTTTTTATTTGATTCAAACATCAAATCTGTATTTTTATTTGTTGTTTTTAATGCTAATTAGCAAAGAGTTTATATGGCAAAAACGCGAAATGCGCGCTAGATCGTCTCATTAAAGCTCAATGTAAATTTAAAAATTTGAAATAAATCGCCATCATGACCCCGCCTGAACGAGGACTTGAACCACCTTACCTTTCGATATCGCGGCGGATACTCAACAAATCAAATCTGTAGATATTTTATCATCAATATATTTTATTAGTATTAGATTGTCATCATTATAAACTAAACTATTTTTACCCACAAAACTTCTATTCAAAACCTATTCATTGGAAAATTCAGCGCAATGGAGCAATCCATAACGTTGCATAATTTAAAAACTCAACCTTATTACCTTACCTTCCATTAATTAGGTCACTTTTTACCTCGCCCATAAAACACTGTGGCGGCTGCTTAACGCCAACCCATACTCGGCTTGCCTGGGGCGCGCGCGACCAGCGTGTCCATTGTCGGACACCTTACCCGCAAAAAATATACCCGCGAAATTTTTAGTTCAAACAGCGACCGATAACGTCCGACGTCCGAATTAAAATCAGCCCTCAGGCGACGCGCTGCGCATCTGACTCGGGGACTTTTTGGCGGAATTTTCTGCAGTGAATATCGAGTTGGGCTTGCACGGTGGCGCCATCTCTGTGTAGATATGTGTGGTTGGACGCAGATTGCATTTGAGGAAGAAGCATGAGGTGATTAGAGAAGTTATGCGAGTGACAGGCAAATGATGATGACATTCGAAAAGTACTTTTTTTATATTTATAAAAATAATTCTAGAACAAATGACACGTACGTCAGTAAGTACCACTGACGTATTATTAATAGAACTGCGAAGTTTTTTAGAATAGTTTTCCATTCAAGCTTCACAATAATTGTAAATTATGTATTCAACTGTTTACTAATTAAAATCGGTCACCGAGTTACTAGTAACATTAACTAACTAACTACTGCGAGTCTTAATAATGATATACGACTTGACATTTTCATCAAATAAACGAAATAATTATTTGTTCATCAAAATACCTTAATAAGGTCGCGTATTAATTTTTTTCGCTAATATCATGAGAACGAATTTGATGTCCAAATTAATTTGACAAAGGCCAATGAACCACGTGTTTTCTCAACAATTTTGTTCGTGATTTCATTTTCGTACCTACGAGCAATCTCTTGAAATATGTTTTTCCAATCAAACGCTTCGAATATAATAATTTCGTTGAGCTTTCGCATTGGTCTATTTGGGTGTCAATAAAAACAAGATAATCCAATTTGATTATTATATCAATTTATGATCTGTAAAGAACATAAATCATAATTATTTTAGGATTACTTTTCGAGCTTGTTGCTCTTTTATTAATATAGATGCTGAAGTGAAAAGTTACAGTCATATAAGTTAAAAGTAGCTACCATAGATTACTACAGTGTATGTTAAAAAAAAGCAATTCAACTATATGATCGATGACCAAAATTAACTAAATCCACACACCAAGGATGCACTTCAGGCCAAATAAACAGGACAACATTTAATTCCGAACATTCCGAACCGGAACTGTCTCAGTTTTTATTAATTCTGTTGTTCTCAATCACCGATGAAATATTTACGAGTTCCCCATTTACACAGAACGCGCATAGACGGTTTGCTGTCATTGTAGTATCCTAGAGATGGGTAACGGTATGCATTAACTCATTTTGTATTAACTCATTGAGTTAACTCATTTATCTGCGCTGAGTTTGTAAAGAAGGAGTAGTAGCAGTAAATATTATTTTGGTGTTTATTTTTCATTCATTATATTATTCCTATGTGGTGTGGTGAAGGTTTCTTCAAGCCTAAACAAACACTGTTCTGTGTCTAAGGCAAGGACTTACCAGTGCTTTGATAGCTAGGCCAGATCATCATCATCATCTTCGCGATTTCCCGGTTGCATCCTTGCGGAGCCCGGGGTCCGCTTTCCTACTCCTAGCTCTCCACTTCGCACGGTCTTCGGCATCCTTTACGGAGAGTTTGTTGGCACGCATGTCATCCACTACGACGTCAAGCCAGGCCTTCTTGGGCCTTCCCCTTCTGCCGGGACCCGGCGGTAGCGACATGGCTAGACACTTGTTCCCTACGTAGTTTGCCTAAACAAACACTGCTCTGTGTCTAAGGCAAGGACTTGCCAGTTCTTTGAAAGCTGAAGCAAATCATCACACCATGTAGTATAAATAAAAAGTCAAGTAACTCTCCTCACAATTTTAAAATTAGACAAAACTCTGCAAAGACACATCGAGATAACTCAAATGTATATGTTGTTTTAATGCTACTTAAAGTCATAAATCTAAATTAAAAAAAAAGTAGTTATTGGTTAGTACAGTAGACGCGATAACTAAAGACCAGTGGTTCAGCGTCCCATTCCAGGGGGGATTATAAATTTAATTTAAAATTTTAATATTGTCAAGTTTTTTTTATACCTAAATTAGCTCAATTTACTGTCTCTGAGTCATAGAGTTGACTTACGGAATTGGCTGAGTTACCCTTCTCTATGCTACTCCGTCCGTCATTATATCAAGGAGGATTAAGTGGTTTCCGAAGGCGGGGGAACAGCTGTCTTCTTAAGTCAAGACGACGGATTTTACGGGAATGCCTAAACAGGGAATGTTTGGAGATGTCTTTGTATCGGTTCTTTTTATATCCTTCTAGCGAGTAATCTCAACGGAACCGCCGTTAGATTATTCTCCAGAAATCCTGCACTGGCTGGTAAGAAAGTTATTTCTCTTTCCTATACTCGGATGATCAGGTCAGAACTGGTTGTCAAGTTTCAGGAAACCGGTGAACGACGTGCTTGAAAAATCTATTTTCATGAAAAATGTATATTTGAGAAAAAATCTTTATTTTTAATTTTCTAAAAATATACTCCTCTATTGAGAGTGTGAACTACATTTAAAATACAATAGGTATTTCCGGCTTCACTTGCAAAATTACTCATGATAGTATCAGATTACATTTTGGCACAGTATACCTACATTGATTGAGTGGTTTCGTGGTATTATTAAACGCAAATTTTGTAATTAATAGCGTGAAATCATAATCCAATCATCCCGGTTTTACCACGGTGATCATGTACCACAGTATTGAGATTACAAGGGTTATAAATTTTTTTGTATATTTTTAATAGTGTACTTATTGATCTAAGACCATTTTCTTGTAACCTAAGTATGATAAATATAAAAGCAGTAAAAGCACATTTCTATCTAAATAAAATTATAAATATAAAACCAATTAGCGCATTAATTTGAAGCCAATGCATGTCATTCAATCCAGCATTGCTATCAAATTCATCAGTTCTATAGAACTCCTATTTTACTAAAAGCTTTTTGATATCCATGGATGATATAAATAAAATATTCCGGCGGCCATCTTCGTTCTGTTCGCAGTTGGAATGGCATGAATTGAAATGTGAGTTCCTAATGTTGAACCTAAATAGGTTTAGGGTTCTTTAAGTGAATTAGTTTTGGTAAAAGTCAAAATTATTAAAGCTCATAAAGCATTTGAAACGGTTTATTTGAGATTATTTACAATGTTAATCAACCACTCGGACTAGAAAGCAAAGGTTTGCAGCAAGTCCGCTGATGATGAGGCTACTCCAAGCTACCAAAAAGGTTCAGTAAGGAAAGAAGAAAAGAACGATTTACAGGACTTTAAAAACATGCACCTAGCCTTTTGCTTGTCTTAAAATATAGTAAAATATTCACACAATATTCACTATTTGCACTACAAGTCAATTAGAATGATATTTAATTGATACCATACAGTATTCTTGGATAGATCGTACCGTACCAGTGGAAAAATACTATTGCTGTATTGACGATTTATAATTGGGTGTAATAAAATGCTGATATGTTTAAAGATTTTTTTTTATTTTGATTTAATGATAGGCATTGTTGATTGTCGTATATATTTTAAATATTTGAACAGTTATTCTGACCAGCAGTAGTAGTAGACATTCTAATAAAGAAACCCAGGTTAAACCTTCGTTAAACCTACGGAACTCCACTGGCTTTGTGTTAGCTTTTTCCTCTTAACCCTCCAATGCCATTGAAATAAAATCGAGCGCAAATGAAACGAGTCTCCACTTTCGATCTAAATAAT
This sequence comes from Maruca vitrata, assembly GCA_039566165.1. Lineage (NCBI taxonomy): Eukaryota > Metazoa > Arthropoda > Insecta > Lepidoptera > Crambidae > Maruca > Maruca vitrata. The sequence continues at coordinate 1,538,891 of CM076920.1, forward strand.
TCACAGCCGGTTTAATTAGGCCCTAATGAGAGCTAACCCGCAAACGCTGGGGCCCGTTCGACCCACACTCTTGCGATTTAAAAATTCAAATCCGTGTCAAAGAGCTGGCTGGAATGTATTATTGAATTAACCCTGGTTACGTTGAAGCATTGTGGATATGTGGGTGTTCCCGTACGTTATATTGGTCAAATTACGCATATTTGATTGTTTAAATTCCATTTACGAACAAATTCCACAACAGCGTAACTGAAAATATTTCGGAATTTACAATATGGTATTATAATTAGGTGCATCAACTACAAAGGTACATACATTTAAGGGTTATTAATTAATCAGTACAAAACAATGACATTTGTTCACAACATTAAAATTATATCTGTTTATTTTTTTATGTTAGGATTAGTAAAAGTTTAATTAATTTTGTACTAAATCATTTATATCAAAAATGTGTTCCAACTAGATATTTTCAACCAAACAACTACCATACGACAATAACATGACTTCCGTCCTCTACATGAAAAGGACCAGACAAAAAATTCCAATAGCTTTTCTTCTATGTAAATAGCGTTCCACGGCAAACTTAAATCACAGATTCAGCCACAGATTCGAAGTTCGACTATCATAGTTCTTACAAGACGCTATTCGTAAAAATAAACAGATCGAACATTAAAATGGAATTGATCGTTTTCGGTTCGCGATACCGGGGCTGGGAGTGAATTGTGCTAGTCTGTATTCTCCTCGCACGGTTTACGTAGCCTCTTGGCCTGTGTGATGAACTGACGGACCTGGGATAGTTTCGTATGTTTGTCGTTTATACAATTTTATCTACTATAGTATTTTTCACCTAAGATGATCCCTGTGACACTTCATTGTGTTCTGAATCACGCATTTTACTCAATGCTTCAGAACACAATGAAGTGTGACAGGGATCATCTTAGCTGAAAAAGACTATAGTGGCTGCCCATGACTTTGTCCGTGTGGAAATGGCTTTGGCAGCAATGAGTTATTAAATAAGTTTGTAAAATTAATGAAATCCTGTCAAAATTGATCTAGCCGTTTCGAAGATAAGCGCGAATAAACACACAGATACATAAATATTTTTATTGTGTTGTTGTTATTGGTACCCGATTTCGAATAATATACATCTAGTACAAAGTTATTTTGTTATTACAAACAGACACTTCAATTTAATTAAGTCGTATAGGTGAAATGGTACATTATTTATAGGCTCTTCCTTAGCCCGGAAAATGAGGTACATATCATAATTACATTTGAATATTATGCTGAGGCATCAAACATTCGATTGAAAACTATTTTGGCACCGACTTTTGTTATGAAACTTGAAACAAAAGTGTCTATAATTTTCATTTTCATTGAAGTTTTGCCATGTGGCTTAGTAGATATTGCTTATTGCTTTACCCAAAGACAATGTCTTTTGTGATAAAGACGATAATTATTTTGTTTCTTTACGATATTTTTTCATTTAAAAATTTGTAATTACTTTATAAGGGAGAAACCGTAATTTAAGACTAAAAGAAAGGCCAGGCGAAACCAAACCTATTGTTTTTTTTTTAATATTTATAATTTTCATCATCTACGCACCCTTTAAAGTTTATTCCAGCGAACGCATGAAAAATCCTTGCCACTAAAACCAGCACTTCGCATTCGCGTTAACCCTAACACGCCGGGCCGCTAGTAACTTGCGCCGGGTCATAAAAGCCCGATCCGAGTACACAACTTACCCTCCCGTGCGCCGTAAATTTACGATGCATGTGCCACGGGAATTTCGTTACGCCTTAACCGGGTGCGGATTTTCGATTTTTACTGCCGGCGATTTAGTGTTGATAATTTTTTTATTCTTTTTTTCTGGTCCACTTTTCCGGTTGTGCCGGTGACAGGTTAAGTTTTTTGTATTCGTAAAGGGCGATGGTTTTCTTGAAAAATTTGATGGATTAAGTTATAAATTTAAGTAACTTTTTTTAGATTTCTTTTTATTAAGTAACAATTTTTTGACGTTTTTCAATTTACGAACATAATACTTGTTATTTAAGAAATTTATTATATTCATTTCACGTATTTTTATTGCGTTATACCGCAATTTGGCATGTCCATACCATCGCAGCTATATCAACAAATCAACAAAATTAAAAGCAAACAATTAAAACCAAACGTAATTAATTATTCACCATGTTAGTTCCCTATGCACGTTGGTTGATGACACAAAGCCTCGTAAGTCTAGCTTAAATTATTAGGCCAAGTCAAGTTTAAGTTACGTTAATACCGAGCTAAATCTCACTTAATCCAATGTTATACTTAGCAGAGTGCGTTATTAAACAAAGTTTCACATTAAATTTGCCGTTGGTAATGCGATATGGGTTTGGAAGGATGAGCCGAGTTAGTGTGGGAAAAGATGGGAGGTTTAACACGGCGAACTTTAATAAGATCGCCGAGAAAAATGGCGCCCGATGTAGTCTAGTGCAGTGCAGAGGTAACGCGAAGTTTCGATCGGAAGTGAGTTATCAGTTTTTGAGATTACGGGTTATAGAGTTTCTCTTTTATGCTTGTAGGTATATAGTTCGGTTTGAAGCACTAGGATGGGATGATTTTATTTTGCTTGGAAAACTACATAAATAAAATATCGACGTAAATGAAATTTTACACGTATCTTGTAACTGAAATAGAATAACTTACAAATGATAGTTCTGTAATGCTAAACTTTGGTTGATTACATAATTAACCAATAATCTGCATTGATTATTTTTATTTAACTATAACTCTACAGTAAAAATTTTATAAACATGCTTGTATCACAAAGAAACAGAAATGAAAATTGTATTCAACCATTACATTTAATACTTCCCCTTATTGAGAAATTCTTCGAAAAATCAAATGAAACGACAGCTAATTCCCTCCTCGAAAAGATAAATAAAACAACAAACCTTCTTACCCATAAATAACGCAACGACATCGGTGAAAGAGCTTGTATCGCAAATTTTTATTTTAGGGTTCCCCGACCTCAGAAGGAAAAGTCGGGAACCTTTAAGGTTCAATTTATGTACGTCAACTCAAGAAAACTAAAATTAGTCAGTTCGCTCGCGACCACGATTGGTGTAACCCAGTCGAAACGTCGGGCAGTAAGTAGCTATGTAATTTGCTACTCCTAATATCGCGTGTAGACCCATAAAGACTAATTTTAGTGTAATGGAACGCGGAAGTCTAAAATCTTACAACTCAAGAAAACGTTCAACAATGTGAACGTTTTAGACGGATTGCGTGAAATTAATAACAGATGTTATAAAAATTATGTTTTAACTTCATGCAAACCAAAGGTGAAATGAGATTAATTGTACATTTCATAGGAGAACTTCCTATTGGCCTAAATTCATGAACATTCTTATCTTCCAGCATAAATAAACAAATGAGTCACAAAATCATGAAATAACTGCTTTGGAAAGGTAACAGTGTTCCAATAAAATCTCATATACGAGACACAAAATCATGAAATTATTGCTTTGTAGTAACAGTGTTTGAATTAAACCTTGTAATTGGATATCCTCATTTGTGTATTTATGTATCATGTTAACTTTTCGTGTCTATGCGTGGTCAATAAACATTTTTCTTTCTTTCTTTCATTCATTTACAAATCATAACCTTCCGGAACCGTTTACACAGAGTCGGACTCGCGCTTGGCCGGTTTTCTTTCGCCAGCGCCGCAGAATGCGTGAGAGGAAAAGTATTTTTCGTTTTCCACTCTCAACGCGAATAATGACATCCTCATTTCGCGACCCTAGTTTTGCCGCCAGCGATATTTTAATTTCGAGCAATGCCACCCTCCGTCGGATTGTGTATTCTTTTTTTCACCTCCATTCGGATGGTATGACCGTGACCCAGTTGTTCTTATAAGTTGGTGCCGTTGAAAAATTCACTCAACTCTATTGATTTCTCGATCGAGTTTACTTTTTTATTAGCTTACAAGTGAGTGTATTGGCGGTAAGTGCCGCCTTATGATATTATTGATGATGTTGGTAATAGATGAAGTAACAAAATCGATTGGAAGTTCGAAAGACGTGTGAACTTTTTCGTGCAATGAAGTTGAAGCTAGGTGTAAAGTCAAATGTATTGAATATCTGCACTAAGATTCTGTTTCTGTCCGCCAAACACATACATTGAAGTCAATTTTCGAAGCAAACGGTATAATTTAAGTGTATAGTAATTTTTGTTTGCATGTAACATAAGCTTCCAATTTTCAAAATGACTTTGAAGGAACTTGAACCTACTTACTGAAAACATACGAATCTACTTTCCAAGAAGTCATATATATGAATACTGTCAAGTTTCGTCCTTGATTATGAATAATATAAACAATGAAAGCTTTTATCGCGTGCTAGTACAAATAATCTGACAACATTGGGTTACCGCACTGTGTGTAATCAAACATATTGTTCGTCAATTAATACTTTCATTCCGTCAGATACTCCCAATTAATGAAAACTTTGGTTTTATAGCCTTATTTATACCAAAAAATCTTTAAAATATCAAAACCGGATATTATCCGATAAAACTCCTGTAATCTGCAGTACAGGTTAAAGGTTAGAAAACTGTAAATGATCGGGATATTCACCGTGTTTCCTTATTTTATCGAGTTCCGAATATTTGGGTCCAGTGGATCATGGCACTTCCTACAACACCGAAATATAATAAGCTCGATAAAATAAGGAAGTATAAACATCCTGGAAACATCCCTTTTTTTAAATAAATCTATCCAATGTAAAAAACATTAAACAGATTTTTCGCAAGGTCAAATACTTTTCGCCAGAACATTCAAGCCAGCATTATTACCAATCAATTTCCGTCCTAAATTCGCATCGTTTAAAAATAATCCATCGCTTAATCGTGCACATCGCTGTCCCCTAATGACACTTCAAAACCCACCACTAAATATCTGATTCGCAGCCGGAGTTCCGGAGTGCTGTGCATTCCCGGATACATTCCGGCGCTTTTTTCCGGACATTTCGACACGTCTCGGCCCGCCCGCGTGACCTATTTAAAAGGTTGAACGTTTTTTATTTTGACATTTCTATGCACGGCCGCCCGAAGAAATGTTTTATTGTTTGATGAAAAATTCCGTCTAATGAAAACCTTGTTAAAGCACTAACATTCGGGCATTTTTTTGTCATATTGGAGTTTTTGTGATGTAATGAAAGCGTGTACCTTTAGAAAAAGTTCTTGTACTTACTCGTAATTGCTACTTAGGGTACCTCAAACCGAGACCTTGGGGGATTGATGTGATGTGAACCTATCCGTTAGCAAGAAACAATATGTAACCTATACAGTCTGAATCAAAATCTCGATGGTCAAACCAAACAGGACTCTAAAATCAACTGACGTCCTATATCAATTCACCTTGAAAGATCTTTAAACTATACATACATAGTCCCTAAAATAAGGTCCATGTTCCATATACCGAGGTTCGCATCAGCTGCCGACCCGTGACCTATATATTAGAGGACCAACAATTTTATCTTGCCATCCGTATGAACATCCTGCGACTCTCGTCCTATTGTAGTCGCGTCAGCTGTCTTGATGTCTATACAATTGCTTATAGATATATAATAGGTAGTTACTAAGTCTACAGTGGCGTAACTATCAGCTAGGTATTGTGCTTGGGGTACTATAGAAAACCCTAAAATAATAACCTTTTGACGCACATTGTCACTTAATTATTATTGCTGCACTAAGGAAAATAACATTCTGTACATTGGTCAGGATCCCGTGGCATTTTGCCAATCTTGCCGCCAGATATAGTTACAGCACTGCATTTATTGGTATTACAGGGATTTAAAAACCAATGTTTATTATTTAAAAACATGTTCTTAACGTATTTATACTTTCTCGGCTAGTTTCCTAAAGTTTTGATTATTTATATACATCCACCAATTACTTCGACCTTATCATCCTTCATGCATTATGTTTTGATCTAGCCTCGTCTTTTACGTTTTATTAAAATTCTGGTTACAAAATTTTCTTAACAATTTATTATTTATCAGTATTTATTAATCCAATTATTAGGGATACCCTAATATATGACTTTAAGTCACAGGAAGCCAAAATTAAAAAATTTTTTTTTTCAAACTAAGCCTTAATTTTACTGAAAACCTAAACCAAATTTTGTTTTGAATTTTAAAAAAATTAAAATAAAAAAAAAAACAATCAATATTCCCAGCCAGCAAATCACTTTAGAGAACAAACGGCGAACGCTGCAAGCGGAATCCGAATTCCGTATTAGCACCGCTCGTTAACCCGTCGGCGGCGCTGTGCCCAATCGGGGGTCCGTCCGACCCGAGTCTATCCTCAGCCGGCATGACTTCTGGCCCCGGAATTGACGCGCCAGCACCCGGCCGTATTGATCGGGAGCCTTCGGGGCCGCTCGGGCGCACTCGGCGGCCTTCGGGAGTCTTAACCGTCGCGCGGGACGTTTGGTCCAGCAGACGTGACAACTTTACTGGAAGGAGTTGATTGGAAGTTTAATTGGGGCAAGGTTACTGTGTACGTTTGATTCAGTTTTCAATTACTAAGGTTAAGTTTGTTTTGCACCTGATTCGGAAGTTGTTACCTACTCGGGATGTGGCCATTTAGTAGTACGGTTGGCAACTTGAATTTGTGCTAGTTTCGGCTGTTCGTAAATAGCCAATCGCTGTTCGATGCTTCGAACTTTGACCATTGTATGGAGATACATGACTTTAGGGAAATGTCCTTTGGACTGAAATAGTCTTAGGATTGGTTCTACTTAGCGATCTTCACTGTGTTTTAATCATTGTAAAAACCTAATTTAGTTAAAGACTTTCTCCAACATTTTCTGTCGCTGAGCATAAACTTTCATTAAGTATGGCAATAACGTAATTATATTGATTCGCTGAGGATTTTTCTTTTGATTGAAATAACTGAACCTATTAACATTTTATTTCCTCTTAGATTATGTTGTTTTAATTTGGCTGTACCGAAATATTTAAACATGTTCACTGTTTGCTTATATGTACTTTTTAAAAATTGTTTAATTTTGTTACAGGTAAGCATTTTACCATTCATGGTAAGCGGATGAGGAAATTACAGTATGCATTTGTGAACGAACTAACGATATGCGAAGTTAAGTAAGGGTTGTGTTTGTTTTATCTTTACAAAATGAGTTTTCGTTTACATTACGTATACGTTATTAAGTTTTAGAGCTCTTAGAGTGAACTAGGTCATTCTTGATAGAGGTTTTAATAAAAAATTACGAAGCAATTAATATCGGGCACTTTCTTAATTCTGTACAAACATGACAACTGTTAGATCTCACATACACTTAAACTAATCAGTTGTTGGAAAGCAATATTTTTATTTTTCATTCGAATACCTGAACAAGAAATCCTAGTTACCATGGAGATTGACGACTTCAGTCAATCAGTTAACATAGACCTTTGAAGGTCAAAGGATGATTTGAGAATCAAAGGATGGGGGGAAAAAAATTCGGCATCGAATTTCAGGAACTTAATAACGGAGGTATCTCCGAAACAATAAGTACTATTACACAGATAGTTTCACAAAGAATATGAACGGTAGTCGGAAAGCGCGCGGGGGATTGTGTCAACAAAATACAGTCGTCTAACACAGGCTTCCGTATTTCCTCATTGCCAATAAAAAAGGGTGGAGGCAAACGTCAATTTGGCTCGGATCCTTCTTAGATCGAATTGTCTGCAAACCATTCCCCGAACATACATACAAATATATTTGCATGAGTTGGCATCCCAATCTTCTTATATTTGAGCTTATCAACGCACAATTCGCCGTCATTCAGACACAAATTGTATTTGTGAGATGTCCCTGTGGATTCCAGATAAATGGTCAAAAGCGCTGTGTTCGCCAGACGACAATTTATGAGTCAGTATTTTCTTCGACGAAAATTGTTCCGCAGTATTTGCCATTTGAGATTATACGTATTTAATAAATTTTATGCGATATAAGGTCTGCCAATATTTTTCGTTCTTTTTTTATTTGATGTGATGTTGTAAACAATCTTCTATCCTAGTATTTCGTGTATAAAGAAAAATACCTGGACGTGAACTCTGACCTTAAAGTGAATGTAGAAGTAACAAAAATATATTTCATCACATTCGCGTAAGTGATTCCATTAGGGAACTGAACTGTGAGGTTCAGTAATCCGATATTTCACATCAATACACCCGTTTTTTTAACACTACTATCCCTGGATATGTTAAATTTAGTTCCAGAAGATTAATGCTTTACAGATTGTGCCTAATCCCAAGAGGACTCCATTTGTAGTGTGTGCATGAATAAATATTAGTTCCCTCATATGTAACCAACTTAGCTGAATGCAAAAAGTGGCATGAAAAACGTACAGAGCAAAGTTTCAATGTTATTCATTCCATGTTCACGGCGAAACAAAAACAGCGGATTTCGACCGCAAATATCGTGGGAATCACTAGAGACACTTTTGGAATCGCGCACTTTTTTTTATTATTCCACACGAGGGCCACCGGATACAATCAAAACGGTTTCATTTTGGCAACACACTGCGTTTCTCTGTTCGACCGGGTCCCGCCCGCTTTGGCTTAATTGAAAAAGTTAAAATCGACCATTTTCGCGAAATCGTTTCTTATATATTCCGTTTTTTAGGGGGGCGCCACTGAAATTGCCGTTTCACGCGAGCGGCGAGCTGTTACAAGTTTTTCGAATGTGGAACGGAATGGGGTCGCGGAGTCGACTCTGTATTTCAAGTTCAGTCGGATTGGGTTGAAAATGTCTTAAATTTTTTTATTGAAAAGTTACGTAATGACTCTAACGTAATGTTCATACTTCCTTGGTTCTGTGTAAGTTATTACAGCTTGAAAATAAGCTCCACCTCTAAAACTGTCAATGCTTTTTTATTTTTTCGAATATTAACGGCGTTTATTTAGTCTAAAAACACCAAGAAATTAACATAAACGATGTTACACCATAATTTATTCAACGTACTATTTAACTCAAATGGCAAGTGTTAATTATGTACTCATTACCATAATCCAACAGGTTGATATCTCACAACACACATACACCCATAAATACTTGCCAAAATATTATATTGTTAATATAAACAAACAAAATGTACCCATATTTATTTACACCCCTCTCAACGGCACCACACTTGCGCTTAATGTACATTTCTTAATAAACATAACCCTAAAGGCAAGATGGTCGGTCGTAAAGACCCCGGCTAATTCTTAACCGACTGGGTGTATCAGAAAGTTTACGATTATGTTATTAGCGGAAGCAAGTGTGCCAAGTAAACAAGTAATAAATTAAGCCAGTGTGGACCCGTATACTGTGTTGATAGATTGACCGAGAAATGTAAACAGTGGCAAAAAACAAAGCAACTTTCTGTGGGAGCGCGCAGGATTTATTCATTTACATTCACGATTTAACCTTTTTTCTCTCGTTTAAATATTATTTTATGGGTGTTTCAGTTGTTTGGATTTAGAAAAGAATTCTTTTGTTGCTTTCATTAGGTGTAGTGGATTTGAAAATGTTGCCTTCGTAAAGTCCTGTTCATTGCTGCCGCGTGGAAATGGAATTACTCATTATGAAATATCGTAATACAATACAGAAACATCATTTGTGAACCATGTTAAAGGATAATTATATTTTGCATCAGCATTATTTACCAACGCTTTTGCAGTCACGTTATTTTTAGTAAAATTTTATACATTCATTGAACGGACTATATTTATAGAAACAAGCCACTTTAACAATGTTAAAAACGCGAAAAAAAATCATAGAAGCAGTGTAGTTGTCCTCGTTTATTATGTCAATCTATAAGACCAAAATAAACAAGTGCTAATAACGCCTCATAAAGTTATACTTACGAGTATCCTTAAAAATAGCCGAATTGACGCGACAAAACTTTCAACCATTGTGCTTGCCTCCCGAAATTGTCAGGCGTGGACTTTACAGCGTCATAAAGCAATCATAGGGTTATAACTCGACAGTTAATATAATCGCCGTACTGTTGTCATGTGTTGTTGAGCTGTAAAAAATAAAATGTCACTTTTATTTCTACGGGGTGAAGTGGCAAATTGAATGGCAATACGAGTTTTATTGAAGTTCATGCTGCCCGTTTAAGTTTTACTTATTTAGCAACAAGTAAATCGTTTAAGTATTAATGACAATAAATAAAAGAAAATCAAAGATAATCAAATTGTTAAAACATAATATACTTTTAACAATAAATTATGAAGATTATCTTAACAATATTTTGAATATAAATGATTGCCTTAACATGTAAATAAACATAACTCGAATTTTAGTCTTTAGGGTTATAACTTCCAACTCTCTAATCCTGTCGTCACAGCTCTTAGTAACAGCACAATACTTTTTCTATATTTCCCTCTCAATCTTTTCTAGTCCAGTTATTTCCAACCCGTAATCCACTAACAAATGAACTGGTCTGCACTCCCATTGAATTGATATTTTACTCTGCTCAATGCGAATCCATTTGGTAGTGGATTTTTTATCCGATACACACTACTTTGCCGTTTGCTCTGTATACCGGTCGCCTAGTAAACACTGCAGTATGCTAATGTTGTGAGCTGTTTTTATTGTAACTGGGATGGTTTTGCTATTGTGTTTTTAGCCAGCTGCCATGTATCATTTCAGGGTTATGTTTTAATTTTATGTAACCGTGTTTGACGGTTTAATTTGGTATCTTTGTATTGCCTAAAATTTTTGGCATGTTTAGAAATATAAGTAAATACATAACATGGTGATACGTACAATAATATTTTGTTTCGAAAAATTCCATTCCACAAAGTAAGTAAAATTTCTTTCGCTATAATTTTCGAACGTGTCAATAAGTACTGTAACAATAAGTGACGGCCCTTTAAAGCGGTTTGTGACATGTAGATTACAATGCAATCACTGTTTTACATCATGTGATTAAAAATCTTACAGTATTCAAAAGCAATAGATATATAATAAATAATAACTGCCAAAACGGACTGCGGCAATAATATTTCATAATCAAAGGTGTACTCCATAAAGAGCGCCCTTAAACAAGTTTTAATCATCGAATTCCCTCCATCCCAAATCCATTTGCTTATTCGATTATTGGAAAATTCTTTCGATTGAACCGCCGGCCTTTCAACCATAGCCATCTTATGAAAAAGTAAATTTAAATATTAAGTAAGTAATGAACGGAACAAACAAATGAATGAACCGCTCTCGAGAAATTTCTTTCACAAACTCCTTTTAAGGCTGTAGGACTTTTAACGAGTCCCATTCAAGTGCTTTCCGAAGTCTAATAAAAAGATCATAAAAAAGAATTAACAAAGTTCTGGTACGAGCGTTCGGGGGTTTGACGGTTACCGTGGTCATGCTTTAATTGTATGCTAAGTCCCACTTATTATTCCGTCAAAGTGCGATCCATTCGACCAGTATTTCTATTGGGGCGAAACTGAAAAATCGCCGGCAAGAGTGGTTGCGTCATCTAAACAAACGCCATTTGAATAATGCGAAATGTCCCGTGTACATTTCTGGCAATGAATCCCCTTCCCAACCAGAAGGTTGTCGGACGCACACAATCGTTCAGTTTTTTCGTGCACGGAAAAAAATGTTGGGATGTGACAGTGGAAATATTGAACTGCTCAGCCGAAAGTAGGCGTATCGAGAAAGCGATTGATATTATATCGATGGTGGGAACTCGATTTTTTACTCGATAAGTGTGTTAATGGGAATTGGTTCAAACATTTTGATTCTACAACATCAACATTGGTCAGTGTTGTGGTAGTACGTCTCAATGATGCACGTCAATGCAAAAAAATTGCAACCTGTTTTTGTTATTATACAAACACAGGTTGCAATTTTAATCACGTCAGCTCCTTAAAAGTGCAGGTTCCCATAGTTTTCTTTTTCGTTTCCATGGAACTTTATATGTAACGAAGAAACAATGGCATGTTAAAAAGATACTTTAATGTGAACCTTTTAGACCCACGCCTTATGTAGGCTTTTATTGTAAGAGCTACTACTGCGCCACCAAAACATTTTCAATTGTAGTAACATAATAACGCCTGAGATGCATACTCTACTCCATTCAATTTATCGTTGCCGCAAACTAAGGAGCAGTGTAACGCTCAGTTAAAGCAGAAATAACTGCTTCGCTGGCTTAAGTTGCCGCTAATGTGTGTACGAACTTACAAAGACACTCGCCCCATGTCATTTGCGGCTGCGTTGCGGCAGACGTATAGTTGTTTATGCCGGGACACAATGTGTTTAGACTTAGTGCAGCCTGGATTGACTTGGTACCTAACGGCTGGATACTGAAATGATATAATATTTGCTATTTCCACTTCGTAGGCGGTTAAAAAGGTTCTTATTTAACTTTTTTAATAAAGCTTTTCTAATAAACTAAGCTATATTTAACCACGTAAGGCCCAATGTCCTCACTCGAGACAGACACAATATAATAGATTATAATTATCTACTAGTTTTCCGCCTGCACTTCGTCCGCGTAGAGACGTTTAGCGGGTAAAACATTACTTCCTTATAGCGCAGTCGGCTAAAAAGTAGCCTATACCCCTTTCTAGACTCTGGACTATATGTGTACCAAATTTCATTTAAATCGGTCCAGTAGGTACTTTATGGGAGAAAGTGCAACAGACAGACAGACAGAGTTACTTTCGGATTTATAATATTAAGTCTGGTTCTCTGGGCCTTACGACTTTAAAACAGTGTTGAAAATAAAACCTCCTTTTGGTCCCTAAATTAATAAAAAAGGCTCTTAGAATTTTACTATTATTCATATAAGTTGGTCTATGTTACGTAAGTGCTTATTTCATTCAAACTACGCCTTTACACATTATATTTTAATGGACACAATGTGACATGATGTTTATGAATATCAATGTAAAAAACAATTTCAGATTACGTTATTTTTATTTATACACATACACGCACATGATTACAACAAGGGTATAGCTGATATTTGATACGACTATTATAAAGTCGAAAGGGCATGTTTTCAGTTCTAGCAAAATTATATTTATCCACCCCACACCGTCTAAGCTACGTCATAAATATTCGTACCAGCTATGTAATTTAAATTCAATCCAGCTAACAAATAGAGTATTTAGTCATGTATAAACCGAGCAGATTTAATTATATCCTGCATGTGGACCTAAGTCCTTATCTGTATATCCGCATCTAGCCATCTCACTAGAGATGGGTAAGCCGAGTCACTCATTGAGTCAACTCATTTCACTGTGGATACTCAACGCGGGACAGTATAGCCGTAAATTGATAAATATAGCCAAAACAAGTCATATATCGTAAAGTAAGCAGCAAAACCCATCTCTTCAAAACTAGGACACTAAACGTAAGACAAAACAGTGAAATTTTGAGTTGACTTGATGTGTACTGAGTTATTAAAGTGTCGCACTAAAACTCGCAGCGATTCACGTCTCTATCTCGCACTATCCCGCACTATTTGTTATATCACTCCAGTGTTTCGCTACCCGAGTCTTCTCCGGGCTATTTCAGTAGTAAACACAAGTATTGTTCTATTTAGATGTTATTGTTTTCTGATTTCTTCGAGTAATTGTTACTTCGACGTATGTTCTGTCACGATTTCACATGATGTACCAATGTACCGGCGGACTTATTCCTCTCGACATTTCTTGGTATCATTACGTAGAGTATTTTGTTCGACATTTTTACGTTGTTACCTGTCACAATGTGAAAGTAACTATCTAAACAGAAAGTCAGAAATTTAAAGTCCTACGGACTGATACGCGCAATTAAGGCAGAGTTTAAATTATAACCTGCATTATAATGTTTTTTTTCTGATGATCTGATGAGCTCAATGTCTTTTTTTTTACATATCAAAGTCGTATTACTTATTGAAACATAAATGTGTTTCAATTAATTAACATTTCAATAAATAACTTATAATAAATTCAAAGTTATTTTCGATGAAATATTTAACAAATATGCATCAATTCCAATCCTCTGTGTATTTAATTAAAGGTGCTTTAGCAAATAATAAAGTCTGTGAGCTTTTTCATTAATACGTGTTACGTATAAAAGCGATAGCTTTCACGAGAGTGAATAAACGTCAAAAGCTTGCATTAAGCTGGTACATAACACGCCTGTGCAAGTCGAGCTTAATAATTTTAGCTTAAAAGCTCGTCCCACTATCGCTTTCGTGTGAAAGGCTTAGGAAGTTTGCTCCACTTGGTTTTTAAGCTAATTTTTGGTAACAACTTGAACTTTACGTCGGAAGGAGTTTGAGTAACTACCGATTTGGGATGCTTTTCGGATAAATTTTGGTTCAACAATTTTGCGGTAACCCGTGGATAACGGTTAAATCGAACTTACATGTCTCACTTTCTTCGTGATTTGAGATCATGACTTAACTAACAGTGTAAATGCGCATTCGACTGACTTTTTCTTCGATCTTTGTTAACAGCGTTAGTAAATAGTTTTATCAACTAATTTCCATGACAAGAGCTCTCAAATCCACTCAACCACTGTATTGATAACATTTTAATCCAAAAATTGCTTAGCTGACTGGTCATTTTGCTAATCAAAACTATTTAATTAATGGCCCAGCAAATAGAATAATATCACAAATTAATCATCGCAACTAATCATCAAATCAACACTTACTAAATTAACAGCACATTTCATATTACATTTCCACCGGCGCCGAACATGTTTCACTAAAGCCGAAATTCACGGAAAAACCGAAGCCAACATTTTTTGTTAACTCATCAAGCGGCATTTATATTAGTAAATTGCGATTTCCCATGTTCAATCCGGAATGTTTCCCTTCCCATGAATAGGATAGGGCCCCCCGAATTACGGGAACACTAGCCATTGAATGGGAAACTTCTGATGCCATCCCCAAAAGAACCAATACAAAGTAGCAGTAGTTAATTTAGGGATGCAGGGGTTCCATGGAAAGAATCCGGAAAAGCATTGTGATTGCAATATTTAAGGGTGCCTCGTATAGAAACGTGAGTTTTGTTGTGGACGCGGCCGGTATGTGATTACAACCCCAAAAGTTTCTGTTGGTCTAACTAACTCGAATAGAAACGTACAGTTTGTTTGTGTGCCCGTAGTTGCGGCAGTAAATGTGTATTTAGCACTCACCTGTAGTTGTTATACTAATATACGAGTATTGTACGCTTGTGTCGCGTGGTCAACTACTTGCAGTTACCTTGATTTACAATTGTTAAAACTGCCATAATAAATATTTTTTTGGACATCTCTACACCTGACCCCAAACTAAGTACTATGGTGGCCAGAGACTGATATACATAGATAGTTATAAATACATACTTAATACATATTCACACCCAGGCACGGAACAAGTATTAGTATACCTTATTTTAATCGTAACTAAAATATTTTTTTCCTCAAAATATGACAAGTTATTAAATATTTTCAGTAAATAAAAAGGATATGAACGCGTCCAACGAAATTCACTTCTTTTTTTATATCTTTGTACGCCAAGATGACAAACAACATATTACAGAAAACACTTTTCGCGAAAGGGTCACAAGCGATCGTCACACATTTGAAGCCGGCAAAACCTCATAAATAACAGAGTATAAGTCTCGCATACCAAATCCACTAACATCGACTGTTTACCCACGTCCAACGCCCATAAACATGTAAACGAAAACGGATATATCGCATAAGCGGAGTCGCCCGGAACATCGTCCAGTAAATCACAGGTTGCCCGACCGATGTATAATTCAACAGGACGAAACGACACCCAACATACACACATAATTCGGTCAAATGCCGAAGAAGATACCGAATGGGCCGCACTGACCGTGCCGACCAATTTTACGGTCTACCGACGCCGGCCGATTCAATTTCGGTAAAATTTTATTCGTCCCGACTCGGCCAAGTGAAATTCTATCAATGGCCGAATATGCGACGGTGATTTCTACAGCCTTTGAGTTCCGCAAAGACAAAGCGAGGACTGGAGCAAACGATGATATAAAGTTCAAACAGAAAGATAAAACCATCTCGAATGCTTGGCGTTCAAATTTGGATGCGCTATCAACGTCATTTGGTGTTAGTCGACTGAGCTTAGACTATATTCCGAGATCTGACAATATGGACATTTAATCTGAAAAAGCATTTCTGTTTTGTTCCAAAATATCTTAAAATCCAAAATGAATTATTAATGTTTAGTTTCAATATCGTAATTTGATTACAAAATCATCACCCTAAAAATTAATTGCATGAAAACTCAAATGTTATTAATGTATTCCAATTGAAAGAACGTCTCCAAATAATGATCAAGCGTCTCCATGAATGACGAAAGTGACACTTACAACTTCATCTATGTACATCATTAATTTTAATAAAAATCCATTTCGCGTTCCTTCTAGGTGAAGTCATTTATATACCATTAATAAGTATCTAATACGCATCAAAAAGACCATTAGTTCACAAAAGAAGCGTCAGAGGGAAACTTGAAAAAAGACGTCGAGTATCGATGCATGTTTTAATGAGAAGAGATAGGGGAGTCATCTAGATATATGCAATAATTCGATCCCCTATTTCTGTGCAATTTATCAATGTCTAGAGCTATTAAAATGGGGTGGCGAAAGATCTACACCAATAGGTTTGCTATTTGAAGCGTACTATATTTATTGTGACGACAGCTGTAATAAAGAATGTTGTTTGTCGGAGGGTTGGACTATGTTGGTATCATTTTGGAGTGTTCATAAATCAAACTTTTTTAATGCGATACTAATTATATTTTAATAATGAAAAACAATTATTAAATCTGTGATTGTTGAAATTATTGTAACAGAAGATTTTAAAATTTTTTTCTGTGTAATTGAGGATTTCATGAGTACAAAATTGTTTTTCTTTTTTATTTTCCAAACACGCTCACAGAAAAACAGTTAGCCATTGTAGTAAATTTACGAAAGTAATAAAGCTATTGTTTTGTTTATCTTTATATTATCACAGCACCTACGCACTCTCGAAACTCGCTCGTAGTGATCATTCATTTTAAACTATACAGGCATGATGCAATACTGTGTCGCAAATGCTCGGTAGTTCAAAGCATCCGTTACAATAAAGTACACCACACCTACTATTGTTCTTTGAATTCTTCTTATCACTATAGACATAGGGGTCAAAATTAGTAAAGCAGGAATCGCTCGCTAGACCAATACTGTAAAGGTAAAATTATATCAAATTATACTCTCCATCCTTCATTCTTGCATTCTAATGCTAATCCTATGCCATCGTAATAAACTATACAATTCTTTGCGACGTATTGAGAAATACCGAAGATAGAAATGAAGCTTTAGGTTATATTGGCTTTAGTATTTGAATAGGGCACAGTTCGTTCATTAACATAATGTTTTTGTAGGTGAATTGCAATATTTACCAAGCACGAACGTAATATGCATAATTTTCATATAAAATAACAGAGGTTATTGGAAGCGTTATGGAAACTTGTGTTTGCGTCTGAAACAAGATCCGCAAGAACGAAGGGCATAATTCCGTTGAAGTTGAAATAAATCACTGCTATATCCTGAGGCGGGGAATTTTTTTTCTGTTCAAAATTTGTCAGCGTCACCCTCTTTTAAAATCGCGGCTCTAATCCCCCATGTTTGCCGAGGAAAGATTCGATACTCATAATAACACGCCAAATGTATTTGTATAACGAAATATTCGTTTTATATTTCCAAGATATTACACGCACAAGCCGACGTTAAAACATATTTCTAAAGACTATATTAAGGAATAATTAAGGCTGCTACACAATTCATACGAATCCCAATTTCCCTCACAATGTATTTCTCTAACGAAATTTTAATTACTTCCGGCTATCTTGAGCCCACAAAACCACGCATTGTTTTCAAGATTTTCCCCATTTAATTTACCTCGATGGTACATAATCCATTGGCGCCCTAAGGTCATAATTCCTCATGAACGGACAAGGGGGAGGGAAAGGGTTAGAACAGTTATTTATAAACCAATTAAAATATCCACTGGGCCCAGTAGATAACGCGTCCGGTGATTCGGAAACACCCTTTGTGACTTTTGAATCTAGAGAAAATGTTAAAAGTTACACTGGTCGATATTGTCCCTTTTGTCCGGTCGCTAATGTCGATAATTTATTTGAATAGTACGAATAATAATACGAATTAAAGTACTCGCGTTCAGCTAACAGTTGGGCAGTTGATAACAATGTCATGTTAACGATGATAGTGAATTGTGAATGATTTTCAACTTGTAACACACATTAAACTTTACAGTTTAGGTGTGAAATGACACGTTTTACTAGTTAATACGGTGCATGAGTATTTCTAATATTTCCTTCTATAATTTATTGTAAATCAAAAACATTTCTTCTCTTAAAATCGATACAGATCCAAAAAATACATTCCTACTTTTTGGTCATTTCGATCGTACAAAAAGTACAGAACACCACAACTTTACGGAATGATTTAAAACACATTTTTACAACACACAATCCATCTACAAATTACAAGTTGAAACAAAATAATTGTACCCGTTTATAAAATACACGTGCATTATTATCGCTGTTGAATATTTTATAAGCAGCGCTAAAGGCCTGAGTTAGTTCAATTAAAGTGGCGGTTTTATCTTTATAGCTTCAATTCCTTTGCCCTCTATGATGTAAGGAGGCAAGCTTTATAGCATTACGTGCTACTGCTTATGTCTCGTGTAATTTTGTACTTAAATTATTAACGCTTTTTCGTTAAGCTCAGTCGTATTTCAGTTTTTAGTGTTTTTAGGTAACATACCAGTTTCCATTTATGGACACGTAAGGTGTAGCATTTATTGCCCCGGATTAATTTCAGCTATTGGTACTAATATACACTTGGACGGTTTTTCGAATGTTTTGTTAAAAAATAATTTCACAATATCATGGTCAATCCCTTTTTTGTTAATTTGACTCGAGATACCTAAAAGATTTTTGAATTTTGAAGCAAAATAAAAACTGATTACGTATTTAATCTATCATTTCCATCTTTTCCAATGAAATATATGTGTATTTAGAGTGATCTTTCAGCCGATTCAACTTGTCAACTTCTCATTTCGGGCCTAGCCTCAGGGCCGTCATCCAAACATCACCGATTAAGGCAAACGGGTCAGGACAAAAACATTCTGGCCCTTAAATGATGGTCACCATCGGTCATACGGTAGGGTGATTAAGTGGACAATTTGTCCCGGATAAACGGCCGTAGGGTGGTGTTTGAGTTGTGCTATACCTCTTGCTGATGTGAATCGCAATTTATAATTCGTGTTTGAGTTTACTCCAAATCAGTTGATTTATGGGGGCCGTGGCGTGGGTGAGTGTCGCCCGTGCCGTTGCAAGCGTTCAAATAATATTTTACCATAATTTTTTTTGAGCATTTTTTTTCATACTATATACGGATGTCAGCTGTTTTCCTTTGTTCTGCTTCGAGCCTGATGATAGTCATTTGGTATCTGATCCAGTTTCTTAAGGATCCCCTCAAAGCCTAAACTTTTCTGATGAATATTTGTATGTATGTCTATTGTCTACACCATACATAGATACGATATCATATCAAATGTGTGATATGTGGTATTTATGATACGTCAATTTATTGATACACGATTAACTAAATGTCCTTAATCACTTATGAGCCTTCAACTTATTCCATTTCATTTAATATTAGCCTTTATGGATCAAAACGCGATATTAGGAGTAGTAAAAACAGCTAATTACTGCCCGAAAACAAAAAATATATACTATTCCATTTCATCCGTAGAAGACTTTCCAACTCCCTGCAGACAAGACGTAATCTAGTCTAGATCAAGATAAGTCTTTGCGAAAGAAGTTGGCTGTTGCTAGCTAACAAATATTTTGAGCCACTTCTCCTCAGCCCACGTTTACCCGGGCACTCACGATCCGCAATGCAGGCTAACGGTTAACTATTAGCTCGCACCAACCTCACGTCATATTGAACGGGGAATGCGGGGTCCGGTCCGTTCATTCGTTTCGGTCCGTTCATTCGTTCCCACGTGGGAATCTCGATTGCGGAGGGATGTCTTGTTGCTAGTTGACTCGAGTTCTGGGTCTGGATTGTAAGTGGTATAGTTAAAGACTGAGTGTTTTTGATTTCTAGAATGAAAGAGTGATTGTACACATATAATACGTAGAACGTTCGTTCTCTTATGTTACTTCAGATTTGTTGATTCTTTTCATATCATTTGTCAATTGAATTGATTGGTTTTTTAAATAGGGACTAGAATGCAGCCAAGCAAGATCATATTATTTTGGACAAAATGCATCACTTTCATATTTTAATAGTTCAATCAAACTGAATAAAGCCATTATACTGAATTCCTATAAAAAAACTTTCTGAATCCAGCCGACAGTTCAAAATACGAGCAAATGTGTGAATATTTTAATTTCACGGCGTCAAATAACAATAAAAAAACAATTTATCACGTGGCAAGCTTGCTTCATAAATCATGCCGCAAAAATTCCCATATTAAATTAAATACAACTTCAAGCCTTCGAACTTATGACTTCAAAGGAACCCCAATTTCAATTTCAGCTGACGCCAAAGCCGATTTAGGTCCATCTCTCTCCCAATGGAATGTGGATATTCGCAGCACTACAGACCATCGGGATATGTTTGCCATTGTGGACTTTAAAGTGTCGCAGATAAAGTCCGATTTGGGTAAGCACAGGATGCATTTTATAATGGTTATTCATACTTACGGCACCTCAGGTGGGATTCGTTTAGAGATAGTGTGAACTGTTGGTGTTTATTCTGTTATGTCGTAATACGTTTGGCGCTTCGGTACATTTTGTTATTTCGTGTAGACTTTGTGAAGTTTCTTTGCTGATATCTATTTTAACCCGTGGAAGATTTTTTTTACTTTCGACCTGTATTGTCCCATTCCTTAGTAAATGGTCTTTGATATCACCATGCGTTTTAATTGTATTGCTAACTTTATCAGTTACTGTCATTTAAAAGTTTTTTTTAGTTTGACTGGCTCGGTGGAACAGTGGATAGTGACCCTGCCTGGCGGTTCCAAGGGTCGGTGGTCCGATTCTCACTCGGGACAAATATTTGTATGATGATCATTGGTATTTGTTCCGTGTCTGAGTGTGAATATGTATTTAAGTATTTATTTAAAAAATATATTTATGTATGTATGTATATCAGTCTCTGACGCCGATAGTAAAAGCACTGCTTAGTTTGGAGTCAGATGACCATTATGTGGGAATGTCCCAGATATTTATTTATTTAGATATTTACTGTTGTTCCACGGGATTACTTTACCAAATTGTTCGTTCATATTAAAAGGCCATTTAAATTTACTCGCCAAAAACGTTAAATCTCATTTGAAAACGTGAGAATTTCCGTATTTCATTCGCTCTAGTGTCTGCTGCTGACTGTACGGGCTGTCACAAATCAGTGTTTGCCGCAGCCTCGCTAATGTACAGTCGGATTAAGCAGTTGCCCCTGTTTGTTTACGTGTTTGTTTGTCGACAATCAGGGAACAGCGATACGGGGTGACTTCGATTGGGTCTGATAAATGAATGTTGGTTCACTGTATCTGTAGGTGTGTATTTGCGGTAATTCCCCGCTATAATCAAGCTTAACAAGCAGTATTATCTCTCTCACTCATATTCTTTGAAATTTAAGTTTGTTAATTAATTCAATCCAGCATTTTATTTCTAGCATATAATTTTGTGCAACATATTCATCATATTAAATAATGAATCCTAATCGTTTCATACCTGTACATATTAGCATAACAACTAAATTAATTGAAGTTAGTTCAGGTGGGAGACATTTTGACGACCGGTTGCTTCAGGTGGGAGACATTTTGTCGACCGGTTGCTGTTACCACCATACAGTTGCGTAAAACCCGCCAAGTGACTCTGACCTATCTCGGTCAGGTCGCGTTCCGGGATCAGCACTGTACAAACCGGAGCCAGGGGGGACCATTGCTGCGGCAAGCGCCGGACCAGTGGAGTCTAAGCGGCGGTATTGTGCGGGCGGAGCGGGTCAGCCCGCCGGCCAGACTCCACGCCTTGTCTCGTTGTTGCCGCAGCAGTGGTGTCCTTTTTCACGGCTTTCAGGGTGAGTGCGACAGGCTCAATATGGTCTATTGTGCCTGTCGACCTCATATTTGGATCTCACTACCGCTTACCATCAGGTGGAGTGAGGTCATCTTGTTAGCCTCTTTACAAAAAAAAAAAAAAAAAAGTTAACTCACATGACCTCCTAGATTTAAATCGATACGATAATACACAAAACACTAAATATTACGAATTAATATATTATTTAGACACCATTCACATTATCAGAATTTCTAGTCAGCATTAGGTATTTAAACAAGCCATCACTCATTTTGCCCGCGGTGACAAGCTACGTAATTAATCCACGCCATGAAGTATCGTTTGGTTTATGAATGTATCAGTAAATTCTGAAATAGTTTTTTACCGAAAACTTTTAAATTATCCTTGTAATACTATGAAACTAAATGCAGTATTGTTAATGTGTAATTATTATTATCTTGCATACAGCTGCACTATATCTATGGCATCAAATATTTAATTGAAAACCAAACCACTCCCCTCCCGTTCTACGCACTAAAAATAACTCCTTTATAGTCAAAGACATGTTATCAATAAACGTTTATGAGGGGCGTATCGGTGTAATTCCACCTAACTATTAAGAATGCTACGATCGGATACCTCCGTAGCAATAGCC
This sequence comes from Maruca vitrata, assembly GCA_039566165.1. Lineage (NCBI taxonomy): Eukaryota > Metazoa > Arthropoda > Insecta > Lepidoptera > Crambidae > Maruca > Maruca vitrata. Next base: position 1,561,690 of record CM076920.1, read on the forward strand.
TACGGCGTAACGCGTAGCGGCGCTACGAATATTTTCGCCGACAGTTATTACAAGGGCTCTAAAGAGGTTCTATGGCTTTGCAGGCAGCCTGCGGCGTTAGCATTTAGTTATTACAACCCTTAATAGATGAACTTAAATGTTTTGTTTTGATTGTTGGGGTGTTTAAAGGGTAACACATGTGTGTGAGTAAAGTGATATAGCTTTAATAGGAGGTCTTTTAGCCTGTTATTGACATTTCAAGTGAACTTTACATTGACTTTGTACATTTCGTGTAATAAACGTCAATTTTGTATTGTTCGTATACTAGTGAAAAATAAAGGATAACAGTGTACAAAAGATTAATTATTAATAAATGGATCATTAATAAATATAAAGTATATCATGGGTTATCTCCGACAGAATTAAAGCACCAGTAGTTTAAAGTAGTTTTCGTTGATCGCATCTAAATCACCATCAATTCAACACCACATTTACGCAATCTTCGACTTTAATACGAAGCAGTAAGAATTAAAACTGATCGCATCAGTTACACAAAGGTGTATTCACACTGAAGCACCGCTATCGCATGTATATTTACGACCAATAAAACTTTTATCGGTCTAATTTGAAAGAAATAACGCCAATACTGAGTGCATGAAGCGAACGCTAGGAATTTTTCTGGAAACATCAAGAAATAACTGGAAACTAACCGGGGATTTATTATAGTTATAAAAGTTACAGTTCCACGGTTTATGTAAGTAATAAGTTGCAGGCTCACCCCGCAGTTTGTGAGCAGTTTTCGAATTTAGATGATGTAGTACTGTTTCTTTGTTTTACAGGAATGGGAGGACATATTTCGTGAATAAATAATAATAATAAAAAACAAAGAGTTTCTTGACCAAATCAAATTATAGTACAGGCACTAATTCCGAGTGTTCTTAAACTGGATTGCGTTTAACTTTAGCGGATTTTTTACCTAATACATTTCCTAATCTTACTAGGATATCAGTACTTTCACAGAAGTATACCCTCCTATTCACCAACAAACAAATAAGAACAATCAGTCATCCAGCTTATGATACAGCCCAATAATTCAATAATGCGGCATAATTCCCAATACCAAACGATACCTGCGCATCTGGTGACGTGTCTGCATTAATTTTATTGTCCAATAAGCACAATAGATGGCGTCCCATTCGCATCGGTCAGTAGGCTATTCGGCTGGCGGCGCATAAATCGAATGGTCACCGGTTCGGGACTCGATGCGTTGTCAGACCAATATATCCAAATGAAGCCATTAAAATTGCGACAGAAAATTGTACATAAATAATTATTTGGAACACGCACGGTTAATTAACCCCAAACTTGTACTATAGGCATCAGAAAATGATATACATACATAGATATTTATAAATACATACTTAAATACATAATCACACCCAGACACGGAACAAACACAGTTCATCACACAAATATTTGTCCCGAGTGGGAATCGAACCCACGACTCTTGGAACCGCCAGTCAGGGTTATTAGGCACTGTTCCACCGAGCCAGTCAGGTACATAGAATATGATGAACAGTTACTTTGCACGTTTCATTTGAAGGGTATTGAAAACAGATTTAAAGTAGATATGCTAAATGTTTGATTTATTAAATTACTGGTTACCCTCCCTCGATTTTTTTATTATACATAAAAACCTTCCTCTTAAATCCCACTATCTATTAAGAATAACTGCATCAAAATCTGTTGAGTAGATTTAAAGATTTAAGCATACATACATAGGACGGACAGACGCGGGTAGCAACTTTTCTTTATACGATGCAGTGATTAAACTTATTTTTCTAGAGAATGTACTATGAGGCATTACTAAATAGACTTTATTTGCATTTTGTTTCTAGGTTGAAATGACCACTTCTTGTTTACTTGGATACACTGACCGCTTATTTCCTAGCCCCCGCTATCAGTATCTAGCCAAGCGACACGCCGTAGTCCTAATGTATCCGCACGGCTCTTTGTTGGCTGCGTCGCAATGCAGCCCGGCTATGACTGATGTTATTTATTCAACTAGAAACTACTGCACGGGTACCACCGTGTTACGATAACTTGAGGTTTCTTCCAAACATATGGTAATGTTTGGGGAAACTATAATCTAATGCGCTTTGTGCGACTCTTTTGGCTTGAAAAGAACCGCGAGCGGTGCTTAGCGAGTTCACAGTAAAATTTAACGTAAGAGATAACAATTTTGTGCTGCATTTTTAGATGATAGCGTTAGTTTTTCAGAGGGATTTTTGAATTTTGTCAGCTACTTTTTCAAAGTTTAACTCTCATAAAGGCTTAATGCGGATTGAGCTAGGGTTAGCCGTGTGAGTTGTTTATCAAGCCAATCACTATTATAGTACCGAAAAAATAACTTGTTTAAAATTTAGTTTTTATAAATAAACAATAATAATATTTAACTTTTTAATTTAAAGGTTCAAGGTTAAAGGGCGGGCGGATCAAAACTAAAAAAGGGATGGAGACATTTACATTGATGACGTACGAGTAGCTCAATTGGTTTAGATCATTGGACACGATATCTAAAGACCCCCTTCATTCGAGATCATGATTTTTTTACGATTGTAAAATTTACATTTAAATGTTCAAGTTTAACCGAATACCATGTTAATTTACTAATTTTGACAGTATACCTGAGTTGATTAAATGGTAAAATGAAAAAAGAAACTCGTGTATCAAGCGTATCAATGACGCAAAGGATAAATTAAACCTTGTTAAGAAATTTCAATAGTTCACCCCCAAGTTGTTTCTTAATTGTTCACCACCTCGAATTTCAAAGCGAAACAAAGTTCTAAGGCAAACATTTTGCTCAATTTTAAAACTTCCAACAGATTAGCAATCGGCCATAAAACTGCCAAGACGTCACAACACCTCGAAGTCGGAATTTGTCGGGACAAACTCAACACTTCGTCGTGTAATTAACCGTCCAGAAACGCTTCGGAATCCCTTTGACGGACTGAAAAGATCTTTTACATAATATAGTGTACAGTACCCATTCATGGCGTGATTACTATAGCCGTCTCGACGGGACGGCTCGTTATTTTTGTGAAGGCAACCGTACGTAAGTTACATTTGAGACAACGTAAAAATCTCTGGCGCGTCACTGGAATTTCGACCCTAAGCCAACCGAACAAGAGCCATCCAACTACGTCGATGTATCTTTGTGGAAAAACTACAGCGCGAAATCCACACGCACTCTTGGGTTGTAGCAAGCGATTTTGAGCTTTATTAGGAGGCGTGAGAGTGGATGTGGAGGATTCATTTAGACTATGACTCCAGTCTTTGAATTTGGATGTGCTGCAATTGGTACATGGCATATGCTTTTTAAGTGATGATGGGGTGCTAGTTAGCGATAGGTTTAATACAGCTTAGCGACTTAGAGGAAGTTAGGGCAAATAAAAAACATAGCAGTACCTATAGACTTGTGAAAAGCTAGAAAAAACAATATAGAAATCTCATAGGTTTCGATGCTTTAAAAAAGTTTAGATATAAAATAGAAGCATTAGTTATGATAAAGAATAGTGTTGTCACTGGCTTGACTCAAATTTATCAATATCAAGTTATTCTCACTAATCATGATTAGAACTCTAACTAAGTTAAATGTTATTTTTATTCCAACCTCGAATTTTTAAGCATGCAGTCCTATTTTGTAATCATGGCAGCTCAAAGTTAAAATTTAATAAAAAGAAGTAAAACGAACGTAATGCGGTAAAATAGTTTGAAAACGTTTACGTTGTGCTTTCACAAACACGAGATAGGTACTATCTTCCGTTTATCACGATAAAACTATTTTGGTCCCTAATTCTGGGTTCCGTAGATTTAATTTTATTTGACAAAATTGTTTTCGAAGTTTATTTTTAATCAGAACAAACTGAAAACCACCTGGAGGTGGAGAAAATTCTCAACAAAAGTTGTTATTGTGAGATAACAGCCTATTGTTAAAGAAAACTACAGTTATGGAAATAAATATTAATCTTAAATATCTTAATTTCATCATGGGTAGCACTCTCACGTGTTGTCATTAATACGTAACGTGTATATTTTTTTATTCCCGTTTAAACATTTCGAATTTTGAAGTTTAAAATAGCCGAAACAACTGAATGACTACTGCACTTAGTTCGGTGTGGACTCGGACAATGCGGCGGACATCAGATTGAAAGCAATTAGGTTCTGTCCCTTCGACCACTGTACCCTAAAAACTAGCGTACGTGGCTTCGTTTGCATGCAAATCGGAATTATCTATTTTCCAGCTTAGTCTCAGCTGCTCCATAGTCCATTTTGGTTAAACGAACAAATGGTTGAAATTGGGATGGCCGGGTAGTAGGTAATTTCATAGAGCTCGGCTAAATTGGTTGATTACTTTCTGAATGGTAGAAAGTTACTTTTTAAGCCCAACTGTTTGTGGTACCTAATAGTAATTTAATATCAGGTCACTTGTAATAAATCACAGACTAGTGGGAAAAATATTTTTAATTTATAGGCATAGTACTCCTATCTCACATTTTAATGAAATCAAGTAGAGTAATATGGATCTTACATATTTCTTCCCACAAAATTATATTGCTTATTTATATTGAATTTCTCAGTAATATAGTGTTGAAATAATTATGCTAATAACGAAAAATAGGAAAGTAACAAAACTATAGGAATAATACTTTTCTCCGGTTCGTTAACACACCAGAATAAGCTGAAGACTTCGAAAACTATGAAACGGTCATTGTTTTGTTTTATTTCTAAAAACAAATTGTCTTATTGTTTGTGTATCTAATCTCGAATGAATCTCTTCAAAACCACAGACAAATAATCTTATCCGTAACCACAGATCTGTTATCTACAAATATATATCCCTTTCATCATACACTTTGCCTAGAATCGAATTGGGCACAGTAAAAAACAAAGCAGAGAAACCGAACCGACTAGACTAAGTTCTTTAAAATGCAACGTAACATGTGAACATCTTTTTCCTTTTTTTTACAAATGTAAGACATGGAAAAAGAGGTTGCATAAATAAAACGGACTATATGCCTAGCATATACCAAACTGCAAAAATGTGCATCCAACGTTCCATAAAATACGTATAACCAGCTTTAGGCATACATAGATTCAAAAGGAAAATTAAGACGTTCCATTTTTACGTTTTTTTTAACTGACTTACGATGATGACTTCAAGGCCTTATCATCATCAAACCTACTGTGCGGATGGCTCTTACCCCTAAAGCGGATTTGTATTTTATACTATTCGCTGGGACTTCATGTGAACATAGAGTATTAAATACATATTTTTTCTGACACGTCTCGTAGTAAGCCACTTTTACCTTTGTGTACCTTTATGTGAAAAAAAAACTTGATTTTAAGGTTTTAAAAAAGACGTCGCACACTGCTTCTTTCCCTACGTATCATGCACTTACACAGCCCGATCGTGCGTGGTGGACCGCGAAACTGTGATCCAGCCATCGGTGTAATGGAGGACATCGGTGCAACAGCGTGAGACAGTCCACCGGCGATAGCTTTAAGTCTAAAAGGTTCTATCTTGACCATAATACCCGTCTTACAATGTAAAGGAATATCAGATACATTGATTTACTTCCACGCTTTAACGTTGGAACGGTGGTTAGTGACCCAGGTTTACTACCTACGGTTTCAAGAGTCGTGGGTTTGATTCCCACCCGGGATATATATTTGTGAGACAAACATCGGTGTTTGTTCCGTGTGTGGGTGTGTTATTAAATATATTTAAGTATATTTGTGTATTCACTGTTGATACTTACCACAAATGATCCGTAACACAAGTGCTTAAGCTACTTAACACGGAATCAGATCAATATATGTGATGTTGTATAATATTTACGTATTAAATAATACGTAAAGAGCCCATTCATGACAAAACAGCTTTAATATCATGTTTTATGGATTGGAAATAGAACCCACAACTTCTGCTGAAGGAGACAGAGGCATTACTAAATTAGGTGAAACTACCAGCATAGCAAATGAATTGAGTCATCTAGAAAGCCATACAATCCTCCCTGCCCATGTCAAAACTGGGTGATAAGGAATATAATTGATTCGGGAACTTTGACAGTTTTGGACAATCTATCGCGCTATTGTTCGAACACTAAAACAAATTCATCAAAACAACTTGACTGGCTTGGTGGAACAGTTGTTAGTAACCCTAGCTGGCGGTTCCAAGAGGCGTGGATTCGATTCCAACTCGGGACAAATATTTATGTGATGGATGAACATCGGTGTTTGATCCGTGTATGGGTGTGAATATGTATTTATAAAGTACAAGCTCTGCTTAGTTTGGAGTCAGATGATTGTGTGTGGAAATATCCGAGTTACAAAACAATAGTAGTAATATGTACACTATGTACTTAGTCAAGCGTCTATTTGTGCAATTTTAATAGATGCGAGTAATTGAACGTAATTTGGCATGGAGCATATCACTATTACAAGCAAATCAGGCCATCAAACTTCATTAACATCTCGTTCACAAAACCTAGCTGAGCCTTCATGCGAGGTCGCGCGATTGGCAGCAGGCATTAGAGTCCCCCCCCCCACTCCCTCCTTTTTGATAGTTAATTAAACGTCAGGCGGGAAATATTCACGTCATTAGGAAAACTCGAGACGGGCGCAGTCGCGGCCGGAAGCAACGTCGCCGTCCCCCCGCCCCCCGCCGCGTCACTTCCGGGGGGAGTACTAGAGGTTCTCGTGAGTGGAAGCGGTGGATTGTCTCTTTGAAACTGTTGGAGACCATCTGGCTAACTGAATAGAGTGGAGCTGGAGGGGGTTTTGATGAGTTTTAATTTGCATCTGTCAAGTTTATGAATGGTATTTTTGTCTGTTTATTTTAAATTTGCAAAATTTACGACGTAAAATAGGTGCTTGTGCTAAATTTTGTTCTGTAACCTGTCTGAAATCTGTTTGATGTAAATCGAGTAATATTGATGATAAATCTGTCGATAGTAAAGTTCAATTACGTTGTAAACACCAATCACATCATTCACACTCTTAAACGTAATATAAATGAAAGTAAAAAAAAGTATAACACTCCTGTAACACTTAAAACGAATCATGGAAAACGCTCCACACAGTAATGAAAGGAAACAAACGTTTACCCCGTCGCAGTAAATCGAGTTGCAGTGGTAGCGGCGTCGCGTGCTAACCAATATTTCATCGCGGCTCGATGCCTTCAAACACTGTCTGTCGATACCCGCCGCCCGCAAATTACCGTTCATGTCACATCACTACTGGATTGATTTGAATATTGCGAAACGTACGCGGTTACGGATGCAGGACTCGTGAGGATGTGTATGTAGCAGGGTGTAAGAAGTTTTTTGAGATGTTCTGATGAATTTAGTCTTTATTTTTGTTGATCGAAATTTACGGACGTTAATTGCACGTATGGACGGGGACATGAATGTGCGTTTTTCAGAATTTGAATATGAATTGGAGCTCTAAGAGCCAGGATTTAACAACAAAAAATTATACAAACGTTTGAAATTGACATATTTATGTAAGTAGATTAAGTAACTCAATTGCCTGATAACAAAAGTGCAAAATGTATATTGTTCTTCCTCCTCACGTATGAACATTATGTCAAAGGCATTTGCAACGAAAGTCACTATTTTTTTAAATTGACATCTGATAAGTACGCGGAACATCCATAATCGAAGCAATACTTTAAAAGCTGAAAAACCACATCAGAACACAAATCTAGTAAACTGAAGTACAAATTATTATCAACTGGCATTTGCGTTTGACACGATATTTCACCGAGCGTGCTGCGTTCACTCGATATCTTTCGACCGCAAATTACCGATCCCGTCCCAACACTACTGAATTCAATTTGAATCTTGGAAATAGTCGGGAATATCTGCGACTTCAGAGTTACAATATTGTGATAGCTTTGTCACTACTTAAATAGATCAATACCCTCTATGAAGGCAATAACATAGAAGCTATTAGAAATCTGAGTATGTAAGGGATATTTATCATGTTTCCTTAAATTATCGAACTCCCTATATTTCGCTTTCTTTCGAGTATTAATGCTTTAAGAAACAATAAGAATGTGCTACTGTGCACTGCGTGATCTCCCTGATAAGGTATCTACGGGAGACCAGGGTCGCGGTGTCTCCCTACTCCTCGACATATTATGCTGAGCATTTCACTTACTTGTTTACTTTGATTTTATTTTTTGTATATCTTTGTATGTTTTTAAGTTATGTATCTGAATGAATACATTTCTTTTTTTTCTATTTATTGTTGTGCCAATGACTCTGTAACTATTAGAAAATCTTCTTCTAATGTAAAATTCGGCCTTGAACCAAGGACCTTTGTTCAGTAGTAAACATCATTATCCTTATTTTTATAGCTAACATTATCTTTATTGATGTAAAACTACTTATCGAGTCACATAATAATAAATATCTGCCTAGACTTTTGGTGACATGTTATTTGTATTATGTATATCAATTTTTATCCTTTTGAGGTTCTTACTTAGGCAATTTTTTTCATGTACTGAATTTGTTAGTAACTCAGTCTTTTTGTTTATGTTATTTTCTATTTCCACATTGTTGAATGCTGAATAATGATCTTCTTTAGATTAATTTTTATTTTATTCTTCAGCTTAGATTCATTTTGCATCTGCAACACATGTTACTCATTTTATTCGATAATACAGTCCTTATTTTCTTCGGTCCTTTCTATGTTGTTTAGAATTACATATACGAATGTGAGTGTTAAATTTTTTTGCGTTGAATTGGGTAGGTTACAGTTTAAACGTGCAAAATCACGCTCGCATAAATAGCACACTTAGACGTCTGGAATCGATTACCAAAATAAGTAGAAACATCCCTCTCAAGACCACAAAAAGCTTCTCTCGTAGTATGAACGGATAATGCATGTCAATGTTCAAGGCCAACGGATGCCTCATGCGGGCGTATTGATGCGTTCAAGATTATAATTATGCCGGGGCCATGTGCGTGAACAAAACAATTTTGGATCTTTGGGATCATAACCTGTGAATCATCGGTGATGTGCTTTTGTTCAATTGTGAGATGCATTTGCTTAAAGAGGTTTGTTCTGAGCTGGATGAGGAAAGTGAAAGTGCAATAATACGAAACAAGTATTTAAGTTATTGTTTTTATATGAACTACCTTTTCAAATTATCTTTTTTTTTACCGCACTCGGCCAGCGTAGTTGACTAAGGCCTTATCGCCCTAGATTAGGGTAGGCCCGTGCCCCAGCAGTGGTGACTGATGATGATGACTTTTTCAAAATCCTTGAACAAAACAGCTCAAGGAATATTCAATAGTATTGAGTCGTAAAAGCTTGCTCTTCTACAGTATTCGAAAAGTTACTTAAAAAAAACATTAATATATTTTTATTACATTTAAAGTATCCCATTGCATTTACACTAACATCCAACACTTTAGTAGTTTAATCCAGTGATCTCCAACTCCTTAAACCGTTTCTGAGGAACTATAAAGGCGGTGTACGAGAGAAAAATTCAAAAAGGGCCATCTCAGACGCGATCTGACTTCATCTGACCTCTTTACGACTGTTAAGATGGACCTTACATCTAATATGCGTACGTGAGAATGCCTCCTATGGCCGCGGTAAAAAACCGTGGACTTAACTATGTAGGGGTGCTGCTGTGATGAACTATTGTTGACGTGAAATATGTGCACTATTCGTTTGTTTTTTATGAATACCTAGATAAGTACCTATCTACTTTATCCATCCATATTCGTTATCATCACCAGGCGAATCCTGAAACTATGTTGTATGTGGCCAATTACCGACAGCTCTAGAAGAATTACGGATTTGGCAATAGCAGTCGTTCAATGTTATTTTTGTAGCTAAGTGTAGAGTGGGTTCTTTTATTTAGGAATATCGGAAGAAATTATACTTTATTGTATTCCTAAATTTTACCGAACGCTGTTGAGGTGACTAATCAAACTGTGTGTACCTTGAAAAGCACACTGCTTTCTAGTACACTTGCATTGTAAATCATAAATATTGCATGGTTTTAAGAACAATTTCGCCGTCGAAAGATTTACGGAAGTCATCCCATCAGCCAGGTGCGGCCCTTAACGACAGCATTATTATACCTTTTTAATACCTGACGCGTTATTCCCACTTTTTTCCCAGCCCTGTCCCTCCCCCGACCTACATAAGGGTCGTGGTCAAAAATATAAAGGGCCCAAAATTAAATTCCATGCGGCCCATAAAGTATAGAATTACGTTATTATACGGAAACGATGTCTGAAAATTTCCCTTTCGCCACCCTGAGTCACGTCCAAATTTTGGCTTTGTTAGGTGATATTTTTTTTTTCATAATTAATCAACCCGAGCTTTTTTAATAATCATTTCGGTGAAATTTTAAATTTTTGAATCATGTTACACGTAAAATATTCTTACCTAATAGGGTCCGATTATGAAATAAATTAGAGCTGAAATAATTTTGACAATATTTTCCCTATTTTAAGTTACAACAACATTTTAGCTAGTTAGTTCTGCGAAACTTAATAAAAAAATTACATTCAATTTCATTGTCGCTTACATAATTAGCATTAAAAAAACATGTTAACAAAGTAAAACATAGAAATCATACAATAAACGTAAACATTCTTCCAAAGACACCTTTGATTGTAAAAAAAATAAAGCTGCTCCGTGAAAATCTTCGGTTTGCACGCACTCTGCCTGCGGCTTACCATTCCTTTTCAATTATTAACCAAAGGTTACAGCCATTAACATCGTAACGAGCCAGCCTTTGTTTTTAATTTTAAAACCATAGACAGCACGGGTGCCGCCATTACAGCATTTTAAGGAGTTCCAGATCCAAATCTAATGCCGCGTGACGGGTGCGCGGGAATTTTGACGTGCCCTCAAACACTTACCATTTCAAACTGTAACACACCAGCAATAAAACTCACATTTGCATGGTAAATATGAACACGTGTTCTCACGGTAGATTCGTGAGAGTTTAATGGGACAATTTAAAGTTGCGTTCGAATCATGAATACTTATTTAAACGAATGCAAGCCTTATTTCGTTGTTAATAGGCGCTATAGTGCTGTTTTAGAGGGGAATATTATTTTTGTCGAGATGAAATGAACTGTCCCGTATGTTAAGTTGTGTACATTTCCTTGTAATGATTACACCGCTAGCTAAAGATATCCTTTTCGGTTGAATAGTGATGTCACGACTTTGTGAATGAAGTTTTTACCTAACCATTGTTACGAAATGTATGATGTTATCTTGTAATAACAGTCGTAAAGATGGTTTGTTCATTCATGCTTGACGATTTAGTTGAAGATGCTTATCTATTTTTTTTTCTTTGCAGGTGAGTCACAACAACATGGGGATGACTGCAGTTATAGTTATATAAGTAAGTAGAATCAACTTAGCATGATTTATACATGTCCCTTAATATTTGAAATTTTTTTTGCTATGTCTTAAAGTTTGTCAACTTGTTGGTCAAATTTAGACGACATCCCTTATTGGAACAAAGCCAACACATTAAATTATTAATTTTAAACAAAATTAAATACATACATACATACAAGTTGATAAACGTCGTTATTGATATGCCTCTAAAATGTAAGTAAATTTTAGGAAAGTAATAGTCTCTTGCAATAACTTACTTGTTTTGTATTACTAACCAATCAAAAACGGACTACATTATGCCTCCATTATTTTCTGACGTATTTCCTACCTCACCTACTTACTTCTGTTACCTTGTTTTACTTACTTAACCCTCTTGTCACACAAAAAAGGTTGGATGGATAATTTTCTTTTTTTTTGTGTATTTTTATGATCCATAAATGTTTTCTTTCTTTCTTTCATCCTGCTGCTCCCAGCTAGGTATCCACAGCACTTGCATAATAAAGTTTATTAATTGAGTTGCTCAAGTGTCCGGCGAACTCTAGCGATCCCGTAGGATTGTTTTTACGCTCCGCATAATCAAACTAAGGAAATTTCCCCCCCTTTTGGGTATTCCCCGTTCTTGGGTGTTGCCAGGCCTTGTTACGAATTATTTGATAGTAATGAAGATCTACTTTTTGGTGTTTTTTTTTTGTGAAAGCCATAAAAATTTTAATTGCATATATTAGAAAATACAAAGATTTTTTTTATTTGTGAATATTTTAATCATGTGACATCAATTAAAACTAATTATTGAAAATGTACCTATGTATAGGTACTAGGTACACGAACATTTGATGACGAAAACTGTTTCTTTTTTATTTAAGATCTTAAAAGATCATTACTATTTATGAGTCTTCATAATCGTCGTCATAAACAAAAGTAGAGTTTCTAGTTGCACAATTATAGCAACACTACGACCGATTTTATTATTGTGAAGTTGGTCTGCTCTTTTCAAGAATTATCTTACCTGCTTTTAATTGTAGTGGCTATTAAAGAAGTTTCCCGCCGTAGTTTGTTTTGTTTTTCCTTTTGAATCTGTTTTAACTCTGGAAGGAATAAGAGTTGTTCTTATTTATTTATACCTTCGGTATTTTATTTATTCCTTGGACAGTGTGACAAGTATTCAAAGTATTCAAATGTTGCGTGCAATAAATAATCAATGGTTTTATGTGCTAAATCTCTTTGGAAAATCCATATGATATCGTTTTAAAGCTTTTCTATCCCATTTATATCATATTTACTGTAAATTTACTGTACATTTAAATATACATAACGCATCTATTGTTATTAATTAATATCTCCAGGCTATTTTCACAACAGTAATCATTTATGTTGAAAAACGGATCAGCCGTAGTTTTTCTAGTTTATCAGTTAAAATTGATTGAATTGATCATCCACATATGTAACAAAATAATAAACTTTTATAGCTTTTATATAATGTTTTTTTTAATAATGTTATTTACCTTATTAAAAAAGCAGATATCCTAGAATCAACTTACTATAAACGCACTGCACCAAACATACTAACACCATACTAGTCTTGTACACACGCGAGTTAAATCTGTAAACTTAGTTTTATTTCATACCTTGTCTTTCGAAGTCTTGAACTATCTCGTTAAACAATAGGACGTACAATTTAGCTGAACACGAGTCGTTATTATTGACTCGTACGGACGGTTAAAGAATAATTCAACGGGTGATTACGTGTCTTCAAGAAACTGTCACTGGATGATAAATATGAAAACAGCATGGCGACTAGTGCTGGCACGAACTCTTTCTAAACTTACGTTGTTCAATTTTTTATCAAACATCAACAGTAGAAGGTTTTGTTCTATTTCGAATGATATGGGAAGACTTAAAAAAGTATAACATGTTTGACAAATGGTTATATTAGTACAAATTCTTAAATTGTATATTATGTCATATTCAGTTTTCTTAATTTGATGTAAGAATTTAGACTTTCGCGTTCCATTACACTAAATATTAGTCTCGACTGTCGAAACGTCGGGCAGTAAGTAGCTGTAATTTGCTACTCCTAATAACGCGTGTAGACCCATAAAGACTAATATTCTTAATTTGATGTTATGAAGGTTTATATTTAAACAATTAGCTTAAAGTGTTACCGATAAACTGCGCTATTCCTTTTATATGTTCTGTAAATACTAATTATGTTATTAAGCACTCGCAGAATCTATCAATCAAGACATTACATAGACTTATACGGACATGACCTCCAGTCTCGATTGTACCATTCGAACGTACATTACATTGTAATAATGTAATGTAACGTTTAGCTTTAGCTGTCACTGTCGTAGCTCAACACTATCGAGTGATTAATATGAAATCAGCGCGTTCGACTCTGCCCGTTGAATTTGATCACTCTATTACGCCACCGTATGACACAAAATGACATAAAGACAGAGATTACATGTGCATACGGCATACATATTCGATGGCTCTACTGACGCGCCATGCTGAATATGGAATCGAACCTGTGGCCTCCAACCACACAGCGACAGTCACAATGCGAGCAGTGTATTACCAAATCTATTATTTAATGTGATTGCAGAGTAATAAATGCGATTGAGCTGTCTGCTTTTGGCGGATAAATCGGACGCATTTGATGGTCATATTCAACCTATGGGTAGACAACCGAAAAACGCATAAAGGCATTTATGGTTATCAGTAATTAAATTACTTGGACCATTCTTTAAGAAAACAGTTGTAGGACGTCTACTCTTTCTGGGTCAGTGTGTATTACTTTTATCATGAATTTTCTTTTTCTTATAATCTAAAACAAGTAATTAACAGACAGGCTCACGACCGCTTACTATCAGGCGGAATGAGGTCACCCTGAGAGTCTTTTTATAAAAAAAAAAGAATTAAGCTACGTATTTCTGAATGCATATGATGTCATCAAATAAGTGATAAATTACTGGTTGCATTAAAAATTATTTCATAGTAAATATTCCTCTATCTCTCTAATACCTACAAGAAGCCTTTAATACACACTTGCTGTAATATGTGCCAAGCGTCATTCCATCACCACACCCAGTAGTGCTCAGTTATCCTGCAGTATGCGGACGTAAGATCCAGTTTCGCATTAGCCTCCAAGCTGAGAGCCATCCGCTCCCCCGCAAGTCCGGTGATGATGACGAGGCTACTCCAAGACATCATCGTATGTCAGTTAAGAAATAAAAAAGTCTCGCATTAGCTTGTACAGCCTTGAAGGTAGCTGCCGTACTAGACCGCGAGATGCTACATGAATCTATTTTATAGACGTAAATGCCTGTATACCTAATACGGAATAATAATTTCTGATGTCTACTGTCATAATATTGTTTCACAGGCGTTATTCTAACTAGAATTTTTCATTGCAGTTGTAACACCGACTTCGGAAATGATCTGACGTCGAAGGTACAGACAATAATGTTGTATGTTCACTGAGACACATGCTTATATGCGTATGTTCGAATACACTGAGAGTACACATAGTATCCCGTCCGCTTTATTCCGCTTTATATTTAGACTGGTGACTTGAAAATAAAAATAAAAATTTTTTTTTTTTTTCATTGTATGATTTTTTCTTTTAATTTAATTTAATTAGAAGTTATTTTTGAAATTCAGTGTATTGCACCTATTGGAAATAGAAGTTGTAGCAATAAAATAAACTAGGCACCAGTGAAATTCCAAAATTATCAAGCGAAAATTGGGTTATCGAAAAAAAGACCATCACTCGACGAGCTAAAATGTTGAAACCTAAAAATTGCCTGGCAAATCACACATTTGAGAATTGTCTATTAAAATTTAAAGCGCTTTTGTGGATGTCCAATTTATTATATAGCTTTGAATAATAATTTGAAACGATATTGTGTTAGAACTGTCTTTATTTAAATTGGTATTTTTATTTTTTATTTACACTTTGTTGTCCAAGTAGTACTTATAATCTAATTCGTAAGTCGGTTGTATGTAAAAGTGGGACTACTGTTAGTATTCTATGTACCTACCTACAGAATTTTAGCAATATAATAGTTGTTACAACATTTTCAAGTCACCAAATGTCTCCAAGTAAAAACAGTCAAATCTTCTATGAATTAACCTGAACGGTACAAGTGTAGCTTTTGGATTCCTTAAATGCACGATTAACTTTAGTGAGATTTGGATAAGAATGTTGAAATCCCATGTTTGCACAGGTTTGCTGACAGAATTTGCACAAAGGCTTTTAGTACTCAGAACATTGATTGCAAGTATTATGCAAAGTATAACCTGGTGCATGTTTGTATCGAATGCCAAATGGAATTGCAGCAGGTGCTGAGAAAATGTAGGTATGTAAATTGGTTTTAGGATATTTGAAATTCTACTTTTTATAGGACTAAGAATTCTTGAAGACAAGAGAACCGTCGAAAACTGAGTGTGGCAGTCTAAGTCTATACTCTTAACTCTATATATCAAGACATACAGAAATTAGAAGTTCTGTAGGATCTCATACCTTTGTTAACACTTTTTTGCGCTGTGGATGAGAAAAACTTGAATAGTGTATAATGCATCCAAATACCAAAAGATAAGGTTGTAAATTGTATACCCTATTTTTTAATCACTATTGTTTATAAAAAGAAAATTAAAACACGGCAAATACAAAAGATAGCAGAAACAAGATTGCTTTAATAACAATTATCCGTGAACATCTTATTTGAATATTCCTGCAATACGTGTAGTGTGCAGTTTGTAGGAATTGGTATTTTATAAAGTTCCAGGTATATGAATTTGCTTCAACTCTCCATCTTTGTTGGTTACAGAGCCGTTTACTATAGTTGCAAACCATTGATAGTTACAGACTTAAAAGGCATTTTTTGTGGTTATATTCATAAGTACATCTTTGCTGTTTTCAAGGGCCCTCTAAGTTGTACACATACACTTTCTACTAATTAGTTATTGTGATATATGTAGTGATATACTTAAAGTACCTACTTTTACTTTTGACTATGTACTGTGTATTAGGGACAGTATTTACACATTTCATTTATAGTACCACACAATATCTAGTATACTTATCTGTAGATACGACATTCCTCCCCCTAACCTCCGCACTTTGGCACGGCTGAGCGAAACCGACGCCATCACTCAGCTCACATTCGCGCCTATGCAAATGCCCACACCATAATTTACATTTTCAAAAGATAAGAGGTAACACACTGCCTTATTTCCAAGAATATTCACGGGTGGAAAAAACAAATGTTCCCAATAAAACACAGCGGAAGGGCCCGCGTAATACGTAGAGCTATAATTATTCATTCTCCTCCTCTCGAAGGCAGGAATCGCCTCCGTACCGTGCACCTTCGCAAAATATGGTCTTTCATAACTCGCCGCAAAAACTCGGGCATAATTTAATGCCTCCTCTGAAAATAATATGTAAAAATACGCGCGGGTTCGGCCACTTTCGGCCACTTTCGCCTATTAAGGCCCATCCCCACTGTTATCTGCTCGGAGGAATAAATCACGATATTATTTTCCGAGGCGAAGTATTATTTTCCATATCTAATCAGAGATCCGAGGAATATGGATATGATGGAAGTTTATTTATGCCACGCAATCGTTGGCATAATTTCTTTCTCGTGAAACCTATTTTTTTTTGTCCTAAGGCACGAGCTTCCTTGTTCATCTACTACGTAATAGCTGCTATAAAACGAACTTTATTATATTAAAAATATTTTACTTGAGAGTGGTTAAAATTACAATTAATCAGATCTACAGCTAAAGTCGAAATCGTATCAGTTTCAAATCGACTACTTAACAAAATCACCTATCAAATGATTTCTGACTTATGTTTCTAGGAACCATACAAAAGTGTACAATAACTGTACTAAATACACAAACCCCATAAAGTACCTTCGTAGTTCTTAACCCTGTCGCCTTTATACGGTTGATTGATGCTTTTAGGGTAATGGTAGGTATAATTGTAAGAATTGTTCAAGTCACCTAGCAGCCTTGGAATAAATAGCATAGTTTAACTTAAAAAAAAACCTTAAGTGCTTTTTGCTCTACATCTTCAGTAATGTTGGTGTAGAATATTGATCCTTGAAACACCCATATTGTAAATGTCAGTTATTGCGGCAGCTAATAAAAACAGGGTTCGCAAAACCTAGGGTTTAATAGGGCTAGAATAGGGTTCCTCTGAAATTATCATTTGCGTTCTTCCTTATAAAACCTGATTATGTACCTACGTATATGATTCTCAATATAGAAGAATGGAATGGGGACAGCAAACAATTACAGAAAACACAGAATTCGCTACTTTTTACTTCCTGTAAATTTGCAATCATCCGGTATGGAAGTCAAAAAGTAAATGGTTGGTTTAACGATATCAAGAAAGTTAGGGACCCTTGTAGAAATCATTTTCATTTGATTGGTGTTGCTTATTTATTAGTCAATTCACAGTAAGTAAAGGTAAATATGATTATTCTTGAGTAAGCAGATTGTATGGATCACGCAATAGTTTAAGTTTGTTTGAGGCCTATCTTGTAAACTACTGTATGTCGTAAAATGTTACCGGCTTTGAAATGTCTTATAACAAGAATTGTTTTTCAATGTTACTGCGAGTATTAGTATTTAACTAGGACAAACCAGCTCTTTCAAAGAGCTTTGTTATTATGGCTTGTCACGGTATGCGAATGTTAACTCTAAATAATTTATCGCCAGTGGATCAAGTTATTTTTACAGAAGTTTACAATTGTTATAAGCAAAACAGAACTGTGAGATTCACCCCGCTATCTTTGATGATTACAATATGGTTACAAATCGAAGGAATTCGTCAAAGTTTTGCAATTCATCGAGCCTATTATCACTAATCAAATTATCTCTAGAGGGTCAATTTCCTTCCAAAAATTTAAGGCGAACCGAGATACTTAATTACTCAAAATGAACAGGTACTATAATTATATGTAACACCAATCACCATCGTCTGGAACATTCCCTGTCCTACATAACGAGACGACCGCGAACGTGTCCAAAACTTGATCCCAATCGAATTCCTATCCGTACTTAATAAGCAGCGGTGGTCGAACTATTTAAGTTCTCCTTTGACAAAGATTTCTTGATTAAAATTTGCCAGTCGAGAAATTGCGGTCGCACCCTCAAGCCTTGCGAAGCGTTGACACAGAGTAGCAAAATACAGTGAGACATAATGTAAACAGATAAGATATCATCAGCTCACATAGATCCGCACTTCTGTGGCGCGAGCCTACCCTATACTAGGGCTATCAGGCCTTTGTCAACCACGCTGCCCAAGTGTGGCTTGGTCGACAACAAAACCTTAGAATTTCTTCATATGACGTGTGCAGGTTACCTCACGATGTTTTCCTTGACTGTTAATGCTAATAATAAAGATGTAAGAAAATATAAATAAGAAAGTAAGGACAATTTAAGCTCTTGTGATACCTATGTGTGTATCGTATATTAACGTTACCTATAACGTTCTCATGAGTGCATTGTGACAGTTTCTTAGGAGACAGATACAGGGCACTCTTAGTCAAGTATAAAACAACTAGTATTAGTTATCATAACCTGATAGGTATTTACTTGTTAGCCTAACTTTTCTAGAATGATGTCACATGACTCGTAACAAAAATATAACTCAATTAACTAATGAACTTTAATTAATATTTGGATTGGAGTCATGTTACTTTACTGTAGCGTAACTGAGTGTGCCACCGTCTAGAGTTTCGACGGTCCCTTTGAAATTTGAAAGCGCGGATTTTGTCTCGCGTCAGAAATAACAAGGTTTTCACGAAATTAGTTCGCTAATTTGGTTACATTCGGAGCTGTTGAGTGATGAACTTGCCCAATTATGGCCGGTTTGAACTCGGAACTTTGTGTGGGCAGATATAATGTTTACTGTTATTAATATAACTGGTAAAACGTGAGCTAGGTGTTCTTGATGGTTCATTGTTGATTTGACAAATGCTTCAATAGTAACTTAAAATAAAGGGAATATGATCTTATGACAGTCACATTCCTAAAAGGGAACAGGATTTCGTACTATCTAAATATTTTGAAATTTGATAAAATTTCACGACTGGTAGAAAAAAAACACAAAAATACTTTATTTATAAGAGTAGCAAGTACATAATGTTCTGCAAAACCAAACTACAATAGCATGATTCTATCTGAACATTGGTTAAATTAAAGATTTAGAAAAGGTACACTTCTACGTACTTGTGTATATGTATTTCTCAATGCATTGTTGCTGTCCTAGATAATAAAGTAATTGTAACAAATACGTAGCAGCGTACACAACAATTTTGCTGGAACTATATGAATAAAAATACTGACTGCAAGATAAAGAAATTGCCAAGAATTTTATTCTGATCTAGATACTTTAGAATGTTTACTTTTGTTTACCTGGCACCGTTCTATAAACATCAATTTACCTAAGCATTCCAGCGCCTACTTTGCTTTCATAATCAGGATGTTGCAAGCAAAGCTTATTGTAACAAAACTCTCCAGCGATCGGCTGAGGTAATCCGTCTATTTATATAGAAGCAGTGGCCGAAATTCTAAAAATACGAAGGTCTATTCATATAATTAGCCGTCCCGAATACGAAGTATCAAATATTGATGCGCTTAGTGGATTGGCGGCGTGTTATCGATTCTTTGTACGTGCGTTTGGGTCCGATTACATTTGCGGTCAGTTCGGTTCGTTTGTGGTTTGTCTGTCTGTATTGTTCTTGTGTTGCGTAGCATTATAAGCAACGCAAAGTATTTCTTGATTTAACAATTCTAAAACATCGTCGTTTTAAGTCTAACCTTTTCCAACTCTTCCAATGTTGTGGTAAAACAAGTAACAAATTAAAAAAATCTTTTCTGCAACGTCGCCTGGTTGTTTTTCTTGGCACCACTTATTGCTGTGATAAAAGTGTTTCTTATTTCTTTATTATTCTTAAATGCAACTAATTTCACGCTAACATTAAAATATTCTTCTCTGAAAACCTGACTATTGGCACAAATGAGAATCTTTTAATGAAGGTGGTACTCGAATCTGAACATTAAAGCAAGAAAAGTATCATAAACGTCGTTTTCTTGGCAAATCTCCAATTTTCTATATACTAATTCAGATTTTATAGTTACATGTTTTATAACGGCTTCAAAAGCACTGGTTAGTGAGGGTAACATTGGGCAGATTTCCATTTGCAATTAAAAATAACTTAATGATATCGATTTTATGTTTGGCTGGTTCCGTTCGGGGTCGGCAGACTCTAGCTTACTTCCAAGCAATGTCACTGGATTTGACTTTCAAGTCCTTAACAGTAAGCTTACTGATTTCTTTTAATCAATATCTAAAGGTTCGCTTGCCATTTGCAGCTCACGATATCAATAAACTGTAGGCCCCTACCTACCCCACATCAATGCAAACGCCAGAAGTTATTACATCTTTTTGGGTCGGCACTAAAATTTAACATCGCCCCCAGAATTTTATTTCATCTCGATCAATTTTTGTTATAATAAAGGAGCCCCGTAAAGCGAAATCACCGCTGATGGTAAAAGAAAGAAAGAAAGAAAGAAAGAAAAACATTTATTGACCACATAGAAATAACAAATACAATGAGACATAAATACACAAGACACAAAAACTCAAACTAAGAAATAAAACATGAACAAGGACTATAAGTGGTCAACGAGGTACGGGCCTCAGCATATGCCACGTTAGCCCGAAAGCCACTGCAGCGCTGGTATTCTGGCCGTACCCCGAGTGACTGAAATAATACATACACATAAATAAATAAAATAAAAAATCACAGGAATTCATCAGTTAAAGGGTAAACTTAAAATTATAAAAATTAACATACAAAATATTACATAAAAAAAAAAAAAAGATCAAAACAATACAAGGAATGGAACAAAAAAAAACAAAAATAAAGATAAACAAAAGTACAAAAGAATAGGAATGACAGAAACAGGTACACATACGGAAAGCTACAAGAACTAAAACTAAAAAGTAATGAACGTGCCCGAAAGTGCCACGTCAGTGAAAAAAATAACAGGAAAAAAAAAGAACAATTAAAAAAAAAGTATAAAAACCACGCTTGCCACGTCACACACATCTCGCTCGTGCCAATACTGCTTTATAAAAACGTTATCGTACATAAAACTCAACCACTAATCATTGTAAAAAAGGGCAGGCAACGGAAGGAATATGAAAATCAATAAGACACTAACCCAAGTGCAAAGTCAGCAACGCGCCTCCAAAAGTAATTTAGTCAGTCGTAATGCAAATCTGCCATAAATTGTCAATAGAGGGCGTTGGTAGTTCCTGATAGTTCCCGCTCGGTGGTCCGTGACGATTTATAGTACAAGTTTTAGATGGAAAAAGTTAGCAAGGCTGTCTTTCTGCGCATCTCAGGAGGACAAGAGTTTTGTACTTCGTAGGTACGCCGGTCAATCGAGTTAGCCTCGGTCGATGGTTATTATTGATATTGTCTCGGGTAATCCTTTCTCTTTCTTCTGGGAATGCCTGATGATAAATAGGTCTTGGTCCAAATTCCTGATCAGAGTTAATGTGATCGAATTTGTACGTTAGACAATTTGCTAACAGCCACAGTTATGTTGAGTCCATACTGGAAAGCTTGGCAGTCAAAATCATAAATGATATCTAAGGTAACAATGTTGTCTTAAAAATATCTAATCATCTGTCAATTATAACTTCTGATGGAAATATTCATACTCAAAAGTGAACATCCCTGTTTAAATGATCTCATACACATGTTCACCCACATGACATAATTCAGCAGCCATCAATTCCCCTTAAACGTAAACACACTTGTACCCACAGCCGCCACACTCCGATGACGCAACGTAACGTTTGCAGTGAGCTCCATGTTCATTTTTCTGGGCCATTTATAATCTGACATATCGAGTCATTACGTTTGCGTTGTTCTACAGTTTGTATGTAAAGTTGCGTGCAGTTGACAGCGAGGCTTATTCAAAGTTGTGCATTCGTTGTCGCATCAGGACTGCCTCGTGATGTCACTACAACTTTATTCAATTTCTATACGCACTTGCGCTTTAACTTGGTTAGTTCGATTTGATGTAAAATACTGACCAAACATGTTTTATTCTAAAATATCATTTTTGACTTGACTGTACCAGATTATGTTGTTTGCTTAGAAAGCGACTAGGTTTTGTCATTCATGTTATTTGTGAAGAGGGATTCAGGACGGTGAAATGTGAAAGTTAAAAACTGATATCTGGATAAACAGAAAAAGTCGTTAAACCAACCAACCACTTGAAATCAGTAAGAAAACATGTTACTATGTATAATATCGTTACCTTACCATAATAAACAAGATCATTACCTTTTCACAGCGTCGTGGCTACCTCATAAATTCGTCGCTAGACAATCTCGTCGCTATGCTAAAACCACAGCCGCGTCCCGCTCCTAACATATGCAGCGCACGTTTCCCAGAGACCGAACAGGGAATGAGATTTTTTTTTTCATTGCGGATAACTAAGACAAAGAGATTTTGTTCCTTCCACCTAGATATAATCGACTGAGTTCCGCCAATTCTCTGGCTGTGTAATCACGTGCGACAGTCAGAAATATTTATTAATCGTGATATCGTAAGAAAGCTAACTAAAAACTATATAGGTATCTTTTGGAATAGTATGTAATATTATGTCTAGGACCTTAAAGCAAAGTATAACAAAGTATTAACAGTCGATAATATTGAGGTATAAACTAAACAATATAGCATTTGTTTTTTTGTTCTAAGACATATACACGTGACCAAGTGCTGCAAAATAAAAACAAATAAAATTTCAGCTTTTACTTTTATAGGAAAGCATTTAGTTTGATCCCATTGGTGAGCTAGGAACCAAACTATCCAATAACATTATTTTTTCTTTTAGGGATTCTAAAAATATTTTTTCATGCGAAACCACACTATGATGCCCCAATAAACTATCTCCACCGCCTATATTCTTCCTATTTCATGTGCCAAAGGTCTGAACATAACGTTTAGCAATTTACGTCTCCTTCGATCCCAAAGCGACCTCTACATTATAAGAAGAACAGTAGGCAAGCCTTTGAAAACACAAGGCTAGAAAAGAGCCAAAAAAAATTGCGCTCTAGCTTAGAATCGTTAAGTCTCAAATCGTCTGTACGGACAGAATTGCCGAGATAATGTTGTTTGTGAGTCATTTTTGACCAATTTCTCTGGGTATTGAAAATATTTTATAGAGGCCGATGTACAAAGTGGCATAGGCTTTGTGTCCTCGACTGGCGTAGTGCCGTTCGTTTTTCAACTGTTTTCTATTTTAACGTTGCCTGTTTCACAGGAAAGCTTGTTACAGTGGCTACTTTGCATATGAAATTCTATTTGACCTCCTTGCTGGAAGTTCGCCTTGTCAGCACGCAGGGAAAAATATGCGATGTCATTTTAGGCAAATTGGATGAAGCAGGATTGTTTGCGAAAAGAAATGCAGTATTGTTAGCAATGTGATTGTGCGACCGGATTCATTGAATGTCGCTCGAAAGGCTGGATGAATTCAAAAAATGCGTACAATTTATCTTGCTTACAAAGACTTTCCAAGATAATAATTCCAGAAAAATGTATTGTTCAAAAACGTTGTTTCAACCGATTTCTACAATAAGCCAAAATCAACAATTCATCGTACTAAATATTCATTTCTTAGCCTGGAAAATGTTTGCATTCAGTCCACAAAGCATTACCACCAATTCTCGCATAAAAGCTCACAACAGCAACAAAATCACAACGAAAGCAATGGAGCAATCAAAGACAATTCCACCTTAATTAATAAACTATCAAATTGTTTAAACACCGTCCATTCGACGCTTCGCAATTTTTCCCTTTCCATCGCTGCCTTTGTCCGGTGATTCGGTAAGGTGATTAAATAATTTGCGTCCCCCGATGTTGTTATTTCGATTCTACAGTTTCGCACCGGGGGCCGATTTAACAATCATGGTGTGTTGCACGCTCGCTACAGCGGTGGACGTGACAAAAGTTTCAAATGTGAATGGATTTTGGGTTATCCTTTTTGTTTGCAGTCGTGGTCATTGATGCTTTAGTGTTACGCTGATAAATGCGCTGGCAAAGCTTATCTATTTCGATGATGGTTTTATGTTCGATGTGGGTGGCATTGTTTACGTTTATGTAAGCTACTTTATTAATGAATGGGTAACTGTTTTCAGAATTGTGTGGTTTTTCTACTGTAGTGTAAAGGTCAATTAGTTTATTACTATTTCTAGACTGAAGGTGTCATGAATGGTTAGTTCACATGAAACACAAGTACTAGTACAGAAATGTATTCTCCTAAACTGTATAGTAACAGTCTGACTTTCGGCCAATATAAAGCAAACGTACTACTCAAATTCCAGAGGTTGTAAACCCAAGCACCAACGTTTCCAAATACAGAAACCACCTGCTGGTAGTAGACCAAGCGAGCTGGCAGCACTGCACCCGCTCCTGTGTAATAACGAAGCAGTTGGCAGCCACTGCATCGTACAAAGCCGGCTCCTTATCAAAATGTCGCGGCGCATGACGTCACAACAGCCGACAGGGGAGCCATTTCTCGTATATTACACACCTTCGCATATGGAAATGTTGCCCGTTCTCTTTTGCCGGGTCCTCGTCTCGGAATTAGCGTCGTGACGTATATGAGCTAGTACGGTAATTGGTACGAGGAAATAGTAGATGCTTGTTGAAATTCACACGTCGCTACAATGGTTGCTGTAATTGGCCGTTATCTTGCATATTGTTTGAAACGAGTCATACGTAATGCTCTTCAAATTATAAAATGTAAAATATACAAAATGAGAATTTTTTAACTTACCTTCTTATTATTGGAACGCATACAAAATGCTTATTTTGTCATTTTCTTATTAAAAGTTATATATCCGAAAAAAAATTTTACCTCTTTAACCATAAATGTAATATTTCATGTTAATATTTAGAACTTTTATTACCTTGCTCTCTCTAAATATCAAAATTAAGTAGGCAGAGGAAAACTACAAAAAATTACAGCCATCTTTATTGCCCGATGACATAATTATTTAGATTAGTCATATGATAAAGTGCATCCAACGCGTTTTGTTTCTTTTTCCCTCCGATGTTTTAGTAGACGAGAATTGATTTATGGAGTTGTAATGAAAAGACAATTTTGATGATTGGCCGAGATAAATTAGAAATTAGGGAAGTTTGTTTTGATGTTACACGCGTTCTGGTTTAAAACTGTCATAATATTTGAAATATCATGACTATGGTGTCGTAAACTTATGACTAATAAAGGTTGCATGCCTATGTGTCCAGAAGCCTCAAATGCTGCTGAAGCAAGTGGTAATCATTCTATACTAGTTATTTTTTCTACAAGAAATTCTAGTAAAATAGACGAAAATAACAATAATGGAACTAAACACTGTCAGGTAACTAAGTAGCAAATAGAAGCCAGTCTAGATGTGCAATTTATCCACCAATAAGAATTACTAACACAAATATTTCATGTGCATACAATGTGCTGAGACAAGTGTGCCATATCGTACTCTTAGTTTTAAGAAACTACACTTGGGACCTATTGTAAATATGTAGTGCAATAAATTAATATCAATTAAGATCATCTGTGTTATTTCTATTTGTTGTTTTAATGCTTTCATCTGTGTTACATAACAGCGCCAAACATAAGTCATTAAACCTTTTTGTTGACTCGACACTTTCCCTCTCTCAGCAGATGTTATCAAGCGTGCACTTTATTTTGACTTATATTTAGCCTCATTGACACCGCTAAGCGACTCGTCATTTGTCTGTCAAGATTAAATTGCCGTGACCGCACACATGAAATAAATAAATCTTTTAGCTGAAGAAATAAACAACCATACCGCTGTTCGTCGGTTCGTGTAAGTTCGTAGCATTAATGGCTGAGCATTAATGGGTTGAAAAAAATTAACATGAAGTGGGTATGATTGTCGACCAACCCGCACTTGGCCAGCGTGGTCTACTGAGGCCTTATCGCCCTAGTTTAAGGTAGGCCCGTGCCCCAGCAGTGGGGTCGTATATGGGCTGATGTTGATGATGATGGGTATGATTGTTTGGTTTTTAGAATGATAGCGAAAGTAAACGTGACTTATATACTCATACAATTGCTAAAAACACATAAAAATTTGCGCAGAAATATAATGTTTGATTTGTAGCATCAATTTCATTAAACATAGGCCAAGCACATTAAATTATGTGGGAAATTCACCCCCTATATTTAAACGTTTACCTGTTTATTTACTTATCACGGATTTCATAAGTTAAATTTTGAACATCAGCACGAAACCATGTATATTTAATCACGCTTGGATTTTAATTATGTTATTGTACTTTTAAATAGGTGAATAAACAAATGAACGCCGAAACTGACATCAAATGACATGACAATACGCCCGAGGATCGACCACCATATGGTCGATGCTATTTTGGAGGCACAGAATGAAGACATAAAGATAACTTTACTGCATCCAGCCCCGCCTCTCGACTACTCTTGGGCATTCGTTTATTGTTCAAAGCAGTGAGACAAAGGTTTTTTAGTGCGCTTTTAGTGGACTGCCGTACTCTCGCTTGATTTAATATTTATGAGATTTTTCGGTGCATGTAAATTTAGGAGCGCAGTCAACTTTTTGTCTTTAATTTTTATTGTTCAACTATGGCGTGTTTTTTGTTTTTCTCTAACGTCCGGTTTGATTGCCAGTGTTTATTTGTGGCGGGGTCGTTGAACCCGCTCCGTTTAGGAAAACTCGCTGCGAGTCGCATTTTTATTGTTTTTTTATGGTCTTTCTATGCAGTCGTTCTTTTTACGGGTTTGTAATTATTTTTTAAGAATATTAAACTGCTGTTAGGTAATATGAACTTGCATTTGAAATGGGTTTTGACGAAAAAACTTATTCGTTTTCCTAATTTCTCTTCCGATTTATGTGAATTGTGAAACTGTTTTTTTGACGGGAC
This sequence comes from Maruca vitrata, assembly GCA_039566165.1. Classification (NCBI taxonomy): domain Eukaryota; kingdom Metazoa; phylum Arthropoda; class Insecta; order Lepidoptera; family Crambidae; genus Maruca; species Maruca vitrata. The sequence continues at coordinate 1,589,145 of CM076920.1, forward strand.
CCAAGTTCTATTAAGTTAACTTCTGAATATTATCACGCTTAAGCCATTCCTTTCAAATATACCAACCGCGCTAAATGCAAAGACAAAAATAACAGCACTCTCATATTGGATTCCGACACTAAAACTGTGTCAATACAAACCGAAAATAAATTTCGATGTTAAAATAAGTCGGATTGGTAAAAGTGCCACTCGCGCCCACACCGCTCCTCAGCCAGCGATCGTCGGCCTCTCCCGGGAATCGAACCCGTACGCTCTCGTCTCTCCTCAGAGGTCGAGTTAAATTGGTCGTGTCACAATTTTATTTTCCTTAACACTATCAATTTTATTGCACCACCAACGTTGGAGATGTGAACTCTGATATTGACACTCGAATGTTCCTGGAAGACACCATGGCTGTACGGTGGTCTGTGTCACTTGCCAGCTTTTATATGGCGTAAAATACAGATTTGGATTGCGTGTTTACCATTTAGTTGAGATAAAGTGTAACATTTCATTTTGCATTGGACACGCGCAGATTTTCGTTTGCATTGCACAGTAGAACTCCCTCAAATACCAGAAATCGAAAGCTTAATCTATAGTTCATTTAATGCTCTCATGAATTTTGCCTATTCAAAATTTTTGTTTCATGACACAGTACAAAATAGTGTTGTTACATTTTCATTCATTGCCTAACTATCTTTTGTTCGTCCAAAAATAAACATATTGTATCTATTTTTGCCATGCTGCTTATTCAACTAAACGTTACGTGTAATAATTAAATGGGTGCTTGTATTGAATAATACAGTTAGAAAATTTCAAAGCCGAACTTTATATTGATATCGGACAATTATTAAACTATTACAGTGGACCAATTAAAGTGTAATTATCTTACTGAATGCCTGTGACATCCTGTATCGATCTGTACCATCAAAAGCAAGATTCAATACCAAACTTTCATTGATTAAATATGTATATAAAGGACGTAATTAAAATCTACTTATAAAACAAATTGTTTCTTGTTAAAATTTATTATTGACATGTGTACGTCTACATTTTTATAATTAAGTCGCTCATTAGGCGTAATTATTAAAGAACTTACCATTAGGGATTTGAACTGTTTTTATTTTTTTATTGTTAATGTTAATAACTTACGAGCTTTATCATTAATCGGATAACAAGATTTAATTATTTTATTGTACATGTCATGATAAATAAAACATATTCTCGTATGTACTTATGTTAAATAATTAAATGCTATTGTCATTGGATATCATGGGTAAAATTGGGTGATATCATACGGAATACCCATATAATATAGTCTTATGTAGGTTCTCATATCGGTTCAGTTTTCAATACAGGAATAGGTCGCTCGCGACCATGATTGGTGTAACCCAGTCGACGTCAGGCAGTAAGTACCCATGTATTTACTACTCCTAATATTGCATGTAGACCCATAGACTAACATTTAGTGTAATGGAACGCGAAAGTCTAAAATCTTACGTAACAAGCAATGATCTCGTAAATGTATTCAATTCTCGATATTTCTCCCAGTCGACTGTTAATTGACCCCCAATGACCTAAAGTCAGCAATTGCTTCAATTATTTGCCTCCGGTATATCGGTCCAGTCATTTGATAGTTCCCTTATCCAAATGATGTTTAAGTCGTACTAATTAGTTCGTTGTTAACCTTTGGATGTGGGGTCCTATTGGTTAATGAATAATGATTTGCTGACAAATGAGTTTAATTTCACAATAAGATTGAAAAAAAAAACTTTTTAAGTTGTACGACGTCGATTTGGTTGCGTAAGGCCATTTTTGAACAACAGCTTAATAAATATATATAAATATTTCACAACATCACATACATTGATCTGATCCCGTGGTAAGTAGCTTAAGCACTTGTGTTACAGGTATCAGAATCAACAGTGGATACACAAATATACTTAAATATATTTAATAATACACCCAGACACGGAACAAACACCGATGTTCGTCACACAAATATTTGTCCCGAGTGGGAATCGAACCCACGACTCTTGGAACCTAACCTGGGTCACTGACCACTGTTCCACCGAGCCAGTCAAAATCCATAATAAACACTATCATCAAATCATGATTTAATAGGTATATCTTGTATAACAATCGAAATCATGATGTAATTACATAAATTACTGACTCCATTTCCCTTTATCCCGGCAAATACCCGTTTATCCTGGGAGCTAAGCAATCACTTAGGGTATTACGACACTAAAACCAACACGCGTAAATTATTTACCCATAGTGACATTACAGCGTCTTGACGTTACCCAACCATGTATTATATATGTTACCGGCCAAACCCGATTTCAGGACAAACTAGTTTAGCCTAGGCCAAACTAGTTTGTCCTAAGCCTGTCAGGATAAACCGGTATAGCCTAGTCCAAACTAGTTTGTCCTAAGCCCGTTAGGATAAACCAGTTTAGACTAGGCCAAACTAGTTGATATTGATATAGATACGCTCAAGAATGTCAAAATAAATAGATTATCCAAATAAAATCCTCCGCAATAGGAAAAATAATAATTTTTATTATACTATAATCTTATTTCTTGTTTCTTATAAAGATAGGATAAACCGGTATGGCCTTCTGTTTACAAAAATTAAATTTAAAAATTGTGATAGCATGAAAATTAAAGGAGTTATAGTCAAAAACATATTTTATTTTTCTCTACTCCGTAACTGAAAATTTCGGCATGTGATTATTTGGAGCAATGTGAGAGTACGCAGTATAATACAGAGACCCAAAACTATTGTATTGTGTATAATTAATATACATAACTATCTGTGCCCGCTACTTCGTTCGCGTGGACTATGAGATTTTACATCCAAAAGTTTTTGCCCAATAACTCCCGTTCCCGTGCGAATTTTGCAATATCGCGTTGCAAGTAAACTTAAAAAAAATTCAGGGTTTCAAGGGTTGAAAGGGGGTTAAAACTTGAAAATTATTATAGAAAATTTAAAATATGACTTACTCTATATTTACACACTAATGTATTTCTTTGTGTTTTTTCAATTTAGGGGTTGTTTGCAAGGGTTGTAAGATTTTCAAGGGTTGAAATTATTTTAATATGAGGTCATTGTGTTAGAAAACACTTCACGAAATCATCACTCACTATTAGACATGTTTTTTATCGATTAAAGTTTTTCGATTAAGGTTTTGTTTACACCCTTTAAAAATAATAGGCGCAGTTCAGATCATTTTCACTTTTGAAGTTATGGGGTACATAATACTCATATGATTATTTCTTTTTATTATCATTTGTTAAAGTATGATTGTTTGTATTATCATTTATTATCCACTAGCGGCCGCCCGCGACTTTGTCCGCGTATTAATGGGTTTAAGTAGCAATGATGTATTAAAATAGCCAGCTACCTCCATACCACGTTTGATAAAAATCTAGAAACGAAAAGTTTTCCCATACTAATTTTCACCCCCCCCCCCCCCCCCCAATGAACCACATGGGGATTGAATTTTAAAAAAAGTAGCCTATATGTTATTCCAGAGAGCCAGCCACCAGCATACCAAATTTCATGAAAATCGGTTCAGAAGTTTGAGCGTGAAAGAGTAACAAACATCCACACATACATCCATACATCCACACATCCATACATCCATACTTACAAACTTTCACGTTTATAATATTAGTAAGGATAATTTTTAACGACATAATAATTTTAATAATTAAGACATTATTGCTTACATAAAAAAAAACATTTATTTCTTGCCAAATATAGTATGATTGCACGAATGAAAACTTAACGACGAATCATTATAAGAAGTAAGAAATAAGATTATAGTATAATAAAAATTATAATTTTTCCAATTACGAAGGATTTTATTTGGATAATCTATTTATTTTGACTTTCTTGACATATTACAATGTCTGGAAAAGGCCATACCAGTTTATCCTAGATAATACGTATCTATATCAAGATCACCTAGTTTGGCCTAGTCTAAACTGGTTTATCCTAACGGGCTTAGGACAAACTAGTTTGGACTAGGCTATACCGGTTTATCCTAACGGGCTTAGGACAAACTAGTTTGGCCTAGGCTAAACTAGTTTGTCCTGAAATCGGGTTTGGCCGGTAACATATATATATACGTATATATTTACTGTACACAACTCGAGCCATAAAACACAAGTGCTTAATGGACGCATATGAGAGCATTAAAATTTATGAACCCTTTTTTGAATGCGTTAAGTATTGAAATAAAACTAATTTTACGGATTTAACTCGTGTGTATTTTTTTTCTTAACTATTATTTAGAGACCCGACGTTTCGTTTCGACAGTCTTGCCCGTGACCACGAGCGCTGTAAACAGCTCTAAATAATATGTTTAGAATATCAATATCAACAAACAATGTCTCTCTCTTTTCTCTACAATTGGTGCCCAATTAAAATTTATTTATTCAGCCTACTAAGACACATATTAAAGTAAAATTTTTAATTTTAACTTATTTAATATACCATAAGCTCGAATATATATTAAAAACATATTTCAGTTAAATGTAATTTTACGTAGCCAACATTAATGTAAATACTTACCAGCATAAGCAATAATAAATGACAGTTTAATCACTCCAGGCGTTAGCCACATTATATTTATAAAACAATTACCATACAATGAAACCGTACCCATAGCCAATCAACTTACATAACAGCCCCATATAGGGAAACTTACGGCCTGACCCTACCCCTTAAATGGCCGTAGCGATATTTCGACCGTAATAGTTCTTGCTTTATAGCTTCCGAGGAATTAAAATCAGTTTGCAGGGCAGTCACGGCCTCTCAGGTACAGCTGATGAAAGTTTAATTCCCGCTTTACAATAATAGGCTGGCGAGGATAGTTGCCTCCCACTGGACTGCCACTTAACATCTAAATTGCCCATAAAAGTCTAGTGCAAAAAGTTAGTCTTGAAGTAAAAATAAAAGTGTGAGACTAGCGCGAGTTAAGGTAAATACAATCACGCTTTTGATTATCAAGGAATGATATACATTGGGGGAGAAGTAAATTTGAGCTAAACTTTAAAAACATATCTTTAATATAATATAAGCCTTACGAATCCCAAAATAAGGTATAATATTAAAAAGCCAGCTTATTTTCGAATATCCAATATTTCAAAGACATAATCATAAGATGGATTGAGAGTAAAATATTGAAAATAAGAGCTTCCTTTTATCAAAACGTTTCCGCCACCCGTCACTGAGCAGATCCAAAATCAACGTATTCAATAACAAGATTATTTACACAAACAAAACGATATGAGAGCTCCTTCCACTTGACCCCGATTCGGAATACTCCCCGAACGGTGGCACTTTCATACAACGGCGATCAATACCCGACAACGTAAATAAATCACCAAGTTTGAGCTCAGGATCCACCACAGCACTTCCGAACTCCGCGGGATACACCCAGATCCCACTTTGATGTTGAATCATTACAAAGGTAAACAACAGACGTCTAATTAGCGGCATATAAGCGGATCGAAACCGTTTTCAGTTAGATCTCACTAATCTACTAATTTAGTGACTGATGCTCTATTAATTTTAGAGTTCATTAGCAGTGATTTGCGGCGTGCACGCTGATGTTCGATCTCAATTTGTGCTGCTCATAGACACATAATAGATGAATCGCCATGTTTAATTCACGTTCACATTATTTCAACTCGCGCTAGTTTAACGTATTCGTTTTACCGCGAAATCAACGTGCGAATGAAGGTGCGATGTGAAAGCGCGATGTGCAAATGCACATGTTTCAACCTTAAAAGACTGGAGTTGTCCGCAATGACGTAGTGGATGTCCTGTGGAGTACTGAGGCCAATCTGGGTCCCCCGAGTGGCATGCCGTCACTCGCCGTAGCCCGTTTGACGCCATATGTGCCCGCACCAACTGTATAACGCGCTTAATCCAAAACAAACGCAAAAGAGTCTATATCTTACACACCAGTAAGTAAGGTTAACTTTTGACTGGACGCCGCAAGGAGGGGTGGTAGTGTCGGTATGGGGTGAAGTCCCAAAGGCGGCACACGGCATAGTCCTCATCATTTCCCCATTGTCTCGTTAGACAAAAATCAAAAACAAACACTCACTGTCAGGATTTTCGGATCTAAGTTCGGATGATTCGCAATCATTGGGTTGATTGTTGCGTGTTTATTTGGTCTGCGGGCGATTGTGCCTTTGGGAACACGGGTCTATCAGTGTCGTCGGCTGATATTACTTTATCACCAGAGCAACTGTTTGCTTGGGGTCAGAAATCGTTTACAATATATTTATGTTAACGTCACAAATGCATGTAACCATTACCTTGTCAATTTAATAGACGAGCAACTCCACTTGTGCTTCAAAATGTACGATAAAAATTTCACGAACAATACATACCAGTAGATAGATTCCGATGGTAGTAAATTTCTATTCAGTACTCGCTTTACCACATAGAATTTATTCGATAGACGAACTGAAAAGATTTGTGTAGTTTCATAAATTGATATACATTCTATCGAGTGACAGGTGGCTAAAATGTATGCTGAATACGAAATGTTTGCATATAATTCACCTTTAGAAACACAAAATGCGAAGTGAATGGCGCGACGGTCCAAATCTCGTCAAGTGTAACATTATTTCGCTTATCAGCATGCGTTTCGCTGTGTCTATGCATTGAATTACTTGATATTTCCCCATCCTTTATATAAATGTAATTCTTTCTTCGAAGATTGCGCCTTCGCGAGTCTGGCGTGGTACGTGACCACAATACTTGAGCGGCTGTCTCCAGCCTCTCTTTTGTCTATCATTTATTCTTTCGATACGCGATGTCAGCATTTGACAACTACAGTTCATCCCGAATAAATTGTCGGTGAAATCGCACGAGCAAGATGTGAGTTACGATTGTGGACGGGCCCTTCGCCTGCTTTGCTTAGCCTCGACAGATTTATCGCGCATTTTGTTTTCGGAAGTCTTCCCTTCCTTTATATTTTACGGTTCAATCAATTCTTCTTTTCCATTAATTTTATTGGTTCTTAGAAATTTGAACTGTTGTTCAATTTATTGTTCTATTACATTTACTGTTGTGAACAAATATAAAATATCACAACCTTTCTTTATGACGCTGAGCCAAGCGTGATCTTGAGATTATTTAGACGACAGCTTTTACGTCGTCTACGCTTACACTTTTAAAATGTACACCCCATAGTGAAGATTATTTCTAATGCCCGCGCTCGAGACGCAATAAACTAGTGCGATGATAATAAAAATGTTCCGCTTATCCCCGTGTTCCCGCTGTAAATCCAAACGGCGGATTCCAGGCAATTTCCGACCTTACCGCCTTTTATTAATGTCAGATAGAACATTTTAATTTTAATAAAACTGAACATCGGCACGCCCGACCTATTTGTCAACCTTCTTTACTTTTGCTGGCATGAAATCATACAGTCGCACTCCCGTAACTACAACTCTGTTCGGAGACGCGGGTTACTCGCGATCAAAAACGATCCCTTCGATTACAGTGTTAAGATATAAATTCGCGCGATAATCCTTGTTCATGCACGTATGAAATATGAAATCCCCCAAGGAGGCCGCGCAGGATTTAAGCTTTTCCCTTTAAAGTAATAAAGGTGTGTTTTATTTGCACGGTGAAGGATTATATTTGGGATTTGGGCGGCAAAACACGTACGTGAACCATCGCTCATGTGACAAATTTCTGCGTTTGCCTTAGCGCCGGGCAGCGTGTTTAGAATATTACACAAACCTGAACTACGGGAAGTCACATTGATTTACATGAAGAAAGAAAAGGGTCTGTTATGTTTGTGAAAGGTGACCGGATGGTCGGGACTTACATTTCATTGTTCTGAGTTTTATCCCAAAATAAGCATTATCAATGTATTTGGGTATCGCCTTAGTATTTCTGTTTTGGGTCACTTACTTTAATACAAATTAATGTAGGTATCGGATCTGAGAATACCAGCATTGCAGTCACAATCGACTCTGTCGCTGTAGCTCTTAACACAATCTTTTATTCTGCAGTAATATCGAAATGGTGCCGTCTAAATATTTATTTATCCACCTGTCTACGCATTTTGTGAATCCATTGTGATGATTGAATATGTTTTTTCCCGGCGCGTGAGGGATTGTGACAGTTGTTTCCCTGGGGGATCCAGGTTTGCTGGTTCGTTTATGCGACTTTTTGGGATTCAAATTGTAGTTTCTTTTAGAGTAGTAACGAAGAAGCGACAATACGTGCGGAAGACGGTTATTTGTAGAATGTTTTCGGTGGATTCTTTTGGGGTTACTCCTTAGTCGTGTCGACGTGATTTTGCAATGTAAGCAACTTGCCAATTGTATATTTATGAGTTGACTGTTTTGTATGGGTGTGCATTGTGTCGAGATTTAGTTTTGATTTTGGGTTGCCTACATTCCGTCGTCTAGCAAATATTGTTAACCACACATTCAGGTTAGAAGAAATTACTGTTACAATTTTAGAATTCTAAAATATACCGAACGTTTATTAATTATAGTATTTACGTCAGCTGTCTAATAATAGATCCAGCCGCTTTTCGTAATAACACGTCAATGTGTACAGTTACATAACAATGGTTTAATATTCAGCTTTTGATGATTAATAAATTCGCCATTCAGAGAAACTAGAGCACGAATAAAATACCTACATATTACTTGTGTCTTGTACGGAGGAATATTTTATCCCCTAGCAGATTATCCAATAGAATGAGAGCAGAATTTTCTAATATAAAACCTGACAAGAATCATATAACGCGCGGAATGCTCTTGTAGATATTGAAGATAAAAAATTGCGAACCAAAACCGACTATAACCTTGGCATGGAGATATGCAAAGAGAAATATACGCAATAATGAAACTATGAATAAGATACAAGTATAAATTGTATTTATAGACTTATAAATTGTGCACATAACTATCACTGTAGGTTCTATTCAACGTTGATGTTGTTACATACTTTCTTCTTTGCTTATGATATAGGATTTTTTGTTTGAATAGGCAATCACAGGTTTTTTAGATGTAAACTAACATAAATTCACTTTTGAAATAATTCAAGGAGCGACTGCTTCATTTTGGATACTACCTATACTAATATTATAAAGCTCAAGAGTTTGTTTGAACGCGCCAATCTCAGGAACAACTGGTTCCAATTGAAAAAAATATGTTTGTATTGGATAGACCATTTATCTAGGAAGGCTTTAGGCTGTATAACATCACAGAGCGACCAATAGGAGCAAAGAAACTGTGGAAAATGTGTAAATAACGTGATAAACGCGGACAAAGTCGCTGACACAGCTAGTAAAGGACAAAAGCGCAATTGCGATAAAAAGTTGTATGCTTGTATGTTCCAAAGACGCAATATGGTCTCAACTTCACCTAATATTTAAAGTACATACATCGCGAATGTGATTTAGTCATCCTGTATTGCACAATTCCATCGCTTCGTTTCTTCCCGTGGGTGTCGTAAAAGGGAACAAGAAAGGGGTAATGATTACCCCGTGCCTTGTTCGGCAATCTGCGTCGAAGTTGCGCGTACCCTCGGTGGGAGTTAGTCCCAAGAGAGAATTTTAAAAGAGTAAACGACTTTTATGTCATTATCTATGCTAATTTTATTTTTGCTTGATTCAATCGTCATTTGAACTGAATATTGTCAAATCTAAAGAAAAATACGCGACTTAGTAGGTGGTAATGAATAAAATGAAAATCCTGGTCTTGCTTAAATAAAAAATTTAATAAATAAATAAAGTAATGAAAATTTTACTTTAGACTTATATTATTTTTAGAAAAATATTTAGATGATTGTTAAATTTAATTACATTATTATTAGTTAAAAATATACTTTGAACAAATATAAATTACCAAGTATGCAGGATTGCTCTTTACGCCTCGAAATCACTAGAAATAATAAGATTGATTGAACATTCTTAGAATTAAAGAAACTAATGATCGATTAGTCTACGCTTACTGGAAATTCTCTCCGAAATCCTATTTATACGACTGGATTCTATAACTAATAGGAGGTTTAAGGCAGTTTTTTAAATTTAATTAATGTGTTTTTTATCCACGCCATCATCATTAACGTCATTTCTAAAAACAAACTGTCGACGATTCGTGTTAACTAATTACTCACAAATTATTCTGGGTTCGCATAATTTTAAACGGCGCCATCAAAGATGTGTTCATTAAAATTGACCGGTCACAGTTTATCAGTGCGGACGTCCTGTGAGATAGCAAAATTATCGCTTGTAGAGGAAACAGGCAAATGTTATTATTTATGTTAGTCCCCAGGCACCCACGCCTCGTTCGGTTCTAGAACGTCTAGAGTTTTATTTGCGAATTAATTCTAACGCTGTTTAGTCGATTCCGCGGATACGCTAATCGTTGTCATTTGTTTTTAGGTTAGTTTTTAACCAAATTTGACTGTTGGTGTGCGTTGTGGGTGCAGTTTGAGCGAACGTTTTGTGAAGTGTTTTTGTGGTATATTGGAACTTTAAGTGAAGTGAACTTTTGACGATAACACAGGAAAGGTATTCCTGAAAACAGGCGAGAGAGTGAGTAGTGATTTTTATGTGAAGCCTTTCTAAATTTGCGTTTTTATTTCGAGATGAGAGTATCGAAATAAATTTTTAATGTTTTTTTACTAGGTTATTAATTTTAGTGTGTTCTTTGTACTTACAACTATCATCATTTATACCTACGTAAAAGAATAATAGCTATTTCGCGTATTGAACACATTGAATAATTGTACGAATTATTAACTCATTTTATTACCTCAAAAAGTAGTTCAAATCATCCCTTAAATTAAAGATATTGAAATAAAACTAATTTTACGGATTAAACTCGCGTGTATTGGTATTCTAAACATTATTGAAGATATTGAGTAAAAAACTGGCAGCTTGTAAATTTGCAGTAACCAATCCAATTAGAAAAAAAAGCTGTCCAAAGAATTAAAACATGCATCTCAACATTATGCAATCCACAAACAATTAGCATTCCTTGTCCAGTAGTCGGTCCAACTGGATCGCTGGAACGTCGAGTGGTGGGGGGGAGTTGGCAAAAATTCTGCTCTAACGAGCTCATTGTCCTTTTTGTTTGGATCTCCTTTGTGAAGGGTTCCCCGGCAGCGTCCTTAATTATCGCATTCAATAAGTTTTGTGGCTATTTGATTAGATGTTGCCAAGGGCCGTTACAAGATGTCGCCGCGATATGCCTTGGATCTATGAATAGGGGTTGGTCGCGCTTGTATTTTACTTCAAAGGACAGCAATTTTGGCTTTTAAACTATGTTAATGTACATTTCGCACTAGTGTACCAGTGCTCAATGTTTCTTTATACAAAATAACTGCATTAAAAATATTGTATAGTTTGAGTTAAAAAAATGTGGGTTATTCCGTATTCATCCTATGTGAACTCATCCGATTTCCTTACTCATCTTAAAATAGTATTCCTAGCTCATCCTATTAGATTTTGTCTTGACACAACACTAATGCAGTCTTTTCTCATCACTAGGTGAATATTCCAATAAAAAGTATGGTTAGCAAAATCAAAAGTCAAAACATTTTCAGAAAGTGAACTATTTATAGGTTTTGGATATAAATATGTACTATTATTATAAATAAAAAGAAATCTGTATGTTAAAACAAGAAAATAACATAATATTCAATAAAATACACCGTGAAATTTTAGTGGTTGTTTTCCCGTGGCAGAACTATTTGCCTTTAGTGACACTATCAAATTATGTAAATTATTCGGTGAAAAAAAAATTATATTTTTCAAATTTTCAAAATAATATTTTTCAACTCGAAAACGAGAGAAGCTATCGTTCTTTTATGTGATGGTAATCAGGTACTGCTTGCCGCATGAAATCAACGATTAAAGTTAAAGAAGCTCTACGCTTTAAGTACCTAATAAAGCGGTTCGAACGTGCTTTCGAGTTTCGGTTAAACCTTTCGTAAAACCGGCATTTATTGATTTTACCAAAAAGAACTGCACACATCTTTTGTACGCCTAAGATAAAATCATGTTACGGCGGGAAAACAACCACTAAAATTTCACGGTGTATACTTAAAACCGAAAGCCAAACTTGCACGTGCTATTAAAGAAAATAATAGTAACGGTTTCATTTACATCTAATAATGAGTCACCAAGTTGTATTTTTAACTATTACCTGTGCATACAAGTGAAAGAGATAGAATCTTTTGTTAGAAAGAGATAGATACATTTTGTATCCCCATGTTGCGAATTGGCTTTAATCAGTTCACCACTAACTGATATCCTGGTTCCTCCTTAATCTGTGATTTTTAATTTAAGATTATTTTTTAACATTTTATTATAAGATTTTAAAAATCATACAGTTTAGGTACATATGGAAGACGATGTTTTTGAAATCAAAGTTGATTGTGTCTTGTTTGTCAAAATTTAAAAATATTGCTGTGTTAATCATATGAAAAATATCTTATATATTATTCTTAATTTTTAAAAATAAACATACCTAACTGTTTAATACAACATTTATAAATAAATATATTATTTTATCAGACTTTTTGCAGTTTTATTTGACAAAACGACTAAATTAAATTTTAAACTTTTATTCCAACCGTACAAAATATTCTTATTTTTAAAATGTTTTGTGATAGGATGAGCTAGGAATTATTTTGGGATGAATAAGGAACTTAAAATTGAAATATTTGCTTTGGGATGATTATGGAACGAAATTAGGATGAGTAAGGAAAAAATACCACGTAGAATGAGATCACATAGGATGAATACGGCATAACCCAAAAATGTTAATGTATTTTAAGGATTTTATCATCCCTCTATGTATAAAATTTATTTTGCGACTATGTTCATAACCAACACTGTATACTAAATCATCCTTACTGGTATTATAAATGCAAAAGCGAATGCGGAAAGCTAGTAAAATATGTACAACTTAAGAAAAAAAACTTATTCAAACGACTAAAACCCACTCAAATGACTGAAGTTCCCGAAGAAAAGTCCCGATGTAGGCTTAGTCAGCTCCCAAAAATATTCCGAAATGCAGTTCCAAATACACCAAGAGTGCAAGTCCTCGTGCTGCATTTCGCCTAGTTTATTTTAATTTTGTAGTTGAAAAACCTTTCATTTGAAATTCCCTCTTAATCTCGAGTGAAACCGCTCCGTTCCAAACGATTCAGTTGACGTGGTACTCTTGTAGAAAAAACTTTTCACATGCAATCTGCATACTCAATTAGGAAGTCCGGTAATGAGGTACATTCGAAACTAATTTTATTTTCTTGGAGTCCTTTGAGTTGGGCCGCTCAAGATGTTTGCCTTAAATTAAAAAGTTTTCGCTCGAAGACGGCAGAGTGCTCGACTCCGGTCGGTTTATTCCTTTCTGATACTTTTTCCTTAATGATATCATACGACTATTAGTGTACTTATTGGATTAAAAGGAAATGTCTAAGATAGCGGTGAACAAGGTACCAGCGTTTCTTTACGAGATTTTGCAACAAGATATTTTCAGGATCATGCTTATCATGTATTTGAATGCTGAGAATTGAAATTGGAGAGATCCTATCTGGATTCCGTTCAGCAATTTTCGTTTGTGGTAAAATTGTTAAATTATTATTTTGGGCATTTAGGGATTGTGGAATTTTGTGGTGTTTTGATGCGGTTGTGTGTTTTCGAAGAATAGTCCTTTTTGACACGATTTCCCGGTATATTTTGTTACTATATAATATTTTATGCAGTTCTGCTGTAAACTATTAGTTTCCATTTATTTTTTTATAATCATCATTACAATATTATCTTTGTACTTGTTCCGGTTTTTATAGAAATAATTATTATATTTTTTTGTTAGTTGTTCTATTTTGATATTAGACTAGTCATATTTGTTATTCCCAAAAAAATATAATAAGTTTTACGAACCTACCAGTAAATATTTAATTATTAAAAGTCTTACGATACTATCAGCGGATATTTAACGGCATTTTATAGGGATTTAAAGTCAACAATAATAATTCACTCACCTATAGCAAATACCAGCAATTGAACTCGTCAATATTAAATAAAGTCTACCGGTATAAGCGTTCACAACGGTTATTTAAAACGAATTAATGGAGTCGCCATTTTATTGATTCAATAATAGATGAAGTGAGCGTTGTAATCGGGCTTATGATATTGACATAGCGTGTGTGTGAAAGGTTATATTTTGCTGTGTGGGGAAATGGCATTGGCTGTTTTTTTATAGTTATGATCCAGAGAGAGGATCTGAAGAGATCACGTGTAGGATAGCTTAAATGCTTTTCAAGCTTAGTTTAGCTTTATCACTTAAAATGGTGATTACTTGTCACAAAACCTATGTTTGTGGTTATATACCCCAGTTCTCTCTAGCTACTTATTCACAAAAAAGCTGTGTCTTACTACCGTGGTCCACATTAATGGTGAATTACGTATATATGTTACTAACTAGGCTTGCACCTAGACACCGCTTTCCGGCTTTTAATAATCATTTTTCCATTTAATGTTACCGTTTTCAACTTCACCCCAGAAGCATACAACCTCAAACATATTCTCCTCGCCTCAGCCAAGTTCTTTGTAATCCAGAGCTAACCATTAAATATATAATAAGTTGGAGTGAACGAGAGCGGAAACGCAGATATAATGCTTTCTCACAAATCGCAAAGGCAAAGAGGTTTCATTGGGCACGAGACTTCTTAAGCTCCGTGTATTTTTAGGGTACGTTGTTTCATTGTTGCCTTTAGCCTTCTGGTAACGGCTACTCATATTAGGCGGTTTATCATGTAGTAGCGTGTTGCTTTGTGGTAACCGTTATTTGGCATTTACAACGTTATATTTAGTTTCCTCCTTTATAAAAGTAGTCGGTTTATTCACTCTAATCCTTATGTTTGATGTCTTTACTCTCGCTCACTTATTAATGATATTTAACGTATAAAATATGCGTGATCTTTTTCGCTACTAGATAAAATAACGACGATCTTTTCTCTAATCTTTAGTTGTCGTGGGCTCAATATATATTATAACGGCTGAAATTCCTTTATACAGAATACAGTCCATAGAGCACTAACCTTTTCGAATCACCTATAGAGCAAGAAACGACAATAATATCGTCAAAGTAATTACACCTACGGATCCACCGTGGCAAAAGACTCTCTTGGCGTCCCAGCATCCACAGCATTACTTAATAGAGGCTCAGGAACATCAAAGACTGCCCTGATTACAGGTAGGCGGACGTGTTGGAAATATTCACAAGTATTTTACGGTGTTTTTCCTTATTGCGGCAGAGGCATCGCCCGCGGAACCGCTTGCGGGAAACGCTGAGCGAAAAAAGGCATCAAAAAGTTCTTGTTGTTGTTTTTATTGTGGCCATGGTGCATTTTGTGGTTACACCTCTGCACCACTGTGCGTTGATAGCATCGTTACATTTCTGAGATAGATTTAGTAGCAGTCTGTACTCAAGTGTTATTATGTGCATAAATTATGCCTAAGCTACTTTAATCGGAATTCCTCAGAATAAGATCAAAGTTTTATAGGTAATCTAGCTCCAATCCGCGCCTCCGTCGGCAAAGAGACGTTTGTCGGGTAAAACATTACTTCTTTATAGCAAAGTCGGTTTAAAAACCCATGTCTTTTCTTAGGCTTTCGATATAGTCCGGAGCCGGAGTACCAAATTTCATTTAAATCGGTTCAGTACTCTATGCGTGATTGCGTAACAGACATAATTAATAATTTGTAAGGATGTTACCTAACTAAGGTTGTCCTTTTTGTAAGAATTTATATTAAATTATTGAGACTGTGCAATAAAGCGTAAAAGAAAAGCAAAGTAAAACAAAACCACCCACTATGTGTCGTAGCGCAGATTTTTCTACTAAACCACGACGTTAATTTCTGAGACATTATTCCACATGCTAGTACTCAAGGGAATTAGTTCTATACACGCTACTAGTTTGTAAGGGAAAAAGTCTCCACTGACCTACATTATGTTTGCTACTCCTGATAGTTTTGAAGAGGGGCCATAATAAAGTTTTGCCTTTTTTTGTAACTCCAGTCAAAATATACTTACTACGAACAACATCCATTTTTATTTATGTTTTGATACACTCCAATTTGGCTATCGGGTGACATATGTACGATGATAAAGAGAAGTAATTCCATTTATTTTGTCCGAAAAACGATCCGGTAAAACGGATTGTGGAATTTTGTTCACGCGTTCCCTAAAATTAAAGTTTTATGTATACTTACGTATTTGTTGAATTTTGGCAGTGGAAAATCTGCAGGTGTTTGGGAAATGTATCTCTGAAATTTCCAATGTCCTGAACTGGACTGTTTCTAACCGTCGTTTGTTAAAAACCAATACAAGTATTAAATCTATACAACTAAATAAAATTGAAGTATCTGTTTGTAATATTAAAAAAACGAATTTTTACGAAATTTGTATAAGCTCCAACGGGCACCAATAACAAAAACACAAAATAAAAAAACTCTTTTTTTCTGTCTGTTTGTTTGTTTTCGCTAATCTCAACAAATGGCTGGACCAATTTTGACGGGACTTTAACTAATAAATAGCTAATTTAACAAGAATATTTTAATTAATAATTGCTGCCAAAACTATTTCCACGCGGACGAGAATAACTATAACACAACATCTTACATTGTCCCGATTCTAAAGAAAGTCGGTGTACAAACACCGGTGTTCATCACATATTTGTCCCTAGTGGGAATCTACGACGCAAGAAAGAGACTATCAATCGACTAATGATTTCCTACATAAGAAGAGATTGGGATTCAACCCGAAACCTCTCGTTAAGTTAACAGTAGCAAGCGGCATCAACCGATGCCAAAGCTCAACATTATAACGAGTCTTCTAACTCAACTGCGAAGTTAATTTCTCGTACCGACATAGATAAATATTCAATCGCCCTTATCTCCGCCGGGACCGGTTTTGTTCCCATTAACATTAAAATTTGTTCCTCGAACATTCGCATTGTATTCTTTGTCGTGTCTCGAAGCCCTATTATTTCTAATTACGGTTGCCCTGCCATGTCTATCTATTTGAGAGGCTTCTTTGCTTTTGTTATTTTATTTTGATGAAGGTAAACCCGAGGTATGTACGACTTCACTCGCTTTTATCAAATCATATTTTTCTTTTGCGTAGAAACTAGCTGTACGTTTAGAAATTAATTTTTTGTTCTAATACATTAGTTAATTAAACTAATGTTCTATTAATCAGGGATGTTGAGTAGATAGAGTAGTAATCTTGTGAAGTGAAGTCTTGTGTTTACATTATCATACATTTTTAATAAAAAAACATATCTTATTAATAATTACGTAAAAGTGAACCGAATCATCAGTGAGATTTTTTATAGAACTGTATGTTAAAGGCGATTTCCGAATTGTTAAATTCACAATTTTAATATTGCTAATAAAACTGAAGATAAGTAAATGATATAGAAGAAACGTTTTTGTTTAATTAAATAAAAAATTCACACATTTCCTGACGCGTTCAAGCTTTTAGACTTTCGCGTTCCATTACACTAAATATTTGTCTTTATGGGTCTTCACGCGTTATTAGGAGTAGCAAATACATAGTAAGTAGTAGTCCTAATAACGCGTGAAGACCTATAAAGACAAATATTTAGCGTTCAAGCTTATTGTGAATGCATAGAAAAACTCGCGAAATCAGATGTTCCTAGGTTGATTCGACTTGTCAATTCGCGTCGCGATGCTTGATTTTTAACACATTCCAAAAACAAGTGTCGCACGTCCTCTACTTTGTCACGAATATGCAGTTGGGATTTTCGGATTTTCTCATTTAAAATGCAAACTTGTTAGACGGGAAATGTCCAGTGCGCAGCGAGTGCAGTGAGGTCATAGCAAATGAAATTGGGTACTTTAAGCTATTTTGTGTCTTATGTGTAAAGAAATAGGGGTCATCTCATTTTTGGAACAATATATTGATAGCCGTAGTTCATATGTGACGTGCATTAAAATTACACTTTTAGGTATGCTTTTTGGGGAATCGTACTTGAAGTTACTAATTGCAAAATACCAATCTCCAATAACACAATGTAACGATCAACTTACACAGTTAATTGACTGAAAATGTATTCGGCATTTGTTAAAATGTACCTTTCATCATCATCAGCCCATATTATTATACGTCCTCACTGCTGGAACACGGGCCTACCCTAAACTAGGGCGATCAGGCCTTCGTCAACGATGCTTGCCAAGTGCGGGTTGGTTGACTACACAACCTTAAAATTTTTCATAGGTGTCAGGTCTCCTCACGTGGTTTTTCCTTCACCGTTAAAGCGTGGAATGATCGTACATATAAATTGCAAGTGGTACATGGGGTTTTGTACTGGCGACCTATCGAATGGCAAGCAACGTTCTTAACCACTCGTCCATCGACGCTTTTTTGTACCTATGCTCAGGTTATAATATACAAGTCACCATTAAGTTTAAAATATTCAGTTTGGTGGGCGAAGCTTTCCGAATCCTTTTTATTGTCATCTGCTTACGTTTTGTTTTTGTTCCTTTGATGTTGTTTCGAAGCGTATTATACCTTTTTATTTTGCATATATTTCTCGGAAGATAAAAGACAGGTGTATGTTTTCCTTTTGTACAGTGAAGATTTAATAACGATACTCATGTAGCATTCGTTAATAAAATCGTTTATCAATTGTAACTTTTCTGCATATATATTTATTTATTTATTTTTAAGGCACACCAACAACGTAGACACAAACATTCTAAAATAAAAGGTACTTAAGTAGTAGTAGTATTGTACATATATTATTTGTGCGAACACTACACATTTGAAATGAAACAAATTTTACGGATTAAACTCTTAATAATTTTAATAATTTGTTTTATTTCAATTACTTATACAGTAATTTAGTACGTATAACGTTATATGAGTACGTTTTTGTGTTTAATTGAAGCGTAAATACCTATCTCTCTATTTTATCTTATCTTCATCAGACCCATCCAAGATATTGTTCGCTATTTGAACGAGATAGTTCGAGTTTCAAGACGTTTCTCATTAAAACTGTTCGACGTATTTTAACATGAAAATATTAATTATCAGGCTCCTGATAGATAACTATCAGCTTTGTTGGAATTTATCGTGTGCTTTTTTGTACATACATTTTTAAATAATTACTAAAAAAGTGGAAGCTTTTTAGTCTTTTAAATTTTTTGCGAATACTCCACTGAAATCTTTAAGATGTTGTTTGTAATTCAATGAGTTAATATTGTTAGTTATGTTTACAAGAGTTGTTGTTATCAGTTATTATAATCACTTTTCGTAGTAACTCATATTAAACAGCAGTTGAATGACATGACAAATGTATTACGTGTAACCACTCAATCAATGAACTAATTCAAATTATTACTAACTAATTAGTACTGACTTATAAATTTTGTTGGTTTTGATCCTTAACTTACGAATAAGGTTTAAATTTTGTTGGCACTGTGATCATTATTATGTGATTATGAGTACTACAGACTCAATATAGTCTATTGTGCCTGTCGACCTCATATGAGGATCCTACCATCAAGTGGAGTGAGGTCATCTTGTTAGTCTTTTACGAAATCAAAAAAAAAACACTAGTGCTGAAGCTACCTAATGGGGTCCAACCGATGAACGTGATACTGTGAATTTTTTTTAAACTAAAGTGTCTTTCATAAAAGTGACTGGCTCGGTGGAACAGTGGTTAGTGACTCAGGTTCACTACCTACGGTTCCAAGAGTTGTGAGTTCGATTCCCACTCGGGATAAATATTTGTGTGACAAACATCGGTGTTTGTTCCGTGTATGAATATATTATCAAATATATTTAAGTATGTTTGCGTATGTCGTTTCTGATTTTCGTAACATAAGTGCTAAACCTGTTACTAGAAGAGAGATAAGTATGAATGTCAGTAGACGTTACAGTAGAGAAAGTACGAAGAAGACATGTTAGTTACACAAGATGGTTTGCGTGAGAGATGATTAGGGAGTGAAAAGAGTATAGACGCAGAGCTGGATGAAATATACATGTTGCGCCGACCCCACTTGGCGTTGGACTGGGGCAGGAGAATGACGAGCTAAAGCGGGACCACGGGACCAGATGGATGTTGATATGATGTTGTAATTTTTTTTAACCTTTCTTTCATTTGTTCGACTGGCTCGGTGGAACAGTGGTTAGTGACCCTGGCTGGCGGTTCCAAGAGTCGTGGGTTCGATTCCCACTCGGGACAAATATTTGTGTGATGAACATCGGTGTTTGTTCCGTGTCTGGGCGTGATTATGTATTTAAGTATGTATTTATAAATATATATGTATGTATATCAGTCTCTGACGCCCATAGTACAAGCTCTGCTTAGTTTGGGGTCAGGTGACCGTGTGTGGGAATGTCCCAGATATTTATTTATTTATTGATTTATTGATTTTTGAGCGTCGATGGCCGAGTGAGCGTCGATGGCCGAGTGGTTAAGGTCGTTGCTTGCCATGCGAGAGGTCGCCATTTCAAACCCCGCCAGGTACCAATGTGTTTTTCAAATTTGAAATTCATATGTACCATCATTCGACGTTTTAACGGTGAAGGAAAACATCGTGAGGAAACCTGCACACCTGAGAGATTTTTCAACGGTGTGTGAAGCCATGTCAGAGGCCTACGGGCGGTTTAAAACTCTGACACCAGGTTGTTCATCAACCATACGGTAAGAAGAAGAAGAAGATTTATTTATTTTATTTATTTATTCATTTGTTTCCAGGCCTGGGCCGTCTCCACCCCTACGGCTCGGGCAGCGGCAGCGGCTCCAGCACCGGCAGCGGCCGGCGGCGCGCGCGCAGCCGCGGCCTCTCCGACTCGCCCACCGCCCCGACCACACCCACCTCCGCGTCCGACAACGCGTCCGACGCGACGCTGACGGACTCTGAGCTGCCGCTCGCGAGGGACTCTACGCTGCTCGTGCAAAACGGTGAGTGTCTTCTAATTACTTCTTGAACTAAAGGATTCGAAGACAGATATTTTTTTTATAAAAGGCTAACAAGATGACCTCACTCCACCTGATGGTAAGCGGTAGTGAGATCCAAATATGAGGTCGACAGGCACAATAGATCGTATTGAGCCTGTCGCACTCACCCTGAAGGCCTGCTTAAATGCCGTTTCACGCCCCGCCTGAAGAGCCCGGGATCATAGGAGGGAGGGAAAACATGAGCTGGAAGGGCATTCCATGCCTTAATGGCACGGGGCAGAAATGAGGAGCTAAACCTCTTAGTCCGAGCCACCAGCACCTGCATTGTATGTGGATGGCAGCGCTGTCCAGCACGTGTCGTTCGGGAGTGGAAAGGGGATAAGGGGGTGGGAAGATAGTGATATACCTGGCTCCTCCCATCCTAAAAAGTCTGCCGCGTACGACAACGCGTCAGAAACGACGCTGACGGATGATGGTTGATGGAGATGGGTACTCGGTTGGTAGGGCTGATTAAGTGAGTGGCTTTGGACACAGAACTCATGGAAAGGGACTCTTTTGGTCCGTCTTGTATGTGGTCGGTCTGACTAGTGAGTAGTAGGTCTAAATGCAGGTTAGCTTCCAGACAACCTGTGTCATATGGCAGTGACGGACTGTGAACAATAGCTTGCGAGAGACTCGACACTGCTCGTGCAAAACAGTCAAGGGAACTTAGATACAATCCTGCTTCTAAGTAACTAAAATAGTAAGCACTGAAAAACCGATTCTTGTTTGGTCGACAAAAAAAAAACTTAAATCAATGTCAATATCGATTACGATACGATCGAGTCCATTTTAACTGCAATCTATTTATAATACACCTCTTTCAAAAAAAATTAAACCCTTCAAACTTAACTAACGGTACTAGCAACATTAATTGTCCAGCTCTCCTTTCATTGCTTCATGACAAAATCATTCGTCACAAAAAGAGAACACACCAACACATCCCGTTCCACATAACAGTTACCATTTGAAATACCAAACAGCAATATTTCGGCGGCAACGGTAAAACGCGACGCCGCTAAAATTATAGACGCAACAAAAAAGGGGACGAATTTAAACAACACATGGAAAACAACGGTTGGAAATCATGGAAATAAAATAAAGATCAATTTGAGCGTAACCATTTCCATGGCGTTTGTCACATGAAACGGCGCTGTTACGCAAAGACTCCGCATCCACTTTGAGGAGTGGAGATTACAGGGACTGTTTGAGAACTGTTTTGTGCGATTGAGACGGCCGATGTCGGGACGGGGATTTACTTTGTTTACAACTATACCACTTATGATTACAACCGGGTAGTTTACTTGTGTTGGATTTGTCTTTCAATATCTTTGAAACCTTGGGCGTATATTCGCGCAAATTCGCTCTCGTTTCAAATTATGTGTCTGGAAGGTATAACTAACTGCTGCTTTTACTTGCTCGGTCGTTTCGGATTCTCAATAAAACTATCAAGTTTCATAAGAATGAAAAGTATTGTAAAGAATTCAACAGAATTACATCAGCAATCTTAAATAAATTAAAATGCCCGGTTTAGTAGTTGTTTTGCTTTAACGAGCCCCCAATATTATGTTACACATTTTTAATTTTGTAATGGGTGTAACCATGAAAGTTTAAATAAATATATCAGCAATCATATTTGCTCATTTCCTTAGTGCGAGTATTTAGCATAGATTTGGGCAGAGCAAAGTCAAACGTACGATGGAACGATATCCCAAAAACGTGCAATTTTAGCGCTTAACAGAAAAAACGTTATCAGAATACTCATTTCTGAGCGTCACAAATCCATCTATCGGCGTCGATAATTCCTCTTATTAGGCCATCGGTGTACTCGCTCAAAGATATCGACTTTGCGTCGCTTTGCGTATTAACAGAGGCCGGATACGGGCGGCAAAAGTGTTTGCGGGAATACAAAATGAAGCATGTGATTGCTAGGGAATCGCATTAGGGCGCCGTGCTGGATGCCAAAGAGATTCCCACCCTGGATGTACTGTGGTTGTCTTGGATTTTTCTAGTTCAATTCCTATGTTTTTTTGTACTACGTTACTTCAGATGTCAGGTTTTTTTGGTAGTTCAAGACGTTTTTTCTGAAATATTTGATGTTAAACTGTCTCATATTTGCCGAGACACTCAAAAAAATTATGCCATGATTGTAAATTTAACGAAACTTTAGATTTTTATAGTTTTAACGACTTATATATTTTGTACCCAAGTTTAGTCACGAAATTAATTTTGTTTCAAATAAAATTGCAGTCCAGTAATGATTAAAAACGAAGCGGTGTCCGACACAATTTTTTGAACATCATTCATATTTCAAAATATAACACGGAATAGAGCCATAGTTAGAATTTTTGTTTCAAATTTTTAATTGCGAGTCAATCAACATAAGCCTTGTCGTAAAAACTTAGTACTTCATTTTGGCGCATATTTGTATGGTGCATGTTAAAAAGTTGAGTTGCGTAATAAATAAATAATGTTTCGCGGTTCATGAAAAATTCCTAGTAAAATTGATGTTTTGTAAACAAAAATTTGAACTGTGTGATGAACTGTGGGGCTACCATGAGTTTAAAACTTACGCACTCGATATCGCCTACGTAAATATGTCTATGAAAAACTTGTACAGCGCCGCTGGTGGTTACGCGAAGAACTAAAATCGGCCGTATGAAAAAAACAACTCGATAGGTTTTTAACGTAAGTTAGTTTTCGATAGCCAACTCATGGTAGGCCCTCTGGTAACATGATCAACTATGAAATTACAAGCGCTAGCGTAGAACATTAACTTAATTGAAAAACAGTAAACAAATAAATATCAAAGTTGACTATCGAGAACAAAAGGTAACTAGTTTAGTTTCGTGCTTTGAAAGACTTTAGTTTAGTATAGTTTTTTACTCAAGGCTCAAAATAAACGCGCACGAAATCGACATATCTATGCAATACGACTCCGGCTCTTCTAGTTTTCTAAAATTCTTTTATAAAAAAAAAGCACGATGTCACCCAGGCCTCTCGCATAGCGTCGTAATGGATTTTTATCGCGTCCTGCTCCATGAAAATTGAACAGGAAATCCAAGGGAATGCCGGTTTTAATTTACCCACCATCGGATTCTATAATCGTTCTAGATTTCATTGAATGCAATTTAATTGGAATTCTCGCGCAGTGCACTGATTGAAATCGATATCGTTTGTGGGTCATTGCAATTTCGAGTTTTGTATTTTAGCTGTGTACGAATTTGACTGATTGACTGTGCCATCAATATAAAATTGGGTTTGAAAAAAGTAATTTGTCTATGTATTCAAACCGAATGGATCGGCTGACTGCTACTATTTACAATGTAATTTATGAGCTACACTTTATTTTTTCATACTGCACTGTAGTTTACATGTATTATAATTTTTTAGCCAACTTTTAAAAAAACAGTTCTAAATTCAACAAAACGTTTCATGCATACTTCGTTGACATGTTCCCCACAAACTCCACCAACCCACGACGTATCTTAGTCAAATTAACGCAAAATGAAGTCCACGATGTCACCTGACCCGAATTAAAGATTAAACACCGCCCCATTATGAGAGGACAAATTATCCCGAATTTCGGGAAAACCAAAACATAGCCGGAATAAATTCGCGACAGCAAACAAAGGTTCGGGAGCAGACCGCGGCACGACAAATGTCGTACTAAACGACAAATAAAAGCTGCGATAGTTTAAATTGGGATCCCAAAAACTGAATGTAAACAAACATCGAACCCAAATTTTGGTGGCGAAAGTTTTGGGGCCGAAAACATTGAAAACGCTACGAGATCGAGGTTGGAGTTCGTTCGTAATTTGTCGGCTCATAACTATCGCGAACGTGGCCGGTGCGCGTAAACACAACACTTTTGTAACGGACAGAGCGAAACTTCCTTTGAACGCCTATCTGCGCTGAAATGTTTCGTTTGGAGAATATTCTGACACCCAGTGAACGTACTATGAAATCTCGAATATAATAATTTATCCTTATTTTGGCTTGGCTAACGAAGTGAGTTAGGCCTTATCTACTTCTTTAGGGTAGGCTCGAGCTCCTCGGTGATTAAGTATGTGGGCTAAATCAATTAAGCCTTATTTTAACATTTCATCATTATGACATCTAAATTAACATTTTACAAGTTCTACACTTTAAAAGGAAAAATGTTACCCTAATGTTTACAATATTATTTACCTTATTTTTTGTTGTTTTAAATGTTACACTACTTACAACTGCTACTACTACTACTAATGTACACTGTATTTTTCATATAAAAATCATTCATTTTATCACCCCTCAGAAACATAATTCACTCATGACACTATAGGTAACGTCGAAAACAAATTCCTCACTTTGCACTCCGTAGGTATCGTACACCGTGCGCGCACTGCCGAATGTAAACACAATGCCTTCGGGAGCAATTTGTATTTTGTTCAGCGCGTGTGGACTGCGGCGTAATTTTTCCGCAACCATTTTTCGCACCTCAAATTTGAAGGAGCTTTCTTTTCCTGTCTTTATAGTTTTAATTCTTAGTTGATTTTTTACTTCGGTTCCAATAAAACTAGCTTTGTTATCTTTTACTTTAGTTTCATCATTGATGTTAATAAAATTGTATATTTTCTTTTAATGCCCTTTAATAGTCATCTCTTTAATTGCTTTTATTATTCAGTTAAGAAATTAAATCTCCATTTTCAAGAAAATTAAGTTCCTTACCATCTTTCACTCTATCGCCACCCTCGTTATCCAAATGACTTCACGTAATTAAAATAAAACAGTGTTTTGTCGTTAATTTATTAGTGCCATCGAACGTTACCGACCAAATCTCCCAAATCAACACGAAACAAATTCTGGAATTGGTTTTAAAATCTTTTACTGCGTCCGAAGCGGTTAATAGAATAAAGGCGGTCCAATCAGCGTTCGGTTCTAAATTTGAGAACGGTACACATGTCACAAATCGGTCGGACGGCCGTCATAAAACAGCGACAGGCCGTAAAGGTCCCCGAACGTGTTAAACAATTTGATACGCAGTAATAGTGACATTTTTATGCGACGATATTTCGGTAGGGCCCAAGCGCCTTAATTGCTACTATTAAACGCATGCTTGCGACAGATCGTCGAGCGATAGATGGCTTTGTCTTTTTTCGAAACGAACATTTACCATCGTCCTTTTCTGTTGCATACAGTGCAATCGAGTTGGAAAGAGACAGCCACCATAGTGCTCCAGTAGTCGTGGGATAATCATAATGAAAGCCGGAAATTCGTTAACGAATATGGCAGCGCTTCGTTAAATTTAATGTGTGTTTGTTTAATGAATGAATGCCTTTTTAAATTTCCATATGTTGCCGTCCCGTTTTTAATCCTCGTACCGGCTCTCGTTTCCTTTTCTCCGTTAATTTATACAAACGATTACAAGCCTGGCTGATTTATCAATAGTAGAATACACATATTATAATAATTATGAATAAGAAAAAAATATTTTTCAAAATATGTTCTCATTTCATAAAGTTTATTTAATAATAAGCTTAATAGCTTGCCTTCCAAATTATGACGGATGTTGCTTATGGATTAGAAGCTTTTTCTACTATTGAGTATTGCATCTAATCAATGATCATATCTTATCCTCTTATAAGAGAAGCTATTTTAAGAAGCATTTATAGCCTTATCAACTGCCTTACCAGGAACAAAGTGGGGCCAGATACATTCGTATCTCTTTGACGACGTACCTAGAATTGGATTTAATACCACAACCGGTATCATTAGCGTCGACCCGGCTCTTTTCATCTCTTTCACTATTTTGCACCCCGAAATTGCGGAATTAAAGCTTCCGTATTCATCCATCAAGGAAATACCGTGAAAATTCATTCCCAGCAAGCGGCCCCTTAATCCTTAAGACGAATATCTCAAACTTACGAACCAAGCGGAATAATCGTGCGCTTGTGACAAGCAGAAAAAATGTATAATTCGTCACTTAATCCAACCATCTAGGGGATTCGAGGTTAACAAATATCTAGCATTAGACGTGACAGAGGCAGTTTCGTGTTGTTTTTTCGCGGAATGACTGGTGGGAGAGAACAGATACTATCTGTAAATCGTACCTACAAAGAGTTCTCGATGTTTTTACCGATGTATAAGATTTTGGGGTCGTAAAATCGTGTTGTAGATAAGATATATGATAACTTTGAATATGTATTTCCACTTCATTTACTATAAAACTGTCAATACTACCTTGCTTTGAACGGTTATTATAAACTTTTGACAAATTAATTTATCAAAACATAACACAATAAAGTCATCTGAATAGCGTCTCGCTTCAGCCTCGCACAGGTAGACGTTCAAATCAAATGGAATCATCGTAGAGTATATACGATATTCACAGGTTATATTTAGTTACTGGAGGGATTTTTAACAATGTTATTCAATAGTCGTGTAACATGTTCTCAAATACACGCTGAAGTTTGTCCGGCAAGCCCCGACCCGGTGTAGTAACTCGTACGTCGATACGTTTATGCAACAAACCCGACTACAAAGCTACAACCTCCTTAGTTTGCTTGAGAGCACAAAGGCGTTTTGTGTCAGTTGCCCAACTCGACGGACCCGAAAAAGTACGTTCCCTTTGAGGGACCAATCCTTTAATACTAATTGAATCGTAATTTAGAAGACGGAAAGTTTCTTTTTATGTAAATCTTTTACCCTCTGAGCTCAAAGGCCTGAGAAATGGAAGCGTAATAGTCTTGAGTTGGGTGGGATTAAAATTTATTTTCCTTTCAATTTTTATATTTGCTGAATTCTCGAGATGACCCCGATACGACCAATCTCTTCTATCAGTGTCTTATTGTGTGGACTTATTCCCTGGCGGACTTCAATCGAAACTCGTTAAATGTTATTTACACCCATGTTTGAAGGCGCTTATGGAGGCTTTGAAGGCTTACTGTCACTTCGTTTAATTTATTTACACGGTGAAAACGCGAAAATACCTTCTTGTATTTGCGTATTTGTGACTTCAGAACGAATGTTTTCGTTTATTTATCACTCGTCCTAGCTACGAGAATTGGATTTTTTTCTTGGCAACTGGCATCATAGTCACAAGCACCATACATAATTTCCAGTCATAGTAATGATAGTACTGGATAGTTTATCGATTGACTAGTTCAAGCTGTAGTCTGCTATAGAAAATTTTCGCTAGACCTGCAAAAGCAATCTTCAATCTTGCTTACTGCTGTATTAGACGTATCCTTATTGAATTTTAAAGGAGGTGTAAAGAATAAATTCGAATCTACTGACGCAACTATAAGAAGTGCATAAGCGAATTCGGTGGCGACAAGACAAAGGCGTCTTGCGTTCGACAGCGTTCGGATACAGTGAAAGAGGTGTCAGAGAAACATCGGATTGATTAAAATTCTGTGATTTATAGCAAAATTGTGGAGCTTTACAATTATTGTAACTGACGGTAGCTGTATTGACCGGTAGAGATGAGACTTTAGACTTTCGCGTTCCATTACACTAAATATTTGTCTTTATGGGTTTACACGCGTTATTAGGAGTAGCAAATTACATAGCTACTTACTGCCCGACGTTTCGACTGGGTTACACCAATCGTGGTCGCGAGCGAACTGGACTGAACTTTGCTACTCCTAATAACGCGTGTAGATGGGTCTACAGACAAATATTTAGAGATGAGTCTGTTATGTAATCACTTGTATCAATTCTTCAGATAACTATCAACTACCATAGTTACACACATTAGAAACCTGTAAATATCCGAGATGTTCGCAATGTTTCCTTATTTTATCGAGTGCTCGATTTTTCGGCACTGTTGCAAGCGCCATTATCACGGGTCAAACCGACCCTTGAGTTGATAGTTTTCCTGTAACTTGCGCAAAGAGTCATGAACTCGATTCCCACCCGGCACAAATATAATGTGTATCATGAACATCGGTGTTTTATCCGCGTCTAAGTGTGTTATTTATATATTTAAATATACTTTTCTATACCAGTGTTGCTTCCGATATCAGTGCTTAATCAAACTGGCATAGAAACGGTTTGATATGTGTGTTCTTATACGAGTTCCCGAGTACTGTAGCATCAGTTCAGATTCGAACATGGTTCACTGCCGTTCACAATGCACACGCGAACTATGGAGTCTAAGACGCCCCTGTTGCCTTCCTGCCTTCCTCGATATTTTCATTTAAGTTTGAAAATTGCTGGCGCTCGCCCGCGCAAGGCTCAAATTGTCCTGAAATAGGGATCGATAATAGGATTGGAGGTGCGATTTTCTTTTGCGAGATGAACCGCCCGGTGTAAATCTTGGAGATAGAAAAATTTCGGAAATTGCGCGCAAGATTTATCGTTCAGCCGTGTGTGCGGCAAATTGTTTTTTGATTTTACGCTCTGGATAAAGGGTTGGGTGAAGTCTTCATGTCGCTTTGCTGGCAACTGGGCTGTAAGCTGATGATGTGGTGGAAGCTTAAACTGTTATTAATATGACTACTTTTGTATCATGAGCCAAGCTTATCTAGATCAAGCCAAGCTTAGTGCAGTCCGAATGAAAATTGTAAACTTGTAACTTAATTATGGAAATAAAGATTTATCATTATTTTTAAAGATTTATTATGAATGAAATTAACTCATTGATAAAAATCATATTGGGTTTTAAATTCTTAAATTTGTTGTCTCTAGAATCCGGAAAATACCCGTTTTGATTCTCAGTCTCAGTCTTGAGAAATATGATCATTTAATGTGTCAATAATTTTAACGGGATAAAATCGAGAACACTTTTACATCGCAGTAAAGTACTATCCGCTCACATACTTGTAGCTTAGCAACAAAGTGGAACTGACTCACTATTATTGTGCCAAAGAAAACAAAAGCAACACGGTTATTAATAAACCAAAGAAACTTGACAAACTGGACGCAACTCCCAGAACAGTTGTGTCGCGTGGTATTTTCGCGATTTAACCATCATCCACGTATGCTATCGCTTTTGTCTTTCGATGAAATACCTCTGTGGCGAGTCGCCGCGTCCCATGGCAACAATGGACGATAGCAGTGAAAGGGATTTACACAGCACGGTATCAGTTAGCTGTTTTTTGTCTCGGTATTTCGGCCGGAGTCCGCTAAAATCTCTGTTTTGTCCCGCGTGACAAACACCAGCGCGGCAAAGGGAGGCAGAAATGATGACGTAGTTTTCAAAATGGTGAGGTTTTAGTTCACGTTGACTAGGGGATGTGTTGCACAGATTTGTTAATTGTGACTGTCACCTTTATTATTAATTACAAAAAATAAAGATGTTTTGTTATCAGTCTCTCTTTCTGTCCCAAAATATGAATAAAAAAGCATAGTGGTTGTCTTAAACTCCATTCCTAAAAAGCCTGCTTACAATTGGATCTGCTCCATACACCAATCGTCATAATTAACAGTTTGTAAACCACTGTTACCTATATCGGAGTAATAAAATGAGATAAAGATGTTGAATCTCATTCATTAACTCATAATACCATTATACATTACTGTCCGTTTCATCCCGCTTAGTGTAAATTCCTCTTAAGCATGACAATAGAAAGCTAACGATGTTAACAGGAGCTTGTGGTAGCTTCGGTCGTTATTGTCTTTGGATCTAGTCTTTGGCATTGTATGAAAAAGTCTTCCACATCTCCGAGAGTGAATTACCCACTTAAATTGTAGATGGAAGCTTTATCAAGAGCTGGGTGAAACTAGTATGATTAAATTTTGCACATAAATTTCGAAAAATGACAGCGCGGAGACTATGTTACATTATAGTTCATAATTTCAAAGGTGGAGTACGGAAGAGAGAAGCAAATTATTACCAAACGAATAAACATTTTCGTCAGTACCAATTTTATTGTTATCGTGCACACATTTTCCCCCATTTTGAATTTCCAATTCTGAAATTTCACCGACGTCATCTGTCGGTTCAGATGCACCGTTATCTCAATGGCACCCTTGACGACCCGCCGATACAATAAATAATAGTTACGGAATAAAATACAGTTCCAAGATACGGTGCAACAACAAAGGGAAAAGGATATATGTTACCGGCCAAACCCGATTTCAGGACAAACTAGTTTAGCCTAGGCCAAACTAGTTTGTCCTAAGCCTGTCAGGATAAACCGGTATAGCCTAGTCCAAACTAGTTTGTCCTAAGCCCGTTAGGATAAACCAGTTTAGACTAGGCCAAACTAGTTGATATTGATATAGATACGCATTATCTAGGATATACTGGCATGGCCTTTTCCATACATTGTAATATGTCAAGAATGTCAAAATAAATAGATTATCCAAATAAAATCCTCCGCAATAGGAAAAATAATAATTTTTATTATACTATAATCTTATTTCTTGTTTCTTATAAAGATAGGATAAACCGGTATGGCCTTCTGTTTACAAAAATTAAATTTAAAAATTGTGATAGCATGAAAATTAAAGGAGTTATAGTCAAAAACATATTTTATTTTTCTCTACTCCGTAACTGAAAATTTCGGCATGTGATTATTTGGAGCAATGTGAGAGTACGCAGTATAATACAGAGACCCAAAACTATTGTATTGTGTATAATTAATATACATAACTATCTGTGCCCGCTACTTCGTTCGCGTGGACTATGAGATTTTACATCCAAAAGTTTTTGCCCAATAACTCCCGTTCCCGTGCGAATTTTGCAATATCGCGTTGCAAGTAAACTTAAAAAAAATTCAGGGTTTCAAGGGTTGAAAGGGGGTTAAAACTTGAAAATTATTATAGAAAATTTAAAATATTACTTACTCTATATTTACACACTAATGTATTTCTTTGTGTTTTTTCAATTTAGGGGTTGTTTGCAAGGGTTGTAAGATTTTCAAGGGTTGAAATTATTTTAATATGAGGTCATTGTGTTAGAAAACACTTCACGAAATCATCACTCACTATTAGACATGTTTTTTATCGATTAAAGTTTTTCGATTAAGGTTTTGTTTACACCCTTTAAAAATAATAGGCGCAGTTCAGATCATTTTCACTTTTGAAGTTATGGGGTACATAATACTCATATGATTATTTCTTTTTATTATCATTTGTTAAAGTATGATTGTTTGTATTATCATTTATTATCCACTAGCGGCCGCCCGCGACTTTGTCCGCGTATTAATGGGTTTAAGTAGCAATGATGTATTAAAATAGCCAGCTACCTCCATACCACGTTTGATAAAAATCTAGAAACGAAAAGTTTTCCCATACTAATTTTCACCCCCCCCCCCCAATGAACCACATGGGGATTGAATTTTAAAAAAAGTAGCCTATATGTTATTCCAGAGAGCCAGCCACCAGCATACCAAATTTCATGAAAATCGGTTCAGAAGTTTGAGCGTGAAAGAGTAACAAACATCCACACATACATCCATACATCCACACATCCATACATCCATACTTACAAACTTTCACGTTTATAATATTAGTAAGGATAATTTTTAACGACATAATAATTGTAATAATTAAGACATTATTGCTTACATAAAAAAACATTTATTTCTTGCCAAATATAGTATGATTGCACGAATGAAAACTTAACGACGAATCATTATAAGAAGTAAGAAATAAGATTATAGTATAATAAAAATTATAATTTTTCCAATTACGAAGGATTTTATTTGGATAATCTATTTATTTTGACTTTCTTGACATATTACAATGTCTGGAAAAGGCCATACCAGTTTATCCTAGATAATACGTATCTCTATCAAGATCACCTAGTTTGGCCTAGTCTAAACTGGTTTATCCTAACGGGCTTAGGACAAACTAGTTTGGACTAGGCTATACCGGTTTATCCTAACGGGCTTAGGACAAACTAGTTTGGCCTAGGCTAAACTAGTTTGTCCTGAAATCGGGTTTGGCCGGTAACATATATAAGGAAAAGTGGCAATTTTGACGCCCCGTGTGCAATTCCAGTGTCTCTCGGCGTAGTGATAGAAGACCTTATTGTGATGGTGGAAGAGTTGATAATGCTGCAGTTGACGCGAAGGTTGAAGTTGGTGACGCTAATACAGATACCGTGTTCGCGATTTTTTTCATGCGAGGGGATGGAGTTTCTGAGTGTATCGTTTAGGTGTTCTTAAAGTTGTGGAATTAGTCCTGATGAAATTGCGCGAACTGTCTCGCGAGTTACTCAGGAATATTAGATTCTCACTGTGCCAATGGGTTCTTATTTAACTTTGGCCTATTCTAACTTTGTTTCTTTTGCCGCGAGTTCTGGCGCGGTGGGCAAGTTTAAATTATTATGTTTATTTCCTGATTTGTTATTGGTTATGGATGGAAACTGATTTGTAGTAATTTTTCTTGTACTTAACTTTAGGTTACATAAAGAAAGAAAGAAAGAATATTTATTCGCAACGATGTGGTAACAAATTGGTCTTAAAGTAGTTTATACATAATTATCATACAAAAATATTGTAAAATCTGTAGGCATTTTAGACACTGAAGGCCTTTTTTATTTGGTAGGATTATTTGGAATGGTAATGATAGCTCCAAAAACAGTATCATGTCTTAGCTCTTATATTGTAGATACAACAATAAGTGCAATGATAACTAATTAAAAAATACCAAATCATCCCTAATCTTGACATGAGGTATTTATAATTTATTGATCAACTTCTTTGTCAATACTTATCGAACAAAATCCAATTTTATTAAACTCTCCTCAGCCCCATTTGATCCGATGTTTCTTTGTTCGGTACCAAATTAAGCATGTTAAACTTTAAATTAAAACTTCTCAATTCTCTAAATACCTCGGAGGGGCCCATTCATCTATTATAAACTTTCAAATTACATCTGCCGCGTCTTTCATTCGTTGCATACAAACTTGGGCGTATTTAAGCCGATAACGAAGAAGAAAATCGAATTCTTTTCATACGAACGTGTTGCTGTAGTGAAAATTCTTGTAAAGAAGTTGTTAACAAAAATACATTGGGGCCCACACAGCCTGCGGGCCTCTGATAAGGCCGGGGGATCCGCGGTAACGCCCGTCTAGGGAGCTGACGGGAATGTGGCTCAAGTTAGGGAATACGGCGAATAGTTTTTTTAGTACTATTTTTTTCAATTGTGACAGTGCTAGGTTCATAAAGTTCTAGTCCGCGAAGTGTTTATTTTAGCGTTTGTATTCTATTAGGTATCTGATTTTGAGCTTTCCAAAATACACATGTCGAGTTAAGTGGCTGGTAATTTCGGAATCTCGAGGTTTCTAATTTTATAAATTTTTATATTTAATAACTCTCGAAGCTAAAATGAAAGCTAGCATCGAAACTTACTGAATACATTACAGAAACTAGTGCGTATTGATATAAGTTATTACGGGTTTAGGTTGAAATTGATTGATATTTTCAGGTAGCCAATAGTATACGTATATTTCCGTAGCTTAGACCACAGCGGTGTAGGTATTTATAACCTGTTAAGGGAACACCTAAAGATTCCCAACTTGGCTGACGGCGTTCTCAAAGAAACCGTGTATTGATGAGTTAATTAAGCCCCCCAAAACCTTAGGAAGTTGCCCCAAAATTGTTATTATTCGCATGTAACTTGGATGTTGCGATTTTGTATTAATTTCGGGATCAACGGGATGTTTTGCTTTCATTTTTGCGAGGCGAAAATGGTAATCGATTCCGCTACAAATTCGCCAGGTTCGTTTTACGTCGGTTTTATCGAGTTTGAAATGAATTTTGCGTTTTGAATAAAGTTTCTTCCAAACAGTTTGGGTACGAATCAGGTCAATTTGGAAGATGAACTTTTTAAATTGGCTTCCCGGAGAAATCGAGTTGGTACCACTAATTCTGTTTAAATTATTATTATTTGAATGAATGGATGGGAATTTACCACAATGAAGTAAAGTTGCCGGAACATTTCCGTACCAAAGTATTTGATATTTCGGGCCTGCTTATTATTGACTGCATTTACTGCCTCGTTGGTCTATTGGTAGCAAGTGGACGTGGAGTGGTAAGGACCAAGATGTCCCCGGTTCGAGTCCGAGGTCGGGCAAAATTTGTGTGAGTTTTTCTGTAAAGAAATTACTCAGCCCGAAGAAGGAAGCCAGCGGTTGCACGGCCATGCCTCGGAAAGCACGTTAAGCCGGTGGTTCTGCGCCCGATCTTTCATCGGTCATGTCGGATTGCCGTCTCATCGAACTATGAGAGTAAGGGAACAGAGAATGCACTTATGTTTGCGCGCACTTGTGCACTATAATATGGCCTGCGCACTTGTCCGATCTCATTGAGATTGGTCGCCTTGTCCGGAACCGGTCGGACGCCCTATTATTATTGTTGTTGTTGTGACTTCTAAGTGTTAATAGTACTTGATAATGCTACATATCTTTTCGCTTTAAATATTTTAAGAAATCAGGTTAATTTTAAGATATTTGTGTATTAAGGTTTAATAGTTGGTTTAAGAGTAGAGTAACCTTCTGCTTCATAAAAAAGTCGATTTATTAGCAATTTTTGGATTATTTTAACAATTTTAGAAGAGTGAATTATCTCTGAACAATAATTATCACGTGTTACGTGTATGTACTATGGAAAAGCAATAAAATGATCTGTCGAGAAATCTCGGAATATTTAAAATTAAGCTGTACAAGCGACAGAGATAACACTTCCTGTCCCCCAGAGCCTTCGAACTCAATAAAACACGGATAAACGTTGAATCAACAACTTAAAAGGCCATCGGAAGCTTCCGCAAACCAATGAATTTTGTTCCCTTGCATACTTTAAAATGTTTAATTTACCCATACATAATTCATACAATAATAACAACACTCCGACTTTGTTCCGCTTTCGGCAAATTCAATTAAAACTTTTTTTTTTACTTTCCACTTTAGACACAAAAGAATGTGCCGAGCTCCAAAAATTGAGTTAATCTGCCGTTTCTCTTGCAAAAGTGCAAGAGGAGAAAGGAAAAATTTGATTATAGCTTTTTCGAGTATTGTTCAAATTTGCGTCATAATGACGCATTTCACCAAAATCTGGATTATAACCCGCTTGATTCCATGAACACTATATCCAAATTGCTTCCCTTTAAACAATATTTAATTGAATACGATATCATGTAAACGTTTAACTTTTAATTAATCTAATAACAAACTATTAATAATTCTATCCGTTACATTTTAATGTTATTCTTTCTGAATATGCACGAATAGTGCTTACAGCGTTCAAAACCATTAATAACTAAAATCAAAACAAAAACTAATTTGTCGTTTTTTTTTCTAAAATTGCACTCCCCCCCCCCCCCTCCGAGTGCAGTGTCGGAACACAAATGAATGCGTCGCGTCAAACGCACCCCGGTGCAGTTGACAGGCCACCGCTTGCTATGCGCACGCTCTATGATTTATGTGCAACAAATGTAACACCGAGGGCCCACGAATTAATTACGAATTTAATAACAAACGTTGCTATGTCAGTTTTAGTTTAAATTGTAAACATGGCGGACGACCATGATCGGTCGAGACGTCGGGTAGCAAGTAGATACATTTTTGCTACTTTACTCTATCTTGCGGTTAGATTGCATGTTTGTATTTATTGTAATGGAACGCGAAAATTTTAAATCATTACCCACTCTTAAGGAATTAGTCAAAGCGTCGGGCAGCAATAGTTAAATGATTGCCACTTCACTTAGTTTTACATTCATGTTGTATGATTTTATTTAAATTGTAATGGATCACAAAAGGCTTCAATCATTTTTCCTTTTTGTTCTTTTACGGTTTACGGTTTAAGAACTTTATTATTTCTCATTAAGAATTTATATAACAATTCACTTACTGAGAAAACACAAACGAATAATACAATATATTACAAGCAAAGTAGCGAGCGTATCAATACAATACAAATAAAAAAAATAAAAATAAATGTGGGGTAGAAGTCGCAAAACATTGCGACGATTGCTGTTGCTAATCCGTCTATTGCACCGAGCGACCACGGATGTAAATCGCACAGAGCGTACTTGCATTCTGGATGTGGCATTTGGTAACAGTATTTAGATTTTATTTTTACAAGTCTGTATTTAAATATTTTTGGTTTATTAATTATAATTTATTTTGTTAATAGTATAATATATTTGATTACTCTAATGTATTGATTTGATTTTTTTTTTTAATAAATTTCTTCTACTACATATTTTTTTAGTTGCTTTTTAAAATTGACTAGTGATTTTTTCCACCAAGCTCCTTAACTCAGATGCTACGATCTGAGTGCAGTCTAAGAAACAAATTTAAGCTACCTAGAGATTGAAATCTGTGTAATAAATCGAAAGTGTCGGTGTCTGACGGTTCGTTCCTAAACACCAACAGTTTTATGTGGATCTAAATCCCGTCTGGATCAATGTGGATGGGACTATAACTTGCAAGTCAGGAGATGAGGCCAGTACTTTATATCCCATTTTAACTTTTGTCACTTGTGTCTTTGACAGAGCAACAATAGTTCAAATCGTATTTTTTCCGTGTTAAAGTATTCACATGGAAAAGTCTGATTAGTAGTAGTAAATAACGGTTTAACGGCCTTGATTTTAAAATCATACGGCCAAATCTTCATTTAATGAGTTTTACCAATTTTGACTTTCACACACACATGCACACACACTCACATCCAGATTCACACTCGAAAAGTCTGATTAAGTTTTCTGTGTTTTTTTTGTTAGGGTTCCGTAGTCAAATGGCGAAAAAACGGTACCCTTTTAGATTCGTTAAGTTTGTCTGTCCGTCCGTATGTCACAGCCATTTTTTTCGTAAGGTACGCAAAAAGTACGTACAACGTACAGTAGCGCTATCATGAGTTTACAACTTACGCACTCGATATTGCCTCCGTAAATATGTCTATGAAAAACTTTTACAGCGCCGCTGGTGGTTACGCGAAGAACTAAAATCGGCCGTATAAAAAATACAACTCGATAGGTTTTAACGTACGTAAGTTTTCGATAGCCAACTCATGGTAGGCCCTCTGTACTCAATAGCGGACAAAATGTATGTATTTCTACGTAAAAAAATAACTACGACTTCGTTGTTGTACCCTTTATTCTTTATATTCATAAGCCACAGGATAAGGTTTACCTCATAAGCCCCCATTGTGTTCCCAAATCCTTGCTAAGTTGCTGTCAATCTCGCACCTACAGTGAGGGAAAAATCTGGAAAAATCAGGATCATCCCAAATTAGATATGCTGTGACGATCGCTTCCTGCGTCATAATGGGTTTTCTTTGCTAAGGGAAAAACCAATTTTCGTCGGTGAAACATCAAAATATCTAAGACAAGTTGGGGATAATCTTTTGAGTCCCGGTAAGTAGGTATCTTGAGGCGGAATATTGCTTTATTTGTGTTGACGACAGAGGGCGGGCGGGGCAAAAAGGTTTTGGAAATTTAATTTGAATATAACATGTGACGTTCCTAACGTTAGGCAGAGTCATAGTCAAATGTAACGTAATATTATTTAACCCTTAATAAGACGCGGGGAAAATAGTTCCCACCAGATTTTGAACCTTATGTAGTTGTAATACCGGCGAAAACCAATGAAAAAATTCTATATGCTCTAAAAGATACCTAGTTCATTTCTATCACCCATACATATTAATAAATTTATGTAAAATTCTTACTTCCGTTCCGTCGAAATCTTTTGACCATGGCATTCCATCCAATGAACATATCGTTAAACATAATGAGACGTGAGTTTTAACTTTGAAGCACCCATACGAACCATCCAGAATAGCCCATCTCATTACAATGTATCTTCAAAACCATCCATCACCAAGCTCTAAATCTTCATACAAAAGTATTTTCCAGCGAAATTAGTTCCATCGCAGCGTTAATCCGGCGAAAATACGTAAACACCCATCTAGTTTAGCATTACCATATTCCCTCGCAAGCATTGCATTATTTATTGGGAAAAAGTTTATATTTTCACAACATAACATAACAGACGGTGCTATCACCTGTGGACCGCCGATTAGCATAAACATGTCTTCGGAAAACGACCCTAAAATTGAGATGTTACGGCACTTTTTTGTTTGACGCGCGGTCGGGTTAGGTTGTGTTTTTGTTTTATGGCTGTTTGTAATCGTCTTCGAGTAGGGGAAACACGATTTTGATGATATAGTGGACTTTCGATAATCACATTGCTAGTTTTGAACTTTACAAGTTAAGTTCAAGGTAGGTTTTGACAGAATAATAATATGACAGGTCGCGTTCTCGTGTTGTACTTTTACAAAATTCATTTCATTATCAATTTTTTACCACATTCGAAATTGAACAATTAAATAAGTCTTTTTAGCGGTTATTATAGGGCAATCAAACAAAGTTTGATCTGGAACATACAGGTATTAGGACATGTATGATGTAAAAGATATGATTACCTTGAAACAAAAGCCGTTAAATGAATTTAAAAGTTCCGTACAGATAAAAAAAATATTTATCCCAAATAATATTACTTATGATGGTCACAAGAAGATCATCACCGTAATTTTCGTAAGGTGAATTGCGTTGTGTCTAGTAAAATGTATTATTCAAACGGTTGCGAACTCTAGGGGTAATTCAGTCTGAGAATGTCTCGTCTTTTGATGGAAATGAGCTTGTCCAATAGACTTTCGTTTATTCCGCGATTTATTTATTGATTGAAGCGATAAAGCTGTTTTTTGGTCAAGCTGATGTACGTGAGCTTATTATTTGAGGTAGAGCTTATTTATGTACAATGTATAACTTTAAATTAGTCTCGGATGGATATCGAACCAACGGCTCTTGGAACCGTAGGTAGTGAATCTGGGTCACTAACCACTGTTCCACCGAGCCAGTCAGTTTTTTTTTTCTGTATACTTATATTCAGTTTTGACTGCGTGTCTTTTCCAATATTTACCGCATTACTCCCTTTTTTTTAATACTTAAAAATTAAGGTTGTAAAGCATCGTTTATGGTTGAGTAAAATATGATTTTACGAGTTTTGATGGACCGCGTCACCTGTGGTGGAGGATGTAATGTAATAAACTGTTAGAGAGAGCAGGCACTGTTATAAATATTTTTGGCTTTACATTTATGTTTCAGCCATTGGTTAGGCAACTAATGCAAGTGTGCACCTCAAAATTAATTGAAACATCATTAAAAATTATTTTATATAGGTTACACACTCATTACAAAACTGAAAATGTCCGGGATATTAGGTAAACATGTTGTTTTGTTTTAATGAGCTCCCGATATTTCGGCACTATTCATGTCGTGACTGGTGGTCATGGCTCTTGCTACAGTGCAGAAATATCGGGAGCTAATTAAAACAAAACATTTTAAATATCCCGGACATTAAAATTTTTCTAATCCTTAGAAATTATTTTGTCATGATAATTTCACATAAAAATTTCTTTGGATTTTAAAGCATTCATAAATTATTCATGGACTGATTTAGGAGATTAGATGTAAACTCTTTTGTCATAAAACCATAGACAAACTTTTGATCAAATATCTCAATATGGACGGAACCCTAAAAATAGTTGAATCATGTTTGTACAACTCAAAGATTGTATTGTTTTGACGTGAGTTGCACTCGAGTTGCTATTTTCGGCGCTGTGCAACTTTGATTGGGCGGGACCTGCGTTCGTTCCCTTTAAGTTTCCGTTGTTATTGTTTGATCGGAATTGTTTTGTTTGCTTTTTTGACGAGTTGAAGATTGCGCCACTCGATGTGAGTTGCGTTTGGAGAGGACGGGAAATAGGTATAAAGTAATTTCAACAATAATGGTGATTTTTGAAGAGACTTTGTGGGAGTAAGTAATAAAATATATAAGGTTACGTAGAACTATTTCCTTCGCCGTTAACTAGGTGAAGGAAAACATCGTGAGGAAACCTGCATATCTACGAAGAAATTCTAGGTGGTGCAGTCAACCAGCCCGCACCTGGACAGCGTGGTCCTAGTTTAGGGTAGGCCCGTGCCCCAGCAGTGCGGACGTAGTTGATGAGCAAGACACAATAAAAAAAATAAAACACTCATAGTTTTTCATTTGAAATAGTAGCTGGATTCTTAAACAGATACAAAGACAGATTCCTCCAAAGCTAAACTAACAGGAAAAAGCTCTCAGTCATAACCAATAGTATTTTAACCGCCACCTCCAAGCGCTAACACTACACAGCACAGCGTCTAAAGTGGATAGCTCGCAAAGCCATTTTAGGGCACAAACTATTTCCAGCCGCCTATAAATCCAAACGATACCGCATCCATACAAGTTTAATTAACGCGATACATTCTAACGTGTTTATTTTCAAACTTGGACAGGTAATGTAACTAGGGCAGCCGTAGTCGGCGTGAATAAATGAGCAGACTGCAGCAATCCAGTTAGTCCGTTCAAACAGCGCTCGGGAGTGACGCGGATGGCCGGATCAATCCGGTTTTCAGGGAAATGAGGGGTAATTTGAGAAGAGGTGTGGGTATTGAGCGGGTAAATCTACGAGTTTGTTCTTTGTGAGATCTTTTTACTCGCGCGTAATTATCATGTCACATTATTTTTATCAAACTTTTATGTGACTACAAACGTGTTTCTTTTTCTTACTGACATACGGTGATGGCTAGGAGTAGCCTCGGCATCATCACCGGACTTGCGGGAGAGCGGATGGATCTCATCCCTTATCTTTCTTTTGTTTTTTAATAATCTTTCATAATTACCATCAACCTAATAAGTTATGATCATTTTTTGTTAAAGAACTACGCAGATTTTATAATTTTTTTAGTAATATGCTTATTTTTGCTTTGATAGTTTAATTGAAAATACGAGTAAATACGAATACATATTTTTAAATAAGATATGTGCTTCTCACACTTATACAAAAAAAAAATACAAAAATATTTGTTCTCAACAACTAGGATTACAAATAGGTTTACAATGTGTTTTCAGACATTATGTTTAGAGGCATTATTTGTTGTCATAATCATGACTTAACTTAAACAAATTCATCGATTGATAATAACCAACCTTACCTACCCACTTAAGGAACAGATTTTTATCTTGTTCTGTTCACCAATGCTTATAATGTTCATTATCACTCGTTCATTTCGGTCAGGTGTGTCCGCTAAATTAGTCTAGTTACATACACGACTATAGTTGTGTGCTATCTATTGCGGTTCATATAATATGTATGTATATAGTATGGCAATCGACGCATCATCATAATGCGCGGATATATTAGCGCTAAGCGTCGGCGATATCCCTAACAGCTTGCGATTAAATCATTACTGTTATAGCAT
Source organism: Maruca vitrata (assembly GCA_039566165.1). Classification (NCBI taxonomy): domain Eukaryota; kingdom Metazoa; phylum Arthropoda; class Insecta; order Lepidoptera; family Crambidae; genus Maruca; species Maruca vitrata. The sequence continues at coordinate 1,631,401 of CM076920.1, forward strand.
TGCGTGATTACCATGTTAAGGTAGCCATATGAAGTTTACAGAATTAATGGATAGAATAATGTGTACGCTAATTACTCATTTGCACAAAGGGATTAAATTTGACAAGAGATAAAACGCAAAATTTGTACGGTTTACAAAAAAAAATATCGTTTATGAGCACCTATTTATATTTGCTAGTCTAGTAAGACGGGTTTTATACCCGATTTCAAATATTACCGACAATGTTCAAGCACCTCTTACCAAGTATCAACGAAGCATCAAATATGTAGTACCTAAGTACCTATTTAGTATTAAGGTTATACAACGCGAAGTGTTGAGACGCAAAATCAGTGTGAAAATGTTTTCTTAACGTAGCGTAAAATACTCACTTATGTTCAGTACTTAACACACACTTGTGCCGATTATGTTCTGTGTAAGCCTATCATCAACTAAACACCTGAATGTTAGACTAATTCCATTTTGCTCTGTTACAGGTACGTTTGATCGCCTTCATTAAACTTCGACAAAGGTAAACGCGAACGCTTATCGTAATAATCCGTCATTTCAGTAAATTAACGTTAGGACATTCCGGCACGTAACTTTTTTTCGCAAACGAAAAAAAAAGCTTAATTAAAAGGCTAATCCAGTGCAGAGCAGTTTTCCGTGAAATCCCCCGCTTTGGACGGATCCGAGCGGACCTTTGTGTTCGCAATCCGTATGTAGATGTACTACCAAATCGAGCTCAGACAAAATGTAATCTTCCATGTTCTCTGTACAGAAACCGCTCCGGCGAAGCAGAAAGTCCCAACAAAAAACGTTGTAGAAAACACGGGGCGCGTATTGAAAAGCCGAACTTTCCGTAACGTAAACGCGTTCGTTATCCGAAGTACGAGTTGAGGACTAAGCCGCTGATTAAAATTCGAATTTCGGATATGAAAATTCTTGGAATGCGTTCGGTTATCGTTTGTACGTGAGATGAGTACATTGTGCGAATCGGTGGGACCTTTGTGGTTCTATCGATGCATGTGACGCCGCTGTCAATTGTTAATTTGATAACCGCCATTGTGTGGGAAATGAGATAATTCGGGCTCACCCGTTTGGCCGTATGTTTGCATTGTTCGATATTTGATTGTGCCGGTTTATCGAGTTCGGAGTCCATATTGAATTTTCAGATGAACCCGACCATCGGGGTTGGGACAAAAAACTTCGTCTACCTATTGTTTAATGTGAACAATTATTCACTTTACATAATTATTTAACAAAGTAGAACTATTATAATGTTTTTAAAGTTTCGCTTGTAAAATCTCAATAGTTATACGTGCTCTCTATCTTAGTTTGGTTGTGTTTGGATTTATTATCAAAAAAAACATACATATTTTTCGGAAATAATGATATTTAAAGTATGTATGCTATAATAGATTCTACGGTTACAATCAATTTGGTAGCAATATGTGAACCCATACCACTATTATGTCAAATCATTCATGTCTTTAAAATCTTTTATCATGTCACCAGCCATATTGAGTAGCTGAAACAGGCAGAGAGAGTACCGGAAGTATTAGAGTACTCTCCCGAAATATTGACGCATGGACCATTTGAACAGCTCCAAACGGTTAAACCGAGCTAATCACTCAACTAACTCAGAGTCAATAACTCAAAGTTGAACCAATTAACGCGGGCATACGCCGCCGGCATTTATTTACGTCTGTTTATCATGTTTACTGATTTATTAAAACTTTGAGAAACGCCAACAGTTAAACGTAAATGAAGAGATAATTTTTTAATTACACTTTGCTTTTGCTTGGTGACTGAGAAACTTGACTAGATACATCCCGTATCTTTTTCAATATTAGTAAAGCTAGAAAGCTCCCGTCAGTTTGTCTGTTACTTACGTACCACCATGAAACTAGTTTTAAAATATATTTTTCATATAATAATAAATAAACAAATATTACACAACATCACATACATTGATCTGATCCCGTGGTAAATAGCTTAAGCACTTGTGTTACGGAAATCAGAATCAACAGTGGATACACAAATAAACTTAAATACAATATTTAATAATACACCCAGACACGGAACAAACACCGATGTTCGTCACACAAATATTTAGTGTAATGGAACGCGAAAGTCTAAAATCTTACATAATCCACCAAAACTAGTTTTGAAATTATATTTTTTATATAATAAGAGGATTAGATACTTGATTCACAGATGCACATTGGCAATACAAAGAGGCAATTTAAAATTAAAATAATTCATCCAGTGGTTAAGAGGTATGACAATTATTTTTTACACATGCATAAAACAAAATTTTATTCCTGCGTATAAATTAATAATACCTACTTCCTACAATTTTCATAAAATAAATACCATCGTCTACATTCACAATACAAACAAAAAGCACAATGTTATTTCTCAATCATACTTCCGGTAATTACAAACAACCCCTTCCCTTATAGTTAGATTGACTGGATTGAAATGTCGCACAAGCTACAATTATTTCTTCAAACATTCGAATAGCAGTACTGGGGACTATCCTTAGCAGTAGTATTTAATTTGCTAATAAATACTTGCGCCGGAAGTTAAATGGCGAAAGCTTCTTACAATCGACAAAAAAGCTTTAAATATCTGGGACATTTCCACACACGGTCATCTGACCCCAAACTAAGCAGAGCTTGTTGAGACTGATATACATACATATATATTTTTTAAATACATACTTAAATACATAACCATACCCAGACACGGAACAAATACCGATGTTCATCACACAAATATTTGTCCCGAGTGGGAATCGAACCCACGACTCTTGGAGCCGTCAGCCGAGGTCACTAACCACTGTTCCACCGAACCAGTCTTTCACTTAAAAGAACATTTTAAACCTCAGCTGTTGTAATATTTTAAAGATTTTTTAACACGATTTTTCTTTCCGAACGCTCCCCACCAAAATTAAGGAAAGCAATAATGGGTTAAGTTAATTATTCAAAGTTTGGTTCGGTTATCAGCTGTAAACGATCAAAGATTAACTGGTAATTATTAGTTTTTCCCCTTCGCACAAATTATCATCATGGTTAGCATTCAAACCAAAAAAAAGCATTTTCAGTTGTATAAAAGAACATATTATGCTTTGTTGCTTTTTTATTGGCATTAGAGTATGAGAAAAAAAATTTTTTTTTTTACTCAATTTTTGTATCTTCTGTTTAAGTGAGTCGTAAATCCGACATGGCTGACATATCAGGCATAGGATCAACGGCTTAACGTGCTTAACCTAGGAGCTTTCTGCTATTCAGCACTACGTGTGCTTACGTATGTAGAAGCCGTGATAAATCAGTAGGATTTTTAATATAAAACTATTAACGTAGATACGACGAGTCTAGTCTCAACTGAGCCTAGACATTAATACGCCCTGGAAAGAAACCTGGCTTTAATTACTGAACTGTCGGGCGAACGCCACTCGTCCAGCGGGGTTTTTAATTTTACTCTGTAATTAGATTTTTTCTTGAAACCATTTAATGTTTGCCCGTTACCGAATAAGTTGAGGTTGGCGCTTGATTTTTAATTAATATGTGAGAGAGATGGGTGTTTAATTAAATTGGAATATTTTTGTGACTTATTAACCACTTTTATTAGTAATAATTATATCATGCATATAGGTAGGTATAACTGTATGACTGGAAACTAAAGAGATCGAATCATTTTCTTTCTCTGAAGGAAGATCCCAGAGCTGGCAGACGTCTCGACTCTGGGATCTTGGACCATTACTCCTTGTCAATGATCTTTCTTCCAATGGGTTATACCAATCACGCTTGCGACATCGTGATCATCCTTACTAATATTATAAATGCGAAAGTAACTCTGTCTGTCTGTTACGCTTTCACGCATAGAGTACTGAACCAATTTAAACGAAATTTGGTACAAATAATAGTCCAGAGCCTTGGAAAGGATATAGGCTACTTTGTAACCAACTGCGCTATAAAGAAGTAATGTTATACCCGTTAAACGTCTCTACGCGGACGAAGTCGCGGGCGTAAAGCTAGTTTCTTATTTAATCTGTGTATATCAAAATCTTACCAAACACTACACTAGGTAAACCTAGGCTGTCTTCAAAGGTCGTTGCTTGCCATGCGAGAGGTCGCCAGTTCAAACCTCGTCACGTACAACTGTGTTTTTCAAATTTAAAAATCATACATACGATTATCTGACGCTTTAACGGTAAAGGAAAACATCGTGAAGAAACCTGCACACCCACGAAGTAATTCTTACGTTAAGTAGTCAACCAACCTGCACTTGGCCAGCATGGTTGACTTGGGCTTTATCGCCCTAATTTAGTGGGGGCTTCAGTGGGGACGTATCTATACTAATCTATACTAATATTATAAAGCTGAAGAGTTTGTTTGTTTGTTTGTTTGAACGCGCTAATCTCAGGAACTACTGGTTAGATTTGAAAAAATCTTTTTGCGTTGTATAGACCATTTATCGAGGAAGGCTTTAGGCTATATAACATCACGCTGCGACCAATAGGAGCAAAGATACAATGGAAAATGTGTAAAAAACAGGAGGAAACGCGATCAAAGTCGCTGGCACAGCTAGTATATATATATATAGGCTGATGATGATTACTAGGGTCTTCTCCTAGGCTGTCTCCGCTTTACACGCGTGGCGTGTCCTCAGATGCTTCGGAAGGGCCGAGGCGCCTTTGCGGTGCCTTGCGGCTGAGGGCGGCACATTAACATAATTGCAGCGGCCATATTGATTGGCTCGCGGAGGTACGCTCCTGGTACGGACAGGGAAACTGTGGCGATGCACGTGGATTTTATTTGTTTTAATTATATGGCAACCTTGGTGAATGCCTGTGATAAACTGTAAAAAATTACAAAGAATATGACGTAATAAATATCATAGGAGATGATTTGTATCGACAAACACATCATGTTTTTATTCAATTCTCTTGCACTTATAAATCGCCATTAAGGCAAAAGCAAAATGCATCGGTAGAGGAATGATAGGTATTGTATTGTAACAAGACAAAGATTATTAAGTTAGTTTCTACATAAAAAAATATCCTTCTAAGGACTCTATTCAGAGGCATTCTCTCCAGCAAATTTTCCGATTGTGGAACAAGCGTGCTGATAAAATCCCCGGGAGACGCCACATTTTATATCCACTTTGCATCTCATAAAGGGGTACACGTGCAATAAATCTCTCCACCGGCCTTCTGTTCTATCCCAGTAGGCGTTCCTTCCGTCAGTAGCCCTCAGTGGCCGCAAGATACGATCGGCGCAGAACAGTGGCCGCCAGCGTATACACCGCCCAATTGAAATATTGTGGCCGCACTATCCGCAGCAGTTAAGTATTCATAAACTTTAATAGCTAGCATCAAGATTGGTTGAGCGAATTGAATAAAAAACATGCATAGAGAATTGGTACGGTGTTTTGTTTTTGTTTGTTTGCCTAGTTGATATGAAATATTGGTAAAAGAAGTCAGCTTATTCTTTATCTGTTTTTCATGTTAACGTGAGGTCTTTGACCTTTGCTATTTTTACGTGTACTTCCAATAAATTTTATCATTTCCTTTTTTCTTGAAATCTAATGTCCAGGAATACTTTGTATTTTCAAAGTTCAGAACATTCATTGAATCAATTAGATTGATGATCAACTTGCCAATACAAGGTGGCCAATACAAAACACTTTCCGGCAAATCGAAATACAGCTTTGTTATCTTAAAATTTGAATATTGGTAGCTCATTGAACAGTATTATTGCAGACGATAAATTCAACGGAATTTGTTATTCGAAATGTGAACTTTGAACTGCTCAAACTTCCATTATCACGAGTTCGTTACGTCCAAATTAATGATCAAATCGTGAACGTATTTTACATTTTCGAAGGTTAAATTGCTGACAAATTTTAAGACGTGAAGCAAAAGTTTGATGAAGATTGTGCGAAACTTAAAACAATGGAACTTCCAATCATGAATCTTTTGAACGATAAAAAAGATATTGATGAGGTGAATCCAATCAAGAAATTACTTATTGAAGAGACTTTTCATTATTTTTATAACTTGAGCTTTTAAGATTATTAAGTTTATGAATATATGACTAGTGATGATAACTCAATTAAACTTGCGAAAACGATTTGTTTAAAGTTGGCCAGTACTTGTGGGCACCATTACAACCAAAACTGTAAAATATGTCATATTTAAAGTTCCGAGTAAAACAAGAACAACAATCTTGTACAACATAAAAGAGGTAGACAGTAATAAAAATAAGTATCATTTCAAAGTTCAAATTACAGAAGTCTTTTGAGGAATAAAATTCACAAGGTACCCAGCAAATTCAGCAATTCTTCGCCAAATTGTCTGGACCTAATAGGGGAAGTCAGTTTTCAATAGCTCATAAAAGCAAACTTCTTTCTCGCAGTACTGTTGAATCAGCAGTCGGTCTGGAAGTACTAGATGATTATCTAAGGAGGAGGATTTAGTGAGTCCTGTCTGATTGTCTGGAGCGCCCACTTCAGCAGTTCTGCTTGTAAACAAAATTTAAGAGCTGGTACGTTAACAAGTTTGTTTTTAATGACTTGTTAGTTCACGGGACAAATGTTTTGGACAAGCTTTGCTCTTATTTCTCACTATTATTTAAACTCATGTACTTAAAAACCATTTTCAATTGTAACTCTAGGTTTTGGACAAATTTAATTGATTATGACTTTTACTTACATTTGATTTCATTAATATTAATGAATCGTATCGATAGCTCGTATCTGTTTTTTTGTGGTACTTATTTATACTTTCAAAGTTCAGACAACTTAAACCTCGTCAATATTCCTGAATTTCGATAGAGCTTACCCATCAAAAAAACAACATAAAATTTAATACTTCGCGCTGAAATAGCACCGCCAATAAAAATTTGAATCCCAGGTTAGGTCGACAAACCCTCGAAGTGCGAACGTTTCCTTTGTGAAAATATCCAGCACCGTCAACAGGATCTCTTTATACGTTTTGAAACCTTGGATAAAGCGATCGCCGCCCACCCTTGACACAAACTACCCCGTCCCACCTACAGGTCCAAATAGAAGCTATAAAAGAGGGTAGCATAGGTATTTGTCATTCAAAATCGCGGGTATTATGCCACGTCTTCGGTAGCCGTTACGGATCTTGGAGCCGCGGACGCGTTTTGAATTTGCAATTTTATTTGATTTCCGATTTAAAATTTTATTACGCTTACCCTTGTTCGGGTGCACACGAGAGAATTTCCCTAACACTGCAACCCGTAAGATTCTTCGGAGCGGTTGCGAAACTAATCTCGAGCGAGTCGTGTGTGTGAGTTTTTAGTTAAAGTTTCAAATGCTGTTCTATAAATGTTTGCGTTACCCTGTTCTGGTAGTGACTGCAAAATCTTAGGTAGCGCCTAGGCTTTTTGATGTCTATTGTCAGGTCTTTTGTACAATTTACTGCGGCTTCTGAAACTTATCATCACGACATCATGGGTTCATTATGTGCTATGCCAAATTCAGTTACAAAATATAAAGCACTTAAATCTTAGAGCAAGCCTATCTTTTTAAGATTAAATTGGTGGAAAAAATGATGTGCGAGCTCTAATAAATCATTTGGTGGACTAAAATGCTATAATATCGTTTCTTTTGTAAATCTACGCATCTTACCTGAAAAATGAAATGAAAAGTGCTTCGAAGACACCTGCACATTCCTTTCCATTTCATATCGCAAAACCTGTCGCCTTTATTAGACCATTAATCTTTTTTATTATATCCCAGGGAATGACCTCTCCGGTTTATCATAGTTCACATATCAAGACAGCCATTCAAAATTATAAATGCAAATATTTTATTTTTCCAAGCTGAACCAACATCCCTTGTAGGTAGTTAAAACGTCTCACAAGACGAATAGCGACATCAGAAAGGGAAAAATTAAGGTTTCACGGCAATATTTTAAATTTATTTGCGTCTACGATGCAAATTATGAAATAGAGAGGGGACTTTTTATTCGTTTCCCTTTAATCGAATAGGGGAGTATTGTTAATGCCGCGAGGGCTGATTCTGTTTGCATTGCGTTTTCGTTTGATGAAAGCCAAATTATTATGCTATTTATAGGCACTGGAAGTTGTAAATCCTTTGAAATTTGTACGGATCCATGCGTGTCTCCTTACATGCTTCCAAGTTGTTTGTTGAACTACATAAATTTCATTTGCTGGTAGAAAATTCGGTGCTTTTGTAATGTTTCGTTGTTTACGTTCAGTTTTATGGGTTGCCTTCTCGTTTTGTTTTCACGCATCGTCGTGTATTTATTTTTCTTTACGCTTTTTTCTCTCTTCATTTCAATATGTAAATATTTCTAGTTTGCTTTCGAGTCCCCATCAAAACCATTAGGCAAATGCGAATAGTATGTTACCCACTAGATTGTTCTTATTTGTATTTCTTATTATCTGATTTCAATGAAGACATTGTATGTCTTCGATAACGTTTCACAGAATCGCTAGTCTTGACTTTTATTTTTCTTTGCTTACATTCATAACAAACCATTATTGTTGGTACACGAATAACGAAAGAAAATCTACGATACACAATAACAAGTTTATTGATAAGTATCTCAATACGATTCTCCTCATAATAGATGAAGTGTGTTTTCAATATCGATAACATTAATGCCTGCTATTAATTAATGAATAGTGTAGATGCTACAAATAGACAGTAATTTAATTTTCCACGAACAATCTGATATTACGTTTTAAGTTATGCCACATATTCATATTAAATTCTATGTTTCATTATGAACAGGTCAGGTTTAATCACTCACGTGATTCTGTATAAGTCAGAGTCAAAGTATTTTCTGCGAAATAAGGTTCAATTATAGGTCTTAACAGTAATATAAGCTTAATACTTAGTTTCCCTTGCCAGGCACAGCAACATGAGGCCAACATTGAGAGATAAAACATTATAACAATTCTTATATTCTACATTTACAGATTTTTTTCTCTGGAAAACATATATATCTATGTATTTAACTATATTATCTATCTATAGCTTTAATTAAGATTTATTTAAATTGAAAAAAATAACCTAATAAAATATTATGATACCTGTTCAAACGTTATGTTTAGTGAACGAGAGACAATGAGACGTTGTTAAATAACACTCGTAAATATTAGTCTTGCTCTTTAGCTCTAGTAAATTAAAGTTAGGAGTGGGCCTATAATTTTTAAAAAAAAATAAGGTTAAGAATCCTGATGTGTATAGATAATTAATGACAAAAATAATTACTGAATGTTAAGATACATCCTCAACGAGTCAAGACACAAACAAGAGAGCTTTCCGTCGACGACGACAAATCGATTTCTTGTTTCATTATCGATACCAATCCTATCACTACACCGGGCACAATAACGCATAACTACATCCATATTTCCAATAATAAGCCAGAGGAACAAAAACTAATCTAACTCGTACTCATAAAGATAACATAGGTCGGTCCCCAGCGGCCCCACACTATTTAGCCGCTTTTACAACTCTGTCGAAGTAGCCCCGTCTATAATTTAGCCGGAGACGGGGACTGCCGGAGACCGGGCCTAGAGTACTAGTGATGGTCAGCGCCAATCGGGTTTTATTATACAAAATGCAGTTCTATACTAATATTATTAGGAGTTAATATTATAAAGACTGGTGGAACAGTGGTTACTGACCCAGGTTCAATACCAAGAGTCGTGGGTTCGATTCCCACTCGGGACAAATATTAGGGTGAAGAACATCGGTGTTTGTTCCGTGTCTGGGTGTGTATTAAGTATATTAAAGTATATTTGTAGACCATCACGCTAATATTCTATTCTATTCTATATGCGAGCGTTTTGGGCGACACAATGGTGCATCTCTTTAATTTACATTTTCGAATATTTTGTATCATACGTCAGTAAAATGTCAATATTTTGCACGGCACATATTTAAAACACAAATTATTATGAAAGTAACGTATCTATAGTGAATTATATCATTAGTCTGCGCTAGTTGTGCAATAAAAATGACTCTGATCATAGGTCTTCATTAATTTTGTATCCTGTTTAGTTTTAGAAAAAAAAAACATATTCTGGTGAAAGTTATCTCAAATCTAACGAAAAACTTTACAGAAAACTGCATCAAAACTGGTTCAGCCAATTGTGAGAACGTAAACTTACGAAAGTATACAAATATAGTGGCAGTGAAAGTCTTATAAATCGTTTGTAAAAAGGAAAAAAGATTGACGACTCTTGTTTTATTAGAATCGTACAAATATTCATGAAATAAAACTTTCCTATCCGCACATTAATTGCCCATCAGTTAAGCTTTTTTTTTCGATACATACATATATAAAATCCGTCATTAGCTTTATGATTTAGAAGATTATCTGTAATTTTTATTTAAGAGCTGTGGATTTTGAATAAACAAATAAATTAATAAATACTAAACGTTTAAAAACATAACGTATAATATTCCACCCGGTCAACTGAAGTTAAATAGAGTCACGTTTATCCGACGGAGTTGGTACATCACTAAGTGGGACTGACCTGCCCTAGGCAATTAAAAGTCGTACGATTATTGTTATTATTGCTTTGTTCGGCACAAGGTCGATAACTCGGCACGATATACTTTAGGGTCCCAGATTAATGGGCAAATTGGATTAGCCTAGGTAAGGATTATGTTTCGAACATGTATTTCCACTAGGCCTCATTTTCTATGGTTTTATATTTTGAAGGTTGGTTCTTGTAGATTTGCGCTTTTGATTAAATACGTATAATAAATCCGCCCATATATGTCACCACTGCTGGAGAATGGGCCTACCCTAAACTAGGATGATCGGGTCTTAGTCAACCACGCTGGCCAAGTGCGGGTTGGTCGACTACAGAACCTTAGAATTTCTTCATAGATGCACAGGTTTCCTCACTATGTTTTCCTTCACCTTTAAAGCGCCAAAAAATAGTACATATGAATTTTAAATTAGAAAAACACAGTGGTACGTGGCGGAATTTGAACTGGTGACCTCTCGAATGGCAAGCAACGACCTTAACCACTCAGCCATCGACGTTTTCCGACATTTTTTTTTATAAAATACTTATGAACATTTTTTGCTCTTGTTAATATTACGAATAAATATGTTTTCAATTCATTACTTCAGACTGACAAACCATTTATCTCATTGTAATCTGAACCTAGATATTATGTTCAAGACTCCGATATCGTTCTGACGGTGAATGATATTTATTATAATCCATAAACTCAGTGAGTTCACTATTAATTTTCTGCTATGACATTAAACGGATTGCCTCAAGCCCTCACTGATCGAATTGTATTGAGCACAATACATTTGGTAACAGTAGGACATCTCATCATGTAGTAGGGGAACCTGTTGTACCTAGGCCAGTTTTTGATATTTTTATTTTTTATAAATAAATGGTAAGAATAAGATCCGTCAAATAGGGAATAATGGAAAGATTAGTTACTCAACTATATAATAAATACATAAAATATGAGGATTTTCGGTAAAGCTGGAAATAAAAGCAACTTTAAAAAAAAGGGGAAAACTGTCCAAGGTACAACAGACCTGATGTACCTTGGACCGTTCCAGTTGTACTTTGGACTATCCAGGGTAGAATGAAGATAAACACTAGCAATTGCAGCAGAGTTTTATTTTTAATATAGGTAAGTGTACAACAATAATGCTCATACCTGTAATCAACAAAAACATTAATGTAAATAGCAGATTAACAGTTACCTTAATTAATAGTCTCTTGTCTCTTTATTTTGTGTCAATAACATAACAAATGTTTACATATTTAAATATTTATTTTTTGCCTTATATAAATAGAATAAAAATATAATCAAAAAATATGTTTTTATAAGGTGATATTATCTATATCAAAATTATCTATGTATTATCTATGTCCAAGGTACATACTCAATTGGGGGGCCAAGGTACAACATCATAACAATTTTTAGTTACAACTTGTTTAAACACACTTTAAATTGAGGTTGGGTTCTGACAACTATACTATCTAAAACCTTAATAAACTGAGATTATATCGCAAGTAAAAGATATTTTATAAATACGTATCGTGACAAAAAAAGAGGCCATAAGTAAATTCCAAAAAACGAACTTTTAAGGCAAAAAATAATAAATTACCTTTTTTAACTGCATTGACCCGGCGCCGGCGAATCACAACTAACTTAACGTTAGTCTTATCAAAGCAGGCTTTGACTGCCATATACAATATTATTGTAAAGCGCGGGAGTTTACGAAAAATTACAATTGTCCTAGGTACAACAGGTTCCCCTACCTGTAAATTACAAGTCACTTAAATTAAATATTATTCTGTAATTGCAAAATACACAAATTTGAAGAACGTGTCCACCAATTATGAAGACTCTCACCACACAAAAAGATGCCCACCACAAATTGTTTCTTCTTCAGGAGTGATTGACCTCACGATTTGAAGTTCCTGGTTTTTGAGCTTTCGCATTAAGGCACAATTGGCTAAGTGCGAGTGGGGCTGATGCTTGAAGGATTCCGTACCAATATTGTAAAAAATCACTCTGTTTTGTATGGAAGCTCCTATTGAGTTCTATTTTTTCTTTAGTATTTGTTTTTATAGCGGCAACAGAAATACATTTTTTGTGCAAACTTCAACTATAAGATAATTGATAAGTCGATTGTGGTTTTTGGGATTCAGCCTGGTGATAGACAGACGGGCGGACGGATTGTAATGTATTTAACCCTGAAAACGATAATTCTTATTATTATCTATATATGATTACTGACCGTAATTAGTAACTCTGTTTCACTGTCATTCCTCGCTGTGTATTTCGGGGCTCGATTTACCCATTTCCCTTACACTATCAGCCGATAACACGTGTGATTTATCCGGGGGTGATGTTCATTAACCAACATCTGGCTTTTGATACGGAATTAATTCAGCCGTCTGATGTGTTTGAGATTAGGTGTTGTCAATGTTTTGGTGCGTTTAGTTAATCGGCTTATAATGTAAACAGTCTGTGTTCTGTGTTATAAGGGATTGTATTTCTTAAGAATATTATTAATGTAGACGTTAATTAAATTGATCGCTTGATCTTTTTGTCGCCTAGGTGCAAGATCAACGACTTGACATCTTTTCTGGATGGAGACCAAGACCAAACTTAAGGTTGAATCTTCGTCTTCAGAATAACTAACATAAATTAAGCTGGATTTGATATAGACAGGCTTTAGGCTTCAGGCTTTAGGTAGGTAGGCAATTATTGAGGTTGAAATAATAATTCACAGTCAGAGTTTATTTTCCTTTAAGCTACTTACATTGACATGGCTCGGTGGAACAGTGGTTAGTGACCCTGGCTGGCGGTTCCAGGAGTCGTGGGTTCGATTCCCACTCGGGACAAATATTTGTGTGATGAACATCGGTGTTGGTTCCTTGTCTAGGTGTGATTATGTATTTAAGTATGTTTATAAATATATTTGTATGTATATCAGTCTCTGACGCCCATAGTACAAGCTCTGCTTAGTTTGGGGTCAGGTGACCGTGTGTGGAAATGTCCCAGATATTTATTTATTTATTTATAATGTAACTTGCTTTGCGCGAAAACTTATGCCCTGCGCAATTGGCTGACCGATTTTGGGCACCATGACCGCCATGGCCGAAATCGGTGGGACGCTTTTATACATAGTATGAGTATATATGAAAGAACGCCATAATATTAACCTCATTCCAAGGGATCCTCTCTCGTTTCTCACGATTCTTCGGGTAACCATTTGTAGGTCATCTGTTCTCCAGTTATTAGTCTGTCAGTACAGACAGATGCGCAGTGATGTATGTTGATCGATAGAACTCGGTAATGGCAACAAACGCGATAATTACGTGATAAATGTTTCTGTACATTTCGCGGATACAGTATCTTTAGGTAAGAGAAGGTATATAAAAGAGACTGGCTCGGTGGAACAGTGGTTATTGAGCCAGGTTCACTAACTACGGTTCCAAGGGTCGTGGGTTCGATTCCCACCCGGGACAAATATTTGTGTGACCAACATCGGTTTTGTTCCTTGTCTGGATGTGTATTAAGTATATTTGTAAAAAAGTGTCGATGGCCGAGTGGTTAAGGTCGTTGCTTGCCATGCGAGAGGTCGCCAGTTCAAACCCCGCCAGGTACCAATGTGTTTTTCAAATTTGAAATTCATAAGCTACTTACCACGGGATCAGATCAATGTATGTGGTGTGATATTTATTATTATTATATTATTTATAAAAGTTCTTGTGTCGACTTGCTACTTTAAATGTCCCCGAAGACTAAAACTTAGTGTGTTTTTACGATGTCTCTCATTCTTACTCGGTCAACTTAACCTATTTCTCTAGTTGTAGGTACATATGTCAGAATTTGGATGTCCTTGAGAGTTTGTAGAAGTGAATGAAGGCACAGAAGAAAAAATAAAAAGTTTGTATTACTTCGTGAGTATTTTTTTACTCGGTGTCACCTCTTTAGTTTCTGAGAATTACTTTTTAAAACTAAAAATGACTGAAAAAAATCTCAAACAAATGAAAAATTTATTAAAAAAAAAACCATAAACACCTCGAACAAAAAAATATCTGCTCAACAAAAGCTATACTTACAGGCAACATCTTATCCAATGTTTTGTTCGACTTTCAAATCCACTCTCTTACACATCACCTTGGAAGCTTCATTCAAATTTCTGCACATATTTAAGGGCATACATCTCACTCCCTTCGCTTCGGAAATAATAACATCCAATAAATTCGCGTTCTCAAGTTCTTACACATAATAAAGTAAGGTGTTCGCGTAAGCACACATTTTACTACGCATCTTTGTAACCGCCATTAACATGATAGAGTGTGAACTTCCAAAGTGCCTTATTCTTTAGGTTTAAGGTCGTGGTTGAGGAGCGAGCGGAGAATGATCTTGCTATATAAGTAAAAATCTAAACTTTCAACATTTGAAATAAACCTAATTTTAAGGTTAATATATCCATACATACATAAAATCACGCCTTTTTCCCAGAGGGGTAGGCAGAGGTCACTTCCTGGCATGTGCTACGGTCCTGGCACACCACTTTCGCTTCATCCACATTCATCAATTACGGGTTAAACTCGCGTATATTGTTGTTCTATTTGGAGAACTGACATTTCGAGCTCTTTTCAGCACTCGTGTTCACGGGCAAGACTAAGGATGAAACTTGTTTGAATGTTGTCTAAATAAAAATTTCAACCGCTTACATATATATTTGACATACTACGACCATAAAATGCTCAAAATTGTCTTTAAGTTCTATCATAATCATAATGTTATTTTGAGTACATACGGAATACTTAATAAACTACTACTACTACTAGCATGGATTTATACACATTATTTCCATAATATCACATTGAAAACATGATCATATTAAAAAAACTCTCCGGCTTGATAGAAATTATGTATGCAACATGCAATCATACGCTTATTTTCGCTTCTATATTATGAACCGCTTACTCCTCAGCCGCGGACCAAAAGTGCTTTATTCAGGTTTAAATCGGCCCGCCTCAGGTGTATATGTGCCGAACAATTTGTTATAGCTACGTCTGAAGATACTCCTGTATTGCTTTAGCGTTCCGGGGGGAGCTAATTGTATAATATTACCATTTGAAATAAACGCACAGACAGCGTTCTTCATTTTTGACGATGAATGTGCCCTGCCTTGGGGGAGAAAGGCGAAAATTGCAGCAATAAATATTTTGCAGATCATTCTGTTGACTTACTTAAAAAATTGTGGTGGAAAATATAAATATATTTTTTGGGACTCAAAAGTTTTAATGCTGCAGTTGTTGATTCTGGTAAAAGCTTTAATTTTTAATACACCCGACTCCAAGGTAAATAATTATATACCTACGTTGAATGTTTAAAAATAAACAGCGTCCTTTTGCATTTTTTCAATATCTTAACATTGAGTAGTATCAATATCTGTAAAAGTGTTTAAAATTTTTTACGTTCTTATTTGTATACATTTCTCATGTTATTTAGTTATGTAGTTCATAAAGTCAGTCTTGAAATCAATATTTTAAGTCCTCCTTGTCGATAGTACTAAATCATAAAAATGTTGCAAACCGAAGATTGCTTATTTAAAAAAATCCAATGCAAATGTTTTAATGACTTCTAAATTGGCGAATTCCATCAACGTATTCCCAGGTTGATGTGAAGACAATAACAGTACAACAATGAGGGGTGCGGTGGTACCCCAGTAATCACGCTGTGATCTGACCCCGGCCCGCTTCAACTGTGACCCCAAAGACTAGACTGGCTTTGAACTTGGATAAATAAGTTGCGGATTAATGTTTAGCTTTATGGAAGCTTCTTGCTTCAAACTTGCATTCGGTTTCACCAGCATATCCTATGTGATTTTTTTACTAAGACTTTACTTGCTACCTACTCTTATGATATAACTTTTTTAGTACAGTCAGTTAAAAAGTAGCCTGTCCGTTTTCAGTTTCCAGTATTTTCGGAAGAAGTTATATATAAATCAAAGGTGACTGACTGGCATAGTGATCTATCAACGCAAAGTCCAAACCACTGGACGGATCGGACTGAAATTTAGCAGGTAGATGTTATGACGTAGGCATCCGCTAAGAAATGATTACCCGAAGCAAAGCGAGGGCGGGTTACTAGTTTGGACATAAAACTGTTAACGTTTGTCCACAATCAGCTACTTAGTTTCGCTCTTAGCTACATGTATTACATACATAACGTCTTAAGATTGACTTATAACCTTTTAAAAAAGACAAATGGAACCCTCAAATACTCGAAAGAACCCACCGACTTTAACGCACAAGCACTCCGTTGTTTCGACACAACAGTGATGTCTATTCATGGCGAAGATTCCGAGCGACAAACTTCGCAGGAAGTTCGACAACTTTTTATTAAAGGTCCATGGCGAAATCCTTCGCAGAAAAATAAAAAAGCGAGACATCTGGCTTCCTTTGCTTCATCACAGTAATGTAGCTTAATGAAAATTTGATTAAGCTGCCTTTGGATAATAAAAACTTATGCATGACAATTTGCAATTCGACAAGTTTGATTGGGTAATTGCGGTAAATTTGCTTCAGATAGGTAACTTTATAGACGTGATGTGCACTGTTGCTGATATAAGAAACATGAATAAACTGAAAGAGATAAATGACACACGAAGATACGTCGTCAAACAACTCATTAC
Source organism: Maruca vitrata (assembly GCA_039566165.1). Taxonomy (NCBI): domain Eukaryota; kingdom Metazoa; phylum Arthropoda; class Insecta; order Lepidoptera; family Crambidae; genus Maruca; species Maruca vitrata. The sequence continues at coordinate 1,648,607 of CM076920.1, forward strand.
ACAATATTTGTATGGGGTAGGAATGGACCCCAAGTCTCCTACCACAAGAGACAGGGGTACTGCCAAATGCACCATCAAGCCAGCCATCATTTAAATCAAGTCCATACTCTATGCTGTAGTCCCATCCTCTGTCGTGACGGCTCGTCGTGCCAGCGCTGTCAGCGCGTCACTACAAATATAATGCGCGGTGTAATTGCGCAGATGACTCGCTGGATTATGTGAAAGTGGCATCATCATGAGAAAAATTCAGTTTAGCAAATCAAAAGAGGATGCAACCACACGTCAAGCTGTAGTTGTCTGCAAATTTTAAATTTGGAGTTTCGTTTTGTTTTTATTTAAGACCAGTTACCCTTTTTAACCTACTTCAAAAAGGTTATCAATTCGTCTGAATCTTGTTGTTTTAGGAAGACGATGAGGTGAGAATCTCTATTCGGTTTTATCAAACTAAATATTTGTCCCACGTTGTCGTGCATTGTTGATAGCAAATTTTGAAATACCCTCAATTATATTTTGTGTAGAACTCTTATTTTTGTATGAGAGGATTTTGAATGATTGTATCCGATTTAAAGCGGATTCTGTTCATTTTGAACTAGCAGTTTGGCGAGATAATACTAATTTTACTCAAGGCAAATAGAATAACATCAGACCGTGTATGTAGAATAGAACGGGATTCCATTAGCAAAATCAACAATCGATGTTTCACTCACTCTTGAATCAGGCAATCACCTAAAACCAGCCAATGTCAACAGACCGGAGCCGATGTGCAAAGCACACCCGTTTTATGCAATTATCTAATTACCGCGCATCGTGTCAAGATGGCCGACAAACATGGCGCCCGTGACGTCACTCGGATTACGTTGTTTGTATAATTTGTTGGAGTTGAACTAAGATTCCCGACGTTGTCACCCCAACACATACACACAACGGAATAATCATGCAAATTCGCGTCTTTGTATGAATTCCGTGTGATGTGAGTTGCGCTTGTAATCAGCTTTTAGGTTATGGCAAACGTTGTAAGTCTTGTTCTTGGTGTATGACAGTTTGTTTTTATTGTTACGTGCGGAGCAGCAAAGTTCGGAACAACACAACTTTGTGCTTTGTATTAATATAATTTTAAACGTCCTCAAGTGTGTGAGTTGCGTACAATGTATTTGCTGGAATTGGTTGAGCGATACACTAAAGTCAAGTGTAACTACTGATTTTTCTTCTAAAATTCTAAGTTATATCTTCGATCAATTTCTAATTTTAACATGTCTCATCAATCTTTTAAAGTTTATAGCAATTCTATTGTGCCTGTCGACCTCATATTTGGATCTCACTACCGCTTACCATCAGGTGGAGTGAGTTCATCTTGTTTGCCTATAAAAAAAAAGCAATCTTACCCAAAAACTTATTAAGAGAGCATGCTAAGTATTGCGTCAATTCCTGGATAGTTACCCTGTTCAATGTAGACAGTCGTTTGTTTCAAGTTAAACCAAATGTTTACGTAAGTAGTTCATGTTTTAAGCATATAACTATAAAGAGCCCTTACCTAGTTCGAAATTCGATAAAACAATACTTGGAGAACCCCAAAATCAGCGCTCATCGAAATCGACGGCACGCATTGCGTTTACTTTTTCAATTAACGTGTCCATTAATCTTAATAGGGAACATTGGGGGATCGGAACGCACTTAGCATTAGTTCATTATTCGTAATTGGTAAAAAATACATGTATTTTTTTTTTGTTGCAGGTAAGGCTTAATGTTTGTACTACGAAACTGCAGTGTTTGGAGAACTGGTAAAGTACACCTATTACTTCTGTTGTTGTTACTTCGTATTCTGTACTACGAACTTCATCAGTATTTACAGCGTTTTACATAGCCGGTACAAGCAAGCAACGATCTTAACCACTTAATTTTTGTTTAAGATGTCGCCTTTGGTTCCTTTCGAAGTTCAAGGTTCTCAGGGTTCAAGTAAATTAGACAAAAACTTCATGAATAAATACACGAACACAAATGAGTTTTAAAAGAACAAATTAATATTGAAATCAGTTTTCGAGTGACACTCATTAATTCTGCCTAGTCTTAATTAGGCAGCATTTGTGATTGTGCCTCAGACCTCTTTGGTGACATTTTGATACTAATTGCACTGGAATGAAATTTATATTTAGTTTTGATGAGATTTCGTTGTAAGAATCTAGAAATTTATTCTCGAGATTGAGGCATAACTCAAAAGTTGATGCCTTTAAAATACTCTGAAACGTTTCGATTATTACTAATAATACAGACTCGATATTAACGCGCATATGAATCGATAAAAACGGATTTGTAGTTTTTTCTAGGTTCAGGCTGGCTCATCTATTAAAAAAAAACCTTGGTCTTGGCGATTACCACTCAATTTAATAATTATTTTATCGAATTTTATGTAGTGTCGAAAGAAAAAAAATTATACTCTATTTTAATTTAATGTGATTTTATGGAGAAGAAAATGTGCAGTTTTTATCATCTTCATTATTTCTTGCTTTTTTAATTTGCGCAAGTTCGCTTGCGAAATAAATGTACTAACTTTAACACCTACAAAGTAACTTGCTGTCCTCAGGGGTTAAAACCGTTTAACTTTTTTCATAAGTTATATTTACTTTGCAATAATGGAGCACTTATTGTAATGTTGATTTTCATTTATAAACTAGTGTCTCACTTTCACCATAATTTTTTTTAGCTTAACCGGTTAAAAATAACAATACTGTTCATTTAAAGTATCTTTTATCAAAATTTAATTTTCTGTTTAGCGGATGAAGCGTGAAGAGGTATTAGACGGTCTGGCTTATTACCGCATAAATCATTATAAATAGAGTCAATCACGATATTATAGCGCAGGTCAAATCATATACGTGCTGAGCCACGGGCATACCCTAAAATAGGGCGATAAGGCCTTAGTCAGCCACCCTGGCCAAGTGCGGATTGGTCGACTACACGACCTAAGAATATCAAATCGACAATATGGTTACACAAATTAGGAATACCCTCATACACCCTTTTGGAAACTGCAATAGTTGTAGAAAAAAAAATACAGATGAATTGAGATCCTCCACCTGTTTTTTGAAGTCGGTTAAAAATAACCCAAAACGCCTAAATACAGTTACAAATTGTAGGAATCGAAAAGAAAATCGAAAGCACTCCATTAAGTATTAACTAGCACTTTCAGATCGAACTACTTTCCCGATCACTAGAATATTCAGGGATTCAGGATTTCAGGAAAAGCGGTCATCGTTAAAAGTGGATGTTTTAAAAGACCGGCTACCAATTATGATGCCGCCATATTTTCATAGGTGAACCCCACTTTGCGCCATCGGATAAGTCAGTGGCGGGCTGTAAATGCTGGGTCCCGTATCTAATAACAAACTTAGTTTTAACGTCCAATGCTTGAATTGTGTTTCCTAATATTTAAAGACGAGTCGATGAATAAAAAAAAAATATTGAAAACCATTTAAAATTAAATGTGGAATTCAATAATGTGTCTACTTCTAGAATTATGATAATTATGAAGATTTTCGATTCTAAAATACAGTAGAACCCGTTTAAGACGGTCACGCTTAATACGATTTCTCGCATAATACGCCACTTTACGCCAGTCCCAGCAACTGAAGACATATTTTCATACATTTCTTAACGCTTAATACGATTGTCATCCCGTTTAATCCGCCCGAGCCCGACAGATCGGGCGCCCTAAAAGCGAATTTTTATTTTTGAAACGCATGCCACAGGGCCCGCGTCGTAAAAACTTTCTGTAACGCATGCCATAGGGTCTAATGACTGAGGTGCTATGTATAAGAAGGAGTCCTCGAATGCCTTGTTTCGACTGAGGGAAGTCCACTCCACGGGTTACTACTACTAGTCATATTATTATACTTAATTATCGTTTAAATATTTGGCCGTTTGTGACAGCTAAAGGTTCGTCAACTTTACATTCACCAACGGTATCCTAAAAACCAGGTACCCAACGGAAGTAGATCGTCGGGCAGCGAAATTTATAACCCCCCAAAGGCTCAAATCGGGGGTGTAAATTGGTTAATGCAAGGGGTTGGACGGACCCGTTAAAGAGACTGCACACTGGCCCGGCAGTGTTAATGGGTTAACAACTGAATATTTTATAGAATATCTTTTTGATCCGCGTCGGTATCTATGAAATATTTAACAAATGAGCTTTTGAGACTTTGCTAATTGTGCTTTTATTATACAAGAGGCTTTTCCCAATAGAAAGTAACCTTTTTGTTCCGTCGTAATTCAAATTTTATTATGATTAAATATTGTAAGTTTTAGGCTTTGTTTAACTAGTCGCAGACTCAACTTAAATATAAAATAGTATTTGATAGAAGAGGTAAAATGGACCAGCTACTTGACCTTTTATCTGGAGTTTGTTTAAAAAGGTATGGTCCCCTTGGGTTTATAATTTCATACATTAATAGCTCTTTAGTAATTACCTGACAAAACGGAAAATAACGCTGAAAATTTTAGTTTAATGAACTGAGTTCGTCTAATAAAACATTCGAAAATAATAAAGAAATCATTCTTTTCATCATTTTTACTTTTAATTTCGACAGACATATTAGATATTTTGAACTGAAATGACTGAAAGTGTCTGATCTACGACGTATTCCTTTCTAAAAAACTAATACCAACATTTTTCTGTAGTTAGTCGTATGCGGTCAGGAATACATTGAGTGTCTTATGTAACCGTCCCCTAACTAACGACGGGCCTTCCAGACCAAGTTGATTTTACACGTAACACGTTAACGCACGCTAGATTATACACCGCTAGTTGGCGGGGCGAATTTGTTTAAAAAGGCACTTTGTACCGATGTACATTAGGGGCCCTGATTGGGGTCCCTCTGATTTAATGTTCGTAAATTAATGTCCGTTTTATTGTAGCATTTACAGGTTATGTTGGTATAGCAATGGCCGCGCCTTTGACTCACAGTTTATATGGAATCAACAGTGAAGATAAAAAACTTAGGTACTAGCGTAAATTTCACACTAGAAGAATTTATTTAATTACTCGTAGACGTAGAAGACTCGTCTAATATAACACATTTTAAGATAAATATTTATTTAATTAGATAATAAAAGGTTGGCAATATATAATCTTTCAATAATATGTGTATTTTTAGGAAGTAAAAAATTAGCACTAGATTTTGGCCTTTTAAATTGCAATGGTTACCAATTTTCTAAGCGAACTAAAAAGACAACATCTTGACAAAAATTCAAGATGGAATTGAATAGTTTGAAATTAAAGGATTTTTCTTAGCTTTTGAAATTCCTTACTGCTTTCTTATTTAAACTAGCCCCTAAATTTGGAAAGTATAATGGTTAAATTCACAGGGAGCGTGATACTGATTACGTTACAACCAATTATTTGGGGGTAAGAAAAAAACGATTTAATTACAATGATAGTATCAGTGTGCCTAACAAGTTGCATTTGGTAACGAATAAGTACTCAATTAGGAATGGTGATAACTTGGTAAGGACTCTTACCAGGGTATCACCATTATTACATACAATAGTACATTATTATACAAAATAAATCAATAAAATATTTTTAATAAATTCCTCTTGAATGAATCTATCTATTAAAAAATCCGCATTAAAATCCGTTGCATAGTTTTAAAGATTTAATCAAACATAGGGATATAGGGACAGAGAAAGCAACTTTATTTTATACTATGTAGTGATATCTTTAACAACTTTTTCAAATATGAGGAAAGTGATCTCATGAAACTTTTGAAACATTAACAAGTATAGTATTAGCTCTATAAAAATCTTTCTATTGCTATTGACAAATTGTTTCACCAAAAATCAGCGCTTAAGGCGTGCTAAATCATGAATCACGCTGCACAACATCGACTAACATAGACATACGTAACATCACATGTGTATACATAACCTTATCAAAAATTTAACCCTAAACTAAATATTACACTCAATTCCGTGCGTAATAAGGTAGAAAATAGCTTGGTGAGATGAATGAAGTGTTCAAAGATGCCAGTCTAAGATAACCGACCAGTCTGGAGGGGGTCTAGCCAACACACGCTTTGGTGCGGTATCTCTAGCGCTTACTTAATATGTGTGTATTTTCTTTATCACGACTAGTATAAAATACAGAGGCATTTGATTGCTTTTGAATTGTGGGATTTAAACCTAGTGCTAGGATGAAAGATATTGACATGGAAGCTGATTGAAATCTTGGGTTGTAGAAGCCAGATATTTGACCTGTTCACATACAAACATACATATTAAACACTGTAGTACACATACTATGAAACATATGTATGCAATGTCATGTATTTTACCACATAAAAAAAATCTTATAGTAGTCAAAATGCAATCCCAATCCAGTAAAAGAAGAAGAAGAAGAAAACATTGATTGATCATAAAATTAAAAAATACAAAACATACACATACAAATATATTTATGATCAAAAGGTTCTGCCTCAGCATGTGCCGTAGCAGCCGCAAAGACACGACGGCGCTGATATTCTGGCAGAACCATATCCTGTACCATAACCATAGCTTTATGCTATGAAGATAAAACATTTCTGATTGAAAATGTTTTTTTTTATAAAACACCGTACTCATCGTAAAGACAGAATACTCTTACGTGTAAAGCAAATTTAATCGTATCAAATTCATACCTTTCCACTTACTTCGTTAGCCAACGGTACCCACAAATAAACGAGCACCGTCCAATACCCATTTGACACAGCTAAAATCCTATTGATAGTATCGATATTGACTCTGTAAATAGCGGGTCAAAAGGCCCCGTAAAATACGCAAGTGAACTTGCTACGGCGTATATAAGCCAAATAAGCCTTCATGGTAGGGTTGCTAACTTCAGTTTAAGTTTGATTTTTTAAATTGAAAATTGGATTTAGCTTACTGTGCCTGAATGAGGGTTGATGGTTGATGTTTTCTCCAGGAAAATGAGGTGGAAGATAATAAGATAAAGCAGTAATCATATCTCGAAATATTTTATTACTTCTTCTGTACGATTTGTTAGAACCACTGTGACTGTCTTATGTAATGAGGATCTTATCAAGCCTCAATCTAAAATTTGGTCCCGGTAACATATTATTATTATGAACCTTTTTGCTCAGAAGTTGTACAAGGTAGCCGTAACAACGTATTTATTGATTTCCATAATTTTTTTTTCGTTGACTCAAACTAGACCAAATAAAAAAAAACTTGAAACCTGCAACCTATCAACCCTACGCCAGTGAAGATGCCAGTCGCGATAAGCCGTCCGATAGGGGGCGCCACCGTCGCCTACTGCACCGGAACCGCTTTGTCCCGCTCTCCCTGGATAAATTCGGGATAGCAATTGAATACGGCTGGATGTTAACCGTATTGTCTGTTTTGTATGCGTCCAGTCCTGCAAGAAAAAGTACAGTTTTTTTTCTGACAGTCAGGATAACCTTACTCCATCTTATGATAGAGACTGTGAAGTCCGCAATGGCCGTGAGGTTGAGGACTATGAATATGTTCGAGTGTAAACTGTAGAGAATTCATGCACTTGCATAATAGTTCAAATATGATGCTTGATGGCTTTTTAATGGTATTGTTTTCGCGAATTCCGAAAAAACTGCTTTTTAACACGCTTATTTTACCTTGCTGTGTTATTATTCATAAAAAATATAGTGCATGATGTCAAAAATGTCTAAAATTGTAAATATATCTATCAAATATTTCATTTCTCTACTAGATTTCTTACCAAATTTGAATATAAGTCTTTTTTATGCTTTAATTAACTCGTTTGTCTAGGACGTACCGACGGCATGACAGAATTTAAAGCTTCAGTGGTATCTCCAAATGCTATCTCTATAGGAATGATATGAATACCGTATTTTAATAAACCATTTACAAAGTCGCTTGCAATAAATACTCCACACTCGGGAACAAACAATCAACAGCTCCATCTAAGATCTAAGTGAAAAAACTTCGAGCCAACCACAGCACTCATCCGAGACAAATATACGAATATTCGTAATTAAAACTCTCTAATTAATCATTAAGCGTTCGTAACGCCACTTCGTAGAACTCATTCCACGGGGCGCCAGTTCGATTCCGGCTGTGAAATTGTCTTTTGAATTTATATGTAAATGTCGTCCGCTCGGAGGGCGAAATGTTTATTATTTCTGTCTTGGATTGTCATTTGGTGCTTATAGATACTTGATGCGGCTAATCTGGAGTTGGATTGAAGTTTCACTGACAGGAAAATGTCGTGAGGAAGTCAATGTTGTTGTATCGGTGAACACTTGCTTGATGCTATGATTTTTTTATATTTTCTCATTAAAATACGAAACATCGGGTTGCAAAAAATATTTTGGACTGCCAAACCGCCTTCACTTGCCCGACATACTAAAAGTTACAAAATAGTATATACGTAATGCGAACATTACTTATTATCTGAAAAGGAATCTGATTCGTTTTCGTAGGCGATACATAAAAATAAGCATACTCTTACTACTTCCACTCTTCTTCTTCTTATCGTATGGTTGATGAACACCCTGGTTTCAGAGTTTTTACTCGCCCCTAGGCCTCTGACATGGCTTACTACTTCCACTAAAACTCTGGTTATATCATTGAAAATACTGTCTTTAATTCGATTCTTTAATAATATGATAATAGAATTGCTTCAAGACTAATTTGATTTGTATTCAGAAATGTCGTGTTTTGTACATACATGATTGGTCGGGTCGCATTAGGTACTCCCATTCTATTCCGACACGCGTGGGTTAATCTTTCAAACACGTGTATAATATCATCGTACATACACGTGGTAGCTTTTATACATATACGCTGTCTGGGTACATGGATAGTAAATGAAAAAAAAAATATTTTAGGAGACCTTCATCAACGCAATGATTTTTTGATATTATTGTCTGTTTGTCAGTGCCTTTGTGTGCGCATATCTCAGAATCGACTTATAAGTCTAGAAGTTGTTTCTTCAGTAATGTATTGTGGTAAACCCCACGTAAATGTAGTTCCATATCATTCAGTTCATAAATAAAAATCCTATGCTAATTTTAAAAATCACGTTGGACTTTCTGGGCGTTCGTTGGTGCGAGTATATTCAAAAATACTACTAAAATTACACGCGATATTAGGAGTAGAAAATTACATAGCTATTTACTGCCCGACGTTTCGACTGGGTTACACCAATCGTGGTCGCGAGCGAACTGGCGCTGCCCGTCTTCGTCTGCCACAACGGTTCTGAAAAAAAAATTCAAAAATACTGCCTAAATTCTCTTTTTCACGCGGAAGAAGTCACTGGTACGGCTAGATTATGACTAAACATATTTATAGTCTTTATATATCTGATATCTATCTATACACGAGTAGTACATTAGTTGCTGATCCTAGCAAAACAAAAGAAGCAATTAAACAGGATAAAACAAAAGCAGACGCGAACCGCCTTTTCCGATCTTTGACATATAGTGTTTGCGCACCTGTCTTCGCCTGTTTACCCGGCCCAGTCTACTCAATACGGAATCCAATTTCTTTTAGGCAACAATAAGGCTCATTTTGTTCCGAGAATAGAGAGATACTCGTATCTCCCATGTCGGTATTTCGAGTGTTAAAGTCGTTTTGCTTACAGGAAACGTAATATTGTTATGAGTGATTGAATTGGAGCTTTTTCGTGTGAAAGTTTTCGATATATTTTTTTTTCAAATTTTAACGGCTTTCCTATGAAATATTATATACTAGTGACCCGCCCTCGCTTCGCTTCGGGTAAATTTTACATACAAACCTTCCTTAAGAATCACTCTATCTATTAAAAAAACCGCATCAAAATCCGTTGCGTAGTTTTAAAGATCTAAGCATACTGTTAGTAAATATGAATATATTTAGTATCAAAATAAGTTACTAGCATCTGATTAGTTACTACTAACGCCATCTAGTGAGTAAGTTTTGTACCAATGTATGTTTGTCCATTGTTCTTTTTAAATAAACGTCAGTCTGTTGCGACTGATAACAAAGCAGTCATCTCTAGCGTGGTATGAGAAAGTAAAAGATTGTCTTTGTAAGTTGGGCTTTAACAGTAGTCAATATGAACCATGTTTGTTTGCAAAAACTAAAGGCAATACAAAAATAATTATTGGGTTGTATGTGGACGATTTTCTTATATTTTCAAATAATGACCACGAGACAGTAAAATTGAAAAATGTATTAGCTTCAGAGTTTAAATTGAAGGATTTGGGTCCTGTCCGACAGTATCTTGGAATGAGAATTAATGTAAATAAAAATAAGAATGTTATTAGTATTGATCAAACACAGTATATTGAACAATTAGTTGAAAAATTCCAGATGTCTGATTGTAAAACCCAAAGTACTCCTATTGAACCTAAATTGAATATAGAAAAATCTACAGAATGTTTACCTAATGTTCCATATCAAAACTCATAGGCAGCTTAATGTATCTGGCAGTATTGACCAGGCCAGACATTGCCTATGCTGTGAGCTACCTCAGCCAATTTAATACCTGTTATAATGTAAATTGCTATAATTATGCTAAAAGGATTTTGAGGTACTTGCATTGTACAAAAAATTATTGTCTTAAGTATACCAATAATGACATTAATTTGCAAGGGTTTGTTGATAGTGATTGGGCATCTGATGCCGTGGATAGAAAATCCTATACTGGGTTTTGTTTTATGCTGTCTGGATCTGCAATCTCCTGGCAAAGCCGTAAACAGAAGACTGTCAGTCTGTCCAGTACTGAATCTGAGTACATGGCTATGTCAGAAGCTTCCAGAGAGGCTGTTTATTTGAGAAACTTGATAAATGAAATTACTGGTCAGTTATATGTTATTAGTTTACATTGTGATAATCAGAGTGCCATAAAATTAGCTTCTAGTCAACAGTGTCATAACAGATCTAAACACATTGATGTTCGCCATCACTATATCAGGGATGTGGTTAATGATAATATTGTCAAGATTAAATATATTCCCACAGAGGAAATGCCTGCTGACCTGCTTACAAAGGGTTTGTGTCATTTAAAGCATTATAAATTCATGAACATGCTTGGTATTGTAAATGTATAAACGATAATGTTATTTTCAAATAATGTTTAGCTTATTTCGATAAGTGGGGGTGTTAGTAAATATGAATATATTTAGTATCAAAATAAGTTACTAGCATCTGATTAGTTACTACTAACGCCATCTAGTGAGTAAGTTTTGTACCAATGTATGTTTGTCCATTGTTCTTTTTAAATAAACGTCAGTCTGTTGCGAATAGCTAACGAGTTTTAATACATACATACGGACATACAGCGAAAGCGACTTTGTTTTATACTATGTATTGATTAAAGTCACAGAAATAATGAATGTGGTGGATTTATGTAATTAAAGTAATTGTATGATAACTTCATTACTTATCAAACTTACACGTAGGTACTACTTATTGTAAGTTTTCAGATTTATTTCGTGGTAATATAATTTGTGGATTTTTGATTACTATCATAATATTGTCATTTTCTAGTAATATATGTGCTATAAGTTTCCATAAATAAGTAATAAGTAAAATAATATATATTTTTTTACCAGATCACAATGCAAAATGATCTCGAGTTAAGTTGGTAGCTTAAACAAGCGTTACGGATAGCAAATCGAAAGTGATATAATTAAACTCATGTATTGTAGGTATCTAACAAACTTCGTCACAATAATTAATCATTTAATTTTAGATTTGGCTCGAATTGGCCTGAAATGTTCTCCGATTTCGAGGTTTATCTTTTCCCAGAATAGGTATTTACTAGGTAACCGTTATTATTGCTGCCAAAGCCCCGATTACTGAATGGAATTAATTATATTTATGAGTTTTGTTGTTGTGATTGATAGAGCCTCATTTCGTAGATTGGATTCGGTAGAGAAGCTTTTTCGTTACAAATTGTAGTTTAGGTTCAAAGAAAAGTTGTTTTCCTTAATAATACATTTATTTGCCTTGTGGAGTTACGTTTTTGACTTCATTCAGTAATTTTTACAAATTTAATAATTAAACGACTCCTCCTTACATTTGATATATTATTTCAGTGGCCCACTAACATACGTTATTTTATGAATTTCCTTCCATTCCCTAACCTAAAAATAAATGTTGTTATTATTCATAATAATAAATGCGAATTTCTCCCATTAAATGTAAGGAAACACATAAAAATCTACCCATTACGGAACGGTAATTAAGTGAAGAAAATATGACCTCACATACCTTTCTCAATTTAGCTCAAAATAGGTCACAATTCGTATTAAACGAGAAACCATTTTACGAGTTGAAATATAGCGTGCGGAAACTTTAACTATGAACTAATATAAATATTTTTATTGCCCCCAAAGCCGAAAGTACCAAGTTTTTACGACTCCGGTGTGACAAGAACAGATGGCGTTAGTAGTTTATTATTGGGTTTACATTGTTTAAAGCAGGTTTTTCTGGATGCGTTTCAGTTTAAAATTGTAATTTAGGACTATGTGCTACATCTTGTGGAGCCAGTTCGAAATAGTCCTAAAACGAATAAATTTTATTTAAAACTCCCTGTTTTTGGACGAAATGTTTTTCTTTCTTACTGCGGGGAACGAAATCTGCTCTATATTAAAATATTTTTATCACTTTACAATTACTAAAAAATCTTTTTTGAGATTCAAGCCTACTACCACTACTACTGTATGTGTAGTGCCAAAACTCAAAATTCAATAACGGAATCTTAAACTCCAGATCTCATGGTACTTCGCGGTGCTTGCCTTTAATAGTTTATTTCTAAACATAAATCTCTTTAATATACAGAAATATAAATAATGTTGTAGAAGTATTATACAGTAAGAAACTCGAAACACAAGCATAACAGTTGTTTTTGCAATATTAATTTCTTAAACGTATGTTTTCATTTTAAGTTTAGTTATCCGCTGTAAAGTTCCCCAACTTAAATATCCGAACTGTAATAAAATTATACATCGCAAGTACTCAGTACCGTACGCCAACTTCGTACTTGAAACACAACTTCGCCGAGAAACAGATTTACTTACTGTTCCTTCGCAAATGTGTATTTCGGAATAGGATATTTCACTTATTTCTAAAAAAAAACAATTTAGATTTAATCCGTCTGGCATGGTGTGCTTTACTATCATCATCTTCAGCCCATCCCTGATCACTGCTGGACATATGCCTCCCCAAATGCACGCCACTTCTGTCTTTCTTCGACTACTTTGATTACTATGTGTGTGTCCTTTTCAATAACCCCGTTTATATAACTACAAATGACCCGCCCTTGCTTCATTTCGGGTAAATTTTACATAAAAACCTTCTTCTCAAATCCCTCTATCTTAAAAAAACCGCATCAAAACTTCGTTGCGTAGTTTTAAAGATTTAAGTATACATAGGGATATAGGGACTGAGAAAGCGACTTGGTTTTATACTATGTATGATATAAATGAGCTATACAACTTGATAGACATGGACATTAAATAAAAGTTAAAAACTAAAACCCAACTACGACAAAAAACGACGCTGAAAAAGTATAAAACAAGACTTTAGAACATACAATACTATTTTGAAGTATGCAATATTTACTATGTAGAGATAAGTTTTCATGTTTGGAAAACCGCAGTCACACGTTGTCAAAGTGCTACGGTAGGTAGGTACTTGTGTATGGAACGTGTGACTACGCCTTTCCAAACATGAAAACTTATCTCTACATAGTAAATATTGCATACTTCAAAATAGTATTGTATGTTCTAAAAGTCTTGTTTTATACTTTTTCAGCGTCGTTTTTTGTCGTAGTTGGGTTTTAGTTTTTAACTTTTTATTATTTGTACTATTTTGGTGTTAGTAAGTAGTAAAGAAGCTATGAACGAAAAGATGTGAACTATATGCAATCAGTCCACGAATATACGTAAAGTCACATGCAAATGCTAGTAATATATATATATATTTAAAATGTACAAGTAAAGCGCTTTCCAATGATACCAAACACGGCGTATTTATCTTAACTTTATTTTTTTACTCTGTATGTTTTGTCCGCTAGTGGGCGCCACATTAGATTTTGTGAAACCCTATATAGCCTATAACCAGCGGACAATTAAGACGCTTCTAATGATATGTCATTTGTCGAATTCTGACAAGCAATTTAGAAGTTATGTGGAAACAGATGAACATACATACATACATACAAACATACATACATACATACATACATACATACATACATACATACATAGCCTGTCAAAATCATAACACTCCTTTTTGCTTTGCCGTAGTCGGGTAAAAATAAGCTGGTGGAAAGATAAATATTTTTAAAAGTAGTTTATTATAAGTACATCTAATAAACAAGAGAACACGGAGTTCAGCATTATATTACTCGTGGATTCCCAAGTGACATAATGTTTCGGTAGAGCCGTAGCCTATTTTAGTCAATTTCATATTACATGAGGCTGTGTACACACGATCCAGACAAACACAATATATCCGATTAGGGCAGATCCGATTGAATGTCTTCTCGAGACAAACATAGTGTTTGTTAAATAAAGTTCGCGACCCTTTGATTTTATGGATACAAGGTAGGCAAGGCAAATATTGTTACGCTCCACATATGTATGTAGCATATTGTTTCACATACTATTGGTACGATTCTATCGGCACGGGCGTACCCTAAACTAGGTCGATAAGGCCTTAGTTAACCGTGATCGCCATGTGCGGGTTGGTCGACTACGAAACCTTAGAATTTTTTCTTAGGTGTGCAGGTTTTTTCACGATGTTTTCCAACCCCGTTAAAGCGTCGAATAATCGTACACATATGTCAAAGTCAAAGTCAAGATTTCTTTATTTATATAGGCATTCACATGCACTTATAAATCGTCATAAATAAATAATTAAAAGATAAGTGATTCTACCACATGAATTCTACCATAATGAATTTCTTACATATAATCAAATATCTTGTAATAACAACACTGTTGTGATGTGCAAATGTTAAACAGTGAAATCAATAATGATTGCAAGCATTGAACAAATCGCCATCTTACTAAATGTAACTCCTTATTTTGATTACTTCATAATATAATGTCAACAAACATGACACCAATCGGCCCTTAAACATCCGCATTCAAAATAACCAAACTCTCGAAGGCACAAAACATTTGGAGGATCATAAAGATCAGAGAGATCGGAGGAGCGAGTCCCGCAGTCCGCTCTTCTTCATTGGCGATAGAGGTCACTTTTGAGTGTACGTGTGTATCTCTCAAATCCTTATCGAGATTTTAACGAAGGCGTCGGGTGCGTTCGACAGCCTTAAGAGGGGTCAAGGGGGGAAGATCCCTCGAGAGGGGGCGACAGCATCCTGCGTCGGACACACCGGCCCGGTTCATTCGTCTAACGAGTCACTTCGAGACCCAGTATAGATTCTAACTTGTTTTTATTGATGGTGTTTAAACTTTACGAAGCCGGCATCACTGGAAGGACATTTTGTTTTCCGAGATTTTACAAGAGCAAAAGTTTTCTTGTTAGAAATAAAAAAAGAATCCCTCTAACTTTTGAATTTGAAGATACCATAAATACAAAAGCTGAAGGCTCCTAATAAAAATACTTGTTTCGCCGCAATCTTATTTTAAGGGTCGCCTAAAAAGGCGTGAAGATTTATTCTCTTAGTTGGGAAAAAAACATTATTTCGCTGATAGCAAGGAAGTCTCCGAAAAAGTATTCAAATGAAACAGTCAGATAAAAAATCTGTAAAGGTACAACGTCGGGCCGGCGTTATCTTGTTGAAACTTTGAATGCACAAAAGGCTATAAAGTAGGATAAAAACAAAAGCAATACAAACTTTGCCACTGAATAAAAATACGAAATCATCAAACCTAATTCATTTCCAAAAGTGAACAAGCCGGCGGATAATCACGGTTCTGTACACGACACGACCGCTCTCCGGTACTTATTCCATTAGATATCTGTAGATGAGATCTCTGATAGCGATCGGTGTATCTGTAATGTCACGGTCTAGGCTAATTGTTTCTAGGCTGTAATGACACGAACCACCATTGACCTTTTGACTGGGTTACCTGCAATATATAAAAAACCAATCATGTTATTTCATTAAGCTGTGATTATTAACAATAGATAAGTCACAATTTTAATGAAAAAGCACACGCTATTAGCATTTATCAGATGAATACTTCTTACATCTACATACTTACGGTTATGGTTAACAAATAGTTATTTACTCACCATTTTTTTTACTGAATAACACATAGCTAGTCTAACACGGAAACAGAATTTTAACTTTCCAAGTTTTGCTTAATGCAAATCTGGCGAGGCTTTCAGCTAAAAGGAAAGAAAAAAAATAACTTGCAGTATTCACGGGCCCACTTAGCATATAAACGTATACGACGTGACAACGACATCGACAGTCGTCGGTTGTAAACCCGCCCGGAGATAATACACAGGCTGAAATAAAATTAAAGGAAAAAAAGTATGAAGAAAAAGAAAAACTCGCGAGCAACAATGGGCGTTCCCCGCGACAAAACACATTGCCAGGATTAAAGGAGTTGAAGAAGTTTTCTTGTTCGCTCCAAAGGGAGAGATGAGACGGCGCAGACAAGAAAAATCTCTTAAAACGTTCCGAGCTCATCGCTAGGTCTGTCTGGCCAGTCGTCTATGCGGCGTAAGCCTGCCACGTTTTATTGCTTCTCAACTCCAATCGATTGCTACCTTTATGACGTTCGTATTCTATTCCTCTCGTAAAAGCCAACAACCGAAATTTTCCAGATCATTTTTAAAGATTTACTTTTGAACTTTAAACATTCTTGCTCGGTTCAAGTTTTAACTCGGTTTTCTACTTTCTTGCATATCAGATTATGCGAGTTAATAAATTAATATCGATAAAGTTCAATTACCTTTTATATTTAAATGAACAGCTACTTTCAAGTACATAGTTTCAACCTTTACTTAAGGCAGCGAGATTGCTATCAACAGATTTTTGTAGAGTATAATTAACAAGTAACCTTGTGTTATTTAAAATTTACATATAGTTCTCAAAGCTAGTATTCGAGCTAAACGTCACATTGTTATGTCAATAAATGGACAAAAATAAATATTTTTAGGAGTCTAATATCAAAACTAATAAAATTTATAATACCCTCCGGCAATCTTAAAGTGTTGAAATTTGATGGAAAATTCTAGACCGATTTCGTCGTAGAATAAACACATTTGGCAGTAATTCTAATGGTGTTTTAAGTTATGAAACGTTCTACAGAAACTTACAATTATATTATTCGGAACTGCAATCTGATTGCCAAAGTTTTGTTCGAACGCACCAATTTATCGGATTCTCGAACAGAACCCAAAGCATTTATAAAGAGAACAAAGGTCAGTCCACATAGATGAGGCCACATTAGGGTCAGCGCACACGGACCCAACGCGCCCGAGCTATGCGCAGTTCGCCCGTGAAAAGAATCTCTTTGTGTTGTTGCCATTCTATTAGTTTTTCCAATTCCAATTTCAACTTCTGCACTTTTTTCACACAATCGGAATTCGGGAATCGTAGGTGAGGATTTATAGGGGGAAAAAGAATCGCGTCTCGAGAGTCCTGTCCCGGATGTGCGCGTTATTTTTTTACATTCTGAGCGAAAATAAGTAAAACGAACACTTTTTTCGACAGATATCGCAATGCTGATAAATGATGGAAAGTAGTAAATTTTGCGAACAATATTCCTTACATTTCGCCCAATGAAAATGGGACACAGGGATGGTTTTTATTAATTTGATTTTTGTCTTCTATTGACCATGTGGAACTCTTTGGAAGAAGCTATCAACCTCATACGTACTCACATCACTGCTCCACATACGATTTATAACATTTCTTTTCGGGAACATCGACTTCGAGTGGAAGCTGTCCAAAAACGTGTGCTCTCACTCACTCACACGCGATTTTCCGTACATCTAACGAAGAGGGAAAGGGCCCGTACACGGAGTTACTCCGCGGACATCGCATTCCTCAGGACGAGCTTTTCATTTGTCTTATTCGTTTTGAAGTTCTCCACGTTGTTTGCAGCCAAAGTTTGCTTGCACGGCTGAGGTAAAGAATTTCCCATTAAAAAAGGACAGCGGATCAAATTGCTTTCAGTAAACAATTTCTTTTAGTTTAGTCTCTTATTGGTTTTATCGGACGTGCGTGTCAAATACTTTTCGTTTCTTCATTATTTGTTTCCAAAGGTACTTTCTCTAATGAAACAAATAACAGAAATTCTTTTGGAGCTTGATAATAATATTGGAAAGGTAAAAGTTGTGTGTTGATCCGTTTATTTAGTACCGAATATATAAAATGAATCAATTAAGCGTTGATATTTAATCATCGATACAATGTACGGCTGTAAAGAAATTGTTAAGAGGCTTTAAAAACAACTAATTTTATCAATGTGGCCTACTTAAAATATATTTATCAATATTTAGGGAAAGTTTCAGTCACAAACGTTTTTGTTGGATTTTACAGTTTCAAAATCTTTCTTAATTACGTTTATGCATGCATGTAAAAACTAAATCATATCAACAAACTTGGTCGCAAATGCAAACTCGAGACATTTTCCGTGCTTCCAGCTGCGAAATACTTGGAGCTCCAATAAGAAATCTTAATTCAAACTTCGCCGAGTCGGAAACACCATTAATGGTGGATTTTAAAAACGCGCAACTCTCAGGCAGTTGTAATAAATAACACTAAGAGCGTTCCTTCATTTGTATCGCTTAAACAGAAGCGGACCAAACACAGCTCCTTGTGATACTCTAATGCGTCATTTGGTGATTTTGTATATCGTTATGTTTTATCTTTTTTCAATCAAACCATTTTGTAATAAAGCCAATTTTATGAACGTCAACAAAACTATGCATCTTAACATTTAAAATAGCAGAATGCTTTTACCGGTTTTGAAGATTTTCATACACTTCTCAAAAAGCTTTTGAAACAAGTTCAATGTGATCGTAAGCGATTATAAAAACTAAATATAATAATAATAAATTAGAAAAATATGCCGTAAAATTTTAGACTATATCAAACAGCAATATTGAAGATTAATTGCCTTTATAAATTTTCTCTGAATATCAGTTGACAAAGCAATTAAAAACGTTGTTAAAATAAAATTGCACTTCGCACATTTTAAGAGGCAATTTGTCAAATGCATCGTAAAGTTCCTCCCCAAATCTCCGGCGCCGTGTTCCAAAGTCGCGATGTTTAAAAAAGCACAAGTTATTAGTCTTGTTTAGAATTCAAAAGTTTCGTGAAAGTACGTGAGGTGTTAGCCGAGTGAATGGAATGAACGAATGGGTACTTAACAGTTCTTTTGCGTCTTTCCATTCAGAGATTGATGTCGTCGATTCGAGTCCTCCGCTTGATTTGTGTTCGACTACTAAATTGTGCATTTTGAATGAGTTTAGATATTTGTCAATGTTTAGTATGCTTTTAGAGGATCGTCTGTTTGTAGTTTTCGTATGTCCCATTTGGCAACTTCCGAGCATTCATTAGTTTGAGAGATTTTCACTTGAAAATGTAATTTTATGAGACGACAATGTTTTGATTAATCTTTCATTTAATTCTTCTATTCATTTTGATACATATCCTGCTTTCGCGTTTTCGTTTTAAATGTAGAAATTCCAATTCCAATGAAAAACAACTGTGTTAAATAAATAATTTGCATTTAATGGAAAGAACGAACTGCAGTATATTTATTTACACATGCCGTAGTCATAATATTAAACTGCAATTACGGCGATGAGGGTTAAACATTGTCATGATTAAAGGAAAAGAACCGCACGGCGTAATTACAATGCCTCCGTCTAATTCTGAAGACTTTTAATTGAAGTGCACAGTTTACTGGACATGTCAGCTAGAAAGTTATAATTAACGAGTGGCCAGTTGCCCCGAGATAATTTAGGTTTGACAGCACTCAGGAAAGGCTCCCGGCAAAAATGACCGCCTCCCGCATCCAGCCGTGTGTTGAAGAAATTAATTTCCACATCACAAAGGGTTCGGCTACAGGCAAAATTGATGGTACAAAGTCTTGCGGATAAAGCTTTTTAAATTTTGTAAAATGGAACCGTTCGGAATCTTACCGGCGTTTGTTGTCGTGTGTTACAGTTGTCGTGTCAAGGCTTGAAATATTAGGAAACAAAAAGCTTTTTTACTGCATGGAAATAAAATCAAAAGTTTTATTAGCAAACTGTGTATCATTAGTCTTCATTACGTTGAATTTATCTTTTGTTTAAATTATCTCTTTGCACTGTATCTTTATGATCAATAAAGTTCACTTCTGAAGTTTTCAACTTCAGATGATCTTCCGAAACCTCTTTATTTTTTGATGGCTGTAAAAACTTACTTCTCAATTCAATTAAAATTAACTCCGAACCCCATGATTTATTTAGATACACTTTCTTGAGTAACGGCAACAATAATGTTCAAGTCGCAAAAGTTAACACTGTTTAAATATTCTATCATTTTGACGGTATGTACACACAAACAAACTGTAGCACGCCATGGTTAATCCGGAGTAGGAACTTAACGTAAACATTTTAGGGTTAGGAATGTGAACTTTATTTTAACTATGATGACCACTATTGTGAACTGTGTATGCTAAGCATGCAAAGAATTATTAGTACCTATTCCAAAATGTCACTATATTTGACTTTATTACACTCAATTAGTAGCGATAATATGATAGTCATTTGATGTTAATCATCAGTTTTCTAATCAAATACCTTAACTAGAGTTAGGTTAATTTCTAAAACGTATAAGTAGATGACATCAACACATTAAATTGAGTACGTAAAGTGCTCCACTTCAAGTATCAACAAAACTGTGTTCATAGGACCTAATTTATTCGTAGAACCGCCTTAAATCACCCCGCAAACACATCAAACCTATTTCCATCGCCTACCATTTAACTACCTCCAGATAATAGCCGAAACTTTCGCATAGCCGAAGGAGGGGGCCGAATTCAAAGGCCTGCCCATTCATAGCCCGATCCCCGGCCATGCATAGCCAATTAACTAAGCACGGCCACCCATTAAACTTGCACCTATAGTACCAAGTGCACGGTGCACACTCGGGGGAAAATAACTTGCCCAATTTATATCGTAGGACGCTCCCGTTGCGGCCGCTTGGAGTTGCTACTGTTTCACCTCGCCGTGTGGTGTCGACGAGTGGCGGAATGAGACGCGTTTGCCCATAAATGGATTGGTGTTTGAACGTCTCTGTGGGTCTTTGATAACGGCTTGGTGTATGCTTGCTGGTATGAGATAAGTTATGAGAAATCACGGTTTTTTTGGAGTAGGCTCGACATCACCGGTATTGCGGGGGAGCGGATGGCACTCATCCCTAAAAAAACTGCTTTACCAATCTGTTTAGCTATATCTTGTGCTAGTAGCTGTATGCTACATCATTAGCAATAACATAGCTACTAACTGCTCGACAAATCGATTGAGCTACACCAATCATAGTCACGAGCGAACATTTATGGCATTGTTAAATCCAATTTAACCCTAAAGTCATACACTGACTCTACTTTTTTTGCGAATCTTGTCGTTTTTCATTAGATCCTGTCGATAAATAAGTACATCATTATCATTAGCCTGTCGCCGACCACTTCTGGACAAGGCCAAATCTTCGCCACTCTTCTCTATGTTCAGCTACTCGCATCCAACTCCCAAAAGCTACATCACCTCCCTTTGAATTCCATCTTCCTCATTTAACCCACTACCTTCTCCCTTTGAATTCAAGCTTCCTCATTTAGCCCATTACACGCCACTACCTCATCATCGATGGTGCGACCCAATAGCCGGAAGTTGCGGCCCAGTTCTGTATCGCAGCTTATGCCTTAGCCCACGCCCGGAGACAGGGCGCTGCATCACGGGACATCTTGCGGCGCCTCCGCTTGATTTATCTGACCACGGCGGCCGCAAACTACGCGCCTCTGTATTTATTGCCGCTATAACCCTATTAATTCTGAACCCAGTTGGTGTTGGTGTGTGTGCCTTGAGATAATTGTGGCAGTCGTGTGTGTGCGGTTTTGATAATTGGTATGTATTGAATGATATATATGTCCAGTTGATGAATATTAGGCTTGCATTATTATCGTTTCGGTCTGAGATGCAAAAATATGCAAGGCATTTGGGAAACGGACGGATTTTCCTTAAAACCTCATTTCAATTTTGGCAAAAAAAAGTTTATCGTATTTTTATGGATTTCAATGATTAAAGTGCATTGAATTGTATAATATATTATAGGGTACATTTACATTATATTGTTTTGATTATTAACTTGTAATCACAAGTTTGGAACATTCATCCTTTACGTCTCTATCAGTAAAATCACATATTTATGACAACAAAACTAGAGATTTTATTTAGGGGACAGAAAAGATTTCTCATTTCTAAACTCTATCGTCTTTAAATCCGCACAAGATTTATGTCGCCCCCTCTAATACATAATAGATAACAGTGACAAACAAATCATTCGGCGACTCCCTAGACAAAGGTAAGAAACTAGAAACGAAAACAAAGAGTCCTGATCAAGAGTCGGGCGCCAAGGAGTCCCGATTTATGTGAGGGCCGCCACCTGGACCCTCGGAGGGAGTACTGAGTAATTTACACTCCGTTAATTTATGTTGCGATGTGTAGGGTTGCCGGATACAGTACAAGTGGATTTAGTAAGTTTAGCTAAGTAAAACGCACTGTGGTTGTTGGGCGACACTTGTATGCTGATAGAACTTCCTCTATAATTTTGCTCTACATTAATTCTGTCCTGAACTTTACTGAAACAATTTATGTAAAAGTAAAACGAATATTTCTTGGGGTGCCTAAAGTCAAGTTCTTAAGCTCCATAAAAAAATTGTTAGCAATACGAGACGGGAGTTAATAGTACATTGTAATAGTAAATTCTCTTCTCCCTCAACATGTTTAATCTCAAATACACCTCTCTACCGCTATCGCGGTCCGAAAACGGTTGGTAGGATTTCCTATTCTTGAGCGTCCTACCTTAGTATCAGCCCTGCCTAGTTTTCGGACCCAAAAGAATTGTTATGGAGTGATTTGCATGTCTCGTGTTAAGTGGCCTTTAGGGGCCTCTGATTCCTCAGACAGAGTTGGCATTGACAAATGCGACGGTTTTAAAGTCGTTTTTGGGGTTAGGGTCGATTCGGACACATCCCAAGGGCTCCGAGTGACTTTTTAAAGCTTAATTTGTTTAATCCATGGGATGTATTGTCCTTTTCCCTGAGAAAATTAATGTATGTTCCGAATAATTAGTGGCTTGGGGTTTTGAGGTTGAGCTACACAGTACACACGGTTAATGTATTCAATTAAAAATCCACAAATTTACAGATCCATCAAAATATTTGTGAAAAGTTCTTATCACTCACCAAATCCGTGGCCCGAGTGATATTAGTTTATATTATTGTACTCTATTAATATTGAATAAAAATCATAACGTCAAATTTATTTTAACGTCACTTGTGATTATTTAATTTTAATGAACGTACTTTTGAACCATTCTGGCTATCAACTAAGGTGTTTGAAAGGGGATATTTCCATAGTCATTTTTTTTAACTGTCATGGTTACACACGTTAGAAAACTGAACGGGTTCACGGGTTCACCCGTGATCATGGCGCTTGCAACAGTGCCGAAATATCGGGAGCTCATTGAAACAAAACAACATGGACACTTTCAGTTTTCTAATTTCCATAGTCAACTAAAAAAATGCAATTCGTGGTTTTGGCCACTCTAGTTCTGGTGGCCTCAATTTAAGTAGTGAAAAGTTCCGTTATATAACAAGCCCTAAATCAATTCTTATGGCGTGCATTAAAGAATACCCATCGAATGCGGAAACAAAGCGGCACTCCTGTCCATTAGGGGGGTAGACGGCCGACTAGTTAGTGCGATTATTTATTAGCGCGACGGGCGTTTCCTAGAGTCGCGGATGTGGAGCGCCGAATTGAATTTGATTCATTGCGCTAATGCGAGGCGGTCACGCGATTGACCGCCCGAAAAAACGCACGTGGGCACGGGCCGTGCAGACGGGCGACTGTGTGTTGCGATTAGTCGCTGGAACTCAAGTTGAATTTTTTTTTACAATTGAATTAAAAAATAAAAAATGAACTATTTTATTTTGAGTGCTGCATGCACTCAAATCACGCATCAAGCACACTCTTAATTTGATTTTCAATGAAAACATAAGTGTGCAATGAATGGTGGGTTAAACATTAACGGATTTTGAAGTGTAGAGCAATGAAAATTAAAATTGGCTGACTGTTGACGCTTTTAGCAGTACTCTATGGAGTTGCAGGTTCGATTTCAACCCGGGACAAATATCGTGTCATGAGCAAATTTTGCATTTATTTCTGGTGTTTGTCTATTCCGTTAGATTTGTGAATACATATACAATTGATAATTAAATTATATATGAACTGATGAAGAGACAACCTTCTTCATCAGAAACACAAGTGCATAAACACAAGTTGATTAATCAACTGAGCTCGGAATCTGAGCAATGTATGCGATGTGTAAGAAAAAACCACAACATACTATTGCGTCCGTCTGCACCCGCAGCCTTCAACGCGACCGCTCTGACCTCACTTATTTCAGACTCAGCCCCTTCATTGACTTTTTACGCTTCTACAAACGATAACCTACCCGTTTTCTATTCCTCATCAACCTCACAATAATATATTCAAAAAGGTGTTAGTTTAGATTGTTATAGTTTTATATGTAATCAACGATAAGAATCGATTTAGGAATATCTGAGTCGAAATTGTTATATTTGTAAGTAATAACTTGATTTTTAATTAGCAAATTATTTACATTAAGTCGTTTTAATTGGGATCTAGGACCTATTCCATTAATTGAAACTGAATTAAGTAAGCATTTATTTAATATAAAACCATAAAGAAGAAGTATTTTATAGAGTTTTGTAAAATTAACTTTTTTTAGCAAAGAACTGAGAATTAACCTTTTATTTTTTGCATTGTTGGTTTTATTAGTTTTTGATGACACATGGTTGCGGATTTTATTCCAAACTCGAAAGCATTTGATCCCATAATATTGTACCGCGAGTAATACCTTTATTTTTGAGTAACATTACATAAGAAGTCGCCGGAGATCCATTTACAAATATGAGAAAAACAAGGAAAACATCCAAATCAAACATAAATAAATGCTTCCCTTTCCGCGTAGTACATAATGCTTAAGTCCAAATATTAAGGCGTCGTTCGACCTTTTCCCCGGGCTGAAACGAAGACAAAATAAAATCCGCAACAAAACCCGTAAGATGACTCAAAATACCGAACAGCCGACTAATAAAATTAACCTCGGCTAAGTAAATGACATAGCCACAGTCTAGAAGAAATACAGTGACGACGAGATAAGTACCTAATACGAATAGTTCCCTGTTTTGGGATAAGTATTTTAGCAACTTAAGTACCTACACGTACAACGTAATCTACGATACTGAAATACCTCTTGAAATCCTCTAAAAATGTATCATCAAAGTATTTAAAAACCAAACATTAATTAGTTAAAAATCATTCATCATCATCACCCCATTTACGCCCCTGCTAGGGCACGGGTCTACCCTAAACTAGGGCGATAAGGCCCTACTCAACCACGCTGGCCAAGTCCGGGTAGGTCGACTACACAACCTAAGAATTTCTTTGTAAGGTGTGCAGGTTTACAAAAAATGCGTTCGTTCATAATTCTAAATACTTTCATTAGTAAACATTATACTTTCATAATTATCATAATTTTGGTCTCTCCCGAAGATTTGTACTTGAACACGGCTTACTGCTTCACAAATCCGTGTGCCGGCTTCCATTTTAGGGTGATGCACCCCTATTCGGGTCAACTTGATAAGAAATATTTGTTTTATGTCCGTCCACGTACTGTATCGGGCCGGACTGCGATTATTTACTTATCTCTCCTCGGGATCTTTGGGACAGTGTCCCAAATGTCCCGGAATGTAGTCCCGTCTCATGTTTGCTTCACCATTTTTATGTGCGTTCGTTTCAGCCCTGGGTTTTGGGGTATCCGTGTTTCCGATGAAGGCTGTATTTATAGTACAGTTTTACGGTTTCGTAACAAAGCTCCTGTCTTAGTTAATGATAAGAGCCACGTTCGAGTGTTCATACTCTGAAGTTAACTTACCAAAGTACTATAAGCAGTGCCTTATCTTCAGTAAAAAGTCTTAGCTTTGTACCGATATGTTTTAAAAGTATTGTTTCTGATATGTTATAAAACATAATGTACCAACTCATAACACGCTATTTATATTTGTTTCATCTCAATGCATATTACTGCATTTTCTGTTTACTAGTTGCACACAAAACAGAGTAAACATTACAGAGAGATATTCTTTATTGCGTATAAAAACAAAACAACTTCCAGCGGCGGCGTAAAATAATCCGTCGGCGGACGCGAAAGCCCCACTATTCAAAACTAAACGGGCGTGTTTACCGTCACCAACTATGCAACTATGATCGCCAACCAGAACGCCAAAGGCTCGCGCAGCCACCGTAAAGATAGCTACGAACTTCACTTACACCAAACGGGGATTTAAAAGCAAAGAGCCCCTGTTATTCTACAATTTCTCATTTTACCAACTAACTCGGGATGCGTTTGACGTCCCGGCGTTGCGGCTTCGCAATATCCTGCCACCGCTGACCTATTTCAACAACCCACCCGGGCGACACTGTGTCCCCTCCCAAACAGAAACCGTAGCGCACAGAACACAGAAGTCGGCAGCTGGAAAACCGTAACATAACGTCACTTAAATCTTTATTACGAAAGCAATAAAGACCATATTTAGCGCTGTCAAAGGATAGAATTAAACCGTCCGAATGAGAGTTGGCTCGTCTTTTTGGCCGCTGACTTGGTTCCTTGTTCATCATTGGATCTTTTTGAAGTTGCTATTTGATGTAACCAGTATTACATTTCTGATTGTTCGGTGTTAAATTACTTTTCTGTGGCTCGTGCCTTCGACGTTAAACTTTGATCCAGGTGACATTTACTGCCTTCACGGAGACTTTATAATGAATCCATCCATCATATCCGTGGCATCTTCAATGTCGTTTCTTGTTGCGCCTTATCTTTATCAAGGTTGTTTGTATTCCAAACTTTAATCTTCTTGAATCAAGAAGAGATAATAAAACGATTTGAAAATGGTATCGTCCGGGATGCAGACAAATAAAATCGTCTGTGGCATTATTATAAGTTAGACTTTGTTTATTATTGTTTTGAATTTTGAACCTTGTTATGTTGGGGATAATTTGAATGCAGATAACAAAAGAAAAATATTGGAGTATTTATAAATTTAAATGACGATTCCCTTTGTATCCCAATATACTAGTTATCTGGACAATAAGGTAGCAATTACTTATGGCAAATACATAAATCGAAAACAAATTACATAGGTCGGCAAAGTGCACTTTTGTCAACCTCTAAACGGCCCATTTAGGGTGCAAGTTTTCTCCATCCGATAGGAAGTTAGGACCATTAACTTCTTTTTGGGACCTTAAGGGTCCAGCTACTCAATTCCCCATACCACTTTTACTATTACTGGACTCTCACACGTCTCGTTAGGGGTGAATAAGTGGGATTTTTTACCCGACTGAATCAGAAGGATGGTGTTTTTCGAGAGTATGTTTTACTTTTTTCTTTAAAGTGACTTTAACAAGATATTCAGCCTATACGTATATTTGTATTAAACTATACGTGACTAAGTCTGATGAATGAAATTGTCATTCGCATTCATCGGCAAAAGATGAAAATTTTCTATTTAACTACTTTATATTTTATTTCAAATACGAAAAATGTTAGAATAAAACCCATGACTCCTAGTGCCAAAGACAGGGGCCACTACCAATTGCTTCAAAAACACTGAACCCTTAATAAATTATACGTGAATTACTTTTGAAAGGCTTTAAAATAAATTTAGTTTTGCCTGAGTACCTATATTTTTTCTTTTGTTACTGATTAAATTGTAAAGACCTTTTCACAGAGGAATATAAAGGCGAATCCATTATTTCGGTGAATTAGGTTATGACTTCAAAAATATCTCGTCTGCAATATTAGGTTTAATAAAATGTAGAAAAGTCCCAGCATTTATCGCATACATTTTCGTATAAAAACTCATAACGTTACAGGTTTCGTTTCTAATTCAGCAGCTTGACTTTATGTTCTGAAAGTTCATAAAGGTGAAAAGATTAATCTAGAAACTTTTTTACTTGGCCATTCCTACTGAATAACTGCCATTTCGGTCTTATAAGATGGCGTATTTCTTTCTTAGAACTTAAACACATCGTGAGCTGTAATAATGAATTACTTTGAATCTCGTCACGTGGCTTCAATTAAAATTAGTGCTTGTTATAACACCTATTCATTAGGTGGCTTAGAGCTCCTTTAGTTTAAGTACTTTTAAGCTTTTGAGATGCTTTATTAGCCTTTTTATTAGGCTTATGCTTTGCTAACTACGTACTTAATGGCATCTAGATTTGGTAGTAAGGTAAACTTGAAACTTAAATGAACATATAATTGTAGGGACGTTTGAGTTAGCGTGTTCGAGGGCAATCATAAAATTATTTAGAAATTAGTCTTAACTATGTACCAACTTATGGAAATAATAAGGTCCGACCGAATTTAGCCATGGCGGCCGATTTCAATTGAGATCAGCCAAGTGCGCAGGACATATTCCCTTACTCTCATAATTCGGTGAGACCGGCTTAACGTGCTTTCCGAGGTACGGGCGTGCAACCGCCAACTTCCTTACTCCAGGCTGAGTTATTTAATTACAAAAAACTCAAATTCGTTTAATTAAAAAACAAACAATACAGTTGCAATAATGCATATTGGAAACATTCATGATTAAAAAGCGTCGATGACCAAGTGGTTAAGATCGTTGCTTGCCTTGCGAGAGGTCGCCAGTTCAAACCCCGCCAGGTACCAATGTGTTTTTCAAATTTGAAATTCATATGTACCATCATTCGACGCTTTGACGGTGAAGGAAAACATCGTGAGGAAACCTGCACACCTACGAAGAAATTCTAAGGTTGTGTAGTCGACCAACCCGCACTTGGCCAGCGTGGTCGAGCGCCTTATGCAGTGGGGACGTATTTGGGCTGACGATGATGATTAAAATACCCCTCAGTTCCCAGTGAAGATAATCCACCACCAAATCGCGTATTATAACTTGGCATAGGTATCATAACTCCTCAAAATCGCGCGCGTTCGCCCGCCCTTAGCCAAAATAACCTAACAGTGACCGCAGCAACTTTCTCGCGAGCATCACGCTTGTTCCGCCCCAGAATGGGCCCATTAAAGACAATTTATATACAGATGTTGTTTAGAATTTACTCTAATGTGAATCCTCACCGCAGTGTGATTAATCTTCCACACGGTTTGAACCCTCTCTGTGGTAAGGCTGGCGGCAAACGTAATTAATTTCTGTGGATTTTTTTGGTTACTTGTTTGGTTCGGTCATTATTTTATTAAATATCTATTAAAATAAAACTTTCAGGATCGACATTACGTATTTCATGAATCATCAGAAAATGCTATTTTTTCCGTTACAATGCTGCGACAAGACCATATTTTAGTTGAAGCCTTTGAGAATTACTCTTTTTTTTTTTAAAACATTTTTATAACTTCCTTTGTCTTAGCTGATCGATTTTTCTTCGTAATTTTTTACTTAAAAAAAATCGAACAAGAAAGTTTCACACAAAAAATTCGCACATATTTTAGTCGCAACGTCGCCCGTGAGCAACGCACCTTAACAGGCGCGGGACATTATTTGCCTTAGCTTCCCTCTGATTAGCGAGCGAAGCCGGGCAAACATCTTAGGCCCCGAGTAATCTATACAATACTTTTCTCGTGCTCAAAAGATTAATGTTGTACCATTTTGCCCCAGTTTGTCGGGGGTTGGGGCGAGGTGAGAGACAAGAGCGTTATTATTTGTTTTATCACCTTTTTATACATTGTATAGAATTAAATGGACTATACAGCAACAACGTTCTATTTTACTGAAATTCCATTGTGTTATACTTGTACCACATAAATTTATAGGACTTTATAAAGCTACGCGGGGAAAAATTGACCAAAATTAATGAACGATTGTGTCTAATAATGGATTATCTAAATTTAAGACTAACTCAAAATATTATTTATGTTATGACGTTATAACATCTCCAAAATGATCTCCTCTTTGACAGTAACGGGAACTAGTCCTAACCTATTCACTAAGAATAGTGTCCAAAGAATGCAATCCAAGTCGATACTGAACTGAACCGGACATCTCCAGTCAAATGCACTAAGATCGCTTATCGCTTGCACCACGCCCGGTGAGCAGAGACGCTCGCCAAATTAATTGTTGTGCTTACGTCGAGAGCACACACCGATTTGCTTTTGAAAAATCATCCCTCATTGCGCCCAGATTTATCGCTCCAAGGATTAGAACTGCTCACATTGGGAACATAGGAAACCTGCACTTTGGATAACTAGTTGTGTTGTATCTTCCTCACCCTTTGTTTGTTTAGAGATTTCGTTGGGCAGTTATTTGTATTTGGCAATATATTTATTGGTTAGGGTCGCTAAGACTGTTTCATACGAGGCTTATAAGGTCATAATGTCGTAATCGTGTTGTAGTCCCATTCTCAAGAAAATCCATCTGTTATCATGTTTAAACAAGTCTCGATTATACCAAGTGATTGTAAGACCGTACCTTTATTTTTTCATTTAGATCCAAGAATCATTAACTCTCCATTCAAAACTATCAAATTTACTGATCGGTTCATAAACCCGAATGACCAAACCGTGGTCTAAAGTCAAACCCGAAGGTTAGCAATAAACCAGATTAAAACCAGAGGGCCAGAGCATTACTGGAAGCCTTTATATCACCCTAATTGCCCCCCTATGACCTCAAAGTTCAACTCCGAATGGGCACATATTTTTAACCCCTGCGACTCCCTCAAAATTCCATTGTGGACCCAATTTCGATCCTAGATTTATTCAAATGGGATACCCTTGGATGGAGTATTATAGGATTACGCATTAGTGGATCTGCCTTTTACCCTTTCATCGGTCGCCGCGTACACAGAGTAATAATGTGGCTGCATAGCTGGAGCACATGTGCCTTTTTAATCTTAAACCTTCACGAAGTTCAGGTTTAGGCTAGCTTGGAAGACTAAAGTTCTTGCATTTGTTTGAACTTCAGAGCTACCCAGTAAATGGAGGAATATACGTATTGATACTTTTCCTATTTTAAGTTTTTAAATGATTTTTGGTCTTACTTTTTAAGCAATTACCTTTCCTTTCCATAGTGTACTAGATACAGCATAAGCGTTGATTTTCGCGAAATCCATACCAATAAACCGCCGTTGAAACAGCTATCTGTATTGCCGCGCTTATACACAACAATTTGATCTTTACCTCTAAGTAAACAACGTCCAATTTTGCTAGACACCTACTCCCGGGATCACCTAACCCTTCCCCGCAATAAGTGGATGAAAGACCGAACGATTGTATTTCTTTTTTTTCTACACCATTCCGTTTGATATGATAATTCTGCTAATAGGATGACGCGACGAATTTGTGGCCGTGTGTGTGCATTTTGGAGCTTAATTTCTATGTTAAAACGCAGGGTGAGGATTTCGAAATCGATTTGGTGCCTCTGATGAGGGCGGGGAAGATATGCATAGAATAAGTGAATGCGGCAGACAATTACTCTAATCACTCAGACACAAAACTGTTTTGACTTTGCACTAAACAATCTCAAAACCGAAACAAAATATTGGTTTAGTTCTTCTTATGTTATTGTACAGTAATGTACGTAACTTGTTAAAACAATGCACAAGGCAGAATGGCGGCGACGTGGTCCACAACCCGTCACGTCACGTTTCCCACAGAGGTGAAAAGTGGATCGCTGGAAGTGATCTATGCCTACCCCTCTGGGAAAATGCCGTGATTTTATGTATGTATGTAATGTACGTAAGCTGGTTTCTAGGACATTGTCAGGAAGTTCAGTTACACAAAGAAAGACGTTTCCGATCCAAGACTTTATTGTGAATATACAGGGAAGGTAATTAAGTCGAGAAAAATGTTGATACCACGATCCAAAGATACACAATGCCATCTATTACAATAGGAATGCAAACAAATTCAAAATATACAGCTAAATTAGACATTTAACATTCTA
Source organism: Maruca vitrata (assembly GCA_039566165.1). Classification (NCBI taxonomy): domain Eukaryota; kingdom Metazoa; phylum Arthropoda; class Insecta; order Lepidoptera; family Crambidae; genus Maruca; species Maruca vitrata. Next base: position 1,680,844 of record CM076920.1, read on the forward strand.
AATACAAAAAGATGCAAAATGGATGCAGTAAGGAGGTTTGATATTAAGTTACTGCTGTCAAGATAATTGTTTTTAAGTTTTTATGGAACTTTGACATTTATTTTCGTGACAAAGAAACTAATAGAAATCGTTCTTGCCTAAACTAATATGCGTCAAGATGTTTTAAAATAAATTTGAGTATCTGAGAAAACAGTTCAGTTGGCTTTCTTTCGTACCTGAAACTCAATATTATATCGTGAAATGGGTAGCATTAAAAGTTCTTCCTTAATTAAAATTCAAAAAGAAAGCATTCAATTATCATCAAGCAGGTCTAAACCACCTCCCAAATTATTATTTCAAAACATAAAGCTCAATAATCAAATGCAAGTCACTCCCTTGCCGATTTCAGACCAACCCTCTTTATAATGAAGCCCATAAACTTTTTTCGGTTAATCAAAAACTGGTTCTACGGGGGAGTCATTAGCAGCTTAAGTAAACCATCCTATTAAATCCCATTAAAGTATAACATACTAAGCTTTTGGTTGCAGCAAAATTCACTTTGATTTTTGGCCCGTACTGTCCATCTATTCTAGCAATAGGTTCAATAGCGATACCAAAGTGGATTGAAGATTAGAGACTCCATGCGAAAGTATAGAAATGTTTAATAGTAATATTGGATACTTCATGAACTCCAGATATTGCCCCTCGATATTTAAATTCAATTGAAAACTAATAATTGTATATATGCATTCACTTTATATTAATAGTAATCACGATTTCAAACGTAGATTCTATTAGCATAGTACACCTTTAATTTGGCTACATTTCTAATTCAGTATCCTAATTACATTGTATATTATAAAATACTTCATATAAAGTATGTCGTTGTAAAAATAAAGCAAGTAGAGCGACTTAGAAGCTTTTATTTTGAAAGGGTCTCGTTAAGGAAATAGAATATCAATAACTAAGGCCTCCATATAAAATAGGGTATATTATGATTACAAGAGTATAATTAAGTGTATAAGAATCCACAAACATGAGTCATGCTCGCTAAGTTAATCTCTTTTTTATCCAATATCGCGAATACAACTCTAACATTAAAGCTCTACGTCCGCCCTAAAACATAACGAAGTACAAAACTCTAACCGCTAAAACAAGAAACTGAACGAGCGACATTTAACTCGGAAAGGAATCGAAAAGATATCCCATTAGCCCTCCCGATCCAACGTAATCTGGCTTCGAAGACTCCGCGCAAACTCGCCGATATTACTGGTAATTGCACCTTAAAAGGCACTATATTAAAATCATCCGGCGAAATGGAAGAAATTCGCTGTCTTAATAAGGGGGAATATTCAGGATATATCAGCAAACTCTTCGGATCGCCCGACTTCTTAATGAAATTTTCGGATTATGACTGTGGGTGTTCCGTCCCTATCGGCCTCGTGTCGCGTAAACAGATCTCTTTCTATGTGTTAAGGTGCTGTGTAGGATGTGTTGCCAGCCTGTTTGACGATATCTAACTGTCAAATTCGTTGGTGTTGTTGCCAAAGGTAAATTAGAGAAATAGATTATGGTGTTTTTTGCAATATTTTTTTTATTACAAAAAGATCTTCACTCTTTCATCATTAAACTGAAGAATATGTCTGGATACCCTCAACGAAATTACATTATTGCTTTAAAAAATGTACCCCGAACTTCACTTTTTGCAAAATAGTTGAGTAATATTTAATGGTTAATGTTTTCGCAATTCTCGTTAATATTTCACAGTAATCGGTATATCATTAAATATGTAAAGAATTTTAGTAATGCAACTACAATTACTTATTAAATTTATTACGGCAAAAGACATTAACCTGCACATGTGATAAATCAGCAGATATATTGTGTATTCATTAAATTTGTAATTCCTCTAAATTTATTACATTATTCCTTTGTAAATATCACATTCAGTATTATCCGCTGCAACTGGCAACACCGGCCGCGAGTTTTATGCGAAATTTATTCATAACTCAGTAATTTATCCGGCGAAGTAAAACGCTACGTAATGGAAGTGGGGATAACGTTTTCTTCCATTGCTGCGTTCACTTTAATCATGGTATTCCCGTAAGTTATCATTTGGTGTGAATAGGAGGAAATTTAATATTCGCACGGGTGGCGCCGGTTTTATTTAGCAGAAATAATGGCAGTTGTTACTGTGCGAGTGTTTGAAAAAATTAGACGTCTTGCGAAGTTGCGAGACATGCTCGCGGTGGGTTGGGCGCAAGGAACATTGCAGGGAGATTAAGGTTATCAACAATGGTTGTGTAGAAGAAAAAAAATACTTATCGGCTTTATAATGGTGTACTGAACATTCCGAACGTTAAAATTATGTTTATAATAGTGTAACATACAACCAAAGTCATTTCGATCGAGTTGGGCAATTAAACGCACCTACCAATAGAACTTTGGCTATTGATGATGTATATAATAAATGAATATCGATAAATTTCCTTTACTAAAGAAAAAAATAAAACTATACGATAATCCAATTTTTTAAATATCTTAATTCAAGCTTATTATTTGAATTGTCTAAACTTAGTGCTAACAAGAATTTGCATGATTGAACCTAACACTGTGACTTCTTTTTCTCTTGTTTCAAATACTTTTCGATTTACTACTTCACAAGTTTGAAATTAAAATAAGTTTCGTGAATTACAATATTCATTGACTCGTTTCTTTTTATACAAAGTGGCTGAATTGGTTATTTTAAGTTGCACTGACTTTTCAAATAATATTATTATAAGTTCATAAGTAGGTAAAGTCTAGGCTGCAAAACTTCTACTTACTAAGTACTTAGGCTTACAGTTTATATATAGATTTGAAACACTAATGCTTACTTAGGCAAAGATATACACACTTAGTTGTAAAAGTAAAATATTATGTTGGCATATCGGGGCCAAACTAAAAAATAAAGAAAAATATTCATCATTCACAAGATACATATGTATGTATGTATCTAGATAAAGTGACAGCAAATTCAAAAATAAGTGTCTAAAACGTTCTGCCTTTGTATGCGTTATATTATAACGACCACATATTGAAATCTCTTTAGAATATCGCGTTGAATTCTTTCAACAGATGTGCACAAACACAGGTTTGTGCACAGGCACTTACAGGATAAGTACAAGTACGTGTAAACATAAAGACATGGAAACAAAACGTTTGTGCACCGTCATTATACATTCACGCATCGGCGCCTCTTGGTCTGATTACGTCAAAGGAACCGCCGCAGCGTGATAGTATAATGGTCTCGCCTTCAATGTGTTTACTACAGAAGGCTCTGAAGGTGTACTTTTTACAAGTAACGCCAGTTTAACAAGATTCCTGAAGCGGCCTTTTAGCGGAGAAAGATGCGGGCGCAATTTGGAAGGCTTGTTCCAAAAGTGCAGCGTGTTTTGTTATCTTACGGTATTGTTACGGAAACGTTCAATAGTAAAAATGCTCGTGTTCTTACAAAATTTAAGGTAACATACTTATAACTATACTATATTCTTATATAATTTCCTCGTTCTAAGAAGTCGCTTAGTAAAATGTTTTGAGTTTCAAAAATATATACTGTTTATTTACTGTTAGACATTTTGATTAGGTGGCACCAATCATAGTCACAAGCTAATTGGCGTAATCTATTTACTTTTGTCAAAGCCGCAAACCACTAAGTTGACTTTGAGACTAAATTTAATGAACTCGGATCAATATAATCGTTAAAAGGTGAACTTTCTACTCCTCAATTATACGGCTAGATAATATCTTTGATCGCATTTAAAGCATGATCGCACTAGGTCTAGCGCAATGACCGAATAAATCACCTTTGCTCCGAATTTCATGCTATCAAGAAAACTTAATTAGTAACGCTATATAATCGAAAAATGAAACCAATTTCGTCTCACAGACGTCGATTAGTTGCTTTTGCTTAACACAAACTTTCTACCAAATTAACAACTGCCAAAGCCGAAAATACTGCTTTCAAAATAACTACTTTCAATTAACGTTTCGAGTCACGTATTAAAATTAATAAGTTCTCTTAATCGTTTCAATCTTAATCTAAACTTTATATCGAGTCGTATTTTAATTTAGAACCTTATAATAACTTTATTTGATCATAAAATGTAGTGGCCATAATAATTATAAACGAAGAACTATCGTGACCCGATGTGATAAAGCCGATGGTACGTGATGAAATGACCGCAAGGATCCGACAAAGTAAAATTAATGTTTTATGAGTATTTTCAGACTACCTTTGAACAAATAAAAATGATTTATGATATTATGAACTGTGTCAATGGGGTGTAGTCGCAGTTTTACAGCTTTAATGGAGGTTAAGGTTCCGCTGTTATTCAAGAAGGTACACAACTCGGAACTATGTAAAGCAAATCACAATTCACTTATGACTTTGATGTCAATCGAATATTTTCATTCAAGTTTCAATAATTATTGTCTAGTTGAATGTCATAAGAGGTGATTAATGGAGTTAGGTCTGTTGTATCTAAACATAAAGTTCACGTATCTAATGACTTTGCCTAACCTTTCAGGTACTAAATGCGTATAGTTATTTATCCAGTGTATGTCATTACAGCAACATTGAACTCTATGATAGTAACTAATTTTAAATGCTATAAACATAATGAAATGAAATAGTCAAACCTGTAGTTATGTACGAGAAATACTTTTGCACGTGTGTTAGATAAACTATGCATAATATTAGCTACCACTGTAAGTCATACTACATTACTTATTAATCTCGATAATATAATATGAGAGTAACTTCAAAGCTTCTAATACCATTTGACCTTAGAAGTATTTTAATAAAATAGCATAAACTGATTACATATTAATTGCAAGATTTGAATAATATTGTAGATTTATATAGTGTAAAATGAAAATGTATGTTTCGGTTTGTTTTCAAATTGAACATTTTACTTGACGAACAATCATTAGAGATACTCAACGTAATCGAAAATCCTTTTGTTTAAATAACACATAGGTACAACAAATTTTGCATCAAAGTTGTTCAAAAATGTTTGTTAAGTCATTTAATAGTGACTTAACAAACATTACATTACACAACATAATATTCTTGATACTGATTTTTAAAAGTAGTTTAAAAGCAAATAAATCGATGAGTATGGTTTGTTGATCAAAAGTTATATAATCCTGCATAAATAGCTCCATTTACATACACAAATCGTACAGGCCGAGAGACAATTTCAATCGCACGACGGCATCATTCTGTAAATGTGTACAACAGTGCGCACAAGACCATATTCCCAGGTCGTGCTCTGTACCGGAGCGCTGTCCACTCGACCCGTTCGACGCCCTTTTAGTTCCGTCGGGAACAAGTGCAGGCCATGCTGTGTGACCACATTAGGCCAGGGCATTACTGGGCCGGTCCCGTTTGACCATAACTCGCTGGTAACTGGACTAAGGGCGTACACGCGAACACTTAAAATAGCGGGACTTGAATGGTGTGTTGCAGGTTATATTTGATAACAGTATATGTTATTGTATATTGATATATTTAGCTTAGATTGCGGTTTCTTGAGCATTGATATATTTAATTTAGATTGATATGTGTAAAAGTTGAGGGGAAAAGGATTGTAACAAACGAAATGATTAAATTGATACTTCAACTACAACAAAGAACATACAATACCTACGGGGCTGGTTGACTAGTTACTACCTAAATTGCAACATGTTTAATTGCAATGGATTTATATTTCTATATTATTTATCATTTATTTTCATAATAATAAGAGCTCTTAAGATAATATATCCTCTTACATTGTATCACTTAACTAATGCACTCTACTTACGAAGCTAGCGACCACATATGCATTTATGAGCACGATTCCTTCATACGGCTCCCGGGAACAGATTATATCGCCGACAGCGAACTCTCAATACGTGTGGCTCAGTCCTAATATAGCACTTCTATTGGTCGGTGTAATTATTAACAAGGAAAAACACCCGTATCTTCGTGGCTATAATCCGTTTAATCCGCGTTCGCCGCGGGCGGGACGTGGGCTAGAGATGGGGGCTGACTGCGAGCGTTTATTGTGAGAGCTAGTGGTTTAGGCTAAGCTAGTTAGTAGTAGCTAGTTAGCTCTGGAATAGAAGTTAATGTATAGCGTGTATCTCATAGGGATTTGTTTTAAAGCAGCTTAGAGCTCATTACTCTAAAGTCTGCATATTATTATCGTTACGTATTGCATTACGTCATATTGATTACTATGACATCGTTTATAAGGTTTTTAGCCTATTTATAGTTAGGATAACCCCTAAACCATTTATTATGATTAATGCTTGTTGGCTTATTTATCGCTAACGTAATTTTTCTTGATTTAAAACTTTTATTAATGATGTTTTGTTTTCTTGTTACAGGTATGTTCAACAAAAAATCTTTCCTTGTCCTGGTCCTTAACGTAAAGTGTGAGTACAGTATACTTTTTAAAATGAGTATTAGTTCCTGAATTCAAATATTTTACATGTAAATCAGTACCAACTAAAACAAACGTATTTATAATGCTATATTGGTATAAAAGCGGAGTGCAAAAAGACGTACTCAATGTATTACGCGGTAAACGACAAATACGTTAGTGATTGCGACAGAAATAGGTGATATTAGCCGACTTAAAAAAGACGGTACTTTACATTTTACGCCATTAACAAAAAACAGATTGCGAGAAAAATTTGTTGTATTACGCATCTAGCAATTTTACGCAGACATAGTTGCAACTCAGTCACTTCTATTGCAAAAAGACGCTTGTTTTTACTCATCCGTCCGGTTTACTTGTTTAAAAAATGTATTTTTATAGCGTTGCTTTTTCTCCTAACTGTCTACGATGATGGCTTCAAGTAGCCTTGACATCATCACCGGGCTTGCGAGGCAGCGGATGGCTCTCACTCCTAAGTATTGTTGCGTCCATCGCCCGCTCTCATCAGAACCCCGCAAGTGGGCTCCACGTACGCGCGGCGTATTCCGCGCGCGCGATGCACTAACAAGCCCAGAATTCTATTACGAAATTAGCAGATGTCTTCTCCCGCTAGATGTTAAATATTAGCCTGTTCCGTGCACGTGTTCACACATCTCACTTGGACGTCAGAAGTAAAGTAGAGGGTAGCTGGCCATCTTAAATATCTTGTGATTGGAGGAGCAGCTGAGAATATGTAGGAACGTTGTGACAAGTAAATGTGGCCGAATCCGTTTTATTTTTAAATGACTTCTGAAAAGGGTGGAGGTTCTCAATTCTTCGGGATATGTTTGCTTTCTTTCTTTTATTGAAGTAAATTCAAGCTTTAAATTTGAACTCACTCTTTCAATTCAATTTGGTGGTGGGAAATTAAAGTTTAATTAATTAAATATCATGATACGCTACATTTTCTGCAGCAGCTTCTGCAGTCTATGCTGAGGCACGTACCTTGTTGGTCACTGATGCTAAATATTCGTTTTATATATTATGTTCTGTTAATTTATATTATTTTATGTTAAATTTATTTTTTTCTTGTAATATGTGACCAATATATTATATTCATTCATTCATATTATGATTTAATTCTATAATCTTGGGCTACTAGGTACACCAAGATCATAGGAAAACATGATGTGAGCTATCTTAAGTTCAAAAGCTTACTTTTAGGCATTTGCAAAACCAGGAGGAGTGTATTATCATATGAATACTTTAAAATGTTCGACTGGCTGTTATTGCTCAAATGGTATGATTATCAAAAAGATCCAAACCACTCTGACTCCCTCCCAAATATCATTAGGGATCCCGACGAGTGCCCAACGAAAACAAGCAAACCTCACGCATAAAGGAAAACAAAATTTGCACTTACATTAACTCACCAGAAGTACTTAGTCGTAAAATAAAAATGGCCACCAAGTGTGCGTCGAGCGAGACCGTGGGTTCCGTACAAACTTTTTTCCTACTGACTTACTATGATGGCTTGTAGTAACGACGCTTGCCTGAGGGTGCCCCCTAGAATGGATATTATTTAGGTCTTAGCAAAATTTCTTGTTTTATCACCAAACCGCAAAACTATATTTGGCGAATGCTTTTGTGTAAACTTGTAAAACGAAAGTGAATAATAATAATTCGTTTATTGACACTGAAAAATTCACATTTCATGTAGTTGTAAAATGTAATAATAGGTATGGGTAAACCCATCTAAAGATTTATCTGCGATATTTTAGAGAAAAGGTCTCAAATTGTCGTTAATTTTAGATTTTGTGTATCTAGATTTTTAAAGACGAGGGACTACACAGATAGTATTTATTTCAACTCGATACCTCCACGTGTTCCTGAAAAAAGGGTCTTGTCAGACCAACAATGTGTAGCCATCCGTTTTTCCTTGTGAGGCCGGGAACCCTAAAAATAGCTTCGGCGAATATTCGCGGGGGTCGGGCCGTGGATAAACACGTTAAAGGGTGCTGTTGACTGTTCGCTATCCGCAAAGAAAACATTCATGATTGTGGAGTTTGGGACCCGGTAGAAAGGGTGAGAAATGGGAAGGACTGTTTTTGGGAAACCGATTTTGATGTTGTTATTTTTTATTTCGTCTGTCTGTTGTAACCTACTGTTGGATTACTAAAGTGTGACATGTTGTAGATTTCTTTGCACTGAAAATAATACAAAGTTAGTTATATGAGTTAGCGTAGTGTTATGCTGCTATAATGTGAGGTAATTTAAAGCAACAAGTATAACTCAGTAATCACTATGAAAAATAACAATAATGCTTCGATACACACTAGGGGCTTTACAATCCTTTCCGCTTTTCCAGAAACAGGTGAAAGCTTATTTTTGAATTTAATTTTAAAGTGAAATGTTGTAATATTTTCGTTTATCGAAACGCACAGTAAAGCGTCCGATCGATTTCATGGCGGTCAATCTAAATTGAGATCATCTAAATGCGCAGGACATATTATAGTGCACAAATGGGCGCGCAAACACAAGTGCACACTCTGTTCCCTTACTCTCATAGTTCGGTGAGATGGCAAATCCGAAATGACCAATGAGAGATGGGGCGCAGGACCACCGGCTTGCAACCGTCAACTTCCTAACTCCTTCCTGAGTAATTTCTTTACAGAAACACTCACACAAGTTTCTATTCTGGACTCTCACTGGACTCTGGACTTCACTATTCTGGACTCGAACCGGGGACCTCTCGGTCCTTACGAAGCGCAGCTACCAATATGCCAACGAGGCAGTCAACACACAAAAAATGGGCCGAATTAAAGCAGCCAAAGGACTGAAATATTTATTTATTCAATTTGCACGAGCTATATTCTGCCCTTTTTCAGCCATTAAATCCACTCCGATTGTAAAACCCGAACAATTATTCAATTCATTCATGTAATTAGCGTCCGTATCGGTTATAATAATTAACAAATTAATGATCACGAAACTTTGTTCGTTTAAATGCAAATATGTACGCTATTTTATTATTATTGTATTCATTATCATCGCGGAATGGGTCATTATTAATTTAAGATAAATTAATTAATAATAATCTTCCTTTAAAATATCACGGTTTAAATTTTTATTTGCACCTTATTAGCCGTGTAATAATAACACGGATTTTGCTGAATAACACGGATGGTGTTTTTGTCACAGCAGTGAACTTTAAATTATGTTTTAAACAATGCAATGGAAGAGGAATATACATCTTAAAAAATCCCCGACTAAGCGCTTTTTCGCAATGATTGAATAGATGGCTTCCCTGTCTATACTTTCATGTTTGTCTATAATTCCACATTGCAATTTGTCTGTTAACTATATTACTACCGTTATGTGAGCCTTATTCCGTCAAGATAAGTTCCAAAAGCAATTAAAATTTCTCAATAGTATACTTAAAGGGTTAACAGGTCATTTTAATCAATTTAATACTCTTGTAACCCCTCCGCATGTATTTTGGACGCGCGTCCGTTCAATGTAAACTACGAAGCTATAACCATCTTTTCTGGCGGCTTAATCCAGTGAATTTATAACAAGAATACAACAATTATCCAAATTAACGGCTACTCGAAACGCATTTACGACGGAACGCCGGGTCCACCCCATCCCAGTTTTTAATAATGAATTTTTAATAAATTAATTTATGGTCCAATTTAAAGTTAATTAAGTTGAACGCAAGGATTTATATGTACGATGTTTGGATAGTCGTTCGGTATTGGTGATCAATATTCTATTGAATTACGTAGTTGGTCAAATTAAAATTTATAAAGTCAGGCTTGTGTACACAGGTTTACAAATGATTTACACTGTTATCTACTAGAGGTCCATAGTTTGATAAATATTTTTACTTTAAGCTGAAAATAAAATTGAATTATTGCACACTAGTGGCCTGCCCTCGCTTCGCTTCGGGTCAATTTTTTTCATGGAGGAATTCTTCTCTCTATAAAAAAAAACGCATCAAAATCTGTTGCGTAGTTTTGATTTAAGCATTCATTAGGATATAGGAACAGAGAAAGTGACTTTGTTTTATACTATGTAGTAGAAGTACTACTACGTACAAAGAGCATAATAGTGCGTCAAACACTAAGTTTTAAACGAATAGTTCCTTAACCTATGTCCTTAAACATGTAAGAAAATAACCGGACAGCGACAGATAACACGGCATTAGGATCTGCCATTCCCCTAACTATTCAAAATATTTGTCGAAAATTGACGATCCCATTTTAAAATGTGTATCCTTTTAAGAATTTTCTTTTAAAATATCAAGTCGTCTCGGAAATATCGAATAAATATCTCAACGGGTACTGGAACGGTCTTTTACATGTTGCCTTGATGATCTAATATAAACATCGGTAGTGTGCGTTGCTCCTTACAATAACACTGGGACTCCGAGCGTCTTATAGTACAGGGCTCGTTAAGAAAGTTGAACAACGCAAGCTAATATACACCGAATCACATTGCGCGAAAGCTCATTTTCACCCGTACTGTTTCGGAATCTTCTTAGCGAGTAGACATGGACGGCGAGTCTTTAGCTTTTTCACATTAAAGTGCAATTTGGCTTGTACAAATGCCTCCAGTGGGGTGCCCTTAACCTAACAATGTTAGCGCGTTTATCGAAACTGGCGCTCACATGGGGTCGGTTCGGCCATATAAACTTAGGAAGGATGGGTGGCCAAATAACGAGTGTGTTTGCGAATACTTTCGATGAAACTTATGATAATAACATGTAATACTTTCTCATTTTTATTCAAAGATGTAACATTTAAATATTATGTTTTGTAAATTTTGAATGGGATTCACATCCTCGTTGTTGAAACCTCAAGACGAGGAACTTGGTCTTGTTTGAAGCTTTTTAATTTTGAATTAATTAAATAGCACTAAAAATAAAACAAATATATTGTTTGTTTTGTTTCAAATTTTGTTTTAATCTATGTTAAAATTTACTAAAGTTTAAATTCATGCCCGAATCTTATTTCCCATGAGCTTTAAAAACCATTAAGCTAGTAGACTAGCTTCCATAAATCTATACTCTTATGTTAGCTTTTATAACGAGTATAAGAAAAATACGTGCATACATCGCGTATTACAAGTTCTTAGAGTGTGTATACTCCCATACTCGCCGAGCAAGCTATAGCGTTAAATTTTACGAGCCAACGAAGCTCTATTCCATTTTTATAGCTTAATTTTAATGTTGCGATGTTACGATAACTTTGTGATCGGAAAAATGTCAGAAATGAAGAAAAATATTGCATTCTACATATTTTGCTCGCATTGGCGACTTCTAATTTTGAGTTCCATACCCAAAAATAGCATAATGCCTAGCACTTAAATTTAAAAGTTTGTATCCCCAGAACCGTGATAGCTTGAAACACATGTCTTTATGACTGTAACAAATAAGTCTATTCAGATAACTCTGTGTTCAATGAACAATATTTATTTATTTATTTAATGTTCTTAATTTTCCAATGGCCAGTGGCATGAACCAATGGCCTAGAAAAGGGGTTAGAAACATAATATTAATATTAAAAAGACATACCCTCCTACATGACCTAAGAATCCCTTTCACAGATAGTAAGGAACCTCGTCCACCATACAATGACTCCCCCACTGTACCCTCAGAGACGTGTATTCAAATTCCAGATTATGCAAATTTTTGGAAAAGCACAAAAAACTCCATAATCCTTTTAGCTCCTAACTTCGTGTGCATTTTCACCGAAAAACGTCCGATGAACTAATAAAATAAAAACCTAGACATTTTTACATTTTAAATGAAATTTACTCAATCCCTCCCCTTTGTTAATATGCGAAAGGGATTAAATGAAGTTAAATCCCTTATAAAAGCATCCCTAATGGTGTAACATTATTTTGTTGCGTTTAAATAAAACAGTGACATTTTAGGACACTTTCATTTTTACTCTTGATGTGACACCTTAATTTATCTGGATAACACGTTATTTTTGTAACTTTACCACAAAATTACTTAATTTAGGATCTGCCAGAATATCAGCGCTGTAGCGTCCTAGCAGGCGCTGCAGCACATGCTGAGGCAGAACCTGTTGATCACTATCATGTATATGTAATTGTGTGTTAAATCGTGCTATTGTATGTGATCAATAAATGTTTTTCTTTCTTTCTTTTCTTCTTCTAATTCATACATTTTGGTTCAAAATATTTCTTAAAGATCCTAAATTGTACATTACGACACAGAATGTAAATATACAACGTGAGGAAACCAGCACACCTGAGAAAATTTTCGACGGTGTGTGAAGCCATGTCAGAGGCCTGCGGGCCGGTACCTAAACTAGGGCGATAAGGCCTTAGTCGACCACGCTGGCCAATAATAATAATATGTACTTACTTATTAATAAATGTTATTTTTGATTGTTTCAGGTAAAAAACGTTAGTTTCTTCGCCAGTTGCTTTAACACGTGTAAAGGTAAAATGTGTTAATTCAACAATTAATTTAAATCATCATCAACAACATAAGTCGGTATAACACATGTTAATGTTTAGATAGAAAGCTTAAAAGCCTCAAACATCTTAATAGCTTAACAGGCTCAATATGGTCTATTGTACCTGTCGACCTCATATGTGTCCTAACCCTTACCATCAGGTGAAGTGAGGTCACCTTGTTAGCCTTTTATAAAAAAAAGAAAAAATCCACTGTTTGATTCCTACGTATCGGTCTGAATCTAAATGTTTGTTTAGAGAGTTCGCAAGAAATCAGCGACGAGTTACCTTAATAATAAATAAGTACAATTACATATGTAGGAATATTGCTATAAGAGCATTATTGGTTGCTGTTTCACCAACAGACAGACATTTAAATATTAGTCCTTATGGGGCGATATTAGGAGGAGCAAATTCACAGCTACTTACTACCCGACAGCCATTTTTCTGCGCGTATCAAAATGTTGACAGAGAAAGACAGAGTTATCGGTGAACGTTAATAAATAACGTTTTAAGTAACAATCCGATGGCTCCGCACTAATCCACCAATTAAAAGTTGTACAAAACGATTTGAGCAACCGTTGCTAGGGCTCGGTTTAATCTTTAGGAATCCACTTACATCGCTTCGGTCACTGCTTCTCAAAGTTTCGAGTTAGTAATAGGTATGATATTTATTTGGACAAATTTTCACGGTTTAGTAGAAGTTGTAAAACTGATCTCATAAGTCAATAAGTTAAGTTTAGAAGGTAAGTTTAGATTGGACTGATACAAGCTGTAGATTTTCTAAATCTGAGTACGACTTAATGAATTATTTATTGTAAATAAGTAAAATATGGTGTCAACATCATCATCCCATATACGTCCCCACTGCTGGGGCACGGATCTACCTTAAACTAGGGTGATAAGGCCTTAGTCGTCGAATGATAGTAAAAATTAATTTCTAATTTAAAAAACACATTGGTACCCGGCGGGTTTTGAACTAGCGACCTCTCGCATGGCAAGCAACGACCTTAACCACTCGGCCATCGATGCTTTTCGAAAGAATAAATGATGTTTCCCATCTTGTATAGTAGACCCACAATTCCAGAACAGAAATATTAGCTATCCTTAAGCTGAATCCAGCTATTCAGCAGAATCCAGCATATTGCTGTAAGAGCTAACGACTGAAAGTCTGACAGCTTATTACCAAAGTGTGAAGTGCGTAACAGCGTATTCGGAGCGCTGAAAGCGGCGGAGGCTTCACATTTTTCAGGCGCCGGTTTTGCGCGGCGACTCATTTGCTAAAACGCGGCTTGCGAGACGCACATAGACTTAAGATTCTATAGACAGTTCGTTTCAAATATTATGACGGTTAGATACTTGCCGTCGTTCATAGTTAAATGCTTCATTTCATGATCATAATTTGGATTCGGAGTTTTGTGAATTGTAATAGGAGGACTTAGCTGGACATGCAATTGAAAACTATTTGTCACTTACGATAGAATATTTTTATTTACGCTAACGAAGCATATTTGCACAAAGTCGAAAAAAGCGTCAACCTACCTGAACTGTATATTTAATTTCATGTATTAGAGGCATATAAAATACGTAATAGCTAGACTAAGTATGTCTTGTGATGAAAATTACGATATTTTAACTCCGGCCGACACGTAAATAATCAGTCACGTGTACATAACACAGGTAGTAATCTACATCCTTGCGTAATCTTTTGAACGGACGGTATCACTAAAAAAGTTCATATGCAGGCCAAGTCTACACAATATCTAGCTCTACGCAGCCACGTGATAGACGAGTCAAGTGTGTCCTACAGACGCATTCAGCGTGGCTACAAAACCTCTGAGAACGCGACCTGAAGCTACCGTAGTATAGATACTACTCAGTCTAGGCTTTCGCGCGACATTGCTGAAAAGAGGATCTGTGATGAATAGTTGACGTAGTGTGGCCGAGTACTGGACGTATACGTTTAGATTTGACATTTGAATCCAACACAGCTGTATGAAAGTTGAAATGAAATTTACGTCTGGATATATGGTCGAGACAATGATTAAAGAATCGTCGATAAAATTCTGCTAATGTTTTAATATGGGATAAAACTGACTAAGGAATAATAATTATTATTATTTTAACAAGATACTTGTTGTTCTTTTCCAACTTCTAAACTTTAATCATATCAGACTTGGTTCAAGTCCAAAGATTTATATTTTTGACTAAAAAATACTGACTACGACAAAGTCGTCCATGCTACATAACATCCTTACTAATATTATAAATCCGAAAGTAACTCTGTCTGTTACGCTTTCACGCACAGGGAACTGGACCGATTTAAATGAAATTTGGTACAGATATAGTCCAGAGCCTAGAAAAGGTGGGGCGAGCGAAAAGCTCAGTATAGTATGTATAAACGTAAGTAAGCTCAATGCCTATGCCAATACAGTAGACGCATAAATTATGTACACAACCTTACTTAAACATTTCAATCACACCAAATTTCGAATTCAGATCCGAATTTCGAGTCAAACGTTTACCAATATTATGTGACTTTTTATAGTGTCATCCACCAGTAAATACAGAGCAGTAAAAGGCCGCCGTAAATGCAATACGGGATTGCCTACTACCTCTTTACGACCTCTCAATTGTCACTCCCGTTTATAGCTTTGTAACGACGGCGAAGAGTATAAACATGTAAGTTCGTGTAATATGACCGTTTGGATTGTAATCCGTTTTGAGATGCGAGGCTTACTCAAAGCCATTAAACTTTTGCTGTCAACATCAGCATCTGTATTACTCGTTCGGTCAAATGTTCGACGTATTATGGAGTCTGTTAAGAACACTTCACTTTTCCCAAATTCAAATTTTAACCTTTTTTTTATCGATGGAAGAAATTTCCTAGGCTTCAATAAAAGTAAATCACTGCTCCAAAAAAAAAAGAAATAGGAATAGGGAACACTGCTGGAAATTATAAATGCTCATTCAACTCAACTCGAATATATTTCCAAAATTGGCAAAAAATGCATTCTATTTAATCTTGATGTTGATGCGCGAGGTTAGAATCTATCCAAAATTACGGGGTTCCATCATTTTCAAATACCACATTCAGCCTCTCCTAACATCGCTGGGAATCGCAGCCGTCCAATAAAACGATTTTGACCTTAACATCGAAAAGGCATTATCTGGTGCTGAGGTCTAAAGCCGGCCGAACTCCATAGTAACGGCCAAGCCACTTTACATAGTACGGGAGTTAGCCCAATACCCAATATATTTGGAATAGCTCCAAACTCAAGCCTTCTCCATGCCAAATATCTTCGAAATTGGGTCAGTAGTTTTACGTGATACGGGTACTATATGTACACAATAATTAACATACATTTTTCAAGAAAGCTGCCTCAAAAGGAAAGTTGGCTTGAAACGAAGGCGTGCTCTCTGACAAATCACCAATTGTGCAATCTTGTGAATAAAGTAAAGCTCTAATGTTCCACTTCATAACTTATTGCGCATACTTCACATGCACTCCGTGACTCTGATATCTATCACGAAATTTTTTTAATCAGTATCGTTAAAATATAAAAGATGTCTCAGATATGTTATAGGCAATGTGTATAATCGGGTATTGTATAGAATACCTAGGTATTCTATACAATGCCTAAAACGTTCAGGCAATGTGTATAATACGATCAATTTCACACATTGCCTAGGTATTGTATAAAATGCCCGAAGTGCATCAGGTAATGTGTATTATGAACGACCACGGGTAGGACCTTAAACATTTTTATTTTATTTATTATTCAGACAAAGTAATGTTCCTGTTAATGTCAAGTTCAAAATGTTGATTTTGAACGGGTTAATCAAATTTAACCTCGGTATATTTTGAATAATATGTTATTGCTTTGCGTAGAGGGGTTAGGTAGCATTGGTTTTAAGTCCATCCGTTAACCCATGAATGGTCCGTCCGTCCATCTGTCACCAGGCTTTAACTCAAGAACAGTGATAGCTAGATATGTAGTAGCAATTTGTTGATCACATACATACATGTTACCGGACAAACCCGATTTCAGGAAAAACTCGTTTAGCCTTGGATAAACCATGTAGTACTTGCGGGCTCGGGACTTCCCGGCACCTTAGACTGACTTAAAAAAAGAGTCCTCTTTGTGTTAAATTTTTTTAAACCACCCATATACCTTTGACGGAAAAACTATTTTGGCTTAGGCCGAACTAGTTTTTCCTAGAACTCTTATGTGATATGTTTAATCAGCTTCTCTCTCTTGTTTAATCTGCTTGTGACAGTTAAAATTAGGATAAGCTCTCAAAAGATCAGTAGGTACCTATCTAACTATAAATAAGGCGTCCGACCGATTTCAGCCATGGCGGCCGGTCTCAATTGAGATCAGCCAAGTGCGCAGGACATATTATAGTGCACAAGTGTGCGCGCAAACACAAGTGCACTCACTGTTCCCTTACTTTCATAGTTCGGTGAGACGGCAATCCGACTTGACCGATGAGAGATCAGGTGCAGGACCACCGGGTTAACGTGCTTTCCGAGGCACGGGCGTTCAACCGCCAACTTTCTTTCTTCACACAAATTTTGCCCGACCTCGGACTCGAACCGGGTCGTTACGCAGCGCTTGCTACCAAAAGACCAACGAGGCAGTTGGCTATCTAACTAACCAAATTACGGAGAAGAAAAATTAATTAAATACATTACCTAAGCTTCAACCGGCATTCTATACAATGCCTAGGTATTCTTTACATTTCCTAGGTATAGTGTGAAATATTTCAAACATTGAGTATCATTTCATACATTGCCTAAGCAACCTCGGCATTCTATACATTTCCTAGGCATTGTATAGAATGCCTGAATTATACACATTGCCTATAACAGATACAACGAACGCTCAATCTATACAGCTTACATTTGCAAGCATAATATACAATTTAGGTATTTCGAAAATCAGCGCAGAATAATCTCCTCAGCAATTGTTTCCATGCCTCATTAAGAGTACCATAAAAGGCATTGTTACGTTGAAACCGTAGCATTTAGAATCTAGAATCTCCACGAAACAATAATTAGTCTCATCAATATTGTGGGAGACATTTTTGTTTGTTCCATTCAAGAACGACGTAATTAAAGCTAACGAGATAAAATAACAAGTGAGACCGCTGAATATTCAGCGGCAAAAATTGCATCGACGAACAACACGAGCAAAGGAGACAAAACTCCTTGCTCTTTGTTTTACAAGACAACGTTACTAACTAAATAATTTGATTTGTCGTTGGAAAGCATACGGGATACTGCGGCGGTGTATTTTAAAATTTGGCCAACTTAAGCCGCCATTTGAATTGCAAAACGAAACACTCCATCCGGCCAATCTTTACCCATTTCGAGTTGGCTGCGATAACTTTTTGTGATGTCATTTTCTTCAGAATAAAAAGTTTTGGTACAGATAAGACGATTGACAAAATGTACTCACATTTTACAAACATATTTTTTATCAGAAAACAATATAAAATGCATAGAGCCATTTTAACTGGTAACAATAAAAGATACCATGGAAAATTTACATGTTATTATTCTTCAAACAAATGTATTATTCATCTCATTACATAAACAATATCATTAAATACAAAAAAACTCGTTGCAACTGTGTAACTGATACTTAGTTACAGAATACCTCGTACGTAGTTTGATCTATTCTAATTATCCCATTCCACCCCGCTTAACCGCCACACAATGTCCGTGTATTTTTCAAATCCAGCAAACTTGGACAGAACGCATCAGCCTTTTCCCACCATCTGAATTGCAAATGGCGATGTGATGACGGCGTTATACAAAACTAAAAGTGTCGGGCAAACTTCGGATTAAACTTCGCCCGCAGGTACCGAAACAAAAACCTCACTTACAATTATGATAATTCGTTCGCATCTCACCGGATTGAATTTGCATGGACGCTATCCTATGTCAACGCTACCTGCCAGATGAATTATGCAGTCCCGCCGCGCCACTTACCTACGGGATTAACATATTTATTAATAAAATAAATAGCTGCAGACGTCCGCACGCCTCGGCGTCTCCACGAAGAGTGAGGATATTCTGTTGACATTGTCTCAAACTTCGGCACGTCGAGTTGTGAACAAGAGCTGGTAATATATGGCATTCATTATATAAATTAGGTTAGTGCTGTGTTCATTTCGTTAATATGTGCAGGATTAAACAGAAACGTGCAAACGTGACAAATTGAGGAGTGTTTGCCAACGGTAGGTGGTAAAGCGATTGCAATTAACAAGTGGATTGTTTCCGCCGTTCGAGTACAAGTTTCTTGTTATCGTTATTGATTTGCCATCTATTCTAGTACAGTCGCCCGTCCGGGTGAGTTAACACATTACTTCGCCATTAAATAATACAGGTTCTTGCGGTGAACTAATGGTGAATGGTTCAAGAAGCAGTCCTCGTACAATTTAGCTAGTTCCTATACAGACTGCATTGTATTCTCATAAATATTTGAACGTGTAACTGTTTTCCAGAACATCGGTCTGGTTCTCACCTATTGCTTTTTATAAGTAAGCAATTATTTTACTTGCTAAATGTCGTAGAGTTAGATACGAGCACCCGTGTAGAAACACAGAAAAAAAACAAGTAGAAATATGTCACTGCGCATTTTTTGTACGCAGGTAATTGAAAAATTTAACAGTCACTTTGCAAAATCGCAATTATCACCTTGGTTTAAAAACGCTGTTATTATTATTGTGAACCAACACTGCAACTGTTTACCATTAATCCAATACTGCTCAAATAAAATTTTAATTATTCACGTGGAATTGCTACGGCGGGAATTCATTGGGAAATCCTTACTAATCCTTACTAATATAATATTATAAATCCGAAAGTAACTCCGTCTGTCTGTCTGTCTGTCTGTTTGTCTGTTACGCTTTCACGCATAGAGTACTGGACCGATTTAAATGAAATTTGCTACAGATATAGTCCAGAGCCTAGGAAAGGTTATAGGCTACTTTTTAACCGACTGCGCTATAAGGAAGTAATGTTTTACCCGTTAAACGTCTCTACGCGGACGAAGTCGTCACAGCCCAAACTATTGGACGGATCGAGATGAAATTTGGCATGCAGGTACCTTAATAAATTTAAAGCTTAGTCGAACAGGATATTGTTAAATTCCCACGGGAACGGGGGTAACAGGGAAAAAACTTTTGTATCAAAAAATCTAAACCGCGTAAGATAGATGATTGAGATTTGGCATGCAGGTACCTTAATGGACGTAAAGCTTACTTGCAACGCGATATTACAAAATTCCCAGTCTTATATATTACTCAAATTATAATTTTAATACGTGTTACGTGTATTTCTCTTATAAAAGCTTTACTATGAGCTTTCGACGTGAAATTCGTTGAGCTTTTGTATTAAATTGAAGGAGTACATTGCGATTGTTTGAGTTTAAAGTTATCATCGTTTATATTTCAATTAGTGTTTAACCACTAACGCAGTTCTTGCATTAATTGGAGATGCATCATATTATTATCACATAGCATACGTTAAAATTCGGTTTTCAGGTATAGTTTTGCAACAAAATAAATTACAGCAAGAATTGTACCCACAAACGACTAAAAGAAAGAACTACTACTTTTATTAAAAAGCGCAATTTTTACCTGACCTTACGACACCAAAACAATTTTGCCCTCTACTGCAGTTGCAAGCGGTCCAACTGCAAGACTGCACGCTGCACGTCTAGCGTTCGCAAATTAAAATTGCGCGCCCACATCTTGCCCCAACTCGATTGCTTGCCCCGCAGAGCGCAAAATCACAAAGCGGCGTTCGTAATTTGCGCCTTATTGTGTTCTTTCGTCAAAGCGTAACCGGGGCACGGTCGGTGCCTTAGCTGAGGCTAATTTTGCACGTGTGAAATTCGCTGTTGCCTTAGCGAAATGTTTTGGATAGGTTCTCGCGTTCTTAATGATGGGGTTTTGGTGATTTATATAGCGACTTTGTTAGGCATTGCACATTTATTTTATTAAAACACAAAATTCATGAGACAGCTTCCGTTTAAGTATCAGATAATCTAGCTTTATTTTAAGCATTTTGGCTGATCTCCATTGAGATTTCAAATCGATTGAACTACATTTTGTGTTTTACTTCATCTACGACAACAAACATAATTGTGAAAAGTATAAGATCCTTTTTGACTAGCCTTTAACAATTCGATGGGCAACTGAATTTGGATAGCTGCATCTGCATCGAACTTTATCTATATAGACATTATCTTTAACACTAAAGTCTTGTCTATAATCGCATCTATCTTTAGGTGCATAGACAATCTTGAAGTTCTACCAAGCCGGCCGCAATGCGAGTGTTTCCTTTGCCGCTAATTTTGCCGCGACGTTGCGCCGCTTCCGTGCCGCAGTAGTGACGTCACTTCCTTCAATGCATCGATGTATGTTCATCTTATATGCTATTTAAAAATTATGAATTCCGCTATATAACAGTTTGTCTTACAAACAGTCCAATAGCGATGATTAGAATTAGCGTACGAGTATATAAGTAGCGTAATTTAATAAAATTTTTACCACCATGCCTTATTAAGCTAGTCCTTAGTAATTCCACTGCTACTTTCGATACAACAAATAACGCAAGTGCTAAATCTATTATTTACCATCGGACTCTAACTAGCATACTTTTAAGTAGATGGCGTCTGTTAATATAAGTATACTTAATATTAGTTTGTTTGTTTGAACGCGCTAATCTCAGGAACTTCTGATTCGAATTGAAAAATTATTGTTTTGGTTTTGTTTTGGATATACAATTTATCGAGGTAGGCTTTAGAGTAAACATCATTACGCTGCGACCAATAGGAGCAAAGAAACAAAAGAAAATGTGTCAAAAACGGAAGAACACGCGGACGAAATCGCTGGCACAAGTAGTAATTTATATTCACACTTAGTTGGTAAAAATACTGACTTCTAAACCAATATAGATGTGTACCAATATAATCGTCGTACAATATCGATAAACGTCTAAAACTACTTCATAATGCGCCATAGAACAGCAGCGAGTGGCGGTAAATTATGCAGCGGAGTAATACATAGTGTGTGGCGACTCGCGAACGGTCCGGGCTTCGTTACCGGGACACTGACAGGTGAACCGGTAAGACGAGGCATAGGAAGGCTTGGTGTAAGGGTGCTGTTGACCAGTAAATGCATATAAGTAGTATCTTTCATCATCATCAGCTCATATACGTCCCAACTGCTGGGGTCTACCCTGAACTAGGGCGATAAGGTCTTAGTCAACCTTAGTTTCAGTAAGTTTTGAGAGATATTATATTTCGCTTAGTGATGCACCCTTAGATTTTGTTACCAGAAAAACGCCATTTTATAACGAATTGTAGTAATTTAACGACACAAACATTTAAGTAAGATGAATACTCACAAACGAACTTAAAAGCCATACAAGCAGGTAACTTAAAAAAAAACTCTTTTCATATCAAAAACGGTACCTACACAAAATGATGTACATATTTCTTCACAAAACGCATTTTAGCGCCCCTAAATTGCGTGCCTATTGAAGCGGCTAATCCCACCTTCCTTCTAATTTACAACACAAATATCTGGACAATCGTCTCTGATCCCGGTATTTGCGCGGGATCGACAAAGGTGACTAACGACTCGGATACGCCAAGTTTGAGAAAGATTTTTTAAAAATATACGAATGCGGGATGCGGGTGGTATTTATACTATATGTATAGACATCACTAGGAGTGGGAGATGAGTAAAAGTTTTTAGTAAAATAAATGCGCAGTATTGCCTGAATTCGACTATGTGTCTTTTTGGGTTACTACGGTATTTTCTATTTTGTAATAATTTCTTTCTAATAATATTTATCATCTTAATCAATATTATTAAGAATAGATAGTAGATTTTGACGAAGTCTGTAACAGTAATTAAAAGAGTAACTGTAATGGAACGCGAGAGCTTAAAATCAAACGAAGTCTGTAACAGCTCGAACTAAAATAATTAATATATATATAGATATTCATCTGGCGATACTTTCATATTTCAAATAAATCTTGACTCGCATACTTATCCATATTTTTCTTAGAAATTTGCCACGGTCCCGCAAAGGCAATAAGGACAAAGTATTTTCAATTCACAATCTTTATTTTCTAAAAAAAATACAAGATATACAACATTATACAGGCCCAATATATCATCGCCTCAGGTTCCCCAGTGAAAAATGATTACAATATTCGTTGCACGTCCTAAAATATGCACCAAATTAAGGGTCTTCCTCCGAAACTTGGGTGACCCAAATTTATAGGGCCCATGAGACGATCGACAGAGATGTCCGAGAAAAAAACCATTCCCGATTTACACGGACTAGATTTGTACTGCGACTTCGTTTATCGTCGACGGGGCGATTTTTTTTATGAGTGGAAAATATTACTTACTTTTTAGCTTAGTCGGGTATAAAGTAGCGTTTGTTTGAAATAAAACTAAGTTTACGGATTTAAAACTCGAGTGTATTGTTATTCTAAACATCGTCGTTTCGAGCTCTTTACAGCGCTAATGGTCACGGGCAGACTTATCATTATTATCATCATCATCTTTCTTTAGTCTTGTCCTTCTGCATCTTTACCTTTTTAAAAATTTAAATAAATCTTTACTAACTA
Organism: Maruca vitrata; assembly: GCA_039566165.1. Taxonomy (NCBI): domain Eukaryota; kingdom Metazoa; phylum Arthropoda; class Insecta; order Lepidoptera; family Crambidae; genus Maruca; species Maruca vitrata. The sequence continues at coordinate 1,704,431 of CM076920.1, forward strand.
ATGCAGAGCAGCAAGACTAACGATGACAGCTGAATGTTTTGTTCTTTTGCGCATGTCAAATTTGTCCATAAAAAATCGTTTGAATTAAACAGAGAAACTTACACACGGACATATTTTCGTATCGATATTGTATGATGATGACTATCATCATCATCGGCCTATTTACGTCCCCACTATAAGGCCGAGAGCATACCCTAAACTAAGGCGATCAGACCTTACGTAAAAAATATTGCACCTAAATAAAAAATGTCTCATACAGACAGACAATCTTTTCCATTCAAAGTATTAGTATGGAAGTGGGGATGGCGCGTGTTGGAAGAAAATTAAAATCCCCTAAAAGAAGTTGCAAGAAAACTTTCTCGCAGCAACTGAGGGCAATATTTTTCGGTGTCCGAGGGTTGACAGGTGGGCTTTCATTAATTAAAAGGCGACTATATTATTTTAAGATGCGCTGTGGGGGACGTTTCGAGTAGGTTGTTTTGTAAACAAGATCAAGTTTATTGCTGTTGGTAGCCAAATTAATTTTGTATCTTTTTTTATCTGATGACTTATCGGGTTTGATTTAGAGTGTATGCGTCTGCTATATCAATGGCTCTGGTTTGGTATTTTTGAAACCAGAGCGCTTTGAATAGTCCTTTCGTTTATCAAACAGATTTCGATAGTTATTCTAGTACGAATCTTAGATCAGCTCGGATTCAAAACATAATTGCAAAATACCGACGGATTAAGAACCTCCTCCTTTTTTTTCAAGTCGGTTTATTTAATTTGTTACGAAGCCGAGTCATGACCATTACCGATCAAAAATCGCAATTTCGTCTTATTCTAAATACAAATAAATTACATTTCACGTATAAAGGATTAGCCATTGTTGTACTTACAATTTTAAACTCATCTATATTGTACCTAATCACCTCCAACACACTTACATTAAAAAAAAACAATTAAAATTGCTCATTCAAATTTAACTCATCTCATTCACCATGCTAACGCTAGCCTACCAAGAGTAGTGTACTGGAAAGCGCTATACAAAAACCGACTTCCTACTCCAAGTGCTAGGCAACGCCCGGCGAATTTGTCGGATTCACCGGTAATTTGTAGACAATACAAAATTGTCAGACACAGCGCGACGCACGGTACACTCGCGCGCGAAATAACAAAGGACTAGCGCCGCGTAGAGGGCCACAAAAGGTAATGCATTCGCGAATTTCTGACGCGATTGTACTTATGGTTGGTAGGTAGGGTAGTGGTTTGGCGATTGTCAACTTTTTAAAAACTATTTTTTATGGGTCGCGATAAAAAGAGTAGCAAATACATAGCTATTTACTTCCTAAAGTTTCTAAAGAATAGTGTAACCCAAACGTAACGCCGAGCAGTAAGAAGCTATGTATTTGATAATCTTTTTATTGCTTGTAGACCCATAATAAATATTTTTTTAGATGTAATAGAAAATATGACTTATCAGAAAAAGAACAAATCTGCTCATAGTCTAAAACTGATTGCAGATTAAAAATTTAAACAAAAAAAAGATGTAATAGAACGCGAAAGTCTAAAATCGTATGTCAACTTTTTATAAGAATAACACATAGTTTTACTACCTTTCTGGGGCTGTAGATCACCACCAGATTAGTTAGACAATGAATTTTGAATTTAGTTCCCAGATATTATTTATTATGGACGAATAGCAATAATTCTATTGCTACATCTAACAAGGGCAGACTTAATGATTCTCATAACGCGTGATCTATGCATAAAAAAGGTGGAACTCTGACAAAAAATTCAATAACATATCAAATTAAGAATTCAAAAGTTATTTCATGTCAACCTCCATCAAAATATATCTGGTATGCCATCTGAATTTCGCATAAAAAAATGTTGAAACAAAAAATGATACCTTTACAAAGGCATAAGCTCTAAACTCGTGCCTAAATTGACGAAAGTGACCCTAACAGGTCATTGGGAACAATCAACGTCTGGTGACGAAAAGGGTTAACTGAATGTAAACTGTCAAGGGTGAGAGGATAAAACCTATTTGCACCCGTTGGCTAATCATTTGTTTCGTTTTATTTTTAGACAGACTGCAAATAAGGTTCTCGATTCAGGTGTTTTTAAAATAAAACTTAAATACTTTGATTGAATCAAAGTATCTGATACTGACATAAGTTGCCTAAAGCTTTCAAAGCTACAATAGTAGTCCTTTTTTGAAAGCGGTGAACAACAAAATGTAATATTTCGTTGTTATGTTGAAACACTCATAATTTGTTCATATACTGAAAATAAGAACTGCAACGTAGTTTATTGTAACAGCTGTTTATATGTAATGATGACACTAAAGATCTAATATTTACACACATTACTCAACAAATTAATTGTAAACAAGTAAAAATAGGTGAAATAGAAGTCGCTTAATATTATATTAGCTTATGTTAACTTTTGAAATACAATGAAAACTATTACTTCATCACTTTATGTGCTCACGAAAACTCTATTCTAGAAATAGTATTGTAATTTAGCGCTGTTAGCCTACAAATGTCAAATAGTTTGCATAGTAATAAATTTCATTCAAAGAAAACACAGACTATTAAAGTAAGCTTTCGTTTTAATAATATCTTGTTGGACAAATCTATTGGACCGAAATTGGTTTAAAGCTATCGATTCTGGATACAAATTTTAAATTGAAAAAATTGTGACTGTATCATGTTGCTTTTTGGGCATTAAAATCTTACTCAATTGTAATCTCGATTTGAAATTGATACTTTTAGTTTTCTTTTTGCATAAATACGAGTATACATTGACCTTATCAAATAACTAGCGGTTCCTGAGATTAGCGCGTTCATACATACAAACAAACAAACAAACTCTTCAGCTTTATAATATTAGTATAGATACCTTATTAGTAATCAATAAAAGCATAAGACAACAGGGTTGGATTAAAAACTACATACTATGGCTCTACACGCGATATGAGTTTTTAATGTAATGGAACGCGAAAGTCTAAAATCGCATCAAAGTGTTGGATAATAGCAGCATGGATTGATTAGTAGTATAAATGAACATCTGTAAAGATTTACATTTACGTCCATTTTCCGGCCCTAAATATCGCAATTATTCAATGTGAGATATCTTTAGCAAGCCGTTTTGTGGGCCGTTTTATGGCCGTTTGCCTCCATTAGACCATACCGACACGTCACGATACAATAGAGTAACAACCTTTGCTATCTAGTTGGCTAAAGTGCTTCGAGATTTATTTTAAGTTTAGTCTTCATTAAATTTACTTCGCCGCGTTTTGTAGCAATTATATACTAACTTAGTTACTAACTTACTAACTTATAAATTTTGGTTACTAGATTTATCCGGGTATTATTTTGATTTGAATTTCATTCTTGACGTTGGTTTTATACACCGTGAAATTTGAGTGGTTGTTTTCCCGTGGCAGAACGATTTGCCTTTAGTAATACTATCGTAACATGCAAATCATACCGCGAAAAAATATTTTTTTTTCGAATTCCAAAAAATCTTATTTTCCAACCGATCGCTTTTCCCGTTTTCGAGAAAAGCGATCGTTCTTTTATAAGATGTGACGTAATTAGGTACAGCGTGCCGTATAAAATCGATGCTTTAAGCTAAAGAAGCTCTACGCCCTAAGTGATAAAGCGGTTCGAACGGACTTTCGAGTTTCGGTTATACCTTTCGCAAAACCGGCATTTATTGATTTCAACAAAAAATAACTGCACAAATCTATTGTACTACTAAACTAGTATTATTTTGCTGCGGGAAAACAACCAATATGGTCCAAGATCCCAGAGCCGCCAGACATCACTTATTTTCTAATGGACAAAATATATACGATTGAGTAGTGGTGGGGTGTACTATCATCATATGACTAGTTGCTACCTTGACCAGACGGCCATTTTTCAGATATCAACCGATCAAGGTACATAGAAACACTGCTCACCTCACTTAAATTCTGATGGCTGATTTTAACATATATTTCACACAATATCATTAAAAATCAGGCTTCATTACTCCCAGACACATGCGGTCGGCGGTTTTACCTTACAGACGCTTTAAAGCTATGAAAAAAATTTTACTTTTACTTATTTTCTGATGCTTGATTTTTATATATGTTATTCAAACAACTAAAAAGTGCTCATCTGACCGCAATAATTATAGAATTGTACCTTACAAACTATTTTATTAGAAAAACTTAACTAAATTCAATTTAAAAAAAAATCTAAAACAGTTGGGTCTGGTGAATGTTTGGCCCCTTGGATCGGTCTGTCCGTTTGCAAAACGTTTTAAAATAGTTGTTTGAATAACATATATAAAAATCAAGCATTACAAAATAAGTAAAATTAAGTAAAAGTAAAATTTTTTTCATAGCTTTAAAGCGTCTGTAAGGTAAAACCGCCGACCGCATGTATCTGGGAGTAATAAAACCTGATTTTTAATGATATTGTGTGAAATATATGTTAAAATCAGCCATCAGAATTTAAGTGAGGTGAGCAGTGTTTCTATGTACCTTGATTGGTTGATATCTGAAAAATGGCCGTCTGGTCAAGGTAGCAACTAGTCATATGATGATAGTACACCCCACCACTACTCAATCGTATATATTTTGTCCATTAGAAAATAAGTGATGTCTGGCGGCTCTGGGATCTTCCTCTAATACAATTTCACGGTGTAAAGAGACCTACTTTGAGTTTTAATCCAAGTTAAGATTGTCTTTTGTTTATTATGCATTCGTTAATTGTTATGAAAATCTTTGTAGTGTCATTCGAATCAAATTATATTCAAATATTTTCTGTAGCTGCAAGAAAACTGTAATATCAATACAAGTGTATGTAATAATGAAATATCTATGCTGAAATTGAAAAATCTCTGTGTCCCAAAGGACTATGAGTCCGATTGCTTGTATTTCATTTTCTCGACGTACGTACATACAAACTCTATTTCGAACATTTGTATATTTTCAATATTATCGACAAGTAAACATTACCCAGATTGTCAAATATTATCGTCGATTTCTTGTTTGAGTCCGTTATGATAAAACAAACGATGTAAACATGATCGTTTGAATTAGGCTTTGTCTACAAATGTATCTAGATTATAAAATACTCATATATTAATTGACGTTTTACATTTTTATCGAGTTATTTTATCAGAAAGCATTTTTGTAACTAGTTATGTACATATTTTCCTAGTGTAATTATTCGAAACTTCCATTTTAAAACAGTCATTTCATATCAACTACTAATGATGTCAAAACCTTCAATAAACAATCCCGAATCTCGCTGGCATAGAGAGAAAACCTCATTCCAATCGGCCATCACTGGAAACCGTGCCAAACAAAACACGACTTTTATGACCTAAACGGCCACTCTAACCATTATCCGCCAAATTAACACACAAAACAGCAATAAACATTCCACAGCGAAAATACAAGTCTCGCCTTTATCATAGATCAATACACTGCAATTTATACGAACATTATGAGCCATAGAGAATGGCGAATCGCCGCGAAATGTCACTGGAGGCTCGCATTAGGGATTCCATAAACAATGTCCGTCTAGAAATAGCTCAGCTCCTGGTAAAGGAGTCGTGGTCGGTCAAGGATGGCAGATGACACGTAATTTTACTGTATTAATATACTGATGGGTGAATATTGACATGTCTGTCAATGTCACGTCAAAAATAACCAATCATGCTGCAGTTGGAGCTCACGCCTACGTATTGCTATCTAGTGAATTTTTCATACGCGTTAACCCTCATTGAAAAACTCGTGTAAAAAGAGAGAAACATCTTGTTTCCCGCCTCTTTGAACTATGAGAGTGTTGGAACTTGACTATATTTATAGAGCACACTTGCTTGTAAATGTTGTATTTTAATTGTTGCAATATAAATGCCATTCGCAAATGTATTGAGTGATTAACTCTAAGTTCATGCATTAAACTTGCATATAATTTGTGTCCTATCGTCATTATTTAGAGAGCCAGCGTTTCGAGCTTTTAATAATGTCTTTAAGGCAGGCCGCCATATTGGAAATCGTTTAGAGAGAACCATTTTTTTTATATTACACAATTGTACAGCCCTAAGTCCGCGCCGTGGGTATCGGCCGCGGCCGCTCAATAATGCATCGCGGTCGATAACCACAACACTATTCGGTATTGTTTTTTTATTACTTCGTAACATTTGAGGAGTTCCGACTTTCTTGATGGAAAAGTTTGTTCGATTCTATGAATGGGCGCTGTCGTATTAAAAATACCACCACCTTTTACATACTTCATTATGACAACTCCTTTACTATTATACCTATTATAAATGCCTCTACGTAAAGTACATTAAGTAGAATATTTCATAATAATAATATGATTAGCTTATTATTTAGAATACATAGTCATTTTCATAAAGCAGGTCTAACTAATTCTAACCTTCTTGTCACCATCACATGCTTTATTTATTATGAATGTATTCACGATATCTAGACAGCACATAGGAGTTGTAACTTGATTCGGTAAAAGGATCAGACAAGACAACCTTACCCACTTATAGAGATGCTGCACAGCCAATGAAGGCTCCATCAGGAAACCCCAGCCCCCAAAATAGGTCCAACCACTACCGATAGCAGTAATTCACAGCCAATACCTGTATTCGGTCTATACCCAAACGGATTACTGCCAAACAAACCTCTAGACACAAGATAGTACCGGTGGCGTTATGCTCCGAAGCAATTAGGCTTGTGCATTGTTCAATTTGACTTATTAGCGGCGGTCGATCGACGTAATTGGAATTATTGGGTCGACAATGGCGGTCTTGTAATCAACCGGCTGTAATCTTGTAATACGCTGATATATTGGTCGGTAACAGGCATAAATGGACTGCGGAAGTACTGGTTCGGTTGAGTGGAGTAGACGGAGATGTCAACCATCATGATTGGTAGGTCAGTGGCGAAAATGGCCTTGGGATTCTATTTTAACTTACGTTTATTCAGTCAACGACAAAGAGAATACTGTCGAAGTAATTACGTTATTAATAATTCTGAAAGTAACGTCGCTCAATCTGATCACGCTTGACTGTGTTTTAGAAGCGGAAGAAGAACGAAGATTTTATAAACTCAACTCGTAAAGACACCAAAAACGTCGTAAGTTAAACCGAGTTTATTAAAATTTTCTGTCGTCTTATGAAACACGTGTGTGAGTCAACGCTGTGTTAATACAAAATGTTAACTTTAAACACAATTGAGGCAACTCATGCATAAGACAGCCAGAGATTGCCGAGGGGTCACGAGACAAGGGGAAGTATTACCCATTCTCAGATATTCCATAGAGGAAAAATTGTCACATGTCCCCAACTCCCCGCAAGACAAAGTTCCCCCAATCGAATAAACATATTATGCAAACTAAATGTGCCGCGTCCGAGGAAATGAAAAAAGCAATATGCCACAGCGCTCTAAACTTGAAATATATTCCGAAGCTCAACCTCCTTGCTAATGCCTGCTTCTCGATTCTCAAACCTTAAATACGTACAAACGAGTGTACGATTTTTGACTTCCGCTGAAAATGGCGGACAATACGAGTACTACCTTCTTTTGAGGCGATGCATGAATAACCCCGGGCAAATCGAGTTTTGAAATTACACAAGGAATTCTCAAGAATGCTCTTGTAATGCATTGGTATTCGAGTCCACGTCAGCCCAATCGTTTTGGACGATTGCGTCGATTTCAATTTTTGGTTCGGAATCGGTATGCGGAAATGTTATGCTAAGGCTAAGCTAAGAGGGTTGCTTAATGTACTGAAATGATATTCGCCTTTAAGCAACGGCTTTCGTTGTTTGACTCTACATCAGGGTGAGTGATTTGCAGATATTATCTCAGTGGTCATAATGTGAGGAACGTTGATAATGAAACGATGATTAAATTGGAGGTCAATTTAGATGACAAAGAATATTTACAACTTTATCATTCATTGCTTATGGTAAGCGGATAAATCTCTTCAAGTGTATAAAGCTACTGTGTGTAATAAACACACATTGGTGCACCATGTCATGTGTAAGGTTAGTTCTTTATTTGAGGTGACCATGACAAACAATTAGGTTATGACAACAATTTCATGATACAGGCTGTACATAACATAATTTTTAACATTCGTTTACTTACTTCAAAGATTAAACTATTTTCCATTAACCATCGAATATCAATCGCCGAAAAATGTTTACCCAAAAACACCACACGATTACTTAGCCCAAAATTAATTACTTGTCGTCGAAACTTCGCTATCGATACTACTTTATCGGAGGGCCAAAATTGGGAACTTTACCTTTTCTATTAAAAAAATACTCGTCAATTGCGAGTCGCATTCGCGTGTCAAGGTTCCGTATTCGTAAATACTTGTATAACAAGTTCTCGAATTTGCAAACGTGAACGCAACCCATTTTTTGGATTTTCCTCTTTTCTACAATAAGAAAATGATTTTTGCCAAATTTCATAAGTACTTATTTCATATTTCATAAAAGATTTTTTCTGTCTATCCATTGACCGTATATTCAATAACGACAGTTACATGGAAGCTTGATGATTTCAAAACTTTATCAAATATCAATTACAACTTGACACCTCTACGTATCCCATACAAAAAAGACTGACAGACAAAAAACGATCGTAAACTAATTCCGTTGTACCGTCTGTGCATTTTGGTACGTAACCCTAAAAAGAATCGAGGCCCGAGTATCGAAAAGCCTATTAGATAGGTAAGAGGGTGCGAGGGGAGGCAGCCGGTGCCTGGCACTGAAAAACGCCTGTAATAGGCTTTTGTTATTTAAAACGAGGAATTAAGAGGTATAAACCGCGGCGGATTCCGTTTAGGTGTGCACCGTAATTGGTTCGTTTGCACGGTGCATGCGTGCAGGGTTAGAATGCATGCATACACTGCATTTGGTTTTGAAAGGACGTCAAAATTGTTTATACTTAATTTTGTTATTATAATTAAGACGGGTAAATTACAAATTGATGTTATAAGGATAGTGTTTTACTTCTGAGGTTTTCAAGAGAAGGTATTCTATATAAAAGTTACGCAATGAAACGTAAATGCGTTTCTAAAGAAGTCCTAATACGATAACTTTTTTACGAGGACTACCTCGTAAACAAATTATCGTGTTAGACTTCTATGTACATACTTCTAACCAGTACATGTACTAACATGTACTGGTTACTTGTATCGAATTTACTTTTGAAAAAAACAACCTAAAGTAATATCCATGTTGTGAAATCTTTAGGTATTTCAGAGCCTTAACCTACCTACCTTACAGATATTCCCATAAGAATTTTAAGATCAACTGTTAAAGTGTACGCACAGTGGTTACCTCCATACGTCTTAAAGCTTAAACACCGAGCATGAGGTTACTCATAACGCCAACCAAATCTCATGAAACGTAAACGCGCGTAGTAAAACGAGGATCGCGCTCAGTTCAGCGTTTACAACCGCTCCTCCACGGCCACTTCCCTGATTCGGCCATTTTGAATATATTTACTTAAAACGCTCACAACGAACTCTTAATAATTTTAACGACCTGCCGTCATTTCGTGCATGCAGTAAACACCGACTTGGATTCGCGAGGAATGTTCTTATCCTTTATCACAAAGGGTTGAGATATTCAGTGTTCGTTACGTTTTCATTGCGCTTGACTGTACTTGTCGTACTTTATACGATAGGTTAACAATATGTTCCATTTTCATATTTCGATATACCCGGTTAAAAAAAAACAAGTGTACGTTACTAACGTAGTCATTCTCCAAGTGCTAATACATTCTACTAACTAAATAATCCCCTCTACCTGATTAGGCATCTGCGGAAGACCAATTTTTAGTTACCAGCTCATCGATGTTACTTGTTTTTATTTTTAATAATTGTGTGTTTATCCAATTTGTATTGGTAACTAAATAAAATATTTTTTCTTTCTTTCTAATCATAATCATCATCTGTTCACACCGTATCAACTCACTACTGCGCATAAACCTTCACGATTGAAGGAATCTAAACATTGGGGTGTTCACCAAACTACTTAGATATAGACACGTGATTTTATTCAACGCATAAAGCATACGATGACTCAGCAAAATTCAAACATTATCCGCACGTAACGGTTTTCAAACATTAATGAAAGGAAGATATTGACAGGGTTTTTTCCATTTATCTTTCCCGGCCCTTAATTTAACTTCGCCCCATGTGGAAGATGTGCAAGTCACAAACAGATACACATCTCATATTGACAAGTTAATACCTAAACATAGCTAAAGTGTGTGTTTATGGGGTATCATCAGGAGCGAGGATTCCACACCATCAATTATGAACCAAGCCAGAATTTTCATGATTTTGTTTTCATAAAGTTGTAAAGGACATGCATTTTTAATAGACATTTTACTAAGGGTTAAATAACATTTTCGATTTATATTTTTTATCTATATGTAGTTTCATTTGGGTGAACCCTACTTTTAAAATTAAACTTAAGTAAAATTCGAAAAAATCATTGTTGAGACGTTTCCGGACACACGTCTTTCAGTACATTGCAGTGTTTTTTGTCCGTTTAACCCACAACAACTCGTATAGGAGGACTAAAATATTTCAGGACTTTATCGACGTTACCTACGTCCTATTCGGACGAACGCTGGCAATTGAATGAACATACCAATGGGAACGCATGGTGCCTAAGTAAGGGCACCTGTCTCGTGGTGAATAAATTCGTCGAGAGGATGAATATCGAATTCGGACCGAAATCGATTAGACGTTCGCTACTAAGGTCGATTTATGTCTAAATCGATTGGGTTCAGTTAGATGCCATTTCTAAAATTGACCATCATTAGTTTGGAAGGAATTAATGCACGTAAAAAGTTATTAAATAAAAAACAGTTTTCTTTGCGTTAATTTTCTTCAAAAGACATTAAAGGTGCAACAAAACATTAGTAATGATTTGTACTATTTGTTCGAACATAACAATAACAATTCCAAAAAACATTTCAAACTTTTCAATCTGCTCAATAGATTCAAACGTAAATAAAATTAAAAAAGTAACTCCACACACAACTCCAACGATTGTGTGTGAACAATGCTAAACTACAAGAAACAGCTCTAGTGTTGTCAACACACCGGTAAATTCGACCGCAAATTCAAACGCGTTTCTAACAGAACCAGAGGAACAACTATGCTTTGTTAAAAATTCAAGCCGAGGCGTTCGTTTGACATGTAAATGTGCAAGCCTACTCGTTGCGATTTCCCGCGGAATTTATTCAAACTCGACCCCACTAGTACAGTGTAGGTGATGCAGTGAAGACTGCTGTTGCAGTAATGGGGTTCAAGGATATTGGGGAAGACGACGCGAAATAGGCACCTTTTGTCAATTTCTCATTCAACACTTAAATCCGTCCTGAAGAAGAGTTAGTTATAAGAAGCGTAGAAGAAACAGCTATATGTTATCAATAAGATTTTGTAGAAAAATAGACGCTTACTAAATATTGGCTTCAGTCGGAAATAACAACAGATCTATGTCGTTAATACTTGTTAATGTCCTTTTCTTCTTTCCCTTCTTACCATTAATCTCGCAATATTTGAACGTATCTTTGAACATGAATTTTCAATACACGCGTAAGATTTAGTAGACGTTGAAACGAAATTTAACATTGACTTTGCTATACTTGACATACCTCCCAATCAAATTCAAAGCTCTCCCACTGGCATCGAACCCAGTACCCCGGGGCGGGCGGGCGCCCCGGCCGCACGCACCTGTCTTCACATTGATATGCACATTCGATTGTTGCCAGACACGATAGTTCGGGCGCGGCGCGCGCGACGCTTGGCGGCCATATTGCTTCATCTGTCAAGTTTGACGATCGATATCTATTTTGTTGCAGTATTTCTGTTGAAATCTCACAATGTGTGGAATTAGACATATTTAGATATGATAAAATGTGCTATTAGTCAAATACAAGGTTATTCGTATTATTGTTTGCTTTTAATTTTTACAAATTCATTTTAATACGCAAATTTGTTCGTACGTCCAACTAACTTAGGCCTTACCTTTATGATTGACTAAAAATGATACCTATGTTACATTTGTTTATTAACATCTACTAAAATACTTTTCATTTCATACCTGTACATTTTTACTCAGAAAACAAATATTTAATTATCCGACTAACGATCATACTTCCTAATTATAAACTGGAAGTCAAACCTTATACTTTAGGTATATCCTTAAATAAGAGGCTTACATCAAAGCTTCTTCTCATTCCAAGAAGGCAGTCTTTGATTGTTCCCTTTGCCCTATTTTATTTCAACCTCCATTCATTTAAAAAGGTGGCTCTTTATTACGCAATATAGGTGTTGATAATGAATACGGACGCCTAATTTTTATGCGATTCGTGAAAAAGGGCGAACATGGCGGCTTATCGCCGTATTAATTCAGTTGAAATTCCCTAATAATTACGACTTGAAAGGTAGAACCAAAGACGGTATCCGCAGTAGAAGATTTGAACCATTTCACGGCTGTGAGACGGATCGGGGATATACGAAATTGGACTTAAAGTGCTTTGTGGAAAGGTGGTATTCGAATGTGGGTCTGGGAGGCTGAGTCGGCTTTACCCTCTTAAGAGGATTTGGAGGGAACACGTCGTGATCAGATGGTGATTGCTACAGCCCCTCCAATGCGCAATCATATTTTAATATTGTGAATGGAGGTATATCGCTAGATTAAATTTAAATTGTGCCCATCCTTTGGCCCTACACGATAATCTCATCAGGTGAAAAGGAAATCTAATTAAATGTGAAATCTATCTAGATACTTTGAATTAAATATATTTCTGAATGCACCTGAATAGATATAAATCGAATCGGTCACAAGTAATAATCAAGACGACGGATTAAATCTAAATAGTGTTTCATTAAATACTCCGCATTATTTCATTAAAATATCTCAATCTGCTGTCAATTACAAACAGATCTGAATTAACAACATAGAATATACTTACTTTTGTGCTTAGAACATAGTTTTAAATTTTGTTTTACCTTTTGCATTCACTTTTGACAATCATTGATGCACGAAAACGTGTTGTCAACGTGCCATTTAAAAATAATAATAATAATAATTTATTTCCAAAAGTTTTACAGGCATGTTAAATTACATTTACTTACATTTAATCAATATAATTTAAATTACGTTTAATTACATTCGCATGTACATAACAAGAAACTATGAACTATTGACATAGATATATTGCTCTGAGGCATCAAATAGTGTGTAATGTGAAGGTAGGCTTTATAATCACACCCGTCTCATTCATACGTGCTAGTAAGTACATCTAAGTGTTACCCCCCTAGGGGCGTATTAGGAGCTCTTAATTCCAGTCAGTTTAAAAATGGGCATCGGTTATTACACACTACACTTCTTTTAAAAGAGTATATGGATGATGGAGGGGTTATATCAATCTGTACCAGAAACAAGAAGTTAATCGATGCCAATTCTAAAACTGACTGGAATTAAGAGGTCGTAATACGCCCCCCGATCACATTTACAGGAGGCGATTTCTCTGACGCACTCGCCCAACTTCAGACCCTAGTACACACTAAGTGTGAGGAGCCATTAATCTCTGTCGGTGTGCCCCAGCTTTACATTAGGCTTGTTGATAGCAAAGTGAAATGTCTGCGCGAAAGAAATTCGCTTGAAAAACATGTGTTCCCCCGCAAATGGTTCCGGGTTATAAATGAACAGTTTGCATCACAATATGGAGGTGAGGACTGCGGAGTGGTTCGAACGATTATGGGAATGATTTAGGAACATCGAGCTATGTATACATTGTATGTAGAGGGCAAAGTGTGAAAACGTTACCAGCCGACCTTTGTCGTTTCGATGGTATGGATATGGGTATTATTGAAACTCAAATACTTTGTACTTAGCTAAAAAAGTCTGTACTTAGCTAAAACCTTTAAAGTCGTTTTTTTTTGCTTAAAAACGTTGGATAAATTTGTCATGTGGCAAATTAGTCAGCAGGTATTGATCGACAAATCACAGTTTGTCGATCCACCATTATTTTTATTATCTGTGCCAAAGCATAAATTATAATGTGATAATTAAATATTACAATTCAACAGAAGCCATTACTAACGGTCCTTAGACCCATAGAGCACAGCCAAATTAATGTTATTATATTAATTCAATGAAGGCGTCTACTTCCACCAATGGCCACGCTTACTCAAACGTTGTCAATAATCTCCGCCATTCAATACACACAGTCGCCAAAGGAATCGGAATTCATATTTCCCAGTCCACAATAACTTGGGAAATTTCCCGCTGAAGGATTTTTATTATAACGGAGATGGTTGTTAAATTTAATGTTTCCAGTAATTAACAAATCTTAAGACCCTCGAATATGGGTAGAAGAGGGCCGCTCTTTAATCGGCGTCCGAAGTGGCTTGGCCCAAGATGTGAGCTGATATTTCATTTTGATATTTTGTTACTAATTTTAGTCAGTTTTCCTTAAGTCCAGTATTATATGAATTGTTTTCTATGCTGTGTTACCAATAAACAAGTACAGCACTCACTTAATAGCCCCAGAAGACCGTTGATCGACATCCGGTCAGATAGTAATCATAAAAGTAAGGAAATGTTTGATATGGTGAAAATGTGTGAATTTATGAATGAGTTGTAGGCAGGATAAGCCAATTCTAGCCGCAAGTTACCTCATAGCTACACTACAATGCTTTACTAGAGAAAATCGAATGAATGAATGAACGAATGAATGAAATCAGAATAAATCTTTCGCTCTTTAGTGTGTTATCAAATCACTAATTCTGTGTACAAAAAATATAACACAAAAAATATATTCCATATCCGCTACAGCTTATGCGTTGCCCCGCATTTTATTACTAAAAACGACGAAGGCAGTTTTTCTCGGATTTTTCATACAAACCTCCGCTCGGTAAGTAAAATTAGAGTCCCTTAATGAGGACTTATCAGACCGCGCCCGGTCGAGTGCGCGCGCTCAATTTCTCGCGATTAGTTTATATTAGTAGCTGCGATATTGCAAACATTCCCGTTTTCGCAAGTACTCGTTTCTATGTGGGAGGGAAGTGGGGACATTTTCTTGTTAGTTTTATTTTTAAAAATTGAAACAAATTAACCGCGTTTGGGTACGTTGACTGTATCAGATTTGTAGTCACGTGGGCAGAGTCTGAATTAAGCAGTAAGCTTCAGTTATTGTTGTTAGTATGTAACTGTGAATTTTGTGACAAGAGTAGAGAATTACAGGGAAAACGCTTTTGTAATGATTTGATTCGAATACAAAACATGCATAATTCTGTTCGAACATACATTACATAAGTATGTTCCTCACCACACAAACATACCTTTATAAACATAATAGATGCTTATAAGTCATGAAAACTTCTCTTCTTGAGCCTACTAAAGAATTATGCAAAAGAAACACAAATACCCACACTTGTATCTCATCAGGTATGGCCACCTCAATCGCCAGCCTTATTGTATCCAAGAACATGATGATTCACTCCCACTTCCTTCAACTTTTTAAGGAGTCCGTCCACACTGACGGCGGAGTTAAATTGGAAAAATTCATAAGTTGAAGATTTACGCGGGCCCGGTAGCGCATTAGCATATTAATTGCAAGTTCCGCCTTCGAAGATAGCTCGCGATTCGCTGAATTGACGCCTTTAGATCTAAAGGAATTAATAAAAGAGAAAAAAAAAACGCAACGCCGAAAAGGAAATTGGAAAGAACGCCACCAATCGGAGAGGTTATATTCTGCTTCTTTCAGATCTGTGGTTAAACATTAATGTTAGCTCTACTTTGAACCATGAACCTACTTGTTATTTTTTATTCTGGCACGCACTATAAGTAACAAGTTCATACACTTTATACCTAAGGTTGCCTAGATTTCACTAGAGCATGAAATAGAAACGGCTTAGAACAAAATGAAAACTGCTATAGGAACCTCTACTATTCACCGTTATTAACGACCACATTATTACCGCATTATTGGCATAACATTAACATTTGCATCAACTCAGCAACTAGCAAATACCTTACCAAAGAGCTGGCCACTTAACAGAATGCCGGAGAGAAAAGACAGAACAAACAATATCAGCTTTCGAATTCAAAAACGGGTATGTCAACGGGTCTGCATCGGTCGCTGCATTTGGTAACGGGCCTTATACGGAGGGCCCGGTAAGGGCCGCCCTTAGATGGTGCGTCGGGGTACCGAGCTCTGTGACAAGCGGTTGGCTTGTAACTTCATTGTGTAACATAAACAAGCTTCCTTGGTACACTATTTCGTAGTTGGAGAGTCTAGTACGCCGGGCTTCCGAATGCTTAGCTACGTAGATTGATAGGATGAATATACATAATTTTAAACTATCATAGTTACACATATTAGAAAAGGGATAATGTCCGGGTATTTAGCTAATCAGTTCACCCGTGATCATGACGCTTGCAACAGTGCCGAAATATCGGGAGCTCATTAAAACAAAACAACATGGTAAATTTCCCTGACATTTTCAGTTTTCTAAGGGTGAATATACCTCTAATACAAGAATAGATAGGTAAATGTCAAATTCTTAATCATGATACTTTATTCATATAAGGCATTATGTTAACGTCATGACATGCAAGGAGTTTAAGATGCTAGCAGCTTTTACGGAAGTGTGGAAATTGCTCCATCTACAAGAACCAAGCTCTTAAATAAGATAAATAAGCATTTACCTGCACTCATAAATCGTTAATGAATCAATTATTCTTCTTATTTGTATTAACTTTAGTTTGTAAGCGACTTGGATCTTTATCTGTAAGCTTGCATATGTAATTAATGAATAAATAAATAAATAAATTAGTGAAACACCGCACTGGTTCGAAATGCTGACTCTACTCCGGTCTAGAAACTTACAGTTTCTGTTTTAATCCGTATTTCATGCAACAATTAAATAAGATATTGTAATATAGTAGGTAATAATGGTGACAGCTGACCACGTGTAACGTTACTCGTAACTGGATAATTCTTGTTTACTGTTTCCCGTAAATAATGTACATTTAAAGACAGACATAATAAATACCTTGGAGTTTGGGTCGTTTCTCGGAATATTTGCTGATTTACCCTTTGATTAATTTCCCTGACACTTCCTGACGTCCACGGAATGGGGTTGTCATTTTCATTAAATATTTTCTAGGAAAAGCTTTTAGATTTCACACATAACCTCGACAAAGGACGATGACAGAATCAAGTTGCAAAAACGTTTCCAAGAAAATAATATTTTGATATAAAACATCTCGCCCTTATGTTTTGAACACATTGACAGGAAGGAAAAAGAATTTCAGTATTGTCTATCCAATGTAACATAAAAACAATAAAGCTGACGGCCAATAATAATTCTTTCATTCGCATACTTTTTCTCATATTTTGTTTAGTATGACGTAGGTAAGTAAAGTGTGAAAAAATTGCAGGGCCCAGATTTTTAACGCAAGTTACTATGGAGATAACATATCCATAGTTCATTAATTATATCATTGCCTACTGATTAATTCTTATTCGCATACAAAAAAGTTTCAATCTCGGCCAGTAAACAGAATCAGTTAACTTTGTAAAGTAAGCGTTTATCGTATTTAACCGATCGTATTATAACTAATGGTAACCCGCTCGTAATAAGGTGACTAAACGTGTATCAAGCGCTAACAACATTACAAAATGATATCATAATTTGATAATATCCATTGAACCATAATAGAATCTAATTGATATTTTCCAATGCTTGTATTTGCAATCAAACCAGTTTGTTAATATTTGCTGATATTACATTTCGGAACGCCAACTATTAATAATATACGGGCAAAAGTGATAGCTTTGTTCGGGTTTGATTTATTAATTATGCTAATAATTAGGCAAGCATTATCTAAAAACAATTAAATAATGCTTGCCCAAAATATTCTATGTAACAACAGATTGAAGATATTATATAATTCACAACTTAATTAACCTATCTACGTGTGTTAGTTCTAAATTAACGAGATTTCTCTCAAAAATATGTCTACAGAAAACAAAAAATATGGTTACCATTTGCCAGTCATTACGAAATGGAATATTTGTTAAAGTCGAAGACTTATTTTAGATGTTCCGTTGATACAGACAATATTCCGAATTCTATTTGATGGCTTCGATAGCTCTTTGGTTGTTTAATGAATATTTTCCCGAAATAAAAACGTTTCGCAAAGCGATGAATCACATAAAAGCCCTCTCTATCGTTACGTAAGCCTCTTAAAATGGCCGGCCCTGAGTCCGGCCACTAAGATCGTTATCAACAAAAGCAATATCCTTTCGGAGCTAAAACTAAAACGGAAAGTGACTTCATAGAGTTCTGAGGGAAAAAAATCGATGTTATCTTGTCAACCAGTTTCGGAGTAATAAATCATGGTACGGAGACGCGAGAGCGAGATGGCTATCTACTTGTTGATCTGACTGCGACTCTGCAAGGGAAATATGTAATGCGGGCCGTATTTAGGCTTCTCGAGATAGAATATGAGATGCGAAAACGTTTTTGTGTAAAAGATATAGCGGAATACGGGATGGGATCTCTCAGACCCGTTTTAGGATTTCGTTGGCGTTTCGACTTTATAAAGGTTGTGAGCTACAAGCTACAAATATGTTATTTTCGGGTACAATCCATTTAGAGCTAGGTTTGGTAAGTACGAATAGTGATTTTAGTCAGACATCTCATAAATATAATTCATTACCTAAATAAAAGATGGGAAGGTTACAAGACTTTTACACACACTTGTGTAAAAAGTTAAAAGGGAACCTTATGTGTCTAAATTTTAGTAACTACCTATCAATTAGACTAACTCTATGGCAAATCATAAAGATTATCTCAGTAGATATGTGCTCACATGCCCCTATGCCTGAAGGTTCCGGACAGACTTGTATGTAGATAGATATGATGTTTTATTCATACACCATTACCATACAAAAAAGAAATTTATTTTTGGTGAAACAATCACAAAATTTCAATTTTCGGTTTTATTTCTTAACTATAGTGTAAAATCTTCACTGTTGCCCACTTATTTTTAGTTCTACTGAAAGAAACTTACTGTTATGTATAAAGATATTTATAGGAAACTGTTTTTATAACCTTTTTTTTCATTTAATTTGCGCTGACTTGGACAACTTTCGATGGATCACAGGCATTAGAATCTAATATCATGTTGAAACTAACATGATACTTGGCCGTCACCGTGGAAGCGTCTTAACAGATTGACAGTTGGACGACAAAGCTTTAAGAATGTTTCCATTGAGATTCGGAACCATAGAGAGAAAAAAAAAGTATTAAAACCTCGATGACCCAACATGTGCACCGCACAGAAAGCAGGCGCCCGCGGGCCGCTCCTTATACAGCCAGCCAGTAATTGAGATACGACTTTAATATTTACAAGTTGTACGCCGATGTTGCCAACTGCACGGTGTAATTTTTGCCGCGTCCGCTCATTATGTTGGCAGCAATGTTAAACTGCTTTCGTCTTTTCGCGTTCCAAATTGAGTTATTTTTTTTTTTGATGTTCGGAATACAAATTACACTTATAGTAAAGTAATTGTATTGGAGATTATTTGAGGTTATCTTTAAATAAGTAGCTATTTAGGTTTATAAGTATTTATGTTGGGCTCTGTTTGGTTTATACATTAATTGTTATGTATACGTAATTGTTTTGATTCGCCAGCGGATAAATATGTAATCGGAGTAAGCAAGCAGGTAGGCCTCGATGTTTTTTATTGCAGTTGTTTGTTAATTTATTATTATCATAATTACGATCTTGAAAGGTCAAATGAAACAAACAACATAATGCCGGTGAATTCATTAACTTTCGAACGTTTGGGCTTCAAAAAGTAATTGCAGAACGAAAATGTACACAATTAAACATAAAAAGACATCAAAGGGCATAAGCTGCATTTACGCGAGATACAATTGGCTCTTTATTACATTTAACTTATTTGCAATCAGTAAACATCTGATTCGTACCATTTCTGGAAACCACGTTGCGTTATTTTCTTTCAATCTTTACAAAGAAGGCGCTTACGACGTATTGCGAAAGTTGGTTGCGTGAGCATAGGATTGCACTTCGGCTGTGGCATTAAAACCAGCGGAAAGCGAAATTGCATAAAATGCATGTCGCAGTTCAAATTGCAAGTTTAACCCTTAGCTAGGCCCAGCATGATGTAATTTGCATTGGTTTTGGACCTTATGTCAGGTGGTTAAGGTCCAAAGTGATATGGTTTCTATCGTCCCAAAGCCTTGTTTAGGGTTTAAAGGTTTTTTTAAATATTTCCTATATTCGTCATTATTCAATAAGGTACTACTTTTTGCAGTTCAGGAAACTAAACAGCTTTTGCGTTACTTATTATACAAAATTACGTAGTACATACAAAACACCATACAGACACATAATATACATTGTTATATTAAGAAGTTAATTACCTAAAAGTATATTATTTATATGGCGTGAAGCTTTCGATATTGGGGAATAGTTTATTTGATAACAAGTTTTAAGAGTACCACTGGTGAAAAGTTCGATCGGCGATTTCTACAATACCTACTTGTCCCGCCCGTCCCGCTGTCTTAAGACCACAGCCTCACAAGCACAATAAATCCTCTCGACACGAGATGACATAGTAGATAATGTTACCTTGCAATCAGCCATGCATTAAATTCGATGTAATCGCGTAAAATTGGTCGTGATATCAACTTTCGACAATACGATTACTGTGTAAGGCTTTATTAAGGATATTTTGTCACGATATAATTGGATACTTTACACAGACTATTTTATGGGATCACTTAATAAGTGGATAACATGTTTTTTATACAAACAAGTAACGACAAAGTCCTAAACACTGGTAAAATAATACTGTTTTCATAATACAAAGTTTAAATCGTGTTCGAATAAGGCCAGCTGATTGGCGATCATGTTTCAACTCATTTTATTGTTCCACGTTCAAATCCAGCTTATCAACATTTCCACGAGAATCGATACGATCGCTCGAATATGATTCGCAAATCGGCATGCTTACAAATGGAACGTTTAGACTGCTCGGTCGTGGCTGATATCGATGGTCCATCGCTTGAGGAGCCATCGATAACTCGGTTTGAGGGGGGGCATGACTGCGGCCGGTGACAAACGATAGTCTTGCACCTGGAGAGAGGCATCTTTTGATTGTTGGTTAAGTTATAACGCGGGAGCCAAGGTTTCTATGAAACACGATTGCATTGTACTACTTTACTACTTTCGAAACAGTATACGGTTCTTTGTATCTCTGCCCAGTATTGTAATTATAATCGATAATGTCACTATTATATAGTGACATAAACAACGCAAGAAATAAAACTAGTCATTACAATTACTGATATTGTGTAAAATATTTGGTATCATTTGCTTGCTTAAGCATCAATATTGTTTGTAAATATAATATGACTCGATATTGGTACAGACAACAAGAAAAGTAGACGATCAAAAAAGAAATTCAATACTAATGGACGGATTTGCGTCAGAAATGTGTGGCGTCGAAGTGATTGTAAATTATACCGAACATTTATTTTGTCACACTTCTCTGTTTTTTTATATTCCATTTCCAAATCATCTCCTTTTGCTTGTAGAGATGCAAGCATAGATGATTTGGCATGCAAGCACTTAATATCCTTACTGTATCCTTACTTTCTTACTAATATTATAAATCCGAAAGTAACTCTGTCTGTCTGTCTGACTGCCTGTTACGTAAATTTGGTACAGATATAGTCCAGAGCCTGAGAAAGGACATAGGCTACTTTTTAACCGACTGCGCTATAAAGAAGTAATGTTTTACCCGCTAAACCTCTACGCGGACGAAATCGCGGGCGGAAAGCTAGTAAGCAATATTTTGAACAAAACTGTACGTCTTCAATACAATCCTCCAAGAGATAGTCCATCGATCGCCACCACAGCCCTCCGACTACAACCGCACCGCTTGTCGTGCTTCCGTGTCGTGCGCACGCGCATCGTGTCGCGCTCGTGTCGTGACGTCGCACGTGCCGGTGACGTCACGACGCCTTTGTGCCGCCGACGGGTTGAGCGGCGGCCATTTTTAATCGTTGTCAAATGGTTGTTTATGATGAGCGAGCGTAGAGTTTTGTATTGAGCATATTAAGCGCGTTTGTGATTGTTCTTTTTTTTAAATTTTTAGGTTATTAATTCAATAATAAGCTGATCTTATTATCTAGTTAGTGCTAATGTATAACAAACCGAAGCTACAGAATTTAGAATTAAAATTTGTTAAACTAAGTCACCAATTAGGTACTGCGATACAGGCATGTGAGCCTAGTGCAATATTTATAGTCATAACATAAATGTATGCTTTATAATGTTAATAAACTTTATTATTATTATATTTTAATTAAACAGTCCAAAAAGCAAATAATACTTACACAATTACAATACTTTCTTTTTTAAAAGACTGATGAAAAGATAAAGCACAGGTAGGATCCTTCTTTTTTTATGTAAGAATTTCGTATTATAAGCTTTCAAATTTGGTGAACGATAAAATATTGTAACAGTTTACTGTTTTATTCTATTTAAAAGTGGTAAACATTTATCTCGAAGATAACTATTATATTCATTAATTCGTTATCTATTTTTAAAAAAAAATCCTCATAAGGAAATATTAATATGCAGCAAGTAATAACTTCTTTCACCATTCTGAATAAATTGTTTTCTATTCCACTAAAAAGGATATAAATATCTGAATCCCATGCAGACCAGTCCTCTAATAACACGTTAGCTCTTTAAGTATTTAGCAAGAGCTACAAGGAAGTCTCGCCTTTAGCGACGTAATTATGGTCACAGCATTACTAAAGCTACAATTTATGGCGTATTATTTCTTGGACAACATAGAATCAAAGTGTATCATAGGGTAACGGAGTGCTTAAATATGCATGCCTTATATGAAGTGTGTCTGCAAAAAGATGGTTACTTGTAATGAGTAAATGAAGGCACTAGATCAACACCATTATTACCAGAAAAAGCATTTTAATGGTCTGAATACTTTTACATTAAATTAAAAACTACTAAACGGATTTTGATGTACAGTATGGTATCATAGTATATAGAGAGGGTGTAATTGGAGATGTCGACAGGGGAAGACCAAGAAAGACCTTTCATGACCAAATAGGTCAAATATTAAAGAAAGGTGAAATCAAAAGTACCCGTAATCGACGAGCGTGCATGAAGAGGTTGATGAATGTGGATGAAGCGAAAGTGGTGTGCCAGGACCGTAGCACATGGCAGGAAGTGATCTCTGCCTACCCCTCTGGGAAGAAGGCGTGATTTTATGTATGCATCAAAAACTTAATAATATCGTCACAATTTACTTATCGATCTCATGATTGAGAGATAAACACTACACTGAAAGGATGCCATGGGCAAAAGCCATTTGATTCATAAATTTACTGCGAGCGCATAGAAGGTTGATTATAAAAACGCCACCCACGATTCATATGTGGGTACGCTAGAAATTCTCTTTGCAAACAACTACGCAAATATATTCCATTTCATTGGTACGAGTGAGTGTTTATTATTATATTGTGCCAACCTCTTACCCGTTCAAAGGCTCGCTCAATAAAAACGGGGCGATTCTGATGCCACGCATCACTGCGAGAGCCAAGTGTGAAGATGTCTCGCGAATGTTTTCATAAATATACCTCGATGTGCAAAAGAGAGTGGAGTTTTATTTTGGTTAGGGGCGTGTGTTGGTACGACGACAAATAGACAAAAATATTTGCGGGCACAAGTGCTAGCAAATTGACTGAGCACTTGAGCTGCGTTTTAATATTTTTAACCGACTTCAAAAAGGAGGAGGTCTCTCAATTTGACCATATGCCATTTTTACTGTAGTTTAAAAAAAATATTGAAAACTACGACGTATTTTTATGTAAATCAGATCTTTTTTGCATTGCGCGTCAACACTAATATAATAGTACCTACTAGTATTTAAGTCATATAGCTGAAGCGTACAGGTTATCAAGCATGAAGTATGGTTTATTTTAAAAACAAACCTATGGCAATGTATAAAATGACACTAAAAAGAGAGCTTGTTTAAAACAGTCCCAAGTAATGGGACATAAAAGTACACTACTTTTAGGCGTTAAGTAGAGATAACCAAAAACCATTTTCCCCCGGAAGCATCGACATTAACATCTTCCACGTCATTTCCGGTACTATCCCCTCTCCTCGACGGCAAAGTGAAACATTATTTTATGGGAGTGATGGATTTGTGCGAAATGGTAGACATAAAACAATGTATTATGTAAAAACTAGGTACAATCGTTGATAAAAGGTTTGAGCGTAGTCGTTTTCAATACAAATTTATTTTGATATTCTCTTTTTATTTTCATTTTAGTTTGACGTACAATTTCCAATTTTTAATGATCAGTAAGATTGATTAATGAATTGACCATCACTTGTAAAAGTATAAAGACAACAAAGTTGTGCAAACTACCCTGCCATTAACGAAAAGCTATCGTTCTTTTATAAGATGTGACGTAATCAGGTACTGCTTGCCGTATGAAATCGATGCTTAAAGCTACAGAAGCTCGACGCCCTAAGTCATAAAGCGGCTCGAACGTGCTTTCGAGTTTCGGTTAAATCTTTCGTAAAACCGCCATTTATTGATTTTAACAAAAAAGAACTGCACAAGCCTGTTGTACTAGAATTATTATACTGCGGAGAAACAACCACTAAAATTTCACGGTGTATAATGCATTTATCCTCTTCAACATGAAGTACATCTGCCACCGTCGCTTTTATTTGTACTGACCAATCGATCAAACACAATTTTGGACACATGCTGCCAAAGCCCCCACTAAAATCGCATCTCTTGCCTCAACCCGCGCTGCGCTTGAAGGCGCTAAATGGTACAAAATGTCAGGCCACAGGCGCCCGCAATTAACACATGTCCGACAACGGTAGCCATGGCTACGGGGCGGCGGGGCGGCGGCGCCCCAGGGCTGACGGATGTAAGTTTCACTTGTACAAGTTTAGCCAACTCGGTTGTTCGCGACTGTACCGGGAAATGTTTGGAATTTAAAGCCGTTCAGCAATAACTATTTTGTACGCGATTGTACCATTTGTAGTACTACTCCTAGAATACAGATTGGCCGTATTTTGAAACCGCTTACCGTATAATTCTTGTAGAATGTTAGAAAATCATGTTATGGATAGAATTCGGTATAAACATTTGTTTTAAATTCCTAGGATAACTTAAAATAAACCTAATACTTAGTTCAGCCTTATTTCATAAAAAATAAAACTCAGCTAAAATTTCAAATTTAAATACTCAATTTCTGCTTAAATATTGTAGACAAGCACCGTTTTGCTGTAAAAAGTGGTTGTGCGGGAACTGTGTATTGTTTTAACTATGTTCTTTTTACCGACGACATGCAAAAATACCATTCTGAAGTGTAAGTATGTGATGATCAAATAAACAGACGTAACTGACACAGTTATTCATCCTTAAATTCCTCAAAACTTCAAACCTAATTCAAAACAGTTACCATAATCCATCCACAGAGCAAAAAAAAACACAGCAATACCGTTGCTCTACTATCGAATGTGATTTCAAAATAGGTTATCATTCGAATTGTTTTTTTTTTCGTTATTTCTTTTTTAATTTCATTTCCGATGACTGGCAGCCCTACGCACGGTGCGTTAAACAAACTAATTGGCCGACGCGCATCCGCAGCCGTGCTATACTTTTGCGACGCCATAATGAATGAATGAACGGAACGTAATTGGTGAATGAAAATTTAATTTGTGCCATGCACCTATTAATTTAAATTCGTTTGTCCAATTACCGTGGCTGATGAGCCCGCGTTATCTTTGCCATTTTAAACCTACGACAGATGTATAGTTGTCTTATGAGATCTCATATGAACGTATTGATACAATGTTTTTTAATAATTGAAATTTTTAATATGTTTGCTGCAAAATGTGATTGTGAAAATCCTCCTATCCTAAAACGAATAAAGATTCCTACCACTTCCTTCAGTTTTTCGGACCGGTGGTAAATGTGGTAATGGAATGTAAATGTTATAACTATTATTCACATTATCTTTATTTTCTAGCATCAATTGTAGGAAAAGTTTTCAGCAAGTTTATTTACTTTCCTATATTGGTAGCTCAATAATACAATTTACTGAAAGCTATATTTAAAAACATTAAAACGGTGCAACCAGCCTGAAATACAAGCGATTCAAATTGGTATAAAATAGCTGCGTGTGACGTTCGTTCGTTCACATCCGCGCCTCGCAGTAATTTTTGCGGGCGAAACGCTTTGAGTGAACGATGGCGCCACATAGTGTACGCAGATTTTTTTTTAATTGATTTTTTCTTATGAACAATTACACACCATGCAACTGATAGCTATAATACAAGTAAACGTATATTATCTACATAGTCGTTAAATTAAGTATTATCATTAGGTTACATTTCATTTCGCTTTATTTTTGAAATTCCATAATTAATAAGAAACTCCCATAAAGCCTAAATAAAGAGTACAAAATCTCTTTTAACACAAACATGTGGGTCACTTGTTTAAAATTCTTCCCTTAAGAACGTATTTACTAATTGAAAAATAATATTCCACTCGTAATACCTAGTTGTACAAAGGATCGCCATTTAATTTATTTTCTCTTGTTTGCAGGCATGCTGAGATCCACATACGACCGGCCAGATCACGAACGTAAGTGCTTATCAATATTTACAATACTTAGGGCCGATATTACAATCGCTATATGAAATGTAATTGTTCGGCTTAGAAATACGAGTAAAATTTTAATGATACTGGATGTTCTTTAGGTTTAACACCTACTTTTTATTATAGCGATTGAATATTAGCTAAACTCACTGTTCTATTTTATAATAGTAATATGATTTTATGAGTAGCCAAAGACGGAAATAAGTGGCCTACATTTGGGGCCTATCATATGTCCAGCAGTGGACGAAAGGGGGCTGATGATGAATATGATTTTGTATTGTTCTGTATATTGTAGAAGAAAGTATTGCAAAAAGCATACAGTGCTGCTAACAAATACAACACACTTCTTGCAGAGTGCACATGTCATAATATGAACACTTGTACACTTAAAAACAAAAGCCAATATACGCACACGCCCAATCATCCGAAAATAATTCAATCCGTTTGACTTGCGTCGACAACTGTACCTCCATCGGAATGAATGGTCGCCGGGCACAAATGAAAAAAAAACTAAATTCGCATAGAAAAGCCCGTACTGACATAATAGCCATCAATTTTTCCCATTCGCCGGACACGGTATTGAGTAAATCCATCACTCTTGCGCGGTCCCGTACCATTGAGCTATGGCCATCCTACACGGTTGAAAGGGAATTTGATAAAACTTGAAAACATCGGGCCTTTGACTGCACGCTATTTGTCCTACGAGGTCTACTCGTACCGTGGTAAAAGAATTTTTAAATGGCACAGACCCGGAGTGTTTATGTATAAATAAACATGATCATTGAAATTTGCACAGACTTTTCTGTCCAAATTATCTTCATTCATTCAAGGAGTTTTTCGTTCTGTGTAATACTTGAACACTTATACGATACAATAATCATTTACTCGTGCCTATTGAAAATACAAAAATATATTGTAATTTATCAGTAGAACAAACAACATATTTTTTGGATGTTTGTATGCTCTGCTGTAGAAATCTAAAAACAACTGTGAAATTACAAATCAACGGTAATAATTGTATGTTAGCACAAACAAGTGATATGTTGTACATTAACGAAACATACAGTAGGGGTCTCGTTCGTAAATAATTGCCCCCTCCCCCCCCCCACTACTCGTCAGATAAATCAACCGGATTTGCATTTGCGCGGTGTTCCCCAAATTGGCGAAAAACGTTGTTTCACTGCTTCATTGGGAGTTACGCTGCAATACCGCGTATGTTACGAGCGTTGATCGTTTCAATTAGTCGGAATAATTTGGCGTGACGCTTTTGTGCACAACTGTACTAATATTGTCGATTGCGTTATGAATATCATATGCACAAATGAGTGGAAATCGGCTTTCAAAATAAGCGATGTGTGACGTCGACCAATAAATATGTAAGTAGTTATGTTCCTATAATCCTGATTATGTATTTGCAATTAATGCAATAATAGGTCAGTAGCGATTCCATTAATGGATATATCAAGAGCTCTTATTACACATGACGATATAATAGAGCAATATACGAACTTTAGTGTATAACTAAGGATCAATTAATTAAGTTACCAAAATGCCTATGATTTATCCTTGTGTTAGCTTCAATCTTCACATACTTAGGATCACTGGGTGATTAACATCACATTATCACATGATAGTGATAGAGTAAACGTGTCCAATTGAAGAACAAATAATGAACTTTGTACTAATGCGCTGAGTTCACCAAAACTATATATACATCACTGTATGCGATAAAAAAATCTATTACACATTATTTTGTGCAACAACATTGAACCATATCGGATTCTTCAAACATTTCTTTAAAATATAATACTTTCAACGCCAGCAACATACACCCGTCAATAATAAATCAAACGTTCACGTTACCCGGTGCTAGCACCCACCGGACTAGTCAACTAGTTGCGAATTAAACGCGTAACCGCGTAACTAGTAGAAGCAAGTCGCCGTAAGGGGAAGTTGCCGCGAGTTTGCAGCGAATTTCCGCGGTAAACGCGCCCGCCCGCTCAAGTATATACGCGGTTGTGATCTGATTTAGTTAATTCATTGTGCTAGTTTGGTTACGTAATTTTGTGATTACAGATGGGGGTTCAGATAATTATGATCAGTTAGTTATTGATTACCAAATAATACATACGTACCGACGAGACCGATCTTTATTATTTGAGTAATTAACTAATTAAACAGTAGCTATTAGCCAATGTTACTCTATTTAATTAAACATTTTGTAATTGGTAAAATGATGATTCGTTCACGCGATAAAAGCTAAATGCATAAATTATGTCAATTTATTTAAATTCGACTTCAATGTTTACAAAATTAATAAACCACTACATTACAGTTATATTACTACTTATTATTCTCGCATTTGATCTAGCTAAGTGTCAAAATCTTGCACTTCAACTACGTATACATTCAACCAAAACAGTTTAAACAGAAACTAGTCACAGTGGCGACTATCAAAACTAGTAAAATTTCACTTAGCGCTCACCTGGCACACCCCTGATTCCCAGAACCAACTATTAACAGATTGTCTACCTCTAAAGGTGCCAAATTGCAACCGGCAAACTGCTCATTACGCTGCAGAGCTCAACTGCGTTAGCACCGATTGTTTACCGGCAGATAGCGAGTTAGTTAGCGATTCGCGACTCCCAACCGTTTCGATGAAACTCCGCCGAACTCACAATCGAATTAGTCGGTTATGAAATTGTGTAGACGACTGTACATTTGTAATATAACGCACGGCCCGTTAGGGTGTGATCGATGATTGATTCAATACCGCGGACGGGCCTGGAATGTATATGTTAGCTAGCTACGATACTATGTAATAGTGGCGCGCGGAGATCCTTCAATAAATTAGTTACATATGAAAATTACAGTCGGTCTACAAGTTGTGTCCCCTCTCATAATGACACTGATGTTGTGTGATATTTATTAATTTATTTAAAAATACATGCATAGCAAGACAATCTACTCCCCCTTATCTTAAAGACAAGCTTCCTTAACCAAACATTTCGTTAAAAGAACCATACTCTGGGAATAGATAATAGGTAAACCTTTGACTCAAGTGACAATCGAAGTTAAAACATCCATTGTCTCTATTTCCGTCTATTGTCCCCAGATCTTAACATCTTAAAACACTTTAACAGTTTTAAAGCATTGTAAGATTTCCTTTTTTTAAAGTACCGGAGTCAAGTAAGTATATTAGACACGAATAAATCACCTAATATTTTCAATATACATAGTCACGCACACGCAATCGCAATACATATTATGTACTTGTACATAAAATTACTGAGTATATCCCTATTTTCTCAATTAGTAACAAATAAGATATATTTTCTTACCCTACAAAATAAATTCCGGGAAATTATAAAAGAGAGCGTTATCCCTAATACCATCGCGGAAGAAAGATTTTTCCGCGAATCATACACCCCATTGTGGACGCTAAATATAATGAGTGGAAATCCTTGAAGCCAAAACATAACTTCGGAATTCTTAAGTAATTGATTCCGTAACCTTCTTAATCAAATTGCGAAGTTAACGGTATTATGCGGTAAAAATAGCGAAGCCCATTTCAGCTTACCTCGACATACACTGAGAAACAATAAACAGAAATATTATTTCGACGAAGGCTTGCAAATGACGTCAGTAGCGGTGGAATTAGCTAATTGAGTAGGTATACGTATTTTGTAGGCAACTTCATGTAATAAACATTACTTCATAGGGTGAACTCTGGGACATCTCAATGAAATGTTTATTTTTAAACACGTATTATTAGATTTATATTTATGATTTGCAATATTATTACCAAGTTATAAATTCAGCTTTAAAAGGTATTCTGATTGAAGAAAAATCACCTAATCGATGTTACGATTTAAGTACCTATTAAAAATAACAGATTAAGGAAACATAATCTCACGTAAATAAATGAAATATACTACGACTCCCTCGTATTTCCAACAGTGACAGTACTTTTCAAAAGTCTAGCAAACAATATTTGAACACGCCATTTACACTTTCAAATCCGTCTGTGTGCCCAAGGCGGCCCATTGTGCCGGAGAACGAACTAAACGCGACACGGTGACACAGCGGATGCTACAATAACGAAACGCGTATCGATGTAACGCCGACAATAACAGAGTAATTTTTCATTCGCACTGTCGCCCAAGAAAAACATCGATTAAAGGGCTTTAGTGTAAAACGAAAATTCAGTCCTCATTGTTCGTAAACCAACAAAGGAAACGTCGAGTGTCAGCCGGTAACGGTAAAAAATAATGCAAATTCACTCCGGGCTCCCATCCCGTGAAATAATGCCCGATCGTTACATAGATAACGGAGTTTTTCCGTTAAATCGGCCCTCTTCCGCACTTAACGACATTGTCCTTCGTTAAACAGAAAAGTGATTCAGGTGCCCGTTTGGTCGAAGCGTCTTTTTTCATTTCGGCGGAGCGTTTTAGACGCGCACTGTTACGATCTTCTGTATTGTTATTGTTTTAAGTTTCCGCGGTATCGCATCTGTTGGATGACCTTGTTATGTTTCTTTTACGAGTTGTACAAAAGGGGTGATTAAACGAACTTTGGTAGGGCGTAAAATGTCCGCTTTATATCCATCGAAGCTCGCAATAACTGTAACGTTGTATAAAAAAGTTTACCTGTAATGTTTATGTAAATCGTCGGATGCCGCGATCAGTTTTACATGGGTTCAATAAAGGAGTAAGCCGCTGTTACACTGACGATGAGATGGAAATGCCAATGGTCTGCTTCGATCGTTCGACAGTTTAATGTCGGCACTAAAAGTTTAACTTTAAAGCATTTTTTTCCTGACATGCGATGATTGCTTGGAGTAGCCTCGTCATCATCACTTGCGGGGGAGCGAATGGCTTCCACCCCTAAAACTTTAAAGCAACGCATATTATTCTGAATAGACAGTATGAAGCATATAAATAATATAACTACTTGTAAAGCTGCAAATACTACTGTATTTTATTTAATTTTAAATTCTGTCAAAAACACTAAAGGCAAGTACGTAAGTATATTTAAAAAAGAACTTAAAAAAACACTTAATTTTGAAAATCAAAATTATTCTATTTCTATATTTTGACAGACAACGTTAATATAATTGCGGCGGTTTACCGAAAGCGAAATTAAAACATCTTAATTAAATGGCCAGGATTCACTAAACCTCCATCAATCTTAATCGCACCAGCTCATCACCAGATCTCGAAGAGTGCAATTTCCTCGCTCAGAGAATATCATTTCCTTCGCGTAGTGACGGGGCCTCCCGCCAATTTTATGTCATCCAAACTTTTTCTTATTAACCGCCGTTTTATCGGAAACTCTTTTACGGTTAAAAAGATTTTCGTGCGTTTAAATTATGGTTGCGAATCAATCATCCGTTTATAAACTGTTCGGGATTTATATTCTCCTTATGTAAGTGTGCTATGAAATTGTTTTTTGTTGATTATTCGATGTTTTTGTTTATATTCATTTTAATTTGAAGTAATAAAAATACTTTCTGCAAAAACTGTCCCAAATTGCTAGGTAATATTACCTAGTAGGTAAAAAAAGGTAATAATTTGAAATAATTGTCATCAATTTTGTTGTACCTCAATCATCACGTCATATCGCTTCGCTATCGAAAGCGATATTCATTATTTTATCCAAAGATGCATTTTGGTATCCGTGAGTTAAAAACACATACATAAGTACTAAAGACTTAGAAAGTCATAGATGTCAAAATGATCTCGAAACGACGGGTCTCTAAATAATATGTTCAGAATAACAACACACGCGAATTTAATCCGTAAAAATAGTTCCATTTCAAATGTCTGCACATTTGAAATGTTCGCTTAAATAATAGACAATACTAAGTCATAAAAGTTAAAGAAACAAACAAGAAAACTATTCACAGTAATTGTTTACCGCGATTGAAAAATGTGTAAAACGGAATCCCTTTACCACTCCGCCGATGTATACGCCGTCTAACGAGCTCGTTTATTCCATTTACTGATATAGCGGGGCCGATTTAATATTCAAAGTACATTACAATTCATTAGAGGCTGCGCGGGGGCTATCTCCAGAGCAGCTCTCGTTATCTCACTCCTAAAATTCTTCACAGATTACCTATTGGGCGATTTGGATGCAAATTTTAATCGGCACCCGTGCCGTTCGTCTTTTAAGAACGAGAGGGGTCTGTAGGAGTGGTAGAAACAGGCTTGATAGTGTTTTAAGTGAAGGTAGAAGATGAGGTGTCGATGCGGCAGCTCTGTGGGGCTACCATGAGTTTAAAACTTACGCGCTCGATATCGCCTACGTAAATATGTCTATGAAAAACATGTACAGCGCCGCCTGGTGGTTACGCGAAGAACTACAATCGGCCATATGAAAAAAACAACTCGATAGGTTTTTAACGTACGTAAGTTTACGATAGCCAACTCATGGTAGGCCCTCTGATAAGTCGATGGTTACGCAAACACCAGTATGAAGTACATATTGGGCGTGAGTTTTTCAGCCCCATACCGGAATTGGCGATAAATTAGTTTATATGTATTAAATTAATGACAATCTATAATAAACATTAAATGTCGAACAATGACATCAATTAGAAACATGCATATATTTCTATTTATTTCAATGATGCACTTCTTTCTCCTAATATACTTATTTTGACAAACTAATGAACACACAGCTTTGATAGACTCTTAAAATTATACCTATTAGATGTTTTCTATTCATTCTCAATACAGTAGTCTTGACCCACGTAAGCAATCAGTGGGCTGGGCTGTGGGCTGTGGGCTGTGGCTGCACCCGCCGCGCCTCCAGTCAATTTAGACCCGCTGATATTCCTTCCCATTAGATACAACTCGACTTGTGGCCCAATTCATAAGATTGTGAATTAGATCTTACATGTTATTTTATTTAAAAAAAAACTACAGTAATGGCTTGTAGCATTTCTCACTCCTAAAGGCCTTAGTACTTATACTTATGTATTTTAAGTACTTAACGCGTTTTCATCACTATCAACGGTTCAAACTAGAATCATTGATATGAAACTGTGTTACTATACATAATAAATAAAATTACGTTTCCAACGTACCTACAAGTGCTGAAGGCATTTCCGTTATTTGCCAGGCTGTATGGTATCATTACCCAGAGCCGCTATAAAAAAATATAAATCCCGACCACCACTCGTCCCTTGCGCCGAGCCGCGCGCGACTGCCCAACTCCCCGCGCATTCGCGCCATTTTTCGCTCCAAGATATTATTATGGCCGCCCAAGGAGTCGTTTCCACTACGCCCCGCTTATAATTTGCAGCGTTTGGTATCCACTATCCTCGCGGGATACGTACGTCCGCTAACTAGCCGGATAGATGTATCTGCCTCGGCCATTGTGGCGTTGTAAAAAAAATAAAACGTCAAAACGCGCGCCGGTATAATAAAAACTTTTAAAAATAGAACGCCAGTTTGGCGTTACTAGAAACCGATACATTCACAGTAGTACACATTGAATGCGTTTATTTGTTTTGTTCACAATTTTGAATTGAAATGTTCTATTGATAAAGGTGAATAGTGAACGTGTTTTGTTTTAGCATGTTTTAAGTTGAAATCGTTTCTAACTAATCAATTCCATATCGGGAAATGACATCAATTGCGCAGCGTACGGGGTCTTTTGTTCTTTATTTTTGGGAAGTCACAATTCTCATTGGTAGGTAATATATAACATTCCTTCAATCTTTGATATTGTTTGAGATGGAAGAGAATTTGATTTTCGATATTAAGCTAAATACGGAAGTAAGAAACGTATACTCGTGATTTTCTGTCATTTCTAACAAGTAAAAAACAACGTAAATCAACAATCGTCCCAGAGTAATATCCAATACCATTAATGCATTGAAATCGTAACTTTTCTATCGCATTCAAAAAGTTTCCTCGTAAACTTCCGAATTGTATCCCTGATCAATCTCACAATTCGGGCCGAGGGTGTAACAATCAGACCAGAACGTCCACATTGCAAATGGACTACTTTAAAATATTCTAAGGGACGAGGAAAAAAAAATCTAGGCGGACTTGTTGTGTCGGAGTTTGTCTTGCAAGTTGCTTCGCGGATAAGTTGATTCGGAAACTCGGATGAAATAATATTATCGCTCTGCCAGTCGGCATAATTTGGAGAACATCGACAAATTAAGACACTTGCATCAAATTATCTAATGGAGATCTTGATCCTATCCAATTATGGGTTTGTCAACCTTATTTTTTAATTGTTTAAGCGGAATTCCTTTTTTAAGGTTGGGAAAAATGTTTATTAACAAAATAGATTTTCGAACAGAAATATTCGAATACCCGAAATATTGAATCCGATTGAGAAGCATAAAAATTTAACCAACTTCAATAAGAGATCATCTCGAACTACAAATTGAACTACTAAACATCAAAATATCACTTTGTATGGCGGACGCGTCACAATTTCACCGTTCACATTTTATTGCCCCGCTACCACCCTCTTTGTCTCACACGCTGTTAATTCTATGTCCGTCCTCGTCGCACCCGACTAGGTATTAAACTGAAGACTACATAAAGTTTTTACTACATTCGAAAAAAGGGGGGTGGCCCCCCACTTTTTTTAGTAAAAACTGGACGGGTCTTATGCGCGACTGTTTCCTTTATTACGTGCTCCCGGATAATTGTTTCAATTAACTAAGTAAGACAGTAAAATTCTCCTATTGTGTGCAACATTTTTCTCTCGGGACGTAATGTACGGAAATAAAATTCTGTTTAAAACGTCCCCGGCTGATTTGTTGCCGACGATGCGTTTTTGTTTTCGCTTTTTAAAATGCGAATTTAGACTCGAATTTTGAGTTTGAGTTTTAGTAGTTTATTGGAAGAACAGTATGTAGGATTTCCGCTTAATCCTGTATAGGGTACTGTCTAATATATTTACATACTTTAAACTTTATTTACCAGACATAAGGTCCAAAACCAATAACGAAAATTCAAGTTTGAGGATTCATACCTTGTTTTGAACATGAGCCTTGCCTAGTTTACACATACATATATATACCACCTGAAGTATCTTAACAATTTTTTGCGAGGGTTTTGACACCGACCTTAAAAGAGGAGCTTAATACCTAAAAATATGGTTCTTTTACACGAAACATTTCTCCCATCAAAAACTTCTCCAATCCGACTACTATAATATTTAACTACATCATAACCTATAGCTAATCCATCCCAGTCAACCTATACATTCGCAACGCTAACAAGATTTGACCTCAATAGAATAAACGTAGCTTTAATCGTCCAATTATCTACGCGTTCCTCATCGGTCCGACCTCATTAGAACTCAAAGTGACTCAACAAAGCAACGTTGCCGCTACTAGAGCCACAAAGAAGCTATGGGGGCAAAAGAATAACTGGAGGTTAGTAGCTATTGTCGGGAATATCGCTTAGATCTAATTATGAATTTTATGTCTCTCAGTAAATGTTACACAGTATTGATCTGACTCTGGACCAACAGTGGTATACAGAAAATGCTCACTCAAACTGCTAATGTTGAAGGAGGCTTAATTGAAATTAAGTAACGCTTTAAAAAATTTATCGAAATATGTGAATTATTAAGGTCTTGGGCTTGAAAAGACCAACGATTTTTTATTTTACAACAAAATAACATAATGCAACTTAGTAGTCTTAGTTTTGTATATTATCAATCTTCAACATTCATCAAACAGTCAATTATTAAAATCCCATACAAAATATTAAAATCTACAAGTATACGTACAGTAGCACGTTACGGCATTCGTAACTCCGTGAATGAGACCTGAGAAGAAACCATTTTTTTCCAGTTGTCTATGTACATAGTGTGGATACAACTTTTTCGTTTCAATTGACAGTCTATACCTAGAAGAGCGTCGGCTCGCATTCTCTCAATCCGAAGCTACTCCACATTAGCTCGCTCACCAAATCCCATATTCCTTTTATCTAAAAGTTTCGTATTTACATTCGGATCGACCGGCGGCGCGCGTCAAGAATCGTACGGGCTGGTAGTGTTGCCAGACCGTTTGAAGAGTTAATTTTATTGAGATCAGTTGGTAGTGTAATGGAATGCTGAAGGCTTATTTACTATCAAGAAAATACGGTATTACAAACAGTTGTTTTTTTTTCTGAAAGTCTAGTTAGTAAATTGATATCATTTATATTAATTATGATAACGACAGTAGCAAATACATAGCTAATTACTGGCCGATCTCTAATTTATTTTTAGTTTTATTGTGTTTAACCGAACGAAACTGACATGACAAGTAGTTTCATGTCTCAATCAGCTACACAAATGTAGTTTCACAAGATCTCGAATGAAACATACATTGTCTTGGCAACATTTTAAACGCTAATCTCGTTTCCCTCTGGCAACACCAAGTGCCCCCCACTTGGTACCGGGGTGGCCCCTCCCCGAGCTCCACAGTCGATGACTACAAAGTTTTCTTCTAATTAAGCGCCTCTCGGGCCGATGTCGGGAATGTCTCAGATTCATTCTTATTTGTTGCTAATAATCTCGTTTTGATTATTACGCGGCGCGAGATTGTCTTGAACTTGACTTGGAACTGACTGCGTGAGTGCCGCTTATTCGGAATTAGGTAATCAAAATGAAGGTTCACATTTTGTCGACACGATTTTCTGGTCTGGCAATTTGTCCTCAATAGTCCCGAAGTTTTATAAAAGGTAATCGTTTAAATATGAGTTTGAAAATGAAATCTAAGAAAGGCTTAAGTATTTGATATCACTGTGATAACAAAATCCTCATTGCCTTGTTGGCATACATCGTTTTAATTAACAATATTGTAATAAAACACACTATTATTCTAAATGAACGTTACCTGTAGGTATTAAGAACTTCACAAACATAACAAAATATTCTTATTTCATCCAATAGCATAACTTTTCACTGATCAAGTGACAATGAGATGAAAAAGATCGCCGGGAGTGTAACGTCCTCATTAGTAGAGAGTGAATGGGGAGTTGCAAGACAAAAGACGCCATCAATTAATACGACAGCGTAATTGCAAAACAACAGTCATTCGGTGATAAGTGGGCGTCCTGTGCGAATGTTAGAGATGTGTAACGCAGTATCTGCGAGATAACTCATTAACTCACCAGCGCAATTTTATTGCTTCGACGCATTCTTCTCTTCTTCGACTCTAAATTGCGTTACAGTTTAGTCCTTCGGCTTTTATTACACTAAATATTAGTATTTACAGGTCTACACGCGATATAGGAGTAGCAAATACATAGCTACTTACTCGACATTTCGACTAGGTTATATCAATCGCGTCGATGTTTTTACTTAAGTAAGCATTTTTCTTGGTTAGTTTTGGGGATCTATACCCCTACCTACATAAGCGTCAACTCATTTTGAAAAATGCGCCTTGTAACACACAGCGCAGTGAAATGATTTAACTCGCTGAGTAGTCGTAGCGCATTCAGCCATCCCTAGAATGTTGTCACAAAATGAATTCGCTGTTTAAGCACCAATTACGGGCGTCAGATAGCGAAACTCGCAACTCAATCGCAATTATTTTCCGTTCGCAAGAAAACTTGAAGCCGCCGTAATTGTGGTCTAGGTGGAGATGTCGTAGGAAGAGCGGGTCATCCGCCTATTTGCGAAAAGTCTATCCCCTTATTGAAGGACTTGTTTATCAAATAGTGTATTTTATAAAGGAGAACTGAAGAGAATGCGTAATAATAAAAAGTTTATCCTTGATGATAATATACGAGTTTCAATGAATGCAGTAAACATTTCACGGTGGCATGCCATTCATGTCATAATTTTCCATGAAACCTTTTTTTTGCGTATTCTCCATAAACGTTGGTAAACTTGTTCAAATAAATAAAAGAAATGAAGAATGTTTATTCAACCAGACACTTCGCTTTTAACGGATAATGAATAGCACCTGCAACAGGGACAAAGCCCGGTTTACACGGCACCGCTACCACGTGACGCCGCGGGAATTACGATTAATATTAAAACGTCTCGTTTTGGCCGTCAAATGGAAATTAATCTTGTGACACGTTGGATTTATCGCTTATTAATGACGCAATATCCGTGTGGGAAAGTGTTGGCGGGAAATATTTTGCGCGCACTAATTTTGAGGTTATATCGTTTTAATGAAGGCTTATGCCATTTGTCGCGGTTTTTGTGACGTACCGGCAAGCTTAATTTGCAACTAGAATAAGTTATTAATGATTTATTGCCACCACATATTTTACCAAATTAACATTTACAATACTGGGTAATTATCATTTTCAAAAGTTCATGCATTTATTTTAGCCAAATTGTAATCATCACAATATTAACAACAAGTTAAATACAGGATAGTTTATAAGTATACGAGTATATCATCTTAATAGATGGTCAGTGTTGAAATACTCAGATTAATAAATAAACAAAAGGATACACGGTTTAAGAGGCAACCCAAACACTCGGAAACGATGTTTCCGAACACCCATATCATAAAGTAAAGTAAAGTAAGATTTTGGTATACGTTAATCACGACCTAAGAATAATCAACGAAAAGTTTCTAAAAACAAATGAGGTTCGTTCCATAGTCGCGAAGTGCAAACCGGCCCTCACAGGAGGTGTGACGTCATTAGCAATATGGCGTGTGCCTGCGAAATTGGACCAATTATGCAGTTGTTTTGCTCCGCTCTCAGCACCGACGGACGGCAGTTAAAAGATCGACTGACTGCATTCGGAAATTCAGCTTTCTTTTGACCTTGGACATTTTGTCACTGCCGTTTTTGTAGTGTTCATTCGGAGGGCGGAAAGTCATACGCATTTTTGTGTCGATTTGACGTCATTCTGTGTGTTCCTTTATTTTATTTAGTGGAAAAAAAGACTATGAAAATAATTGTGCCCGAAGAAGGGTTACGTTTTTCCAGTCTTCATGTATTTTACTATAAAAAGCATTTTACATTAATGAAAAGACCGGTCACACATGTCGTTTCTTAATATCCTAGTAACTTTACAATAAATCAGTTTCAATACCAAATAGTTCAGTATTAAAAACACAAGTACCTATAAAAGCGATACCGTCTCATACATTTCCCGAAAGCGTCTTATAAGTATGCATTTTCCGAATGCCGCAAGAGTATAAGAGTAAATACAGGTACGTTGAACGTACGGCCCGATCGCAAAGAACCCAAATAGTAAATTTCCTTCGCGCCATTACACACGGAGCGTTCGGAAACGTTCTCTTTTTTAAATTTAGTTAATATATCACCGGCGCCATCTGTGCGCAGTTTCTTTCTATTCTACATTTTTATGTCGCTAGGCGTCCGCCATTGTTGCTTTTGGCGCGAATCTGTTTTTATTGTCTGTGTGGTACGTGACGATTGTTTTGATTTTCTGTTTGTGTTAACGTAGAGTTTGGTGTTTGTAATGGCTTTTTTGGATAAGTTGTAACACCGTACAACGAAATCAGTCACATTGAAGTCAGTTACATCTAGATTAAAGAATTTTACTGCTCCTATTAATACAGAAGGAACATTTCAGTATCGTCAAATCAAAGGTGTCAACAGAAACAACGAAAAAAGTAGTCATTGCAAATACCTGTTTTAAGATTGTAATCGATTTGCACATAACTATTTCCGTTTATTTTATCAACCCCTTAATTTTTTAAAAGATTAGTCCGCTCAGTAATATAAAAAGTACTGTCCCAATACCTAAGTGTTTGTCTTTGTACCTAGTGACGTTAACAATAGTTCCGATTTCGTGTTTACAAGTTACGTTGTCTCACGGGATGCAGCGACGCTCACTACACGCCGGAGTGTAAAGTTCTACTTAGGAATACTAGTCCGATGTGACCTTTTCGACTTTACTTGCGATTCCACAAAGTTTTATCTAACCTAGGGTTAAATTGACAAGTTAACCGGTGCTGATTGTTATTGGTGGCCTATAAAAAAATAGGATTCGAAATGTCATGTTGTCCAATGGTTTGAACTCAGATCATGTAAGATTTTAATGATCGAACAGATCAAAATTTTAAACTTTTGCATTATAAATTTTATCTTAATCCAACATCGAGGTCGCAAACTTTTTTTTTTATTTGAACTAAAAAAAAAAATTACGCTGCAGCTCAAAATGTGCTTTAACAAGGTGGTATACGGTAGAGATGAATGATGTAATCCGACAAAATGAAACACCGGTATTAGCATAATTCTATATTCAAAATTGTACTTAGATTACTTCTAGCAAACAAAAAGATTTGTTTTTTAAATATAAAATTGACAAATTTATTTTTCTTTGACATATTCACCCAAACATGTTTCCCGGGGTCAATGACCTGCCAAAGGGCGCTGCCCTCAGGTGTACGTCACTTTGCGGTGAGCAGACAATTAGGTAATTAATTGTTTCCGCTAATTTGATTAGTGTGCTAATTTGGCTGATCAACCTTTTGGCTGCCCTTAAGTACATATACCGAGTAATACCTACATTAACAAAGTCACCAACGTACACTGAATATTATTATTCAAATGTTGTTAATATGCGTTGTAACAATAAATTATGAAAATATATTGACAGTAGCATGGAAAATTTGAGTAATCACAAATATGCCACAAAACATCTCATAAAGAGAGCCTTGTTCATTCTAAAACACATTTGAAAACACAACTTTTATTTAAACACATAATATTAACAGAAACGCTATTTGCTACGGAATGTGTAAGTGCTACGAGCAACGTACTACGGTGCTACGAAATACGTAGCAATGCTTGTGCGAAAATTTGCTACGCTCTTTCGTAGCCGGCAATTAGTTAATGCGGATTTTCTGTGTTCTCTAAACATATAATATATTTAGTACATAAAGTTCTGGATTGCTTTTTGGGGTTACTTGTACATCTATATTTTAGTTACGGAAACACAAACTCAGGTTGTTTGTATAAATTCTAGTAACAATATAATTTAATCAATAAAGTAACTTAGTATTATTTATTACACGATACTGATTCGTCTAAAAGTGTTATATAAATAAGTTAGTTACCTAATTAAGCCCAAAGACGACAGAAATACAATTTTACCTTAACTGTCTCATACTTGAGAAGACAAAGTTGTAATTTCTAGCGCAAATCGTGCCTTTTGTCCCGTTTCAAATGTAACGTCTCATTATGCCACTTGTCACTTAACCGCGGCTTAGCCAGGCTTTTAGACTTGACACCGCAGAGCCTAAAATCTGAATAATATTTTGCTGTGATATTAATAGAAAGGGCAGGATCGCAGATTGTTATGTGTTTTAGGATGTTGACTTATACACAAGTACGTCATTCACTTTAAGAGTTTCATATTGAGCCGGGTAAAACCCTTGAATTCTGCATGCTACTTTTATAAAAATTGCGGGAAAGTTTCACATAGTGTTCTGTAAGTAGCTGTGTGTGGCTACGGGGTTTCACTTACGTTGATTGTCGTTATTTTATTCTGATGTTAGTTAGATGTCGTTTCCAAAATCAAAAAAAGCATTAACTTTCAAGTGACTTAAATGATTGTGCTTTCCCTAAACACTAGCGGCCGCCCCCGACTTCGTCCGCATGGAGTAGTAACTTTTGGCAGCAATGATTTTCCAAATTGCCAATAATATATCTTGTAAAATTTGCTATTTTTATTGAAAGTCCCGTTGTTATTGGTCCAGCCGTTTCAAAAATTAGCGAGAACAAACAGACAGACAGACAAAAAGTTTTTAAATTGTATATTTGTTATTCGTACTCGATATACATTCAGACACGTATAGTAAAAAGTCGTTATTTTAATATAACAAACAAACTTCAATTTTATTTAGTTGTATAGTTTATTCACCGCACTAACATGGGTATATATATTTTTATTTAATATAATGAAGAGCAAGAAACTTTAGGCAGTAAATTAAGTCGGTGGAAAATGAGGCAGCGGCTACCAGAGGGCTAACGTTAATTGCGTGTCCGACAAGTGACATCCCTTCCTTAGGGACAGGCCACCTTTGGCCCGACTTTACGAGTCCAGTTAGATGGGACTACTTGAAACTGTTGAATGGTCGCCACAAAAGACAGGTATAAAACGTACCGAGTAATCTACGGGCGTCGATGTTACTTAAGTAGGACATTGGTTACTTGTGGAAGGTTTGTAAGGAAAATCCAGAGATTTAAGGTGTAATGAAAATGTGAATGCTGAAGACTGGTATAAATGTAAGATTTATTATTGTTTAACGTGCACCGTAGCAAGTAAACTCAAGCATTGTTAAGACATAAAACATAATTGTTATGAAAAATACCTGGTACATAATTATCATTATATGCAATTACTAGCTTTCCGCCCGCGACTTCGTCCGCGTAGAGACGTTTAACGGGTAAAACATTACTTCCTTATAGCGCAGTCGGTTTAAAAGTAGCCTATAACCTTTTCTAGGCTCTGGACTATATCTGTACCAAATTTCATTTAAATCGGTCCAGTACTCTATGCGTGAAAGCGTAACAGACAGACAGACAGACAGACAGACAGAGTTACTTTCGGATTTATAATATTAGTAAGGATGAGAGTTCTACATGCATTCACTAATTGTCAATCAAACACAGCAGTATAAATCAGAGCACGACTTAGCTAAATCATCATTTCCTTATCGACTTTCAAACTACTCTCTGAAAACGACACTGCTCACTTGAAACATCTATCATGGCATTCCGTTCAGCCGAGTTCCCTTGGGAAGCCACGGGACATGCACTCCGCAGAGACCAGCCTTCACCTGTCTGGATACATAATTAACCGCCCAGATATACGTGAAGGGTAATTTGCATGTCAATGAAACAAACGCGAACCATAGCAAGAATAAATTAGACAATATCTGTAACTTCTGACGGAGTTATCTACTACTTCTTAGATTAAAGCGATCTCATCTCTTTGTACACGATTTCGATATCACACTCACTTTCAAAGTCAACGTATGACTTCAATTAAGTTCTTAACAATAATTCATGAGACACTTCAGTCACATATCGTGTAATCAAGTCTCATTTCAATCCAGTTTGAAAAGGATATATTAATTTCAAATGTCACAGTAACAGATGAAAATTAATTTTCATCAACTTTATCTTTCTGCTGCGAACGTAGAGACAATGGTTAACATACTGGATATGACGTGGCTTTATGAGATGTATAATCATTTTTACTAATACGATCGATTCGCTATACATCTGATATTCATAAAATATTTCTTAGAGGTACAAGGTAAACGTCATAAAAAGCCATTGTGATACTCAGATAAATGGAAAGTAAACTGCGTTAGTAAGCTTTTCCTTTGATCGCTAATACGCAAAAAAGCTCATCGCTCCTCCGTCCCACTATAAAGTAGATACATAACGACACAATGCCCCATTATAAACATAATTATTTAAGCACACACCAATTAATGAATATTTTAGAGGCGCGCCCCAAAATACTGTTAAATAATTAAAACACTTGTGTTACACAAATCCAAATACA
Organism: Maruca vitrata; assembly: GCA_039566165.1. Classification (NCBI taxonomy): domain Eukaryota; kingdom Metazoa; phylum Arthropoda; class Insecta; order Lepidoptera; family Crambidae; genus Maruca; species Maruca vitrata. Next base: position 1,748,733 of record CM076920.1, read on the forward strand.
AGCATTGTCGTTAGCACATAAATTATTCCTAAATTGGATTTCCTGGTCTCTGTCGCCGGAATCTAAAACCGGCTATGCACAAATAGTTAAACTGAATCCTCGGTTTGAGCATAAAATAATGATAGAAACTTGAGTCTAATTGAATCTATTTCTATTATGATCCACGTATTAAGACCGCGCTGTTTGTGCCTAACAGCGCTTCAGTATTTTAGTTCTGCTAAATATCTCAGCATATTGTGTCAAATGTAGAACAATCTGTTAGCAAAGTTAGGGATTTTAATTTTAGTATGAACAGATATTGATGTTCAAAAACTGTACTGTCCTTCAATAATCCCATTAATTACAAATCCTGGAAATATGTTTTTATCTTTGCTGTAGTACATACGCTGTATCTATATGAAAATGCAGCTCAATACTGGTTATCATCATGGTTTATAAAGCAATTTATTAACTGAAGAAACCATTTATATCAATTTATTCACTAGTCTCTAAGCGACCTCTCTATTTTTATTAACTCAAAGTCTATAAACTTTAATTAAATATAATATTAAAAGCACGCCGCCCGCTACTTATATTTTAATAGTAAGTCTATAAAATAGCAACAGCCGATCTTAATAAAATAAGACGTTTTGAGTTACAATCAAAATGCTTAATTACAATAACAGAGATTGGACCTTAAAGCCGGACAAACGGTCGTTAATTAGAAGAATGACTGAATGAGCGGCCTTTCGATTGAGTGAATTCGTAAATGTTTGAATAAATCTCAGAATCACAGTTACTTCAAATCATAAAAGGTTGCCGATGGCTTAGTTACATCGAATTCGGTAAAGAATAATTCGTGTTTCAATGTAATTTCCCTTCTTGGAATGCGATTGGACTGAATTGGTTTTGAGTAACATCAATTTTTAACCTGGTTGTCTTCAATAAGTTCAATATTCTTTCATTTTCCGAGGCTTTGGCCAGTACTTGGTAACGATCTTGTTAACGACAGACACTTTGCACGTGCAAGACTTTCAAGTACTCGATTCGTTTAGTCTGACGATATCAATAAGTATCTTTTATATGTTACTGGCCAAATTAACATTTATCGAATAATAGTTATGCTGACTTTTTGAAGAAATACGTACTATAATAATAAGCACAAAAAACAATATTTTTTATTGATTGTGACCTTTAAAGGTTACCTGTTATTATGTTCCTGTTACACAACTACAAACCTAGTTGTTTTCATCCACAGAATAACCAAACAAAGGAAACTTTAACAGAAAACCAGCATAACATTGTTCCCAGTATTCTGTATTCCAAAAATAACCCGGTAACATAAAACTGTTCGCCGCAAAGTAATAATCTGGGACGTGATCTTCGATCGTGGTTGTGCCTGAAAAATTTATCAGAACCTCCTGGGAGAGCCCATTGCATGCCCAATATCATATCAACCTAACCTAGATTTTACGAGGGTACATGTGTCCAATACATAATACGAATTAGATCGTGCACTCTTTACGTCTTCGGATGGCTTGTTGTCGTGACCTAGTTTTCTTTGTAAATGTTTAAATGGTTATCTTAGTTGATAGTGCTTGAGACCATAGATATGTTTCGGTAGTATAATTGTAGCGCCTAAAAGGTAGTCTTTAGTGAATCCGGCCAAAATTCAGGACTATTAGTTGAGGTCAGCATTTAAGATAGATTATTGAGACGCCTAGTCCAACAGTATATGTCTCACGGCTTATATGATGATGCGCTGGCAATTTCCACATTAAAAATCTCTAATAACCCCTGTAATATTCACAAAAGTTATTTACAATAAAGCACTGGCCAGACATAATATTACCCGAAATATGGGTGAAGTTTATAGACCTCTCTAAAAACGCTTTTAGCTGTACACGGGTAATTAATGAGGTGATGCCCTGAAAGGTCGGCAAAGCGACTCCAGCGCTATTAGCGAACAATGGAGTAGCGACTCTAAACAGGCAAACAACCAATCATTGTGCTTGGCGCAACTGAACATCGCTAAAACAACGCGCCTATTCGTAGTTTGGACGCGAAATAAGCCTACTGTGTCGAAATATCGCATGCTTCTGGGTGCAAGAAGGTGTCTTGATAATTTCGAGTTATATCAAGAGATGGCGTTGTCCCCTATTTAAAAGTCAAAAGTCACGTAGTAAAATCAGAATCAAAACGATTTGTTTTAGAAATCAATAATCTTAATATTTTAATAACTTAAGTTATAAAAGGGAGCACATTTAAGAAAATAGTTTTGTTTCTTAACCCTTTACGTGCCATTTTATTTATCTAGCGCTTCCCCTTACTCTTTACTAAGTACTAGGTAATTGGGTTCTAGGTAAAGTTATCCGTGGAATCCGAAAATGTAACGCGGTTTCCTTACAGGGTCAAATTCGCTTACCAGCAAGCCGTTGCTAAAACAGCGTATCGATTTTCGCAAATTTGCAGCGGCGGTGTGCCCACGACCGTGGTTCGCGGTTGGCGGCAAAATTAGTAAAGTTTATGTCGTCATTATTGGCATCGGCTGACAAAGCGCGCTTTGACAATGCGCAATTACGCTCGGCTCAAGTGAACTCGCGCTCTCTGCGTTACGTAAAGAGTGGGCTTTGATAATGTTTTTTTTTTATTTTGCTCACCTTTTGATGTAAGCCAGTTATTTTCCTATTTTAGGATGTAAAGTAGATGTATGACTTGACGTATGAATTTTTTTAGGATCCGACGTTTTGAACACTTTACAGCCATCATGGCTACGTAGCTGTGGTGGTCATCGTCATCACACGGTGAGGATGACTAAAGTGGTTCTAAATAATAAAACATAACATCTTAAAGTATAACATTATATACTTAAGACTGGTTTAATTACGCTAATAATACACAACACTTTGTAACAGCTCTTTAATCCAATGTGAAAATATCTGTTTATAAGCGCCTTAAGTGAATTAAAGGCTTTAGTTAACTCAATTTTACAAAATAGCGACTGAGATAAGAAGAATTCCAGCAAAATCACAAACTAAAACGAAGTTAGCTTTAATTCCTACTACACTACAACGTTTTCTCATTCATTACACGATGTAAGTGTAATACAGATTCGTTTGCAAAATTAGTATCGTTTCTGTCACCATTATTGGCAACGAAAAAGCTTGGCCCGTGCTCTGTGAAAGCTAAATTACTCGCGAGCTTACTACGAGTGAATTGCGATAAGTGGACTTACGCTCTTTTGCATAATGTCTAAGAATGGTTAATCGATTTGCAGTTTTCTTTTTACCTGTTTCGTAATATAAATCGAGTAGATTTTCGAATAGAGACATTTGGTTGTAATTGATTTTTAGTATAATATGGATGAGGGAACGGGGAAATAACAAATTGAAAAAAAAATCTCACCTTTTTGTTGTATTTACAACTTGATCACAGTTAAAGAATATACAAAGTACATTTAATTCTGTATAAAATACCTTTCGATCCTTTTGTACCCACCAAACTAAACCCTTTAAACGCTTTTACCCACCGCAAAAGATATACAAATTTAATTCAATCAGAGACGGATAAAGCTACGCCCTGGGTGCGTTAGGCCCGTTGCAATTAAGTGCCACAGTTCCCCTGGGAGGTCTGAAAGGCCCCCGTCAATAATTGCGATGCAGCCGAACTGATCGCAATTTAAGGGTTGTTAATATTGTCTCCTCATTGTTCTTTAGAAAACGACGTGATTTATTTGCGTTCTTTGTGCGCGCGCGTCTTTTCAGCGGTGAAAGGGTTAAACGCATTTACGCATAATTGCTAAGGCATTTTAATTTAATTTCTGATATCGAGCCATCTCACGTAATATAAATTATGTTTTATATCTTAACCTTAAACATTAAAGTTAGTAGTAAGTGCATTTAAACATTTTAAAATGTTGCGATATTTTTAATTAAAAATTGTTTTCTTTTGAAGTTCGATAGTTATAGCCTTCAAACTGCAGCGTGTCATAGATAAATTCAACAAACCGTAAAATAAACAGATTTTCTTTTCACCACGAATAGATAGACTATTACTTAGTAGAGGAAGATCCCAGAGCTGCCAGACATCACTTATTTTCTAATGGACACAATAGACAGGCGTACGCAAGTAAATCCAAAAAAAAATAACGATAATAAACTCCTGTAAATTACTTCGCTGCGACAGCTGTGGGCATTCGCTAAAGCACTGCATTAACCGCTCCACGTCAGATATCCGCTACCGAAGGAAATAGCGGGCCTATACCCGACTATAGACCTTAGGGAGTCTCCCTGTACACCCACTCCACCCGCTACCCAGCGGTATCTGATTTCTTCAGAAAAAGGCTGGCCAGCAAACTGTAGTCGGTTCGCTTTTTTAAACGAGCCGTTTAAAATTTAAAAATAAAAATCGTCCGTGAAATGTATTTTATATGATGGCTTTAGAGGTAGCGGTCGGTCGGAGTATCGTTTGTCAGAAATATAATTGTTGGGGTATTATTGTGACGGAGTTTCGTCTCGGAGCAATCAAATGGAGAGCAGATAATGTAATGACTGCGATGTATTAGTGATGGCTAGTCTTAGGTAGTGTATTTTGTTAGAAATTGTATAGGAATATGCCATATCCACATAAGAATATTACTCCTATGTTCTTTTTTGAAATGTTCTACACTAACGTTGATACTTTAAAGTGATCTAATACAACAAAGGAAATCTAAACAAATATATTTTATCTTTTTTGATGATTTATAAGACTTACAAGACTTATGGTTGGCTCTTATTCTCTCTATGACTATCTAAGAGTGCTTTCTATCTATGAATACCAATAAGTGCGTATGTATTGCATTCAGCGATATCTCAGGGATAATTACATGTTATAACTAGGACGATAACAAGCAACCGCGTTTCTCTTACATAGCTCGTACCACGGAGGCTTAATTACACCTCACGCAAAACAGTATATAATCCTGACGTGATGTAAAGTCGTCGGTGACATCATAATACATGCCTCCACTAACTAACTGTTTAATTGATGAACAAACACTGAGATTTTCTCAATCTAGGGACTGATGCATGTGATGTGTTATTCATTAGAGGAGACTAAGTCGATTTGGTGCAGAAAATGGTATGTTTAGCGAGTTCCATTCGGAGATTTATTCATGCTTTATTGACGACTTATAAGAGTTTGTATAATAAACCAGCTATGAGAATGAAAGAACAGTTTTCCGGGTACACTAGTGCATAAGAAATCTTCTGGAAAGTTAGCTGATTCGTATTATAAATAAATTGTATGTCACACACAATAACTCATTCATAGTTCTGATTCTGAGATAAGTAATGCTACTTTTCTAGGAATCAGAATGCACTTCTGTTACGGATATATAGGTACAACAGTATATGACAAAAATCTACTTAATTTATAAATAAGACACTTCTTATTTTTTAGTCGATAGCATAATCAAACTCGCATCACGAATAAAATACCCTTAGGGGGGAGAGCCATCCGCTCCCCCGCAATTCCGGTGATGATGACGAGGTTACTACAAGCCATCATCGTATGCCAGCTAGAGGAAAAAAATAATAAAACACTGACAGATGGGACAAACGCCACTGTTCCTCGCACAATTTGACTGGCTCGGTGGAACAGTGGTTAGTGACCCTGGCTGGCGGTTCCGAGAGTCGTGGGTTCGATTCCCACTCGGGACAAATATTTGTGTGATGAACATCGATGTTTGTTCCGTGGCTGGGTGTGATTATGTATTTAAGTATGTATTTATAAATATACATATATGTATGTATCAGTGGCGAAGGGTGAATATTTTCAGAAGGGAAGCCGGAGTATAAAAACTACTTACCAAAATAATGACCAATATACACTGATGTTAATGTACTATAGTTCAAATGTTATTATTTATAAATCTGCATTCCGAGTTTAAGCATTGCAAGCAGTAAAACCTGTGCTACTCCAAACTGAACTTTATTCCCAACGAAGAAGTGAACATAAACAACAAAACATTTTATTTAACTTACCTGCGCCTGCCATCCACATATACTTGTCGTAAATTTGATGTATGGAAACGTTTAAAAATCTATTTTTGCGTTTATCAAATTCTATCTAATTATAGTTAATCATGTTTATTGTTTACAAAACTTACTTTTGAGAACGAAGTATCTTTCGATAACCATTTCTAACGAACGAACAACTACACGACGACAACACCACAACATACAATACAAATTCAACTCACTTCAGCAACACAACAAATAAAATTCGACAAAACAAAACAAGTTGTTTACAAACAATTCGCACTATCCGCCATATGTAAAACTATTTTTTTGTCTAATTCATTCCATCAAGGACAGGCAAAGGGATCTAGTCCGTACAGCCTAGCCTACAGTAAATTGTTAAATATTTCGGCTGGAGCCATGTCTTCTTTGATTTGTGTTCATAAGTAAGCAATATTTTCAAGGCCAGAGCCACGATATAAAACTAAAAAGCCACGGATAATAATTAATCACCAGCCAGAAAAAAATTATGCACACACGGATTAACGTAATTCGGAACTAGGCTGTACGGGCTAGATGCCTTTGCCTTTCACTGATGGGATAAATTAATTGTATTAAAAAACGTTTTTGGGAATCTACGTCACGAGTGTTCTTTCTCGCTTGCACATGTGGGTTTTCTAATTATCTATCTCTATCACAACCCGGTGGACATCGAGTTATTTCCTAGTACATTTGCGCGTGCTAAAACGAGACAAAGCATGACGTTAGTTCATAGAAATGAAAAGGACAGGAGATTTTTTTTTGTATGAAGAAGTAAGCCGGCTTTTATCGGCTTCTATTTGGCGTTATTTGCATTGCCTATGAAATTTTGTAGGCGTTTTGTCAATTTTAGGAATTTGAATGAAGTAAATGAATAATTTAACAAATAAAAATGTCGTTGGCCCATGGATTCGATTTTTCGAAGGGAAGCCGATGGGAATCGGGTCTGACTCCCATAGTACAAGCTTTGCTTAGTTTGGGGTCAGGTGACCGTGTGTGGAAATGTGCCAGATATTTAGATATTTAATTATCTGTTTCAAATAGAGTGTAAACCAACGACTTCTGCCACAAGATATGACTCTACCAAGTACACTCTCTCGCCAATCAATATGCATGTTTTACTTAAAACTCTACAACTATTCCCCGTCCATTCTCTATAGCTTGAACGAATCTAGCTGCGGAAATTACTTATAAGTAGGCGAACAAATAGGGCACATCAGATAAGCGACGGCTTTCCGCACCACGCCACGTGATTGATGCCTCTATTGCCCGGTAGCCGTTTAAACCAGGTTTATACAGCCTTAATCGAAGAGAAGGTATCATAGATAATGAATATCATAAGATTGAGGACGGTCGTTGGGATTAAAATTTTAGGTTATTTAACGAAATTTGGCGATAGTACATGTTACTGCAAGTACACTTAATAATTCGTTTTTTATGTATGGTCTTACAAATGCACAATATGCACAAATCAACACTGATAATCAATTTTAGTTGTCTATTCTGGTAGGAGTAGACGTATGTATTAATGAATTCTTATTTGGGCACCCCCCAATTTAACAGGTCTTTCTAAACACGTCTATTACGAAACAAACCGTGAATGTATCGAATACACCAGATGCTCCCAATCGTTACGAAGCCCAGATAGACCAGCCTAGACGTCTCGGAAATTTACCTACTGGAGACTCGAAACAAAGCTGCCCTGATTCGATTTAGCGACGAACGAACGGGATCTTCTTTGATGTGACGAATCAAAGGCAGCGATCCGACTGTAATACACTTAGCCGGCCCATATCAGCTCCCCCCTTCCCCCCCCCCCCCCCTTCGCTCACTGCACTGGTGGGGTTCAATAAGATTTTCATTAACCGTTGAAAAGTTTGTAATGAGGATTTGGCGGTACGTACCCCTTGAGAGCAATGTAGATGCATTCGCTTTTAAATTGACATTTCGTTTTGTATTGTGCCAGTTTGGAATCCGATTTGAGGGCAGTAGCGGTGGTGTTAGTTGTATGTTGTATTGAAATTGCTATAATGACACCAAATATCTTTGTGAAGGCAAATTTTGACTTGTGTCGTTATACAACCGAAATAAGTAAGTAAAATTCCGATTAGACAAAAATAATCTTACATAAATCATAAATAAATCTTACATAAACAAAATGATGAGATTTTTTAAACAAATGTTGGAATAGTCTAACTATTATGACTTGCCTAAACAAGTCATGCTCGTACCGTTAGTATTGGAATAAAAAGCAGCATTTCCAGTCCAAATATCAAATGTCAAAAACGTATTTCCACGTATTCCGTCCCATTCAAATACACGGTAACAAAGAACTCATAAAAATAAAGTAAGTTTTCGAATGTAAAGCGAATAATGTGAGATACTGCACCGACGGAGCATTGCGGGCCATAAAGAGGGGTTAAAAGTGGGGGTAGTGTTAAAAACTAAACCAATATAGTTCTTAAAATTACAGGACGCCTGGGTACAGCGGGGTAACGAGATGAGATAGCAATATAAGGAATAGTTTGAAAGCCGTTTTGATGTTCTTAGTTTCATCATAACTATTATGTAAGAGTCACTTTTCGTGATGTTTCAACGATGCGTTAAAAGTTCGGTTAGTTCTGATTTTGAATTATTGTTATTTTAATGAAAAGCCGCAAGTTTAAGGTAGAATAAGTTTTTTATTGATCTGCGCTGGCGCTGTTATCGTGACCAGACAATACTGTAAATATTTTCTTTTATTTTTCTCTTGCTTACATTCGTCATTCAAATGTATTTTTATAGTTCGTTGATAAACCCAATCGTATAAACGCAGCCTAAACTTCCATTCCCAAAAGAGCACGCGCAAAGGAATCCTAAAAAACGTTTTGCAGATATTAAAGCCAGCGTGGCCGGTCCGGCACGTGCCGCTCTTGGCACCGCGCCGGCCGAAGACGCCCGTAAGTCCGACTGGGTGTGCTTTATCTGCGACGCGAGAGGGTTAACCGTGCTGTAATTCGATAATTCGTTTAACTTAACCCGCTTAGTGTGAGTGACGTTTGTCGGAATTCGATTCGGTCAATATTTGCAGGGTTAAAGTATGCGCGTTGCAAACGTTGTCGCCAGGAGTTTAATTGGTGGAAATTGTAAATAAATAACGGCGACGATTGTTCGAATGAAATAATAATGGCCAGTAAGGGGCTAGAGGATTTAAAGGCCTTTGTCGCTGTTTGATAGCAACACCATTACCTTTAATCGATTTACCAGTTGCGGAAGATTCGGATACCTATTATATTATTATGTAAAACTGACAATGAGTTCAAATGCATTTGCATGCATTTGTATTGCAATGCAACACATTAACAGTTCTCTACCAACTCTTCACTTTACTCTTTTCTGCAATAAACAACATACATTACACACCTATCTATCTTTGTCTCGTCTAGTCCTTAGACGAAACAACAAACACACGTACCGGCTCGGCCAATGATCAAACGCCAAAAATTCACCTTAACGCTCGAACGGAATTGTTTTCGCAATCGGTGCGGAACGCGCGTGGCGTGGCTACCAAGTACCAACTCACGATTCACCTCTCTGGACGACTGTACGGCCAAAGAATAGAGGGATCTTCGGTGTAGGGTAGGTACTGCAAATACTACGGTGTTGGTCAGTTAGTCACTTTGATCGATGATGGTACTGGATTGAGGGTTAAGACTGGTTTGTTAGTCACTTTTCTCGATGAATGTATTTGCACTTTTCTCATTTGTGAATGAATTAGGTGATTGTTTCTAAACTAAGAACTATGCTGCAACTTTTACGGAATCATCGACAAATATAAGTTTTTTGTGATCAAAACCTTGTTCTAATAATGACTGGCACCTCCTTTCCTGTATCTAAAACCTCTTTTGGGAAAGACACGTTTTATAATTTTTATTGTCGGAGATGGATGGTAGGATTCACATTTACATAATATTACCTAATGTTTGGTACTTCGAGGTAAACACAAAACAGTTTATCCTCCCCTAAAACGCAGCATGCTATTGCATCATAAGTTCACACTGTGACGATTCCCCCGCTTTATAAATACCGCTTCATGTCCTTCCTAAAAGCATCTCATCACTGTTATCTGACACTTACCGTTATCACTAACATTAACACAATACAGGAGAATGCGAATCCATATGTTTCACTTACACCGTTGCGTCAATGTAAGATAATTGTGGAATGGACGCGCCAATGCTGCGTGGGTACTGGAAGTCTGGCGTCGGCTGTGCGCATACACGGCAATGTACTTAGGAGCAAGTGAAAAAGTTGGTCTCTCAGCTGCGGTGCATTTGGCGTGCGGGTCGTTCCCCTATCCGAGGCGGATGGGTGGGCGATGCCAGTGTTTACGAATTGTATCGATAGTGTTGGGAGGACGCGGTGAATTTGGACATCGAGATGAGTTAGTTGGCTAATTGATTTATTTATTACTTAAACTTTCAAATTCAAAATTCTTTAGAGGTATGCATACATTTTAACCAAGAATCGTACATCATTAAAACAATAAAAATCTATTCGATTATACTACACCAGGTTACGAGTACAACCGTTACTGGCAAATCTTAGACACTGATCTATCTATTTATTTATTTATTTTATTTAGGACACAAAACAGATAACAGTCGGAAAATGTTGTACAATGCACACTTATGTGATAACTTAAGAGCTAAACTATTACCTAAAACATGTGTCCATGACATGACAAGATATAAAAAAAGTCGGTATAACAAGATGGGAAAGGTGCCTAAAGGGCTGTAGGTAAAAAGAAAAAAATAGTGTTCAATTCTTATTTTTGAACTTCATAGGATATCTAATTAAATATTGTCGTCATTAAAATGTTGCTCCATGTTTCATCTCAAAACTACGCGTCTTATCGTATCAATATCGGTCGTCAATTGTTTTAGAACACATTCGACGCTCTGAAACAAAAGACTACCTACCGAAACACATTATCGGCAGTTGAATTGACATTTCAACTGTCATTTGTTTTCTAAGAACATCGATGTTCCAAAACAAATGACGATTGTCGATATAGTAGCACATTTGAGGGCGAGCCTAGCGCCGCGCCGCGGGCGGGGCGCGCGCGCGATAACCGCTTTTTATACGCATAATGCGCGGATCTCGCGCTAAGCTGATAGAATCGCGCCGAACCACCAGCCCTTTTGAAGTTCTATTAAATTGTAACACTCGCGAGTTCGCGCCAGAGCTCCCGTGAAATTGTGGCTTTATTGAAATTGTTCACAATTATTTATCTCTTTTTTTTTCGCCTTCGCCGCACCGAATTAGAATTACGCAAGAATTGATTATCTCACTTCCCTCGTGTTCGGTTAGGGGATCTCTTTGAAAGGAGTAATTGAATTTTTCATTTTAGTTGTTTTGTAATCGTTTTCTATTCAAGCCTCTTGTGTGCCGAATCTAGCGACGAAATCGTACACATGTGTCCGAAATATATTCAGCTGCTTTGATGTGCATTCGGACCGAGAGTTCGTCGGTAATTCTCCTTACCAATACATACATTTACAATGCGACTAAACACGCTTACGTTCCAACCCGATGTTAAACTTGGTTAGCGTTTAGATTTCCGTTAAAAATCACCCAACGCTGTTGAAGATAAAAAACGTTAACAACGTTAGCTTTGCAGCATTAATCCGACGCCCAAACAATCGATGGAAACAAGCAACAACTGAATTATGCTTCAAGCCGGAAACTTAGCGCTTGGAGCGCTTAGCGACTGTACACAACGGGCTAAAAATATTGTTAAAATTTCGAGAGTCCATTGTTTTGCTAGGAACTTTCGCTGGCATCTTTCATATAGCATGTTCTTTCACGGACATCGATGGGAGTGAGGGTTGCTTCTTCGGCTTATTTGTTTAGTATTGGTGTATTTTAAGCGAAATGTATCTACAAGACAGTCATAAGAGAGTGCGATATATATTTCGAATCATGGTAGCGTTAATAGGTATAGATTTGACATTAGGACTGTATCTGCTTTCTTTCACTCACTCATTTTAAAGTGTTAAATATGTTTGAAATAAAACGTAAAATTATACGTTTTAAACTCGCGTGTATTATTTCTAAACATATTAGTTAGGGACCCGTCGTTTCGAGCTCTACAAGCGCTGTGTAGTCACGGGCAAGACTGAGTAAGTTTTTTCAAATGTGTAGTGCAAATAATAGACAATACTATGCGTTAAATATATTAAAACAGGAAGTCATTAGGCATAAGGACACATAGGATCCCTTTTACATTAGCCTTTAATTTTGCTCTACATAGATTTATTCAATTTTATTCCATTGCTTTTTTTGGACGCACGTATTCACATAGCTCGTTGGGCAAGAATACTGAAACGGAAATGCTTGCAGCAAAGAAAAACGCCGGGGTTTATATTTATAGTTTCAATTAGCGCTTTGCGCATGCTCGTTTGTAGAAAAAGCTTGGAAGGGACGTATTTAGGTTGTCTAGGCACAATACGAGATCCCTGCACCGGCCCTGCCTCCGCAACGCAGAATAACTTCGCTTCTATTGACTGGCTTGACTTGCTCGGTGGAACAGTAGTTAGTGACCCAGAATCGCTACCTACGGTTCCAAAAGTCGTTGGTTCGATTCCTATCCGGAAAAAAGATTTGTGTGCCGAACATCGATATTTGTTCCGTGTCTGCTAGTGTTATTGAATATATTGAAGTATATTTGTGCATCCGTTGTTATTTCTGATTTTCGTAACTCAAGTGCTTAAACTGCCCACTACGGGATCAATGTATGTGATGGTGTGTTATAATTATTCACGTCCACTTCTAAGCGAATGCGGCCCAGCTTCGTCGCATTCTTGCCCGCGGTCCTCGATAAATTAACGCACGTATAAAATTCATCGCGCGAAAATTACGACGCATAAAAGGCGACCGACGAAATTTAATTCGGCTCTCGGAGACGCTCATTTGAGCGACAATAATCAGCGCGTAAAGCGATTTTACGCGGGCACTTTTAAGCGCGCTTAAAATGGTGCGATGTAGCGCGCGAGCTTTAAGCATAGTGCTCAACTTTTGGCGATGAGATAATGTTTCGATCTATTTTTATATTTATTCTAACGTGTGTAAGTTTGACTTTGTGTTATGAATAAGTACGGATGTTACGTAGGTACACTGAGGAAAAACGTGGAAATAATTTTAATTTATTTTCTCTCAATTGCATAAGAAAATTCTGTTTCGCGTTTAGTTTAGCTACAATAAATACATAGTCAAGATGACTGTCGTGTTAGTATTTCCAGACATGTAAACTGTACGGTATAGCCTATACTTATATTTAACTGCCTCGTTGGTCTATTGGTAGCAAGCGCTGCGTTAGGACCAAGAGAGGAGGCGGATCTCAATTGAGATCGGCCGCCATGGCTGAAATCGGTCGGACGCTTTATTTATGTAATCAACATATGTGTTAGAGAATATGGCTAAACCCTCGTATAGTGTAAAACACCTAAAACACAGGGGGGCATCGGGGCAAGCGCTTAAAACGCGCGCAATTAAAATGGCGCTATATCAGCGAGTGCGATTACCGCGTCCATTGTCCGTCCGTCCACAATGGCGCGACCCTAACGAACCGACTTCGGCCGCTTCCGCCGCTCAAAGACGCGTAATTGGCGGTCGGGCCACTTCGACCCGCTGTTTTAGCCTTAGTCAGTTTTAGCCACGCAAGTTGCGACGCTGAGCCCGGCCCTGTTGTTAAGCTCAACTGATTCTAATTCAATTTGGATAAAAGATAGATAAATTACACTGTCAGTATCCCGTAAATATCTACCACCACCATAATTACCACTTGTGCACAGTGGTTTAAAATGCTAAAATTGCGCACAAAACCATTTTTTTTCTTTCACATAACAAAAGAGCAAAATTAAAGTCCCAATTACTTCAATATAAGACCTTCTTTAAACAAAGTACGTGCTTTTCCCTTTTTCAACTCTCCTTTCGCAATATCGTAGCGGCGAAACAAACAAACTCTCGATGGTGGCTCTAATAAAAAACCTTATAAGGATTCCGTTTCTTGCGAAACCGAAAAACTCGACATCCCTCCACTCATCACGTAACCCTCCAACTGCGAATATAAAATATTGATCTCACCGGGAATTTATGAAAACATAAAAATGCGGAGGCGGAGGTGCGAAGGGCCTCCGGGCTAATCTAAGGTCGGATGCGCCCCAGAGATTACTTGGGGTAATTTAAAGTTCCATTGCGTTACCTCGATTTGTCGATATCGCGAATCGTGCTATGAAATGTTTGAGTCTTGAATAAGAATGTAAGAATTACATGGGCGAAGATTTGCATACAATTTAAATCTACATGTTATTGGGAGCGCAGCGGTTTGCCGTTCACTGAAACCGTAACCGTTGTTTATTAGGATATCATAGTTTGATATTCATATAATATTATAATAACTCATTTACCTTAGTATATTATAGTGACAGTTTTTTATTTCATAAATTATTTTGAGATTTTTTTTTTAAATGTACACTTTGACTATTCCTTGAAATCTCAAAAAAAAAAAATTTAATCGGCACCAACAAATTTCACGTCTGAACACAGCTAGTCTCAAATCCGGAATAATATTCAACAACCTAATCCCCACTGCCCGTGATAAAAGGGGGCTATTATTATTTATTTACAAACTGTCAGGTCATAGTACGTTCGCCGCAAATCCAATAGTACCCGAGCTGATGACCGGCGACAGTGCTGCCGCGCGCGGCTACGTGCAAAGTATTTTTATTCCAAACTCGTATAAAAAGAACCTGTTAGCTTAGCTGTCACATTGACTGGTTTTGTTTTGATTTCAACGATAGCCGTTAGCTTTATTATTTAGGTTTAAAGACTTTTATTTCTCATAAGAAGTACATATGCATGGTACATATTAATTTCATTTTATTTTAAAAAATTACACAATAAAGAAACTAATTAATTATTAATTATATAATATAAACGGCGCAGCGTAGTGGCCTAAAGTTGAACAAATTACTAGCTATGCCAGCGACTTCGTCTTCCCCTTTTTATTCACATTTTCCATTGTTTCTTTATTCCTATTGATCGTAGCATGATGTTATACAGCCTAAAGCCTTCCTCGATAAATGGTCTATCCAAAACAAACATATTTTTTCAATTCGAACCAATTGTTCCTGAGATAAGCGAGTCCAAATAAACAAACTCTTCAGCTTTATAATGTTATTAGTATTGATGAGATTTTCTATTGATTAACTTAATTTTTATTTATTTAAGAAGATTGAACATGTTTACTGGTGGTGTGCATAACACAACAAGGTGCGTTTGACATCGATACTGATGTTTTAAAATGTTTTAACTTAATTTGATCTTATGAGTATTTTTTATTTCACAAATATCGGCATTTACATTTATTTTACACCGATAACTCCAACTTTTATTGACAATTTCAGGTTTAATGCTGAATTTATAAGGTACTTAACTTGATGCGTCTATTGCGCTCAACATTTATTAGAGGCTTTGAAATTACGAGTGTTACAGACACTTAAATTGTCTGATAAGTGCGTATTATTACCAATACAAAAATTCATCTTTATTGTTATTCATAACCAAAAAGTTAAAAACTAAAACCCAACTACGACAAAAAACGACGCTGAAAAAGTATAAAACAAGACTTTAGAACATACAATACTATTTTGAAGTATGCAATATTTACTATGTAGAGATAAGTTTTCATGTTTGGAAAACCGCAGTCACACGTTGTCAAAGTGCTACGGTAGGTAGGTACTTGTGTATGGATCGTGCGACTCCGCCTTTTCGAACATGAAAACTTATCTGTACATTGTAAATATTGCATACTTCAAAATAGTATTGTATGTTCTAAAAGTCTTGTTTTATACTTTTTCAGCGTCGTTTTTTGTCGTAGTTGGGTTTTAGTTTTTAACTTTTTATTATTTGTACTATTTTGGTGTTAGTAAGTAGTAAAGAAGCTATGAACGAAAAGATGTGAACTATATGCAATCAGTCCATGAATATACGTAAAGTCACATGCAAATGCTAGTAATATATATATATATATTTAAAATGTACAAGTAAAGCGCTTTCCAATGATACCAAACACGGCGTATTTATCTTAACTTTATTCTTTTACTCTGTATGTTTTGTCCGCTAGTGGGCGCCACATTAGATTTTGTGAAACCCTATATAGCCTATAACCAGCGGACAATTAAGACGCTTCTAATGATATGTCATTTGTCGAATTCTGACAAGCAATTTAGAAGTTATGTGGAAACAGATGAACATACATACATACATACATACAAACATACATACATACATACATACATACATACATACATACATACATAGTCTGTCAAAATCATAACCCTCCTTTTGCTTTGCCGTAGTCGGGTAAAAATATAGAGACTTACTGTCAATTAATTAATAATTCCTTTTTTTAAATAATTACGAACATATCAAATTTACTACCTATCTTTCTGGAGAATGCATAGTTCTTATAAAGTAAGTCTACAGTTCATAGCATAACTGTACTTAATACTCAACATACGCCTTTCAACTCTTGCAAGCGTCTTTGCATGTTACACAATTATATGTTGATAAACAAGCAAAATGTCGTAGTGCGTTGATTTTACATTGATAACGTCCGCGGGATTAATGGCCGATTTATTTGGTACTAAACCTGTCCGGCGGCTAATGCGCTAGCCATTTATCCGCTGAATGCGAGTATAGTAGGTGAAATAACTCCGGTACGGTAATACTAAATCGCGGGTGTGCGCGACTGTACTGCGTAATCGGGCTGCTAGGGGTGGGATGAGTGGACATTTTTATTTCGATTAACTTGATCGATAATTTAAATTGTAGTTTGTTGTAGTTGTTATTCATTTGGAAAGAAATTCACACCGACTGTACAGTTGAATATTTTGAATCTCCGACTACACAGATAATATTATGATTTTTTAATTTAAGTCATGCCTGTCAATACCTCATCATTCGTAATCACATCTTTTGTTTAACGAAATAAAGTACCTATTACTTTCTCTTTTCGTCGTAAAAGTAAATGTTAGAGAAAAATATTCATATGTAGGTATCCAATTATATTGACATGCAAGTAAATTAAGACTATCTAACCATACCTACAGATATGAACAAATATAATAAATCCATAATCTTATTTTGTGTAAAGCAGAGAAAAAGAAAATAACCCCATCACTAGCCCAGCGGTTCGACTCGTGGTTTTACTAATAGGAAACTTTATAAAGTTAACCCTTGACATCGGAACTGCTCAACTTGTTTTAACGACATTTGGCACAGGAGTCGTTTATGAGCTCGGAAAATGCCCGGAAAATTGACATGAATAGAGTTTTATACTGAAAAGTTGGAAATAAATCTTGAGTTTGTGTTTTGTTTGTGGACGTAATGCGGGACAAGCAGTTTTGTTTCAATTTTATAGTGACTTTTAATGCTCCCTTCAACTACTACAATACTACAATATAACTCTGTATTCTTTACTTTCCTTGACGCTTCATTTGAGTAAGAGGACAAAGACACAATAACAAGTAATATTAACAATCAGATATTGAAAAAAGTTTTATAGCTTTTGGGAAATCTAACTTGTATAATTGCTATTCTTGCATATTAAAATTTGATACAAGTATATATTTCTAACACGTTACAAAGTAAACGCGGTTCGATAAACACACACTATTTACCTTTGGTTTTGACAGGTTTAACGTGCATTATTACTCCATAAAACAAATTAATGATTTTCCCTGGACATTGTACGCACAGCCCTGTTAAACTAGGCCCACCCGTCGGCCGGCCTCTTTGTCCACTCCGCAAAAAATGACCCACTGTGCAGCGCCGCCCGCTGCTAATCCTATTTGCGCGGAAAATAAATTATAGCACAACAACTAATACGGTGCCCACTGTGCGGTAACTAGCTCGTGCGATACATGTGAGGTAACGCGAGAGGTAACTAACAATTTAACGTCTGGAATAGAAACTCCCCCAGGAGCAGTTACTTGAGAAGAAAAAGTGCACTCCCAGGATATTGGAGAATTCTTATGAAATAAGATAGTTTAGGTTACCGTACGTTTAAATACGTGAACCTATTTTCAAGGCTTTGTTATTAGCAAAAAATGTTAAAACGTGAGTAAAACATTTATTACAATCCAATATAAATAGAATTACCTACATGCGAAAACACATTCACGAAATAATCTTACGAGCACATTTCGCTGCAAACGTAAAGAATCGCCCATGAAACACTCGATAGAGGAATGACATTACATTTCGCCCTCAAAATGGCCATTGAACGTCGAAGAAATTCAATTTTGTGCACTTATTCGTAACGCGTGATCGAAGTTTATTTCGGTCAGGGATTTTTGCAAATTAAATTCCAGTGAGTCCCCGTGGGGACGCGTCCTCACTCGGTTATTGCCCATTTTTTATACGAAACTCCCATAATCCGTGCCCCACTCGTAAGTCAAGCTTTTATTTAGTCACTAGATTAAGTGTGACCCGTATTTTACGTTTGTGAGCGAAATAAATAAATACACCTAAAGGGTTGTTCATTATTTAAATAATTTACGTACAAATGCTAATGTGTCTTTTGTCCACGCTGCTTTGTTGTCGGAACACTGTGCAACGTATTTTTAAATGTATATTTTGGTAAAATTGTAGGTAATTTACTTACTCCATGAATGGACAAAGTACTCTTTTATGAGGCTGCAGTATTAAATTTTAAAATATTTTACAATATATTCTGTGCTGGCCGGACCGGACTCATCAAGCCTTTTTTCGTCATGAAGTATTCCATTTATTACTAAAATATTTACATCTAAAACCATATTTCAGAATTCCTTCGTAGTTATTTTCCTTATCTTCGAGTTACTTTTACCGTTCTATAGAACATATTGAACTCAATAAACCTATCCTTCATTAATTATGGATATAATTTCTTCTTTGGAATTTCTCTATATTGAATTCTTAATAAACCTAATAATATGAATATACTTAGTTTGCAATAAGGCTAATTCTCCGACGCTTACTAATATGTAAACTCATATTTAGTTACATGTTCAGAAATGGCTAATTAAAATAAGAGCCGAAACTAAATCAAGTCCTTCACGGTTAGTCATCACGGCCGCGTTAGTTAGACAGCTAGTGCTGGAAATGACTCGAAACTCTAAAAAATTATGTTGAGTCTATCCAAATCGAGTCCTATAATCTCTATCGAGTCTATGTAGGCAAAAATCTCGCCATTAAGACCTTGACCAAACTAAATCAAACCCAAGAATCACTAGCAGCTAAACTTACGAATGATAACTGCCCTTTAAATTCATTTTTCATGCTACCGACCGATGAGGACGAAGTATTCAGACTAATTGCCGATCTTAAACCAGACAGCACGCCTGGGATAGATAAGTGTCACCCAATATTAATTAAACAGCTACGTTTATTATTGATCAAGCCTCTAACTCACATCTTCAATCTAAGTCTTTCGTCTGGCACTTTTCCGGCTTGTTGGAAATTGGCAATAATCTCTCCAATTCACAAGGGTTGAGATAAAGGAGATCCTAGCAACTACCGTCCAATCTCTTTGCTGACCATATTTTCTAAACTTTTGGAGAAAGTGGTGAACAGAAGATTGGTTGATTTCGGCTTTCGTCGGGGCAGGTCAACTGAAGACGCAGTGCTGAAACTAGTCAACACAATTTCCACAGCCCTAGAAAATAACAGACACTGCATAGGCGTCTTCATTGACTTAGCTAAGGCTTTTGACACCGTTGCAACTCCAATCCTTCTAAAGAAATTAAACCTTCTCGGGGTTAGAGGTACAGCCCTGGATTGGTTTGACTGCTACCTGCCTGACCGCAAGCAGTGCGTCCGAGTGGACCTTGAAGTCAGCGACCAACAGGACATTCTTTTTGGAGTACCGCAGGGCAGCATTCTTGCACCTACACTTTTACTTGTCTAAATGAGTGCCCTGTTAAAGACCGAAATAAAGGATACTGACATCGTTTGTTATGCAGATGACACTGTGATAGTTTTTCAGGGCTCATGCTGGAATAATGTTTATGAGCTGGCAGAGAAGGGTATTACCAGGGTGAATAATTGGATGGACAATAATCTCCTTACACTTAACATTAGAAAAACTAAATATATGGCATTTCACAAAACTTCTGCATCACGACCACCTCCATTGAAGCAGCTAATTCTTCATCACTGTGTGCCTGGTGATCGAGTCTGTGATTGTCGTCCTATCGACCGCGTGGATAGTTTTAAATATCTTGGAGTGCTGCTGGATGAAAAACGAACATATAAACAGCACATCGGGTGGCTGTCGAAACGGATACGAAAAACCTTATATATTATGAAGGGATTAAGACGATCTGCCTCTAGAAATACTTTGCTCATGGTATATAAGGCTCTTTGCCAATCTTTATTAATGTACTGCATTAGGGTTTGGGGCGGTGCAGCAAAATCCTCACTTATTGAGATCGAAAGAGCCCAGCGTGCTATACTTAAGGTCATGTGGAAGAGACACCGCCAATATAGCACCGATCTGTTGTACAAGGACAGTAACGTGTTACGAGTCAGGCAGGTATTTACTTTAAGAGCAATAACCGCTGTGCATAGGACTGTGTTAAATTCGTCTGATTATGACCGCTTACTTCAGCAGCGAGTATATAGGATACCAGTCCCCTCGGTTCACACTACATTTGCGAAAAGACAACCTTTCTCTCTCCTTCCGCGACTTTATAACATCATTAGCAGCAAAGTGGATATGAAGAATGTATGCCCTCGAATTGCCAAGTTGAATACAGTATCATACTTGTTAAAACTCAATTATGAAGAAACTGAAAATTTACTTCTATAGTCCACATTTAGTCAGAGACATAATAAAACATACATTCTCACACACACACACACACACACGCATAGACACATAAGCAAAACATGATTTTTAAATGCTTATATTTATATTCTTAATTACTTCAAGGTTTAGTTGTTATTTATTTTTTTTATTTTTTTAGTTTATAAATTCATTTTAATATTCATTTAGTTAAATTTCGTAAAATATTGTATTCTTTGCACCGTTCGTTCATGTTATGATTATGTTTAGAAGTTGTTTATTGGCCGCTGCGAGACAAGCCAATGGCTTAGTGCAGCGACCGCTTGATAAATTGTACTGAGTGTAATCATTTATCGGAAATAAAGTTTATTATATTATAATTTAGGTCAACACAGTACTTGAATGAACCCAGGACCTTTCAGCCATGGAGGCCATGGTACTTGCCATCAATAGACCTAAGAAGCATAATTTATTTGTGTACCTAACAATTAGATTAACATAATTTCTAGTTTGATGAAATAAATAAAACAAAATTTTCAAATTTTTCATAATAAAACTTGTACTTAGTATCAGTAAAACATTAAGTATCCCTTTGCGCTCAGAAACGGT
The DNA here is from genome assembly GCA_039566165.1 of Maruca vitrata. NCBI lineage: Eukaryota > Metazoa > Arthropoda > Insecta > Lepidoptera > Crambidae > Maruca > Maruca vitrata. The sequence continues at coordinate 1,770,237 of CM076920.1, forward strand.
TCAATGCGACCTTGCAGTATTTGCAAAATCGTTTATCACACTTCAATTACATGTTTTACGGTAAGCAACTAAAATAGCAACAACTATTAGGACTAGTCAGAACTTTTATTAATTAAAATTGACAATCTAACTACGCAATACAATGAGACACTCTCCTACGAAAAAAAATTGAATAGGACCTCCTCTTTTTTGAACTTGGTACTAACGGGAACCTTCTTGACATCGAGTCTTCGAGTCTGTCACTAACCACGGCCCGAGTCTGCCTCTAATCAGCGTGTGAACAAGCCCCGGCACACATACAAATGAGATATTTCACAGTTCACACGCCAAATGGCAAGTAGGTGCCTGTTGATTGCTTCTGGCGGGTAAGGCCTACTATCTATGGTGGTTTACTTAAGCATATTACTAGTTTGATTTGATACATGACTAATTAAACTAGGTATATGATAAACTAATGTAAAAGAACTTTGGTAATTAGTCAAGATATCGTTGTAGTATTTTATAATTTCGAACATATAAGATTTGACTTAAGCATTAATACTTTGTAACGAAACTTGCTAATGTAAGAACAACTAGGTTTAAATACCTAATGATAATTATAATCGTTTGTTATAGTTTATGGATCGAAAGATTTGCCGATATACGCGTCGAAATAGACAGTAAACCTTACAAAATTACCAGGCTAAATTGGTGTCGAGCCAATAAGTGATGAGATCGATTACGCAAGGTTTATTTGATATCAAAAATGATCTTGCTAAGTCAATTTTTTCTTGTTATACAGAACAAATTTACTTTATTTCCTTACAAAACCTTACCTAACTTTTAGGTTCTTTTTTTGTTATTTTTTTTTTATTGTGTATCCACTGTTGATTCTGATACCTGTAACACAAGTGCTTAGGCTACTTACCTTGGGATCAGATCAATGTATGTGATGTTGTGAAATATTTATTATTATTTATATTTTCGCGATATGAAAAATTAATATTGATAAGATCCCAAAGCTATCTTCAAGAAAGTGACTTCTGCGTTACATAACAGAGATCGATAAGCTCAGCTCTCAAGCGAACTCAAAACAAATCATTCCCAGCGTAATCACTAATGAGATCCCGGCATATAATTTATAGATCAAAGTTTAATCGAATCCGTGTTCGATAGAGCTAATAAAACTTCGTCAAATTTCGAGTGATCGTCTCGAGAGGTCTCCAAATTGCTATGAATAGAATTTTGAAGGTACGACGTTTCGATATCTCGGATCACAAAAGGTGGAGTGCTTTGATGCCGATGACAGATGTACCTATTCGATTGTGTTGTGTCGGCACGAGAATCGATATTTTCCGTTATGTGTTATGTTAGGCAGCTGATAAGGTTTGGGGACATGAAAGTGGTATGTTTTCAAAGTCAAAGTTTTTATTGTATTTTACTTGCAAGACGATGATGACTAGTGGACACTCGATGACTAGATGGAACACAAAGAAATAATTGTGAAAAGGTCTCATTAAATTTTATTTACGCAAGTCTTAGGGCCGATTTTTCAATGGCCAGATAAAACTAATAGGTGAGGTAAATTATAAGAAGACCAAATTATGGGCGTTTTGTTTCTAAGAGTGAGTGTCAGTAGTGACGTGTCCTTATTTTTGCCGGCTTATAGTTTATTTCTCCGTTAAGTTTTATCTCTAGCCATTAAAAAATTGGCCCGTAATCTTCTTTGTATTTTTTTTTACGTCTGGTGACGTTTCTTAAGTCTATATTTCAGCGTACGTCTACCTAAACACCAATCAAAAAACTCTGATAACTGCAGTATAACGATAACAATATCCTTTGTTGATCAGAGAACCAAACACAATAGGGTAACATAACCAATATTAGCATCATCTATAACCAAACTACCCCATATCTCGAGGAAACCTGTTATGGCATATGGAACTATATGAAATCCTTACCGTGACTACATAATGCTTGGAACATTTTTGCACAAAGGCGATGCAACGAGCTGTCGTGTCTGATGGATGACGTCATTAAAGCCCCCACGTGGACAAAAACTCCCCCAAAATGCGCCGATAAACAACTCTTTAGGCGTAATTTTATGTCATGTGGAAGATTTGTTTGGTTCACATTGCGAAAGTATGTTTAATGACGCGTCCACTTTGCCGACGAATTTATTTTCATTTAGTATCTACTTTCGTCAAAATTTTTGTTCATGTGGCACATACGGTAGGATGGTCAAATTCATAATTTGTATCAAATTTACCTTGTCTCCCAAAATTATAAAACTACTGCATTGTTTCACTCAAACGTAAAGTTACCTAAAGCATTTGCAGTCTTAAGCTACAAACCTGACACGCAGTACAAATCGCGGGTACAGTTGAACAACACTTCCACTTATAAACAAATTCACATCCGCTTCCCGAAAACTTGGATAGACAAACAAATGAACTCGCAAGACCCGTGGCCATCATCGCCTCCAGAATTCCTTGGCCGAAAAATAAATGGATTGCCGAGTCAATCCCGAAAAATGGGACAAGCATCATCAATCCTTTACGCGTTTGCATCAAATATGTACACCCGCCGCATAGCAACATGACACATACCGATATAACCCTCATAAAAACGCGGAAGACCGATAAAATATGGAGAGTAACGGATCGTGGGGTAAAAAAAACTATTACTGAGCGGAATGGATTCGGGGTCATCGCATTGTGTCATCTCGCATATCGGGGGCATCGTTCGTCACCCGCCAAGATGGATGGCCGGTCGGTTTACATTCGTAAATGGGTTTCAAACTTGAGTGCCGCTTGACCGGGGAGGGTAGCGTTTTTTCCCTTTTCCTAAACCCGGGACCTTTTGCGCGCTCTTTGAGACGAGTGGACAGCGTGAGTTAGTTCGGTATTGAAACGACCGGTGATAAAGCCACTCGGAAATATCCGTGTTTGACAAACTAAAAGTACTTTATATTTGCTCGTCGACTCCGTATGTTTTTTTCTGTGTCACATTTTTTTTATAATTCGTATTTCGGTCGTCATGCGCTTAAATATTAAACCTTAAATATATATTATATATATGATCTATATTAGCATTTAACATACATTTTACTAAAAACTAGCATTGAAAGCCATTAGCGCAAATGTAACATAATAACTAACCGAATCAAATTTTATGGTGTGAAATACGCCTAACTCTTTAATTTACATAGAATAAAATGTGAAATTCACATTATAAACGATGCGAAATCAGGCATAATTACTAATATTAAATGAATCTTCTACAACGCGAACAAGTTTACTAGCAAAAAAAAGCAATACTAAAAACATCAAATGCACTCAAATGCAATTAAAAAAGGGGTTTGTTTAATATACAAGAACAGTTGGCTCGGCGGGGTCGCGTATTTGCCTTCACCTAAATAAATTTAAAATTAGCCGCATCGCAAATATTTGACGAGCAAAATATGTTAATTCTGTTTGCTCTAGACGTCCGATGACGAATTTAATATAGAGCCCTTTGAGATGCCGAACATCAGATGGTGCACTTCGGTACAACGGGATAGCTGACAGTATGACGTTTGTTTTGTTATTGAGTACTCTTAACTACAAGTATTTGATCTCTTTCGAAAATCTATCTTATTGTCTAAATACCAACAGTCAAGTTAGCTCTGTTACACTTGTATAATTGTTATACTTAACCCTATCACACTTATAGGTAGTTAATACGTATGTCAAATTCATATTTATGCTGGTATGTGATGAACAAAGTAATAAATGTAATCGTTCTGTTAAAAATCAAAGCAGGTTTTCTTCAGTAAATCAAATCTAGTAAACTTAACTTCTGCGAGAATATTGTGAAGTCTTTCAAATAGCTTGTAGCAAATTAACTGATATAGCGTTTGCTTTACCCTTAGCCGACTCTCCCTTAAAGTTAAAAGCGTTTGCTCAGAAACCTGTGCCGTAAAGTGATTTCCGACGCATTGTGATCGCTTGAAAAATGCCCTACCGTATCTTCTTCACGGGCGGTGCCCTTCAGCTGTGCCCTTTAGCCAAGCTTCGCTGTGTGATGTGTAATAATTGCGTGAATAAATCAAAATGCCGCGCGTCTAATCGGCCCGTCCCTACGGAAGGGCGCTTCTTAGGGTCACGAAGAAAGGGCCTAATGCACACATACCTGCCAAGGGCGAGTGCTTGACCTGCAGATACATCCGGGAGATGTTTGCAAAGGGTAGCGTTGCGGGTTCGATTCAAGTTTAACCCCTTTTGTTAGGTTAGGCAGGTTTAGGTATCATATTATACAAACACAAACTCTATAACCGCCGTGTTCAATAGAAACACATTTTACGAATACAATATTGAATGTTTGTTATTCGTGAACAATTGTAGTAATGACTAGTATTTTATTTAAAGCTATTGTTATTTGCAAACAACTAAATTGGTTCTGTATTGGATCAATCACCATAATCGGATAAAATAGAACAAAAGTTCAAATTAACTAATGAAAACTAAACAACAAAGGAAACGATCGACAAACAAGCAATATATCAACGGCGCATATCAAAATACGTATTTATGGCTACAAACAAAGTTATAGTTACCGGCAAAGTGAAACAGCGCTACCCGGCCAAAAAACGAACTAAAACGGGCAACATGCAAATCGCGCGCCTCGTCACAACACTAGTCGCGAATAAAAACTTCGCGAATCTCCATTGTAGCACCAAATTGGATTACTTCTGTACATCCCCCGGGCGGGGGCAACAATAGCCCGTTCGATTACGTACAACAAACATACTACTATGTTCAGGTACGTTCACTCAGTCTTATCTTTTCCACGGCGCTTTGACGCGGCCTCATATTGAAATGGCTATCTGAACATTCCGTACCTACATTTCGGATCAAGGAGCTGGGGAAGTTACTTATTACGCGTAGCGTATTTTCTCGTGTTTGTACCGAGTATGCGTGACTGTAGGTACTACCTGTGGGATGACGTAATAGTTTAGATGTTTTCATGCAAAATGTCATAACATAAATAGGCGACTACAGGCCGGATTTGTGATAAGCCTAGTGCTAGCAGCTCCTGTCTATCTAACCATTGTATACTCAGCTTTTTCGACTAAAATAGTTCATGGAAATAAATCACACTTGTTATGTCAATTAGGTACCTACCTACATTAGACCACGAATCTGGTTAGCAAATCTGATAATTGTAATGAAGCGACGTCTGGCCAACCCAACAGGGAAATCTATCCAAAGGGGGTGCGCTATTGGCCACAGGCTTCTAGAGACTACAGTCCATTATCGGTTGAAGGTTGATTTATTTAATTAGATAAAGCTAAATAACTGCAGCCGTAGACAGCACTGCTATATTAATTCAATCTTTAATTACAAAAAAATGTTTGTGATGGTACAGTTATGGTTTTTACCCGACTGCCAAAGAAGGAGGGTAATGTTTTTCGAGTGTATGTAAGTATGTATGTATGTCTTTTCCTTTGTGACTTCCTGTAGCCTAAACGGCTTGATGGATTTTGATGTATGATGTATCGTTAGATTTGTCTTGATTACGGGAGTGTCATAGGATACATTTTATCCTAAAAGTCCCACGGGATAAAGACATAATAATATTTTTTCTAAATTTCCTTTAAAAAAATATGTATGCGGTATCATTAGATTCATTTCAATCACGGGAGTAATTAATATAGGATACGTTTTTTCTCAAAATTCCCAATGGAACATGTTAATTCTGCGTCAACGCAAAGCAACTCATGCGTTAGCAAGCAAAAAGATAGGGAAATTTAAAATGGTACTTACATATACATAGTCTTCTACATCTACAACATTTTCGTTAAATAAAAACAGCTGAAATGTTATAAATAAAAAAATTATTATTAAAAACAAAATACCCGACTGCACACTAAAAAAAGAGTAAAATAAAAAAATTATTATTAAAAACACAAAATACTTCGACTGCACACTAAAAAGAGTAAAACAAGCCCCACAATAATATTGATCAATCAAATGCTAAAACTAATTATAATACCGTTTAAACAATACCTATATTAAAAATACACTACAATACAAATTTACTGAATATAATTTATAAATGTTGATGGAAAGCATCGCAGGCGGGGACCACCTTGACCGCCACCAACGAAAATTCTGCTAAATGGTGCACAACCGAAATGACTATAAATAAGCCTCTGTTGGTCCCTGCCTGCGATGCTTTCCATCAACATTTATAAATTTTATTCAGTAAATTTGTATTGTAGTGTATTTTAATATAGGTATTGTTTAAACGGTATTACATAATTAGTTTTTAGCATTTGATTGATCAATATTATTGTGGGGCTTTGTTTTACTCTTTTTTTAGTGTGCAGTCGGGTATTTAAAACTATTGTATTAAAAGTTAATACTGATCATGTCCTTAGTTAAAACGTATCAAAACCAGAACCTTCTTGATCGAAAAATGCAGTCTTTGGACCAGTGTTTTAGGGGGTGACTTGGTGCAACGGTCCAATCACAAGCTAACATGCCTATCCACTGTCAAGTTAATTTGTATCTGTGCTGCATTCACACTTATCTACAATGCTTAACAGCTAATCATTTCATCTAATTTTCTTATCAATGCATAATAGATGCTCCCAAATCATTCATTCATTCATTCAAATGCCGCTAATTTTCCATAGCTAAACTACCTATACCTATCAGTACATGCAACTTCCCCTTATTGTGCTGCATTTACAATTATCTACAATTCTTAACATCTAATTATTTCATCTACTTCTCTATTCAATGCGTTATAGCTGCTCCCAACTCTACCTGCTATGCCACTACTCTTTAATAGCTCATCTACCTATAACAGAGTCCATTAGTCATTTTTTAGAAAAAATTACATGTTGACGCATAAAGGTTTGCCAACCCAGATCTATATAGCCCTGATATATTTTACCATTGCAGCGCTAAATAGTTACTCTCAACTGCCGACAATCTTCGTAAGCTCAACTAACTACGCTAAAACTCAGCGCAAATTCAAAAAGGTGTTAGTCCGTCACAGACGGCTCGCGGCCCGAACCTCGCTGTGCACTCGCCCGCCGGATGCGTTGAGGGTGTCTGAGTGCATACGAGGGGAGGGCTGCAGTGCGTTTTCTTTTCGTTATTGGTACTTGCTGAGCTGGCGTGGCGATTGGCTGGACTGATATCTGTGGTACTGGTTCGGTGGGAAATTATACGTGTACCTTAACCTGACTAGTCTTGTAAGTGTGTTTTGTAAGTTTAGGGATGAAAGCCAACTGCTCCCCCGCAAGTCCGGTGATGATGTCGAGGCTACGCCAGGCCATAATCGTTTGTCAGTTACGAAAACAACAATGAAAATTGTTTAAGTCGCCGTTAGGTGAATAATTAAATGACTTAAATACATAACCAAGGGACAATATGTTGTATTAAGCCCTTTTTACGAATATATCCCACTGTAGAGAATAGGTCTCTTTCATACAACGCCATGCACTTCGGTGCAGCTTCGTCGCCATTCTCACTTAAAAATATTTACTATGAGTTATCTCTTTGTTACCTGCCTATACAATAGGGCTAGTAGGTACAAGTTACTTCTGACTGTCATGGTCCCTAGACTAGGAAAAGTATCTAAGAAATTAAAAATTAAACTTTTTGTTTCCCAATATAAGTACTGTTACACATAGCTATTATCTTATTCCCACAGCGCGTATCTAAAACATGACTCGCCATTAAACCGCTCCGTATTTCAACTGCTACTTTTTATCAGCCGAAACGCTGTAATTTGATACGTTGCTGTCATTATTAACAGCCTCTGATACACATAAGTAGCAGGCGCGTCACGTGATACAGACTTATCTGCATATCGGGGTTTGCGGTAGAATCATATCGCCTATGAAATAAATCTGCATCTCGCGGAGTGGATCGAGTTACAATAGGGTTGCCAGAGCTAATGTAATAAGAGGGACTTTTAAATCAAAACAGGGGTTGAGAAAGCGGGAGTTATATTCGGCATGCCTTGTGGGTATTCTAGTTAACTTTGTGGGTCTTTAAAAAATAAGTAATAGCATGTTTAATTGTTTTATGGAATAATGCCCCAGCTGGGACATTATAAGTTTTCATTTATCTATGATTCAAGAATGTTTTAAGTGGTTTAGGATATGAAATTATTTTTATAAGTTACTTTTAGATCTGTCTAGAAAAAGTGTTGTAAACAGGACAGGCCCAATATTTGTCTCATATAAATACAAACAAAACCTTTTTTGAAAAACATCTTCTAAAAATTTTTTCTACATACTATAGTCTATATTCTATACAATCCCGGAGTCCTTTTCGAGAAACGCTTGGCAACCCTTCACACCCTCCGTTCCAACGGTATTTGCATTCGGAATAAAATGGCGGCGCGCTTTGGGACCTGACGTCACGGTGACAGGTGCGCGGGCTGTCAAAGTGACGTTCTTGTTTTTTAATCGTCCGCTACGCTCATGCTGATTGATGGCCAGTTTTGTGTTGCATGAAGCTAATTAGCTACGAAATTATTTATTACAGTTCGTGTCGTGAATTATTGTTTCTCGTGTTATGCATATTTAAAGGCTTGTTTTTGTTTTACTTATGCAGTTCATGTAAGCGCATGTAGATAATCTTAGTCTGTGTTTCGCATAATACGTATACGTACGTTAGTTTGCCTAAACATTTCTCCTTAAAGCGAACTACTTGCACCTACAAAAATCACAATCAAAATGGATTTCACGTGAATTATGATAGTATCGCGTTTAGACTGAGATTAACTGTATAATGAACCGATCGTCCGTTCCATAAGAAACGTCCATCACTAGCGTAATTTGGATATATGCGAGTCCCCCCCCCCCTAGTCGGCTACGTCATCAATCTCCATCAGCTGACGTTGGTGCTTCTAAAAAGTATCGCTACCGCGCACGCGAGTACAGGTGTACTTTAGTGAAATAAATATCTACTTAAAAAGGGCTTTGAAAGGGAAATAAGTGAAACGTTAGCGATTTACTTTCTAGCTAGCTTTCCGTTCGCGACTTTGTCTGAAGTCGGTGATATAGATGATAGATGAATATTGTAACTTTGTAATGTTTTCTTTATCAATAATTTTTAACGTAACAACACGATTCTGCTACCTATACCTGATCTGATTCAACGCCGACGCCAGCCAGCATCGAGTCATGACAATCAATTGGCTTCCCAGCACTTCCCGCTGTCAAAGCAATTCTACACAGAGGCCATAACACATCGGAGACAGCTTTGTACCAATTCACACGAAACACGATCACTACAAAGACAGGCCGTCCCGGAGCCGAAGCACGAATCGTCAATATTCAGCCTTTGATTACCCCCTCCCCCCACTCCCTTTCGTAAATTACGTTGTTGTCGTACCAATTACACAAAACATTAATTTTCGTCTCCAATCTCGTTTGAGAATCGTTCATTAGCGGAAGGGGAAACGCCGATACCGAATGGAAACTTTTGACAAAAGTTAAGACGTAAACGGCAAATGAATCTGCATTATATTCGCACTTAGATAAATAAGCGAATCGGAGAGAGTTTACGAGGGGAGGCTCGCATCGAACGCGGGACTGTTCGGTAAGAAAGTCATATAAACATATCGCACACTTTGTATTTAATGGGTACAAAACGCGAATATTTCACGACGCGTCAAACCAGAAGACAGTATAGCTTATTAAAACTTGTTATCTCACCAAGTAGTTCATCTAACGAGCGCTTGACTATTTTTTCTAGAGTTAGCACTGTAGTCAAATCGTGGTCTGACTGCGTACCACCCCCGCGCCGAGTTAAGACAATTAAATAACTATCTCGGCCCATTTATCTGTGAAGTTCGTTTGTTTGTTTCTATTAAGCGTAATGAATGCTGGACGAGCGAAGGTTAATGAAGGCTATCGGGCATCGCTGACAAGCTGGAATCAAACTCGTGTCCCAACGACGAAGACCACTCCGGACGAGCAAGGATGATGTAACTTATTCGGTTTCAGTTTCACTTGGGATTGCCGAAAATAGTCAATTGTATTGCTTACAAACTCACCTACAAGTTTTTTAGACCCATCATTCGTTGCTGCCCATAAAGCACTCACTAATGACAAATCGCAGTCATCAAATCGAAGACGGAATGCTCCAAAACTATCCAATCAAACCGGACATTACATTCTTAGCCGTCTCGGCAGTCCGGGCCTGACTCCCCGGCCCGCGGCGTCACCGGCCGATCCTCTCACCTCATCCAACGCCGAACGGAATTTCCCAATTTCACTGCCCTCATCGCCCGAGCCGATGACACCTATGTATCTTCGCGGCACCCCTTCGCGAATCAGTCACCAACGCAACTGCATTCTTCAGAAGACAGCTAATTTGGACCCCCATTTACGTGTAAGGCGGGCATCTATCACGACCGTCTCGGCATTTCTTCCAATTTACCAAGTACTACTCCTCTATCGGAAGATTCAATGAATGATAACGAGCCTAATAAATACGGAGTCGGCTCCCCGAATGGCCGTAATTAATTTAATGGATTTAGACAAAGAAATATGTACAATGAGATAGTGAGATTGATGGCGAGTTTCTATGTTGTTTTGACCATTAGCAGATGGCGGGATATTTGAGTGCGGTTTTATTTTTTCTGTGCGCCGGTGAGCGCGCGCTAATGAAGGCCAGCGCTGGGAGCTTCTAACGAGCTGTAACGTGCACTTCCCGCTTATTATCAAGCCTGTAATCTAGCATCCGCTGCGCCGTAAGCCGATGCGGCACAATTAAACACATTTAGGCCAAACAAAAACACTGGAAAGAAACGAGTGATGTCTCGTCGCGTCGGCGCGACACTTCACGCGACCATTTCAATTTCTAATGCGGCAACTAATGTATGTACATAAAGTAGCAGCCTTCTACGTGCTATGCAGATTCACCAGTGTATCTTTGTTTAACTTTGTGCGGATGCTCCTAGCATTAACATAGCGCGGCAAAAACTGCGCGTGCCACCGGAATCCGGATCTCCCGAGGAAGGGTCGCGTCCGCCGGACTTATATCTGAAATCAGCGCAACATAAATTAGCGGACAGGTTGCGTGACGGACCGACTTAGCAACATCGTCTCCTTATCGTACGCCGGAAACCACCCAACTAACCGCTCCATATATTCTGGGGCCACAAAAAAACCAACCCTAAGACTCGCCACGAAAAGTCCACATTTCCCCGAAGCGACGTATTGGAACGTCGGTCTAAAAATCCAATTTCGACTCTATTCATAAAAGCAGACGGTCCAAATCCAAGATCGGGGTACAGCGATCGCCGACAACAAATAAGGTAACATTGCCAGTATGTCAACATAAATAAAGCTGAGTGTCCTTTAACGAAGCAGACGTTGACGTCGAGGCACTAATAAAGACTGCGCAGGACAATGTGAACTTTACAGCTTTAGAGTTAAAATTGAGATTGGATGTGTGCGCGGGGGGGTAGTAAATGAAGGCTCGCATTTAGCGGTCGCAGTGGTAGTGATATGGGTGGACTTCCTTTGTCTAGTAATCTTATCAGCGTGGCAGGCGGCCGCCCGTCTTGACATGATACATTGCTCCGCTATACATTTTGCATTCGGGTCTAGGTAGCTGTAAAACTCCAGGAGTCGAAACTACTGCTTTACTCGACTATAGATTTGGTTTAAGGATAATCAATCTTCGTGAGGATCAAAAGATAAACAGTATATAGCGCGGAAATACGGCTGGCAACGGACCGTATACTAAATGTAGCGTAATTACATTATATCAGGTTCTATTTTGACTGGCAGATAGCAACGGCTATCGCGCTTACATTTCAACTTTTGAAACCCCTCAACGTTGGACCCGACGTCTGAGATTTCAGATAAAGAATTATTCGATTTAAAATTTAAATTTCTTAGAATATCTATATGTAGAAAACGAACGTACTCTTGCGGCTTGGTACATGTTCTAGTAGAAAACAAATGATTTATGACACTTGAGTGCTCCATGTTAATGGTCCACATTTTTCTGTGAATTCATCTTATTGCACACAATACGAGTTATAGAAAGAATCCATCGACCCTCCCTCCCCTGCCCATTCATTATAAGTTGCCCATAGTTAAAAGGTGCTTAAGAATCCCGAGGCATTTAGAGCTAATGAACCGTTACGAGTGTCCGATCGATGGACGGCCGAAGATAAGTCGCTTCAAATCGGCGCCGTGTCCCTTTGGGGCAAACTTTGAATACACCTCTTTCGGACTATCGAAAAGTTCCCGATAATGGATTTGTTCGAGGACTCAATTGTTCCACGATGAATGGGTACTAATTAAAACGAAGTCACGACGCCGGCCCGGACTAACTTCCCGATTGTTTCCCAACTATAAATCGCAGTGCTTCTCTCCCGTATAAATATTGTACCGAACGTAGAACTTCGGTGCTAAATTTAAAATAGAAATTGGGAAATTGGTTCCAGTGGAATGTACGGCTTAAGTGTTTTTGCGCATAACTGGCGCTAGTTGGAACGTTTGCGGCCGATATGAGTGTGCATAAATAAAGATTTGTTGGGACGCGCGATTCGGATCAAGATTGAGGGGGTAAATTCTGAATTGCTCTGGGAATGTTCGCGTAACGAGTTTAAGATTGTGAGCACGTGTTGCCTGACTCTTGCCTTAGAGATTGCCTAAATGTATCTTGTGTGTCGGCGCTCGCATACATCAACGTCTGAGTTATGAAACTACCTGCCAGCAGATATCTTTGACAGTGTGTCTGTGAAACATGCAAAGACATTTTTTTCTGTAGCATACTTTAACTTGTTTTTTTTACTTAATCAAACACTATGTTCCGTAAACAAAACTCTAAATCCTGTATAAAAACTTGTTAATACTGTTGTAAATGTGGGATGTAGGACATCAAAATACAATAAAACACCAAAACATCTCAAGCTGTCGTACAATTTCGTAGTTAGAAAGTAAAAGACATTTTATAAATTCATTTTACCATTTTCTTGGAAGCCTTTATACCGAACCAACATATTTCCAAGTTTCTGCATTACATACCGGCAGCTGTTTGTTAAGCAAAAAGATCTGAACATTTTGCGGTTATGTCAATACAAAAAGGTTTTACATTATATTTCGCTTTGACTAGACAACAAGTCGTAAAGCTACGGAGATTCCCCGAAACTATTTGCTTGGCAGAGATAGGATTAGAGTCCTTTTTGTAGGCTACGTTCCGGAAAACCGCAGTCTCTTTATTACAAACGGCGCGCACGGCGGGCCCAATAAGAAATCACGTTTGATCGCGCCGCCGGCCGCAAATGAGCCGAAACACACCCCCTTTATCTTCCAATAAGTAACCGAGCTTTGCTTTCAGGAAAATACGGACTCTAAACGGAAAACACCACAGCGAATGCCAGATGGCTCGAAAAATATAAAAATAAACGAACCGGAATATGGATAGTGCTCTATCTGATTGTGATTCAGCTTTATGCATAGACGAGTCTGCAAATATGGCTACTATAAAATAGCGGAAGGCGGCCGCGGCCGTAAAAAACAACGTTGTGCCCGTTGCGTAAACAAAAACCCGAAAGCAGATCGGCGCCGGCCGCGGAAGGCCATTTCGGAAAAGTAAAAAGTTCTCTTACCCGGGACAAGTCCCATGGCGGCGTTCAAAATCGCGTTCCCTTTTTAAAGTTGAGACGATTCGCGTAACGAGTGTCGAATTCTGGGGCCCCGGGGCCCCCTTCGCGAGACGGAGAGCCCCCCGGAGGCGGCGCTGTAATTACCCACCATTACAGACAAAAGACACGATCCGTCCGATTACCATAATTTCCGAGCCCAGAGACGGGATATAAATGGGCCACATTTTGTAGTAGCACGAGGAGTGACGTGTGTATTAATGACTATACTTGTCCTCTTAAATTAGGTAAGGGATCTGGTGATTTAGTTTTTCATTGGAGGTAGGAGCCGACGGAGGACGGGTCCCGTACACACGCATTTATTCCCGCACTTGGGGCGGGTAACAAATTACGCCGTTTAGTTGATGCTTAACTACTTTTTATAGGTATGCAAATGATGTAGGTCGATGGCTACCGGAGCGCGGCCGTTTTATGGGAGCGATAGGTCAACTTGGTTTGATTTTCGATCGTCAAATAAAACGGTTACGGCGCACCGTGGTCCGAATGTGAGTACTTACCTGGTTCATGTAGGGTAGGAGTATAGTAGGGTAGGTTCGGGATACATTGGCGTAATTGAATATTGTGTATAGGTGTGAAAAAAATTTTGTTGTAGAATTTTTCGTGTAATAAAAATAAAAAAAACACATTTTAGGGGAAGAAATTTTAAAACAGCTTCATTTATCTGTAATTACTGCTTCCCGTTTCAAAGGGCGCCACAAAGGGCTGACGATATTATCGAGAAGTTCGCCATTTTCTTTTCGGCAATGAAAGTGGGGGGCCGATCGTCGAAAAAAAAAACAACACAAAAACCCTTTTAAAATTAATTGAGTTTTCTTGCGGCTACACCGGCCGCTACAATAAATTAATTAACGCTCGAAGGAATCCTTAAAATTTGTCGAGGATCAAAAGTTGTGGCGGGGCGGGCTGGCGCGAGATAATGCCTACTTCGATTTTCCATTAGGCTGTATTAGTGATGGGAGAGGCCTGTGCACTGGGGCGCACTGGCGCGGCTGCCAGTGAGCCAACAGCGACTGATAAATGGATTCCGTACGCTTACGGCCGTCTGAAAAAAACAGTTTTTTATTCCGCTCATCTATACTAATATTAGGCTGAAGAGTTTGTTTGTTTGTTTGAACGCGCTAATCTCAGGAACCTATTAGTTCGAATTGAAAAAATATTTGTGTTGGATAGACCATTTATCGAGGAAGGATTTAGGCTATACAACATCTCGCTGCGTCCGATAGAGCTAAGATACAATGGAAAATGTGTAAAAAACGGGGAAACGCGAACGAAGTCGCTGGCACAGCTAGTTTAATATAAGTTGTGGATAAGACTTGCCAGTCAAGTACCCAATTGATAGATACAGTCAGTCGTTGTAAAACTATCCTTTACTAGCCGAATACCGGATTTAAAAGAAACTTTGTTTAAACTGTCAAATGACAGAATATGATAAGGTTATAGATAGCGATGTCTCACTGGCCAGAAGCGTTACCGGGCGCTCCCATCGGCTGCCGATCCAATACATTCCCTTTATAACTAACCGGCGTATCACGCGAACTTTGATCCATTTGCATGGGCCGATTCCCGCTATTTGTTTACGACCAATTACGGCGGGCAATATTTGCCCCTAATTGAATTTCGACTTGTGAATTTTCGTGGATAGAATTAATTAAATTTTTCCCGCTCCTAATGCCCGCCCGGCAGAGCTGATTAATTTTGTTAAAGCTTTTAGCTGGCAAACGAGGTCGCTTTGATGCTAACAGTTTCAGCGTTTCCAAGTTTCGATCTCTTGTTGACTCGCAAACTTACAATATAAAGTTATGTTTGGAAATGCCTGGAAATTTGCTAAGTTTCGTCGGAGGGGAGTTGGGTGCGTGGGTTTCTTCTGCCTTTTTTAGTTCGATTTGATGTTACATAATCAAATTTAAATTGTACAACGTATACCTACTGTGTTGCAAAATTTCTCGCGATGATAAGGTTTAAAAAATGTATTATTTTATGTCCAGCACACACCAATCATAAACCAGTCCATAACCAATTACACCTACAGTTACTCTACAAAATCACCTGATTCTCACTTCAACCTTGCATATACCCTAGGTCACTAGCCTTTGAGTCTATTTTGTAAATACTTGGCTCTCGGACCACACACACCTCTTTCGTCTCAGACTGTATGTAAGTTGCCCTCAGACCGCCCTTACCCGACAACTGTCTACTTGCGCCCTTTTTCACCCGGGGGAAATCCTCATGGATACCACAGCGCTGGGGAAAGGCTTTGGTTATACCGGACTTTAACCGGCTAAAACCTCCGGGATCTTACTCACCGCTGGTGGTAAGAGGACAGTGGTACACTGGCGCATTCCTCGTTGGGGTGAGAGCCATCCGCTCCCCCGCAAGTCCGGTGATGATGACAAGGCTACTCCAAGCCATCATCGTAAGTCAGTTAGAAAAAAAACCTGGCGCATTCTTAACTGTGCTTCTTGCCCTCTACTGTAAGTTCTCAAACCATCCTAACCTGCCCTCTCTCTTGCCCCCAGGCTGTCTGCTCGAAGGTTCCCGTCCGCCGCCCGATGTACCTCCGCGGAACCCGACCATGTCTCGGCTGAACGGCCGCATCACCGGCAACCCGGCCGACCTGGCCGACTTTGAGCCGTCGTGCCTCGTCCGCACGCCCTCCGGGAACTTCTACGTGCCTTCAGGTAATATATCGTCATCGTCATCAGCCCATATACGTCTCCCACTGCTGGGGCATATCATCGTCACCATCAGCCCATATACGTCCCCACTGCTGGCATGGGCCTACCCTAAGTTTGGGAGAATCGAAACCACAACTCTTGGAACCGCCAGCCAGGGTCTACTCAACCACTGTTCCACCGCGCCAGTCAAAAGGCAAAGATTGGAGCTACACACTTTTATGAGAGACTGATTTGTGTCATTTGGGACATTACCATGTCCGTAATTAGGTCATGAATTAGAAACAAATCAGAGCCACTCAAATCCTAATTCACGGGTTCTATCTCTAAATAATATATTTAGAATAACAATTACACGCGAATTTAATCCGTAAAAATAGTTATATTTTATTTAACTACTGATCTGAACAACAATGTATCTGATACCACTGTATAATGATCGTAGATGACGTACTTAATGTCTCACCAAAACTTTACAGGGGACATCCAAAAGAATCCATCCATGGATTACAAGTCGAACTCATCGTGCAGCAGTCCAGGGAAGCAAGACAAGAGTACCCTGGAAAGGATGGACCGCGGGGACCGGTCGCACCCCGCCTTCGGGGCGCCCGTGCCCGTACTTCCAGTCCGGAACAACCTTCGCTCCACGCACTTCCCGCCCGCCGCTTCCCGCTTCCACTTCCGGAAGGGATTGTCGTCGCGCTGCTCGTGGAAGTGCACCGCTATAGTGTTTATATTACTCTTCGTTCTTCTATTAGCCATTGCCTCTTATATGTCTGGTGAGTGTCTTTTTTATTTTTTTCTGATGATCTTTGATCTGATGTGGTCATTATAATGACCAAAACTTCTTGGAAGTCTTGAATATAGATGATGAGTATCGAAAATCGAATTCCCAATATTTAAGCTAAAATCCTAAAGAACGCAACTTTTATCTTAAATTTTATTTTAAGCTAGCAAAACAATTGTGATTAGACAAGGAGGCTCTTAGTATCAGCTAATTTGAATTTATTAAACTAAAACATTACTGAAATAAAAATTGTACTGGTAGGCACAAATAACTGTTCATTTTGCATATAAATAGATTTTTTTGGTTTTTTTTTAATAAACGGACATTGTTGTTTCTGATGAAATAGTAATTTTAAAACAAAAATATGAAGTTAAAAACTGCCAGTAAAAAATAATATTTATAAATGAAATCCAGTAATAGACATTCTTTCACAAATGGTGGTAAATATTCTATTGTTTTCTGTTAAAATACACAAACGAAACAGAAAATTTTCCAGAACAATGCTCAAATAAATTGTTCACGTTAAAACGAGAGAAAAAAAACGTGTAACGCTAATTGGTTTCCTTTGTCCACAGCCTCATACTTTGTCAACTGGTCATATCAAACTTCAAAAGCGTGTACAGTACTAGTTGGTGAATCAACTGAAATGTTCCCGGCGTCGAAAGCGACGACCCTGGAGTCTAGTAACAAGTCTCTCGCGAGGCCGCACCAAAGCTCGGCCTCTGGCTCAGGTAACGAGGACCCTCCCCCCCACTCCCGCCCCCGTAGAAGCGTAGATGGGCATGCTTCTGTTTCACCTTCCGTTTCCGCCAACTCTTCCACTGTAGATATGCATGAACTAATCACTACGCCTTCTGTGAGCACTAGTTTAGCGCATGGTGTGACGTCGGCACCTGATGACGTCACACTACCAACCGAAGGGGACGGTGCAAACGCTTATGTGTCTAGCAGTGTTGATAAAACTGGTGACCTAATGGATAACATTACGCTTGAGGCATCATCTCATAACCCTGAAACACATGTGGGAGAAACTACTTATGTAACTAAAATATCTGAGGGTGATGAATCTAATATTACTAATAGTGTGACTGAAAGTGTGTCTACTACCAGTGTGAAGCCGACTGCTGAACCACCCCCTGAGTCTCCGCCTACTAAAAATGAGCACAAAACTAAAACTGATGATAGTAAGATTGCATATGATCCCGCGTCAATGCAAGGAGATGCGTATCCGTCACTCTACTCATATGGTATACAAAAACTCCAATATATAAAATTGATGACTAGATTGAATGCATTTTTGTCAAACGAATCAGCGGAAAATGATAAAAACTTAAATAGACTCGAATACTTAAGTGTCAATGAACCTATCAAACCGAATACCACTACGGAAACTACTATACCCACAACACAACATGTAAGTACAGAGCCGACGACAACTACAGTAACGTCTACTGTAACAGAAGGAACAACCTTGGATGAAACTGTAGATACGGATTCAAATGTAACAGCCACAAATACTCCGCACATAGCCTTTACCACGCAGCCTCCATCGAGTGTCACTAATCCTAACATCA
Organism: Maruca vitrata; assembly: GCA_039566165.1. Taxonomy (NCBI): domain Eukaryota; kingdom Metazoa; phylum Arthropoda; class Insecta; order Lepidoptera; family Crambidae; genus Maruca; species Maruca vitrata. The sequence continues at coordinate 1,788,947 of CM076920.1, forward strand.
CTGTAAATAATACAACTCCAACTACGGAAGAAACAACCGATGGGTTCGTCACTGTAAATAGCGCCACCGAATCAAAAGTACCAGAAGTAACAACTAACCCAAAGCACGTGTTGATTAACTTGACGATATCTGCCGACGACGCAGAGAGCACATCTTATAAACCACTTTATTCGTTAACAGTGACAGTCCCCACAGTTGGAGACACCAATGAAATTCCAACAGTTAAGATTACTCCTGTAGACGTGGAACCGACCGCGCCTACCAACTTCAATAACCCTGCGAAAATTGAAACTATGAGCAAAGTTAATCAACCGGTCAACACTGAAACCTGGGGAGGGGGAAGCTGCGAATGTTCTTGTCCTGTTTGCGATGACAATGTGACTGATGATTTCTATTCTGATTATTCTGAGAAAGCTTCGACGGATTCTGCCGAATCTGAAGCAACAGAAGCAATACTTAACAGTACAGATAATATCAGTTCCACCAACACCAATACTGAGGAATCTGATACAGAATCTTCGACTGTTAATGATCAAACCACGACCACAGACGCCAGTTACTCTACCACTGATTACGCAACGCAAACCGATTTCGATATATCTACAACCGTTCTTCCAAAATGCGAATGCCCAAAGGTTGAATGTCCGCCTATTCTTATCCTTGAAGGTGAGGTCGTTGGATTTGAATTCGATCAATGATAACTTACTAACGTTCACAAAATCATCGGTTAGGGGTTTCCAATAGACACAATTCTGTCGGTTTCTAACATACTAACATGAATGTCCATATATCGGTTTGGGGATCTGTTGCTAACTGCTACATCCAATCAATGCATGTGCCTATTATCTTTTACTTTTGGGTTTTATATGCATAGACTTATAGATCGTGGTGTTGGTAGATAGTAAACATGTATTGAATGTTTGAATAATTGAATCTATTAGATATTCTTTTCGTTTATTTTATTTAGACTACTTTATAATTACCTAGACAACGACTTTTAAGGTGTTTGCATGTGTATTGTTACATTTTCAAAAAAAGTCGTTCAAAATCAAAACGATTCAATTGTTCAAATTGTCTTTAGTTGTAGTTTAAGTATAATAATATATTCATCACATATACGCATGTTTAATACAATTCAATGAAATATTTCGCCTCTAAACGTGCATTTACTAATCACACTCATCATTTATAGGTGCGCGTACGTTCCCCGCGCAGACGTTCCCGCCGGACGGAACGACATTCATACAAATTAAACTAGGTGAAAAATTATCAAAAGAAATCCCTCCATATAGTTATTGGAACGTACAGTTCTACCAGTCCGAGGCGTCGTACGTGAAGTTCGACTACATGATCCCGCGCGGGGCGTCGATAGGGGTCTACGCGAGGCGAAACGCATTGCCGACGCACACGCAGTACCACTTCTTGGAAGTTCTGAGCGGATTCAAAGCGAGGACTACCAGAGCTTCACATGTAAGTAAAGAGAAGATATAAATAGTTTTGTAATCTGTGCATACTTTCAAATAATAAGAATATCTTAATACAAAAAGGCAGTGATCCTAAATTCATGCAAGATAATTAGGATTTTTTTACAAATCGAAGCACAGGAATCCGCACCGACAGATCATGTTTCGAAAAGCGAAGCTTTAAGAAATAATACTAATAATCTACAGTCTTTTAGATAAAATCCAAAACTTTTATTATTTTTATCAAAATTACTTTGAAGATGTCAAGAAAGCATATAAATAAATTATAAGCATGAATCTTGAAAGACACTTATCAACACAATATTCCTAAAATACTCCAGAGATCTTGGGTAGTATTTACGCACAGTAACGTCATTTTACGATTTTAAATTTACACATCTCGATTTAGCATCAATACCAATAAATAAAAATAATTTTTTCCTCTAAATTATAATCTTTACATCCACTTCTTTATCAGCCGTCAGTAAAGAAAGAAGTAACGCACTACATGGAGCAAGGGCACTGGTTCCTCTCCCTGTACAACGACGATGGCGACCCTCAGGAGATCTCCTTCATCGCCGTGACGGCTGAGGACATGACCCACAACTGCCCCAACGGATGTTCTGGAAAAGGCGAATGTCTCATGGGACACTGTCAGTGCCAGCCTGGCTTCGGTGGAGATGATTGCAGCGAAAGTAAGTTTCAGAACGTCCATACAATCCAATAAGCAATTTCTTTAGTTTTCCACTTTCTGTACTTGCTGGCATCGTCAGCCCATATACGTCCCAATGCTGGGGACGTATATGAGCTGGCCTAACCTAAACTAGGGCGATATTAATTATAGTCTACAATCCCTGAAAATGTGGCAGAATAATAACGCAATCAAACTTCCTATCTTAGGCCATAGCTAATCTGTTCCCGTATACAGGTGTATGCCCAGTGCTATGCAGTCAACGAGGCGAGTACATCAACGGAGAATGCCAATGCAACCCAGGATGGAAAGGCAAAGAGTGCTCCTTGCGGCACGACGAATGCGAGGTCCCTGACTGCAACGGGCACGGCCACTGCGTCAACGGGAAGTGCTCGTGCGTCCGCGGGTACAAGGGCAAGTTCTGCGCAGAGGTGGACTGCATCCACCCCACTTGCTCAGGCCACGGCTTCTGCATCGAAGGCGGCTGCGTCTGCAAGAAGGGCTGGAAGGGACTGGACTGCGCTACCATGGATAAGGATGCTTTGCAATGCCTGCCTGACTGCTCCGGTCATGGCACCTTCGACGTCGATACGCAGACTTGCACTTGTCATGCTCGTTGGTCTGGAGACGACTGCTCCAAAGGTAAACCAACTAATAAAAAAATAATAATTTACTAGAAAACTTAGCTCACAATATTAGATCTTAAAGTCTACATTACATTTAGAGACAACAACAACACTATATAATAAATTACAACATATATACAACATACAACATAATAATAAATGTTTATTTAGCTTTTAAAATATACACATGTTCCATTCAGTCAACATTACTGACCAACGGTTTGTTATTGCAGAGGTTTGCGACCTCGACTGTGGTCCCCACGGTAGATGCGTCGGCGAATCTTGCGCCTGCGACCCTGGATGGACCGGCGAGTTCTGCACATCGAAACTGTGCGATGCCCGCTGCAGCGACCACGGTCAATGCAAGAACGGCACTTGTCTCTGTGTGTCCGGGTGGAACGGTCGCCACTGCACTTTAGAAGGCTGTCCAAGAGGGTGTGCCGGCCACGGACAGTGCAGAGTGGCTAACGACGGCCACTGGGAATGCAAGTGCTTCGATGGATGGGACGGCCCTGACTGCACGACGTTGAAAGAACAGATCTGCGATGATTCTAAGGACAACGACAAAGGTAACTTTTGAATCTCACGCCACCGCTTACTGGATAGTCTAACGACCTTCATACTAATTTCAATTCTTCTGTGTAGATGGCTTAGTAGATTGCGAAGATCCCGAATGCTGTCAGAGCGCAGCCTGCAAAGGAAGCCAGTTGTGCGTTTCCTCGCCGAAACCGACCGATATTCTCCTCCGCAAGCAACCTCCGGCCATCACCGCCTCCTTCTTCGAGAGGATGAAGTTCCTCATCGACGAAGGTAGTCTCCAGAACTACGCTAAACAGGAAACGTTCAATGAGAGGTACGGATTCGATGTTCGATGTTACTCGTTAGATATAAATTGTAATAGAATCTCAACAAGGATCTGCTTACGCAAACATCTTTAATAGTTCTCGTATTGCTACGTCAACAGATCCTTGGCAAGATAATATTAACTTGTTTATTCATATGGAAGTAATAAAATATCTGTTATGTAAGATACGCAATGTTGTGCCCCAGTCAATCCCCATGTTTTATTTACATTATAAGAGTGTTCACATTGCTTTACTTTCTTTTCCTTACACGTTCTATGCGAATCTGTATGTTTATGTTGATAACGAAATCGTAATGGAAGTTCTACATAATTAATCGGCACTTGCATGTTATTTTATTTATATATTAACTAATACACATAATGTTTAGGGCGTGTTGCTCAAGTTACCCAACAGTTGTCCTAGACTAACAATGCTAATACCCAATGATGATACTTACTCATTCTTTGTCATTTCTCTCGCCTTTCTAATGCTGCGCAGTATGTTTTGGAATCACTTCAACACGAGGTAAGATTTGTGATTCAGGAGTTGTGTGTTACACTTAGAACAGAGTACATTATAATAGATACAATATATTTATATATATCACGTAATTGGCATATTTATATATGATACATACATAGTATATTAGTGTCTTTGATGTCTGCATGCTTTGTTATGACCTTTTGTTGTGTCCTGTGAATTGTGTTACGCTTTTTATTTAATAATATTCATAATATCTATTCAAGGAGTATACGTAGGTAGAATTAGGAGTCCATCGTCAAGTCTTAAAGTAGTCTTACCCTGGTGACTGGTACCCATCACAAAGCGTGATTTTAGAAAATAGTTGCCTTATAAAGTAGACCCAAGTAATTCAGATTGCACATTAATGATTTGTAGTAAATTGGAATGGAATTACATGAAACCTCTAAAGCCCATACAAAAAGATTATTACTAAAATTCTTACCTACTTAGATATCTTTACCTACCAGTCTGTTAACGAACATAGAAACACCCACTTGTTATCAGAAAAAAATCTTCAAAGTATAACAACTCTATCATCTTAATTCAAAGCATCTTCACTTGTTCCTAGCTCACTCATAGATATCCAATTCGGTTACAGTAGTTCCAATAACTCAAAATCATGATTCGAAATTTCAAGGTCCAATATCTTCTTGACTGTATTCCTCATCATCATCCAATATTCCAGCCGGTCCGCCGTCATCAGAGGCCGCGTGGTCACCTCGCTTGGCTCAGGGCTCGTTGGAGTGAGGGTATCCACGTCGACCCCTCTGGAGGGATTCACGTTGACGAGGGAGGACGGCTGGTTCGACCTCCTTGTCAATGGAGGTGGTGCTGTGACGTTGCACTTCGGGAGGGCTCCATTCAAGAGGTCCTCGCAAGTCGTCTTTGTGCCGTGGAATGAGGTTCGTATCAAGTTGCAATGTCTATTTACTCGTTAAAATAAATGGTCAAGTCAGTACGCTTACAGTTCGATCAGAAGACGTAGATTTTCTATTTAACAGACCCGGACCCACTAGTCAACGAAACAGAAAGAGTTAGTAATACTCTAAGATAATGACATAATTAGCACATAACGCAGTAGTTATCGGGCATATTCACTAAGGCAAGTGATTTAAGTAGATAATGTGACACGTCAGCCCATTCCTTCCATTGTTATTTGAAGATTACAAAGCTCCTTCATGACTTTATGTTAGTTGTACGAAATAAAAACCATCTAAATCTGGAAATGACGTTCATGATTGCCGCGCCCATTAGTCTGCCGCCAAATTGAAAAAGCTAAATGTATAAACGCTACTTCAAACGTAGATGACATTAAAATACGCGTCATAATTATTTAATTACAGGCGCAACGGAAACTTCTAAAAGTCGAATTTAAACAAAATTGAGACTTAAAAATGTTAATGCAGCTTTAATCGTCGGTTCGCATGTTTCCGGGCGGCAAAAAATCTAATTGCTGCATACAAACTTGGTGCAAGTCGTTTGCTTTATTAACGACTGAATCAAGTGCGTCTGGGCTCTCTGACGTTTGAGTGATTTATGAGCCTTTTGTGTTATGATTGCCATGCATATTTTAGGATCTAGACTATCTAATAGATGTTATTCCGAACTATGATGGACAGACAGAGAAAAAAAACGGCGATGAATTTGTCCATTTCACATCATAACATAATTCAACAATCAGACACGAATGATTGTGCGCTATCGTTTAAGACAATAAGACAAATAAGAATGCTGATGACGTAAATAATCCTCTAAGCTGTGACGTAGCTGTAACCAGTACCCCAAAATCGACCATATAATATCAATGATACCAATCTCCAAGGATATTTTCGGTTATCTACACAAAATCAAAGAAAAAAAGCACGCGTGTCTTGAAATGAACACGTCAGCAACAGCTCGTTACAGGGCACGTGATATGGGCCTCAGTGAACGTTCGAAGCTGAAGTACAGCTTACAATGTTTTGTACGTAATTAAAATGTCGCCGGTACCGATTGTGGATCGCAGATTTTGGCCGCGATAACTGTTGCGATACCTACCCATACGTACCTATGCTTAATTTGTATTTGTATGCTGCCTACTTTTATTTTTAAGCTATTGCATAGCTTTTATCGCGGGCTTTGAGCGCGGCGACCGAACCAAGAAATTCCGTAACGAAAAAACCTCACAATCGTCTAACGTCGTTTCAGTTCGGTAGACTTCCGCACGGTGTTTGAGTGCGTGCGGTTAGAATTTGACAAGTCCTATAAAGTTTAACTTGTATTACGTACTGATATCCTCAGTAGGGCTACCATGAGTTTAAAACTTACGCACTCTATATCGCCTACGTAAATATGTCTATGAAAAACTTGTACAGCGCCGCTGGTGATTACGCGAAGGACTAAAATCAATCAAAAAAACAACTCGATAGGTTTTTAACGTACGTAAGTTTTCGATAGCCAACTCATGGTAGGCCCTCAGATATATATTGTACAGGTGACGTATAGACTGGTGTTGTATAGACTGATGTGATAGCGATCGATAAAAAAATCGAAACTGTGCACTTTCGATTCTCTTGTAAGCTTTCTAACGAAATCGTAAGCTAAATGTCCCTCACCAATTTCCAGGTGGTGATAATCGACGAGGTGATAATGACGACGTCGGACGAGAAGGGCGGCATGGGCCCTCCACAGGCGTGTCTCGCGCACGACTACGACGCCATGAAACCCGTGGTGCTGGCCACGTGGAAGCACGGCTTCCAAGGCGCCTGTCCAGATAAGAGCGCCATATTGGCCGAGTCACAGGTTGGTGCTCCTTTGTATTTACCTAAACATCACCAATCAATGTAAATCCTTAAATGTTCCTCACGAATATGATGAATACGAAAGTAACTCTGCCTGTTACGCAATCACGCGTAGAGTACTAAACCGATTTAAATGAAATTTGGTACAGATATATAGTGGAGTTCCGTAAAACATGAAAATGGTAAAAGCTCGGAATCCAGGGCCAGTCAATGAATGTGTATAGGAAGTGCTTGATTGCATTATTAAAACCTGAAAGAAAAAAGTTAAAAAAAAAAATGGCCGATCTCGTTTACAACAATTTTTTTTTTACAAAAAAATTTTATAGTTGAAATTTCAATTGTTTATGTGATAAATTATGTTTGCTGAGTAATTTCAATGTTAATTTATTAAATTTTTACAAAAAATAATGATTTACAAAAATAATTTTACCATTAACTATATGACACAACGACGAAACGCAGCCCCCGCCACCGCCATCTCTGCCCTCGGCATTGTAAATGCATCTTGTGTATTAATCCTCACTATCCTAACTAATATTATAAATGCGAAAGTAACTCTGTCTGTCTGTCTGTCTGTCTGTCTGTTACTCTTTCACGCCTAAACGGCTGAACGAATTTTGATGAAAATTGGTATGATAATAGATGATAACCTGGAAATGGTTATAGGTTATAAATAATCACGCCATCGTTCTTAGGGGGTAGGCAGTAGGCAGATAACTAGTGATTTTTAGCCGTTTTTGTTAGGACTTTTGCTCTTTGACGTCTAAACCGATGAACGGATTTTGATGAAATTTGGTATGATGATAGATGATAACCTGAAAATGGTTACAGGCTATAAATAATCACCTCATCGTACTTAGGGTAGGCAGTATGCAGATAATTAAAGTGAAATAGTAATTTTTCTCCGTTTTTGTTAGGTCTTTTGCTCTTTGACGTCTAAACGGATGAAGGGATTTTGATGAAGTCTGGTATGGTAATAGAGGATAACATAGAAATGGTTACAGGCTATAAATAATCACGCCATCGTTCCTAGGGGGGTAGGCAGTAGGCAGATAACTAAATTGAGTTAGTGATTTTTAGTCGATTTTGCTAGGACTTTGCTCTTTGACGTCTAAACGGATGAACGGATTTTGATGAAATTTAGTATGATGATAGATGATAACCTGAAATGGTTATAGGTTATAAATAATCACGCCATCGTTCTTAGGGGTAGGCAGTAGGCAGATAACTAAATTGAGTTAGTGATTTTTAGCCGTTTTTGTTAGGACTTTTGCTCATTGACGTCTAAACCGATGAACGGATTTTAATGAAATTTGGTATGATGATAGATGATAACCTGGAAATGGTTATAGGCTATAAATAATCACGTCATCGTACTAAGGGGGTAGGAAGTAGGCAGAAAACTGAATTGAATTTGTGATTTTTTAATAGTTTTTGCTGGGAGTTTTGCTCTATCATGCTTAAACGGCTAAACGAATTTTGATGAAATTTAGTCAGGAGATAGATAGTAACCTAGAAAAGAATAAAGGCTATTAATTATATATCGTACTTAAGGCGTAGGCAGTAGGCAAAAAACTAATAAAGTTAGTAATTTTTAATCATTTGTTTTAATAGTTTACCTCATTCACGCCTTAACGTCTGAACGGATTTTTATAAGACTTGGTTAATTTAAAAATAGGATTCTAGACACGGACACAGGCTACTTTTTACGGCGGGAAAATTCCTCATTTCTGCGGAAATCTAGCGTGATCGTGTCAAGAAGTCGTTTTTCTTCCGTCCGTCTGACAACTGTTACGATTACTCTAATAATTTCTTAAGAAGGTACACCTAAATTATACACCTATAGAATCCCTGGAATGTCTTCTTTCCATTATTGAAAATCGCATAGCTATTGATATAGTACTTTTTGAGATCCTAGGTAACAAACACATTTTGGGCGCCCTTCGCAACTTCATTTTATACTATGTATAGAAAAATAATAATTAAAAAGTTGAGATCGCACAAAATATTTTTTTTAACATTTTTTTATATACTATTCTAAACACATTTCAAAACTTGATATAAAGATTCATCGACTGGCCCTGGATTCCGAGGTATAAACCTTAAGGCGCTCCACTAATAGTGCAGGGCTACTTTTTAACCGACTGCGCTATAAAGAAGTAATATTTTACCCGTGAAACGTCTCTGCGCGGACAGAGAGAGAATGGAGATTTTTTGTTGATGTTTAGATAAATTTTACCACCAAGCTAACAAGATTAGCCTGTCGCAATTATGAGAGTAAATTAGATATTAAAGACTTATGTTGAGATACACATTAGGCGTCAAAGACTCATACCAGCTCCCCAATACAGAAGTGTCACAACTAACTTTAACTATAATTGTAAAAAAAAAATGTAATCTAAACTTTCCATGCATTATATTCCAGGTCGTCCAAGAAAGCCTCCAAATCCCCGGAACTGGTCTGAATCTGGTCTACCACAGCTCCAGAGCCGCTGGCTACCTATCCACGATCCAACTGCAATTGACTCCTGAGAAAGTGCCTCCAACCTTAGCCCTCATACACTTAAGGATCACAATTGAAGGAATACTCTTCGAGAAGACCTTCGAAGCGGATCCAGTCATCAAGTTTACTTACCCTTGGAATAGATTGAATGTGTACAGGCAGAGAGTGTATGGAGTCACCACGGCGTTAGTGAAGGTCGGATATCAGTACACGGATTGTAAGGATATCATCTGGAACGTGCAGACTACGAAACTGAGCGGTCACGATATGAGCATTTCTGATGTGGGCGGGTGGAATTTGGACATTCATCATAGATACAACTTCCATGAAGGTAGGAACTATTGTAATTTCTTATATTTAAAGTATTGGCCCATCCAGGGATTGTAATGAATGTCCTTATGCTCCCTTAGTGCGTAACGTCTTACGATTCGTTAGTTTATTGGTAGTAAGCGGTCCATACGCAGATCGAGAGGTCCCGGGTTCAAATCCGGGGTCGGGCAAAATTTGTGTGTTTTTCTGTAAAGAAATTACTCAGCCCGGAATTAGGAAGTTGGCGGTTGCACGCCCGTGCCTCGGCAAACACGGTGGTCCTGCGCCCGATCTCTCATTGGTCATGTCGGATTGCCGTCTCACCGAACTATGAGGGTGCACGTGCACTTAGTTTGCGCGTACACTTGTGCATTATAATATGTACTTGGCTGATCTCCATTGAAATTGGCCGCCATGGCCGAAATCAGTCGGACGGTTTAATGTCTAACGCGATTAAGGACTTTACGATAACAAACCATCTCTTACCTACTCACTATCTTCTCCAGGCATCCTCCAAAAAGGCGACGGTGCGAACATCTACCTAAAACACAAGCCTCGCCTCATCATCACGGCTATGGGCGACGGGCGGCAGCGCTCCCTCGAGTGCGGGGCGGAGTGCGTAGGCGCAGCGGCGCGGGCGCGACTCCTCGCGCCGGTGGCGCTGGCGGCTGCACCGGACGGATCCATCTTCGTTGGAGACTTCAACTTAGTCAGGAAGATCAGCACGGACGGGACTGTGCGCACTGTGGTCAAACTCAAGTGAGTTGCTTTTGTTTTTTGGATGTTATTGCAGCAGCAAACTTGATTTCTCGACTATTCAAGAGAACGTTACCATTAGAACGCCTAGATACAAATTGTCCACCCATTCGTTGCCTATGTCTAGCTCTGTTATCTATATTAAACGCAATTTTGTTGCAACTGCTTTCGCCAGGTTAAACCAGTTTCACCTTGTTTCAACGACTACGTCAATGACGTATACGCGTAAAATATAAATTTGAAATACTTTGGCACTAATTTATCCTTCAAAAAGCTCATCCATCAAAGTCCATCTCAATCAATGTGCTCTTTCCGTCTTTTACAGTGCCACACGCGTGTCCTACCGCTACCACATGGCTCTGTCGCCGCTCGACGGCACCCTCTACATCTCGGACCCCGAATCGCACCAGATCATCAAGGTCCGCAACACGGACGACTACAGCGACCCCGAGCGAAACTGGGAGACGGTCGTGGGCTCCGGGGAGCGCTGTCTCCCGGGAGACGAGGCCCACTGCGGCGACGGCGCCCTCGCCAGAGACGCCAAGCTCGCCTACCCCAAGGGAGTCGCCGTGTCCATCGACAACGTACTATACTTCGCTGACGGCACCAACATCCGAATGGTCGACCGAGACGGCATCATCACGACCGTCATCGGAAACCACATGCATAGAGCGCACTGGAAGCCGATCCCTTGTGAGGGCACGCTCAGCGTCGAGGAAGTCCACTTGAGATGGCCAACAGAACTAGCGATCAATCCTCTCGATAACAGCTTACACATCATTGACGATCATATGATTCTGCAAATGGCTCCTGACGGCAGAGTAAAGGTAATCGCTGGCAGACCACTTCATTGTCCGTCGCCGTTGACTGGATACGATATGGAGTTAGCTACTTATGCTACACTGGTGATGCCTCAGAGCATCGCTTTCGGAGCTGCCGGTGATTTGTACGTTGCTGAGAGCGACTCGCAAAGAATAAATCGTGTACGCCTCATAACAACAGATGGAAAGATCTCTCTGTATGCCGGTGCTGAATCGAAATGTAACTGTCTCGAGCGAGGATGTGACTGCTTCGAAGCAGACCACTTCCTAGCTTCCAACTCCAAGTTCAATACGATCTCCGCGGTCATTGTGAGCCCAGATGGCATCGTTCACATTGCAGACCAAGCCAACTATAGAATACGGTCAGTTATGGCAAGCATACCCGACGCAAGCGGAGCGAGGGAGTACGAAATATATTCACCCGACACGCAAGAAATCTACATCTTCAATAGATTTGGGCAACACATCATGACGAAGAACATTCTAACAGGAGAAAACAATTACGTCTTCACGTATACAGTCAATACCAGCAATGGCAAACTGAGCACAGTCACCGACGCTGCTGGCAACAAAGTGTTCCTATTACGTGACTACTCCAGTCTAGTCAACTCGATTGAAAACACTAAAGGGCAAAAGTGCAGGTTGAGAATGTCGAGGATGAAGATGCTTCAGGAACTGAGGACCCCAGATAACTTCAATGTGACCTTCGACTACCATGGCACGACTGGATTATTAAAGGCCAAGTACGATAGCACTGGAAGAAGTTACATCTACAAATACGATGAGTTCGGAAGACTGACATCTGCTGTCACACCAACTGGTAGAATCATCAATCTCACATTCGATCTCAGCCTAAAGGGTGCAACTGTTCTAGTCAGCGAAAACAACAGAAAACCCGTATCAATACTCATAAAGGGATCTTCCGTTCGAACGAAGGTCGGAGAAGCAGAGAAGAAGACAATCATTTCAACCGATGGAAGTATATCTTCAAGTATGCCTTGGGGTCACATCATCTCTACTGACACTGTTCCTTATACCATACTTTCGGAAATCGACCCTATTCTGGGAGAAAGCTACCCTGTGCCGGCTAAGCAAAGGACTGAAGTTGGTGGAGACTTAGCAAACAGATTCGAATGGAGGTACTTCCTTCGAAGATTGTTATCGAATAAAGGCAAGAGTAGCAAAGCAGTCGCACAGATAGGCCGCAAACTGAGAGTAAATGGTGAAAACCTCCTAACCCTGGAGTATGACAGAGACACGTCAACAGTCGCGGTGTTCATGGATGACAAAGTGGAACTCCTCAATGTAACTTACGACAGGACTGCGAGACCTGTTAAATGGGGACCGAGAAGTGGAATCTTCGCTGAGGTAGAACTGGAATATGACAGATTTAACAGACTCACCCGGTGGAGCTGGGGAGACCTGAACGAAACATACGTGTTTGACAGAGCGGGAAGATTGCATGAGATCCGTTACGGAGATGGTTCATCATTGGCTTACTCGTTTAGAGACATGTTCACCAGTCTTCCGCTGAAGGTCACCACTCCTAGAGGCAGCGACTATCTCCTAGACTATGATGACTCCGGTGCGCTTCAGAACTTGACCACACCACGTGGTCACATCCATACGTTCGCCCTCATGACGTCTCTGGGCTACTTCAAATACCAGTATTTCTCGCCAATGAACAGACACCCGTATGAGATTTTGTACAACGATGATGGTCACATCTTGGCTAAGATTTTCCCTCATCAATCTGGTAAAATATTATACGTATACGATAGCACTGGAAAACTTGAAACGATCCTAGCTGGAGCATCGGCCATTCGTTACGTGTATCATGAAAACACTCATTTGGTAAAGAACGTAGAAATCACAGACCCAGATTATGAACTGAAACAGGATTACAAGTACCACGCCGGCATTCTAAAGGACGAGAAGATGAAGTTCAATTCGAAGAGCGGCCTCAACAACGCTCACTTCAAATTCCAATACGACGGAAATGCACGGTTATCGACGATCGATGTCAACATCAACAGCAAGGAGATGCCACAGCTGAGGTTGAAATACAACCAGAATCTTGGAATCCTGGAAGGAGTAAGTGACTTGAGGATATATAGGAATACCTTCAACAGATCGGTGATGCAAGACACGAGCAAGCAGTACTTCACCATCACGGACTACGACGATCACGGCAGGATCAAATCGATTCTTATGAACATCAAATCCTTCGACGTGTTCCGCCTAGAGTTGGAATACGACGTAAGGAACCGAATCAAGACGAAGAAGATGATGATCGGCGACACGACGTCGAACGAACGAATCAGCTACAACTACGACGGCCATCTCATGGAGGTGGTAGGGTCTGAGGATGACTGGAAGTACGTTTACGATGAGAACGGCAACGTTATTGGAGTCATTGAACACGGCGAGAAACGGTACCTCGGATATGACATCGGTGACAGAGTTGTCCAATACGGTGACATCGAGTTCAGCAGCTATGACGGACGTGGTTTCGTAATTAGACGAGGGGAACAAAAATATAGGTACAACTCCCGTGGACAATTCGTTCACGCGTTTGAAAGGGAAAAGTTCCAAATGTGGTACTACTACGATAATAGGAACAGACTGGTTGCGTGGAAGGATGACAAGAACAACATCACACAATTCTTCTACACCAACCCACAGACTCCCAACCTTATTACGCACATGCATTACCCCAAATTAGAGAAGACTGTTCGATTCCTGTACGATCAAAGAGATTTCCTCACTTGCATTGAGACCGAAGACCAACGATTCTACGTCGCCACGGACCATAACGGTTCCCCGCTGGCTGTATTCGATGTGAACGGAGAAATAATCAAGGAAATAAAACGCAGTCCATTCGGCAAGATCGTCAAGGACACCAATCCTGGCTTCTACGTGCCTGTTGATTTCCACGGAGGTATATTCGACTACAATACCAACCTCATTTACTTGGACAACAGGCTCTACGACCCAGTCGTTGGGCAATGGATGACACCAAGTTGGGAACATCTGGCTACCAAACTGAGTTTGCCAACAGACATCTTCATCTACAGATTCAAGAACAACGATCCGATCAATAGGAACCAGAACGTACCGTACATGACTAACCTGAGTAGCTGGCTGCAGCTGTATGGTTACGACTTGGAGAAGATGATGGGATCCAAGTACATCACCGGGATGATCTTCCAGCCGATGACGTCGGTGACGGCTCCGCAACTCGCGCCCGACTTCGGTGTGATGTCTGGACTCCAATGCATAATAGAAAAGGTAAGATACAACAAGTAACTTTATTAGAAAAAAAATGTTTTCATTTTGTCGAACATTTAAGCTCTTGAAGAGCTACAGAATGTCTTACATATTGTGCAGCACTTTTTAACTTTTCTGCTAACACAATAAAAGTATTTCACATTTTTAAAGCACTTCCCTTTTTTGAAGGAGCTAAGTTTCGTTTTCCATTAATAAAAGCGAAATTCTTCGGGTTGTAACACATTTTTGTTTTATCTAGGTAAACGACAAGCTATCCGACATAGACTTCGTGCCAACCCCGCTACTGAAGATGGAACCGATTACGCGCAACCTGCTACCTCGCGTCTCTTACAAACGGGGCGTGTTCGGCGAAGGAGTCCTGATCTCCAGGGTCGACGGGAAAGCCTTCATCAGCGTCGCGGACGGAGCCAACAGCGTGGTCGAAGACGTCATCACAACCGTCTTCAACAACTCCTACTTCCTAGATGTGCACTTCAGCATTCACGATCAAGACGTGTTCTATTTCGTGAAGGATAATTCCCTGAAGATTAGGGACGATATGGAGGAGTTGAGACGGCTGTCCGGGAAGTTCAACGTGTCGCAAGATGAAACGAACGACCAGGGATTGGAGGTGAGGCTTCATTGTTTAGAATTGTCATAGTAGTATTTGTGAGAAGTATTTTTAGTGATAAGTGTCACAAGCAATGATAAAGAAAATCCAACATACTTTCCAGTGCAATGGCCTATAAATAGCAAAGGAAACCGTCTCCTTTATCCAACATGTTTTCTGGGGTTCCGATCACTCTCTTTCATTAGGTATCTATTGTTCAGTAAAAAAAAAGAAGAGCAGTGTTCGAGTTCGATTCTGATTCCAATGCGATGTAAAATAGGGGACTTTTCTTTTTATCTGTCACCTGGATTTCTGTTCACAAATTAAACCGACTACTTGACTTCTATACTTGGACCACTAAAACGGTTTTCTAACCAATTCCATTTTTCTTTAGGTGCGAGTGCACGCTGTAGGCAAGGGCTCAGCGCAGGCGGTGATCGTATTGCGCTACGGAGTCGACCCGCTACAGGAGCGGGTGAAACTACTCAAGCACGCGCACAAGCGCGCCGCCGCCCGCGCATGGGAGCGCGAAAAGGCACTAGTAGCCGCCGGCTGGGAAGGCCGCGGCGCCTGGACCGAGGAGGAGAAGGAGGAACTCATCTCCCACGGAGTCGTCGACGGCTGGGCGGCTAGGGACGTCCATTCTGTGTCCCGCTACCCGCAGCTGGCCGACGACCCCGCCAATATAGTGTTTGTTCGTGACGCGCGCCGCAAGCGCCGCCGCTCCGGCCGCGCGAGGCACCGCGCCGCCACGTGACTCCGCTCGCCTTCCCGCCTCAAGCTCAAGGACTGAAGTGACGGCTGAAGGCGAGCGACGGATATACCGCCCACACCGGACTCTATTCACGACGAATTCGGACTATCCTCTGTCTCTGTAAACCTAAGCTGTTGACAGTGACAGAGTAGATTTTCGAAATCGAAAAGACGTTGGGAATAGTGGCCGGCTTACCAGCCAATCCAGAGGACTGTGAAGTTACGACGGCATAAACCTGTGATCGGTAGGATCGAGTGACTGACGGTAATACTTCGGAATGTTTCGTGGACAGTGTCGTAGCCGTAGGAGTTTACGAATGTTATGTTCGCTTCTCGTACTTAGGCGTGCCCGATGATTTAACCCCGTGTATCCGCTTACTTTTGATATTTTACGCCCTACGTATACTTGGACTGAATTGAATCTCTTGTAACTCGCGACAGGGTACCGAGTCACAATTTACATAGTGAACTCTGCATCAAACCGAGCATAATAATGGAACCAAAATACTCAATGCGATCACAATTTTTTATGTTTACCTGTTTTTTTGATAATAATTTACTAAAATATTTTTACTACTTTTAATCCTAACATGTACGCATATACATCACCACGTAGAATAATATCATTTCACAATCAATGTATTCCTATCACATTTTAGCCAAATATTTCGTTCTATCCATAAATTTAGGTATTTGTAAATAATAATATTTTATTCTTGTAGTTGTTCCTTTTTAATGTTAGACCTAAGGTCTTTTTTACTTCGCAATACTATTACTATTTAAGCAATAATTTTATATTTTTTATATTCCACGGTAAGGTCTGACTCTTCAAATTAATGTTCCCTGTTATGATACGTTTGCTTGCAACACTGCAGGAGCCCCCAATTAGCGGAGGTCAGAACTCAGTCAGTATCGGTTACGCTAGCCATACGACGGCCATAGCTCACTAATCCCTACAGTAGAACGGCCTCGTAAATAGACAAATAATACTAAACTAATTAAACTTCACACGTTAAGTACATCTGCATGTGTTGTGCAATAATCAAACAGTAGGACTTACTACCGTAGGCTCTCCTTCTAGCTGACTTATTGTTACACATTTCCTTCGAGACTGTATTGTTTTTAATTTCAAACGCGTAATAAGTCATAAGTGCTAACGTCGTACGCGGTTTAGCTGTTAGGCCCCTTAGACCCTCAAACGATAAGTCAGCAAGAAGAAAAATAAATTGTAATAAAAAAAAGTAGTATAAATAGTATTTATGTCCATATGTGTCTCATTTAAATTGTGGTGTCTACTTCGTGTTAGAGGTACTAATTTAATGCTAGTTGACTGAGTGGCTGGTGATATGACGCGGATGATATTTTTTACAAAAAAAAAGTATATTGATGGGAAAAATGGAACTATGAACCCGGGTCCCAGCAATGGTGATATTTTTGCAAATTGTGACTAAACGAAGCAATACATTGTAATGTAATACGTCTTATTCTTTATTTAATATCATAAGGTGTATTTTTATTTAAATTAATAATATTATATTATATATTGTGAATGTAGTTATTGATTTTGCGGTGATATTTACTAGAGCAGTATAGTTATCTTTTTTATAATGTATAAAGAATTCTAATTTGTAAATAGGTACTTAATGAGGACGTAATCTGTAAAAATATTGTACATATCTTTACGCTTCGATTATTTATAATATAAACATTTAAGAAGTTTAGTGATACGGAAAAATGTAATATATCTGGCAGATTGAGGGCGGAACGTGTAGAAATATAATCCCTGTTAACCTGTTAGTCCCGCGGGAGACCTCGAGTAAACCATAGACAAGTATCGCAGTACCATAGTCCATAGACGACGGTAACTCTTCCTCCGAGCGTAGACCTGCGCTTGGCTATTGCTTTTGGGTGAATTTGTTTTGGACGACTTAACTCTATGTGTTTGATCTCATTCTTAACGTGTCTTATAAAGTAACTTAGTAATTAGCAAACTTGTTAAAATTTTGTTAGAACGAGGGTACAGAAGCAAGTTTTTTTTATTGTAATAGTCGTGTTAGATAGGTATTCTGATAATATTCCTTTCAATAAGGCGTCCTCACCAATAGCAATAGTTCAAAGCTCTCAAGTCAGTGTATATATGTTCTTTATCCAACTGGAAACCCTACAAAATTATTGAAATCCCAAAGTTAATCTTCCCATTAAAAGAAAACTTTAGTTCAGACTTGAAGAACCAGTCATTATTAATACTTGTCTTTTTATAAAAAAAAAAGACAACACACAATACAAAAATAATCTAAAAGTGTTTTGAGTTTTGAAACATCCATAAACATTTTCACATAGTAAAATACAGATAAAGAAAAAACACTGTCTTGTCTACGGCTCGGAGACGTACCATAGACTAATGAACTTCTAGATTGTTAGAGCTTGAGTGATGCGGTCTCACGAACAACAGCATTTATAATGTAGAACTCATTTTCTCGTGCTGCATTTGATTTGTACTATTGTAGATAATGCGTGGGTTGTAGAGCTGGACATTGTGTACACGCACCCTTATTCTCAAGATGGCCTACTTTGGCCTGATTATACATAGACTGTATCTTATAGGCCTATTCTTTTAAATTGGTCCTATAGTTGCCAAAATGATCCAACGCACAATGAAAGCCTGGGATGGATCGTCTTGGTAGTGCCATAGACTAAGACCAAATTGAAATGGTAGTTTTTATCGGTAAAAAGATGCATGAAGCCATAATAGTAAATAATACTTGATTTTTTTTACTAATGTTTGTACTTTAATAAAATAATACTCCTCGGTCTACTGGTCATATGATTTTTGTATACAAGATTGAATTCTAATCAGCATGCATTTACTCTTTTTAATGTGAAATATAAATTAAATGAACTATAGATGTAAGGATAAGCAATAATTCTGAAAAGTAAATTATATAAATAATTATTGTGCTAAGTATCTAAATATTTTGATTTTTGAACAAGTACTGAACGATAGAGTTTGGACTTTATTGAGTTGGAATACGTTTGAGATACTAACAAATCTAATACAGAGTTGCATTTATATTTTAAATATATCCTTTTTTCAATATATAACCAGTACCAGCTCTACAACGCGCCTCAATGTGTATAGATAGTTTACTGCCATATTCAGTTAGATCGGGGCGTGCGTGCTGTGTGGACGTAAGCATGTACAATAATAAATATAGAAAGTATTCTAATGGAATATGTAATAAAATATTAAAACATAAACACTCGTTTTTCTTTTTTTCATCCTCCTCCCTAAAGACGCGGAAAATAATTATAAAAATGTAAATAACTATCATTAATACCCATTCAAATCGTGGTGCGTTCGCCCAGCAAAAAAAAGTATCGCCTTTCAAAAAATAATGATGCAGATATTCTGTGCCTTATCTCGTAATTGTGCCCGAAATTTTAAATTTGTGCGTCTAAAGGGTTCGTTGATATTTAAGATTAACTGATTCTGCTGCACGAACGTTCGTCCAGCAAAATAATTTTTATTTTTTAGTCGCTTGGGATATAAATATACAAAAAGATAGCTTACATACGGCTGTAAATGTGCGTAAGAATATTGTGCCTCTGAAGATTTAAGAGATATTAAGTTTTTGCTGACAAGACTCGTTTCCCACAGAGGTGAAAAGTGGATCGCTGGAAGTGATTTTTGGAATATATCAAACCTATCCAATGAGCTGGGTAAAAAGGCGTGATTTTATGTATGTATGTATGTATCATGGACAAGATATTAAAATTAAATCTTAGGTTATTCATTACAGCGGAGGCATGAATAAGCCCCTACCCAATAGAAATGCATTAATCTCCAGTATTCCAGAGCACAACAGTTCTTTGAAACTCATACAAGAGAATGAAATGATAAAACTTTGAACTAAAAAAAACATGAATTTTAGAGAATATTTTACTTGCTAAAATAAAAAACCATTGATTACCATTATAAAAATAATTTAATTTTCAATATACAACTGCCTACAAAATTGTATAAAATGTACGATCTGGCAGAAAACACATGATTACCTGTTGACGTTATAAACAGAAATCTAAGAGACAAAATATTTTTGGTGGAAAAATAACCCTGTTATGGTAAAAGACGCGCAAATTAGTTAAAAACTTAGGGCGTAAACCACTTGTTTTAGCTGATATTACATAAACCAGTTAACAAGCAACATTATATTGCTATAACCATCTATTTATATAATTATACAAACATTTTCTGCCAGGTCAAGTATATTTTAAGTGCTAGTTACAACTAGTGATATGTTTCACTGATATTTAAACAAAATAAACAAGAAACAACATAGACTCAATCGCACGATCAAACATAACAATATACATTTACATAGATACAATAGTTTTCACTATAATATGTATACCAACAGTAAAAAAAAAATATTTCAGACTATATTTTATGAAGACAAATTTATCATTATACAGAAACACTTTTCGGGTTAAAAAATATACATGTAAAACAAAAAAGTTTACATTTGTATTACACATTAACATACACATAAGATTGTTTAAAACTTCACTGAATTATTATGAAAGACGGTTTACGATGGAATGCAAAAATATCAGTCAACACCAAACAGTCAAAACTGTATCTGAATAGAAAAACAATGCTGATATAAATTCTATAAAAAAAATAACTATAAATAAAAAAATGCATTGTTTTGCGTTTAGCAGAGAATATAATGATTGTTTTTTCTCATTTATTCGTTTCTGAAATATATTTGAAAATAACGTATAAGTAACAAATACAAATAAACGTGACTTCGATGTATCTAACGTTGCATATACAGGTTCACATTATCTGAAACCGCAAGACACTGAATCGGAAGATAATGACATATTTAAAAAAAATGCATCAAAATATATAAACAATAATCAAAAACCTAAATTATCTAGTAATGTTTACATATTCATCATAATATACAAAAAAACACACAAAATGTCATCAATAAACCATAACGGCTGATTAATTATTAAATAAACTTACACGAATAATTTCAGGAACACTCTATAATCACATTTATCCCACTAGATTCACAAAATAAAATTAAGCAAATACGCAAGTATTAAACAGCTAAACAAAGCCTCGATCTTACTATTAATAAAACATAAAAATCTATGACTCGAAAAATACTTATCTTAAAATACATACCCATCAAAGATGCTATTTACCATAAAATAAAATATGCACATATCCGGTGCGAGTTATACAATATACAACTTTACAATACGTTTGAATATTATTATGGCATTGTCAATAATTTATTAAATAATGAAGATTATAATCAAACAATTTATCTGGGAGTGTAATACTTTATAATCAAAATTACTGGTAAAATTATTTTTAAAAGCTTTTCTGTTTCACAGGATATTAGAAAATGTTTGATTTTATATTTGATTTCATGGCAAAAATAGTATACAAAATAATATTATATCTTGATGAAAAATAAATCATAACCCATTTAGGTAGGTAATATGGCGTGTTATTTATCAATAATTATAATATTATAGTAAGACGGTATCATCAAAACGCTATATTATTCAGCACTTAATTACTCGATGGATATAATCGCGAAAAACTAAATTATAAAATATTGTTATCAAAATTTTCTAATACATAAATGAAAATATAATTTTTAAAACAACAATATTTTCTAAAACATTAAATAGTTCAACGTACGAACTACATATTAGATAAAATATAGTATTTATACTTTTAACGCGTTTTACGTAGTTTTTAGCTCAATAAAGAACATTCATTATACCTAATCAATAGCGTAAAAAATTATCAAAAGTGTTACGCGTCACATCGACAACTCTAATATTAGCCGTGAAAAGCCAACGTTGTGTATGATTAACCATAAATGCATACATCCTTACGCAAAACGTGCATATTTCTTCTTAATATCCGGGCTAAATACCCTTTAGACTTGACATCTAAACCTACACATTTCCTTTCCCCTATATACAGCATGTTTTGTAATTATTGAATAGTAGAGTAGCTGGATTCGTCTTATTTTTCGTGTGTTTTTCTCATACGGTCAACATTACCAACAATTAGCTTTGTATAGATTGCACCGTTTCCATAACAGCCTGTATATAGGGAATTAAAGAATATCACGTATTTTCTAAAAACGGTCACACTTAACCGTAGATCATAAGGTGCATTTCACCATAACAATAACAGATTTTTTATAAGAGCTCAAAATTTGAAAAGTCAACATATTAGCCTATATTATATTACGAAAAAGTCAATCAATCGATCTAGGACAATAATTCTACTAAAGTACACCAAAGCGAAATTCAGAAAGCCGTAATTGACAGTGACAATTAAATAACTAATACCACGCTCTTTAAGATATGTCTTATGACATCGTACTAAATAATTGGAAAGAAAAGCGTAAGGTGACGATGTTCTCAAATAGAGAATAGAGACTATTAAATGCTTTAGACAATTCTGGACATCCTATTTGTACTAGTGTCATACAATGCGCATTCAAAGTTAGGACGATAACATTACACGTCACGCGCCCATTATTTGACTAGGAATGAAGGCATGGCAGTCAAATACGGTCTCAACGGGGGTTATTGCTAGTGAAAATTTCACTAGATGGCAATACTTAGGCGTGAGACCAACTCCGCTTAGCTTACGGTCAGGTGACCGTGTGTGGAAATGTCCCAGATATTTATTTATTCAGATATTTAGTATCGCAAATAAAATAACTAACTCACTGGATCTCGACTTTGAATAATCCACGACGGGAAGGAATCAGCCTCAAGAATAGGCGTGACGACTGGGTCATAATTTTATTATAATATTTAGTCCGTAAGTTAGTTAATACAAAAATATGGCACACATAAAATTTGGTATGTTACCCCGTTTCACTCCCGGTTGTATTTCGTTCGTGTAATCTAAGTCTTAAAAGATACGCAAACGTAGGCGTGAGGTCCAACTGCAGCGTGATATGGTTATTTTTGCAAATGACATTAACTATCTCACTGGATCTCGACTTTGAATAATCCACGACGGGAAGGAACCAGCCTCAAGAATAGGCGTGACGACTGGGTCATAATTTTATTATTCTATTTAGTCCGTAAGTTAGTTAATACAAAAATATGGAACACCTATCTTTTGGTTTTTCAATTGGTTGATAAATGACAAAATTGTAGCTTATCAAACTTTCGGAGTAGGTACTGGGTGGGACTGATTTTTTTAGTCGTCTAGCCGTTTACCCGTTAGCTAGCAAACGAATATCAAATAATCAACCCCTTACTCTAATAGTCCTCCACGGGGCCGGTGACCTTGGTCCTGGCGGCGTCCCACTGCGCCATGCGCGTCGCGTCGACGCGGGACACGTCCCAGCGCTGCGCGGGGAGCGCGGCGCACGGCGCGATGTACAGGGACAGCGTGTCCCGGTCCCACGTCACGCAGTTGCGGTTGCCGCTGTGTCTTATCTCTTTTGTTGTCTGAGGAGAAAGGATACATTACATTATACATACATTAGGATTTTTGACTGGCTCGGTGGAACAGTGGTTAGTGACCCTGCCTGGCGGTTCTAAGAGTCGTGGGTTCGATTCCCACTCGGGACAAATATTTGTGTGATGAACATCGGTGTTTGTTCCGTGTCTGGGTGTGATTATGTATTTAAGTATATATTTAAAAATATATATGTACGTATGTATATCAGTCTCTGACGCCCATAGTACAAGCTTTGCTTAGTTTGGGGTCAGATGACCGTGTGTGGAAATGTCCCAGATATTTATTATTATTATTATTAGTCATTACCAATGTCTCGGGACTACAGAGCCCCGGATTTTTGGGAGGCGTGCGTGGGGCCAAAGCCAACACTTAGAGGCCCTTTAATGACTAGTATGATCTTATTATGTAATGTGGCACCAGCCGACGATTATCCCTGTATACACTATAAAATGCAGCCAAGGACAACCCCCGGTCAGTGCAGGACTATGGCAAGGAATGGAAGAGATAAACTGGGCTATAGGGTTGAGGTGTTAGTGGACTGGGTAACTGGGACTATGGGAAGGACTATAGCACCTGCCCCGATCTATGTTAAAAAAACACGAATAAAATGGACAGGTGGTGACTCGCCACTCACTGTCATGGGCCCCCCATTGGTCGCACACACAAGGCACGAGGCCGGAGCGACGGGGGGCAACATTATTGTGAGCGGCTCAGGGTGCCGAGAGGTGTACACCGCTTTCTACCCAGTGGCGTAACGCCACTGTGCCAACTCGCGACTTATGCATGTTTCACTTCCACCCTGCGAGCATGTAGCTCTGACGCCCCACTCTGGCCGGCCGGCTAAGGCAAGGCAGAGGTGAGATACCTGCGGCCCCCGTGGGGTCCACTCCTACCGGCCAACTAAGGCAAGCGGAGAGAGGGGCCTGGTCGACTCTCGGAGGCACGGGTCCCAAGGGGTGTCAATCCCATTCAGCCCGCCACAAGCTGCCCTGGGGAGACTGGTTGCACTGGTAGAGAGTCGCTACTTTTCGTAGTGCGAAAATCAGCGACTCTCACCAGGGGGCGGTGGGGTCGTCACATCCCTACGCCTTTTATTATTATTATTAAGTTGGCAGATTTGCACACAATATCAAATTCTTAAAATATTGTAAATGCGAAAGTAACTCTGTCTATCTGTCTGTTACTCTTTCGCGCATAGAGTACTGAAACGATTGAAATGAAATTTGGTATTTTATTTTATTTATTTATTTGTTTATTCAAAATCCACAGCTCTTAAATTAAAATAACAGATAATCTTCTAAATCATAAAGCAAAGGACGGATTTTACATACATAGTATAGATATAGTCCAGAGCCTCAGGAGACATAGGCTACTTTTTAACCGACTGCGCTATAAATAAGTAATGTTTTACCCGCTAGAAATCTCTACGCGGACGAAGTCGCGGGCGGTAAGCTAGTAGGTAATAAAATAAAAATCATGTTGTTCAAAAAATTCTGGAGAAAAAAATATTTATCTTACATACATAAAATCACACCTTTTTTCCAGAGGGGTAGGCAGAGATCACTATTACAATTTTATCTTTATCCACATAAAATTTGGTATGTTACCCCGTTTCACTCCCGGTTGTATTTCGTAAAAATCTAAGTCTTAAAAGGTACGCAAATGTTGGAAATTAGCTTTAGATTTAGCTTTACAAAATAGTAAGGTGTAATTTAATATTTGATTAGTTATCTACAGAATAGTATCCTATTTTCGCGAACCACAATTTAACGAAATTACGTGGTTTCCGATATACTTAACACAAGTGCTCACACTTTGTTATGCTGAAAGACGAACTATTACTAACGATGTAGGTATGTGATGTTTTCGAATACTTACTTATATTATTCGACTGGCTCGGTGGAACAGTGGTTAGTGACCCAGGTTTACTACCTACGGTTCCAAGAGTCGTGGGTTCGATTCCCACTCGGGACAAATATTTGTGTGACGAACATCGGTGTTTGTTCCGTGTCTGGGTGTGTTATTAAATATATTTAAGTATATTTGTGTATCCACTGTCGTTTCTGATTTCCGTAACACAAGTGCTTAAGCTACTTACCATGGGATCAGATCGATGTATGTGATGTTGTGAAATATTTATTTATTTATTTTATTATTCGACTGGCTCGGTGGAACAGTGGTTAGTGACTCAGGTCAAAACCTACGGTTCCAAGAGCCGTGGGTTCGATTCCCACTCGGGACAAATATTTGTGTGATGAACATCGGTATTTGTTCCGTGTCTGGGTGTGTTATTTATATATTTAAGTTTATTTGTGTATCCACTGTTGATCCTGATTTCCGTAACACAAGTGCTTAAGCTACTTACCACGGGATCAGATCAATGTATGTGATGTTGTGTAATATTTATTATTTATTTATTTATTATTATTTATTATCATTAATTAAGAGCGTGAAATCAGTGTATTATTGACGATCAATGTGTACTCACCATATCATACCTCCACAGCTGATTGCCGCCGCCCAGATGGCATGAGTACAGCAAGATGGGGCTCTTCGCCTTCGAGTCGGGTAGATCCCAGCACATGTTCCTAATTTTGGACCTGGAATTATAAAGAGTATCGTCAAAATGTGTATGTTGTATTGTAAATGGTGATATGGTGGGTGAACTTTCAGGTGGAAGAAATTTGTATCCTCACAACACAGCATTAGTGCCCCTGTATCTTTCGTCAGGAGTCTCTAGTTCGATATTCACCCAGGATATATACACCGTGAAATTTTAGTGGTTGTTTTCCCGCAGTAAAATGATTCTATCTTAGTAGTACAATAGATTTGTGCAGTTCTTTTTTGTTAAAATCAATAAATGCCGTTTTAACCGAAACTCGAAATCACGTTCGAACCGCTTTATGACTTAGGGTGTCGAACTTCTTTAGCTTTAAGCATCGATTTCATGCGGCAAGCAGTATCTGTTTACGTCACATCTTATAAAAGAACGAAAGCTTTTTATTTGATTAAAATTGATTAAAATGATTAAAAGTAGAATTTTTTTTTTTCGAGAAATAATTTTCATGATTCGATAGTATTTCTAAATGCAAATCGTTCTGCCACGGGGAAACAACCACTCAAATTTCACGGTGTATTCGTGTGATGCACGTCAGCTGTGTTTGTCTGATGGTTAGGTGTGTTATTTATAATGTCAAATTCACTATATGGCAATATGTAGATGTGAGGTCTAGCTGCAGCATGATTGGTTGGTTTTGACGTGACGTTGACAGACATGTCAATATTCAATGCACATGCTTTGATTGTTGTGTGGTCTCTATTCACTCACTTGATACTCCTCATTACTCGACGGGTCGTCGATGGCCGAGTGGTTAAGGTCGTTGCTTGCCATGCGAGAGGTCGCCAGTTCAAACCCCGCCAGGTACCAATGTGTTTTTCAAATTTGAAATTCATATGTACCATCATTCGACGCTTTAACGGTGAAAGAAAACATCGTGAGGAAACCTGCACACCTAAGAAGAAATTCTAAGGTTGTGTAGTCGACCAACCCGCACTTGGCCAGCGTGGTTGACTAAGGCCTTATCGCCCTAGTTTAGGGTAGGCCCGTGCCCCAGCAGTGGGGACGTATATGGGCTGATGATGATGATGATGATGACTCGATGGGTCGTTTCTCTCCCCAAACCTACGTCCGTATTAGGGACCGCCCAACGACGCCCTGAGCCGAGGTCGAGCCCCGTTAGGGGGCACTCCCACAGGTACACGTCGTTTAAATGTATTAACGGTGAGAGCCGTCCACTCCCACGCAAGTCCGGTGATGATGACGAGGCTACTCCAAGCCATCATCGTAAGTCAGTTAGGAAACACAACTCACTTGATATCCTTGTGCCAGGAGAGCACGAACTCCTGCTCGGCGGCCGATGTGTCGGAACACTTCCGCAGCTCCAGCTTGTGGAGCTGGTCGCCGTGGTGCGCGTCGATGCACAGGGTGGAGTCGTCCGCTGGAGATATCTGGGGATACACGTTTAAGATATATGGAGCTGGGTTTATCGTGGAGGTCAATGAGGGTTTTCGCGTATGAGAAATTCACTAGATGGCAATACGTGGGCGTGAGGTCCAACTGCAGCATGATTGGTTATTTTTGACGTGACATTGACAGACATGTCAATATTCACCAATCATGCTGCTGTTGGACCTCACGCCTACGTATTGCCATCTAGTGAATTTCTCATACGCGAAAACCCTAATTAAACTGGGCGGGATAGTCATTCGATCAGAAACGATAAATAGGTTAACGAGGAACGGCAAATCGGAGGAAAAATTACAGCACAGCCTAAACATCTAACGTAGGCACTTAAAATTTGGAAGGGACGTAGCTTAGATACCGTAGAGGTGCACTACGAAAGGAAATCCCGAAACTCCCGCGGGAATTAGCGGGAAAATCATTTTGTATGAAAAATATAAACCGCTTAAGTTAGACGCTTGAAATTTGGCATGCAGGTACCTTAGTAAACTTTTAGCTTACTTGCAACGCGATATTGCAAAATTCCTATAGGAACGGGAGTTATTAGGAAAAAACTTTTGTATGTAAAATCCTGTAGTCCGCGAAAGAAGTCGCGGGCACAGCTAGTACTAACATAAGTATAAAAATACAATAGAAAACGTTTGTTTTGTTCATTATCAATAGAGCAAGAACTTACCTTTCCTTCGGCATACGGTTTCGGCTCAACCGGAGGATATTTCACAGTGAGATCAAACGCCACCTGTAAAGGACAAAAAATAAAATAGGGTCTCTAAATAATGATTGATCAAAAATACACGCGAGTTTATTCCGTAAAATTAGTTTTATTTCAAATGTGTAGTGTACGCGCAAATAATAGACAATACTAAGAATATAAACTTAAAAGAGAACCAACATAAATATTGGTGCTCGTATGGAAATCCTCTGTAATCACTATCCGTTGGCTGTAGTTTGAACTTGCTACTCGGATGTTAAGACAGTTACATTCCGTAATAGACCAACGAGGCACACAATAAGTAGATAAAATCAGGAGCACATAAAAATAAACCCTATTATATTCAAGTAAGGTCACAAACGTGTCTTAATTCTAGTGACTGTACCTGAGTGATGAACCAGCGGAACGACTTGCAGTGCAGCCGCTCCCGCAGCGCCCTCTGCGAGGAGATGTCGCCGGTGTCGATGCGCACTGTACTCGACTGTACTGCGGCGCTCGTCCGTCCGCACCTGTGCACGCGACTGTACCTGAGTGATGAACCAGCGGAACGACTTGCAGTGCAGCCGCTCCCGCAGCGCCCTCTGCGAGGAGATGTCGCCGGTGTCGATGCGCACTGTACTCGACTGTACTGCGGCGCTCGTCCGTCCGCACCTGTGCACGCGACTGTACCTGAGTGATGAACCAGCGGAACGACTTGCAGTGCAGCCGCTCCCGCAGCGCCCTCTGCGAGGAGATGTCGCCGGTGTCGATGCGAAGGTACTGAGGTCGACGCTTGTATAAGTACTGCGCGTACTCGTCCATCCATACTTCCGCTACGCGCCTGTAGTTCTGAAAGGAGAATTCAGTTTTTTTTTTTTTTTATAATAAGCTAACAAAATGACCTCACTCCACCTGATGGAAAGCGGCAGTGAGATCCAAATATGAGGTCGACAGGCACAATAGGCCATATTGAGCCTGACGCACTCACCCTGAAAGCCCGCTTAAAGAGGAGACCACTGCTGCGGCAACAACGAGACAAGGCGTGGAGTCTCGCATTGGTATTGAGCTGTGCGAGTCGGAGTTGGCCAGTCCGCCGGACGGAAGGGCCCCCGTTTCTACGGGTCTCCCAGGCCGGCGGGCTAACCCAGCCCATGGTGGCAAAACAAAGAGCCACGCATATGAATGATGTTGCTGGGATATCACAGTGCATTATACTCACAGTCACCTCTTTGTTCAAGCTCAGTGATTCTGTCAAGACGTTAGATATGTCGACTTGGAACTAAATATTTGTATATGATTTGTATTTGTGTTAATGAATTCCGATAAATCTATTAGTGTAAGTGACAACGGTAGTTAGCATGGAATTAGGTTAATGTTCGAATATATTGATTGTGATTTTTGTTTGATGTTTTATTACAACAATATAAGGGTGTCACATGTACCTAATTATGTATTATTATGTAGTGTGACTAGCAAAAATAAATCTTAAGATTTTCTTGCAAATTCAGAATTTTTCGTGCCGACCCAATCTAGAGTGCTTATTCCATTTTGCGTCCACCAAATTGCCCCGCGGAAAGACTTGGTGAAGCAAAGAGGAACTATTTAGTTGTTAAAAGACAAGTGGTGTTTTTAGTAAGCAGTGCTCACCCGTCCGACGAAGTCCCCGTGGCCGGGGTTGGGGAAGGGCGCGAACTTGCGGTAGATGTGCCCCACGCGCGAGCACGGCGCGTCCACCATGCGCCCGCCGCACTGCCAGATCTGGGGACATTTGAGGATGTATTCGAATCAAATATCATCCATTTTAACTTTGAATAAAACTTTGAAACATTTAAAAAAAAAGCGTCTATGGCCGAGTGGTTAAGGTCGTTGCTTGCCATGCGAGAGGTCGCCGGTTCAAACCCCGTCAGGTACCAATGTGTTTTTCAAATTTGAAATTCATATGTAGGGGAACCTGTTGTACCTTGGACAGTGTTGTACCTAGGACAATTGTAATTTTTCGTAAACTCCCACGCTTTAGAATAATATTGTATATGGCAGTCAAAGCCTGCTTTGATAAGACTCAACAGTCACAGTGAAGTTAGTTGTGATTCGCCGGCGCCGGGTCAATGCAGTTAAAAAAGGTAATTTATTATTTTTTGCCTTAAAAGTTCGTTTTTTGGAATTTACTTATGGCCTCTTAATTTGTCACGATATGTATTTATAAAATATCTTTTACTTCCGAAATAATCTCAGTTTATTAAGGTTTTAGACAGTATAGTTGTCAGAACCCAACCTCAATTAAAAGTGTGTTTAAACAAGTTGTAACTAAAAATTGTTATGATGTTGTACCTTGGCCCCCCAACTGAGTATGTACCTTGGACATAGATAATAGATAGATAATTTTGATATAGATAATATAACCTTATAAAAACATATTTTTAATTATATTTTTAGTCTATTTATATAAAGCAATAAATACATATTTAAATATGTAAACATTTGTTATGTTATCGACACAAAATAAAGAGATGAGACTATTAATTAAGGTAACTGTTAATTTGCTATTTACACTAATGTTTTTGTTGATTACAGGTATAAGCATTATTGTTGTACTTACCTATTTTAAAAATAAAACTCTGTTGCAATTGCTAGTGTTTATCTTCATTCTACCCTGGAATGTCCAAAGTACAACTGGAACGGTCCAAGGTACATCAGGTCTATTTTGTACCTTGGACAGTTTTCCCTTTTTTTTTCAAGTTGCTTTTTTTTCCAGCTTTAACGAAAATCCTCATATTTTATGTATTTACTATATAGGTGATTAACTGATCTTTCCATTATTCCATATTTGACGGATCTTATAACTTACCATTTATTTTTAAAAAATAAAAATATCAAAAACTGACCTAGGTACAACAGGTTCCCTACCATCATTCGACGCTTTAACGGTGAAGGAAAACATCGTGAGGAAACCTGCACTCCTAAGAAGAAATTCTTAGGTTGTGTAGTCGACCAACCCGCACTTGGCCAGCGTGGTCGACTAAGGCCTTATCGCCCTAGTTTAGGGTAGGCCCGTGCCCCAGCAGTGGGGACGTATATGGGCTGATGATGATGATGATGAACTTTAAATAACACTAAAACGTACAGTGGAAAGCGAGTATCAAATTATTTACCTATATACGTAACTTATACTTTGACAAATACAACTTAGTTCATCAAGGCGTCCGACCGATTTCGACCATGGCGGCCGATTTCAAATGAAATCAGCCAAGTGCGCAGCACAAGTGCACTCCGTTCCCTTACCCTCATAGTTCGGTGAGACGGCAGTCCGACATGACCGATGAGAGATTGGACGCAGGACTACCGACTTAACGTGCTTTCTGAAGCACGGCCAACTTCGGGCTGAGTAATTTCTTTACAGAAAAACTCACACAAATTTTGCCTGACCCCGGACTCGAACCGAGGACCTCTGAGTCCTTACGCAGCGCTTGCTACCAATAGACCAACGAAGCAATTTACTTAGTTCATTATTGACACTTAGATGGTGTAATCCACATCTTGGCGGTTTGGTAAAATTCAAAATCGACTTATTGCTGAAATTTGGTTACGTTTCCTATTCATATCAAATTGCTTACCTTAAAACTAAGCTCATACTGCTCGCCTCCCCAGATGTCTAAGCCGGGATCGTAACCCCCTAACTCCCAGAAGAACACGCGCGATATGGCGAACAAGCCACCCGCCATTATTGGACTCCTGAAATACAAAAATAAACAAACATTTTTTTTTTCTTTATGACGTGTATCCTTATGCATAATATGCGCCATCTGATTACAATCTAGTCTTTAAAGACTAATGAGTAATTTATTTTTAACCTAAACTGCTAAAATAATTGTTTGTGTAAGAATGTGTCCATTAGCACTTTTCTTGTCTCTATTAAGGGAGGACACTTTGTTCTTGTGTTCATTTTGAGTGGCACATCCCTTTTTTCAGTAATTTACTAACTCAAAAGGTTTGGTCCTTTTGAGTCTCCGCACTAAGTTCTTATTGTCGAGGAGCTGGATAACCTCGACATTCACATGATGATGAAGTCGACGTTCATGAGCTTTGGCGTATTTTTTAATAATGTCTTTGACAAAGTCTACTTTGAGGTCCCGGTGTAGGTCTTCATTTCTGTCTCTCTCACTCAATCCAATCTTACGTACCAAGGTGCATCATCTACGACACCTCTGAGTACTTTATTCTAGAAACGTTGGATGATCTGCATATTACTATATTTGGTTCAGCCCGATAGCTGAATACCGTAGGTCCATACTGGCATGAGGACTTGTTTGTATAGTAGAATTTTATTATCAACTGACAACGAGGAATGTCTCCCAAGCAGCCAATTCATATTTTTGTACCGAATTTCTAATTCATCCCGTTTTTTTTTGACATGAGCCTTCCAGCGAAGCTTTGCATCAAGTGTCATTCCAAGATATTTGGCTGTATTTTCGTAGGGTACAACAAGATTATTGATGAATACCGGCTGATAATTAATATTTTTGTTTGTAAAATCTATGTGGATAGATTTTGATTCATTGAGTTTAATGCGCCATTTCTGTGTCCAGTCAAAGACGGTAGTTACGGCGGATTGAACCTTTTTTACAGCTTCCTCGTGGGTGATGCCTACAGCCATAATAGCCGTGTCATCTGCAAAAGTCGCTATAGTGTTATATTCCAAATCTGGTATGTCACAAGTGTATATTAGGTACAGGACCGGCCCCAATACACTTCCCTGAGGCACTCCAGCTTTAATAGATATAAGATCTGAGTAAGCATCTTCTTGTCTCACTCTAAACATTCTGTCAGTTAAATAAGACTCCAAAATATCTGCAAATTGATATGGTAGCAGATTTTTTAGTTTTGTTATGAGGCCTTCATGCCACACTTTGTCAAAAGCCTGCGCTACATCCAAGAAGATAGTACTACAGACTTTCTTTTCTTCTAGAGCCTTTTCAATGATGTTCGTGATCCTGTGCACTTGATCTATGGTTGAATGTTTTTCTCGAAAACCAAATTGATAGTCGGGAATTAACTTTCTTTGTTCAATAATCGAGTTCAATCGTCTCAAGAGAAGTTTTTCGAATAACTTGGATAAAACTGGCAAGAGTGAGATGGGTCTGTAAGATGTTGCTTCATGGGGTGGTTTACCTGGTTTGGGTATCATAATGACTTCAGCGACTTTCCACACATCAGGAACGTGTTTTAATCTAAACGCTGCGTTCATTAGCGTGGTCAGTTTGGCAATGGCTTTAAGTGGCAGGTTTTGAAGATCTTCACCAGTAATAAGGTCAAACCCAGGCGTTTTCTTTTTGTTTAGTCTTTTGATCTCCTTATGGACTTCTCTGGGTGTTACTTGTCTTATTTCTAGATCATCTTGAGATGTTGTGCTTATAGCAATGTTACTTATGTTGGTTACATCGTTAGGTTTGAATATTTGTTCCAGATGTAGAGCAAAACGTTTTGCTTTTTGCTCATTATTTATTGCCCACTGTCCATTGATCTCTTTTATTGGAGGAATCTGTGTAATAGGTTTCTTCAGGCTTTTGGTAACTTTCCATAAGGAGTAATTCGTAGACTTATCACTTGTAAGTTCACTCAGATTTTTATTCATGCTATCGTTATTATATCTTTGAATAGTTCTTTTAAGCTGTTGGCTAAGGTTGTTTAACAAGGTTTTGTCTGCTGGAAATCTAGATTGCTGCCATCGTCGCCTCTGCTGCCTCTTTTCAGCAATTAGATTCCTTATTTCTCTCGGATAGCAGTTTCCTTTTGGTGTTTGTTTTAACTCAGGTGTATTTTTCCATGCACTTTGCTGAATGTCTCTTGTAAGTTTAATAACATCCAAGTCTAATTGCTGAGGAGTTTTCAGTGAAACCTTAAGGTTGATACAGGCATCAAGATCTCTTTGAAAACTTTCCCAGTCAGTTTTATTATTAACTAGAGTGGGGTTCCCTTTTCTTAGTATTGCAGTGTCATTTAGCGTTAAAACAATAGGTGAGTGATCAGAGCTCATGTCATATCCCTCCTGAATGTGTAAAAATGCTGATGCTATGTTTTTATATATGAAAAAGTCAATTAAGTCTGGTATCTTTTGAGGGTCTGTTGGCCAATAAGTGGGTTTCCCTGTAGAAATTACGTCACATTTCATTTCTCTTATAGCAGTCATCAATTCTCTTCCTTTCGTTGTTGTGAGTCTGGATCCCCATAACGTATTTTTGGCATTAAAGTCGCCTCCAAGCACAAATCGGTTACCAAATTTTTCTAATAATTTTGTATATTGTTCAGATTTTAATGAGTATCTCGGTGGACAGTAGATGGAGGATATGGTAACAGGATAACTTTTAGTCCTGACACAAACTGCCACAGTCTGTATGCATTGTTCTATACATTTATGTTGCTCAAAATGAGAGATATTATCTTTTATTATGACGGCGCTACCCCTCTAGCTGTGTTATCAGGGTGCAGCGCGTGATAGATTTTATACCCATCAAACCGAATATGAGACTCTCTGGTAAAGTGTGTTTCAGAGATGAGGCATACGTCGATTTTTTCTGTTTTTAGGACTACTTGTAGTTCATCTTGATGCTGCAAGAGTCCATTAGCGTTCCAAGCCATGATTTTAATGCTATTCATTTTGATTTAGATTTTTGAGAAATAGCATTTTTGTTGCTTTGTTCTATCTTCTTTAATCGTTGATCAAACGAAGTCAGGAGACTCAAGATGGTGTCTATCTTAGAATTTGAATTTGAAAAACAATTTAACAATTTTCTTTAATCAATACATTTGAGTTTCATACATTTTTTATACATGCCAGCTTGTCTAGTGTGCTTGGCCTGATCGCCCTAGTTTAGTGGGACTTACGCCCAATAATAAAATGTGGAGAATGTCATGAGGTAAATACTGGCTAGTCTCTCGAAGGTCTCAATTCTCTAACATTACACTCAGTGTAAATATTTTTTTAAGTTCTCAAGCTTGCACTAGCTGTTTTAATATTTTGTAAAACGGAAAAAAATCAATTTCTCCACTGTTGACCGGGGTTTTGCTCACCCTTCCAGAACCTATTCAACACTGCGACGAATATGAGTCAAGACACAGTGGAAAGTCGCTGGCACAGCTAGTAAAAATTGTATAACTATTCCAAGCCATCCTCGTAGTCAGTTACTCACTCGAAAGGCTCCGGCATGTTCTTCTCGTCTTTAGGCAACACGGGCAGTCGTTTGTAGTAGAACTCCCAGTCGAAGGCGCCGCGAGCTCCTTCATCCTGCGCACGGTACTCGAACGTGTCGTATGCGACCACATCGATGAATGGGCAGACCACTGTGCGGTAGTTCAGCGCTATCGGTTCTGGAAATTGTTAATAGTGAGAATTAATTTAACTGGAAGATTAAACGTCTCAAGGGACTATGTGTGGAGACTGCCACACTAAAAGGGCCGAGAAAGCAACCCCCGTAAAGGATAAATTAATAGATGATGATAAAGTCTCACGGTTCCTTGTAACATTAATTACCTTGTAATAGTAGTACCGCAAGGAGGTAATCCGTCCCCATCGCTTTCTTTAAAGGAAGTGTAGGGCAAGGTGGAGTCTTAAGCCATCTCTTTTTATAAAGCAAGTGTACCGCAAGGAGATAATCTATCCCCATTACTTTTTATAAAGTAAGTGTACCACAAGGAGGTCTTCTACCCCCATAACTTTACATACAGCAAACATCTAACAAGGTACATACACAGACCTAGCAGAGGCGGGAGCCAGTTGACGTTGGCCTCAGTGTGCGAGTCGAGGAAGATCAAGCTAGCCGCGCGGTGATGAGACCGCCTTCACTTTGGGCATGTGCTTGGCTAGGTAGTCGTTTAAGCAAGGTGTACCTCAAGGTGGTAATCCAACCCCATTACTTTTTATGAAGCAGGTGTACCTCAAGGTGGTAATCCAACCCCATTACTTTTTATGAAGCAGGTGTACCGCAAGGAGGTAATCTTTCCCCTTTACTCTTTTTAAAGCAGGTATACCGCAAGGAGGTAATCTATTACCTTTGCTTTTTATAAAGTAAGGGTACTGCATAGAGGTCTCCTAACCCTTTACATACAGCAAACATCTAACAAGGTACATACACAGACCTAGCAGTGGCGGGAGCCAGTTGACGTTGGCCTCAGTGTGCGAGTCGAGGAAGATGAGCACGTCGGAGGTGGCGAGCTTGGCGCCCGCCAGACGCGCGGTGATGAGGCCGCTGCGGGTCGGCAGACGGACCACCTTCACTTTGGGCATGTGCTTGGCTAGATAGTCGTCCAAGTCCTTCTTTAGAAACTCTGTGAAACAAACACATTTACGTATTTAGCAATCCAAATAAAGAAATTCTTAGAAAACTGTATGTCCGGGATATTTACAGTTTTCTAATGGGTGTAACTATGATAGTTTAAAATTATATATTTAAACAAAATCTTTTGATTTGTTCTTTTGAAAATATATTGTAGTAAAATAACTTGGCGTGGCTCAAATTTTCAATTTCCTCAAATATTTTTCCTATGGTAGGAGCTTAAAAGTATTACTGAATTTTGGTGTGTATATAGTTCTAATCAACTTAAGTCGATTTTTAAAAGCTGATAAAAGTATTATATTTATGAAAAAAATTTAATGCTACAAAATTAAAAATATTGTAAGAGGTAGTGAACGATTGCATAACGTCACATTTTAGTAATAAAGTCATTTATTATCTGAAGGTTTTCAGCAATTTTAAACACGTTTTAATCGTAAAGTGCTGTAATGTACTTGAGGTAACGAATAACCGTATTAAATTGGTTATTTTCTGATAACAAATTGTTGCCGGCGCATAAATTATCAAGTACAAAATTGCACTTACAAATAAAAGGATTTACTTCTGATGCTGTAAAAAATTGCCTGTTGTATAATAGAAGTAAATTTTGTAAAATGTAAAGAACATAAGCATACATGAATGTTTCAAATTTTACAACTTCAATGAGCCAACAAGCATATTTTAATAAAGTTCGCACTTTCAAGATTAGTTAAGTTTAGAATTCACATAATATATAGCAATTTTCATGTGTACACTCTGTATAGCATTTAATAATTGCAGGCGCAGGCACCCAAGAAAACATTGCACCCCTCTCTTTTCATATCTAATGAGCCATGCAAATGAAATGGACCGCTTAATCTCTCATTACTCACGTTTTACCGACATTACTCAGGCATGCGGATTACGTACGACTAGATAATTATCATTTGGTCATAAACACACCATAAATATTTATTTTTGTTTCTCTAGAGCTTGTAAAAATTCAATTGACTATTAACTATCTGACAAAGACAAAACAAAATACATACCTTTGGTACTTGCATCGTCGACTAGAAAAATCTCCTTAATTAGATGCTCGGGCGATCTGTAGAGCACGCTAAAAGCGGTCCTAAGCAGAGTGCTCCAGTGTTCATTATGGAATGGCACGACCACACTGACAGTTGGGAGCGACTCCAGATACTGTTTCTTCTTGCATCCAGGGTGTCTGATGTCTGGTAATGATCTGTTGAGAGGGATCCTGTCGCTTAAGGCTCCGTTGAACCCGTTGACCGAGTACAACTGTTTCTCTAACGCGCCATCTTTCTCCGGCAGTTTCGCTGGCCTGCCCTGTTCACCAATACCTAATTTAAAAAAAATAAATAAGGCTATATTATAAACAATGCTTTGTGAAATATAGTAAACTAGCTTTTCCCTGCAGCTTTGCCCACGACAACATTATATAATAAGCATGTGATTTAAATTACAATCATGCACATTTGGCATCTATAAGCAAACACACATTGTTTACATTATAAAATAATTATGTTATAAAGTTAGGCTAAGTAGCAGATACATTACACACATACATTCATCTGCATGGGTAATTAATCTTTATACATTGATTATCCAAATAACATATTCAGAACAGGTGTTTTAGAGGTCACTAAATTACCTCTGTGCTATTCTTTCAAAAGAAACTAAAACAATAAAATCTTGTAGGAAACAACTCACCGCGACGAAGTAACTCCTCTTGTATTTGCTTTGTATCATGCCAGTCTTTTTTCTGAAAAGAAAAACAGGTGCATTTGGAATATTTTAATAATTATGTAGGAACAATACAACAAATAATCGTCAATCAATTCTCTTTTTCTTATATTAGCCTTCACTTAGGCGGATTGCACGCGATTTACGAAGAGACTTGATTACGCAATTCCGTACTATGATTTAATTTTTTAGATTTATAAGGTACTCATCGTCTCTGCAAACGATCTGCGCAGGACGGCTGGTAGGAGCTGAAGATGGACGGGAGTGGCAAGCATTTGGGGAGGCCTATGTCCATGGGTGGACTGAGATGGGCTTATGAGGATGAAATAAAAATATATAAGTAATAAGGCGTCCGACCGATTTCAGCCATGGCGGCCGATCTCAATTGAGATCAGCCAAGTGTGCGCGCAACACAAGTGCATTCTCTATTCCCTTACTCTCATAATTCGGTAAGACAGCAATACGACATGATCGATGAGGGATCGGGCGCAGGACCACCGGCTTAACGTGCCTTCCGAGGCACGGACGTTCAACCTATCCCCGGGTTGAGTGATTTCATTACAGAAAAACTCACATTTTGCCCGACCCCGGACTCGAACCGGAAACCTATCGGTCCTTACGCAGTGCTTGCTGCTAATAGACTCAACATGGCAGTTTATAAAGGTAGAAGATGATTAAATCACCACCATTTTCAGGGCTTTGATCACTTATTGCATAAGTAAATAAACAACTTGTTGTATCATTGTGTTGTGTCCCATTGTCTTACTGACACAATGAACCAATTTAACAACATTGATGTATGCTAATCTGAATTTGCCTTCCATAACCTATTAAATATGAATTCCATTTTTTCATCTCAAGTTATCCATCATTAAAATGGCCTATGCCTATATTTTTTAACCGACTTCAAAAAAAGGAGGAGGTTCTCAATTCGTCTGTATGTATAATTTTTTTTTTTTTTTTTTTTTTTATGTATGTTCACCGATATTTTCGTCAATTATAGACGGATTTCAAAAATTTTTTTTTGGTTGGATAGAGTTCACTTCCGAGGTGGTCCCATTTTCACCAGTCTTGGATCTGATGATGGGATCCTGGAGAAATCGAGGGCAACCTTCAAATTTTATAGGGACATGTACCGCGTTTTGCATAT
Source organism: Maruca vitrata (assembly GCA_039566165.1). NCBI lineage: Eukaryota > Metazoa > Arthropoda > Insecta > Lepidoptera > Crambidae > Maruca > Maruca vitrata. The sequence goes on from CM076920.1 coordinate 1,828,353, forward strand.
TATCTGAAGTCATATTGGCATTTGCTTCTGGCTATCATAATTTTATGATGCTGAGCTGATGATGGAAGGTCAACTCCTTAATAGTTATGAGTAAAAGAATAATTATTTTAATACTGTATACATATTAAGACTACTAGTTATAATATCAGTAGCATTACAGGTGAGCTAAACTATTAGGTTGACCAGTCTAGGATCTGATGATGGGATCCAGGAGAAATCGAGGGCAACCCTCAAATTTTATAGGCACATGTACCGCGTTTTACATATTTTCTGAAGTTATATTGGCATTTGCTTCTGGCAATCATAATGTTATGATGCTGAGCTGATGATGGAAGGTCAACTCCTTAATAGTTGGGAGTAAAGGGATTATTCTTTCAAATCTGTGTACATATTGATACTACTGGTTATAATATCAGTAGAATTATAGGTGAGCTTAACTAATAGGGTGTAAAAAAAATTAACACTAAAAAGGATGAAAAAAAATTGTAAACAAAAAAAAAAACCGCCTTCAAAAACACGACTCACTAAAAATTACAAAATAATATAATACGAACATTAATCTAGGTATGAATTTGATATGTTGTTGAAGGCGGTGCCGTTTATATTTCACGCAGTTTTCCTCAAAAATTTAATTGGCACCGCCTTCAACAACATATCAAATTCATACCTTGATTAATGTTCGTGTTATATTATTTTGTAATTTTTAGTGAGTCGTGTTTTTGAAGGCGGTTTTTTTTTGTTTACAATTTTTTAAATCATTCTTGTGAATTGATAAAGACCCTAAATCCCTAATTTATGTTTTATCGAATGGATTTTTTAAAAAGACTGCTGTTTACAGGTAGCAATTAAATTATACATGTCGTCATTTATGTCGATTTCGCGTTAAATGCGTTCAAGATAACGCTTGTAGTAAAACATTATTGCCACACATAGAGCTGTTCTATTTGCAAAGCATTTAAACATATCGTTAAATGAGATTATGGCTAGTGTTTGGTCCCAGTCTCATTCAAGGATACTGTACCTAATCTACAAAAACAGTAACAGGAGGATTATTAACTTCTCAATAAACAGTTTTTATTATATCTAACAATTTAGATTTTCTTGCTAAATTTGGATAAAGGAGCTAACACCAAAGATTATAACTAATCTTTAGGGCAATCACAATCTATTTTACAATGTAATCAGAATAATAACATACATAAACAGGCTATAATCAGTGTTAAAGAATTTTAAATCAGTTAATTTCACTCACAGTATTATGATAAAACGTTATCAGGATGATAATAATAATAGGAGCATGCGTTACACTAACCCAAAACGATTACAGTCACAGACACAACCAGCTTGCTAATATAATCCATCAAAAACTCGCTCAGAAATACAAATTAACTAATGATCCACACACCCCCTACTACAAATACACACCGCAACATGTTTTGGAAAATTCTAACTACAAATTATATTATGATCGCACAATTCTAACAGACAACACAATATATAATAACAGACCTGATATAACTTTGGTAGACAAACATAATAAATACACATTCATAATTGACATAGCAGTTCCTAACACTAATAATGTTCAGTCTACAATAATAGAGAAAGTCAGAAAATATACCGAACTTGATTTGGTCTTGTAGACCAAATCAAACGTGTATGGAAGATGAATCAAGTCACAATAGTAGGTACCAATAGTTGTTTCTACCACCGGAGTTATACCCAAACAATTACTCATAAGTCTTCAGAATATAGACCTCCCAAAGCACACCTACATAAGCCCTCCAAAAAGCTTCAATACTCAATACATGCCGAATAGTCCGCAAATTTTTACAGTTAGAATCGAGTTCATCATAACCTTTTCACTTTTGCTTACCCAAAAGCCGCAAATTTGAAATAAACCCCTTTATGAAGGGAGAATATATTTTAAATTCATACACATCATTATAATAAAAGCGTAGGGATGTGATGACCCCACCGCCCCCTGGTGAGAGTCGCTGATTTTCACACCAGGAAAGGCAGCGACTCTACCAGTGCAACCAGTCTCCCAAGGGCAGCTTGTGGCGGGCTGAATGGGATTGACATACCTTGGGACCCGTGCCTCTGAGAGTCGACCAGGCCCCTCTCTCCGCTTGCCTTAGTTGGCCGGTAAGAGTGGACCCTACAGGGCCGCAGGACTCTCACCTCTGCCTTGCCTTAGCCGGCCAGAACTAGAGTGAGGTGTCAGAGTTACATGCACGCAGGGTGGAAGTGAAATATGTATAAGTCGCGAGTTGGCACAGTGGCGATACGCCACTGGGTATAAATCGGTGTACACCTCTCGGCACTCTGAGCCGCTCATAATAATGTTGCCCCCGTCGCTCCGGCCTCGTGGCTTGAGTGTGCGACCAATGAGGGACCATGACAGTGAGTGGCGAGTCACCACCTGCCCATTTTATTCGTGTTTATAAACATAGATCGGGGCAGGTGCCATAGTCCTTCCCATAGTCCCGGTTACCCAGTCCATCAGCACCTCTACCCAATAGCCCAGATTCTTTGTTTTTCCACTCCATTCCATAGTCCTGCACTGACCGGGGGTTGTCCTTGGCTGCATTTTATAGTGTATACAGGGATAATCGTCGGCTGGTGCCACATTACATATTAAGATCATACGAGTCATTAAAGGGCCTCTACGTGTTGGCTTTGGCCCCACGCACGTCTCCCAAAAATCCGGGACTCTATAGTCCCGAGCATTGAAATGACTGATAATAATAATCCATTATTTGCCATAAATAGGGTTATACAAAGATGTTAATAAATATTATGTCGCTTATGCCTATTTAGCTATATACATAATAGCATGCAAAGTTTGTTATTTAATAACAATATTTATAAACTTATAACAATAAACTAAACTTTAACTTTTTATAAACAATTTACAACACTACTCTTAGGTACACATCCTATTAACACATAATTCTTAAGTTCCACACATGTGTGAGTACTCTTTATCCTGTAATACTAACTATGTCAATGACATCGTCTGCGTGCAAATGATGTGATTCTTTAAATTTTACAACTGATTGACCTGATCCTTATCCAGACACTAAATTGTAAATATAGGTTACCGCTATATATTTTTGAAAACCTCATTTAAAAATAAAAAGCGTCGATCGCCGAGTGGTTTAGGTCGTTGCTTGCTATGCGAGAGGACGACAGTTCAAACCCCGACGGGTACCAATGTGTTTTTCAAATTTGAAATTCAAATGTACCATCATTCGACGCTTTAACGGTGAAGGAAAACACGTGAGGAAACCTGCACACCTAAGAAGAAATTCAAGGTTGTGTAGTCGACCAACCCGCACTTGGCCAGCGTGGTCCACTAAGGTCTTATCGCCCTAGTTTAGGTAGACCCGTGCCCCAGCAGAGGAAACGTATATGGGCTGATGATCATGATGATGATGATTTAAACATTGGATAAGCCATTATTGAGAGTAGCATGCACAAACACACAAATAGACAAACAGATAAATAGACACTCAGAAAAAAAACCTAACATCGATATTTTAGATGCTATTACGTTTATAAAGATCTGCTATATTTTAAACCAACTTCAAAAAGGAGGAGGTGATCAATTTGTCTGAATGTGAAGAAGAGTAGAAAAATATATGTCATTAAAATGCTAAATTTATAGCTATTATGAGAGATAAAAATTATTATATTATTTATCTGAGGACTGGAACTGGACTGGAAATGACGTGGCATCAACGTAAATGGTGAATACATCTCTCATCTGCGATTTGCAGATGACATCGTCATTCTGGCAGAGACGCTGCAGGACCTACAACAGATGCTGAATGACTTGGCTGACAATTCTGCGCGCATCGGCCTACGGATGAACTTGGACAAAACCAAGATCATGTTCAATGAACATGTACTACCGGAACCGATTGCGATTCACGGCACCGGTCAAATTTTGAACAACTTCGAGTTGTTCAAAAATATGTGAACCGTGGGCAGACTATGCAATTGGGTCGATACAACTTTGAGGACGAGGTGAATAAGAGATTTCAGCTGGGTTGGGCAGCATTTGGGAAACTACGACGAGTCTTCTCATCGTCAATAGCCTAAAGACGAAAGTCTTTAATCAGTGCGTCCTACCCGTCATAACGTATGGACGGAAACGTGGACACTGACGGCACGGCTGGTCCACAGGTTAAAAGTTGCTCAGCGGGCTATGGAAAGAGCTATGCTCGGTGTTTCTCTGCGGAATTGAGGCGATCCGTCAGAGAACCAAAGTCATCGACATAGCTCATCGCATTAGCAAGTTGAAGTGGCAGTGGGCTTTACACATCAGCCGTAGAACCGACAACCGTTGGGGTAGACGAGTTCTGAAGTGGATACCGCGTCTCGGCAAACGTAGTGTAGGACGCCCGCAGGCCAGGTGGTGTGACGATCTGCGCAGGACGGCTGGTAGGAGCTGGATGGGAGTAGCCGAAGAAAGCGAGAAGTGGCGTGCATTTGGGTAGGCCTATGTCCAGCAGTCGACGGAAATGGGCTGATGATGACGATGACGATGATGATGATGATGATATTATTTATCATGAATAATCAATTTCCCATGAGTATGGGCACATGCATATTGTAATACAAGAATAATCCATTGTAAAAAAAATATATAAACTCACCAAAAAACTTGTTGGGACAAAGTATTCACCTTTGCCCGGAGTCCTGTGTTCCGACCCAATCTGGGCTTGTTGCACCGCATACTCCAGAGGATCGTTGGCAATGGTCGTGAGCATCTTGACGACGTACAAAAGGATGACTATCACAGTGAGAGTGAGGAGGTTGCGCACCCGGAGCAAACGGTGGCAGTAACGCCGCATCACCACCATTATCTAGGAAACAGGAAGAGCTGTTATCCTTAACCCGGCGTCATTGAGGCAGGGTCAATATGACCCTGCATCGTTTTATTTCTGCAATATTTTTCAAAATTATTGCCGTGCTTAGCCGTGTGTCTCAGTAGCTGCCATTAAGGATCACTTCCGTCCGTTGTGCGCGTCTCTTCAATCGGCCGGCGCCTGCGCAAGGAGCTATACGGGTGTGAAGTCGCAACCGGGTAATTATGACCCAGCTCAACGGCGACGTTACGTCTTTGTGCCGTAAAAAGTTTCCAATTTATTTCGATTTTGTAACTAAATACGCTTTCTTTTTTTAAATAAATATATAAAATGGTCCCCTATTAGAAGGAGCGCCGTCGAATCCTATCAATACTTGAAGAATCTTTAGATAGGGATGAAAGTGAGCTTAGAGCATCTAATTGTGAAAGTGAAGACCATGTTAGTGTGCGTAGTGAAAGAAGTGATATCAATAAGAATCGAAAGTGATAGCGAAGATGACATTCCATTAGAAGATTGTCCCTAGAAGTGAAGTGTATACAAAAAGGATAGAAAGACAAGTCATACATGATACACATGTCTCAATTAGATATGCCCTGACCACTTGATTTCTTGTTGCGAAAACTGCAGTGAAACCCTCAACAAAAATACTTAAAAAAACAAGTTTCTTTATTTTTGTGGTGTCTAATGGAAAGTTATCTTATTGTAGACTATATTTAAAAAGATTTTTAATAAATGAAAGGTTTTGTTATGATAAAAAAGAAGATTCATAAGAGACTTATGTTTTTTTCACTTAATTAGCAGTGTTTAAGAAGATATGAAATACACATAGTTTAGGTTGATTTTATTGATTGTTTATTTTTCAAAGTCTATCTAGTGAAGACATTTTTTAAAACAAATAAAAGAATTTCCAAATTAATAAGTGTTTCTTTTTCATACAAGGTAAAATTGTACAGGGTCATAATGACCCTCCTCAACGTTAGTGTATCTGTATCATTTTTCCGCCACAATGACGCCGGGTTAAAAACATTACCATCTAACACATGTCACGATTCTTACTCGATTTTGATTTTTATTTTATTTATGTATTAGAAAGAAAACACATCTTGATCCCTAATTCATTACAATAATAGGACAGAAGATTATAATCTTTTAATCCTTGAAGTACTGAACCTTGATAAAAATTAGTTTTTAGATACCTTTTATAAAATTAAACTTACCTAAGTATTAATCCTCATTAAATTAATTCAATTTATCAGATAAGGGTCCCAAAAACATTACAAAATATCTTACCGGGCAATATCGACTCGTTTCCTAGATATAAATAACTACACTAACTCACTAGCATAAAAACGAATTAGCTATAGAAGCTGACACACTAGTATCAATTAGGATCCTAAAGAAATCATCATTTACGGAGAATATTGTCGTTTTTACTGACTTTTATCATACAACTCGACCGACGTAAAATAATAATACGAAACAATCTTGCCTTGCCTTACTTCAGTCAGTCAGTAAGAATACAACCCAAACAATTATGATAGTCACGTAAATAGTGACAGTTTGAAGATGAATAGAAAGACAAATATGCTATGAACCGTAGTGTGAGCGAGATAGCCAACTTAAGACAGAATAATGAGACCTTTTTAACATAGTTACCTTATATATATTTTTTTTAAAATAGAATAGCCAAGGTAACACTTCGAATCCTTAGATTAAAGCACATTTTATATAGTATTAATAAGTCTTAAATGAAATAAATATTATTTTGATTAAATCAAATAATATCTGCAAAATCTTTTTCAATTTATTTATTTAATGTATGAGATAAAAAAATATTATATAGTTGGGGTACTGTGTAAGATAAAGATTAATGTATTTTTAATTTCCGAACGAGTACCCTGACAACTGTTTGTTTTTGATTGGCTGAAATTTTTCAGAACAATTTCAGAAGGAAAACGAAAATCATTGAGGTTTGGTTTGGTTTTACAATTCATACACATAAGTATTTTAGGATAATATCGGCTAAAGTGCAATAAAAAGGGCATGGTAAGTATTACAATCAATTGTTTAGACAAATCTAAATGATTAGGGTAGGGCACCGGCCCTTTTATTGAGGATATCCGATTTCCGGCTTTCGTAGCTATTGCTCGGTTTTTAAATTATGATCTTTCAGTTTTCTAATTGAATTAGCACAACTAGATGTGATAGAAAAGCTTCTCGTACGTTGTAGTGGCGTGTATTTCTTGCTATTGAACAGCCGACGTGTAGAAACAGTTGGAGTGTCTTCATAGTGAAATTGTATTTCAGATGGCTCTTAGCATAAGAGTGTTAGCATTAAGTGCATTGCTGGTATTTGCTAGCACAGCATTTGTCGTGAAGGCTGAGAGCGAGGACGCCGACGATGGAGTCACTGTTGAGGTTAGTTGATACCTGTTACAGGTTACATGACCTACTTAGCCAGAAACCTCCTAATATCTTCCTAATATTTGTTTTACCTACAATATTCCTCACTTATACTTGTAATAATTCTTTGTCATTCTAATTAACCCATACTTTAGCTTGTACCAGTAGTGTTTCTCTAAAAGGTTCAGACACTTTCAATGTTTGTTTATTAAATTGTAATTTTGTAATAGGTTGAAGAAGAGGATCTTTACCACAGTCCACAAATAGATCCCAAAAAAGTTTACTTTGCGGAACATTTTGATGACGAAGCAGCATTCAAGAAAAGATGGGTGAAATCGGAAGCTAAAAAGCAGGGAGTTGATGAGAACATCGCCAAATACGATGGGAAGTGGGAAGTAAGTAACCCTTTTGTTATAAAGTTAAAATATTTCATATTGGGCTGATCTCCGCAACTTGGTTGAGTTAAGTTGTCAGTTTTTGCCAACCACATATTATAATCAGCAAGTCTTGAAAATGAAACCAAATTTAATAAATCAAGTTTTAAATCATTGGTATGCACATTTTTAAAGAAAATAGCATAGAAATGTTAAAGTAACATAAAACCTAAATATCTCTACTGGGAGGCAAGTTCAAAGCATTTTTGTTACATAAAATTCACATGGTTTACCAAGGCATAAATACCTAACACAATACAATCTTATCAATACAATGTCATATCTTTTAGGAATGCTCTAGATTTGCTAGAGATAAGTGAATAATTGAACTGTATGTTGATCTCTAAGTTATCTATTTAAGTCTGCACTTTTCTTAATTGTTTTTAAATGGTTTGGGTATATTGTTATTCCTCATTAAGATAAACAATAATTATCCACATTGTTGTTATTTTGTAAATACGAAGCATTATAATAATATGTTAAGTAAGCTTTGTGACTTTTATTATTTAAATTCATAGAGAACAATACAAAATTAGTGAATGTGCAAACTTTTTTTTCAGTAATTTCATAGAACATTATTATCTTTTCTAGAGAATTAATATCTTATTTCAACATTGTTTAGATTCAAGCTCCCACGAAAAAGATCCTGAAGAATGATCTGGGCTTGGTGCTTACAACGGAGGCCAAACACGCAGCTATATCTGCACTGCTGGACCGGCCTTTCGAGTTCACCGACAAGCCACTGATTATCCAATATGAAGTCACTATGCAGGTGAGTTGTAACTCTGGACAGTTCTTTAGGTTATGAGAGCTATAAGCTCCCCAAAGAGTCCGGTGATGACAACAAGGCTACTCCGAGCCATCATCATATGTCTGTTAGGAAAAAAATAATTCTGCAAAGTTCATCTAAGTGGGCCAGTTTCAGCCCAGGTTGAGTATGGCAGATCTAACATGTACTAGTAAAATGAATTATTTTTATGGGTATCATATTTTAATGTGGTAATTGTATAAAAAATATACCTACATTTCACAAAATCACTGCAATAGCAATAGCATTGAATCTGAAAACATTTTATACCATATCCTTGTTTTGAATTGCTTAATGAGTTTTACTGAGTTCATGTGTATTTCAAAAGAATAAATAAAAATTGTACTGTGTGGACAAATCCATAGCTAATTGTGACTTTTTTAAATAATGCTCCAAATTTTCACCACTCTTGACTGGGCTTAATTAGAACACTTGAAGAAACCTTGCATGAAAATAAGCTGATTATCATATTAAAACAAATTAAGTCACCACACAGGTTGTGTGTATCATTTCCACAGGATAATATTTGGGCCATCAATGTTGTCATGAAAATTAGTCAAATATTCCTTTATGATGCAGGCAAACCCGCCTATCTGAGCTAGTAGTTTGTAATAGGCTTATCGGCTCGCCATATAATATTGCTTTCGACTCGTAGGCAGAGAAAATTATGTGGACTATTGCATCATGTCTCATGCAAAGACATTAGTACACTCTAATGGAATTACTGGATATAACTTTATCCATTCATTCAACACATAGTACTAATAGAGGACTATAAAATTACTATAAAATTTCTATAAAAAAAATTAACTTGTACATCAGCTAATAATCTATGTCGTCCAGACATAGATAGAGTCTTTGTATGTCAAAAGAAAAATCTTGGAATTAAAAAATGTGTATTATGTCTATTAATAGATATAAGAAAATATTTAGTCAGATTTTTTTTTTTTCAGTTACCAATGTGTATCATCGATTTTAAACACCGAACAGGTTTCGTGCGATGTTTTCTCGTCCGCGATAACTACTATTAATGTATTCCATATAATGAAGCTCAATCACATAGCATGATGTTTGATAAATTTGTATTACTGACCAAGGGCGTATGACGATATTCGTACATATTAGCGAGGACTAGACGAAAAATGTACTATTGTTTTGAGACGTCGTATAGTTTTGTGTATGGCCTTTTGAACTACGGACACCAGTACAAAATCCACCGATTTTAATAAGTTAGGTAGTACATTATCTCAAATCAAATAATAACATGGATAAAAATTGCATTTGAAGACAGAAATATAAATAGATGTTCCAAATACATAAAAACAAAGATTATCAAACTGCTTTTATATTCAAATGTGACATTCCCCGTTTAACAGATATGGATGATACTTGCTTGACTGGCCTATTTATTATTAGCATACCATTACCATAGTCTATGTCGCTTAGTATAAAATGCAGAAGTTTAGGACTGTTTTGTTTTATTCAAAAGATGCGATATCGGTCGTTTTATTTATAAGGGCAACAGTTTTGGGGCTATTATTCTAACGATCGGGCTTATGAATGCATCTGTCCTTCTTTATACACAATAACAAACTACTATGGTTAGGTTAATCTATTTAAATATGCACCGTTCGATACGCGAACGTTATTTTTACCATAGCGATCGAAGGCTAATTACTGCAGCCAAGGCTCTTGGCGCCTAGACACACAATCGAAACACAATGCAACACAATGCAATTGTTTACAAATCCTAACAGGCATCCGAACTATCCGAAGTGTCAGAAATATCACAAAGAGTAAACAAATTGTAAAACACGCTTGGCGTTTACCCAGAATGAGATTCGGAAGTGCGACTTTTGGAGACTTTTAAAAATATATGCGCCAATGAACTTTGAATATGTATCATCCAGAAATGTTTTTATTGCTTATTATAATGGAAGGTTTTAATATAGCTTTATTGACTACGCAGATATTCTTTTTTTTTATCCTTATGACTTGCTGGTTTCTATTAAAGGAGCGAGGAATCAAGATGTTGACAACGTTAGATATTTATTAAAGTCCCGGCTAGAATAACAGACAGATAGACTGACAGACAATAAATTCAAAATTAGTTCAAAGCCCCATTACCCATTTAGTAAGAAGTCGTTATTTAAATTACTAACTAACAGACACTTCAATTGTATTTATTTGTATAGAGGTGCGGAATAAAGCTCTAACGCATTGGTTACGCGTTATACTGTCAAAAACACAAAAAATCTTTTTATTATAACCCAAAGTGGTTATTATAGGCAGAAAGCTACAAACAAATGTATTTTTATCTCATAATTTGATTTGATTATCTATACTGTACTTATAGTGCAGTCGCTATCGTATGTATCGCTATGGCCTAGCATAGACATTATATAGGAGTAAGTAAGTATTTTCTAAATAATTTTTCTAAGGCCCTGTTCTAAACCTTCAAACCACTAATCCACACCACAGGAGGGCCAGAACTGCGGCGGCGCGTACATCAAGCTCCTATCCCGAGGCAGCAACACCAAAGCGGACCTCCGGAAGTTCCACGACCAGACGGCGTACACGATCATGTTCGGCCCGGACAAGTGCGGGAACGACAACAAGCTGCACTTCATCTTCAGACACAAGAACCCCAAGAATGGAACGCTGGAAGAGAAGCACGCTAAGAAGCCTACGTGAGTATAGTAACCAATATAATCTAATAATAGTACACACACTTCAATAGTGGTGTGATCCGGGCATAGGTTTGGTAATAAATATCATTGGTAAATTTTTTGATAGAGTTATCACACACACATACCTACCTTTAAGCGTCAAAAGCGAACCAATTGAGTTTGTTTGTTTGAACCCGATGATACATTGGTTAAGCCATCTACGAAAATTTTAGCAGTAGTGCGTTTGTTGTGACAGTGGTAATTTAGTTCTAGCTCCACTGCAGGGTCTATCTATAGCGACTTCGAAGGTGATCCTACATAAATTGGTTATGCGCCTGGTTTCTGAATGGTCATTAAGGTGTGCCTTAACACCGAGCGGCAATAAATAGGAGTAAAGAGTGTATCTATGTTTAGTAACTCTCTATAGTTAACTGCTGTCCATTAAGATTGCCTGCTGGTAAAATTGGACATTCTTATTATCGCTCGCGAACAAGCTTGGTGTAAACCAGTCGAAACGTCGCGCAATAAGTAGCTATGTATCTGCTACTCCCAATATCGCGTGTAGACCCATAAAGACTTTAGTGTAAATGCTGTTCATTGAGATTTTTTTTTGAACCACTGTTTAGGACTTAATTTGATTTTTTATTGCATGGTGTGATTATTACCTGTAATTTTAAGAACAGATAGCCGTAAGTTTAATTTTAAGTTTAAATGCTGTTTCTTATGTTGGTAATCCAATAAATAAATAAATTAGCAGCCACAACGCAACTACTAGGACGTTATAAACAACCAGCAACATCTCTCTCTCCCCACAGCCAACGCCTCGAAGACATCTACAAGGACAAGGAGCCCCACCTCTACACGCTAATCGTCCGACCTGATAACACGTTCAGCGCGCGCGTGGACGGGCGCGAAGTGAATGCCGGGTCTCTGCTGGAGGACTTCACGCCGCCCGTCAACCCGCCCGAGGAGGTCGACGACCCCGACGACGCTAGGCCTGCCGACTGGGACGAGAGGGAGAAGGTTAGACCTGCCGTGAGACGAGACAGAGACCTGAGGCTTAGACATAGTAACTAGACCAACTGCCTCGTTGGTAGCAAGTGTTGCGTTAGGACCGAGAGGTTCCCGGTTCGAGTCCGTGTCGGGCAAAATTTGTGCACTATAATAGTATAAGATCCGCTGCAAAATCACTACGTTCATACTGTGGTTAATGAAACTACATATTTTCCATATTTAAATGAATAGGAGAATATACTTTCAAGAAGCTGCCAATCGAAAAGTGCCCGCAGGTAATTTTATTTAATATAATGTTAATTAATTTTGGAAAAAAATTTCGTTCCCTTATTTGTTTGATGAAATATCATCCATTTCAAAGCAGTGAACGTAAAAAGTAGGGAAAACTATGGTTGCCGCTGCCCTTTTGGCCGCAACCTCATCGCAGCCAGGTATGAACAGGTATAACTTTGTAATACTTTTTCGTTCATGACGTATATTGATAATTTTAATATGAAATGAAAGCTTATTTTTTTCTAAGTATGATATTATGAGGTTGCCTTTGGAAAAGTGACCGCAAATAGGAGTTGCCAGCTTTTAAAAATGCTAAAATAAAAAAAAGTGAATGACAGTGAGCGCACAACGTTGCTTGCTAAACAAGGATGGCGAATGCCAGCTATATTCGTGTTCAAAGCTATTACGCAGGCGTCAACGAGAGATATGAACTGCAGTAGGAACTGGTCGTTTAATGATCCATATTTATATCACAGTTACGTGTCCAACTTAACCTCCCATCGTGAAAATAAGTACCTGGTACTTAGACAGAATGAAAATACCAATGTGCATTTGCGAATACAGCAGGCCGAACATTCATACAGATGATCAGAAATAATCTCCATCCTGCCTAAAAGTATTGAAGTATATAGCCCTTAAATGCATGATGTATTATTTTGGTTATATACCTAATTGTACTTATTTTCACGATGGGAGGTTAAGTTGGACACGTAACTGTGATATAAATATGGATCATTAAACGACCAGTTCCTACTGCAGTTCATATCTCTCGTTGACGCCTGCGTAATAGCTTTGAACACGAATACAGCTGGCATTCGCCATCCTTGTTTAGCAAGCAACGTTGTGCGCTCACTGTCATTCACTTTTTTTTTTATTTTAGCATTTTTAAAAGCTGGCAACTCCTATTTGCGGTCACTTTTCCAAAGGCAACCTCATAATATCATACTTAGAAAAAAATAAGCTTTCATTTCATATTAAAATTATCAATATACGTCATGAACGAAAAAGTATTACAAAGTTATACCTGTTCATACCTGGCTGCGATGAGGTTGCGGCCAAAAGGGCAGCGGCAACCATAGTTTTCCCTACTTTTTACGTTCACTGCTTTGAAATGGATGATATTTCATCAAGCAAATAAGTGAACGAAATTTTTTTCCAAAAATTAATTAACATTATATTAAATAAAATTACTTGCGGGCACTTTTCGATTGGCAGCTTCTTGAAAGTATATTCTCCTATTCATGTAAATATGGAAAAAATGTAGTTTCATTAACCACAGTATGAACGTAGTGATTTTGCAGCGGGATCTTATACTATAATATGTCCTGCGCAATTGGCTGATCTCAATTGAGATCGGCCGCCATGGCTGAAATCGGTCGGATGCCTTTAGACATAGTAACAATTTCAAAACGACAACGAAGTTCGAAAAGAATAAAATGTATGGGATTGACATTAGATTGACCACGTGATTCATAGCATCTAATCTCAATCAATAGAATAAAATGTATGGGATTGCCAATACATTGACCACGTGATTCATAGCGTCTAATCTCAATCAAAAGAATAAAATGTATGGGATTGACATTAGGTTGACCACGTGATTTATCGCGTCTAATGTCAATCAAAAGAAAAAAATGTATGGGATTGATTGACCACATGATTTATCGCGTCTAATGTCAATCAAAAGAAAAAAATGTATGGGATTGATTGACCACATGATTTATCGCGTCTAATGTCAATCTCATACATTTTATTCTTTTCGAACTTTTTTATCGTTTTGATATTGTTACCTGATTCTGTACGCACTGGTCTATCGATAAGTTAAGAAACAACATTGGTGAGACTGATTGCCGCATATGTAGCTTGGACAACACTTATGATCTTATTGTGGCTAGCTGACGAAACAGTTTATAGAATGGACAATGTTTGCTTGATGTCACATTTCTTTTTTTTTACTCTGAAGGGTATATTGTTGGAATAACAACAAATCGTACTCTCCGAAACACTACGCGTACCGCATTGATATATTTCATTAAAATTAATGCTGGAAAAAATTGTTTAATAACTAAGTTTGTTTTTTTTTTAGATTGTTGACCCAACTGCTTCCAAGCCTGAAGACTGGGATGAGGATGCGCCGGCGCAAATCGTCGACCCCAACGCGGTCAAGCCCGACGGCTGGTTGGACAACGAACCTGAGATGATTTCTGGTTAGTTTCTTACAACTATATCGTTTTTTTTTTGTTTTTACTATTGTCTTTGCCTTATATGTAATATGTATAGCCATATGTTTACGTGATAACATTATAAGCTAGGTAAGTATCTATCATACTCAAAATAAAGGGGGTCCAGTTGGACTGATACAGACGGTAATCAGTTGATTACCGAAACTCGACTTGAACTACCGGTCTTCAGATATCGCGACTGACGCTCTAACCACTGAGCTATCCAGGTGCTGAGCTACTAATGCGAACTTTTCCATCACGCATCAGACGCGATATCTGAAGACGGGTGGTTCAAGTCCCAGATCAGGTGGGGTCAAGAATGCAATTTTTTTTTAATTTTAAATTCAGTTTACAGTAGTCCTTACTTGTGTGTTCTGTTGCAGACCCGGAGGCGGTGAAGCCGTCGGACTGGGACGAGGAGATGGACGGGTCGTGGGAGGCGCCGCTCGTGGACAACCCCGCGTGCGCCGGCGCGCCCGGCTGCGGGCCCTGGGCCCCGCCCACCATACCCAACCCCGACTACAAGGTAGTTTGATATGCCAATATTGTACTTTAATCCCCCACCCCCCACACCCCAAATCTATGGCTAGAGGAAAGTTTCAGATGCCAAGCCATCATCTTAAGTCAGTTAAGAAAAAAACCATATCACTAAAGACAGGTACACCCGCTCACAAACCCTTCCTTATAATTATAATTGTATGTTACCCTATAATTTTAATTGTAAATATGATAATTGTTTTATATTATGTAGTTAACTGTGTTCTCCAATTTCGATGTACTTAAATTATTTTTTTAGTTTGTTTTTATTTCATCATCAGTCCCAGATCCATATACTTACACTGTTCGGGGAAGAGCCTACCCGAAACTGGGGCAATTTCCATGTTTTTATTTGCATCGATTATCTTTACTCATGTTATAAATGCGAAAGTAACTGTCTGTTACGCAAATCACGCATAGAGTACTGAACCGATTTTAATGAAATTTGGTACAGACATAGTCCAGAGCCTAAAAAAAGACTTTAACCGACTGCGCCATAAAGAAGTAAAGTTTTACCCGTTAAACGTCTCTACGCGGACGGAATCGCGGGCGGAAACTAATATTAGCATAACGAACATGACTGCCATTTGTGATCGAAATATTTTTTCTTTTATTTTTCTTATGAATTCTATTTTTTTTTAGTTATAAGTTACAAAAATTTACCAGTGTTATCTTCGCAGGGTATCTGGCGCGCGCCCCTCATCCCTAACCCGAACTACAAGGGCAAGTGGACGCCGCGCCGCATCCCCAATCCGGACTACTTCCGCGACGACCAGCCCTTCCGCATGACGCCCATAGTGAGTACCGGTTACCGTTTACAAGGGAACTTAGTATGATAAGAGAAAATAAATTGGTTGATTAATTACTACTGAACACACAATATGTGAAAAAAAAACAAGATATAATAAATACATTTATGAGTTAATTTTGTAGCTGTTTTTACTTTGTGAGATAAAAAAATTAAAATCATGTATTTTTTATTTAATTGTAATGAGACTGGTATTTTGTTATGGCTCTCACATTTATGGTATATGAAACACTGAAGTAATCATTTAGGGCCATAGATAATATTCATTTATTTATTTAGTCTAGTATTCACAAGACATAAGCCACCTTCAAATTGATAGCAAGAAGAAAAGCTGCGTGACTGTAATTATTTACACTTGCGATGTAGGCTTGCATACCTCGTTACTTTATTGTATGGAGATTCTCCAAAAGCGCCATCTGTCGGTTGCCGTCAAAACTTTCACCTACTCTCAAAAGCAAACTTTATCTTGCAGCACGCCGTTGGCTTCGAGCTATGGTCGATGTCCCCTCAGCTGCTGTTCGACAACTTGCTGGTGACGGACGACGCCGACGCAGCAGAGGTGTGGGCGAGGCAGACCTTCCACCTGAAACGTGCTAAGCTATCAAGAGACTCGGTAAGACTGGTACTCACTCCGCTGATGAGATAGTGTATAATTTTTTTATTTGTAAAAAACAATAATTGGATATTTAAATAATACAGTGAGCACATGCGCTTATTGCCCGGGAAAAGATCAGTACATAAGATTCAATACATAAATGTGCTGTACAATAATCAATATACTACGTCCAGGCTCTATAAGACATGAATGAGGGTGTTCGCGTATAAGAACTTCACTAGATGGCAATACGTAGGCGTGACGTCTAACTGCTTCGTGATTGGTGAATATTGACATGTCTGTCAATGTCACGTCAAAAATAACCAATCATGCTGCAGTTGGACCTGACGTCTACGTATTGCCATCTAGTGAAGTTCTTATACGCGAACACCCTCATTGCAAACTATTAGATTAATATACGATTAATTGATAAAATATATTAATATAAGAAAAACGCGGTTCGAAATGCAGCCCTACTTTTACGAACTGTATTATTTATTATTATTAGGACAGTCAACAAGAAAAACACTGGTACAGATTAATTAAAATAATTCAAAACAACATAATATACTAAACACTCGCGAAAAAGGTTTCTTTTGATAAGTTTTGTTTAAGTTTACGATGTATATGTACATCTTTGGCACATTAGTTCTTCAACTGACAGTAGTCTTACGCCACTGGCGCCTCAGGTAAATGCATTAAGTCACAACTAACATTGGAATAATAGTCTTTAATATAGTCTTGTGCTCATTTGATGCCCAGTTATTAACATAGGATAATTATTCTCATTTAATTTCGCATAAAACATTAGCTTTACAACTTATACGCGTAGCAAACTGTATGGGGTCGTGTTCTCCGCGCGACGGACCACAAGCCCGGCTACTGGGCGGCGTACGCGCTCTACGTGGCGATACCGATCTCCGCCTACGTCGCCTACCTGCTGCGGCGCGCCAGAGAGGTCCATGTAGCCTATGAGTTGTCGAGCTAGATTCGTATAATGTTGCTAGACGATGAAGTAGGCTTGTGTGAGAAGAAATACCCATGTGCTATGAGTTATTGAGCTAGATACTATTTTAACAGTTGCTTGCAGTCATGTGTGAGTAAAAGATGAGTTAAGGTTTTTAGGCTTCCGGAAATTTACAATTCTATACGCACTTTTATATGGCTAATTTTTGAGTTATGTGTGTGTTTGTAAAGCTATAATATTATAATTATGTTAAATTTGCTGTTTCAAACTAACTTATGTATGTTTGCAATGATGTTGGTAACGTAAAGACTAATGGCAGGGCAGCTCTAGTCCATTACTCGCTCGTACTCGTGTGGTAGACAGAGCAGTTACTGGCGTAGCGTGGGTACATGCAATATTGTTTACCCGATTTGCCGCCCCCTAATACTTTAAGGTAAGGTTCAAGTTACTCGCGTAGCCAACTGTATGGGGTCGTGTTCTCCGCGCGACGGACCACAAGCCCGGCTACTGGGCGGCGTACGCGCTCTACGTGGCGATACCGATCTCCGCCTACGTCGCCTACCTGCTGCGGCGCGCCAGAGAGGTCCATGTATATGCCTATGAGTTGTTGAGCTAGACGATGAAGTAGGCTTGTGTGAGAAGAAATAGCCATGTGCTATGAGTTATTGAGCTAGATACTATTTAAACAGTTGCTTGCAGTCATGTGTGAGTAAAAGATGAGTTAAGGTTTTTAGGCTTCCGGAAATTTACAATTCTATACGCACTTTTATATGGCTAATTTTTGAGTTATGTGTGTGTTTGTAAAGCTATAATATTATAATTATGTTAAATTTGCTGTTTCAAACTAACTTATGTATGTTTGCAATGATGTTGGTAACGTAAAGACTAATGACAGGGCAGCTCTAGTCCATTACTCGCTCGTACTCGTGTGGTAGACAGAGCAGTTACTGGCGTAGCGTGGGTACATGCAATATTGTTTACCCGATTTGCCGCCCCCTAATACTTTAAGGTAAGGTTCAAGTTACTCGCGTAGCCAACTGTATGGGGTCGTGTTCTCCGCGCGACGGACCACAAGCCCGGCTACTGGGCGGCGTACGCGCTCTACGTGGCGATACCGATCTCCGCCTACGTCGCCTACCTGCTGCGGCGCGCCAGAGAGGTCCATGTAGCCTATGAGTTGTCGAGCTAGATTCGTATAATGTTGCTAGACGATGAAGTAGGGTGTGTGAGATGAAATAGCCATGTGCTATGAGTTATTGAGCTAGATACTATTTAAACAGTTGCTTGCAGTCATGTGTGAGTAAAAGATGAGTTAAGGTTTTTAGGCTTCCGGAAATTCACAATTCTATACGCACTTTTATATGGCTAATTTTTGAGTTATGTGTGTGTTTGTAAAGCTATAATATTATAATTATGTTAAATTTGCTGTTTCAAAGTAACTTACGTATGTTTGCAATGATGTTGGTAACGTAAAGACTAATGACAGGGCAGCTCTAGTCCATTACTCGCTCGTACTCGTGTGGTAGACAGAGCAGTTACTGGCGTAGCGTGGGTACATGCAATATTGTTTACCCGATTTGCCGCCCCCTAATACTTTAAGGTAAGGTTCAAGTTACTCGCGTAGCCAACTGTATGGGGTCGTGTTCTCCGCGCGACGGACCACAAGCCCGGCTACTGGGCGGCGTACGCGCTCTACGTGGCGATACCGATCTCCGCCTACGTCGCCTACCTGCTGCGGCGCGCCAGAGAGGTCCATGTAGCCTATGAGTTGTTGACCTAGATACGATTAATGTTGCTAGACGATGAAGTAGGCTTGTGTGAGATGAAATAGCCATGTGCTATGAGTTATTGAGCTAGATACTATTTAAACAGTTGCTTGCAGTCATGTGTGAGTAAAAGATGAGTTAAGGTTTTTAGGCTTCCGGAAATTCACAATTCTATACGCACTTTTATATGGCTAATTTTTGAGTTATGTGTGTGTTTGTAAAGCTATAATATTATAATTA
This sequence comes from Maruca vitrata, assembly GCA_039566165.1. Taxonomy (NCBI): domain Eukaryota; kingdom Metazoa; phylum Arthropoda; class Insecta; order Lepidoptera; family Crambidae; genus Maruca; species Maruca vitrata. Next base: position 1,847,969 of record CM076920.1, read on the forward strand.
TGTTAAATTTGCTGTTTCAAAGTAAGTTATGTATGTTTGCAATGATGTTGGTAACGTAAAGACTAATGACAGGGCAGCTCTAGTCCATTACTTGCTCGTACTCGTGTGGTAGACAGAGCAGTTACTGGCGTAGCGTGGGTACATGCAATATTGTTTACCCGATTTGCCGCCCCCTAATACTTTAAGGTAAGGTTCAAGTTACTCGCGTAGCAAACTGTATGGGGTCGTGTTCTCCGCGCGACGGACCACAAGCCCGGCTACTGGGCGGCGTACGCGCTCTACGTGGCGATACCGATCTCCGCCTACGTCGCCTACCTGCTGCGGCGCGCCAGAGAGGTCCATGTAGCCTATGAGTTGTCGAGCTAGATACTATTTAAACAGTTGCTAGACGATGAAGTAGGCGTGTGTGAGATGAAATAACATGTGGGAGTAATAGATGAGCTAAGGTTGTCGAGAAGAAGTTTTATATGACTATTTTTGTGCTATTTTTGTGTTTGTAAAGCTATAATGTTATTATTATTATTTTAAATATCCTGTATGATCCAAACCATCTGTCATTCCGATCATAATTCCTACATATTGGTCCACCAGAGTAACCTTAAACCTAATTTATGAACTAAACTTACAATTCTGTAAAATATCTAGACGTAAACCCGTTTCAAAGTAAACCTATGTTAGTTTGCAATGATGTTGGTAAGCAAAAAGGTGGCTAGGCTGGGCGACCTTAGTCCAGTACGCGCTCGTACCTCCCGAGACCTCGCGACGTCGAATATTCAATTAATCCTATTAAAACAGGGACCTCCGGGTCCTAATGCAGAACTTGCTACCATTAAACCAACGAGGCGATCTTTCTAAAATATTATTAAATAAAGATTAGGGTCCCATCACTTAATATCGCTCGTACTCGTGTGGTAGAAAGCTAGCAGTAGTTAACTCTTCCAGGAGTCAGCGGTGGACCGCGCGCTGGCGTGGGCGGCGGAGCGCCCGTGGGTGTACGCGGCGGGCGGCGCGGGCGCGCTGGTGTTCGTGGGCCTCCTGGTGTACCTGTGCTGCGGGGGATCCAGATCGGTCAGTATTATGCACTTTATACTGTGACGGGGTAAGAAAAAAACGGGAAAAGACGTCTGGTATTATGCACATTATATTGTTACGGGGTAAGAAAACATCAGGATCTGAGGACGTAAGTTGGTTTGCCGTTCTGGTGGTGAATGTAGATAAGTTCACCCGGAGTCCACCTACATTCACCGACACCAGTTACGGATACGAAATGACGTATTAGATCTAAGTCCATAGACTGAAGTAAATTTTCATCATCTTACTTAAAGAGTGCATAAAATTGAAAATGAATTAATAGGTGCGTAAAATTAGTTTTGTTTTATTTTGGTTAATATATAAAATGAAATATTAATTTTCAATATTTTTTTATCAAGTTGGGCTTTATTTTATAAAGATTTTTTTTTTTATAAAATTGTACATTTTCATTATGACATTCGATAGTAAATCTCCAACTACATGTCTTCAAATGTGTTGTACCTACATCACAAAAAACTATTATTTTGGCCTCTAGAACCCATCTAAAAGGATATAATTTTAAACTGTCATGGTTACGCACATTACGAAACTGTAAACGTTCGGGATATTTGCCATGTTGTTTTGTTTCCGATATTTCGGCACTGTAGCAAGCGCCACGATCACGGGTGAACTGACCATCCACAAGTAGTTACTAACACCCCCTTCCTTCCCGCAGGATCCTGATGCAGACGCCAAGAAGACGGACGCGCCGGGCGAGGACGACCCGCACTCGGAGCCCGAGGGCGAGCCCGAGCCCGAGCCGGAGCCCGAGGACGACGCGCGCGCCTCCAAGGCCGACCTCGAGGGGCCGCAGGAGGTACGCCACTCCTTACACCTTCTGACGAGCCCAAACGTATACATAACTACAGTAGAATCCCGATTGACTGACTCGGTGGAACAGTGGTTAGTGACCCATGGTCAATATCTACGGTTCCAAAAGTTGTGAGTTTGATGAGGGATGAGCAATAATATTGCCTAAATTGTCTCTTTTTTTTTAACTACTTTTTTTCAGTTCTTGTTTTGTATGCAATAAGGAACATCTATCTATACAATGCATTTCATTGCAGACGTCACAGCCGGCCGACACGGACGGCGCGGGCGACGGGCAGCGGAAGCGGAAGCCGCGCAAGGAGTGAGCGGGACGGATCACAGCCTCCCACTACCAGGTTCTGTCCACCCACACCAGAGACGAATCGACGCGATCCACACACTAATGTAATGTACCTACCCTTTAAAATTGGAATTGCCACCACAATTTATACCTTATTACCACAAGGTAAGGTCCAATTTCAAAATACTACACTGATTAAAAGGGTTAATATCTACCCTTTACATGCGAATGGCAATTGCCACCACAATTTATACCTTATTCCTTCAAGATGAGATCCAAAATCAATTAAATTTCAAAATGGTACACTGATTAAAGGGCTAACAGATTAATAACAGGTCCTCAGTCCTACATATTTTAGGAATGGAAACAGATAGCTGTATATAAAGGCTACTTCAAGTCATTATCGTTGTCACTGGCCCAGTGACTACGATACTGCCCATACTACAAATAGCGCATGCATGAGCAATATTTATCATTTACATTACCATTTTTATTTGAAATATACATATTATACTGTGCTAGTCAAACATTTGATATCATGACGTAATTAAATCCCATTTGGATTAGTACTAACAAGATTAATGTTTTGAATAAATTAACACGTTACTGTGAAGATGAATCGAGTCGATTTGTCATCACCCACTTGCGAGACAAGTTGCCATAATGTATAGAATATTGGAAGTACATTTTAGTGGTGTAGATGCTTTTTATGTTGTGAGTAATAACTTAGCTCTATACTCGTGTATGTATTTGAATCAGTACAAATACCTGAAATAGTGTGGAAGTGGACAGAACATTTAAATCGCAAGTATTCAATATAATTCAAAGTACTGTCGCAGACGAAGGACTCTTAGACACCGGTAGCGGAATTTTGTTTCAGTTTTCTATGACGATAGTAAATAGTCACGAATTCATTTTCGGACGAAATGTACTCACACGTATTAGGTATATTGTAACTCTCTAGATGTCCAAATTGAAACTAGATAAATGTAAGAGGCAATATAAGTTTGTATATCCAGTTCAGTTTATTACCAGGACTTGGTTAAAAGTTAAGGTCGTGTTTGCTAACACGTCTTCTACATACAAAAGCCCGCACCACCGGTGTTTCGAGAAACATAGTCTGTGATGATCATCATACTCTACCATTTATAGTAAGGCAACTCTCACTACTTTGTATGTATTGTGCCTTTGGAACTATTCGCAAAACTGTGAGCTTTATTCTCATAGCCAAAAGGTCTAATATGTAATGCATTTCCGCGTCCTGTGATGTTCGTTTTGTATGAAGTCGATTGCATCTTATGTGTTTTAGTTTCTACCAAAGAGCTCACCGATTGTCTCAACGACGATGTTTGTAGGCGGGGACTGTTGAGTGCGGATCAAATGAACAAGCATTTATTTAAAAAAAGAAAATTTTCTTTGGAGATTTTACAAACTTTTTTTGCAATAAAAAGCTCTGAACAATCTTATGTATTTGAGCATACCAAGTAAAATATTGACTATCGTACATCAATTTGATAGGAATTCTTTGCTCAAGGGTCCCCAAATACAGTCGTGGATAATATTATTTCAATGTAACACACGAACAAAATTGTTTGGAATGCCGTTTTGTTATTATTTTTTAAGCGTACGAACTGGTTGTAAGATATCTTTCTTTATTAAATTTTAAGCGATTGACGAATATTTACATTTAGCTCCGAAAGTCCTCTGTGCATTAAACGCTGTCGTATCGTTGTTATCCAACACAAGACCAAGTTAAGAGAACAAACTTATACAAAAAGTATAAAGTTTATTATGACCAATCAGAAACTGTCTAAACGACTCAAACGATGTACGGAGGCGCCGGAATTGTGTATCAAACTTCTTTATTCCGCAGCTATTTTATTTAAACGTGTTTTTTAAGCATTTTTCAATGAATTAGTCGAATATTGCTATCATCTTTTTAATAATTTTAATTTTACTGAAGTTTGACATATGAATCCAAAATTAAATATAATGTATCACATATTTATTATTGTATAAAATGTAGTTTAATACATTTCTATCGTCACGTGTATGAGTCATGCTCCTATTGTACTTATTTGGTAAATAAATAAGATAATCGAATCTGTTTAAGAATATCATATAGCGGTAATTTCAATGTATGTATTCATGAGATGTAACACATAAAAATATATTGTCTTAAATGTATAATATTTTGTGTAGTACATTAGTACAAAGCAATAATATATAGTGGATTCGTAGAGCATGATTCATAGTGATCTCTTATAAGATATACATACATAGCGTGTTTGGGCTAGTGAGAAAAGGTCCTATGGTGGCTTTAAATTCAGGACACAAAATACTTTCAACTTATATCGTTTTGCATTAATAATTTTTCACTACTCTTTGTTTTTTATGGAACTTATACCTTTAATAGGGCTTTATTATCTATAAAATCTTTTGTCTGTCGCAACACTAACTTGCTATTAACTTGTTAGTAATAAATAAATCTAAATATTTTCACCCATTTTGTGTTTCTGGAAGTTCTCATAGAGTTTGTATATTATGTAATTGCAGAGGTTTTAATAGTCAGGTACATGGCCCTTTCTTTGATGGTGGCAAAATTTAGGTAATATCTTGACTCACTAATACAATATGTATTACTATCATTTTAAGCTGACCAACGGACACAAAAGATTATAAATAACATTCCGATCATCGATTACTCGTGCGACTTGAAGTTTTCATTTGAAGTAAAAACTATGTTGGTTTATCGTAACAAATAAAGTGTTTCTGACTATTAAATCTCTGCAACAGAACAGTGTGGCCGTCGTAAGACCTCCTCTAACTAACTGAACGCGCATTAGAGTAATATATTGTTTGTCTCGATGCATTTTACTTACGTCCGTAAGCGTTGTGTGTGATAGGTACAAGTTAATGGACTGTAATTTACATGAATAAATAAATTAAATGGTTTCTATGCGATGGTTTTATTTATTGCCCAAAGAGAGTATGGAACGAGTATAACTTGTTGAATGACTCTGTGACAAGGCCCGGTTTGTTTTAAAAAAAATGTTGCTCGCCTTCAAAGTGATATTGGTAAAGTGTTATTATTTTGGAAGCATCTAATTTCAACTAGTAATTAATTACAATTAATAGACCTACTTTATATAAATCGTCATAAGTTTTTTTCATTAGGAATAATGTGGGTAGTTGGTAAATTTTATTAAAGTCAATTATGATTGACATAAAGAAAAAAATACCTTATATTTAGGTTCGGATCGGATCTTGTAACAGCATGTTTGAAGTATAAAAGCGAACCTGCTTTGGCATGATCAGCATTAAATTAATTTAAAGTAGGTACAAAATGTTAAAAAGTGTACGCAATTTGTAAATTATTTACAACCCTTTATCTTCTATCTGAAGTATAAATTTGGGTTTTAAAAGAAATAACGAGCCACGGAAAGTACTAACTACCTTTTACTAGCATATAAGTTAAGTATCAATGGTTTGTTTACAAACACTTTCTCCTTGTCACGTCTAAGTTAGTTCAGTAATCTGTTGCACGCGGGTCGATGACCGCTGCGATCGCGGTCAGTGGGTAGCGCGGACGCGCTTATGTTCGCATTGTATATCATATTAGTAATCATTACGCATCCTAGCGTAGGTACATTGTATATGTGATCCTAGTATGAAGTGGACTTACATTTTAAAATTTAGCTTTAACAGGATTACATTTTTAATTCAAGGCTTTTTAGCCCAAAATGGTACCAACGTATCATCATCAGCCCATATACGTCCCCACTGCTGGGGCACGAGCCTACCCTAAACTAGGGCGATAAGGCCTTAGTCGACCACGCTGGCCAAGTGCGGGTTGGTCGACTACACAACCTAAGAATTTCTTCTAAGGAGTGCAGGTTTCCTCACGATGTTTTCCTTCACCGTTAAAACGTCAAATGATGGTACATATGAATTTCAAATTTGAAAAACACATTGGTACCTGGCGGGGTTTGAACCGGCAACCTCTCGCATGGCAAGCAACGACCTAAACGACTCGGCCATCGACGTTTTGATATTTAGGTATCTACCTCCTACATTTTTACCTATATTGTTAGGCCATAACTCCCAACCAGTGTTTGCGGACACTAGAGAAGGAATCATTGATCAGTATATCTTCATTCGTTGCCTCTTATGCGATTAGACTAGTTTGTGGCCTGAACTACTAGTTTGTGCACTGTGTGGATATCAAATCGTATCAATGTGTGGATAATGATAACTCAGTTTGTGGATTTAAGTCTTTGTGTATGGTAGGTTGGCTGAACTACTAGGGCTATATGTAAGTGTGATTATGTATTTAAGTATGTATGTATGTATATCAATCTTTACATAGTACAAGCTTTGCTTAGTTTAGGGTCAGATGACCGTGTATGGAATGTCAGATATATATTTTTTTGCGATTGCGATTATAAGGTAGGCCTTTATTTAATTCCCATCTGTACCTACCACCTGGACGACAGGAATATAAATATTAGTTAGCCGAGCCCATTTCATGGTTGCCATCATCACTAGTTCAACTCAACGTTCTCACTGGCTTTCAAAAGGATCATATTCCGCCAGTGTGGTCCAACCTTTATATAGGTTGCAGACCAAGAGCTAATAAATAAAAATCTGGGACATTTTCACACACGGTCATCTGACCCCAAACTAAGCAGAGCTTGTACTATGGGCGTCAGAGACTGATATACATACATGTATACATATTTATAAATACATACTTAAATACATAATCACACCCAGACACGGAACAATTACCGATGTTCATCACACAAATATTTGTCCCGAGTGGGAATCCACGACTCTTGGAACCGCCAGCCAGGATCACTAACCACTGTTCCACCGAGCCAGTCAAAAGCCAGCTAAGCTAAGCTAGTTTAGCATAACTCGCATAGCTGACGCAGTTTTCCATAAATTATTGCATGACTGGATCGATGGAACAGTGGTTAGTGACCCAGGTTCACTACCTACGATTCCAAGAGTAAAATTTAGTCTGCAGTACCTACACAAGTATCTATAGAAAACTGTGTCAGCAAGTGAGCCAAGCAAGCCAAGCTAAACTAACTGAAGTTAGCTCTTGGTCTGCATTAGGGTTGAGAGCCAGCCGCTCGTCCGGTTATGATGACGAGGCTACTCCAAGCCATCATCGTAAGTCTACTAGGAAAAATAAAATAAAAAAAACTATGTCTGCAACCCGCATTAGCGGTGTCCCATGAAGTGAGTGACGCACACCTCACCCATACAAGAAGAGCACTATTAGTATTTAGGGGTGAGAGCCATCCGCTCCATCCATCCAAGCCATCATCGTTAGTCAGTTAGGAAAAAAAAAATATTAGTAGGTATATGTATAAGTTAGCATAAGCTTAATATGAGGCACAATATAGTCCACTTATAACAAGGTTAAGTTGTTTCCTTCCATACGCCCAGTTCCCATCCTTACACCCATCTCCTGCAGTCAGTGTGATAGAGCCCTTAGCGGGGCATCATCTCGGCCACCGGCCTTCCGACCACACTCGGGCAGTCTGCGGCATGCTGTGTCCCGCGCTGGTGCTATGCGCGGCGGCGCTGGCCGCGGCGCGGCGCCCGCACATCATACTCATCGTGGCCGACGACCTGGTTAGTGGAAATACACATCTAATACTTATTTAATTTTGAACTGTCAGGGTTACAAGCATTAGAAAACCGAAAGACTGAGTTCACGCACGATTATGGCGCATGCAACAGTGCCGAAATATCAGGAGCTCGTTAAAACAAAACAAGATGGTTTATCCAAAACATTTTCAGTTTTCTAATACTACTACTACTTTTTGTTTCATTACAATTTAATTGTTACTTAGTTTTAAACATGTATTAGTGTATGATTGTTGGTAAACCAATAAATAAATAAATAAATAAATTCAAACACAAATTAGTATGTTTTCCCGATCTACCTGTTTTTAAGGGTTGGTCAGTCTTAGTGCTCGTTTCCAATTCGTAAATAACCCCTGTTTTGTGTTGATTTGCAAATTTTCAAGCTATAAGATTCGGCTGTGCGTTGATATGATCTATCCACCCTACCCACCTTGTCAACTTATCAGTCAGCTTTTTTATGAATATAGGTAGGTACTACACCTACTATGTTATGTAAATAGATCGAGGTAGATCCCGGATGGACCGGATCTTGTATGTAATTTCTGCTTTGCTTTTACTTGCGAATGTTTACATTAGAATAAGAATAAGGATGATCACGGTCACTTACGAAAATGGGAGCATAATAAATTATCACTGGTTTTTATTTCGCTTAATTCTGACATTTGTATTGGGATATTTGCTACTGACGTGCGGTGTGTTAGTAAATAAGTACTTCTTATTAACCCTCTCTGAAAAGTTCTGTACGTTAGTGGGTACTGGATTTCATTTTGGAATTTACTTCTTGCCCTAATTAAATTTATCCCATCATCAGACATGTTACCTACCCCTGCTTGTAAACAATCTAATTGGAACAAAATATTATCAAAAACTGATAAAAGTCGCATGACACAATTAGTTTTTAACCGACTTCAAAAAAGGAGGAGGAAAATTGTAAACAAAAAAAAAAAACCGCCTTCAAAACCCGACTCACTAAAAATTACAAAATAATATAATACGAACATTAATCTGGGTGTGAATTTGATATGTTGTTGAAGGCGGTGCCAATTAAATTTTTGAGGAAAACTGCATGAAATATAAACGGCACCGCCTTCAACAACATATCAAATTCATACCCAGATTAATGTTCGTATTATATTGTTTTGTAATTTTTAGTGAGTCGGGTTTTTGAAGCCGGTTTTTTTTTGTTTACAATTTTAGCCACATAACTTCCTTAATAATATTTACATAATAACATAATATCACCACAAAGTTGTTCCCTCCAACCTAACTACTTAGTATAGTTATGTTATGTGCTATTTAGTGATTTCAGCAAAATATGTTGCTTGACGTATATGTACTTACATTCCCAAATCACATTAGTTTACCTAAGTATTTACATACTATTATTCGCACCTAAACTAGTCTGTTATTATAACCTTGTTAAATTGCTATCAATTGAATCCCCGGTCACGCCGACTCCCCTCCAGCGAGAACGAGTGTATTGTAGTTACTGGTGGATGCGCTCGGATACCTGACCTTACTAACAAAATAGTGGAGTCAATGAATACATGAAACAGGCAATCTTCGGAAGTCCTCAAAAACACCTCTGCTCCTTCTTAGAGCGGGGGTTTATTCTTTAAACAATATCAACGATACTGCTCTAAAAGGTTTCTGATTTTAAATAATATTTAAAAAAAACATCGAAATTGGAGCTGTTCTTTTGACTTTCGAAGCAAAGGCTTGATTGACGCCTCAAAATAACAACTAGAAGGGAACCATACAACGTATAACAATACATTGGTTAAAATTCAAGTTCAAGTCAAAACAAGACATGGTAGGGTCATTTCGCCTGTTCGCGTCCATTTAGTGCAGTTGGCAAGTTTGACGGCGATAATAAAAATGCCCCAGCACTCATTTCTATGACAAATTTGTGTAATGTATTCATTAATATTCTATTTTAGGATTAACATTCAGTTGTATTAGAAACATCTTGCGTTTTCTTTTTAAATAGATAAGTTTCAGAATTAGGCATTTTACCCAGTTTGCGCCCAAAAAATCCAAATTGCGTCCACCCATGGACCAGTTAGCGTCCAGTAGCGTAGAAAAGGAATATAGGGGTGATATTTTTAAGAATTTGTAAAGAAAGATTGTATTTAAACAATTTCTTTATTTAAGAATATACTTAATTATTAACAATCAACATTATCATTATTATATAATTTAAAATTCACTTTAAAAAATAAAAATAATTCTTCTCAACATTGGTTTAAGTAACTTAAAATTAGGTAGGTAAATCCTACCTATAACGTGGGTATGGCGATAACATCGTAAACAACATGACATATAAGGCATCTACCTCTTTAAAAACTGTCTAATGCCTTTAATTTAATAGATAATACCTATATCATATAATGTATACCTACAAAAGGGTTATATTTTTATTGCATTATGGTTCTGCACCCTGCCCTGCTTTATCCATATTTTTCGACCACATTGATAATTTCCCTTTCTCTCCGGACTCATACTTCAGGGCTGGAACGACGTGGGCTTCCACGGCTCCAACGAGATCCCGACGCCCAACATCGACGCGCTCGCATGGTCAGGGCTAGCGCTGCACAGCAGCTACGTAGCACCCATCTGCACGCCCTCCAGGGCTGCGCTAATGACTGGGAAATACCCGCTGCATATTGGTGAGAACAGGATTTCTTTAGTAACAATAATCAATAACCGCGTCTCGGCAAACGTAGTGTTAGTAGAGTTCCGTAAAACATGAAAATGGTAAAAGCTCGGAATCCAGGGCCAGTCAATGAATGAGTATTGAAAGTGCTTGATTGCATTATTAAAACCTGAAAGAAAAAGTTAAAAATAATGGCCGATCTCGTTTACAACAATTTTTTTTTTACAAAAAATTTTTATAGTTGAAATTTCAATTGTTTATGTGATAAATTATGTTTGCTGAGTAATTTCAATGTTAATTTATTAAATTTTTACAAAAAATAATGATTTACAAAAATAATTTTACCATTAACTATATGACACAACGACGGAACGCAGCCCCCGCCGCCGCCGCCATCTCTGCCCTCGGCATTGTAAATGCATCTTGTGTATTAATCCTTACTAATATTATAAATGCGAAAGTAACTCTGTCTGTCTGTCTGTTACTCTTTCACGCCTAAACGGCTGAACGGATTTTGATGAAATTTGGTATGGTGATAGATGATAACCTAGAAATGGTTATAGGCTATAAATAATCACGCCATCGTTCTTAGGGGGTAGGCAGTAGGCAGATAACTAAATTGAGTTAGTGATTTTTAGTCGATTTTGTTAGGACTTTTGCTCTTTGACGTCTAAACCGATGAACGGATTTTGATGAAATTTGGTATGATGATAGATAATAACCTGAAAATGGTTATAGGCTATAAATAATCACGCCATCGTTCTTAGGGGGTAGGCAGTAGGCAGATAACTAAATTGAGTTAGTGATTTTTAGCCGTTTTTGTTAGGACTTTTGCTCTTTGACGTCTAAACGGCTAAACGGATTTTGATGAAATTTGGTATAATGATAGATGATAATTTGGAAATGGTTATAGGCTATAAATAATCACGTCATCGTACTTAGGGGGCAGGAAGTTGGCAGAAAACTGAATTTAATTTGTGATTTTTTAATGGTTTTTGCTGGGAGTTTTGCTCTATCATGCTTGAACGGCTGAACGGATTTTGATGAAATTTAGTTAGGAGATAGATAGTATCCTAGAAAAGGATATAGGCTATTAATATTCATGCTATCGTACTTAAGGCGTAGGCAGTAGGCAGAAAACTAATAAAGTTAGGTAGTGATTTTTAATCATTTGTTTTAAAAGTTTACTTCATTCACGCCTTAACGTCTGAACGGATTTTTATAAGACTTGGTTAATTTAAAAATAGGATTCTAGACACGGACAGTGGACACAGGCTACTTTTTACGGCGGGAAAATTCCTCATTTCTGCGGAAATCTAGCGTGATCGTGTCAAGAAGTCGTTTTTCTTCCGTCCATCTGACAACTGTTACGATTACTCTAATAATTTCTTAAGTGGGGACACCTAAATTATACACCTATAGAATCCGTGGAATGTCTTCTTTCCATTATTGAAAACTGCATAGTTATTGATATAGTACTTTTTGAGATCCTAGGTAACAAACACCTTTTGGGCGCCCTTCGCAACTTCATTTTATATTATGTATACAAAAATAATAATTAAAAAGTTGAGAACGCACAAAATATTTTTCTAACATTTTTTTATATACTATTCTAAACACATTTCAAAACTTGATATAAAGATTCATCGACTGGCCCTGGATTCCGAGGTATAAACCTTAAGGCGCTCCACTATGTAGGCCAGGTGGAGTGATGATCTGCGCGGGACGACTGGTAGGAGCTGGATGCGAGTAGCTGATGATAGAGATAAAGTAGCGAGCATTTAGGGAGGCCTATGTCCAACAGTGGACAAAAGTGGGCTGATGATGACAATGAAGAATTATCAATGGTAAATATTAGTCTTTATGGGTTTATACGCGATTTTAGGAGTAGCAAATACAAAGCTACTTACTTACTGCCCGACGTTTCGACTGGGTTAAACCAATCATGGTCGGTTAAATAATTCACGGTGAACAATATCAGACAACATAGATCTGCGGTCATCAAGGGTCCTGGTCGTATCCTGTTCATCTTGATCATCCTTCAGGACCGTAATTCACAGCGTGAACGGATTCGATATGAGAAATTATTATTGTGTGTCCGTTTCTCGTATCTCATGGATTGATTAACTGAGTAGAGTCTAAATAAGAAAAGAAAGAAATATCTAAATGGTAAGAGCGATTTGTGTTGATTTCCAATATTACCGCGCCGCGGCTGATTTCCAGTGCCCGTTTCTCGGTCAAAGGAAATCTTTATAAAATGCATTCGGTAGTACTGCAAATTAATTAATTTATTTATTACAGCATACTTATGGCTTACAGAAATAATGCCAACACGCACACAAGTATCAAATAAATAGTAAATTATTTCAACCTAACTTCACATTTAGAATTCGTCCTCAATTTTTCTTCCACCAATAGCGTATCTATTGAATTCATATTGAATATCTATTCGCATTGAATACAAATTAGGTGTTTTGTGTACAATACCAAATTCAAATTGAACGGGTTAGGAATGCGTGAAAAAAACAAAACAATACAGAGATCTTGTGGCTTTGACTAAATTCGTCTTGTAACGCACCAGTGATGGTCTCGACATTGTCATGTAATCAATCCGTTTCTGACCTTACGATTTCAATAAAAAATATTTGTTTACTATTCTTATTTTTTTTCCTTCTTAGTGTTTACTACCTGCCAATCTATTAAAGGTATTAGTAGCAAAGATAGGTTTACGCTTAGGTAAGTTCGTACAGGTAGATGTAGGTATAAGCTAGGCATCCGTTCTGCTGTGGCTACATTAGCCGGTTATTTAATCTGAGTCTTTCTGCTAGTTTTTAATTTTATATCTTTTTCAGTCTCTCTTCTTGTAGAGCAGCTTATTTGTATGATTATTCACCGAAGTTTATAAACGTTTTCGGTACATTACAATAGCTTGTAAAACATGCGTTCTGATCAAAGGCATGCAACATGGAGTCATCTACGGAACGGAACCCCGTGGTCTGCCACTTGAGGAAAAGATACTACCCCAATATTTGAAAGAACTGGGGTACCACACGCATCTGGTCGGAAAATGGCATCTCGGCAGCTACAAGAAGGAATATCTGCCTAAACACCGAGGGTTAGTATTTAAATTATGCTTTTGAGATAAGAAAATTTACTCAAGGTAAATAGCCACTGTCAAATCCAAAATTGCAAGGCCTATTTGCATAATAATGTACAACAAGCATATACCTCTAATATTATCATAAAAATGTTATTATCTTGGCCAACATTGTTCTGAAACATGTCTAGGTACGTAAGCTTTAGGCACTAATTTACAAATTTCAATGTTTGTAATTACAATTTTGTAATCAACTAAATGTTTCCTAAAGTGATTGAAATTGGCTAACAATAATAATTATTACTAGCACCCTAGAATTTTATCTAGATATCGATAAATCTTTGACGCATCCACTGTCAATAAGAACCTACCTAAGGATCTCCGAACCTATTGACGTCTAATTTAACTCCTACATTATTATGAATTGCAGATTTGACACCCACACTGGGTTTATTACCGGTAAAATCGATATGTACGACCACACAAACGCTGAGAGAGGATCTTGGGGCTTCGATTTCAGGCGAGGTCAGTAACACAAAACATGTTAATTGTTTCGTAAGAGTTTAGTCTTTAAGCGTAGGCATAACTTTACATATTGGTATAACCTAGTTTGTACTATCGATACCTGCACACAATTGATTTATTTATACATACTTACATCTTATAATACCTACATAGTATATAATTTGTGTAAAATTAACTTGTAGCGTTCAAAATGTATGTGTGTCTTTAAGTAATCTAACTGAATAAATACATTTTATTCCTTCTTTCTTTCAAAATGTATATATTTACACCTATAGTTTGGAATGCCTTTTTTTATTATAACATATTAGCTTATGTACTTACTTATGATATAATATTCCTATTGATTTCAGATAATGAATTAGTAGCACACGATCTGTTTGGGAAATACGCTACTGATATCTACACCGATGAAGCTGTAAGAGTGAGTATTCAATATATCAAATCAACCTACAAACGGTCATTAGGTATTACATTTTCATAACATAAGCTAGATAGTTATTCGTAGGTTTAACATTGTTAAGTCACAGAAGCTTCAATCCAAAACGCGTACTTTCGACGTCTATATACAAAGGCAGAGATCACTTCCTGCCATGTTAAGCACACCTTAAAATATAAAAAAAACTTGCACATTTTTTTTTCTAACTTACTATGATGGCTTGGAATATCTTTGTCATCATCACTGGACTTGCGGGGGAACGGATGGCTCTCACCGTAATATCGTAAACTGTTTATCCGCCCTCGCTTCCCTACGGGTATAAACCTTCCTCTTAAATCCCTCTATCTATGATAAAACAGCGGAAAGCGACTTAGCTTTATACTTGCATGCCTTTCGCATAAATACAATCCAATGAAGATTCTGATATGTCTTCGCAGCTAATAAAAGGCCACAACGCGTCGGAGCCCCTATTTCTGATGGTGGCGCATTCCGCCGTGCACTCCGGGAACCCCTACGACCCCATCCGGGCTCCCGACGAAGTCATCGCCAACTTCGCTCATATAAAGGACCGACGGAGGCAGAAATTCGCAGGTAAAATGTCTGGGTCTTACAAAATACCATGAGCAAAGTCACCTTTGCGTGTAATGGTCCTTCGAGTCGGATAGTTGTGAAATTTATGTTTGAGGCCACCAGAACCAGTGGGGGCCACCCCGTACTCTATTCATATTGAATAACAATCATAACGTCACTTGTGATTGTCTACAAAAATTACTTTTGAATCATTTTGTCGTAGGAGTTCTACAATTAAGGGATTTCAAAGGGGACCATTTCCATAGTCATCTGATGGCCATTTGAAGATGATGAATAGTCATGAAATGTAACTTCTCTTAAGCTACTTATTTATTAAGTACAAATATAATTTTCGATTGTGAGATTTTAACTTAATACGATTCGATATCTTAATTGAAGTTTTTGTAACGGTAACACGTGAGACAATAATAGGCAGATACTTCACAAAATTATGCTTGAATTTCCAGGGGTCCTGACTAAACTGGACGAGTCAGTAGGCAAAGTCGTGGAGACACTACAAGCAAGAGGACTCCTAGAGCATTCCATAATACTGTTCACGACCGACAACGGCGGGCCGGCGGCCGGATTCAACGACAATGCTGCTACCAACTATCCTTTGAGAGGGGTATGTTTAGCTTTTGATTTAGGAACTTATACTCAAAATATTTATCGCTTTCCCATAATGCACAAAATGTACAAAAGGTGTTGCTTAAAAAGTAAGGTTCAACAATGGACCCATATTTTTTTTCTACTCTTATTTTTAATGTCCTTCCTCTCCCTAAAAAAATATAAGGAGAGAGGAAGGACATTAAGAAATATAAATATATCGATATATAATCGCCAGGTAGACTGTGTGTGTGTGTGTGCGCGCGTATGTACGTCTAAATGAGAATTAATTTACTGGGTATGTCATAATTACTCATACTTAACATCTTTGTACATTGCAGTATTTGTAAAAGATAATGTGACATATTTGTCACAATTTTAGGACATATTTGTAATTTTTAAGTTCATGAGGTAGGTAGCCACGCCTTTTCGAATATAAAAGTGTAAATGAAATATGTTTTTATTAAAAACAATTAAGACATGGGCGCTTGTGTTCCTAATTCTCTCTAAGCTTTGCATGATCGATATTAGTCCAAAAATAAACTTGTATTTACAGTTACCTAATTTTTTCGATTGGAGAAATAGACATTCTGATTTAAACAACATATACAAAAATGATGTGGGCATTTTTATATCAATCTACTTAGGTTAATCTAAGAACACCTTGTGGAAGATATGTTATTTCGGAGTCCCGTTAAGACAATTCACATATCATTGTATTCTATCCATTTGCCTAGGTGAAGAACACCCTTTGGGAGGGTGGAGTCAGAGGCGCGGCGGCGCTGTGGTCGGCACATCTGGCGCGGCGCGGGCGCGTTGCTACGCAACTGGTACACATCAGCGATTGGCTGCCCACGCTGTATGCTGCCGCGGGTGGAGACCCAAGGTTAAGACCGTTGAATTTGAATAAATAACACAAAAAGAAATAACTACGCATACGTAAATAAAAAAATTTAAAAAATCACATTTTGACCTTGCCGGAACGGGGACATGAACCACCCGTCCTCAGATATCGCGTCTGAGGCGGGGTCATGAACGCGAATTTTTCCAAATTTTAAATTTACATTAGAGCTTTAAATAGCACTAAAAAATAGCCACGCATACATTTAATTATAGTAAATTGCATAGGCCTAGGGTAAAGAACCTATCTAGTAGGTACGTTAACATTTTATTGCAGAATATTTACATTGAACTTAGGCTGCGTATACACGTTTTTTGTGCCTAATCTGGCCGACTTACTGGTCACGAGCATTAAAGGCTGGCGAACTTAAAGTCAAGAACTTAGGTTTTATTGTAATAAGACTTTCGTGATGATTAACTGATGTGCCTTACTTCTTACACAACTTATTGCACAAGCAAGAGCAAAAATGGTAGCTTAAACGGTGGCGGGGTTAAATCAAATTTTAATAAAGATCAGTTTTCGCGCTGGCATTTGAATGGGACGGGCGATGCAGCAAACTACATTATTCATTAGGCACCAAATAACGTGATAACATTATTTTTTATATTTATAGCGTTCTCCAAGAAAAAGACGGCTTCAACCAATGGGATGCCTTATCCCAAGACTTGAAATCTGATAGAACTGCTGTGGTCCACAACATCGACGATATCTGGGGAAGTGCTGCGATTACAGTAGACGAGTGGAAAGTACTTAAAGGTGAGAGTTCTGTTTATGTACCTACTGTTGGTTGTGTAGCGTGTTACTGTTCCTATCTTAAAGATAATGACTAAGTCCCATATTTATATACTACTACTTGCTTAGTCAAAGGGGACACTAGAAATTTAGGTATTTTTCCTAACTGACTTACGATGATGGCTTGGAGTAGCCTCGTCATCATCACCGGACTTGCGGGGAAGCGGATAGCTCTCACCCCTTTAGGAAATTTAGGTGTATGAATTGTGTATGCCATTGCAGTGCATGGGACAATTATAAAAACAAAAACATAGATCCTTCGAAACACCTATAATGTCGAGTGTCAATGCACGTCTGAGCGCAATTTCCGGACGAGCGCGTGTTTGAAACCCCGGGTCGCGGTGGAGCAGTCGATTTTTTTTAGGAATACCTTTAAAGTGGAGTTGGGCCGGCCACGTCTGTCGGATGAATCCAGACAGATGAGCTAAAATGGTCACTCAATGGCTCGATGGGCGTCGCCAAAGAGGAAGGCCAATAAAAGAGATGGCGAGATGACTTGGACCATGACAGGAACTGGCCGGCCTAGGCCGCAGATCGTCATCTTTGGAGTGAAAGGGGGCCTTTGCCCAGCATTGGGACAGCATAAGCTAAATAAAAAAAACCTATAAAATAGTTGGACTCTAACGACATTGTACTTGTTTTACTCTACACCGTGAAATTTTAGTGGTGTTTTCCCGCAGTATAATGATTCTATCTTAGTAGCACAATAGATTAGAGCAGTTATTTTTTATTAAAATCAATAAATGCCAGTTTTACAAAAGTTTAACCGAAACTCGAAAGCACGTTCGAACCGCTTTATGACTTAGGGTGTCGAGCTTCTTCAGCTTTAAGCATCGATTTCATGCGGCAAGCAATACCTGATTACGTCACATCATATAAAAGAACGACAGCTTCTCTCGTTTTCGAGTTGTATAATTATTATTTTAAAAATTTGAAAAAAAAAATGTTTTTTTTCAAGGAATTATTTGCATATTCGATAGTATTACTAAAGGCAAATCGTTCTGCCACGGGAAAACAACCACTAAAATTTCACGGTGTATATTAAATGTCTTCAATGTTTCTCACTCATTCTCCTCTCCAGGCACAAACTACAACGGCTCGTGGGACGCCTGGTACGGCCCGGGCGGGCGCGCGGGCGCGTACCGCAGCGACCTTGTGCTGGGGGCGGCCGCCGCGCGCGCCTTCACGAGACTCGGCCTCATGCCCGACGCCGACACCATACTGAAGCTAAGGTAACTTTAGCGATTGCTAGATAAGAAATAAAAAAAAGGATAAAAAGTTTTTTAACCACCGCCCGATACAAAAATCTATCGGCGCCGATGATATTTTTTGTTAGAGGACTTGTTTTAATGATACTAAGCAGAAACTTTAATGATGGCCACTTTTGTGAGAATTACTAGTTTTTCCTTCTGAAACTTCTGAAACGAAGTCGAACACATTCACCGTACTGATATCATTAACTATTGCAGTGTACGTACTCGTGAGAGATAGATCATAGAACATATTTGCAAACACACTATAAAAGATACAGTAATTTTAAGCAAACATATTTTCCATGTAAAAATATTTGAAACTTGTGAGGAAAATCATTCATTAAAAGTATTTTTCTTTCAGAGAGCAAGCAACTGTTAAATGCAACGAAAGCATTGTCCATATTACGTGTAAACCTCTAGTCGCGCCCTGCCTCTTCAATATCCAGGAAGATCCGTGTGAACAACGGAATTTAGCCAATGAGTGAGTTTAATGAAAACAATATACTTACAAGTGTTAGAATCACGATGCTATTTTAAAATAAGGTAACTGTTTGAGTATGTAGAATAGATTACAATATCGTCAAGATAAAAAACTATAGAATACAGCTGAAACATAAAGAAAACAATAATAATCATTGAAATAGTTTTTACTTCTTAAAATCAATTTTAATTCCAATAGAAACAAAAAAAACTGTTTATTATTCAAAAATATTATTAAAACCACAAATATCAGCTTCTAATTGGTTAATAATCAACATTTGAATAAAACCATTGTCTATGTTTAAGTTTGAAGTCTTACATATCTTTCTTTTTCAGGTCTCCTGAAATTTTAGAGCGGTTGCTCAAAGAACTAGAAGATGTTAACAAAACAGCAGTACCACCAAACAATAAAGAATTAGATCCGAAGGGCGATCCGAAGCACTGGGGTCGGGTGTACTTTAACTTCGGTGACTTTGAGCAGTAGAAATAGCAACAGACACATCTTTTCAAATATGGTACAATACATGTTGATCTCAATATTACTGAAAGTTCTGTTTAATTCTTAAAATGTTGTGATAATATTTTTCAAAGATTATTGCTTCAATGTTGTTGATGATACAAGAGGAACAAATATTTAACTTCTAGTTTAAAATAATAACGAATAAACTTAATAAAAACTTAAAATAATGAATCTTTTCTTTCATTCATCAAATTGCAATTGAATAAAATCATATAATGAAGAATTGGAACTACTTAGTTTTAACTCTCTTCGTCCTGACACCGGTTCTCAAATTCGGTCTATTTTCGTCTCCTTCATCTACGACGCCCATCTTCCTCTTTGGAATTCTCTTTCTTTTCAAATTTTGTATTTCTTTCATCGGACTAGTGCCACCGAGAGGTTCCTCGTTTTGATAGTTAGAAAGAAGCGCCTCTTTATACTGTTTTATAGTTAGATCTTCAATGACAGTGGTCTTGTTCAAATCTTGTGGGTTATTTATGATCGTCCCGTGCATGGTTTCATTTTCTAAGGTCACTCTCTCCATAGGGCTTAGCACATCCCCGAGAGGGTCTGAGTGACTCTCCTGTGAGAATGTTTCAGCTAGAAGCCGGTCCACCATAGTTTCCTCTTCAGATACTTGGAAGAACTTGCTTATAACGATCTTGAGTTGTTCGGGGTTGATGGTATGTGGTGCATTGGGGCTGAAATGAAATGTTATACGAATGAGGTAAACTGTCTGAAGGGAAATAATATCCGTGATATTATGTTTCGAAACGGAGGATCTGGAGTTTCCATCATCATTTAATGTACCTACCACTAAAACTAAACTGTTTGTATGGATTTTTCTTAACTAGAAACAAGTGTAAAAGAATTAAGTTCCTTTACTGGAACCCAGTTTTCCCAACTACTATTTCGGTGGATATTGTTAAGACTCCACCAAATCTGGAGATTAGCAGAGTCCTAATAATATACATCAGAAGAAATGTTAACCATAGCTTCTAAAGAAGATAGCATAATAGAAGCTTACATGCCCATAGAGTGCGACGACAGACACTGATACTTTAGAAAACTGAAACTGTCCGGCATATTTACCATGTTGTTTGGTTTTCATGAGCTCCCGATGTATCGGCACCGGATATTTCGATGTGTTCTAATGTGTGTAACCATGACAGTTTAAAATTATATATTAGACACAGATACTGTTATACGTAGGTATAGCTACTGACTCAGCATCGTCCCCCTGGTCGAGTACGGCGTGCGATCGCAGCAGCCGCAGCAACTTGGCCGCGTTGGCGCCCGACACGCGCAGCGACGACTCCAACTGTGATAGCGACACGTGCGCGCGCCGCGAACAACTCCATAACGCGCGCCGGAAGATGCATAGGCACTGGGGAACATATCACATAATCATCATCATCATCATCATCATCAGCCCATATACGTCCCCACTGCTGGGGCACGGGCCTACCCTAAACTAGGCGATAAGGCCTTAGTCTACCACGCTGGCCAAGTGCGGGTTGGTCGACTACACAAGCTCAGAATTTCATCGTGGGTGTGCAGGTGCTTGCCAAGTGCGGGTTGGTCGACTACACAACCTCAGAATTTCTTCGTAGGTGTGCAGGTTTCCTCACATAATAATAATAAATGAATAGATCACATCATGAAGAAAGGTCCAATCTAAAGTACCCGTAATCGACGAGCGTGTATGAAGAGGTTGATGGATGTGGAAGAAGCGAAAGTGGTGGCCAAAACCGTAGCATAGGGCAGGAAAAGATCTCTGCCTAACTATGTAATAAATAATAATGGTAAGGAGCTTAAGCACTTGTGTTACAGATTTCAGAATCAACAGTGGATACACAAATATATTTAATAACACATACAGACACAGAAGAAACACCTATTTTCGACACATGAATATTTGTCACGGGTGGGAATCAAAACCACGACTCTTGGAACCGTAGGTAGTGTCGCAGTGGAACAGTGGTTAGTGACCATGGGTCGCTAACCACTGTTCCACTGCTGATTCTGATATCTGTAACACAAGTGCTTTAGCTACTTACAACGATATCTGTGGGGCTACCATGAGTTTAAAACTTACGCGCTCGATATCGACTACGTAAATATGTCTATGAAAAACATGTACAGGCCCTCAGAGGGCCTACCATGAGTTGGCTATCGTAAACTTACGTACGTTAAAAACCTATCGAGTTGTTTTTTTCATATGGCCGATTGTAGTTCTTCGCGTAACCACCAGCCGGCGCTGTACAAGTTTTTCATAGACATATTTACGTAGGTGATATCGAGTGCGTAAGTTGTAAACTTATGGTAGCCCCACAGATCAATGTACGTGATGTTGTGTAATATATACTTTATTTTATTTACAATACCTCTCTCTTCCTAGCAGTCAAATCGGCCAGGCGCGGGTCGGTGGGCTCCCGGTTCGAGTCCCGGTCGGCGCACTCGCAGCAGCAGTGCGCGCGCGGAGTTTCTACTGACATCAGCCCGTAGCATGGAGCATGCTGCACTGTGTTGCAGTATCTAGGAAACGTGAACTTTAAATATCAGTCTTTATGGGTCTACACGCGATATTAGGAGAAGCATACAAAGCTAGCTTGAGTTCGCTCGCGACCATGATTTGTGTAACCCAATCGAAACGTCGGGCAGTAAGTAGCTATGTATTTGCTACTAATTTTAGTATCGAGTGTAGACCCATTAAGACTAATATTTAGTCTAATGGAACGCGAAAGTTTAAAATCATGCGTAACGTGGACTTTGTTTAACCCAGCGCCGTAAACGGTGCCCAGGCCTTGGAGGGGCGCAGAAGTGACCAGACCAGTATCTATAGTATTTTTCACCTAAGATGATCCCTGTGACACTTCATTGTGTTCTGAATCACGCATTTTACGTTTGAAAAACGAAATAATTTTATTGCACACTTTTTCATTTTATTGCGGCGTCCATTAGGAAAAATATTAAAATAAATATTTTTATACTTTTAAATGACAAACAGTATCGTTTAGATTAATTTAAAAATTTAAAAAAAGTACCTATGCAGTTTGTATACGTAGAATGGAATGTAGTATGTTCCATTCTATGTATACAAACTGCATAGGTACTTTTTTAAAATTTTCTATTACATTAAATTAAACTAATCGATACTGTTTCCCTTTTAAAAGTTTAAAATGATTAATTTCAATATTTTTTCTAATGACGCCGCATTAAAATGAAAAAGTGTACATAAAATTATTTTCGTTTGTCAAACGTAAAATGCGTGATTCAGAACACAATGAAGTGATGATTGAAATTTGGCATGCAAGTACCCTAATGAAATGAACGTAATGCTTATGTGCATAGCGATATTGCAAAATACTTACTGGCAAGTCAATGTGGGCGCGTTGTCATCGTCGTCGTCGTGGCGACACGCGCAGCGAAGCACTCTCCCCGCGGACGCTGCACCAATACAAAGACGAATTAAGAAATAAGATGTTTTTTTTATTTGTTGTATTTAGTGCTATTTAAAAAGCTCTAATGTAAATTTGAAATTCTAAAAAAAATGCATTTACGACGCCGCCTGAACGGTGACTTGAACCACCGGTTTTTAGGTATATCGCGTCTGACGCTCTATCCACTGAGCTACCCAGGTATTGAGACGCTTATTCAGACGCGATATCTGAAGACCTGTGGTTCAAGTCCCCGTACAGGCGGGGTCATGAATGTGAAGTTTTATAAATTTACAATAAGTGGTCGTTTTTCGAATTGACTTTGCTATTAACCTGACTGACTTTACAGCTTACAACCGGGGGAGAGGAAAGCTCTCCCCACTTAGTACATTTAAGCAACGCTTGTCTGAGGGCTTCCCCAGATGCGGCCTAAACCTCGGCCCAGGGTTGCTGGAACGGGCCCAAACTGCCCGACCACGTCCGATAATAATCGGTGACTGAGTTCTAGCCGGAGAAAAATGGAATGTACTGATTGAAGTCTGTCGAATATATCATACAAAATCAAGTACATACTACAAATTTGCTAGGTATAAGAATATTCCTAAAATAACATACACATAAAGTCTTCCTGTTCTATCTGCGACATCATAGGAGGGTTCTGGGAGGGCTGGAACAAAAATAAATAAAAGTTGTAAAGAATATTAATAGAGATTTAAACTTATCTTCCTGCTTTTACCAATGGCGTAGTGTAGTGAGACTTTATAAGCAGATCTTTGATCTCATATAGATTTTTTTCCTTTAGCTCTGATTAATGTAAAGTAACATTGGAAATATGTTTCCCAGGGTCTATTAATGAGTGAAAGCGTCTCACGATAGCCTCCCGGCTGGAGCCCTCGCACTGTCCCCAATGTACGTCGTTACGTACTGTCGCAGGTACTCGTACGGAACCCTGACGCGAGTCCGACTCCCACTTGGCCGGTGTTAGGGTCCTAACTAAGGGACTTAAATGAAAGGTGGACTGTATATCTATAAGTATATGTATTGATGCCGGGGAAGGACACTACAGAACGCGGCCGGTGTGCTGAAGATTGAAGGCAGAGTGGCGCACTGGAGACCGCGCCCGCGCGCGCACACAGATAACCTGACGACCACAGTCGACGCCCGAGGAAGCTCGCGCTCTAACAGCCGGTATTTTTCTGATTAATGTAAAGTAACATTGGAAATATGTTTCCCAGGGTCTATTAATGAGTGAAAGCGTCTCACGATAGCCTCCCGGCTGGAGCCCTCGCTGCCCCGGATGTAGGAGCGCGCGGTGAGGCGGTGGTGCGGCGTCTGCACGCAGCCCAGCTTGATGGTGTCGTCGTTACGTACTGTCGCAGGTACTGTCACTTGGTCTAGAGGGTCAAAGCGTCTCACGATAGCCTCCCGGCTGGAGCCCTCGCTGCCCCGGATGTAGGAGCGCGCGGTGAGGCGGTGGTGCGGCGTCTGCACGCAGCCCAGCTTGATGGTGTCGTCGTTACGTACTGTCGCAGGTACTGTCACTTGGTCTAGAGGGTCAAAGCGTCTCACGATAGCCTCCCGGCTGGAGCCCTCGCTGCCCCGGATGTAGGAGCGCGCGGTGAGGCGGTGGTGCGGCGTCTGCACGCAGCCCAGCTTGATGGTGTCGTCGTTACGTACTGTCGCAGGTACTGTCACTTGGTCTAGAGGGTCAAAGCGTCTCACGATAGCCTCCGGCTGGAGCCCTCGCTGCCCCGGATGTAGGAGCGCGCGGTGAGGCGGTGGTGCGGCGTCTGCACGCAGCCCAGCTTGATGGTGTCGTCGTTACGTACTGTCGCAGGTACTGTCACTTGGTCTAGAGGGTCAAAGCGTCTCACGATAGCCTCCCGGCTGGAGCCCTCGCTGCCCCGGATGTAGGAGCGCGCGGTGAGGCGGTGGTGCGGCGTCTGCACGCAGCCCAGCTTGATGGTGTCGTCGTTACGTACTGTCGCAGGTACTGTCACTTGGTCTAGAGGGTCAAAGCGTCTCACGATAGCCTCCCGGCTGGAGCCCTCGCTGCCCCGGATGTAGGAGCGCGCGGTGAGGCGGTGGTGCGGCGTCTGCACGCAGCCCAGCTTGATGGTGTCGGCGCGCGTGCCCCGCAGGTGCTCGTCAGCTTCTGAGGCTGCCGTGAACCCGGGCGCTTGGTAGCCTTCTGGGGCGGCTGGGGACAGATATTCTATATACTAGCGGCCGCCCGCGACTTTGTCCGCGTATTAATGGGTTTTAGTAGCAATGATGTATTAAAATAGACTTGTAAAATTTATTATTAATTGGTGAATTAAAAAAAAGTAGCCTATATGTTATTCCAGAGTGCCTGCTACCATCATACTTACCAAATTTCATGAAAATCGGTTCTGATGATTGAGCGTGAAAGAGTAACAAACATCCATCCATCCATCCATACTCACAAACTTTCACGTTTATAATATTAGTAAGGATTAGGTATGTACATTGGTCTACCAATCCTGCGGCGCCCCGTCTTATCCGGCGCCCTGGGCGATCGCCCCTAACGCCACTACTGGAGACCAGGAAAAGACCTTCCATGACCAAATAGGTCAAATCTTAGAGAGGTCGAATCAAAAGTACCTACCCGTGTGCATAAAAGCTTGATGGATGTGGAAGAAGCGGAAGTGGTGTGCCAGGACCGTAGTACAAGGCAGGAAGTGTTCTCTGCCTAGCCCTCCGGGAAAAGGCGTGATTGTATGTATAAATATCTAAATTAAATATCTGGGACACTTTCACACACAGTCATCTGATTCCAAACCAAGCAGAGCTTGTACTATGGGCATCAGATACTGATATACATCTACTTACTACTTATATAATTCGTTGGTCTATTGGTAGCAAGTGCTGCGTTAGGACCGAGAGCAGTGGCGTAACTACAGGGTGGCAAGTCGGCAAAATGCCACGGGCCCCCACCCGGTAGGGGGCCCCAGCCGAAAGGAGCCCCCGGTCATAGCACAATCTCAACTGCCAACACACATACACATTAAGGTAAAATAAATTAAGTATATAAACATTAAGGTAATAACGTGGTGTGCACGGGGCCCCATCCGAAGAATTTTGCCACGAACTTCAACGGGTATAGTTACGCCACTGACCGAGAGGTCCCCGGTTCGAATCCGGGGTCGGGCAAAATTTGTGTGAGTTTTTCTGTAATGAAATTTCTCAGCCCGGAGTTAAGAAGTTGGCGGTTGAACGCCCGTGCCTCGGAAAGCACGTTAAGCCGGTGGTCCTGCGCCCGATCTCTCATCGGTCATGTCGGATTGCCGTCTCACCGAATTATGAGAGTAAGGGAATAGAGAGTGCACTTGTGTTTGCGCGCACACTTGTGCACTATAATATGTCCTGCGCACTTGGCTGATCTCGATTGAAATCGGCCGCCATGGCTGAAATCGGTCGGACGCTTTACTTATATAATATCTTCAATTCTCAAAAGATACTTCATCACACAAATATTTGTCCCGGGTGGAAATCGAACCCACGACTCTTGCAACCGGCAGCCAGGGTCACTAACCACTATTCAGTACAGATTTAAGGTGTGTAGACAAAAATACCTACTCTCATTATAGTAAAGCCTCAAGCTGACATCGTAAGCGTCAGGCAGGTGGTTCTGGCAGGTCTGCATGATGACCACGCACGCCCTAATGAGGTTCACGGTTCTCTCCCTGACCCCGTCGAAGGTGAACTTCTCGGTCTGCAGGCCTCCGCCCCGCGATGACTGCACGCTCATGGTGATGCCCTCGTCGGTGTACGCGTACTCGAACACGTGGTACTCGATCAGGTTGGCCACGTTGCACTCGTCTTCGTAGAAGCAAAGGGCTAGTTGGTGAAGCTGTAGTAAACGTTTATTTATCATCAGACGAGACCAGTAGCGGTACCATGAGTTAGCTATCGAAAACTTACGTACGTTAAAAACCTATCGAATTGTTTTTTTCATACTACTGTAGGACTACCATGAGTTGGCTATCGTAAACTTACGTACCTACGTTGAAAACCTATCGAGTTGTTTTTCATATGGCCGATTGTAGTTCTTCGCGTAACCACCAGCCGGCGCTGTACATGTTTTTGGTCGTTACGCGAAGAACTAAAATCGGCCGTATGAAAAAGCAGCTCGATAGGTTTTTAACGTACGTAAGTTTTCGATAGCCAACTCATGGTAGGCCCTCAGTTATAATCTGAGGGCCTACCATGAGTTGAGAGTTCTAAGCGTTACCGCTTCACCGCTTGGTTTTTGGTGAAAATCATTAACCATCTTCTTTTAATTCTGATTTTAGAGACTTAGAGTAATGTTGGTAAAGTGACAAATGCCTATTTCATTATGCTTGAGTTGATATGTAAAATAGGAAGCTATTTAATTTAAAATACTTACATATTTTTTATCGAACGCTTCGAATGCCTGGGTAAGAGCTGTACTAAGAAAATTAGCCAATTCATCCCTACAGTTTTTCTTCAAAACTCTCAATTTCAATCCTCCGAAACATTCTAAAGAGTAACTGTCTTCCGGGAAGGCATTTTTTAAATACGTTATGGTGCTTACAGCGATCACAGTCAACTGCTTCATAAAAGTGACAGAACTCGTGTAATTTTCAATTATTTGCTTAGGAAATATTTTAGTCCACTCAGCAACTGCCTGCAAAATTAAACGAAGACATAATTTATGAATATTGGAAGGTCTACCAAGAGTATATGATAAACCAACCACGGTATGCTAACGCTAACGCTAAGGGTTGGTGATTCCGAAAAAAGAGCTAAATAACCAAACCCGATGGTGATGAATTGACACTGATTTATTAATAACGTAAATTAGGTTTTGTGGCATATTGCATAGCAAGCTAAATATAATACAGTAAAGCGAAAGTACAGTAACTAATGTGCAGCTGGCCCGTACATCTTGCCAGCGAGAAGAAAGAAAAAGTAAAGAAACACTCTTAAAATAGCAATAATACAGGAAGCTAGTAAAATATGAAATACTTATAATAACGCTTAAAAAACATATTAAATGACAAGTAATTGTAATTATAAAAAAATCAATAAGGCATAGAGAAATGTATATAAAGAATGTAAATATAAGTTTAAGAGTTCACAAGTTCAGTAGCGCTTAATCGTCTTGGCCTCCGGATGGCGTGATCACTTCACTAAGGGATTCACTCGGTATAGAAATCATAGGGATCGACACTGACCGCGGAGGTTTAGGTGGCGCCGTGCCTCCGTTTATACTAAAAATGCCCATGTTCCCTACTTTACGCACTTCACTACACTCACTCTGCGCACGAACTCTATCCGACAAACATCGGCGGTGCCCGCACGCCGGAGCCTCCCCGGGAGACGCTGCGGACCTCGGCAGTTCCAAACGCCGAAGTCTAGCTCGTTTCGCTCAATAAAGTTAGTGCCATTGTCACTATACATCCGATGGGGTGTTCCTCGTCTTGCGCAGAAACGGCTGAAAGCAGCTAGAAATGCTGGGGTAGAGAGGGCCGACACCAGCTCCAGGTGTACAGCCTTTGTCGCTAAACAGATAAATACTGCAACATACCCTTGTACGTCTTCACCCCCTGCCCATGCTAAGCTGCAGATCTACATGACCGGTAAAGTCAGCGCCGCAAATAGAAAAGGGGCGGGAAGGGGTAACTCTTACTCGAGGAAGATCAGCCATAATTTGTTGATGTTTTTCAGAGCTATAGCGGCGACATTTAACACATTGTCGAAGCTGTCTTTTGACTGTTCTCATGCCGCTTAGAATCAATACTGTTCTCTCAGATATGATAGAGTAAGCCGTGGACCACCATGCAGGGTGGTGATATGCGCTTGATTAACAAGTAGGTCGGTCAAGCGACCAGAGCTGGCTAATATTATCGGATGTTTCGCTGTAGATCTAACATTTGAATAACTGAGGCGGCCACCTACTCTCAAAATTCCATTTTCATCTAAATATGGATTTAAGCACGCTAACTTGCTATTTGATCCCACGTGACCCCTTGTTTTTAATGCTGCTTAAATCGCTTTTCAAAATTATTAACTGAACCATATTTAATAATTAATTGATACGCTTTGTTTATTTCAGCTGCAGACAAGTAAGTATCATGTTCGAACTCTGTGTTGGAGTGCCGCTGTGAAACGAGACACCCATGCTGTTATCTTTACGGCACGTGTGATGGAGACTATTGTTTAATAATAAATCGTGTATGAATGTTGGGCTAGGTTCTTTTAAAGCTACGTTTACACTAACCTTTTTGATTTCTATCGTCGGCGCTTCGAATGTGTTGTTTGTTGTGTTTTTAGGATCGAAATTACATATCCATTGCGGACCTTTCCACCAGAGTGAATTATTATGTAGCTTTTCTACAGTTGACCCACGGGTAGCACAATCCGCTGGGTTTTCCTCTGACAAAACGTGATTCCAATTTGAAGCTGGTAAGATCTCTTTTTATCTGTTGCACACGATTCGAATTCTTTCCAACGAGAGGCATCGCCATTAAGCCATCCCAACACGATCATGGAATCGGTCCAAGCGTATACTTCTATATTTATGTTGTTCTTAAAGGTAGCCTTAATGACCTTTATCAGTTGCGCTAAGAGCAACGCTCCACATAGCTCTAAACGAGGCAGATACCTTTTTCTTCTGTGGGGTCAGTTTCGTCTTGGATGCAACTAGTCGTGATGTGAACCCACCTTTATTATCGCTCGCAACTAAATAGACCACGCACGCGTATGCCTTCTCGGAGGCGTCGCTATATCCGCATAATCGAAATGCTCGCTGTGTATCACCTAAATATCTAGGGATTTTAAATTCGCTTACGTTTTGAAAGTCAGCTCGAAGCTCAGTCCATTCGCTTTGAATTAATGGAGGTATTTTGTCGTCCCATCCTAAGCCACAAGACCATGTTTTCTGGAAGAGAATTTTAGCTCTTATGGTCAGTGGTGAGAGCCAGCCTAAGGGATCGAACACCTTTGATATTAAAGAGAGTAGCTGGCGCTTAGTATTGCATTCGCCGTTAAAATCAATTTTATTTGCAAAGACGAATGAGTCGGTTGTGGGTGTCCATCGAAGCCCTAATGTTTTTCGGGACTCGGAGTCTCTAAAGTCATATGGTGTGTCAATCTGACCTGCTGATAAATGATCTAAAAGTTCAGGGTGGTTGCTTGACCATTTTCTTAGGTTCATCCCTGCGCCTTTCAAGATATTAATTAATTGAGACTGCAATTCCTTCGCTTTTATTAGGCAATTTTGACCAGTCAGCAAGTCATCCATATAGAAACTATTTTCTAACGCTGCGGATGCTAGAGGGAACTTTAGAGCATCATCTTTGGCTAATTGTCTAAGTGTGCGCATTGCTAGGTAAAGGGGCCGCTTTTGCTAAAGATGACTGACGTAAGAACATACTCTTGGAGCGACTCATGCTTAGAGTTCCGCCAGATGAATGATTGTAAATGTTGGTCGCTCGCTCTTATCATGATCTGCCAAAACATCTTCTCTATATCGGCGGTCATCACGTATTTATATTGTCTCCAGGTTAATATTAATGTTTGCAAGTCACTTTGTAAGTTTGGACCACACTCCATTACGTCATTGAGGCTTAGTCCAGTGCTCGTTTTTGATGAGGCATTGAAAACTACTCTTAGTTGGGTAGTGGTTGAATCGTGCTTAATGACGCCGTGATGTGGTAAGTAACACGGTGTCTCACGACTCTCGCTCGCTGGCCGCATCAGACCCAGGTCTTCATACTCCTTAATAAATTTCTTGTAGCTTTCTGATAACGATTTATTACGTTCCATTTTACTTTCCAACTGTATAAATTGCGCTATCGCCTTTGCTTTAGATTTCCCAAGTTTTTCGCTATAGTTAGGTTTTAACGGTAAGGCTACTTCATACCTACCATCTGCAAGCCGCCTAGTGGTTGCAGCATAATGATCCTCAATATTGTTCTTCATTCGTGAGCTCGGAGGTTGTGTTAGGTACTTCCTCCATCTCCCAGTATTTGGCGATGTCTTCCAAATTATTGACAAGAACATTACAGTGAAAAGTTTTTATGTTACCAGATAAAATCCAACCTAACTTCGTTTGCTGCGCTATCGGTGCGCTTGGTTCTCCTTTCACCAATCCTCTCATAATTACATCCGAATATACACAGGCATCTAATAAAATATCGATAGGCTTAGAAACGTTGTACTCAGGATCAGCTAAGTTCATATGTTGGATATGAGGCCACGATTTTTAGAAAATGTGGCATTCGGAAGATCGCTGATAACACGTGGGATAATCGAAGCTTCCGTGATAAAATTATAATCATCGTAAATAGATTTACATTCTAGCGTAATAAGGTTTTTACTATGCTTAGGGCTGCTACCTACGCCAGAAATCGACGCGCTAAATTTTCTGCGAGGTAGCCTAGTAGCTGAGCACCATTCTCCGATATCAAAGGTTATCTGCGAGCCCTGATCCAATAGAGCTCGCAATGTCACGTAGTTGCCATGGACGTCCTTTATCTTTAACATCACAGTCGCTAATAAAACTTCTTCATCGTCAACACCAACATGATTCGCAACGTGAGGCTTACTGACTTGCGGTTCAGCTGAGGATGTAAATCGAGCTGGCATAGAATTTTTATGTCTCAACTCAGAGGTAGGCAATGTTGCCAAGCGTGGCATCCCTACACAAACGTCGTGTAAAACTGTATGATGCTCGTTATTGCACTCTTTGCATCTTTTTAATTGAGGTGCATTTGTCGCTGGAGTGTTTGAATAGGCAATTTCGGCAAAGTCGAAGTTTCGCCACTGTCCTCAATTTCGTTTCCGCTGGCATGTTATTGAACTTGTTGCACTTATAGAGCTCGTGATCGAAATTACATAGAGGACACTTACACGTGGATGTGACGGCTGCTTGATATCCTTTAAATGATCGACCGAAGTTAAAGTTGTGTCTCGAGCTATAACGATGTTTAGGCTGATATGCTTGAGCTGGTCTTGCAGGGGTTACGTTATCCTTTTCTCGCTTATGGATTGGTTCGAGAGCCATAAACTTACTCTCGAGAAACACCAATAGCTCCTCTAACGAGGCTAGATCCCTAGGAGCCTTACGTGCTTCCTTGTAGGCGTTGTAGGTGTCGGTGTCTGGTTTCTTTGTAATCAGATGAACTAGAATCGGATCCCAAGTGTTAGTATCCACGCCAAGGTTATGAATAGCATGTATACACTCTGTTGTGGTGTCATAGAGTCGCTTGATCTCGTTTGACGTCTGCTTGCTGATGCTCGGTTGATTGAGGAATATCTCGATTTGTGTTGTGAATAGTACTTGTGGGTTATTATAGCGATGGGTTAAGATTTCCCATGCTACGTCATAATTATCCGCTGAAATATTAAGATGCTGAATCAAGCGCTCTGCTTCTCCCTTGACTCTACCTTTCCAAATGCTGCATCTTTTGCGCTTTCGATAAACATTTGTTGTTATGTATCGACTCGGAGAACAAGTCGAAGAAAGTCGGCCAATGATTGTAATTACCTGTAAAGTTAGGTATTTCCAAGACAGGGTAGCCTGCTGAATGTGAGATGTAGCACACAGCTTTTGATTTAACGCCTTTTCACCTGCTTGTATAATTTCTCAACGCTAAAGAATTCTTCTTCATAAATATCATCTTTACCTTCTAGAATGTTGTCTATTTCTAAATGTAGCTGGTCAATATTCTGCCATCTTGATTGGATGCTGCGTAGCTCATCTTCAAGCTCCCACTTCTCTGACATTTCACTAACCTGTATGCTCGTCACCAAACGCCTGAACGCTCGGAAGTTAGCTCTTTGAAGGGACAGCCGCTCCTCAACCTTACAGCTCCCAAAATCGCTCGTCTTCTTCTCTATCTCAGTACCTGACCCTGACCCTACTGGCTCATTGTCTGTAAGTTTCGTTCTAAGCTCATTATAGTATTTTTTGTACGCTCAAAAATCGCCTCTAAAAAGTACCTTTGTGTTTTACCTTCCAGAGTTTCCAATTTCTTATTATTTTGCTCGAACTCTCCCCATAACCGATCTAAGGACTCTAAACGTATGCTTAGATATTCTGAAGTCTTACGATACGCTGGATCCTTTCCGAAGTTGGTTCCGATACGCTGAATCTCATTTACAATTTCTCCTTGACGAGAGAATAAAGCTTCAAACTCCATCGTTAATCGACAAGTAAAATATGAACGATCTTACTTGGACGTTGCTGTAAAGGCGAGTCTCCCGACTCACGCAAAGAAGGCTCGGTGACGCTGATGAACGCTGACGCTGATGAATGCTGATGCTGATGGACGCTGACGCTGATGAACGCTGACGCTGATGAACGCTGATGCTGATGCTAATGAACGCTGACGCTGATGGACGCTAATGTTGACGCTGATGGACGCTGAAGTTGACGCTGATGTACGCTGAGTTACACCGTATTACACGTGTCACGTATACTCAATAGTTTTCCGCTGACGTATGTGAAAAGTCAAACACAGTTCGCTAGTTCACTGTACACAGGACTTCACTCGCGCAAGGTCCCGTTTATACGTAAACTCGAAGGACCAAAAAGAATGGAAGGTCTACCAAGAGTATATGATAAACCAACCACACGGTATGCTAACGCTAACGCTAAGGGTTGGTGATTCCGAAGAGAGCTAAATAACCAAACCCGATGAGTGATGAATTGACACTGATTTATTAATAACGTAAATTAGGTTTTGTGGCATATTGCATAGCAAGCTAAATATAATACAGTAAAGCGAAAGTACAGTAACTAATGTGCGGCTGGCCCGTACAAATATAGAATTCATAAATTCTTGTGAATGACCTACCTGCAAATTTAAATTAAAAAGAATGTACCTGAGACGTGCGAGTTAATGAGGCAGTCATATTTTAGGTAGAATACAACAAATATACTTGATGTTACAGCGTTATTTCCCAGAATCAAAGGACGAAAACTTTTTTCGAGACGTGATAAAATGTTTTCGCGCGCGCCAATGATAAAACGGACGGATGGTTTTACCTTTTTTACTAGACACAAAACTGATTCAGGCAAAGATATACACGACGTATCTTGATTATTTCGTATAAATGCAATAATTGACAGTGCAATATTATGTTGAATATATTAAACTACATTAGTCCATACGCAGCAACTTATTATTTCAAAATATATGATAAGGAAAAATTAGTTCCGCTTTGTAATCATACATACATACTACCGATTGAGGCGCCCTCTATATTAGTGCATAAAGGATGATAATAACCTTTTTACTAAAATATTAACCTTTTGTTAATTAAAAAAAATATATTCTATCATTTCTAATTTCAAATTACTGACACATGGTCTGTAAAAATAATTACAAATTTTGAAGCGTTTATTGCATAAAATAATTAATTTTAAACTTTTGTGATTGAGATGTTGTGTCCAGAAGGTGAACCAGTTCAAAAACATGAAGGTGTTGGTAAAGAAGAACAATTGTGTCGTAAGAAGAATAAAAAAGTACCTGTCGAAGGCTCTGGTAGTTTAGAACTAAGTTCTTTTAAAAATCCCAAGACGTGGAAAAAATCCATTACCAATTTCTTTCGCCATCAAGTTCGATCTACCAAATCTAATGACGTGAGTCCTTGCCTGAGATATATTAGCGTCGTTTTTGAAACAGCGATATGTTTACTAATGTAAAATAAATTTCAGGGAGATCGCCCATCGGGAAGTAAAGAAAGTTTCCAAGAACAAGATATTGTTCCCGAGCAAAAATGGCAATCATTAGGAAAAGTATTTAGACGCCAAAGTTTTGTTGAACACTGGAATAAATCACCGAGCCAACAAGGCGAATGTTCTTCCCAAAGTAAAAGACTAGCTGTGAGAAAAGTGTTGTCTAATTACTTCGGGAAATCTCAGAAATCTGTTACAGATGAAAAATAATAAATCATTATATTTTGTTTTCAATAAAAGCTTGTTATGAAATAAGTATTTCTTTTAACTTTTGTTATTAATTTATGCAATCTAGGTATCTCATTTAGGAAGGTATCATTGGTACACATTACGTATGTTAGTACATAAGGGCGATGTGTAATTAAATAGATCAAAAAAAGTTTGAGTTAATACAAAATTCACGAAGACTTCTTCATAAATTGTTTTTTTGAAATGCTATGACAGCGCCCCTTTAGACAAGCGGATAAATAAGGAAATATTTCTCTCATTGAAGTAAGGCAAGCAAAGGAATTTAGAAACTACAACCAGTACATGCTTACAAAGTGACAGCAGGACGGACTGAACTATATAACGAGAACGTAACAGGGAAGCGCGGGAAAGTTCGCGCTAATAAGGTGGTCTTTTTGTTCTCATGAAACCCTTCATCATATTTTTTTCGTTTACAATAGTTAAAATCCGGAAGGCATATATACCGCGCATACCCTCCCACAGCTATTACGAAAAAGAGACTGCTTTCTATCTATTTTCATTTAAATGTAAAAGAATTTTAACCCGAAAAAAGATTTGAATACGAACAAAAAAAGAAAAATATGACGAATGAAGAAAAGATAAAGTCCAACAAAGAAAAAGAATGAGCTGAATAAAGAGATAGATTAAAACTAAAAGTGACTTGGCTTCGGCCTGGGCTCCGGCCTTGAGAACTCTCCATGAAATATAACAATAAAATTTTAGAAGACTTGACTCCGACCTTGAAAACATAACTCATATAATAACACAAAATAATCAAAGAAGAGTTGGCTCTTCTGGCCGCAATAACTAAAATACTACTTAAGATTAGGCTGTACGGGCTGGATTCCTTTGCCTTACCCTGATGGGAAAAATTGGATAAAAAAAATGCACTGACCTGACAAAGTGACATTTCCACAGGCACTCATGAACGGAATTCATTTTACAGCTTTTTGTGCTAAAATTATTTAATTTTTCCATTTATTTTGATTTATTTATGCATCATCATTATTATACTTCACTTCTATCTTTCAACTATACATAATAGTGTAACAAATGTTGTGTATGAGTGAATACGCCCTTGAAAACCGTGTTTCAAAAAAAGTCTAAAGTCAGCATAGCAACAGCAGTTTGATTCGTTTAATTCCTATTTTAGGGAGTATTGAGGACTGTTTGCTGGACGGGT
This sequence comes from Maruca vitrata, assembly GCA_039566165.1. Lineage (NCBI taxonomy): Eukaryota > Metazoa > Arthropoda > Insecta > Lepidoptera > Crambidae > Maruca > Maruca vitrata. The sequence goes on from CM076920.1 coordinate 1,884,215, forward strand.
GCCTTTGTGAGGTGAGTTTGCAAGGTTTAAATAAATCTCCCATTCGAAAGTGGCCCGTGGCACGCCTAAAATTGAACTTGAGTAACTCTTTGTGCGTTTCGTATGTAAGTACTGTACTGCTATACGTACGTATATAACTACTCGTACACATTGTTGTGCCGAGTAAACACTACATTGTTAAAAACTAGAATTTGCAAGAATGTTGTTTTGCATTGATACAAATTATTACCTATAGATGATCTAACTTGATTTTTATGAGTCTTTGGAGGAATTAAAAATACTATTAGAAGTTTATTACTTTCTGTGTATGCTACTATTCGACTTTATTTATTATTGCTTTGACATGCTAGGAAAGCTATATAACTTTTTTTAAATAATGAAGATAACCATGAATATTCATACACTTAATGCTAGAGTGGGTATATTTTCTTCAATATAACCAGTTAGTACACTTCTTTATTGAGAGATATACATGACCAATTGAAAACTAAGTTTTCCTTGTCAACACAAGTATTTTTTCTATTAACTATTATATTCCCCACCCATGCATTAGCACAATATATAATAGTTTTTTTTTTGTACCTCCTATTTTCCTATCCTAACCTATTTTTTTAAAATTTATTTAATAATATAGTATATGTATTGCTAAATTTAATATTCACCTAACCTTAAATTTAGAGCTGTAACACATGCTAACTAGTTTATCTTACTATTTATTCCATTAAATTTTACGTGATTATTCAAAAGGCTTTTTCTACCCTTATTTTTTTTTGGTGGTGTTTTAATCATTTAACCCTAACGCTGCTGCAATGGTATTCAGGTGATGAAGAAATTTCTTAAGAAAACCAAACAGGTATTAATAACACTTTCATGAAAGATTTTTTCTAAATCTATGTTATTAACATTTCTTCTCACTACTTAGTAATACATACTCATTATCTTAAACACCTACTCTTCACTACTACTGTATATGAACAGACAAGGAAAATAATGCAATATTGTCCTACTTAATTCATAAAACCTTCTTGTTATGCACAAATGTGCTTCAATATGCTGTGCAAATACCTACATTTCAATTCACACACCAGTAATATAAAATTTATAATATATACTTGCAATACCATCATGGAAGTGAATCATCTATTTTAAAGATATAATGTTTGTTGTTTTCAGATGTATGGGGAGAATGCATGTAGTTCTAAGCCTCAAACAGACAGAACATTAATCTGATATACAAGGTATTGTAGTCCAGTGGTGCTTATTCTTAGCGTAAGATGATTACACGAAGATGGTTCCACCCATCACTCAACGGTGTGGATGCAGAAAAGTTGCTCATGGAATGTGGTCGAGACGGGTTTTTTCTGGCGAGACCTAGCATGAGCAACAAGGGGGACTTCACACTATCCGTTCGCCGGGGTAAAGATGTGACCCACATCAAAATACAAAATAATGGCGAGTTCCTTGATCTTTATGGCGGAGAAAAATTTGCTACACTCTCGGAACTTGTTCAGTATTACATTGAAAATCAGGGACAGCTTAGAGAAAAAAATGGGAACATCATCAGGTTAAAAACTCCACTCAACTGTGCCGATCCTACTACTGAACGCTGGTACCACGGCCAACTGACTGCCAAGGAAGCTGAACGGATTATGCTGGAAAATGGTAAGAATGGCTCGTTCCTAGTTCGAGAATCACAACGTCAGCCTGGCGACTTCGTCCTTTCCGTGAGGACCCGAGACCGCGTCACGCACGTCATCATTCGCCGACAGGACAACAAATACGACGTAGGAGGCGGGGAACAGTTCAACGACTTGGTCAGCCTCATAGAGCACTACCGAAACTACCCCATGGTTGAAACGACAGGTGACGTGCTAAGGCTCATACAGCCCTTCAACGCCACTCGCATCCAGGTCAGGCACTTCCACACCAGAGTAAAACAACTTCAAAAGGAAAACGAGGGTCCTATAGAAAGTATGGCATACAAACAAGGCTTCTGGGAGGAGTTCGAAACATTACAAATGATGGAGAACTTGCAACTATTCGACCGGATGGAAGGTTCGAAACCGGAGAATATAAGGAAAAATAGATATAAGAATATTATACCCTTTGACCATACGAGGGTGATCCTGCGAGACATTCCAGCAGACGGCCCGCCCGGCTCCGACTACATCAACGCGAACTACATCCGTTGCGACGCGATGGATTTGAACTCTGACTGCTCTGGTGAATCTTCTAGCAACGGCAGCGCCGAGAACGGGTCCCCGGGACGCGAGAGCACGACCTCTAAGAGCAAAGACAAGTCCTCATCGTCCTCATGCTCACCTGTCCATGCGACTGTGGTCGTGACCGAGGAGAAGCCTCTTAGAGAAGGAAAACACAGGGAGGGAAAACAGAAAAAAGGAGAAGCGAAGCAGGGAAACGGAGTCCCGAAACATGCACCGTTCGAGCCGAGCGTCATCCACTCCAATCCCAATTACGTCAACACCACTATCCCGAAGACTGTCGTCGAAGCGGAAACAATTGTCGCCGATAATGTTTATAGCAAAACTTATATTGCAACCCAAGGCTGTCTCTCAACCACAATCTACCAGTTTTGGTCCATGATCTGGCAAGAAGATGTCCGCATAATAATAATGACTACGAAAGAGATCGAACGTGGCAAAGTGAAATGCGAGCGTTATTGGCCCGATTTAAACAAAACTGAAGTTTTTAAGAAGTATGCGATATACAACGAGTTTGAGTCCTCTACGCAGGATTACACATTGCGTCGGTTCCAGGTGACGAGGAAGGAGGAGCCGGAGATTAAGAGGACCATTTATCATTTTCACTTTACGGCTTGGCCCGACCACGGCGTGCCGTCGGAGCCGGGGCGCGTCCTGAACATATTGTTGGACGTCAACTTCCGACTGCAGCAGATAATGACGGGGCCCGACCCGCCGCTGCAGGCCGTCGTGTGCGTGCACTGCTCCGCCGGGATAGGACGAACCGGGACGTTCATCGTGATCGACATGATCCTGGACCAAATTAGGAAGGAGGGTTTCGACTGCGAGATCGATATCCACCGCACCGTGCAGATGGTGAGAGACCAGAGGTCCGGCATGGTGCAGAACGAGGCGCAGTATAAGTTCATCTACATGGCGGTGCTGGAGTTCATCGAGACGGTGAAGCAGCGCATCGGGCTAGGCCCCGAGCCCACGCGGGACTCCCCCCGGACTAGAACTCACCCGGCCCCTTTTTTATGAACGTCGCTAAAAGCGCTAAGAAATTTCTATCGGAAAGCTTTATGTAGTGGAAGAAACGTAGATCGTTGAAGTTTATAATTTTTATTGTCTCGAAAATGCGATAGAACCGTTTTTTTTTAAATAGACATTTTGAATGTTTATTGGTAACAACAAAATTTCAGAACAAAAATATAATTGTAAAGTGTGAATAAACACTTTAATTTGTTTTTAAATTATATCATGATGAAAGGTACTAAACATATAAATATAAGATAAAATTAGTTAGTAGACAAAAGTGCCCAATATTATTTTCCATGTTATGTATATTCGTTGTATTAGTTTTACATACTACATTAAGCTATGGATTTCTGATTGGTACCTATTTTGAAGATTGAATTTGATAAATGAGGTCTGTTTGAAATAAATTTATTATTATTGTATGGTGCTGTCTGTACAACTTTGAATGATAGAAGAAAATATTGATTTATTGATACGTAATTACTAATTGCTAGGTAATATCAGTACATGCGATGATTGCTAAATGTGAACTAACTATTGAGCTGAGTAATGTGAATGATATTGGAGCGAATTGGGTGAATATTGCTGGACATTATGTACGTGTGTTGCTACTCCTCCGCATTCGACGCCAGATGAGTGCAATTCCTACACATATGATGACGGTGATAATCATGTTTATCAGCACATACTGTGTGATTATCATGAGATGAAAAACTATCTGCCAAGATGTCATCTGCATTAGCGCTCCTATGTGAGATCCTATTCTCTTCAATTCTGTTTGAATTTGGGTGTGATCATCTTTATTTCGTCGATAATGAGAGAAGAGTTGTGATGATATATTGAGGTCATGGGTCCAGGCGAGTTCCTCCCTCTGAGTCAACTCATATTCTAAATTGAGGGGCCCAGCTTTTTCTCTCCAGTCTGATAATAGTTTTGTCTGAATTTACTGTCCTCTGGTGTTTCCGAAAGCTTGCCTACAAATCGAGAGACACATAACTTCTCTAGTATACCAATTCGTAGGGTTGATTCCCTCCATTCTCCAACATTTGATCCCCAGACTGGAACAATGCATTTAATAGGTATGGCGTAGGGTAACCATAGATATTGTTCTCCTCCGCAAGGTTGCATGCTATCTCCAATAAGTATCTTTGAGATGCTAGGTCAGACTTCAGTTAGATGAGTCAGTGATGCTCCATAACACTTTCATTGAAAGAACACTATCCATTGGTCTTTGGAGGCAGCCATAGAGTCAAACCTGTACTCTATATGAGATCCAACCCTTTTCCACCTGTGCCCAGTCTTCATAGCAGGGGACATTAAAACTCCTTTTAGAAAGCACCTGATAAGATATTTGGAATGGAGTTCTGGGTTGGCCCAAGTGAGATTTGAACTCCAAGAGAAAGTCGTACATTCCCCATGTCTGTTCTTGAGAAGATCTATGTAATTAAAATATCTCTTTAGTCATCACATAAGCTTAGTTTATCTGGGTAAATGGAGATTGTCGTGAGTTTCCATGTATTTAGTAAAAAAAATCCGTAATTTGGACTTATCCCAGTAATTAATATTTTGGACCCCAAAAGACTGAAAGTTTCCAAGACTATCTGCTTGAGTTTTGCTCTTTGATGCATTGTCCAGGAGCTGCTTTCTTCTAGGAGCACGGCTCTTCCGATATTGACATAGGAGGTGCATCACTGTGAGTAGAATTCGGAGGAAATCTAGGAATTTTGTCGTCATTGTCCATGGTGGGAAATATCACAGTGGGTATTCTTTTCCCATATTTTTTTAATGTATATTTGTTTCTTTTTTGAATTTGATGTGGATATTATTTCTTTGTATGAGCTGTTTTATCGCTGTATATTATGTATGAAAAAGATAGATTATTGGATGAATGAGCGAGGCACGAATCAGGAGTCCTAACATTAGTGTCCCAATAATATCATATTTTCCAAAAATAAGTTATTTTATTCGAATATGAATCGATCGATAGTGTTATGAAAATGAAATAAAATATAAATGTTGTTACAAGCGGGATAATTGTTAGTAATTGAGAACTAGTTTATATGTAATTAATAATAACAATACGGCGACCTGATGATGATTCAAATCTTTGCTTTAAATTTGTACTACACGAGGTCAGGAGGATGGCTTCAATGTGATCTCGAATTGGATTTTAATTAGACAGAATGATATTTTTTATTTTAAAGCAGGTTCAAAAGTGTTCATTGTTTTCGTTGTGTATTAATTACGATAACCGCAGGCTGTAGTAGCCTGCTATTGGTAAACAATACAAATCAAATAATTGCTTAGCATACAATCTTTGTAATTTAAGTACATTTTGCTTCTTGCGTGCGTAATGTCAATTAAGCCATAGTAATTATTTATTCATTTTTTATTAACAAGCATTCTGGGAAGCTAAATGCGCATTGTAAACTTTGTTTAAACTTATTAATCGAGTTGAAAATGATCTTAACAGATGGAAATCTTAACACATTTTGGGGTCTCCTTATAGCTGTCCATGTTTAATTTTTTTTATTTTATTTTTATGCATAGGTGATATCCATATTAAGTAAATTGTTTATTCGACATTACATCTTTATTTCTTCTATTCTAATATTAAGGAGATATGTTTTTTTTATCTTGTCAAAAGTAAAAATGAGGTGCTTTTTATGTGAAGTATGGCCCATGTTTCAGTGGGTGAATGGTGCGATATTTTTTTTTCGATTTTGTTTGTATGCTTAAGTGGTATGTAACAAAGTTTTGCAAACAAGAGTTGTGTGTGTGAGTCGAGCATGCCGCTATGCTTATGGCTTCTACGATGTGTTCTGTCCAGCAGATACGATGTACAAATAGCTATAGGTCAGAAGTGAGTACTTATACGAGGCCAGAATAAATGCGTTAGGTCGTAAGTCTGGCTAATTTGGTCCACATTACTCACTAGAAACGATTATAATATCTATCTATACGAAGTTTGTATGTTTTTTATTTGTTCTCTACATTATTCAGACAGATTTTCTATAGAATGAAGGCTCATGGAAATTCCTTTTTGTAAGCAGTCTGTAATCTACACCACACTAATCCTGTTAGGCCCTCAGAGGAAGTAATGTAAAAATAAATCATGCAATTTATCATTTGGCATAAAGCCTGATATGTGTTCAGAGCGTATTATCTCATAAGATGGATTATATAATTTTTTCTTATTTATAAATTTTCTTTTCATAGCCATTCTAAAATGTCTTATGGCAATAAAGTAAAATTTTAACAAATGATGAATGTGTTGTAGATTTTTATGATTAAGAGCAAATAATTGTATTTCCTTGGTAATTTTATATACATTACGATAAGCAAAAGATGATTAACATGGTGCAATAGATTTAAAAACAAGTTCTAAATGTAATTCTGGTAACTGCTGTGTGAACATGATTGGCCGGAGGAATTGTTAAGTATTCTGTACATAATACATAAGAGGGAAGTTCAAGCAGTGAATCGAATGTTTGTAGCGTCAGAAGTGTGTATCTGGAAATAGATTCTAAAGTAAAGCAAGGTCTAAATTACATGTACATTACAAAGGTACTCTTACATTTTACAGACTAGATTTAATCAATAATTTTTGTTGATAATATTATGTCCTAAGTCGTTCACATCTCTATATTAGCGATGTCGAATTGTGTACAACTTCACAACTAAATTACATACTCTTTTTTATACCTAGACACAAAATAAGAATGAAATCACATTTTAATATGAAAAAAATCAGTAGACGCTGTTTGAACTACCTAAATGTTTTAAGTTGTTGGCATTTTATTTATACTTTATTCCAATATGTAAAGCTGAGCTTAAGTAATTGCATGAGAAGAATAGAGAAAAGAAATTTATGTTATCTGCTAAAGATATATGTTGTGTTATTATATAATAATGAATAAAATGTGATACCTATTTAAAATGTAGTTTATTTTAATTCCATATTCAGATTTTTCTTAAGTTTTTGACCGTTCAGTGGTCACCTAATGTTAATCTTACGAAAGTAAATATATGAGGGGTCATTAAATTAAAGACATCATTTTCTAACTTACATTTAATAACTTTATGCACAGATAATTTGGAATATACAGCATGTTTGGCAGTGAATATAGGAATTTTTGTTAACATCCATAATTTTCTGGCATATTATTTGTTCTATCACAGAAAAATAAAATAAAGAGCAAATAATTCGCTCTTCGTATATATTCACATCCTATTGAACCAATAAAAAAATCTCACACATAGTAGATATAAACATTCACCAGTTAAATTTCATAAAATACATATTTTGTGGTGATGTGAACAATTTTCGTAGTATAACTAGAATAGTTTGGAAACCATGCCCTAAATCTATACAACTAAATATTTGTAATATTAAAATAAAGACTTTACTAAATAGGTATGAATGTATATCTGGTAACAATAACAAAAATACAATTTTTGTCTGTCTGTTTGTCCCCGCTTATAAAAACGGCTGGACCAATTTCAATGGAACTTTGTAGCTAATTTTACAAGGTATATTATGGGCAATTTTAATATCATTGCTGCCAAAAGTAACTATTCTACGCGGACAAAGTCGCAGGCGGCCGCTAGTATTACAGAAGACTATAAGTAAGTCCGAATATAACTTCAAAAGTTAGTAACACAAAACCAAAAATAACTTATATTATTTCTATCTTACACTCACAACATCAATACTCCGCACAATTGGCCATGAGAATTACAATACATTATGAGTCATTACTTCTTAATTTAAAATGTATCATTAGATTTCACATCTTTCATCATAGAAGTGGAGTGACCACACTACCCAACTCTATTGGCCAAGTGTGCAAAGGAGCTTATAAACTAACAACTATATCAATTAATCATATAACAGCGAATTACTCCTAATCATCATTGTTAACTTGTATCTCATCAATACCGTCAGTTTCGGTTACCAGAGCCCGTTCCAAAATAACTCTGCCCTCTTTGTATCTGAAAAAAAAAATTACAAAATTTAGATAACATGAAATTTTGTTAGTGTAACTTAATTATGGAAATAATGACAATCCTACATAGTAGATAAATAAATACATACTTAAATATTATATTCACACACAGGCACAGAACAAACACAAATGTTCATCACATGAAGTTTGTCTAGGTGGAAGTCTCTGTGAGGCCCTTTGTCCTGCATTAAAAGGTTTTTGCAAAGGTTTTCAGTCTAGTTGTGTGGACAAAATATAGTTCAGAAAATTTATGCTATTTTGCCAGTATGAAGTCTTTACTTCATATAGAAGGGCAAGGCCCTGGGACCATAGCGCTGTTCACCACTCCCTAAGGCAGCCATGACTAGATACATATAGATGTGCAACATTGTAACATAAGTAAATGAAACCTGCTAAACAATACTAGACAAGTTACCTTTGATTCTCTTCAGTGGCAAATTCATACACCCAGCCGAGCTTGGTGGCACAATTCTTGCAAGAGACGTCACGCACCATGTGCCGGCCTGTCAGCATCACACGGTCTTGGACTTCGGAGTAGATAAGGTTAACCACTTTGTGAAACAAAAAAGCGCGACCTGAAATACAAATAAAAATAGATATACAAATTTATATGATCAAAAATATTTATAGCAGCCATATAAATAGATTAAGTAGGTCATTCACAAATTTTAATATTTCCAGTTTTATTATTACATTATGATATTATTTACCTAATTATTCATTTAATGATAGACCTTGGACTTATTATACCAATTGAAAATATATCTACAAAACATTTACAACTTAGAAACTTTGCTGTATAGGTGTCAATAGTAAACAAAGAGTATAATATTGAACAATAAACAACAGAATGAATGTGATACACAGATAAAGAATACCATGTTTTATTCTTTACACAACAATACATTAAAATCAGTGTCTCTACAGTATAGTTAGTTTTATTATGTCTAGCTTGTCGAAATTATGAAGTCAGTAACATATCAAAGTTTATTTATTTACAAATAAAATTGATCGAAACATTTAATTTGTACCTACTCAGAAGGTATCATAATTATCATGTGTAAAACTTTTGATTCATAAGAGTAGAGCTATGGTAATCGTAGGAAACGGGAACATGAAAACTGCGCAAATTACGATATCACAATACTACATGCGACCTTTACCTGTGGCTCCAGTGAATCTCGTGCTTATTAACTCGGAACGGTTCGTAAGATTGACATCGCACGATGCACAGGAGAATAATCGGGTGCCACCAATGTGATCAAGGAAAATTTTACCCATTTTCCTTTGTTTTCTTTGTTACCAAAACAGAGAACTCCCACACACACAATCGTCAAACAGCTGACATTTTATTTATTGACAACGTTCTATTGAAAAAGTGACACATCGGAACTGACAGCCAGTTCCTGTCATGTCAAAATAAGCATCCTTGCTAGACAAAAATAATATAGTTAATTTTGTAAGTAATTATCCGTTCCCAAAATATACACCATCATAAAGTAAATTATAAACTCCCGAATAGAACACGTTTTTACTTTTTTAATAACGATTTTGGCAGTGAACACTTTAATTTCTTTTAACTTTTAATATACTGTCGGTAGTAAATCTACACTGCTGGGCCTTACTGCGAAAGTAAACCAATATTTCAAAGAATATCTTTCGCACTATATTTACAATCAGCCCAGAATAATTTATAACTCTCTTTAAGTAGGTGCCAACTGAAACTGGGTAAAATATTGTTTACTGGTTTCCAAAGTAACCGCGTTGCTTTCAATAAGCAAACTGAAGTATGATTTCTCAAAAAAAGTAAACATTCATGTCTGTTACTTTATTTTTACAAAATTGGCACAGAATAATAGCTATGGAAACAATAAAAGAAGAAGCGATACACCACACTGCTTTGAAATTGGCGGAAGAAATAAAAAACTTATCAATCTATAAATCGTTCTATAGCGATGTACAGGCAAGTACCTTCTCTTTATACATAGTCGGTTAGCAGTGGTTGTGTCTGATTAGCATACAATTACATAACAATTTTAAATTGTACTCATTTAACAGAAGTTGGTTTCGTCGCCAAACGTTAAGAAAGAAGATTTTAAACAGACCTTACAACAAGCTATGAAAGAAAAGGGTCTTGATACTAAACTTAGAAACACTGTTTTCCATTGGGTACGAACACAGAGTAAACAAAATGTAAGATATTCAATTAATCTAACTTTATTCGGGAAATTCGTTTTAGGTAGGTATTTAAACGGGTTTTTTACAAAAGGAGATTCTTATTTCAGAAATTAGATCCACTCACATCTTTGCTAAAAGCTAGTGCGCAATGGGAAAAAAGAATACACAAATCGTTAAATTCAATGTGTTCCGATCTCGAGACGTCGTTAGCAAAAATCCGGTCACAAAGCGAGCAAGAGGAGCTTTCCGAAAAATGGAATGAATTAAGCACTTACAGTTTGGGTAGGTACCTGTCATTTCTTTTGAAATTATAATACTCAAATATGTAAAAAATATAATAACTAATAGCGGAAAACTTTTATTCCACAGATCTATCAAAATACAGACCAGTTTATGCACCGAAAGACTTTTTGGAAGTTTTACTCACGTTATCCGGTTACGTGCCTTTTACAAGAGAGTAAGTTTTAACGATATCTACCCGAATAATAATAATTACTAAATTGATTTATACATAGATGTTTATTAACTCGATGCTTACTTTCACAGTGATGAACCAAAATGGGAGTTCGCACATTTGCCTCTACAGGTCAAAACTTTAGACCAACTGGTAAGAAAGTATGTCGTAGTTAAATAGGTAGGTGGTAGAAAAAAAAAGTAAGGTCACAACGAACGGGCAATAAATCATAATTTTCTTTTTTTATATTTTTTAATTTTTCGGCTCGCTCGAAGAAGCGTCAAGTGCGTCCAACGTGGCTTGGAACAAACCTTGGAAATCACAATGTCCTTACTCCACCATAAAATGCAAAAACATTATTTTACTTTATTTTTCTTAACTTACTTAGGCTTACGATGAACCGCTACTTGGCGTCAACGCTCACATGCCCAGCGCGGTCCCGGGGTCCGCCACCCTGAAAGCGAAACGCCTGGTCCTGTTCAAACGAGTCGGATTCGAATTTCAAACTATGCTACCTCTTTCTTAGCCTAAATGATCGTCAATGACAAAGCCTACATTAAAAGTGACAGAAAGATGTTTATATAGGGAATAGGGGCCAGTCATACAGTCTCAACATGTGTTTCAACGTTTACCTGTCTGTAGGTATCCTTAACATCATCTGATTTGCGGAGGATCGGATGGTCAAATGATCGACAGTTATAGTAGAGCATTCATATTCAAAATAACCGTCAGAAAGCCTCAGTCGCATTTGGTCCAATTCGCGTAAGAGATAGTTGTTTATGTGCGTTTATTAGATAAAAATACTAATCTGATATTAGGTAAATAACGTACCTATATTAAATGTTAATAATTTCTGACATACACATGTTGCGCCGACCACACTTAGCGTGGGACAAGGGCAGGAGAATGATGATGATGAATTTCTGACATTGGACCAAATGCGACTGAACCGTCAGAAAGAGGCTTTTAGGGGCCATTCAGGACCAGTACTGTCTTTCAGCGCAAGGTGTTCGTGGAATGGGCACACGGCGAGCCGCTACTTGGCGTGAGCGCGGGCATGCCCAGCGCAGTCCCCGGGTTCGCGACCCTGGAGGCGGAGCGCGTGGGACTGGGCGAGCGCGTGGCGGCGCTGGGCTACGCGCCCGTCATCCAGGAATACCTGAAGAAGGGCAGCCCGCAGTGCCTGCGCGCGCGCCTATGGGCGCAGGTGCTCGCAGCTGATATCAAGGCGCAGGTAATGGAATCGAGCTAATGTAGGTATAATTTTTTTTTTATTAGAACCCTGGCTGATGTAGGTCATGTAAGATTTTAGACTTTCGCGTTCCATACACTAAATTTCGACTGGGTTACACCAATCATGGGTTCGCTCGCGAACCTATGATTGGTGTAATCCAGTCGAAACGTCGGGCAGTAAGTAGCTACGGAATTGCTACTCCTCCTAATATCGCATGTAGATCCATAAAGACTAATATTTAGTGATGTAGGTCATATTGACCAAATTGGCCAGGCTTATCTCTCTCTGGTCGGGCCTTCATGTCTGAAGATCGGTAGGTATTATGGTGGGTTGCAAATCGCGAACGGATGACCTGTCTCCAACGGCCCCTGTCAATTGCAATAGTAGCCACCGAGTAGAAACTTGCCAATTATAATAAAAACGAAAAGAAAAGGCGTTTCAGACCTGTTTGCTATATGCATGTCCTTTTAAAATTAAGAGCTTTGTGTTAAGAAACTCCAAAATCTCGAAAATGTATTTGGCTGCGTCATAGCATTTGAAATTAAAGAAAGCCACGATGATTCTGCTAACGTTTGATCCCTCTCGCGCTCTCATTAGATGTAGGGGAACAAAAGAAACAAGCCTCTAGCCAAGACTTATAGTAACCTACCTGTCTGTCTTGCTAAAAATAGTGAAAAAATTGTAATTGAAACTCGTTTGCTCGCAGCAAGTTGCATACTTCGGGCAGCTGAAGAAGAGCGTCCTGGAAGTGGACCTGATGATTGACAAGCTGATCTTCAAGGACGTGCAGCTCACAGCCTCAAACGACGATCAGTACTTCGTGTTTGAAGACTTGCTGTATCAGGTAACAGGATTGCTGGTATCCAAAATTTTAAAATTGGTCAGAACAAGAACGTCTACATTAAACCATTCAATGTTTATACCTAAATCCCCCTCACTCGTCATTAGTTATCATGTTCTACGGTATTTTCTTACAAATAATTCATGGTCAGAGATCGTTTTAGAACCCACATCAGGTTTCGGTAAGATAGATAGTGATAATGTATGTAGCTACCTAACCTACATAATCTGCAGTTATAATCATCGTAATACTAAATAGTCCACCCCAGGATTTACATTCTTGGAGAGTTTCTGAGAAATGATGTGGACGCCAGTAGGGAGCGAAGGTAGGTAGGGCAAACACACTTATCACAGGATTTAGGGCCGTCTTTCTCCAAGAAAGTTTAGGAGTGATCCTAAAAAGGAAGGTATTCCGCCGAGCGTGATCGTGATCGTCCTCGGGGACCATGGCCCGATTACGGACTTTTTTTCCTAACTGACTAACGATGATGGCTTGGAGGAGCCTTGTCATCATCACCGGGCCTGCAGGGGAGCGGATGGCTCTCTGATATAGTTAGTGGCCCGAATAACTTTGAAGTAAGATGTAGGTTTCATACTAATGAAATATTCTTGTGGAGATGGCATGTAAACGCCATCTGATAGTTGCTGTGCGAAGTTCTTTGTCGGATGTCACCACAAAAGTAACCGCCAATAAAGACACGAGGAAGAAAGTTCTCGTACTCGAATCAACATTCCCCTGTTCCAGGTGATGTTGTGCTTCTCCCGCGACTGCGAGGTAATGCAGCAGTTGAAGGGCAACATCGGGAACCCCCTCTCGGTCACCATCAAGGGCAAGCAGACCTCCGCTGAGAGTATCACCGTGTTCCCGCCCAGTGGCATCATACCCTTCCATGGATTCACCATGTATGGTGAGTTGACAATAATATGCGGATACAGTAACTCGCTAAGGTTAGAGCCATCCGCTCCCCAGCAAGTCTGGTGATGATGACAAGGCTGCTCCCAAGCCAAGCCATCATCGTAAGTCAGTTAGGAATTTTAAAAAAGGGCCGATTTTAGCTTTTATTTAAGTAGGTAGCTTTTCTTGGCATCTTCTTGTAAGAGAATTGTCGATCGATCTGACAGACAGAAGATTCAGTTAAGTAGCTATGTATTTGCTACTCCTAGTGTACACCCATAAAGAATATTATTTAGTGTAATGGAACGCGAAAGTACAAAATCATTCATTCATTCCTTATCTGAAAATGGTGGAGAACTTGATTTTCTAGCACATTTTAATATGAAGTACTCAACGAGTACTGCGAGTAACTGCGAGTCAACTCGTTTTGCGTGTTCTCATAGAAAACTAAGATCTAGGAGCACTTCCTCCTCCTCCTATTAACCCTTGATCAGAAAAACTGTTTATGTTTCGAAACATTCAACTACTATGATGATTTCAGCTACGCCATTTTGCTACCTGTACGACGATCCAGTCCAGCTTTACTATACATTCCGCGCGTTTTACATCAGATACTGGCACAGACTTCACTATATTTCAACTCACCCTCAGGTAAAAGTTAATTTCAACTCATAATAAGTTACAATTGCAACTTTTTTTCCTTTCCATAAAAACTTAGTCCCTGTACATACTTATTTTCCATTTTCAGGGCATAGTTTCGTTGTGTCTTTTATATGAAAGGTTATTGGAAGCCAACGAGCCACTTTTGTGGATTCACTTCAGGAACATCAACATAAATCCGTAAGTTCAAATCAATTCTTCTACAATTAAAAACCATAGTGTAAGATTACTTTGCATGCTCTAATGTATATAGCTAAATAGGCATAAGCGACATAATATTTATTAACATCTTTGTTTGCCTGTTTATGGCAAATAAAGGATTATTATTATTACAAAATGTGGACAAACCTCTTTCGTTTCCAGCATTAGAGTGGTGTTCAAATGGTTAATGAGAGCGTTCAGCGGTCACTTGCCGCCAGACCAGCTGTTACTCCTGTGGGACGCCATACTTGGCTACGACTGTTTGGAGATACTGCCTTTGCTCGCGCTCGCCATACTCAGCTTTCGTAAGGTTGGTACACCTCCTCTATTTGCGCGGGAAATTCAGCAAGTTTTCTTTTTTATCTGAGGTTTATTACAATGCCAACGAATATACCGGAACAATACAAAAAAAAATTAAGTTAAGAAAAAGATTTATTAAATAATACTATACTGTGCACTCAGAGTAGAGAGAGAGAGAGAGAGTAATTTGTGACTGAACTCTTTCTTGGTGATTTTTATTGTTATTTATCTTAACGTGGTTCGTTCCATTATTAATATAATTATAAAATAACCTAACCTGTTCTTAAATGTTACAGGAAAACATATTCCAAGTGAACACATTGCAAAACGTGGACGCTGTGTTGGCGGACTTGTCGACAGTCTCCGTGATTCCGCTGCTCCAACTAGCACTGATGAAAGCGTAGATGTGCGCAAGAAACAAGATGGCGATTGGCGCCATTTGCTGTTAGCGAAGCAAAGTTGCACCTTATTCATCACCGGAAGTTAAATAAATAGTTATAAATAAGAAAACAACGAATCTTATGAGCCTGGCTCTCATTTCATTCAGTCATTCATTTAGGAATGTCGTGTCCATTTTTGGTATGATTAAAAGATTCAGGCAAAATGCGAGTCGGCAATTTTTTTGGAAATCGTAGTGTCTAGTGCTAATAGATACACTATTGCAAGTAGGCAGTTTGTTGCACTTAGTGGAGAATGATTAGATAAAATTCAATGGTGCACGAAAGATATTATGTTAATTATGAAGAACATAAGAGGGGATTTCAATGAAGTCTCTAATGATATCTATTTGTTGCACATATTTATTTGTTTTGTATTTATCACTTGTTATCGTTTGATTATGATTTTAGTAAAATTGTCTTATCGTAGGAAACATGGATCCGGGTCGAAGGACCATGCGTAGTATTTCATACTAGAATACGGAAACAAATGTACACCAAGCATTACATTGCTAATCACAAAACGCGTAATGATCTTATTTTTTTCTGGAAGGTTAATGATCCCAACGGATTGGACTAACAATTTTATACAAAACAGCTGATTTTACAGAGTTTACATAAAACAACATGGATGTCCTATTTACCTATGTGAGTGATGTGTGCTTGGAAACTGTTTTATTATATGTACCTCTATATTGTTTTGTATAGTGTTTTTAATAGCGTTTTTGTAGACTTGTATTTTTTAATTATTAGAAAAAATAAAGTACGTAAGCATGTTACGTTCAATTGTTTATTTTTTTACATATAACACACCAGTTACCCTCGTCATAGAAACTTTCTTCCACTTCTAGGGGTAGTTGTTTGCAAAGGTCTTCTAGTTCGCCATCTTCAAAGACGTGGTAATACCTCAATAGTGTGTTATCCGGTTTGCTTTCCAATTTATTGTCTACCTTCTTCCTCAACTTCCACGGTACTAGAAGGTCGTTGTGTTGGAACTGAGTCCTGTTCTCATGGACTGGTAGGTTGACTCCTGCTACGGTTACCCTTTGCTCTTCGTTGATGACTTGGCTTTTGTTTTTGGCTAGATAGTTGGATTTGGTTTGGTCCTTCGCCCATACCGTGATTAGCGCTCGGCCCCCGGGACGGAGCAGGCGGTGAATCGTTGATATCGCTTGCAACCTCCTCGCCTATAATAAGTAACGTATGCGTAAGATGGTTGTTATCCGGCTCGAAGGACCAAAATAAAAAACTAAAAATATCGCCTAAGGTCCTATTAAAGCATTTAATGTTGATAATAATAAAAGGAATGTCGTAGTCTAATTCCATTGCGTAGGCGCTTAGAAAAAAATCGAATATCTTACAACGCTAGGCGATTTACTAGACCACACGCACAAAATATGTGCATAAACAGTTGCACTTCTTATGTTAAGTGCAGCAAGCATATCCCATTATATGCTGGCGCGATTCACGTTCGTCGATTCGAAACCATTATCATGAATAATCCATGGCTATTGGAATGTTACAATTAGATTTGGAGTTTTGGACCTTAACTCAAGTGTTTAAGACTCAAACTACCAACAACTCACCTGGCTACAGTGGTGTATAACCGCGATGCAAATCACCACGTCCGTTCAGGCGTCCCTCAAGCCCGTTACTGAGATTCGTTTTGGGAGTTTTGGACCTTAACTCAAGTCCTTAGTGCCTGTTCACACCTAGCGACTTCACGACGAGGCGATTTCGCCGGGATTTCGCCGCGTGCTGCGTTCATATTTCCAACATGAACGGACCTGCGCTGTAGAATGCGGCGCATGCGCTAAGCGGGTAGGTTGGATGAGGCGTAACCGCCGCGATATCGCAGCGGGCCCGCGGCGATTATTTTATCGTGGCGATATCGCCTCGCCGTGAAATCGCCCAAAAATCGCTAGCTGTTAAGACTCAAACTACCAATGCAGCTCACCTGGCTACAGAAGTGGTGTATGACTGCTATACAAATCACCACGTCCGCGCAGGCGTCTCTAAGGCCCGCGTTCAGTAGGTCCAAGCGCACGCACCCCGCCGCACCCGGCAGCTCTGTGGCGCGGGATGCGCACTCCGCCGCTAGCCCGCTGCAGCGCTCGCCTGCTATCTGTTTAGAGGATTTGGGTTTACTACCAGAGATATGAGAACTTATTAAAATTAAATTGCGGACAGTTAATGTTTGATCACTACCGGTGGGGGTGCCACCACCTATGACCCAGTTCAGTAGGGCTACCATGAGTTTAAAACTTACGCACTCGATATCGCCTACGTAAATATGTCAATGAAAAACTTGTACAGCGCCGCTGGTGGTTACGCGAAGAACTAAAATCGGCCGTATGAAAAAAACAACTCGATAGGTTTTTAACGTACGTAAGTTTTCGATAGCCAACTCATGGTAGGCCCTCAGATGGCGCGTTTTTACTCGCGCGTATTGGAATCGTGCGATGGTGAGGTACTAGAGGTTCATATATTCTATCCTCATACAGTCGCGCGACTTATGAACAGGGTCTCAGGAAGTAATGGAAACAAAAAACGGCTTAAAAAGCTACTTCCAGATATCCAATGATGTTTTATAAGTTATGAAAAATAGCCAATTGTTGGTGGAAGTCGGGTAAAAATTGCATCTTAAGCTTCGATCTCCACTACTGGCTCTAAAAAAGATATATATGTTACGGTCAATGTGAGCAATCGGTAATTATCTATAATCACCGGTAAATATAGATAATTCCCGACGCACATGGTAAATGTAGTGAAATATTTAAATTGACCGGTAATTATATAAAACTCCCGCTCGACTGTGGTAAATGTTGACATTGCTGACAAATATCACAAGTACTCTGCAATTCCAAATGTCACAAATCTCTAATCTCAAAAATATATTGACGAGAAAGAATTTTAAGAGTTCCACTGAAAATTCCCTGCCAATTTGTTAATTTTATTTAACTTTATTTTTATAACATAATATTTTTTTAAAACCAAACATGAAGTTTGGTTTCTAGATACATACTTGACTGGTTTATTTTATAACTAGCTGTACCCGTGACTTCAGTCGCGTGAACTACAAGGATTTTCATAAAAAAAAAAATCCCAGTAACTCCTGATCCCTTACAAATTTTACAATATCGCGTCGCAAGTATGCTTTAAGTCTATTAAGTGTACTAATAGACAAAGCATACTACTATGATTGAAATTTGGTATGCAGTGCATGCCAAATTTCAATCATCTACACCTTACGCGGTTTAAATGTTTTCAGAAAAGTAATTCATAAATACATACTTAATTACATAATCACACCAAGACATGTAACAAACACCGATATTCACCAAACAAATATATGTCCCGAGTGGGAATCGAACCCACGACTCTTGGAATCGCCAGCCTGGGTCACTAACAAAACCATTGTTTCACCGAGCCAGTCAAGTCAAGTTTTATTAAGCTATTGCATAGCTTTTATCGCGGGCTTTGAGCGTGGCGACCAAACCAAGAAATTCCGTAATGAAAAAAACCTCACAATCGTCTAACGTCGTTTCAGTTCGGTAGACTTCGGCACGGTGTTTGTGTGCGTGCGGTTAGACGTATTGTACGACTCTACGAAACTCGCACGAATCGAGACGAGCTGCTCCGAAATCGGACGCTGCTATGCAATAGCTATACCGCGGCAGTCCACGAGTGCCACACGTCTTTTATTTTTTTATTTGCCACATTTACACAAAGGGTATGGTAATTTTATATAATTACCGGTAAATGTGATTAATTCGATAGTTTTCACCACCTTTACCACGAACACTACTAATTATGCATAGTTACCGGTAATTATACATAATAACCACTCTATCCACTTTTACCGTAACATATATAAAATAGAATCGGACGATACGGGAACAGAATAGAGTGCGAATTTTAGTGACCACATCTCGGAATATTTTTTTCGATAAAATACAATCTATCCAAACTCAACCGTCATCGTCATCCTCAATGGTCAATTGACATCTTTCTATATTACCTGCAACACATCGCTCCTATGGAGCAGGTTCTTCCCGTTGCCGGCGCCCAGGTCCAGAGCTACGGCGCCCGGCGGCGCGTCGGCCATGAAAGAGACCACCCTCGGCCACGGCTTGTGCCGAGTCGTGCTGAAGTGACTCGCTATCTCTTCGTACACCTGAAGTAACAAGGGTCACCTTAAACATCGTTCATTCTTTTATTCAAGGTTATACAGCTTCTAGGCTATGCTCAATTGTTACAACCAACCAATACGTGTAATGACAGTTTTCTGTTTGTGTACCATCAATACATAGTATAAAACAAAGTCGCTTTCGCTGTATGTCCGTATGTATGCTTAGATCTTTAAAACTACGCAACGGATTTTGATGCGGTTTTTAATAGATAGAGTGATTCTTAAGGAAGGTTTGTATGTAAAATTTACCCGAAGCGAAGCGAGGGCAGGTCTAGTAATTAATAAATAATAATAAATAAACCTGGCCGGGGAGCAGGGGAAGGCTCTCACATCTAGTACCTAATTTAAGCATCTTGTGCCTAACGCGTCACTAAATGCCTCGATGGCCGAGTGGTTACGGTCGTTGCTTGCCATGCGAGAGGTCGCCAGTTCAAAGTCGCCAGGTAACACTGTTTTGAAACGATTTCACAGTAACGGTATCATAACTGTAAACTTATACTATCATCATCATCAGCCCTTATGGTCTCGTCAGTAGGTCTCGTCAGTAGGCCTAAACTAGGGCGATCAGGCCTGAGTCAACCACGTTGGCCAAGTTCGGGTGGTTGACTACACAACCTTATAATTTCTTCATAGGTGTGCAGGTTTCCTCACGATATTTTCCTTCACCGTTAAAGCGTCGAATAATCGTACATATGAATTTCAAATGTGAAAACACAGTAGTAAGTGGTGGGGTTTGAACTGGCGACCTATCGCATGGCAATAACGACCTATACTCTTTTTCAGCTAAGATGATCCCTGTGACATTTCATTGTGTTCTGAATCACGCATCTTACGATTGACAAACGAAAATAATTTTATTGCACACTTTTTTCATTTTATTGCGGCGTCATTAGGAAACATATTAAAATAAATATTTTTATACTTTTAAATGACAAACAGTATCGTTTAGTTTAATTTAATGTAATAGAACATTTAAAAAAAATACCTATCGTTCGTATACGTAGAATGGAATGTAGTAAGTTCCATTCTACGTATACAGAACTACATAGGCATTGACTGGCTCGGTGGAACAGTGGTTAGTGACCCAGGTTTATTACCTACGGTTCCAAGAGTCGTGGGTTCGATTCCCACTCGGGACAAATATTTGTGTGACGAACATCGGTGTTTGTTCCGTGTCTGGGTGTATTATTAAATATATTTAAGTATATTTGTGTATCCACTGTTGATTCTGATACCTGTAACACAAGTGCTTAAGCTACTTACCACGGGATCAGATCAATGTATGTGATGTTGTGAAATATTTATTTATTTATTTTATTTATTTATAGGTACTTTATTAAAATTTTCATGACCAGAGTCAGTACAGTGCAATTTATAAAATGGATAGGACACCAAGGTTTAATTCCGTCTTACCTGATGCACATGCAACTCCTCCAAATTGCTAGCCACTTCATCATCGATCTCTTCATCGTGAGCGCTATCACACAACGCCTTGTACTTGCACTGGCAGACTCCTTCCCTTGTCCATCGGAAGGTAAGAGAGACCCGGGTGCCTCGGGCGAGGGAGTCTGCTGTGATTAGGCGAGCTGATGGCGAAGTTACTATGACAGGGTCCCACGTGCGGGGCTGGATGCCGTGCTGCCAGTCGTATCTGATAAGGTAATCGTTTTTGGGGTGAGAGTCATCCGTTCCCCTGCAAGTCCGGTGATGATGACGAGGCTACTTCAAGCCGTCATCATAAGTCAGTTAGGGGGACAAAAAAGTAATAGTAAGACTGGTGTAGGGTACAAAAGGTGATGATAATCTATACTTATATTATAAAGCTAGCTAGGCAAGCGCCGGACCAGTGGAGTCTTGCGGCGGTATTGTGCGGGTGGAGCGGAGACCCGTAGAAACGGTGGTACGTGGGCCTTTCCGTCCGGCGGACTGGCCAACCCCGACCCTCTTTTACGTCACCCTTTCCCTCAAAGGGGGTGGGGGGTTGGGTGAAACGGCATTTAAGCGGGCTTTCAGGGTGAGTGTAACAGGTTCAATATGGTCTATTGTGCCTGTCGACCTCATATATGGATCTCACTACCACTTACCATCAGGTGGAGTGAGGTCATCTTGTTAGCTTATTATAAAAAAAACAATCTCGACTTACCTAGCTTCATCTTGCATAACAAGCATGGTGCGTGCATCGATCTGAACGGGCACGTATTTCCCGCTCCGGTGCTTCCAGTCCATCACCACTGAGGAGCCAAGAGACAGAGACAATATAGTCTCACCGAACGGACTGTGTTTATCCACATGTGATGGTATTCCTGGGAAAAATGGTTAATCAGTATTTGCACATTAAGAAATTGTGGTAAAGAACGCTAGTTACAAAGTCTGATTGTATTTTGGTACAAGTACAATTTTGTTGTTAATAATAAATGCAGAATTGAAAGGTACTTATGAAAGTAAGTCTATCTCACTTCCATACCAAAACTACTGAGCTGATTTAAGTGAAATTTTGCACACAGATAGTTTCGAGCCTAAGTAAGGAAATAAGGAACTTTTAAATTTACTGTGCTAAAAAGAGTATAATTTTAGATATGAAAAATGACTTAACTCTGCGGAATCCTAGATGGTATATATTTTTATAAACAATCACATTTTAATATATAGAGAATATTGGCAAACCTTGACCAGGAGCATATTTATTTACAGTCATTTGATCTGGCACTCCCACCTCTAAGCCATGTTCCCTCAGCCTTCTCCAAAGCACATCACATTCTTCAGGAATCTTCTCCGTTAATGGAGAACTCAAGTCTACATCATTGCTGCCGTACCTGAACTCATAGCCATAATGTTTCACTTGTCGGTTCTTCAAATTAGAATCTTTATCTTCATGTATGTCAAAGAGTTTCAGAAAGAGTTCTTCTTCTTCAGGTGTGATGAAATTGTCTATTAGACGAAGGCCTTTGGGATTCTCATGAGGACATGTGATATTTGTGTTAGGCACTGGAATCAAAAACAAAATTTAGATCAGTTTACAAAAATTAAGCTGAACTTCAAAACTGAGAAGGTTATACATTTTTCTGACTGATACTTTTTTGTATGTATGTTACATGATATCTCTGTAAGTTGTTATCCGAATTTTATAATTATTTTTTTAATCTTGTTTAAAAATCAATAAGGTATTTGATTCACTTACCATTTTCCACAAAGCTCATATAAAGTAGACTGTTTTCATCTATTTTTGTTTTACCATTGTATGCTTTGTAAAACTTAACAGCACTGTCAGTTGAACTGAATGATAGGAAAGAATAAGTCTCTCCTTTTTCCATTATGAGTTTAGGAATGTCCTCAAGACCTAATTCTGATACTAATTTTAATATTACACTTTTACCTAGACCTGTTCCCTGACCTGAATTGCATAGTATTATGTTCTGAAACAAAAAAAGAACCTTATTTATAAACATCACAAGCTTAATGCAGTATAAATGCACTGTTGAGGAATGTGAGCAAGTTCACTCTACAAATGAGACCACACAAGAGTTCATATACTTGTAGGCATTCACTTAGTGTAAGCACTCAGCGTAAAGAAGTCTGTATAGCAGTTTGCACGCAAGTATGTGCCGATGTGTTAAATCTACTAACCAGAACTCAAATGGAGTTAGTTTTAAAACTTTAACTTTTATTTGGGAGTTGAAGTTTACTTGCGATGGGTTTTTCAATTTAATTGTACTTTAAAGTTAACGTGATGTTATTTATTTAAAATAAAGAGTGTAATTGTGTATAAGTAAATATCTGGGTGATAAGAGTACCATTTTTGTTTTTTCTTACCGGTCCTTCACAATCCGTACACATTATTCCTTTGGAACTCTTTAGGCGAGCTGTGAATCTCTTCCTCTTACGTTCAGTTTTCTTGTCTTCTTCCATTGCTTATTTTACAATTAAATTTGCAGCTTTTGTGAGTAAGGTCGTAAACAGTACACACATACATAACCTCAAAAAATTGTAAACATGTCAAAAACTTTTTGTGTCATTCAATTAGAACCTTATCAACTAAATGTTAAAGTAGAGAATTGTGTAACCCAGTTTATAATGTACTTTGACAAAAGGGACATTTACGGAGAGTGTTAACATAATTTGTAAATTGTAGTTTTTTTTGTCATCTTATTATGGTTACATTTATTTATTTTCAAAAGAATCAAATTAATAAATTTACTTTTAACTTTTTTATTTGATTCTTCTTCTGGGTAAACGTTCATAAATCAGCTTACCATCTATCTGTCAAAGTCCGAACTGTCAATTATCATTCATAAATCATAGCCGGGTTGGTTGTGTTAATTTTGGATTAAACGATAATGTATTTTCTTAACGATAAGCCTGATAAAATTAACTATAATTTAAATGTACAGTCCTTTTTAAAACATAGATAAATTTATCAATATAAGTAGCATCATGCAGGGTGTAAGTATTAATTTCGTAATCTTTGGAGTACATTCTTGTGGTGAATTTACTGATAACATTGTCTTAAACAGTTTCTTATGTTTTCTACATTTCAGGAACACTCAAAATGTAGGAAAAAGCGACACATTATTTGCATGGCTTCGGACTTCTTTTACCCCAACACAGGCGGAGTAGAAGAACACATCTTTAATTTGTCGCAATGTCTAATCAAAAGAGGTCACAAAGTTATTGTTGTCACACATTCCTATGGAAAAAGGGTTGGGGTTCGTTATTTAACCGCTGGTTTGAAGGTATACTACCTGCCAGTCACTGTTATGTATGCACAGTGTGCACTGCCTACTATGATATGTAATATAGCATTAGTTAGATACATTTTAATTAGAGAACGCGTAGAGATCGTCCACGCCCACTCTGCCTTTAGTGTAATGGGCCATGAAGTGTCTATAATAGGTAAATTAATGGGACTAAAAACAGTATTCACAGATCACAGCCTATTTGGCTTTGCTGATATGTCCGCAGTATTAACCAATAAGTACCTCCAGATGTGTTTGTCAGAGTGTGATCACTGCATCTGTGTGTCTCACACAGGTAAAGAGAACACTGTACTCAGAGCTAAAGTCAAAGCTCACAAAGTTTCTGTAATACCAAATGCAGTAGATGCCTACTCCTTTATACCAGACCCAAGCCAAAGAGACCCCAATGTTATAACAATAGTTCTTATATCGCGGCTTGTTTATAGGAAAGGTGTTGATCTAATGGCAGCTGTAATAGCAGATATGTGTCCTAAGTACCCCAACTTAAGGTTTATAATAGGAGGAGATGGTCCCAAAATGTGGTTGTTACAAGAGATTAGAGAAAAAGGATTTCAGCATTGTGTAACTTTATTGGGAAGTTTGCAACATTCAGAGGTTAGAGATGTATTAGTGAAAGGGGACATATTCTTGAACACATCTCTGACAGAGGCATACTGCATGGCTATAGTGGAGGCAGCATCATGTGGCTTGAAAGTTGTGTCTACTAAAGTTGGTGGAATCCCAGAAGTACTGCCAGCTAACATGATCTACCTTACAGAACCTAATGTGGGTAGCTTGGTAGAAGGTATAGAGCAGGCCATGACTGATTTGAAAGAAGGAAGAATACTGTGTCCATATGAATGTAATAGAATGGTTAGAAAAATGTATAACTGGACAGACATATCAAGAAGAACAGAAATAGTGTATGACAAGATATCACTGAACAAGAACAAGCCGCTTGGTTTGCAACTACGCAGTTACCTGGCTAGTGGTGTATGGCCATTCCTATTAGTGATAAGCTTGATGTATTTGTTATTGCAACTTACTGAAAGAATTTACAAAAGGAAATACATTGACATTGCTAGGGATTTAAAATTATAGGATATTGTAATGAACACATTTTATTTTGGAATGATTTTTATTATAATACTATGTTCAAAATAAACAAGACTTTCTAACTAGTCTCCAATTAGTTAGCACTTATATTTAACATTGTATATTAGTAATTTCAAATAAATATTTAATATGAGAATTGCATGCTATTCCAGTGATACAACAAAGCTTTAACAACGGTTTTATACACGCTCCATAATATTTTATAACTTTTACAATTAGTATTGCATTATTGTATTCAAGTTCCGAGACCATGTTACTGAAGTATTCTGGTGTAACGTATGCACAGCCACGTGGTTGTGATTCAGGCTCTGTGAAAAAGAAGCAATACATTACTAGATTAATTTATTACTCAGTATTAAAATAAAGCATGTCACTGTTATTGTTTTTTTTTAATTACTATAAAAAAATAAATAAACATTTAAAAAAAAAATTTATCGGTTCCTTTCAAGTATCACAACAACAATGCTCCAAATCTGTCAGTGAAATGTTTTTTAACAAAAATAAAAATCGCCTTAAAAAACCCGACACACTAAAAATGACATAATAATAAAATACAAAATAAAATTATTATGTGCGTTCCGATTGAGGGGACACACTATAAATTTTAAGCTTTTGAATGTGTCAGGCTTTAGTAAAAGTTCTCAAACAACTGGAAATTCAATATCTAATTTGTAAAAGTTGGCACTCAAAAGTTACATTTGTTGTTATTGGACCCTCAGTCGTGACTGATTGGTACCCATATCTCAAAATCTAGTTGAAATTTACAACTCCTGTAAATTACTACTCTTAGTAAAAGATTTGTAAAACTCATTTTATAAAAATTCACCTCCCACTATTCACTCAATAATAAAAAATAGCAATAAGAAAGTGGTCCCTCAATCGATCGCGATAATATTTTAAATACGGGTGCCACTAAAAGTTAGTAAAAGTATTTAAACCATTGCAAATTTAATCTTTACTTTGTAAAATAAACCATTAAAAAGTTATAATCGATTAAAGGTGGTCCTTCAATTGAGTAGTCCATAATAGAAATAATTCAATTTACGTTGCTTGTAAAAGCTAAATAGATGAATGTTGTAGACTATTATTTAGTTTTGTTTTTACTAACTATTACTTTACCGAACGGTATCAAAAACTGAACCGTTTGATTTCAAATTAAAATCTAACTCCTGTGAGGAAATACTACGGTCGAGGTTACCACACATAAGGATTTTATCATCACTACACAGCGTTCCTAAAAATAGGAAGTACAGCTGAACTCTAAAAAGCTCGCTCACACTTTGGTCCGGGGCGGGTGGTTGGGGCGCACGCCCTGCTGCTTGAGCTGCAGCACGATGGAGCGCAGGCGCGCCACGTCGCGGCCGCGTCTCGGACCGAAGTCGCACAGCTCCGCCACGCGCGCCCACTCCGCGCCCTCCGCCGCCGCCGCGTCCGACGAGCCGCGCGCCAGCGCCCGCTCCGCGTTCCTGAACAAATTAATAAATAACTTGCCGTTTCACCCGCGCCCCGGGGGAACTACTTCCCGTACCGGGATAAAATACAGCCCATGTTACTCGAGGGGAATGTAGCGCCAATGGTTTAGGGGTGAAAGCCAGCCGCTCCCCTGCAAGTCCGGTGATGATGACAAGGCTACTCCAAGCCATCATCGTAAGATGGTTAGGAAGAGAGAGATGGCTCCAATGTTATATCCTCTTTTGCTCCAATATGTAATTTTTTGCAAAAATTCAAATATTTTCTCTTTATAATATCAGTATAGTATACAAGGATGCATAGCATATACTGCAATTGAATGCTTACTACTACTAATCTGGAAACATAATTTAATTATGTTCCAAATCTGTAACTTCCAATCAAATTCCCAAGACATTGTTAATTGTAGGATAATGTTTTGTGTGGTGAACATTTCCAATCCAGTTAGTTATTATAAATTAAGATCACAATACAATGTAGATGTTTTCTTGTATTTGTTAATATGGATGACAACCCAATATTCAATTATGTATTTGTAAATTAATATTAAAAGATACCAATAATATTGTATGCGGTATTATTATGAGCACTTAACAAATTTATAAGATTTTAAAAACAATATTTCATAATCCATCAAACATATTCAGTTTTTTTTCTTCTTATAATTGCTTACACCTGAATCTCTAAAAATTGTGAATGAACAAACCAAAACCATACTTCACAACTCCTTCACCAAATAAATAAAAATGTTACTTGTTAGACTTAAAACACATAATTCTATAAACCAGTTTACTCACTTAGCAGACTCCCTGAGAGCATTGAAATAAAAAATACAAATTTATTAGTAAATAAACTTAATCATGCATAAATATAATGTTTATCAAGTAGTTAAGAAATATTCATAACAGTGGCTGTCAAATACAAAACCAATAACCGAATAATAGCATAACATTTTTAGAGAGTTTGAGTGACAAATTTAGAACCATCAAAGTAGACATAAAATATTAATATTATAGTTTCGGTATTTGGATGTGAACCTGAACTAAAGACATTCAGATAAAGAAAACATGCTATCACAAAGTTTCTAAGAATTATTAACAGTAACCATTTACAACAGGTTTATAAAACATGCCAGGATTTCTAAAAATGAAGATGTAAGACAGTAGTAGTAGATAGTAGTAACTGGTAAACATTTTATCAATGACAATAAATGAATTAACATATCCACTTGTGCTTGTGCAACTACAGTTCCGAGTAATCACATATGTATTGTATGTAGTGAAATTTTTAAAGCAATTATCAAGTTATATACATACATACAATTTATACAATACCAAAAAACACACAGAATATAACCTTTCTACTTCTGAGGGTTTCCCATGAGTTGGCTATCGAAAACTAACGTACGTTAAAAACCTATCAAATTGTTTTTTTTCATACGGCCGATTTTAGTTCTTCGCGTAACCACCAGCGGCGCTGTACAAGTTTTTCATAGACTTATTTACGTAGGCGATATTGAGTGCGTAAGTTTTAAACTCATGGTAGCCCTACTGTTGAATATTTTAAAAGATTACCACATTTTTTTCCAGTGTCAAAATAAAACTTCACTAAATTGATTCCCAGCTTCCCAAATAAATAAATTGGTATTGAAAGCTATAAGTAAATAAGTTGCAAACCTGTTGGCCGCCTTGGTCTTGGCTATCTGCTCCTCATGAGTCTTGTACCAGTCTTCTAGCTCTTTCTTTGCTATTTTAAGCATTTCCTCCTTTTTCTTCTCTTCCTCCGCATCTGTCCAATACATAACATATCAGCCAATAATAAAAATTGCATGCACGATATGGGCAACTGTTGAAATTTTTATTTTAACATCTTGTTACACAGTTTAATGGCAATAAAGATATTATTATTATACCAGAAATTTGTAGATTTAGAATTGTACCTTACAAATCCTTGTGTGAAAAGATTTGCACATAATTAGGACTATGAAATTGATATTTAAAAATAATGAAATAAATGTTTAACAACATCAAATACATTGAACTGTCCCGGGTAGGAATCAAATCCACAACTCTTGGGAACCATAGGTAGTGAACCTGGATCGCTAACCAATATTTCATTATTTTTAAATATCAATTTCATAATATAAATAAAAAATATTTATTTATATTATGAAATTGATATTTAAAAATAATGAAATAAATGTTTAACAACATCAAATACATTGAACTGTCCCGGGTAGGAATCAAATCCACAACTCTTGGGAACCATAGGTAGTGAACCTGGATCGCTAACCAATGTTTCCCCGAGCCAGTCAATAACAAATATTGTTCTACTTTTAAACATAGTTTACAAAAGATTACAACTTAAGAGTTCATACTTCTAGCCAAATTGCAAAATTCAGTAAATATCAAGCATAAAATCATATTTTATTTTACTTCCATTGTCAACAACAGCTTAAGTACAAACCTTTCTTTATGGCAAATAACAATGAGTCACTTTTAAATTTGTGACATAATTTAATTACTGACCTTTTTCTTCTAATCTCAACTTCTGTTCTTCTCTCCATAACTTAATTTTTTCTGGCTCTTCCCGTTCTTGCTTGAAGACGGATACTGGAGGCTCGTCGTCTAATAGTCCATTTCCATTGGCTTCGAAACTGGCTGCGCTAGGGACTTCTGAAAAAGCAAATTGAAGGTAGTTATTACTTCTTCACATTATTTGGGAATAATTATTACGGTTACGAACTAATCAAACATAGTTTTTTTTAATTTGCTTACCGACAAAATCGTCAACCAATCCATTTGAGCTGGAGCTGACTACAGGGGGCGGAGCACTGGTTTCGAGCTCGTCTTCGAGACCTGCCAACTGGTTCTGTTCGCGGGCAAGGAACTCCGCAGCCGGGTCTACTTCGGGTTGAACAAAACTGTCACCGAAATCATCCATTTTATTATGGTTTTTGTAATTACTTTATCTTCAAACAGAACACAACGCAGCACGAATAGACAGCTAATGAGTGAATGTTGTAAAAGAACGACTGTCGTTTGAATGAGTGAGTGGTTTTATTGAATAAATGATTTAAAAAAGTACAACGTCATCCGCCCAACCCAACAGTAGCAGCAATGGCATACAAGCCCTGTACGTCTGGTCAGTATTTTTCGTGTCATATTATTTTATTACTCTAGTTGGTTTAAGGTTCAAGATTAATTTATTGTTTTCATATTTGACGTCTTCCATCCTTTCATTATAGATTTTAAACAATAACCTTTAAAAAGCTATTATGTCAAACTACACTGAAGGAAGATTATACAAGAATCATCATTGAAGTCTGTCAAACCCTGCTGCTGTCACCACACCAGTGTTGTGTTGAGCAAGCAAGTGCCCAAGTGAGTCACATTATTTGTAAAATTATTTCATCAGGTTTTTTATTATTTTCTGATCATCACATCAATTTAACACGTAAGTTATCAAAACGAGGTTTGTTTCCTCACTAAAACAATAATAAAAATCCGTAAACTGTAGAGACATACGATACGATTTCAATCAAGTATAAAAAACAATTTAGAAAGATACAACTGTGCGGTCGGAAATGGTTTAGAATGACGAGTAATAGTCTGTATTGTATACTCAGCTAAACGGCGAATGTAGGCCGCTACAAATCTGTGCACACATAAGCGCAACTTGTATAGTATTAAATTACAAACTTTAACTTTCAGATACAAAATGAGTTTCCAGTCACCAATGCCAAGCAGGGAGTTCCTCTGGGACATCTTCCGAAGGTAAACCTGCATTTTTCATTCCAAAATATACCGTTGTTGGCAATGCCAACTTGGCATGTACTTGATTATCAAGTTATTCCATTGATCAATTACTTGTACCAGTTGTACTCACAGCTGTGAGGGTTTTATTATAAAAAATCGGATACATGAGGCTTGTAAAAGGTTCAGTAAAGCGAATATTATGATTTTTTGATTTCCAGAGTGGACAAAGATCGCAGTGGATATATTTCTGCTGACGAACTTCAACAAGCTTTGTCAAATGGAACATGGAATCCATTTAATCCGGAGACTGTGAGGTTGATGATAGGTATGACTTTTACTTACTTACTTTAAATTTTGGGGATTAAAGGGAAAAAGTGTAAAATAAATTTTAATACTCATACTTAGCTGTTAGTCCTTTTGAGTAAAATCTATATTTAAAAAATAATGTAATAATTACAGGCATGTTTGATAAGCAAAACAGAGGCGTAATATCTTTCGAAGACTTTGGAGCGCTGTGGAAATATGTAAGCGACTGGCAGAACTGTTTCAAATCATTTGATCGAGACAACTCTGGCAACATTGACAGACAGGAGCTCAAGAATGCCCTCACTGCCTTTGGGTATCGGCTGTCAGATGACATCGTCAATACTATGGTGCACAAGTTCGACAGATTTGGGCGAGGAACAATATTATTCGATGATTTCATACAGTGCTGTGTGACGCTTTACGTAAGTTATATTTTGATATCCATCTATAGATCAACTTGGCCGTTTTAACTTAGTTATACACCATATAACCCAAGTTCATAAAATCTTCCCATTGCAATGAATATATGTGTCTACGGCAGATCTATAGTAAACATAAATCGTTGTTTTTTCTTTTTCAGACATTAACATCAGCATTCCGGCAGTTTGACACAAACCAAACGGGAACTATTACAATTCACTATGAACAATTCCTCAAAATGGTGTTTGGGCTAAAGGTATAAACATACATAGATAAGATAGGCTTGTCAATCATGGATTACCTTAGTTATTTATATTGTTACAATAAAAGTAAGACAGTCAAAGATTGATAACATAACATTTTGAAAACTGCATTAAGTTATTAAATTAAATAAACACTTTTATCATTTAAAACGAAGTATCTACAACAACTAAAATATTGCACAAAGTGAAGAATATATTTGCTGTATGTATGTTTATTCATTCTTCTTTAATTGATGAAGTGATTGTATCAATATGATAAAACCATTTTATTTTATCAATTTATGTTAAATTTATAATAAAGACAGTGGGAGCTTATTCCTTCAAATGAATATAAATTTTTAAAGCATTGTTGTTTGTATATGTGAATAATTAATGATACTAATATTGGTGTCAAAGTAAACTATTATATAAAATATTGTTAAGATTTTCCATATTTTTATAACATGTGTATGTTTGATTCATGTCTGAAGAGTTCAGCCTTTGTAGTCATGTGCTTGCTTGGTGCTTCTTTGAAAGACAATATATAATGTTTAATATTTGTAAACCTAGCAGATTTTTAGTACAATACACCAGGGGGAACCGCTCCGGACGTATAACTAGCAGTCACTAGAATACATTTTCAATATTAACATTACAGTGTGTGCAACATGTATCTACTTAAATAGTAACTTAGCGTTCAGCCCCTTAGCTGAACTAACCACAATGTTTCTTTCCGTCCAGTGCTGGCCGTGAACTCTGCTGCCGGGTTTATATATTCGAGCTTCGGGTAATTATATTTATATTCTCCTTTATACTCGTACAATTAGGTGTAATTAGTGTTGTCAAAGATACATCTTCTATTTTTTTGTTATTTACTATACAACTTTTTACGAAAATGTTAACTTTATTAGAAAGTATTCGATGTATTTCTGCATATAGAGCATGCGCTTCTAACGCCATTTGTTTGCGGCATCATTAGTTCTATACGCTTGAAGCTCGCGTGACTTGAAATATTACGCAAACAAATTCACGAAGCTTCTATTATGCCTACTTTTTATAGCGCGAGTTTTGCTCACGCTCTATTGCAATATAATTGACATGAATTTCAGTTGTATGAATTAAATGTTTGCAGATAATATTATCAAGTTAGATAAAAAAATTTACTCATAACATGGTGATGTCTGGGATGATCATATTATTATTATTTTCATTTCGTAGTTATACTTAGTTTGTGCATCCTGCGGCATGGCACTTCCTCATCGATGTACCTACCATTCTATATGTGCAGGCTCTGTAGATAATACGGTAGTTTCCTATTTTTTTATTTTTATATAGATGAATGGACCACACAATTGCAAAGGTGATGTTAAAAGAATGGTTTGATATTTGGAAACCTCCCGGAGATATTACAGTTTCAATAGCACATCATTTGGGCGAGCTCAAAACGCTTCATACAAATGTCGTAGCAAGCTATGACGTCACCGCTCTCTATACTGTATGTATATCGTAAGAACTTTGTTCGGCAGCTATATCAAATGTTGCGTTTACGAATATGTTTTCATAGTGAAAGTTACTACTAATTCTGTAATTTATGATATGGCATAGTATTTTAATTGAATTTTCGCACTTTAGAAATGGACTTTCCCACCTAACTTCAAATGCCTATTATTGTCTCATTTCGTAAGAAATTTTAATTTCGATTTCACTTATGTTATTGATTTACCCATATGTTACTGTTGATTGTGAAATTTTATGTAAAATCAGACTTAGGAAACTAGCCTATTGTGAATACCTTTAAATTCCAACCATAAAATCTCTTAGAGATTAGCTACATTACATAATTAGCAAGCATTTATTTTATTGTACCCACCATTTAGAAATTGTATAATTATGACAATTTTATATAGTTTTTAAGTTATCGAAGAAACGAACTTATATTAAAAATACATAGACATTGTGTTAATATAGGATTCTAGATATTTTATCGCTCATTTTGCCAAATTTTATGTAACCTCTAAACCTACCTAATTAAAAGTAAACAATGCTCAATAGTTATATTTGTAATTGGTCACAAAATATTAATATTTATTCAATCAGTTACTTAACATTGTTATGTAATATGTACATACTTAAGTAATGTCTTATGTAAAATAAAACTTTGGCAGCAGCGGTCCCATCAAAGTTAGATTTTAAACAATTTTTTTTCACTTTTTGTTTATTTAAAGAAGATATTTGAATCTCTAAATTTCTGATAATACATGGAAGTTTAAATATATAACATGTAACCAAATTAAATTGATTAGGATTATGGATAAAATAGCACACTTTTGTCTTGGTATTTATTATGGTATGAACTTTTATTCGAATATAAAAATATGAATGTTATGATGTTGTTCTTATGATAATTTTTATGTCCTTTAGTGAAATAAGATTTAAACATTATGTGATTTGCACTTTTCGTTTCCTTTATTGTGTAAAGTGTCTTAATTATTACAAGTTATATTGCGTAAATGTCTTCATAGAAGAAAAGCAGTTTAAAATAAATATTGTCTATATCTCTATATTTGCAGCCTTTTATTTCAATCCTAATTTTGCAACTTGATATTATTGTTGATGTAGGTAATTTAGTAGGTAAGAGTTGAGTGAAATATTTAAAAATACAAATGAAAATATTGATTTGCTTTATTATACATACTGTACTTGATGGCTTAATGTTACATTTAATTAAAAAATATATTACATACAAGCTAGAAGTATTTGGGCTTATAGTTATTCCGTCTTATCACTCTTGATTTTCCAAGCACCGATGGTGTACTTTAGCCAGATTAAGGCAAGATCGCAACCCATTTGTATCCAAGATATGATAGGGGTCACTTTCGAACCTTCTATTTCAGTCCATCTTACAGGAATCTCAGCGATTGGAATGTTTAGTTTTTGTGCTATGTACAGTAATTCTACATCAAATGCCCTGCAAATAATAAAATTATTAAATTATACAAATTCTGTATAAAACCATACCAAGAGACAAATGTACAGCAGTGGACAGAAGTGGGCTGATCATAATGATGATGATGAAGAGACAAATGTCATGTCTTACCATCTATTGACATGTAAGCTTTTGAAGCATGTTCTTGCTGCTTTTCTGGTGAACAGCTTAAAACCACACTGTGTGTCTTTGATTCCTTTCACAGTGAATAACCACACCAAGAAGTGGAAGCCATACATCAATATATTCCTGTAAAGAAACAAATAAATTGTGAATAGGCCTTGTACTCAACAAGAATACTAAGGGCGCTTGTAAAATATAAATGTCCTGCCTAAAGTATGTAATACTTGATTTGATGTAATGGTTATGTAAATCATATTATGTATTTGTTAAATAAATGATTATGTTTTTTTTTAAATATAGCCCACAATCGTCTTTAGTAAAAACATGTATGGATATTAATTTATTTATTGCTTTTTTTTTTCGGGAGGGACTCATCGCTGATGGCCGTCTGAGGCCTGTTCAGCTTCACCGGACTTATGCAAACAATGAATCTTAAATAACTTATAATAAGGCCAAATCCTAATATTGCTTAATATTGCTTACAATTCACACAGTTTTTATGTATTTACTAGTATACATACCTAAAAATGCTTCTAGTGGCTAAAGACTCTTCTTCAAGGTGAGCTCTGGAACCAATAGCCATAGCTTCAACCTCACTCACATCAGCCGGTTGTGTGAGGGGATCATATTTGACGATGTTCTTCAGAGCACCCTCCAGCTTCACCAAGTCCTCAAACTTTGATGCACCATCCGCATCAGCAAATAATATTGCAGCACCTCTTGAACTAAGGATGCCCTGTTTAAAGTAAACACGTTTTTAAAAATTAAATATACCTACAGACTGACTGGCTTGGTTCCCACCAAGCCTGTTCCCAGTGGGTAGTTCCCCTGGCTGGCGGTTCGGCAGAGTTGCGGGTTTGATTGCCACTTGGGTCAAATATTTGTGCGATAAACATTGGTGTTTGTTCCATGTGTGTGATTATGTATTTATTAATATCTTTGTATGTATATCAGTCTTTAACCTTTATGACAGTATACAAGTTGCAAATTATACTAACCAAACGCACAGCCCCTCCTTTACCTCGGTTCTGGACCAATTCAAGGCATCTCACTTTATCACTTCCATACTTCTGAGTGTACTCTTCAGTCACATTAACAGTTTTGTCTCTACTGCCATCACTCACAACTAGGATTTCATATTTGTATGATTTATGCTCTTCCAGTCTTTTTTCTAGGAATGCTATAGCTTCATCCAGCATAGGTGGGACTGAAGATTTAAAAAAAAATGTTTGTGAAGTTAGTACTTAGTCTAGTTTCTATGTTCCAACTTATAAAATACAAAATATTTAATACTTACGCCTCTCTTCTTCATTATAAGCTGGTACTACCACACTTAAATTGACAGTCTGTGGTTCTTCAATTGTAGGAAATTTAAGCCTGTTCTTAGTTTTGAAGTCTATATAAGTTTCCTCTTCTTTGTGCCTTTCTATCACAGGGTATGGATTTGTAATGAAGTAAATAACTACAGATAGCTGAAAAAAAAATGTTAAGTGTTTACTAAGGGAGCAAATATTAAATATGTTAGAAGTATATCGTACTTTAAAAAAATGTAAATACAATGTTATTGTAAATAAGTTTCTGCGAAAAAACCGATATCGGCTTTGGCTGACGTGTAGTTTTAGATTCGGTATGAAATTGCCTGTGAAGTTTTCTTACCAATATAAGGGCAGTTATCCCAATAGAAATCCCATACAAAATTAAATACCAAATAAGTGTGAGTAGGTCCATTGTAAGTTATTATTATTTTCGCATTTCACATAAATAAATTTTTGAAATGAAATTCTAGCTGAACTAAAAACATGACCAATAAAACGTCACTACTACGTTGACAAGTAAATGACAGCTGACACTTGACAGATAATTTAAAAAAATTAAGCTCGCTTTGTCGTACAAAACATTTATCCTAATATACAACCCTTTGTACAGGACACGTAAGTACGTACTCGTAGTGGAATAATAAATTATGGGTGATATTGGAGAGTTCTTTAGAAAAAGATGATATTGCTCTAACCGCTGCGTTAGCAATACTTTATAGATGCTCTCCTATTAGTTGATGATCTAAAGGTGTCCAACCTCTGCAATAAGGGCTATCGTTTTTGGGCTCTACAGACGATGGCACTGTTGAGCGAGGTCCTAAAATATGACTGTAAAAACTTGTTACGGGAGCCAAAACGACAATGTCCGTATAAAAGTGTTCCTTAGTACCATATTGCTCAACCAAAGGGCGAACGTAAGTTTTTTCTTCAGCTCTGCCTTAAAAACACTCACATTCATTGATAATTATCATATTGACTCTTACATATTTATAAAATGTTCAAATATTAATCTAAATAAGGTTGGAGAATAAATTCCAACAAATGACCTACACAGTAGCATTTGTCATTTAGAGGACCTCACTCAACACATGCGCCCCTAGCGGTCAATTCACAAAATTCTCCATTACGTAGAGATATTGCCATCTAAGTGTTCTTTACCGTCTCTATAACGGGGAAAGCTCAGAGGGCCTACCATGAGTTGGCTATCGTAAACTTACGTACGTTAAAAACCTATCGAGTTGTTTTTTCATATGGCCGATTGTAGTTCTTCGCGTAACCACCAGGCGGCGCTGTACATGTTTTTCATAGACATATTTACGTAGGCGATATCGAGCGCGTACGTTTTAAACTCATGGTAGCCCCACTGAAGAGCTATTTCAACCTCCTCCAGCCTCCCCTTTCCACTCCCGAACAACATATTTATTGTAATCCGTCTTTTAATTATGCTTTAGCATGATTCAAATGTAGGAAAAACGTTAAATAAATGGAGATTAAAAATAGATTTATGGTATTCATCTGTTATGTGTGTTTGATAGATATCAGAGACTTGGGACCAAGGGGACCAAGCGACCAAGAGGTTTAGTTTCTCTTTTCTGCCCCGTGTCATTAAGGCATGGAATGGCCTTCATTTTTTCCCTCCCTCCAATGATCCCGGGCTCTTCAGGCGGGGCGCGAAACGGCATCTAAGTTGGCCTTCAGGGTAAGTGCGACAGACTCTAAGTGTCTGTCGACCTCATAAAAAGTGGACCTATTATTCCTTCTGTTTATAAGTTTGTACTTTTATCTGTTCTTTTGTGGCTAGTAAAAAAAACCTTTATAATTATTCAATTCTAAATAGCTAGACTCCAAACGGAAACGGGGAAATGGGGATAACTAAATAAACATTATGACAGGTACAAAAGTTTTTTAATGAATATCTTAGAGTCAGTCAGATTTATACAATTAAGCGAAAAAGTTGTCAATAGTAAATTGTAATAATCCTATATCTATAAAACATTTTCTACTAAAAATGCAATGTAAATGGCAACCGAAAATTATTCACTTAAGTATTTATTCAATAGAAAAACTAAATAATAAATTTAATAAAAATCTCATAAAATTATGTCATCCCAATTAAATTTCAGTGTTTGTTTATGGTGGCAGTCATGACAATAAAAAAATTTAGAAGTAGTAAAAAAAATAGGCCATACTATGCCACCCGGAATAAGTGAGCAGCGAAATATTTCTCCAGCATATACACAGCTGGTGAAACAAATATTTATAAATTTTCCTTCATAGATACTGACATCGAATTAATTGTTTTTTTTTGTTATTTGGAATTTAAGATTTAATATATTTCAATAAATGTCAATTCCACCACCATAAAAACTTTGTGACAGCAATAATACGTATGTACACTTTACATAACACGGATTTACATGTCTTGCATCATTAACAGGAAGAAAGTAATCACTTTAGTTAAATAGACCTTAAAAACAAGGGAACTTTAATAATCTTAACATTGCAAAATCAATTTTGTTAATAATTTGTTTAACAAGATTAAAGAATAACTACTACAAATCTACATACAACATTAAAATCAAGGGGAATTATTTTATGTACAAACACACTCTTATCTATATTATACAATCAAAATAAATTTTTATTTTAATAATATTGAGGCACGAACAGTGAAATAGCACCATACTGAAATTTCACATTTATAAATGTTGCATTAAATTATAACATTCACAGGCTTATCTTAATTATTTTGTTCATGTAATTAAACAAACAATTTCTAAAATAAGAAGTTACTAAAGCAGTAACAAATACATTTATTGCTTTGTTTGTAGTATTTTTAATAATACAGACAACATTGATTGGTATCGTAGTTGTTTTTCGTTGTGCCGAGTTTCAATGACGATTATAAAGTTCTTGGATACTCAGGCGTAAATATTTAACAATGAAAATTATATATTTGTTCTATCTAAATATATTGAGGTTCATTCCCACTACACTAAATATTAGTCTTTATGGGTCTACATGCGTTATTAGGAGTAGCAAATTACATAGCTACTTACTGCCCGACGTTTCGATTGGGTTACACCAATCGTGGTCGCGAGCGAACTGGCGCCGCCCGTGTAGACCCATAACGACTAATATTTAGTGTAATGGATCGGGAAAGTCTAAAATCATTCCCACTAGTTTTACTATGTAGTTAAACTCTCCAGTACATTTGTTTAGTTAGGCTGTATCTTTTTCAGGGATACCTAACCTTTTAGGGAGGTGTGATGGTATGTGAATCTTGTCAATCACGACCTGACGTGATCAATAAAGATAACTCAGCACGATAGAGTATTGCTACCCTGAACATGTATATAAGATAACATTAGTATATAAGACGATTAGTTTAAGTCAAAACATGAATTCCACAATAGATAGTCTTTAATTCAAGTCCCACCATTTTATAATATTACAAGTTCCACTGATTGTATTGCAGTAAAACTGTGTAGTAGAACTAGTAGAAATGTGCAGATATTTAGCCATGATCCATGTTCAGTTGTAAATAAGTGCACACATAATTTTTCACAAGAGATGTGCAAGGATTTTTGTATAATGAGATCATGTTTCAATTTTCACTAGTGATAGTCTGGTATGGATATAGATGGTCTTTACCGGTAGCTATTCGCTTCTTAATTAACTGCACAGCTTGGCACAAGTCTAGTGAAAAATTTGTCTCAGGGTTCGTCATCATACAATCAAATAGATAACATGTTAAAATTTTTCTCTCTTTTTTCATTCTTTCTATCTGTTCGATATATTTCTCCTAACACTTATATAAACTAATACTCAAATTACATTTTGAGCTCGCTGCAATTAAAAATTTGTTTTTGATACTATTTGAGCGACTGGTTTCAATCAAAAATTAAAGCCTTTTCACACTAGTGATAGTTTAGCCGTTTTGCACGACAACGTGGAAAAACCCGCCCAAGGTGATGCAATGAATGAATATGTAAGAACCTGTATACACCTAGGTATATCAGTTAGTGATAAGACAAGTTCATACAATCGAGGGCGCGCATGGCAAGCAACGACCTTAACCACACAGCCATCGACGCTTTACAAACGTCGTATGATTCACACGTATCCTACCGGTGTCTCTGCCGCAGGCGATGGTGACCTCTCGCACGACCTTAACCATCGGCCATCGACACTACGCCCGCGCGCCGCGCCCGCAGCGCTAGGGCAGTGAGGCAACTTTTGGGGCATACACATTGGATGCGTTTAGCCGACAGACAGACTGGTCAGAATCTGAGAGTGCTGAACAGCATTCGACAATTCTGACTACAGTATCGGCCAGAACCAGGCTGAGTGGAAATGAGAGAAGTGAAGTTAGCTGTTAACGTTTGAATATTCCGCCATATGACGAATCAATCAATCAATCTGAATATCGCCACTTAGCATTCCTCAGCCGCGTCAGCCTATGCTACTCAGCAATCGCCATTTTTCTTTCTGTGCTGCCAAGATTGTGTGTCGGCTAAACGCACCCATTGTTACACACGAGTTGTATGGTACGCACGTCTCCTACCGGTGTCGTAGGGGCGCGGGCGAGGGCGGCGGCGCGCGCGCGGCGGGCTCGGGCTCGGACTCGGCGGCGTCGGTGGAGGCGGGCGTGGGCGGCGGGGGCCGGTTGCAGGCGCGGTAGTGTCGGTACGCCCGCCGTCGCGCCGCGAGCGCGCCCGCGCCGCTGGACGCGCTGGCGGTGGCGGGTGACGGGGGAGGGTTGGCTGTCGGCTGGGGGTAGCGCTCGCACAGGCTTTCCGAGGCTCTGTGGGAGATGGGTGCTGTATTAGGTGGTTGCCGTATAGTAATCGTTTAAATAAAATAAAAAAAATTAAGTAACACAGTTAGTTAGCATTTCTTTTTCCAAAACTAGCAAATGGTACCAGAAAAAAAGAAGTTATTTTTAGCTGCTGTTCCTGCATTTTATGTTCTTGCCTATATCATATTCACCTTTATTTTAGACTAGCTTTCCGCCCGCGATTTCGTCCGCGTAGAGACGTTTAACGGGTGAAACATAACTTCTTTACAGTGCAGTTGGTTAAAAAGTAGCCTATGTCCTTTCTCAGGCTCTGACTAGGCTATATCTGTACCAAATTTTATTTAAATCGATTCAGTACTCTATGCGTGAAAGCGTGACACACAGACAGAATTACTTTCGGATTTATAATATTAGTAAGGAAGTAAGGATGACTATGCAGATACTCCATTTTGTAATTTTCAGGATTTAAGTAATACTCACTCAGTGCAGCTAGCCCCCAGCGGGGTAGCTCTGGGCGGGCGCGGCTTCATGCGGGTGGCGGAGGGCGGGCGGCGGGCGGAGCGCGCGGCGGCGGCGCGGCGCTTCCAGCGGCGCAGCGCGGCCCACGCGCCGCCCGCGCCCCCCACCAGCGCCGCCACCGCGCCGCACGCCACCAGCGCGCGCGACCCGCGCGTCTGCGGCACCGGCTGACGAGAAAAACAACTTATAGTACAACTAGCTTTCCGACCGCGAGTCCGTCCGCGTAGACGTTCCACGGGTAAAACATTACTTCTATACACCGTGAAATTTTAGTGGTTGTTTTCCCGCAGTAAAATGATTCTTAGTAGTACAATAGATTTGTGAACTACACAACTTTTTTGTTAAAATCAATAAATGCCGGTTTTACGAAAGGTTTAACCGAAACTCGAAAGCACGTCC
Organism: Maruca vitrata; assembly: GCA_039566165.1. Classification (NCBI taxonomy): domain Eukaryota; kingdom Metazoa; phylum Arthropoda; class Insecta; order Lepidoptera; family Crambidae; genus Maruca; species Maruca vitrata. The sequence goes on from CM076920.1 coordinate 1,926,043, forward strand.
GAACCGTTTTATTACTTAGGGCGTAGAGTTTCTTTAGTTTTAGCATCGATTTCATGCGGCAAGCAGTACCTGATTACCTCACATCTTATAAAAGAACGATAGCTTCTCTCGTTTTCGAGTTGGAAAATATTTTTTTCGAGTAATGATTTGCATGATTCGATAGTATTACTAAAGGCAAATCGTTCTGCCACGGGAAAACAACCACTTAAATTTCACGGTGTATAGCGCAGTCATTATCATATTTTGGCTACGGTCCATATTGGAAGAAAAAATAGGACGGCTTACTTCTTTAGCGCAAAAAGCTGGCGCCTCATCCGATCCATCTTCGCAGTGCTGCTGGTTGTCGCATAACAAATTCGGTGACAAACAAAGCCGGTCATCACATCTGTAAACAGTAAAATTTACTGATATTGAAACAAATAGGTGGAATGAGGAAAAAAATAGAGAGAGATCTTCACAGACTTCATAGTGCAAAAGTAAAAGAGGAAACCACGAAGGATCCTTTGTGGAAAAAACTGCAAAAAAGAAAAGGGAGACAAGATGCAGATGTAGCATTGGACTCTAAGAGTAATAGATCAGAGACAATAGACCCTCAGTAAGTAGAAGTAAACCGTTTATAGACCTGCGCGGCGGTGGGCAGCGGCGCGTGGGGGCAGTAGGCGCCGCTGAGGGTCGCGGCGCAGGCTCCGTCGGGCAGTAGGCGTGTGTGTGTACCTGAAGGCGGTGGGCAGCGGCGCGTGGGGGCAGTAGGCGCCGCTGAGGGTCGCGGCGCAGGCTCCGTCGGGCAGTAGGCGTGTGTGTGTACCTGAAGGCGGTGGGCAGCGGCGCGTGGGGGCAGTAGGCGCCGCTGAGGGTCGCGGCGCAGGCTCCGTCGGGCAGTAGGCGTGTGTGTGTACCTGCGCGGCGGCGGGCAGCGGCGCGTGGGGGCAGTAGGCGCCGCTGAGGGTCGCGGCGCAGGCTCCGTCGGGCAGTAGGCGTGTGTGTGTACCTGCGCGGCGGTGGGCAGCGGCGCGTGGGGGCAGTAGGCGCCGCTGAGGGTCGCGGCGCAGGCTCCGTCGGGCAGTAGGCGTGTGTGTGTACCTGAAGGCGGTGGGTAGCGGCGCGTGGGGGCAGTAGGCGCCGCTGAGGGTCGCGGCGCAGGCTCCGTCGGGCAGTAGGCGTGTGTGTGTACCTGCGCGGCGGTGGGCAGCGGCGCGTGGGGGCAGTAGGCGCCGCTGAGGGTCGCGGCGCAGGCTCCGTCGGGCAGTAGGCGTGTGTGTGTACCTGAAGGCGGTGGGCAGCGGCGCGTGGGGGCAGTAGGCGCCGCGCGCGCAGCCGCTGAGGGTCGCGGCGCAGGCTCCGTCGGGCAGTAGGCGTGTGTGTGTACCTGAAGGCGGTGGGTAGCGGCGCGTGGGGCAGTAGGCGCCGCGCGCAGCCGCTGAGGGTCGCGGCGCAGGCTCCGTCGGGCAGTAGGCGTGTGTGTGTACCTAAAGGCGGTGGGCAGCGGCGCGTGGGGCAGTAGGCGCCGCTGAGGGTCGCGGCGCAGGCTCCGTCGGGCAGTAGGCGTGTGTGTACCTGAAGGCTGTGGGCAGCGGCGCGTGGGGGCAGTAGGCGCCGCGCGCGCAGCCGCTGAGGGTCGCGGCGCAGGCTCCGTCGGGCAGTAGGCGTGTGTGTGTACCTGAAGGCGGTGGGCAGCGGCGCGTGGGGGCAGTAGGCGCCGCTGAGGGTCGCGGCGCAGGCTCCGTCGGGCAGTAGGCGTGTGTGTGTACCTGAAGGCGGTGGGCAGCGGCGCGTGGGGGCAGTAGGCGCCGCGCGCGCAGCCGCTGGGGGTCGCGGCGCAGGCTCCGTCGGGCAGTAGGCGAGTGTGTGTACCTGAAGGCGGTGGGCAGCGGCGCGTGGGGCAGTAGGCGCCGCGCGCGCAGCCGCTGAGGGTCGCGGCGCAGGCTCCGTCGGGCAGTAGGCGTGTGTGTGTACCTGAAGGCGGTGGGCAGCGGCGCGTGGGGGCAGTAGGCGCCGCTGAGGGTCGCGGCGCAGGCTCCGTCGGGCAGTAGGCGTGTGTGTGTACCTGAAGGCGGTGGGCAGCGGCGCGTGGGGGCAGTAGGCGCCGCGCGCGCAGCCGCTGAGGGTCGCGGCGCAGGCTCCGTCGGCGCAGCGCACGCCGCCCGCGCACGCGCAGCCCGCGCCCTCGTCCGACCCGTCCGGGCAGTCCACCTGCCCGTCGCATCTGTGAGGCAATATACCGGCTTATTGTAGTTAATCTAGGAATATCAGAATTAAAAGCAGTCGTTTTGAAGTCGGTTTAATATAAACAATATAAACAGCAATAGGTTTAATCATGGTTAAAAGCCAACTCTGAATAATAAAGTGGTACGATTTTAGACTTTCGCGTTCCATTACACTAATGACATTAGTGCTGGTTCGGGGTGGATCAAGATATTCACAACGCAATGGCAGACGAAGACGGGCAGCGCCAGTTCGCTCGCGACCACGATTGGTGTAACCCAGTCGAAACGTCGGGCAGTAAGTAGCTATGTAATTTGCTACTCCTATTAACGCGTGTAGACCAATAAAGATTAATATTTAGAATAAAGTGGTAATTATTCAAATTTTTACTTTACATTAAAGTGGAAATTATTCAGTATCACTTTATAGGACAGTAAGGTTAAAATGCGTCATTTATTTAAGTGATTTATAAAATGTTCAAATGATTGCGACAATCTGTGCATATCCCACCTCCACTCGTCGGGCACGCAGTGCAGGTGGCGCGCGGCGGGCAGGCGGGACAGCGCGCACAGGTAGTGCCCGGGGGCGCAGGCCCGCGCCGGCGCGCAGCCCCCGCCGCAGCCGCACGCGCCGCCCGCGCCGCACGCGCCCGGCGCGCCGCCGCATGCGCGCCCGCCGTAGCACGGGTGCGAGCGGGACACCTGAGGATGAGTTGGTGCAAGTTAGTTCATTGTGCGACCGATAGATGGCACGCTCAAATAGCTATGTAGGAGTGCGTCTGGGTCTGTAAAAAGTGTCATCTATTTACGGAACAGAATGTGCTCGGATCGTAAGCCACATATTTATGATTATCTGTGTTAGAAGTTTTAAAGTATTTTCTTTCCAATTTACTAAAATGTTTAACTATTTATTGAAATGTAAGATTTTAGACTTTCGCGTTCCATTACACTAAAATAAGTCTTTATGGGTCTACACGCGATATTAGGAGTAGCAAATTACATAGCTACTTACTGCTGTAGGGTAGCTGTACGAATAACATTAGTGCTAGTTCGGGGTGGATCAAGAAATTCACAACCGCTATGGCAGACGAAGACGGACGGCGCCAGTTTTCTCACGACCACGATTGGTGTAACCCAGTCGAAACGTCGGGCAGTAAGTAGCTATGTAATTTGAAATGAAATGAAATGAAATGAAATAATTTATTCTGCAAATAGATTTACATGAAATACTTTTGCACGTCAATTTGTAAATAAATTAATCACATATTACATATAAATTCACAAGTTACATAATTCATTGATGTCCAAGCGAGCAGCTCATCATGTCCATGGATTTTTATCATTTAAGTAGTCTTCTACTTTATAATATGCTTTTTTCACAAGACACGACTTAATAAAAAGTTTGAAATTATAAAAAGGTAATTCAATAACATTTTGTGGGATCTTATTGAACAATTTTGTGCTTAAACCTAAGAACGACTTTCCAGTCTTTTGAAGCCTGAGCCTTGAAACGGCAAACCTATGTTTATTTCTGGTGTTAAAATGGTGAGCATCCGATTTCTTATTAAATGATTGCATGTTCTTGTAAACATATGAGATACAGTCCAAAATGTACTGGGAAGCTACGGTTAAAATATCTATATCTTTAAAAATATCTCTAAGGGAGTCACGCGGTCTTAAGCCATATATGGATCGGATAGCCCTCTTCTGTAATACAAAAATAGTCTGTATATCAGAAGCAGACCCCCACAGCAGAAGACCGTATGACATAACACTATGAAAATAGCTGAAATAAACTAACATTGCCGTTTCAACGTCAGTTAAATTCCTGATTTAGCAGCTGAACTAAGCCTACCCGCCAAAACAGAGATATGAGGTCCCCATTGTAACTTAGCATCTATAGTGATTCCTAAAAATGTTGTAGATTCAGTCAATTCTACAAGTTCGTTATTTACAATAATGTTAGTATCAACTTGTCTTACATTTGGCATTGTAAATCTCATACATTTAGTTTTTTCGCATTTAACAATAAATTATTTGTATTAAACCAGTGAAGAACTTGTGAAAGGGTACTATTTACCTCGTCGTAATTATTTTTACCTCTGTCAACCTTAAAAATCAATGATGTGTCATCAGCAAACAGTACCGTCTCACATAGGTCTGCAGTGAAATACGGAAGGTCATTAATATAAATCAGAAACAGCAAAGGTCCCAGAATCGAGCCCTGGGGCACTCCCATGAGAATAGGAGCGCCACACGAGTCAACTCCATTGACATTCACTGTTTGCACCCTATCTTTGAGATATGATTTCAATATAACAATCGCTTTATCTGAGACACCATAATGATGCAATTTTAATAACAATATTTCATGATTTACACAATCAAAGGCTTTTGACAGGTCGCAAAAGATGCCTATTGCATCCTGCTTATTCTCCCAAGCGTCAAAGATATGCTTGACAAGTGCTACTCCTGCGTCAGTGGTGGATCTTCCTTTGGTAAAGCCAAATTGCTTATTATGTAAAAGCTTATTTTCATTAAAATGGGACATTAATTGAGAGAATATAATTTTTTCAAAAATTTTACTAAGTGCAGGTAGTATTGAAACAGGGCGAAAATTGGATGGGTCATTTTTATTACCTGTCTTGAATAAAGGAATTATTTTACTTAACTTCATTAAATTAGGAAAATGACCTACCTCTATACACATGTTAAATATGATAGCCAAATGTGGAGCTATTGTTATGATGATTGTTTTTAACAGTTCCACAGAGATACCCCATAAATCTTCAGTCTTTTTGAAATTTAACTCTTTAAAGGCTCGCAAAACCATATTTTGGTTGACTTGGTTAAATTTAAAAGATACTAGACATTTTTCTACAGTCCCTATAAGGAGGGATTGAGCTTGGTGTGGGCATGAGTTCAGTTTGCTTGTAGTAATTATAGGTATATTAGAAAAATAGGTTTCAAAACATTTGCAACATCCTTATCAGAATCAATATGCTTATCATCAACTATGAGAGAGATCTTGCGGTCTTGTGTTTTATTTTTACAAGTCTCTTTGTTTATAATTTTCCAAGTTGCATTTATCTTATTATTTGATTTTCTAATTTTTTCTTTCAAGTAATTTGACTTGGCAATTGCACAAACTTTTTTAAATAACTTTGAATATTTTCTAACATAATTGATAACATTAATATCATTTGATTGTGATTTAATGTCATACAATTCATATAATCTATTTCTACTTTTGTAAATGCCTTTAGTTGCCCAGTCACTGAATTTGTACTTGGGATCTTTGATTTTTATTGATTTTTTAGTAAAATCCCATTAAATTCATTTAATATTAAATCAAACAGGTTTTTATAAGATTCATCAATGTTTTGATTCAGATTGTATTGAAAATGGGAAAATTTATTATTAATGTTTTTCTTAAAATTTTCTGTGCGACTTGTAGTGATAGGTCGGTATGTAAAATGCAGTGAAGGATTATTATGATTGTGTTCAAATATAGCCATCTGACCACTATGGTCAGAGTTGATAAAATTAATAATAGATTTATTATACACTTTGCAGTTACAAAAAATATTATCCAGGCAAGTAGCTGTTGTTGGAGTTACCCGAGTTGGTTCAAAAAATAAATTATTAAGTCCAAAAGAGTTAAATAAGTTAAGAAATCTAGTCGATAGTTGTGAGTCACTATCCAAAATATTAATATTGAAATCTCCACAAACAACTACTTTTTTGCTACATTTACATACCTTTTTCAAAACTTCCTCCATAGTAGATTCAAATAGTACATAGTTACCAGATGAGGGCCTATAAACACATTTGCTATTCCTAATATCGCGTGTAGACCCAAAAAGACTAATTTTTAGTATTTATTGAAATATTTGGTACGTGTCACTTGCTACGACAACTTACTATATCGCTAACATTCCACAGTCCAGCTGCATCCAAATTTCAGATGGTTTTCCAACACATTTTAATTTATGATAAACCTTCGCTTCTTATCAATACATCTGGAATGCTAGCAACTATCCCCTTCCCTCTAGTACCTTGTGCACGGCGACGGCGGCGACGAGGCGCGCGACGTGCGGCACGAGCGCGGCGGGCGCGTCGCGCCGGTGCAGCGGGAGCCGCATGAGCGGCCGCTCGCCGCCGCCCAGGTACAGCGCGCCGCCGTACGCCGCCAGAGTGCCCACCCAGCCGCCCTGCCATACTACTCGTCTGTGGATAAAAATACATATGAATAAATATTAGTCAAACTACGCAGGGAACAAGTGTCTAGCTATGTCGCTACCACCAGGTCCCGGCAGAAGGGGAAGGCCCAAGAAGGCCTGGCTTGACGTCGTAGTGGATGACATGCGTGCCAACATACTCTCCGTGAAGGATGCCGAAGACCGTTCGAAGTGGAGAGATAAAAGTAGGAAAGCGGACCCCGGGCTCCGCAAGGATGCAACCGGGAAAACGCGGAGATGATGATGATGAATAAATATTAGTCATCATCTCAGCCTATTGCTGCCAATTGCTGAACATAGGCCTATTCCAAAACTTTCCAGCGTGACCGGCCTAAATTGGTTACGCAAGTACCTATTCCTTCAAATTAACTACGTCTTTTTGACTTTCGGATTTAGAAATCGTTTTTTAAGTTCTAATATGTTTCTGTAGTGGAATGACTAAGGGGGCTGGACAAAGTACCTATGTATGGTAATGGCTGTCGAAATTACATAGCTTTATCACAATGCAGAACTCTTTTTTTCTAACAGGAAATTCTTAAATTAAGTACTATGCAGAAGACGGCAATGCAAGATCGCAACTTCATATAGTAAATCATCCCATCCACCACTTTTGCCAGTATTTTACGGATCACTTACTTATGAGGCGCGTCAAGGTCCGCAGCTAAGATCTGTCGGTTGACAGCCCAGTACACGAGAGACGAGGACTGGTCCACGCACAACGCCGACGCGTTCGCAACTCGCGCTAGTTCCGTGGCCGCGGAGCCGTCCACGTTGGACCGCATGATGGCGCCCACGCCAACGTCGTTCCACACTAGTACCCTGTAGGGAGAGAAGAATTAAGATTAAAGAGTAATTCAATCACACGATGGAGCAATGTGTATTCCCTTTTAAATTAGATTTTGTGGATTAGGTTAGACATGTGGTAAGTTAGCGCTTGGAACCTTAGGTTAGACCGCAATAATCTAAGCTTTTGACATTTAGGTTCGGTGTAAAGTAATCGAAATCCTTGAGAGATTCCACAGAATAGCCATGTCAATGGGCTGGCTTTCGTAGATCACATCAGCCGTAACACCGATAACCGCTGGGGTAGACGAGTTCTAGAGACTGTCTCGGCAAACGTAGTGTAGGAGGCCCTCAGGCCAGATGGGGTGCCGATCTGCGCAGGACGGCTGGGAGGAGCTGGATGCGAGTAGCGGAAGAACGACAAAAGTGGCGTGCATATGAGTAGGCCTATGACCAGCAGTGGCCAGAGATGGGCTGATGATGATGATGAGCCATGTCAATGACCAATTTGAAGTATGGCCTGCACCATGCTGAAGGGGCGCGGGACGCGGAGACTACGGTGCCTAGTTCCTAACGAGTAGTAGTATCGGTGGTGACACAGACCTCTTCGTCTGATGGAAGGCCAGGTGCCGCGGGCGCATGCTCTCGCCGCGCAGTATGACGCCGACGGACGAGTTGTTGTCGACGGCGGTCGCGTTGATCGCGTCCGAGTCGAGGCTGGTCCAGTAGAGACGCGGAGACTACGGTGCCTAGTTACTAACGAGTAGTAGTATCGGTGGTGACACAGACCTCTTCGTCTGATGGAAGGCCAGGTGCCGCGGGCGCATGCTCTCGCCGCGCAGTATGACGCCGACGGACGAGTTGTTGTCGACGGCGGTCGCGTTGATCGCGTCCGAGTCGAGGCTGGTCCAGTAGAGACGCGGAGACTACGGTGCCTAGTTACTAACGAGTAGTAGTATCGGTGGTGACACAGACCTCTTCGTCTGATGGAAGGCCAGGTGCCGCGGGCGCATGCTCTCGCCGCGCAGTATGACGCCGACGGACGAGTTGTTGTCGACGGCGGTCGCGTTGATCGCGTCCGAGTCGAGGCTGGTCCAGTAGAGGGCGCGGCCGAGCACGTCCAGCACCATGCTGAAGGGGCGCGGGACGCCGGATACTATGGGGCTCGCGTCGGCTAGGGATGAGGTGGTAGAGTACGAGATGGGCACGCGACGGATCGAGTGGGACTCGTCGTCCATCCAGTAGAGTAACCTGTTAAAACAAAAGTCGAATGACTCATCACATAGATTAATTTAAAAAGTACTAGTGACCCGCCCTCGCTTCGCTTCGGGTAATTTTTACATGAAAACCTTACTCATGAATCACTCTATCTATTGGAAAAAACCGCATCAAAATCCGTTGCGTAGTTTTAAAGATTTAAGCATACATACGGATATATGTTTTATACTATGTATTGATGGAATAACTGGCTTGGGATTTAACTACTTCTAAAAACTATAGATAAAAAAATAATAAAAACATTTTGAGTCAGTATCCCACTAGTTATAGTCTGTAAAAAACAGCTTGATTAGAATGACAGCTGTCACCAAAAGTGATGATATGACTTTGTTCTAACGTCTTATGAACGATTTATATTTGCACAAGGAAAATTATTCGTATTTAGCATTTTATTATTATTTGTTTAAGTTTTTTACGTATGAAACGATATATTTAATATAATAAGATACGTGTGAACAAAAAATAATAAATTCATAAACACAAAAAATAATTTAAATTATCTACGACGTCTTTACAAGGTTACGTTGCGTTTCATATTTTTTAGAGATGGGACAAATCGATAAACGTAAATCAATCATATACAAAAGAATTATTCATTTGCTCATTTTATATTTTTGTGAGAAAAAGTCCTGTATGGTCTTTTTAAACACTGAGCGCGCCACCCGCCACCCGCCATCTTATTATGTAGTTGTTTGTTTGAATGTCAGTACGAGTGCTAACGCCTTGTATGCGCTACATGTTTCCCATTGGTGTTGTAATAGTCGTTTGTTCCTTGTTATCTTTGTCTTTTATTGCTGTTTTGTTATTTCCGTTTTGTTTTTGTTATTGCCCTTTTCTCATCAACATGCCGAAAAAGACCAGAAAAACTGTTTTAAATAGTGATTCTCGTGAGTTCGTAATTCGTTTACGCGATTATTTTGAGCGTGAACACCAAAACGGAGGACCGCTATTGCCACTGTCACAAGCATGTTACAGAGTTGCTGATGCTCTTGGAATTGGAAGAGCTACAGTGACAAGAATCAGCAAAGAAAAATTAAGGGAAAAATCAATGGAGGATAACAAATTATCTACCCCAAATAAAGAAAGGAAACAAAGTTGCCCTATAACAAATATAGACGATTTTGATGCCGCAGCGATCCGAAATCATGTGTATGGATACTACACACGTAATGAACTCCCAACTTTACGGAAATTATCCGTTTCATTAAAAGAAGCAAACTTATTCTATGACAGTCTACCCTCATTAGCCAGCGTATTAAAGAAAATTGGTTTCTTTTACAAAAAATCGAACCCCGCCCCACCATTCACAGCGAACAAAATGCTGAATTTATTTAACAATGCATGCGAGAATGTCACACCGGAAGACTGGAATAAAGTAATTAACAAGACCAGGAAAACGATTGAAGAAGATTGGGAACGAAAAGTCCATTTTGATTCTATATGCGACCAAAATTTTACAATTAATCTGCATGAATATTCCGGCGACTCCGAATCCAGAAATATTTTTATTAGAAAACTGAAAGTGTCCGGGATATTTACCATGTTGTTTTGTTTTAATGAGCTCCCGATATTTCGGCACTGTTGCAAGCGCCATGATCACGGGTGAACTGTAGGACTGCGAGAATGACGGTAGGTCTAAGGGCAGACATATCGGTCTACCCTCTTTCTAAGTCTTTTATTACGCACGACACCACTACCCTCGTTCACAATATTGTCACTCCGAATTCGATCACGACACACTACACTCACGGTATCACTTCTTTCTTCCTCGAAAACGGACACATTTTTGTTTTTAGTTTTCAGTTTTCTAATGTGTGTAACCATGACAGTTTAAAATTGAATATTTTTATTGTTTTATTTCATGATCTATGAGTACATACCTTAAAATATTAATATTAGCTTCATACATAGATATAATATAGCTAGTATGACTAGGTATCAAAATGAATATCTGGGTGATTTTCTAAAAATCGATCATTGTCAATTGCACTGGCGAATTTGACCCACTTTTCATTACTTTTATGTCTTAATAATAATTTTAATTTCCACTTAACATCACTTTGTATATCATAAATAACTGCATAAAAAGAAATGAAAAGTGGATTAAAGGTTCGTCACTGTAATTTAGAATAATCGATTCTGCTCAAAAACATCTATCTAGAAAATCGATTTGCCTAGTACTTTCACAGCACTATTCACTATTAGTTGACAGCTGTCATTTTAATCAAGCTGTTTTTTACAGACTATAGTCTAGGCACTTAATTTAAATGACTATCTAGTAATACTTATACCAAAGCCGCTCTAAGTTGGCCGATTTGACACTTTTTATTTTATATTTTGCATTTATCCTTGTTAAGAGGAACATATTTAGCGAATATTTTGAAAAACGGAAAAAGTTCAACTGCCTCACCGCGGCCCGGGGACTCGAACACCCGTCCTTCTAGGAATCGCGCCCAGACGTGCATTACCATCACACCAGACCAGCAGCTATTAATTGAAGCCGTCGAATTTTTCCCGTATATGACCTGTTAGCCACAGGTGGCGCCATCTACTATCTGTGATACACACTGACAGCCGTAGACATTTCATTACAGAAATGTAAACTACAGAAAATGATGACACACTGGCAATTAATGTAAATTTAAATTTTTTAAGTGCTAAAGCTTGCACTAGCTGTTCTAATATTTAGAAAAACGGAAAAAGTTCAACTGCCTCACCGCGGCCCGGGGACTCGAACACCCGTCCTTCTAGGAATCGCGCCCAGACGTGCATTACCATCACACCAGACCAGCAGCTATTAATTGAAGCCGTCGAATTTTTCCCGTATATGACCTGTTAGCCACAGGTGGCGCCATCTACTATCTGTGATACACACTGACAGCCGTAGACATTTCATTACAGAAATGTAAACTACAGAAAATGATGACACACTGGCAATTAATGTAAATTTAAATTTTTTTTTAAGTGCTAAAGCTTGCACTAGCTGTTCTACTATTTAGAAAAACGGAAAAAGTTCAACTGCCTCACCGCGGCCCGGGGACTCGAACACCCGTCCTTCTAGGAATCGCGCCCAGACGTGCATTACCATCACACCAGACCAGCAGCTATTAATTGAAGCCGTCGAATTTTTCCCGTATATGACCTGTTAGCCACAGGTGGCGCCATCTACTATCTGTGATACACACTGACAGCCGTAGACATTTCATTACAGAAATGTAAACTACAGAAAATGATGACACACTGGCAATTAATGTAAATTTAATTTTTTTTAAGTGCTAAAGCTTACACTAGCTGTTCTAATATTTAGAAAAACGGAAAAAGTTCAACTGCCTCACCGCGGCCCGGGGACTCGAACACCCGTCCTTCTAGGAATCGCGCCCAGACGTGCATTACCATCACACCAGACCAGCAGCTATTAATTGAAGCCGTCGAATTTTTCCCGTATATGACCTGTTAGCCACAGGTGGCGCCATCTACTATCTGTGATACACACTGACAGCCGTAGACATTTCATTACAGAAATGTAAACTACAGAAAATGATGACACACTGGCAATTCATGTAAATTTAAAATTTTCAAGTGCTAAAGCTTACACTAGCTGTTCTTATATTTAGGAAAACGGAAAACGTTCAACTGCCTCACCGCGGCCCGGGGACTCGAACACTCGTCCTTTTAGGAATCGCGCCCAGACGTGCATTATCGTCACACCAGGCCAGCAGCTATTAATTGAAGCCGTCGAATTTTTCTCGTATATGACCTGTTAGCCACAGATGGCACCACCCGGGCCGCGGTGAGGCAGTTGAATTTTTTCCGTTTTTCTAAATATTAGAACAGCTAGTGCACGCTTTAGCACTTAAAAAATTTTAAATTTACATGAATTGCCAGTGTGTCATCATTTTCTGTAGTTTACATTTCTGTAATGAAATGTCTACGGCTGTCAGTGTGTATCACTGATAGTAGATGGCGCCACCTGTGGCTAACAGGTCATATACGGGAAAAATTCGACGGCTTCAATTAATAGCTGCTGGTCTGGTGTGATGGTAATGCACGTCTGGGCGCGATTCCTAGAAGGACGGGTGTTCGAGTCCCCGGGCCGCGGTGAGGCAGTTGAATTTTTTCCATTTTTCTAAATATTAAAACAGCTAGTGCAAGCTTTAGCACTTAAAAATAAAAAAAATTACATAAATTGTCAGTGTAATCATCATTTTCTGTAGTTTACATTTCTATAATGAAATGTCTACGGCTGTCAGTGTGTTTCACTGATAGTAGATGGCGCCACCTGTGGCTAACAGGGCATAAGTATATTGGAAAAATTCGACGGCTACATAGCTGCTGGTCTGGTGTGATGGTAATGCACGTCTAGGCGCGATTCCTAGAAGGACGGGTGTTCGAGTCCTCGGGCCGCGGTGAGGCAGTTGAATTTCTCCGTTTTTCTAAATATTAAAAGAGCTAGTGTAAGCTTAAAGCACTTCAAAATTATAAATTTACATTAATTGCCAGTGTGTCATCATTTTCTGTAGTTTACATTTCTGTAATGAAATGTCTACGGCTGACAGTGTGTATCACAGATAGTAGATGTCGCCACCTGTGGATAACAGATCATATACGGGAAAAGTTCGACGGCTTCAATCAATAGCTATTGGTCTGGTGTGATGGTAATGCACGTCTGGGCGCGATTCCTAGAAGGACGGGTGTTCGAGTCCCCGGGCCGCGGTGAGGCAGTTGAATTTTTTCCGTTTTTCTAAATATTAGAACAGCTAGTGCAAGCTTTAGCACTTAAAAAATTTAAATTTACATATTTAGCGAATCATAAAGAACAACTTTTAAAAATAAGACGTTATTTCAAAATGTCAAATGCACCTAATTATCTAATTATTTGTCTTTTATTACTTAAAATAATTGAATTATAAAACGAAAACGTACAATTTCCACTGTGTATTACGCTTTTACAAGGTTACGCCGTTTGACACGTTTTCATAGTGACGTAATGGGTAATACTCACTAGGTATTTTTTAGAAATAGGATGATAGATTTAATAATTATTGTTTTTAATAATAATTTTAAATAAGAAACTTCAATTCAATCTTCTGGATGTGAATAAATGTTTTTAATAAAAAATTGTTATAATAGGGTATTTGACTATTTTTTTATTTTGATATAGTTGGATGGACCACTCGAACACAAAGACACTGTTGAAAGTATCACTTTGATATCTGGATAACTCAACGAGATATTACAATTTTAATTGCACATTAATTGGTCGAGCTCAAAAATGCTCCATACAAACGTCGACTGGCGTGTGACGTCACACGCTAGTTTGTTGTATGCAGCGCCTAAGAAGTTTGTTCGGTAGGTTCATCAAAAGTTGCGTTTATTGATATGTTTTCATAATGAAAGATGTGACTAATTCTGTTATTAATAAGATGAAAAAGAAATTTTAAATGATTTTCGCAATTTTGGAATGGACTTGCCCACCCAACTTTAAATTGTTTTTTGTAGTCTCATTTCGCTAAAAATTTAAGTTTCGTTTTCATTAATAATATTGATTTACATAAATCTTACTGATTTTCATAAAAATGGCAAGCATAACAACCACAGTCGAATACCCTATTAGACCTTGCTTGGTTATAAAGTGGAAATAACTGTTACTTATATACTTCGGCAATTTTACCGTCGTCCCTCACTAGTGCAGTCAGTCTGACATGTGTCAAATCGGCCAACTTAGAGCGGCTCTGGTATAGCTGTTATATAAGTTGTTGAATCCGTGATTCCTGCATTGACATCCAAATGTTCTTACCTCTTCTCCGGATCGTATTCGATGGCTTTGACATTCTTGAGACCCGTCAGCGGAATGAAGGCGTCGTTACATTCACCGTTCGCGACCATAATCCTGCCGACTGCATTCTTTTGTGCAAATAGCAGGAATTCCTCTGGCTCTGTGAAATAATTAGCACACAATGAGGACCTAATTATGTAATTATAGATTATCTCTGTTTAGTGTAATGATAAGTTCAAACTTGGACCCATTCTCCTTGGCTCCATTTGTTATTTTTGGTCCGATGGTACCCTAATGTGGTTTTCTACCGTACCCAGGTACTACCGAGTGCAATTATATCTACCTGCGCTAGTGATGTGCCGGATCTTCAAAAATGTATATCCGCGGATACGGATCTGAATACAGATATTTATTGTCAAGATCCGCGGATATGGATTTTAAAACTTTCTATTGATTGGTCTCATAATTATAAAAAGGAGATTTAGGATTAATTTTTTTTTTCATTTACATAGAAGTGATCATGATGTTATAACTTATAATATTCCTATTAATCAAACAGCGTTTTTAGTGAGAGAAGAACGAATGAATGACTTTATTGTCCATCATACATTTGATACAGATGCTGTACAATTAGACCATAAATATGTTATTTTGATACAGAAATAACACCCCCACTTATCAAAATAAACTAAATCTACATAAAAACTTAAATGAAACAAAAAAATTACACCATTCTTATATCACATATACCTAACATTTGCATAAAACTATAATGCTTGACATTACCCAGACCTTTAGTAAGCAGGTCTGCTGGCATACCTGATGTATCTAAATATTTCATTTCAACAATCTTATTGAGAACACATTCCTTACAAAAATGATACCTTATATCAATATGCTTGGTTCTTTTATTGAAACTATTATTTGCAGACAATTTAAGTGCACCCTGGTTATCATTATGTATTACAATAGTATATGATTCATTAATTATTTCTTTAGACAAATTATGCAAATAAATAGCTTCCCTGCAAGCATCAGCCATACCCATGTACTCCGCCTCTGTGCTTGAGAGGGCAACAGTTTTTTGCTTTTTAGCCTCCCATGAAACTACACTTCCACATAACATGAAACATAGACCTGTATATGACCTTCTATCTATAATATTACTTCCCCAGTCAGCATCAACGAAACCTTCTAATCTAGAACTACCACATCTAGTATATTTTAATCCAAAATACTTTGTTTTCTTAAGATACCTTAAAATCCGTTTTGCATATGCCCATACTTCATTATTATAACAATTGTTAAATTGGCTAAGATAACTTACTGAAAAAGCAATATCAGGTCTGGTCATAACCGCAAGATACATGAGCCCACCAATCAGTTGCTGGTAAGGTATGTTACTATCACAATTTTTATTTTGAAAGTTATTTATCTTAAACTTAGACTCTAAAGGTGTATCAACTGAATTACATTCTGTCATATTAAACCTACGCAATAACTGGTCAACATAATTTTCTTGACTTAATGTAACAGTTCCATTAACTTTATCAATATTAACAGATATCCCTAGACAGTTTTTAACCATTCCTAAATCCTTCAGTTTAAAGTTTGACGACAACACCTTTTTCAAATTATCATATTCAACATTATCATTAGTAAACACAAAAAAATCATCAACATACAATGTAATGATTGTTTTCTTTATCATCCTTAATCTTTGTGTACAAACATGGTTCTAATTTAGAACAGTTATATCCACAGTTGACAAGACATTGATCAACTTTCTTATACCAAGCCCTGGATGATTGCTTAAGCCCATAGATTGCTTTATTTAATTTAAGAACCTTATTACTATTATTACTATTTGATAAACATTCTGGTATTTGCATGTAAATTGTTTCCTCAATATCCCCATTTAAGAAAGCTGTAGTAACGTCTAAATGATTAATTTCTAAGCCTAGTTTCACAGATAATGCAAACATCAACCTTAATGTTGAATGCCTAACCACAGGTGAGAATACTTCTGAATAGTCTACATTTTGTTTCTGCATAAAACCTTTGGCTACTAAACGGGCACGAAAACGAATACTGTTATCACTATCTATTTTTTTACGCAATACCCATTTACATTTCACTACAGTTTCTCCATTTTTTGGCATATCTACTAACTCCCATGCATTATTGTCCTCGAAACACTGAAGTTCCACTTTTACTGCCTGTAACCACTGTTCCTTTTCAGCTCCTTGCAGCGCTTCTTCAATAGTTAATCCGCTAGTATCTTCAACCACTTCTTCAGGAATACACATGTTTGATATCCCATACCTTTCTGGTTTCTTTCTGATTCTGCAAGGTCTTTCATGCTGTATAGGCGAGTTATTATTTGCATCCTCATAGTTACTAGGAACATAAGTGTCACTAGAGCTATAGGCGAGTTATTATTTGCATCCTCATAGTTACTAGGAACATAAGTGTCACTAGAGCTATTTGAAGTTTCAAGCAATGTATCTTCTTCTGTGGTTACTGCACTTGAATTTAGTGAACCCTCTCCAACAGTGTCCCCCACTGGACATGAGCTTTGGAATTTTTCATTAACTGGTATACTCACTTCAATATTCCTTTCATCTTCCATAACAATGACATCTCTACTTGTTGTCACACGTTTTGTTCTAGGATTATATAGACGGTAACCTTTGATATCATCTGGGTAACCTATTAGTATGTATTCAGACTTACGATCCCATTTTTGGCGCTTCTCTTTAGGCACATATGCCATTACTTTACTTCCAAATATACGCAGGTGTCTTAAGTCTGGTTTATACCCCATCCACATTTCATAAGGCGTTTTGTCATTCAAAGCAGGTAGAACTATGCGGTTTTGCAAATATACGGCTGTATTTGTAGCCTCCGCCCAAAACTCCTTACCCATATTGGTATCGAATAATAAGCATCTAGCTTTTTCAACAATAGTTCGATTATTTCTCTCTGACAAACCATTCTGTTGGGGGGTATATGGGTTACTCCTTTGGTGAATAATGCCTTCATTCTTGAGATATGAGTCAAAATCCTTATTGCAATATTCACACCCATTATCGCTTCTCAAGATTTTAATCCTTTTGTTGGTTTGTTTCTCAGCTTTTGCTTTATATTCTGCAAAACATTTCAAAGCTTCACTTTTGTTTCTAATGAAATATACATGCATCATGCGACTATAGTCATCAATAAATAATATAAAATACCTCGAACCCGCCAATGATTCATGCTCCATAGGTCCACAAATGTCTGTGTGAACTACCTGAAGTAATTCTGTACTTCTTGAACCCTCATTTGAGAACGGCAATCGACACTGCTTGCCTTCGCAGCAGATGGTACATGACTTCTTGTCAATATCCAACTTTCCATGTATATTCATACCTTCAACAGCACTGGTCATTTCACTCAGGTACTTGCTGTTAATATGACCCAAACGACGATGCCAAGTAATACCTGATGTAGCTAAATTCGCAACCACATTATCTGGTACTTGTAACTTGTACACTCCATTATTCAAAATAGCTATTGCCACCAGTTCATTATTTCTGTTGTATACTTCACAGCTATTTATCGTAAACTGAACTCTATTACCGGACTTTATTAACTGGCTCACTGACAGCAAGTTGGTAGTCAATTCTGGAGCACATAAAACTTCCTTTACTGGTATCTCAAATTCACATTGATCAGTTTTGGTTATAATGGTTACATCGCCGGAACACAATACTTGCAACTTCTCACTATTAGCTACACATATTTCTTTCATTTCGTGATATGTAGCATTCTCAATCCATTGTTCATTAGCTGTTAGATGTACGCTCGCGCCCGAGTCAATATACCACTCATCTTTATTGAAATGGCTACTCAAAAAAACAGCACTAAAAGCATTACTTTGTTTACGATGAATATCTTTCGTGTTGAAGTTCGTATTAACACTATTCGTACATTGATTCTTATAGTGCCCTGTTTGTTTACACCGGTAACATTTCACATGACTTTTGCTGCCACTGACATTGACATTTGTTTTCGTTTGATCTCTGCTCTGCGCGTTGGTCAAAGACAACTTATTTTTCTTATGCCATTTCTGTGAACTACTCGCGAACGCACTAACTTCATTCGATTGAGATTGACTATGCCCGTTCACTTCCGTATCCATATCCATGAGCTTGGTTCTAATGGCGTCGGTTGTAATTTGAATGCCGGAGTGCTCAATCGCCATTATCATCGGCATGAATTTTTCGGACAATCCCGCCAATAGCAAACAACCAATCCACTCATCGCTGATATTAAAGCCGGTCCCGCTTAGTTTTTGTCCATTCTCGACTATTTGCGTTACGTACGACTGCATAGAAACAGAATTTTCTAGACGTATTGATATCAAATTGCGTAAAAGAGATATTCTTCGCGCAAAACCGGAATCGTCAAATAGCGCCTTAAGCTTGTTCCATAGCTCCAACGTAGTTTTCACGTCTTTAATATGTACATATAACGCACTGTCGATAGTCATAATTAACTTTGCTTTTGTCCTTGCATCATCTGCGGCTTCTAGAATCTTCCCAGGAACAGGTTTAATGCAGTGCACCATGTCTTCTAGGACTAGAAAGTTCTCCGCGGCAAAGATCCATTCATTGTAATTTTCCCGTCCTTTTAATTTCGGAACATTTACTAGGTAGTTCGTCATTCTTGCAAAAATAATATTGCACACCCTGAATAACACGTAACTAACTATGTTACACTACTTCAACTCGGGAAATAACAATTAAAATTAATAAAAAACCAAGAGAGCTGGGCCCATAACCTATTAATCAAACAGCGTTTTTAGTGAGAGAGGAACGAATGAACGACTTTATTGTCCATCATACATTTGATACAGATGCTGTACAATTAGACCATAAATAGTTATTTTGATACAGAAATAACAATTCCAGTAATCACAATATAAAAATTAAGATTTAAGTTTTAGTTATTTCATTGTAATAGATGTGATGTAAATTATAACTTTCTCTCATTACAAAGATATATCCATCTATCTATCTAAATATTTGCATTATAAACGTGCCAAATATTTGATTATATGAAATAAATATACTCTGACTGGACTTTTAAATTTTTTTTATTCTAATAATCACCAGAAAAGTTCCGTGAAAGATCCGCATGAAAAGTAACGGACCCGGATACGGATACGGATTTTTCTTTTCCCTCGGATATCCGCGGATACGGATACGGATATTCGGAACATCACTAACCTGCGCAGGTGAGGTTGTCCCTGTTGAGCCGGTAGTGCGCGGGGCAGGCGCAGCGGTAGTCGGCGCGGTCGGGCGCGGGCAGCGGCAGGCAGAGGTGCGAGCAGCCGCCGTTGTCCACCCCGCATTGGTTGGTGCCGGCGGACGTGTGCGGTGGTACACTATTACTAGTATCTACCTGCGCAGGTGAGGTTGTCCCTGTTGAGCCGGTAGTGCGCGGGGCAGGCGCAGCGGTAGTCGGCGCGGTCGGGCGCGGGCAGCGGCAGGCAGAGGTGCGAGCAGCCGCCGTTGTCCACCCCGCATTGGTTGGTGCCGGCGGACGTGTGCGGTGGTACACTATTACTAGTATCTACCTGCGCAGGTGAGGTTGTCCCTGTTGAGCCGGTAGTGCGCGGGGCAGGCGCAGCGGTAGTCGGCGCGGTCGGGCGCGGGCAGCGGCAGGCAGAGGTGCGAGCAGCCGCCGTTGTCCACCCCGCATTGGTTGGTGCCGGCGGACGTGTGCGGTGGTACACTATTACTAGTATCTACCTGCGCAGGTGAGGTTGTCCCTGTTGAGCCGGTAGTGCGCGGGGCAGGCGCAGCGGTAGTCGGCGCGGTCGGGCGCAGGCAGCGGCAGGCAGAGGTGCGAGCAGCCGCCGTTGTCCACCCCGCATTGGTTGGTGCCGGCGGACGTGTGCGGTGGTACACTATTACTAGTATCTACCTGCGCAGGTGAGGTTGTCCCTGTTGAGCCGGTAGTGCGCGGGGCAGGCGCAGCGGTAGTCGGCGCGGTCGGGCGCGGGCAGCGGCAGGCAGAGGTGCGAGCAGCCGCCGTTGTCCACCCGCATTGGTTGGTGCCGGCGGACGTGTGCGGTGGTACACTATTACTAGTATCTACCTGCGCAGGTGAGGTTGTCCCTGTTGAGCCGGTAGTGCGCGGGGCAGGCGCAGCGGTAGTCGGCGCGGTCGGGCGCGGGCAGCGGCAGGCAGAGGTGCGAGCAGCCGCCGTTGTCCACCCCGCATTGGTTGGTGCCGGCGGACGTGTGCGGTGGTACACTATTACTAGTATCTACCTGCGCAGGTGAGGTTGTCCCTGTTGAGCCGGTAGTGCGCGGGGCAGGCGCAGCGGTAGTCGGCGCGGTCGGGCGCGGGCAGCGGCAGGCAGAGGTGCGAGCAGCCGCCGTTGTCCACCCCGCATTGGTTGGTGCCGGCGGACGTGTGCGGTGGTACACTATTACTAGTATCTACCTGCGCAGGTGAGGTTGTCCCTGTTGAGCCGGTAGTGCGCGGGGCAGGCGCAGCGGTAGTCGGCGCGGTCGGGCGCGGGCAGCGGCAGGCAGAGGTGCGAGCAGCCGCCGTTGTCCACCCCGCATTGGTTGGTGCCGGCGGACGTGTGCGGTGGTACACTATTACTAGTATCTACCTGCGCAGGTGAGGTTGTCCCTGTTGAGCCGGTAGTGCGCGGGGCAGGCGCAGCGGTAGTCGGCGCGGTCGGGCGCGGGCAGCGGCAGGCAGAGGTGCGAGCAGCCGCCGTTGTCCACCCCGCATTGGTTGGTGCCGGCGGACGTGTGCGGTGGTACACTATTACTAGTATCTACCTGCGCAGGTGAGGTTGTCCCTGTTGAGCCGGTAGTGCGCGGGGCAGGCGCAGCGGTAGTCGGCGCGGTCGGGCGCGGGCAGCGGCAGGCAGAGGTGCGAGCAGCCGCCGTTGTCCACCCCGCATTGGTTGGTGCCGGCGGAGCGTGTGCGGTGGTACACTTTTAGGTCTGTTATGTAGTCGAGGGATGTGTGAATCGTTCGACGCTCGGTGCCGTCTGTCTTCTTGGCTACTTCTATGAGACCTGTCAAAGAAAAAGTTCATAGTTATGTCACCGTAAAATTGTTACTAACGCTAGATTGCAATCTATCTCGCGAGATTGAGAACCATAACATACTGCTTACAATTTAACGTGTTATTATTCGTTAGATTTTATGGTGATGGTTACATATCTCGTATCTCGAAGCTCTGTATTAGGGTATAAGTAACTTATTTGTGTACTAATATAGTAACTCTATAAGTTCCTATCCTCCCCTAAATAGGTACTTGTTCTTGATGTAATTTGATAAAGCACTTAAAAGTAACTGGATTATATATCTGGATATAAGAAAATTGATACGACGCATACAGCACTGTATGATGGTATTTTGTATGAAAAATTATACCAAAATACCTTCATACAGTAATATCCATAATTTGAACTCTTAACTCAAGGTCTAAAACCAATGAACAAATAAGGAATATGCATAAACCGGCAATCTTGATTTTTTCAACAACTTATGCAAATAGACTTCAAAATATAATACAATGTGAATTTGAAGTGGAAATCGGTTAAAAAACGAAGGCTTTATAATGAATTAAAGTTAATTTTCCATCTCTTTCTTACAAAACAGAGTTTTGTATGGATTGCGTATGGCCGTAGTGTAATTTGACGTCACCTGACGTATCGGATCTCTCTGTCTACTCAGGAACTTTAAACAGGTTTAATATCTCTGCTGTCGTTAAAGTAAATTGAAAAATAAAATTATATTCATATTTCTTCAATATTAAAGATTTATTTAGGACTAGCGGCCGCCCGCGACTTTGTCCGCGTTTTAATGGGTTTTAGTGGCAATGTTGTATTAAAACAGCCTACATGCCTTGTAAAATTTTTTATTTATTAAAATTTGTTACCCCCCCCCCCCCCCCCCAATAAAGCCCATGAGGGTTGAAAAAAAAAAAAAAAAAGTAGCCTATATGTTATTCCAGAGTGCCAGCTACCTTCATACCTATAAAAATCCATAAACACTTATAAGTTCACCCATACTAAGTTTAACCCCCCTCCCCTTCCCCAATAACTACCATGGGGGTCGAATTTCGAGAAAAAAAAGTATCGTTAGTGTCTCTCCGGAGAGCCAGCTACCTCCATACAACGTTTTATAAAAATCTATAAATGTAAAAGTTCTCCCATACTAATTTTCACCCCCCCCAATGACCGCCATGGGAGTTGAAATAAAAAAAAAAATTGCGCTGGTGTCTCTCCAGAGTGCCAGCTACCTCCATACCAAGTTTTATAAAAATCGACAAACGTAAAAATTCTCCCATACAAATTTTCACACCCCCAATGAACCACATGGGGGTTGGATTAAAAAAAAAGTAGCCTATATCTTTTTCCAGAGTGGCAGCTACCCTCATAACAAATTTCATGAAAAATCGGTTCAGTCGTTTGAGCGTGAAAGAGTCCATACATCCATACATACAAACTTTCACCTTTATAATATTAGTAAGGATAATAACAAAAATGTGTGCATGTTCCCCATTCTATCATGCATGCATTTAAGGGTTAACAAAAGAAAAGTAGACACTCACCAGTATTCCAATCGCCCCAGTACACCCGATCGCCGCGCAAAGCTACAGCATACGGCATAGTAGCCGCCCCGGACGCTATAACCCTCCTCTCGGAGCCGTCCAACTTCACCGCTTCTACTGCGGGCGGGTCTAAAGCCGCCCAGTATAGGGAGCGCGCTTCGTAGTCTAAAGCTAAGGCGTGGGCTCGACCGGCTTGCTCTACGAACATTGTGACTCCAGATCCGTCCATGGCTGCTCGCTTGATGCTTTTAGATCCTAGCTCCGACCAGTACATGTACCTGGAATAAATATGTTATTCTCTCTTTAATTTTATTAAGGGATGAGTGCTATCAGCTCCCCCGCAAGTCCGTTGATGATGACGAGGTTACTTCAAGTCATCATCGTATGTCAGTAAGAAAAAAAAGGTTTAAATTTTAAATAGGTTTTAAACAACTGTGACTCAGGGTGTACACATAAAAGATGCAAACTGATGTAAAACTATGCATCCGCAACTAGTTCAGTAGTATTGTTCTTAAATAATAATGTACATAAGGTACAACCTTGAGGAACACCCATCTTATTCATGTAACCTCATGATAGAATCAACAAGTTTGATTCTTGAGCACAGATAATGGCGAATTGGTTTCATAGAACAGCTTTAAAGTCAAATAAAAATGAGTAAGTATAAATATTTTTGCAATCGAATCAAAAAAATCCAATGCCTTTTACAGAACACTAAAGTTCCATACCCTATTTTGGCAAATATAGTAAAACACTTACCCTTTCCGAGGATCCAATACAATGCTCTTAGGCTTCTTGAGACCTTGCCATATAAGCGTACGGCGACTGGACCCGTCAAGTCGAGCGACTTCAATCCTTTGTGTCGCCGTGTCCGTCCAATAGATGTTTTGTCCCGACCAATCTATTGCTAGCCCTACAAGAATAATCAAGTATGACGTCACATGAAATTGTTATTAGACTTTTGCGTTCCATTACACTATATATTAGTCTTTATGTTATGTATTTGCTACTCCTTATATCGCGTGTAGAGTCATAAAGACTTATACATATAAAGAATAGTACATGAAAATTTCTTTAAAAAATGTTTTTATTTTTGGGTGTGTTGAATTGGACCTTTACATTTTTTGCTATGCCTTATTATTGGCAAAGACAGGAAAAAGGCATCATAAATTAATTTACTTACCTTCTACTATACCCAGCCCTTCCAATATTTTCTCCAAATTGGAACCATTGACAGAACATCGATTCAGCGTTTTTGTTTTGCTATCCGACCAATAAATCTTCGATCCTGACACATGTACTTCTAAGGCACTGTAAAAAAACAAATATAAAATGAGAAAACTATTATAATTTTTTAAACACTGTCAATAGATGGCATTTGCTAAAATGAATTGAATCATACAGTAGCTTCGAAAAACAATTTCACTTACCTGACTTCTTTGAGATCTTTGATAGG
Organism: Maruca vitrata; assembly: GCA_039566165.1. Classification (NCBI taxonomy): domain Eukaryota; kingdom Metazoa; phylum Arthropoda; class Insecta; order Lepidoptera; family Crambidae; genus Maruca; species Maruca vitrata. The sequence goes on from CM076920.1 coordinate 1,950,415, forward strand.
TATTATGGCGTCATTGTTCTCATTCTCAACACTGATCCGGCCGATGATATTCTTGCGACTATACACTAGGAAGGCTTCAGGCTCTATACAGGACTTCCGATCGCTTCCTAACTCCAAACCTGGTGAGGATAAATGACTAATTTATGTCTTCTGTTATGATTCTCCTAGTTCTAGTTAAGTTAGTTTTGATAGTCGTTTTCCGCACTTAGTCTTACAATAATGATTAGGCTATTGTATGTGAATTTTATATGTTATAGTTTAGTTGTTAGATTTTTCATTCCAACCATCCTTAGTCATCGACATTTTGAGTAGTTTCTTGTTATTTAAAACTTTATTAACATCAAATACTGTTGTAATTATTCTTATCTATGTTCCACTTTAGCTGTATAATTTCGCGTGTCGCTAAATATACCATTAATATACTATGGCAGGTGACTCACCCAGCGGACAGCTGCACACGTAGGCGGTCGGCAGGTTGAAGCAGAGATGCGAGCAGCCGCCGTTGTCGTCCGCGCACGGGTTGTGTCCCAGCGGCTCGCCCACGCGGAACGCCTTCACTCCCATCATGTTGGCTAGCTGTTATACGGCACGTCACTCCCCCAGCGGACAGCTGCACACGTAGGCGAGCGGCAGGTTGAAGCAGAGATGCGAGCAGCCGCCGTTGTCGTCCGCGCACGGGTTGTGTCCCAGCGGCTCGCCCACGCGGAACGCCTTCACTCCCATCATGTTGGCTAGCTGTTATACGGCAGGTGACTCACCCAGCGGACAGCTGCACACGTAGGCGAGCGGCAGGTTGAAGCAGAGATGCGAGCAGCCGCCGTTGTCGTCCGCGCACGGGTTGTGTCCCAGCGGCTCGCCCACGCGGAACGCCTTCACTCCCATCATGTTGGCTAGCTGTTATACGGCAGGTGACTCACCCAGCGGACAGCTGCACACGTAGGCGAGCGGCAGGTTGAAGCAGAGATGCGAGCAGCCGCCGTTGTCGTCCGCGCACGGGTTGTGTCCCAGCGGCTCGCCCACGCGGAACGCCTTCACTCCCATCATGTTGGCTAGCTGTTATACGGCAGGTGACTCACCCAGCGGACAGCTGCACACGTAGGCGAGCGGCAGGTTGAAGCAGAGATGCGAGCAGCCGCCGTTGTCGTCCGCGCACGGGTTGTGTCCCAGCGGCTCGCCCACGCGGAACGCCTTCACTCCCATCATGTTGGCTAGCTGTTATACGGCAGGTGACTCACCCAGCGGACAGCTGCACACGTAGGCGGTAGGCAGGTTGAAGCAGAGATGCGAGCAGCCGCCGTTGTCGTCCGCGCACGGGTTGTGTCCCAGCGGCTCGCCCACGCGGAACGCCTTCACTCCCATCATGTTGGCTAGCTGTTCCACCACTGGTTGTCTCTCGCCTCCTAGGAATTCATTGACATCATCATCAGTCTAGATACACTCCCACAGAGGAGCACAAGCCTAGCCTAAACTACAGCGATCAGGATCTCAATAAACTTCGCACCTTAGAGTTTCTTCAAAGAAATTACTTATAAATCGTCGTCGAGTCGTGGGTTCGATTCCCATTCGGGACAAATATTTGTGTTTGTTCCGTGTCTGGGTGTATTATTAAATATATTTAAGTTTATTTGTGATCCACTGTTGATCCTGATTTTCGTAACACAAGTGCTTAAGCTACTTACCACGGGATCAAATCAATGTATGTGATGTTGTGTAATATTTAATTATTTTATTTATTTATTTAAATAAATAAATACTATATATACTATAAATACTATAAATACTTATACAATGTGAATATTCTTATTTTGTGAATGTGAATTTTAACTTGAGATTACTTTATTGAAGAGTACATCAACGTTAGGTAGCCAATATTTAATTGGTCAAATAGCTGCTCAGTACAATAATAAATTAATAACAGTGCATGGAACATGTTTTTGAAGTTGCACTAAAATCGTGATTATCTTATTTAAATATTAAAAGAATCATACCTTTTACTTTTCGAGGTATCAACAGTGCAACACATTATTTAAAAGAAAAAAAAACAAATGTTCCAACTCGGGATGAACCTACTAAGGGTCTCGTCAGTCTTCAGTCTAGGCGGCTCTTACCACCCACAAAACAATCAATCCATTTAAGTAAATAAAGTAACTCACCAGTAACTTTGTTGATTCTATCCAAAGTGCGTCGTTGCATATCCGTCCAGTAAAGGTGGTCGCCCAGTAACGTCAAGCCGAAAATATGCAGAATGTCATTGCTGTGTATCTCTTTACGATTAGAGCCGTCCATATCGATTACCTAAAACAAAATAATAAATTATATAAATAAATAAATAATAATGTTTATTGACATAATAAAGCATACATTTATGTTATGTGTGTGCGTGCGTGCGTGAGTGTGTGTGCATGTGTGTGTATGTGTGTGTGTAGTATAGTTTCAGAAGGCTTACCTCAATCTTATGCGTCCTAGCATCGCACCAATACAACTTATTGTTCACTGTGTCCAATGCAATCCCATTCGGCCATATCAGCTTCTCGGACACAAGTAGTAACCGGTTGGATCCATCCAAGTTGGCTCTTTCTATCTTAGGCTTGCGGTCATTCCAGTCTGACCAGAACATCCACCCGGCTAAGGGATGGAGGGCGATAGCGCGAGGATCGTATAGCTCATCGTGGATTAGCACCTTGAGAGAGAAAACAAAACATGTTAGTTAGTACATAATGTCACTAATTTAAAATTTTGTTCATGTAATAATAGAAGGTGGTAGCCGGAAACACATATTTGAAAACAAGGTTAAAAGAGAAGTAAATAAAATAGACAAATTAAAATTTACATTCTACTAGAAGCAGATGCACCAGATGAAGATGAGATCATCTTCATTGGGTGATGAGTTTCCAGGTAGTGCCAGGACTAATCTATACTAATATTATAAAGCTGATGAGTTTGTTTGTTTATTTGAACGCGATAATCTCAGGAACTACAGGTTTGAATTGAAAAATCTTTGTGTTGGATAGACCATTTATTTATCAAGTTTGGTGTTATACCACACTGCGCAAAAAAGGGGGAAAATGTGGACAAAGTCGCTGGCACAGCTAATGTATAATATGCTGCTTCAATATCTTATCGTTCGTCTAAATATACCTTCTGCGAGGAGCCGTCGAGCCGCGCCACGCTGATGGTGTCCGCGACGGGGTCCGACCAGTACAGGTTGCGGGCGAGCGCGTCCACCGCCACGCTGTCCGGCACCCCGCCGCATAGCACCACGACGCTCTGCGCGGAGCCGTCGAGGCGCGCGCGGGATATCGTCTGCGCCTGAGCGGGATGAATCAAACCTTCTGCGAGGAGCCGTCGAGCCGCGCCACGCTGATGGTGTCCGCGACGGGGTCCGACCAGTACAGGTTGCGGGCGAGCGCGTCCACCGCCACGCTGTCCGGCACCCCGCCGCATAGCACCACGACGCTCTGCGCGGAGCCGTCGAGGCGCGCGCGGGATATCGTCTGCGCCTGAGCGGGATGAATCAAACCTTCTGCGAGGAGCCGTCGAGCCGCGCCACGCTGATGGTGTCCGCGACGGGGTCCGACCAGTACAGGTTGCGGGCGAGCGCGTCCACCGCCACGCTGTCCGGCACCCCGCCGCATAGCACCACGACGCTCTGCGCGGAGCCGTCGAGGCGCGCGCGGGATATCGTCTGCGCCTGAGCGGGATGAATCAAACCTTCTGCGAGGAGCCGTCGAGCCGCGCCACGCTGATGGTGTCCGCGACGGGGTCCGACCAGTACAGGTTGCGGGCGAGCGCGTCCACCGCCACGCTGTCCGGCACCCCGCCGCATAGCACCACGACGCTCTGCGCGGAGCCGTCGAGGCGCGCGCGGGATATCGTCTGCGCCTGAGCGGGATGAATCAAACCTTCTGCGAGGAGCCGTCGAGCCGCGCCACGCTGATGGTGTCCGCGACGGGGTCCGTCCAGTTCAGGTTGCGGGCGAAAGCGCGTCCACCGCCACGCTGTCCGGCACCCCGCCGCATAGCACCACGACGCCCTGCGCGGAGCCGTCGAGGCGCGCGCGGGATATCGTCTGCGCCTGAGCGGGATGAATCAAACCTTCTGCGAGGAGCCGTCGAGCCGCGCCACGCTGATGGTGTCCGCGACGGGGTCCGACCAGTACAGGTTGCGGGCGAGCGCGTCCACCGCCACGCTGTCCGGCACCCCGCCGCATAGCACCACGACGCTCTGCGCGGAGCCGTCGAGGCGCGCGCGGGATATCGTCTGCGCCTGAGCGGGATGAATCAAACCTTCTGCGAGGAGCCGTCGAGCCGCGCCACGCTGATGGTGTCCGCGACGGGGTCCGACCAGTACAGGTTGCGGGCGAGCGCGTCCACCGCCACGCTGTCCGGCACCCCGCCGCATAGCACCACGACGCTCTGCGCGGAGCCGTCGAGGCGCGCGCGGGATATCGTCTGCGCCTGAGCGGGATGAATCAAACCTTCTGCGAGGAGCCGTCGAGCCGCGCCACGCTGATGGTGTCCGCGACGGGGTCCGACCAGTACAGGTTGCGGGCGAGCGCGTCCACCGCCACGCTGTCCGGCACCCCGCCGCATAGCACCACGACGCTCTGCGCGGAGCCGTCGAGGCGCGCGCGGGATATCGTCTGCGCCTGAGCGGGATGAATCAAACCTTCTGCGAGGAGCCGTCGAGCCGCGCCACGCTGATGGTGTCCGCGACGGGGTCCGACCAGTACAGGTTGCGGGCGAGCGCGTCCACCGCCACGCTGTCCGGCACCCCGCCGCATAGCACCACGACGCTCTGCGCGGAGCCGTCGAGGCGCGCGCGGGATATCGTCTGCGCCTGAGCGGGATGAATCAAACCTTCTGCGAGGAGCCGTCGAGCCGCGCCACGCTGATGGTGTCCGCGACGGGGTCCGACCAGTACAGGTTGCGGGCGAGCGCGTCCACCGCCACGCTGTCCGGCACCCCGCCGCATAGCACCACGACGCTCTGCGCGGAGCCGTCGAGGCGCGCGCGGGATATCGTCTGCGCCTGAGCGGGATGAATCAAACCTTCTGCGAGGAGCCGTCGAGCCGCGCCACGCTGATGGTGTCCGCGACGGGGTCCGACCAGTACAGGTTGCGGGCGAGCGCGTCCACCGCCACGCTGTCCGGCACCCCGCCGCATAGCACCACGACGCTCTGCGCGGAGCCGTCGAGGCGCGCGCGGGATATCGTCTGCGCCTGGAGCGGGATGAATCAAACCTTCTGCGAGGAGCCGTCGAGCCGCGCCACGCTGGATGGTGTCCGCGACGGGGTCCGACCAGTACAGGTTGCGGGCGAGCGCGTCCACCGCCACGCTGTCCGGCACCCCGCCGCATAGCACCACGACGCTCTGCGCGGAGCCGTCGAGGCGCGCGCGGGATATCGTCTGCGCCTGAGCGGGATGAATCAAACCTTCTGCGAGGAGCCGTCGAGCCGCGCCACGCTGATGGTGTCCGCGACGGGGTCCGACCAGTACAGGTTGCGGGCGAGCGCGTCCACCGCCACGCTGTCCGGCACCCCGCCGCATAGCACCACGACGCTCTGCGCGGAGCCGTCGAGGCGCGCGCGGGATATCGTCTTCGCCTGAACGGGGTAGATAAATAAATAACCGGGACATTACCACGCACGGTCATCTGACCCCAAACTAAGCAGAGCTTGTACTATGGGCGTCATAAACTGATAGACATACATACTTAAAATATTTATAAATACATAATAACACCCAGGCACGGAACAAACACCGATGTTCATCACACAAATATTTATCCCGAGTGGGAATCGAACCTACGACTCTTGGAACCGCTAGCCAGGGTCACTAACCACTGTTCCACCGAGCCAGGTAAATATAATAATTAAAAAAACTTTCAAATACTTAATAAATAAAAACGAATTGCTGTTCGTTAGTCTCGCTAAAACTAAAGAACGGCTAGGACGATTTAGCTAATTTTGGGTTTTAAATGTTCAACACAGTCCAAGGTAGGTTAGAACAGTTAGAAAACATGGAAAAATGCGAGGAGGCGGTATGAAGTTCGCCGGGACCGCTAGTATTAAATAAACTTTTTTACTCAATATCGACAATTTTATTGATCAAGGATCACTCGCTCTTCGTTAGTGTTCACACCAATCTGCAAGATTTCACAGGTTGGTATCACTAAGGGAGAGGCCCCACTTGAGCGTTGCGTAGTCGCAGCGTCGTCACTGCGTCGTTTTCCATACATAGGGTGTTGTTCTGTGACGACGTATCTATCGATTGCAAAATTTGAACGTCGACGCAACGCAGGTGTGGCATACAGTGAGGTCTCGCTCAAAGTTATGTGATATTTCTTAAATTGTAAACCATTAATCTACATAAGAAACTCTATATACTCATAACATTATCAATTTTAATGTTGACTAAAACTTTAATGATGATTGAATCAAAAACATTTTGGAGTGTCTTGTTGAAAGCGCAATTACTATTAAGACAGAATGTTCCGGTCAAATTCACTTACCAAACTATCAGCCCAATAAATGTACTCAGATTTGGGATCAAAGTCCACAGTAAGGGCTCTCTTCAGGTCTTTCAGAGGCAGAGTGTATGGTGTAAAGTCAGGCGAATCCAGGGATATCTTAGATATCATCGAGCGCTGTGCTACAACTAACAGTGTCTGTGGGCTGTTGTAGCATGTTGTATTGCTGTCTTCTCGCAGCTTCGTTCCCGTTGGACAAGCACACACATGGCCTGGAAAAGTTTATAGAATAAGTGTAAATGTCAACAATCAGTATATTCTGACACCTGAATACTTAAACGGAAATCAAATCATATATTGCAATTTAAAGTGAAACTTATATTTAACAGAAGTTTTAAATTAGGAACATAAGAAGACATACTTATAACAAAATATACTCAAATTTTTGTTATTTCATACCTGGAGGATCCGGTGAAAGGAGGCACAAATGTGAGCAGCCTCCATTGTTGTGTTTACAAGGGTAGTCCCCTGTAGGCATGAGCTGTCTACTAGCGTCATAGACTTTGATATCAACAGGAACGGGATCTGACTTTATCAGTGTCCGTATTGGGCCATTTGTAGACATATCCCATGAGTAAATAGACCTGAAAATTATTAAGTATTAGTACAAATTGTAACCAGTTAAAATAAGATATAGTGCATTCAAGTCTGCTATGCCACAATGCAGTTTTACAACCTTAGCTATAAGTATTCAAACAAATGAGTTTGAGTCTTCCACGACCATGTGTTCTATAAAAAGTTTGAAATGTCAGATCTCTAAACAAATGTGTTGAGATTTAAATTAAAAGTAAGTTTTATCCATAAAAGTTATGGTTTGTTATTATGTTCAAGTTAGCACTGCTTGCTAACAAATGCTTACCACTTGTGGATAATTTTAATTTATAAATAAAAGTTGTCATACCAATTTTTCCAGTCAGTCCAGTAAAATTTCTCACTGAAAATTGTTAAAGCGTATGGGTATTCCAGTCCTCCTTTTACAATCCTTCTTCGATTTTGACCGTTAAAATCTATTACATCTATAAAGTATAGCTTTGCATCCACCCAATAAATGAGGTTGTTGTCATAATCAATGGTAATTCCATTCGGCCAGGTGATGTCGTCTTTTACTATCACCTGCCTGGTTTTTGGATCTCCATCCATACCCGCTTTTTCAATTTTTGGTTCTTCACCCCAATCAGTCCAAAACATTAACCTGTAATGGAATTATTGAGAATTATTGTAAGCACTAAGATTGTTACCTGCTGCGTACTTGGGTTACAGCGCTGTCTGTAACATGTTATATGTTTTGACAGTGAAACAGTGAGGAAGACACATAATATATGTGAATATTATTCTCTAATTTGACTGGGTCTGTGGAACAGTGGTTAGTGAACCAGCTTCACTTACCATGGTTCTAAGAATTGTGGGTTTTCGATTCCCATCTGGGACAAATATTTGTGTGACAAACATTGGTGTGTGTTCCCTGTCTGGGTGTGTTATTAAACCATAGGATCAGATCAATGTATGTGATGTTGTGTAATATTTATTTAATTTTTTTGTTGACATAACAAGAAAGTGAATAAACCAAATTAAACTTACCCTTCTTTAGGAACAACAGCTATGGCTCTGGCCAAATCCACCTCTGACCAGAATAAAACCTTCCTGTGTTTTTGTTCTATGCTAATTACTTCTATTCTATTAGTCTCTCCGTCTGTCCAATATATTTTGTCTGTGTACCAGTCTATTGCAATTCCAGTAGGGGTTATCAAACCTTCTGATACTATTCTTACCTACAAAAACAACACAATAAATCACAAAACAGAGTCAGTTTTGGCAGAAACGTATTTTGAGTATATTAAGGTGATAATATGTATCAAAGTATTTAAACATTCAAAACTATTGAGCTTTCAGTAGAAGGAAGATAATTGTACAAAATACTTACTTTCTCCCCTGAGAAGGTTTCGTTGTAGGTCATACATTGTATGAGCTCAGCGGTCTGATCAGACCAACAAATTAAATCCTTTCTATGAATGAAGTCAACAGCAGACCCTTGTTCTAATCCCTTAACTATCGCATTTGCCTTCCCAAGTCTCGATAAATTCGCTACCCGAATATCCGACGCCGTAGAATATAACAATATTGGATTACTAGCTACTGAATAATAACCTGAAATAAGAAAAATAAACAGTAGGTAGGATTGAATATTAAAAATAATTAACATAACACTTCGACTTTATCGAGCTTTAACAATAATTTAGTCTGAATAAGTTACCTTTCAACTGTAAAAACATCAACAAACAAAATATGTGAATAACATTTTGTATTATTTTGTCGGCATGAAGTATTCTTCGGCGCTTTGTCATAATGAAAACAAATGAAGATTCGATGAAGATATCATGTGTTTAATTTATCTAACACTGTCACACTAATAAAAGGCACTGGAAGCGAATGCAGATACGTTAAAACATTACTTTACACAAACAATTACATTATTCTAACATTTACATTTAATATTTTGCTAGATGTTTGATAAATTTCTTGGAAAACACTGGTCACTTGAGAAATTCGAGAGATCAACAACAAAAGTAGAGTAGATAAAAAAAACATCAGGGGACGCAGGAATTTATTTTTGTAGATGGCAACACCAATTTACTATGTCGGCTAGGTGTTCATGGCATTATTATTTTAATGCCATGTTGAGTCATTCTCAGGTAAAATATTACATTTTCAATTATTTTACATTTCAATTGTTTTCTCTTAACGTCGCCAAAACTAAATTACCTGGACGCGGGTTCATACAAAATTCTTCGCGAGACGATAATTTTGAACTACTCTGCGTCAGCCATATTTCCCATTTTTATCACATTAGACTAGAAATGTGGATAATCTTATATTTGTGTTTGAAGCTTTAATAAAGACAATTTTCATTATCAGTTAGTTCTTAATTTTGAGGAGGCACCTATCGTTTACGCGCATATTCTACTACTTATAGGTATTGACATTGTAAAAAAATTTTACCTTAAACAAAACAATTTTTGTTTGCAATTATTAATTTTAGGGGTGAGAGCCATCCTCTCTCCCGAAAGTCCAGTGATTTTTTTTTATCAAGTCCAGTAATTTGTTTTATCAAACCCATACAGTCTAGTCTTATTAGTTTCATAGGTATTTAGATGTTGCGGCCAGAGCTAAGTCTTCTATTTTAATTCTGGTGATAATGACGAGGCTACTCCAAGCCATCATCTTATGTAAGTTAGGAAAAAAAAAAATTCTGGTTTTCAAAATGCCTTGTTGTTGTATTTAATGAGGGTTTTCGCGAATGAGAAATTCACTAGATGGCAATACGTAGGCGTGAGGTCCAACTGCATCATGATTGGTGAATATTGATATGTCTGTCAATGTCACGTCAAAAATAACCAATCATGATGCAGTTGGACCTCACGCCTACGTACTGCCATCTAGTGAATTTCTCATTCGCGAAAACCCTCTACCATCTCTGTACACTGTGTCGGTCAGACCGTAAGCCACCAGTCGTAATAAATACGAAAGTCGACATTATAGATACATACAGGGCCATCTTAAACCTATTCTGCGTCGGGGTGCGGGATAAAACGGTAGTGATTATATTATACTCTTTGGTGCGGGACTCAGGCTGCACCCTCTTTTTTTACACTGCAGCGTAGCACGCGACCTTTTTTTTCTTTTTAGGAAGGACATGAGCATTGGGCTCTCACATAAAAGGGGCGCGCGCGGGCATATTAAAATGCGCCCCCAGGCGCCCCCGGGTAAAGATGGCCCTGGTTACATAAATAATACGAGTATAAGTACTAAGAAGTGTTATTAAGTTGGATTAAAAAAATAAGGGTGATTCCTTCGTTTACCTATCGCGGTAGCAGCACCGGTGTCGCCGCACTGCCGTTTTACTAATTACCTTTGCATATTATTATATTCTATTCTATTCTGAAATCCGCACAAGGCAGGCTATTTTATATAAGTACGTAAGTATTCGTTAATTACGGTTACTATAAGCACCTAAGTATTTGCAATAGAATAAATTAATTGGTAAATTATTTCTTACTTACTTGGTGACGGTGAGTCCGGGTTTGAAATACAAAAGCTTGGCTCCATTTACAGAAGGTGTTACTCGTCAGTTCGGATAGCTTGAACTAGGGTTTTGTAAATTTTGAACTTATATATATGCTATAGGTAACTCGGCCCACTGGAAAGTACCTTTTATACTAAAAATGCCACCCTTAACTTTACCCAGTAGCACTCAACACTGTATGACACCACATGCCTTGCCAAAGCAATCTTCGGCCAACAAATAGTTAAAAGCTCTAAACATCTACCTATAATATAAGTATTAGTTTTAAGTCTGTTTCACAATACCATAAATATAAAAATACCGATATGAGTTAGACTAGCGCGATGGCGCACGAATTTTTTGTATGCCTTTTAAATACTTGTTTTATTTTGCTTTTATTATCCTGTTTTTATTAATCATTTGGAAAATGTAACTCTAAAGCTATAGGGTTTCTTGGCGCTGCGCATGGACAGCGGAGCCTTAGTAATAGGTTCCTAATTTTGAAGAATTGATAAATTAACATTACGTTACGATAAGTAAGACCTCAACCTCATATTGGGATATCAAAAAAACTTTTTTAGGAAAAAATGCGTCGTAGGCCGAGTGGTTTAGGTTGCTTGCCATACGAGAGGTCGCCAATTCAAACCCCGCCGCGTAGGTACCACTCCAAATTTGAAACTCATTATGTAGGTACGATTATTCGACGCTTTAACGATGAAAGAAAACATCGTGAGGAAACCTGCACACCTGGGAAGAAAGTCTTAGGTTGTGTGTGTAGTCGACCTACCTGCACTTGGCCAGGGTGGTTGACTAAGGCCTTACCGCCCTAGTTTAGGGTAGGCCCGAGCCCCAGCAGTGGGGACGTATATGGGCTGATGATGATGATGATGATATTTGGATCTCACTACCGCTTACCATCAGGTGGAGTGAGGTCATCTTGTTAGCCTTTAAAAAAAAAAGGTAAGACGCGTTCCATAGTAATACCAAGTTTGGCTAATGTAGTATTAAATAAACATTTCTTTTGTTACAGTACTGTACTAACCTACGGTGCAGTTGAAGTTGCTTACTTGCTCCTTATTTTCGAGTCAAGTTGGCATGAATTGATATTTCGCCGCGCGATGCGGGCGGAATTTCGAATTACACAAACATGGCTCTCTGAGGCTCGAATGACGTCGGTTCCGCCTTCCGGCACGTCAGAATTACAGCGCACTTCCGCTTGCCGCTGCCAACACTATTGAAAGCACTGGAATTCTGTTTGCGATAGACAAATTTCTTCACACATTGCAAATGTGGACTCGGTCATGTCGTGGTTGCGAATAACAACGGTTGATTTAGATCGGCATTTATTGCCCTATGGCAAAGAAAGTCAATAAGATTTGTTATTTATTGGACAACTTTGAAATTTTTAAGAGTTAACCCTTTTAACTTTTAACCCTCCTTCTGGTATTGATTTAAAATTCTAATTATCTTTGAAACTTGACATAAATATTGTTCTGATTCAATTCAATTCCGGAAGTCAAACAAACTATTCTCGAGTGTAGTGAATTTTGAAATGATGAATACTGATTTCGCATGTTATAAAAATACGAACTTGTTTCATCTATTATTTTCAATAATTATAATCTACTGCTGCTACAGCCGCTGGAAGTTAAGTAGTCAATTTTAGTACCGTTCCTTCTTTAAGCTAGGAGAGTACCTACCTATTCTGTAATCTACCTGTTTCACCTAATATTTATGTAGCTCCACCTAGGTAATATCAATCATTAGCTGGATACTTACTTGGTGGTTATCCACATCCGCCTGTTTCAACATGAAACCAGGACAAAATGTTAATTAATAAGATTTTGTAGCATATTTGGTTCCTAACCTACGTATTTGATAAAAATCCGGTCTTATAAAAATCTAGTTCAATTTCGCACAGCTGCAGCAGCCAGACAGCCTTTTTCCGCCAAACACTTCCTCAGTAAATGTAAACCATCAAGTTTTACTCAAACTTATCGCCTATCTGCGAAGTTGGTGGAAGTTTGTGTACATTAATATACATTAATAGCTTAACTTGGGGAACATTATGCGAATCAACATGTTAGGCGAGCCGAGGGGAGACCAAAGTTATTAATTTGGAAATAGTTGGTTATTATTAGTTTGATGTAAGAGGAACACACACACTTACTTAATTTCATTTTAATAATCGGCTGCACGTGTTTGGGCGTGTTCTGGAAACGGCAAGTTTTCACTACAAAAATATTTCCTGGCTCAATTTACACTTTATTTAAGGAAAAATGTATTAAATCCCTTTCATTTTAGAAACCGACTTTCAGATATTGACTTAGTGAGTTCAGTTATCAAAAAATCTATGATTTTTTTTTGTCAAATCTACAAAACGTTAATAACGTTACCAGATCTGAAATTTCGCATCATAATTAAACGGAATCCAAACAGGAAATCCCGAAAAGGAAAATAGAGAAACACCGGAAATATTCCGTTACATTTTAACACGCTGCTACTACGCTTGATAAAAATAAGCGAACTAACATTCCAGCGCAGTGTACGGCCATAATTACAACCGACACAGCGTGTAGAATGGCTGAGTCAGATTAAAACGTCGGTAGCCATTCTCCTTGTAGTAATTCTGAATTCCTCCGCGCGGTGTCGACACTTAGCTAGGAAGTCTTACATCAAGAGACGTATGCCGGGTGGCCAGGCGTTCGGGACGTCTGGGAAAATATGGCGGACCTGCTTCCGGTGGCTTTGGCGAGCGGTTTGTCAGCAGCGGAAATAGACGGGGTGTGCCTGAATTGTTAAGTTGGCTAAGTGGTTGTGGGCGAGCTCTGTCGCTGTGGCAGGAATGACGGGATACTCTACTTTGTCACTTTGGGCTATTGATGCGCTGCGTAAAAGTGTCAGGTTTGAAGAATGGCGGGATTGGCCTAAATGTAAGGCTGCATGCAACATTTATCGTGGTTGTATATCTATACATATGTAACATATGCGTGCATATATATCCAGATGCGATAGGCGGTTAATAACGGTGTAGCTTACCAGAGATAGAGGCAGATACCAGAATGTCTAATCACCAAAGTCACGCTTAACTATCACTGGTAAAGTTAGCATGATTCTGACTGGTGTGGTTGCTTTTAAGCGTAATGTGGTCAGTAACTACTATACTTATAGTTCAATCCCCAACGTCACCATTTCTTCTCTCTGGTCACTCTTTTTTTTAAACTAAATTAAGAAACCGCGCCAAGACAAAGAACCAAGAACATCGGGAAAGTCCCATTTCCAAGTCACAACATGGCTTCTATGTGTACCCAGCGCGGCCATTAGTTTGAAACCACGTAATTCTGCGAATGCACCTGACCGTACTACCTCCCACTGCTGGATGGCGGCATCCGCGCGCCGCCAAATGACTGCGTTCCTTCACGCGTAATTTGACAGCTTACAGCTCGGCGACATGTCTGGGCCGGAGGTATCCGGTTATCCGATAAGCTGGGATGGAGCTAGAACTGTTGGATTCAAACATGGAATAGTCTTCTTGACATAATAATATCTCGTCTAAAACTTGTTTTATATTTAGTTAAGTGTGAAGCAGATAGCGGCTTAAACTGGCCTACGAAATTAAATATCGTATGCACAGTGTATTTTTATATCTTTTTGGATAGTTACGAAATAAGTTTATTTATTTATTTAAAAGTTAAAAATCTACCTACGTCCATGGGCAGACATATAACAACTTAGGTATATCAAAGATTACCTACGTACTCTACTTCTTTATGTATTCTTAGTCATTTTGTGGTAAAACCTCGAGAATCCCATATGGTATGAACGGTGCGTTTACCGTTAGTACGCTAGTTAAACTCACACATAACCTCTTTTACATCATCAAATGAGTACAGAATCCTAAAATTCAAAATAACAAAGTAGGTAGTTCTTACAATTCAATGACGAATAAACTCGTAAAGGGAAACGTATAAGATAAGTTAGAAATTTATATTTGCGAAATTCCAGTTCAGGGTGAATATCATACAAATGATCCCTTTATGCAAGTTTGTCCACTTTGAAATACATGAACGCTTCTGGAATCCACAATTCCATGCAACATGACCATTACATTATCTGGTAAGAGACCGATAAATCCATAGATATCGGACGCAAATCCGACCCTGGGCACAAACACGTGGAACAGTGAGGAAACTAAACATTTATCTTACTTATCCTTGGCCATAGTTACAGAAGCAGTAGGTACTTTCCTAGATTTAGTGGCGATTGTAGGAAGTTCGTAATAACATTTGATTCTGTTCTTGCTGGGGTTGATGATAGATAAGGTTATCTAGTACACAAACTCGACTCTTATAAATAAGTGAATAGTGAAGTATAAATATGTAGGTAGTAGAATTTAATTATTACTGCCTCGATGTCGCTAAATGGTATAGTAGAATTTGACATATTGGTAGGTACATAATATCTAACTCAACAAAATCGCTTCCTCTGTCCCTATATCCTCATGTATGATTAAATCTTAAAAACTACGCAACGGATCTCATGCGTTGTTTTGAATAGATAGAGAGATTCAAGAGGAAGGTTTTTATGTAAAGCTCATCTGAAGCGAAGCGAGGGCGGGTCTCTAGTATGGTATAAATTTTAAAGGTCAGTTTGATTGTTTTATTCGCGGGTCATTAGTGATATATAAATACCTAAGTTTGTAAGTTACTAAGGCCTTCAGGGGAAGTTCGATAGGATCAATAGCTATTATGCCTGTCAACCTCATATGTGGACGTCACGACCGCTTACCATCATATAGAAGTGTATTTAAAAAAAAATTAGCACCATTGAATAAATTCTTGAAATATAGACTCATGAATGGGATTTGTAACTATTTAATTGGATTCTACAAAAAGATCTAACTTACTTAGATGGCGCATCGGACTAAAATTTGTATTTGATCACTGGAACTGGATCAAAAAGATTCTTCACTCCAGTCTGTGCTGCGTCATCTCTGGACATTAACCGAAGAGAAGATGTAGGTATTCATTCCACTAAAATTAGACTTTATGGGTCTACACGCGATACTAGGAGTAGCAAATTACATAGCTACTTACTGCCCGACGTTTCGACTGGGTTACACCAATCGTGGTCGCGAGCGAACTGGCGCCGCCCGTCTTCGTCTGCCATAGCGGTTGTGAATTTCTTGATCCACCCCCGAAACAGCACTAATGTCATTTGTACAGCTACCCACATTTGTCCGACACACAACACTCACTGAAAAAAAATAATTCATTCCACTGCTAGTTGGCTATCTTCACTGCTCCGGCTGCACTGTGACGGCCGCCGGTCCACTAGCCGCGCAATTTCACACTCGGATACCCCCTGATATTGCTAACTGTTCGATCTAAGGGCCAAACCGTACATGTCAAAAATTTCAGACGCGTGGCGTCCCGTCCGATATGCATGCGGGACGGCGCTGGCTTATTGCCTACTATGTTTTTTCTCCGTACTGTCGGCATTTCTGAGATAGAGCATGTGATAGTCAGGTTTTAACTCAAAATTGAGTATTTTTCTGTCTAGGGTACAAAAATTGTTAAGTATTTTCAATTGTATTTTTAATAATCATGAAGTAGACATTCTGTCTCAGTGATTAAGTAATACAATCTTTTAATTTACATTTTTTCGTTTCTTTCTTTCAATGTACTCATACCTACAGGCATCAGTGTAAAAATCCCTGTGTGCACTCTTTGATCCTTTATTTTAACAGTTCGACGAGGCGGCATAACAAATACGTCTCGTATTTGTTATGCCGCCTGACAGGACCACCCGATTAACGTGCATTCCCCGGCATAAGGTTATTACCAAATTACTACCCCTGATCACAGTAATTTCAGTAAAAAAAACTAAAACAAACTTAACCGTGATGGTCTGGAATTCGAACCCCAGACCGCATTGTCTTTAATACTGAACATTCAGTAAAATACACAATCTATGTTACAACTTGGTAGTTTTGTTGCCGACCGTACATAGACTACATTGTTCTGGTCAATGTCGCTGTGGCCGGTCGAAGAATCCGGTTTGGCGTGGTCTTTATCCCTTGGAGAGAAGGTATAAAAGGAATCACGTTATTTATACACACAATACCAAATAGAAAAAAGAAAGTTATAAATATAAATGTAATTGATTAGGTATAGCAGCCGTATGACTAGGCATTTCCATTAGAGTGTACTTACCGGAAACGAGAAACGAATATGAAATAAATAATAGGAAGTACCTATCTATGTACTGTAGTACATAAGTAGGTACCTCTCTGTCGAAATGTATTTCTTTTATACACGTTAAAATTTTATTGGAATAATCTCACGGCTGTTAACTATACCTAATCAATTTCTATTTGTAACTTTCTTATTTTTTCCGTGAGTTTAAATTGCATCATACGTTAGCTTGTTAAAAATTGAGCCGCATTCCTCGGGTTTCTTTTAATTTTAAGGTTAGGCACAGAATGGTTTTTACTTTTTAAAACAGTTAGTGCTACAAGATACAATTATGGCAAGTACCCGTGAACCACTTTTAACTAAAGACTTAGTAAGCATAAACCATTTAAAAGTGCTTATTACTTACCTGACTAGTTTAATCCGATACTTCAGTTTTCACTTTTTCCCCTGTAATTATTGCGTGTAACCAAAACTGTCTGCTGTTCCCCTTTCATCGAAGCCAGACGGTCCCTCAGCGAGTCTGGCTAGACAAACACTGGTTAATGTCAGTGGGTTTCAATTTTCGCAGTCACGAAACGCCCCTGTATTGTGAAGGGACGGACGCTGACATTGACAGCTACTAAACTGCATACGGTACTTAGGTATACCGCGAAGGTATTTCGAGTTATAGGCGTAGAAGAGAGCGATCAAGTTGTTTTGATTTCAACATTGTATCTACTGGATTGAGACTTGAGCGTACTAACATAGTTGGTACATCACTACATACTATACTTGCAACAAAGTCGCTTTATCTTTCCCTATATCCCTATGTATGCTTTAATCTTTAAAACTACGCAAACTGATTTTGATGCGGTTTTTTACTATTATTGCCGGATTCAAGAGAAAGGTATTTATGTAAAATTCTTCCGTAGCGAAGCGAGTGTTGTTCTATATGTAATAAATTGTAGGTTCTGAATTTATTTTTTTTTGCTACGGGCATAAAGAAGCGATTAATTAAGAACTATAAAATATTTAAAAGTAAGACGACTATTTTTTTCTGGTTGTATCATGTGTTTGGCAACGTAAATAGAAGTTATATCTATTTATATCTATTTACGAAATATTTGAATATTAATCGAGAAAGCGATATGATTCGGCCAAAATATTGTACGCCAATTCATAAGTACCTACGTGTAATAAGTCCATCACAAAGGCTTCAAATAAAAGAATGGAATCCTTAAGGCTGAGTACAGACAGGTTGAGTAGGGAAGGGAAGGGAAGCTCTCTGGCGACGCTAACTACGTGGTAATGTTGTGACGAGACTAGAATGTTTGCGTTTTGTTTTTGCTTTTGCATGCTGTTACTTGGTAAAGAGTTAAAACTGGCCAAGTGTGAGTCGGACACGCTAAGGGTTCCTTAATAATATTGTAGATAAATCACATTTTTGAATGGGACGATCCCCCTCAGGGTCAAATCAAAAGTACCCATAATCGACTAGTATGCATGAAGAGATTGATGGATGTGAAAAAAGCAAAAGTGGTGTGCCAGAACCGTAGCACATGGCAGGAAGTGATCTCTGCCTACCCCTCTGGGAAAAAGGCGTGATTTTATGTATGTATGTACGACCCCCCTAAATAATAGTTTGATTTCAAAATTTCAATTGTCCATTGCAGCTTTTGACAGACGGACGGAACTCCTAGTAATAGGGCAGGTTTTTACCGTTTATGTACGCAATCCCAAAAATGACGTTCAACATTCAAGGTATTTAAAATGGTTTTTCAATTTCCGATAGGTACGAAGATGTGTCCTTATCCTAAAGTCCAGTCGGAGGAGAACCAATTTAAACTTACAGCGGTGTTTACCGAAACTCTCTTTCCGCAGATATCATTTTTTCGGATATAATTAACCGCTCCCCACTTTTTCCTTGTCTGTTCCCAGGGGCTAGCGAAAGTGATTTGGAAGAAATTTTAATTTAATCGATTTGGTAACTTGGCATGGTCATTTCGTAGATGCGGATAAGTTTTTCAGGCACTTGGATTGGGATATTATTTATACACATAAAGGCTCCTTTATAAAAATACTGATGCGATTTTATTACAAGTTCGGAATGCTTCTGAACTCTGAATGTTTCTATTATAAAAATATGAATTTATGTAACATGCGAATGAATGTATTCTTAATGTCAATACGAAACTAATCATCACTACATAGTAAAAAAACAAAGTCCCTTCCTCTGTACCTATATCCTATGTATGCTTAAATGTTTAAAACTACTCAACGGATTTTGGTGCGGTATTTTAAACAGATAGAGGAAATCAAGAGGAAGGTTTTTGTGTAAAATTCATCCGTAGCGAAGCGAGGACGGGTCACTAGTATACATTAAAAATGTTTCATCATAATTGTAGGTATACAATGTCATAAAACAGAAGAGTAATGCATTTAATTAAAACTTTAAAATAAAACGAATTAACGATGAAAATAGTAAATTGCTTATAGAAACACTCAGTGCCTAGGACTTACGTGCAACTTCGAAGTAGATACCTAATTACGAAAGTTCCCACCATAATCGTTTACAAAGTATTGAAAAATGAACGCAGATATTTGATCTTTGCTCGCGAACAAAGTAATTTCAAGTCCGATAGGGTCCGCGTCGGAGATTAAAAATAAAAATGTGAGTGCAGCTTTAAACTATAGTTAAGATAAGCCAAGTTAAAGTGTTGCAGCACCAGTGGGCGAGTTTATGGAAAGTTAAAATGAAAGTTGCACTATCCTTTTAAAAATAAACTTATGAGTTTGCGAACAGGTTATGAATGAACAACGAGTTATGGCGAATGTTATTAGCGGGTGGCTCGGTGTTATTATTTAGCAGACCGGAAGTGGTTTACGGTGAGCTAACTCAATTAAATGCCTGCGTATTTTGACATTTTAATTATCAGGTATAATGTTTTGTTATTTTTATTGCGTGCTTTTGCGCTAATGCTTTGTTATTGTCTATGATAGTCTACGTATAATGTACGACCCGCTTATAAAGCACAACTAAACGAAACTTAAACTTTTTATGTCTGTATCCGAACATATTGCTACATAAGTTAAGGATAACGGGAACAACATTGAAATACGTAACTAATATCCTTAAACACATAAATAATATCCGAATCGAAAACGACAAGGCACACACTAGATAAGAATGTAATAGCAGTAGGTTATGTTTAGGAGTAAGAGCCATCTGCTCCCCCGCAAGTCCGGTGATGATGACGAGGCTACTCCAAGCCATCGTCGTGGTCAGTTATAAAAAAGTAGGTATGTTGTACTGCTATTAATAAGAGTATAATATAAAATTCTTAACGAAAAAGATTCTGATGTCTTTTAAACTTACGTATCTTAACCTAAACATTGTATACGAGTACTTCAGCTGATGTTACTAGTTAAGGAGCGCGATAAAAATAAACGTTGTCAGTAAACTCGCAAGTCAAGGCGCACGGAGTGTCGAAATTATAAGAGTTCCCTCCCAAACCTAAAAGGGGGGAACAAGCAAGTCACGGAGCGTTCGCGAGCGGCCGCGGCTCGCGCCGTTGTTAGCGCGCTAACAAACCTCTGAGGTAGGGCTGTGAGCGAGAGTTTTCCTTTTTATGGTCCCGTACCCATCTTTAAAAACCGAATCAAAAGTACCCGTAATCGACGAGCATGTATGAAGACGTTGATGGATGTGGAAGAAGCGAAAGTGGTGTGCTAGGACCGTAGCACATGGCAGGTGATCTCTGCCTACCGTTCTGGAAAGCAGGCGTGATTTTATGTGTGTATGTATGTCTCACATAATAACATTTTCATGCACTTATAACTTGTCGACTTGCCAGTTCAAACCTCGCCACGTACCACTGTGTTTTTAAATTTGAAATGCATATATACGATTATTCGATGTTTAAACGATGAAGGAAAACATATCACGGGTGAACTGACAACATGGTAAATATCCCGGACATTTTCAGTTTCCTAATGTGTAACCATGACAGTTTAAAACTCTAAATAATATGTTTAGAATAACAACACACGCGAGTTTAATCCGTAAAACTTAGTTTTTATTTCAAACTAGTGGTCCCGGCGAATTTCATACCGCTAATACTATAAACCTTCCCTGGACTATCACGAACATTTTAAAACCAAAATTACCTAAATCGGTCCGAGCGTTCTCGAGTTTTAGTCAGACTAACGAACAGCAATTCATTTTTACCCGACTACGGCAAAGCAAAAGGAGGGTTATGATTTTGACAGGCTATGTATGTATGTATGTATGTATGTATGTATGTATGTATGTATGTATGTATGTTTGTATGTATGTATGTATGTTCATCTGTTTCCACATAACTTCTAAATTGCTTGTCAGAATTCGACAAATGACATATCATTAGAAGCGTCTTAATTGTCCGCTGGTTATAGGCTATATAGGGTTTCACAAAATCTAATGTGGCGCCCACTAGCGGACAAAACATACAGAGTAAAAAAATAAAGTTAAGATAAATACGCCGTGTTTGGTATCATTGGAAAGCGCTTTACTTGTACATTTTAAATATATATATATATATTACTAGCATTTGCATGTGACTTTACGTATATTCATGGACTGATTGCATATAGTTCACATCTTTTCGTTCATAGCTTCTTTACTACTTACTAACACCAAAATAGTACAAATAATAAAAAGTTAAAAACTAAAACCCAACTACGACAAAAAACGACGCTGAAAAAGTATAAAACAAGACTTTTAGAACATACAATACTATTTTGAAGTATGCAATATTTACTATGTAGAGATAAGTTTTCATGTTTGGAAAGGCATAGTCACATCGTTCCATACACAAGTACCTACCTACCGTAGCACTTTGACAACGTGTGACTGCGGTTTTCCAAACATGAAAACTTATCTCTACATAGTAAATATTGCATACTTCAAAATAGTATTGTATTGTTGCGGGAACGGGGTACGTTTAATTCAAGATACGCCAAAAGTCACCAAAAGACAATTAATTTATTTATCGACTAACAATTACACAATTAAACACTTAAAAACACAATTAAAAACACTTAATTACAACACTTAACACGGAACACTAAATTACACTAAAGCACTGAATCACACTAAAACACTGAATTTCACTGACTATTCGCAGGTAACGCACTCGATCACTCTTAGTTCGCAGGAGACTGATTCGCTTCGCTTTCCAAATCGGAACTGTCCCGTCGCGTCGTACATCCCGCTTTTATACCCAGTGAGGACGCAGCTCTTCGCGTGGCGTCGAGAATCTTCTCGCGGGGATCGAAATTTCTAGAACTCGCTGGAGTTCGCTCCGACCGACCAGAGTGTGTGACGTAGTATCGTGCAAGCGAATATAGACCTTATCCATACGACGATAAGACTAATTTCGCTTGCACGGTCTCTCAAGGTCGTAATATTATTATTACTTTAGAATACTCTAGAGCTCGCTACAACCTACCAGAGTGTGTAGCGTAGTATCGTGCAAGCGAGTATAGACCTTATCCATACGACGATAAGACTAATTCCGCTTGCACGGTCTCTCGTGGTCGTAACATTATCCCCTCTTAGTCATGCTCGTCCCGAGCATCATTTGACCCATGGTAACGAGCCAATCGATCAATGTGAACAATTTTCGGCTTGCCTCTTGTCCCTTGTTTGATCCGATAGGTTAAGTCGTTCAGCCTAGTGATGATCTTGTATGGTCCTTCCCACCTTGGCTGGAACTTCGGTGATTTGCCCTTCTTCCTGAGTGGGTTGTGTAACCAAACCAGACTCCCTTCATCGAAACCGTCGGTGTTGGCTTTGCGGTCGTAACGGGTCTTCATTCTTTCGCTGGATTTTAGACTGCAGTCTCTGACGAGAGCATGTACTTCATCCAGGCGCTTCTGTAGGTCAGCCGCATATTCGGTTACTGGTTTCGGAGCTTCTGGCGGTGTCCCAGTCAACGCGTCTACCGGAAGCCGCATTTCTCTACCGAAGTTTACCATTGCTGGGGTTGCGCTGGTGCTATCGTGGATCGCAGATCGGTAGGACAGCAAGAAAAGCGGTATGTACTGGTCCCAGTCTCGTTGATGCTCGTCCACAACTTTGGCCAAGTGGTTTTCCAACGTTTGGTTGAATCTCTCGACCATGCCATCGGATTGCGGGTGTGCTGGTGTAGTACGGGTCTTATGCATACCCAACAGTTGACAGACCTCCTGGAACAGTGCTGACTCAAAGTTTCTTCCTTGGTCAGAATGTATCTCAAGAGGCACACCAAATCGGCAAATTACCTCGTGGACTAACTTCTTGGCGACCGTCTTTGCTTCTTGATTAGGCGTAGCGAAGACTTCAGGCCACTTAGTGAAGTAATCTTGGACCACAATGATGTACTTGTTTCCCTCATCGGATTCTGGAAAGGGGCCAGCTACATCTACTGCGATTCTTTCCCATGGAGCGCCGACGTTGTACAGCTTGAGTTTACCCTTACTTCTGGTTTGTGGGCCCTTTACTGATGCGCAAGTCGTACATTTCTTGCACCAGTCTTCGACGTCCTCCCGACAGTGTATCCAGTAGAACCTCTGTCTCAGCTTCTCTAGGGTCTTCTTCACGCCTAAATGTCCCCGGATACCCCATCGTGTATGTACCTCAGTAGAGAAGCAACCTGTTTACGGGGTACAATCAGCTGTAGTGTCGTTTGATCCCCTTTTGGTGTTTCCCATTTCCTGAAGAGTACTCCATCCTTAATCTCCAAACTGTCCCATTGTGCCCAGTAACTTTTCGTGATGGGGCTTGATGATGCTACATGGCTCCAAGAAGGTTTTTGACCTACTTCTTTCCATTCAAATATTTTCCTCAGGTCACTATCCTCTTTTTGAGCCTTTTTGATAGCGTCTTCGCTCCATTCATTATCAAGTCCCTGGGTGGTAATCATCCGGACTTCTTCTTTAGTCTCCGTCTTAGAACAATGACTGCAGGCCACAGGACAAGGTCTCCTTGATAGGGCATCGGCATTCGAATGCGTTCTACCACTCCGATGTTCTGTTGTGAAATTGTACTCCTGTAGTTGCTCTAGCCACCGCGCCACTTGTCCTTCAGGGTTCTTAAACTGCAAGAGCCATTTTAACGCAGCATGATCTGTCCGCAGGGTAAACTGTCTTCCAACGAGGTACTTGTTGAAATGCTGTAGAGTCTTTACTACTGCCAACAGTTCCTTACGAGTCACACAGTAGTTCCTTTCAGGTTTTGAAAGCGACTTACTGAAATAGGCGATCACCACTTCCCGTTCACCTTGCTCTTGCGATAGAACTCCGCCTATGCCAGTATTGCTGGCATCGGTGTCCACGATAAACCTTCCTTCTCTGTTCGGGTAGCCAAGTATAGGACTGGTGCAGAGGTGTTCTTTTAATCTGACGAAGGCTTGATCACATTCCAAGTCCCAGGCGAATACTCGTTTATCTTCCGTGAGCCGATGAAGAGGTTTCGCTATATCAGAGAAGTTCTTTACAAAGCGCCGGTAGTATGCGCATAAACCCAAAAATGATCTCACGTCGGTCTTGTTAGCTGGTACAGGCCATTCTTGGACAGCTTTTATCTTCTCTGGGTCGGTCCTTACACCTTTCGATGAAATAATGTGGCCTAAGTAGGCGACTTCTTCCTTGAAAAACATGCATTTCTTTGGGCTGAGTCTCAAGTTTGCTTCTCGTATTCTGGTGAAAACCTTCCTCAGGTTACTGACATGCTCTGTGAAATTTCGACCCATGACAATGATGTCATCCAGATAGACCAGGCATGCATCACCCAGAAGTCCAACCAGTACCCTTTCCATCAACCGCTCGAATGTCGCCGGAGCGTTGCAAAGACCAAAGGCAGCGAGACGTTGAACTGCCACAATCCATTCCTAGTTCCGGTCGTAAATGCCGTCTTCTCCTTGTCTGCTGGATGGATGTCTACTTGCCAGTACCCACTCTTAAGGTCCACTGTTGAGAACCACTTCATGCCGCTCAACATGTCCAGTGTGTCGTCTATACGGGGCAGAGGGTAGCTGTCCTTCTTCGTTGCATTATTCAACAACCGGTAGTCCACACAAAACCTGGTGCTGCCGTCCTTCTTCTTTACCAGGACTACTGGCGAAGACCACGGGCTTGTTGAAGGTTCTATGATGCGGTTCTTCTGCATCTCGGCAACCATGTCTGCTACCTCCTTCTCTTTGGCAAATGGAAGGCGTCTAGGCCGCTGCTTTATTGGTGACGCGTCTCCCGTGTCTATTCTGTGTTTAACGAGACCTGTCCTTCCCAAATCATGGTCACCCTTCGAAAATATGTCGTTGAAATCTAGCAACAACCTTTTAGCTTGCTGAAGTTCGCGCTCAGAGAGTTTGTCCTTACAATTTGCTAGGAGCGGCGTGACGTCATCTCCTTGACCGGATTCCGGTTCCCGGGTCCTTTTCAGCCTTCTGATGGATTGACCTGCATCGCACCGTCCGATGACACAGTTTCTTCGTAGCTGCACTTCATCTTCGCTAAGATTGATGACTCGCACCAGCGCTCCTTTTCCGGTCATTGCCAGAGTTCTTGCTGTGATCCAACTCGGGTGGTCGCCGCAGTTTTCTATGACGACGCTTCCCCCTTGACACGCAGTGTACGAGAATCTAACTTTGCCCAGAGTTTCAGATCTCGGCGGTAGGGTCATATTTTGCAGGCAGTAAACTGCGCATGATCTTGCTCCCTCTAGGAATACTTCTTGTTCGGGGAAACTAAGTACTCCTTTAGCGACGTCTACCACACACTTCTGGTCTCTTAAAAAGTCCAATCCGATGATGCAATCGTCCGTGATGTCTGCTACGAGTACACCGTATTCAAAGGTCTGTTCTCCAATGGTTATCTTCGCCATCGTCTCACCGAAGACGGTAACTGGCTGGCCTGTTGCTGTTTGAAGCTGAACGGATGGTCTCTGATTCCACACAATAGTCCTTTTCAATAGCTCCGGACGCACTATTGTTCTTGAAGCACCGGTGTCAATAGTAAAATGACACGTTACGCTGTTCAGCTGTCCAACCACTGTAAGGTTGTTCCCATTACCAATCTGTGAAACAGTGACGGTAGGGGCTCGATGTTGACCAGCCAGCGCCCGCCCCACGGCCCTGGCTTCTTCTAGTTTAACGACAGCTCTTCTGCGTCCACCTGTGTAGAGGACGCTACTGTCGTTCTACGTGGCCATCTTCGCTTGGGGCAACTACTCCGGAATATGGCCCCTCTCGCCGCAGCCATAGCACATCGGACCCAAAGAAGGTTTTTCCTTCACCACAACCTCCCGAAGTCGTTGAGTTCTAGCGTCTTGACGCACGGCTTCCACCTCCAAAGCATGGGCTAGAGCTTCCTGTAAGGTCTGGATGATGGCTCAATTTCACGGTGTGTCTGACGTCTGCGTCTCTAATTCCATCACAGAAAGCTTGCGGGATCATTGATTCCACCATTGTCCGGGCATGACACGTACGCACGTCTGACTAGCCTTTCGATTTCCGTTGCCCATTGCTGCAGACTCTCACCAGGCTTCTGCTGTCGATCGCGGAGTTGTGCTCTATACGCGTGTTCCAGGTGTTTGTCGCTGTACCTGCCTTCTAATGCTCTTTGGAGAGCACCTAAAGTTCTGTTATCCGGAAGGCAGGTTTTCCAACGTGAGCAGGGCATCTCCACGAAGAGCCAGAGTCAGAGCTATCAAGGACTCTTCCTCGTTCCACCCCTTTCCTTTAGCCACCGTCTCGAACTGGTACCAAAATGCTGCCCAAGACGTCGTTCCATCGAAGTGGGGTACTTCGATTTTCGGAGAATCCGACACTACCGTAGCACCCCGGGTCCCCACTCTTGCCATTTTGGTATGCAGCTGTCGCATCTCAGCATCCACCTGGCTCAGTCGATCCTCGTGTTGGGTGAATCGGTCTTCATGTTGGATGAATCGATCTTCATGTTGGGTGAATCGATCTTCATGTTGGATGAGTCGGTCTTCGTGTTGGGTGAGTCGATCTTCGTGTTGGGTCTTGACGCTTAGCACATCATCCTTGAGAGCATCAATCTGCTTTTCTAATACTTCGTGCTTCTTCTCAATAGCCCCCAACAAACTCTTGCTTAGCTCTTCCTGGCGAAGGTCTTGCTTTTCCTGGCGAAGGGCTTGTTCTTCCCTCAGCTTAGCAAATTGTGCTTCCTGAAGTCGGGCTAGCTCCTCCTGGCGGCGTGCTTGCTCACGGGCTTGCTCCTCCTGGCGGCGGGCTTGTTCACGGGCTTGCTCCTCCTGGCGACGGGCTTGTGTCTGCAGCATTTTAAATAAGTCTGCAAGCTCCACAGGCCCAATTGATGTTTGAATTGATCCTCCGTTGAAGAGCCTTCACCCTCTTGCAGGGCCGCGGTTTGACTCCTTGTTACTCGACCCTCACTGTCTTCTCGTGGTGTAAGAGGCATCTTGAATCCCACTTCTGACACCAATTGTTGCGGGAACGGGGTACGTTTAATTCAAGATACGCCAAAAGTCACCAAAAGACAATTAATTTATTTATCGACTAACAATTACACAATTAAACACTTAAAAACACAATTAAAAACACTTAATTACAACACTTAACACGGAACACTAAATTACACTAAAGCACTGAATCACACTAAAACACTGAATTTCACTGACTATTCGCAGGTAACGCACTCGATCACTCTTAGTTCGCAGGAGACTGATTCGCTTCGCTTTCCAAATCGGAACTGTCCCGTCGCGTCGTACATCCCGCTTTTATACCCAGTGAGGACGCAGCTCTTCGCGTGGCGTCGAGAATCTTCTCGCGGGGATCGAAATTTCTAGAACTCGCTGGAGTTCGCTCCGACCGACCAGAGTGTGTGACGTAGTATCGTGCAAGCGAATATAGACCTTATCCATACGACGATAAGACTAATTTCGCTTGCACGGTCTCTCAAGGTCGTAATATTATTATTACTTTAGAATACTCTAGAGCTCGCTACAACCTACCAGAGTGTGTAGCGTAGTATCGTGCAAGCGAGTATAGACCTTATCCATACGACGATAAGACTAATTCCGCTTGCACGGTCTCTCGTGGTCGTAACAGTATGTTCTAAAAGTCTTGTTTTATACTTTTTCAGCGTCGTTTTTTTTATTTATAAGAAGATGTGTAGTGTTCGCGCAAATATTAGACAATATACTATTTACACATATTTGTTCAAAGTACAACGGCAGCTGTCACCCCTAGCGTCTGGCATGGATTGCTGTGCCTCTGTAGTCTGTAGGCGCTACTTGATCCTCTCCCGTTGCGCGTAACCCAAGTGCCAACAATCGCGATGCTTTGTTCTGCGTCGTTTTTAATTTAATGTTCAACCGCCACTCGTTGCTATAGTACTAGCTATTATGGATAGTTTCTTAATTAAATTGCTTCTGCTCAAGTGAGGAGCTAATTGTTCTCTAGAGCACCTATTTGTAATTGCACTTTAATTGGAAAATCATCTTATATCAGAATTTAAACGAAAATATCAGCTGAAGCAAATAAATAGGTAAATATTAGTCTTTATGGGTCTACACGCGTTATTAGGAGTAGCAAATTACATAGCTACTTACTTTGCTACTCCTAATAACGCGTGTAGACCCATAAAGACTAATATTTAGTGTAATGGAACGCGAAAGTCTTTAAAAATCTTGAATAAATAGGTAAACAACAAACTTTTATATGATTTCATACCCAGGCCAACCAAGCTTTTGGACAACTTATGTAGAGTCACATTTCTTGTAAATAACTTTGTTTGAGTAGTAGTAAGTATCATGTAAGTAGTGTATAAATACCCATATTCTAACCAAACCACCATTGCACCGATAGGTATTGCTTGAATACCCCCATGTTGAATTTTATTTTTTCATCTCAAAGGTAATGCCTGTACATTGTTTCTATATGATCAATAAATGTTTTCTTTCCTTTCCTTTATTGGTATTGTTATCCGACTTTATTAAGATTTAAGTGTTTGTTTATTTAAACGGTTCTCCAGGAATACGATAAGAATATTTTCATTAACTACAGTACAGTTTCTTGCAGTTATTATTATTACTCATTCAAAGAAATCTCCGTAAGAATGTCAACGCTGCCTTTACTACATACGGAAACGATTTGAATATCAGTTGAAATACCACTATTAAGCACCCTCACCCAGATTGTTTAATTAGGTGCTAATGCAAAGTTTCCTGCTATCATAATTACAGTTTCCAGTTCCCCGGACCGACTCCGGAGTGTTGCAGACGAAATAGCCAATTAGCCACTGGGAATATAGTTTTTACTCGTTTTTAGAGTTCCGTGCGAGATCGGTGAAAACGGGAATGTGAGACTGTCTGTTTATATCTTTAGGCTCAAGTATCGTGATGAGTTTAAATGAAAGATGGTATTTCTGTAACTGCTGTATAAAAATCGGCTTTTGACAGAATAAAAATAATTATTCAGGCAAGTGTCTATACAGGAAACGTTATTTATGTAAGATTTTAGACTTTCGCGTTCCATTATACTATACATTATACGTTATATTAGACCTGCGATATTAGGAGTAGCAAATACATAGCTACTGACTTTCCGAGACGTTTTGACTGGGTTACACCAATCATGGTCGCGAGTGAACTAGCGTAATTTAGTTAGACATATTTTTCCCATAGTTTCCTGTATCGTACACACCGAAAATAAACCGTTGTAACATATTGTTAATGGTGGGCTCACAGTGGTATGGAATCCTTCGTGCTCGAGCCCAACTCACACTTGGCCGGTTTTTATACTTTGACGGCGGAAAGTTACCAAGCGATTAACGACCTAGCTTGTAATTCGACTTTTTAGGTAACTCTCGGAATACCTGGCAATCAAATAACTTTCCAAGATTCTTGTTATTATAATTGTTATCTTGAATGTTAATGTTAAAATATCTTTCGGGGTTCTCATCTCGGATATTTTTGGCTAACTGATTCTGTGGAGATTGTGTACTTTAATAAGTATTGTGGGAGTGAAATTTGTAATTTAGATCACGGATCATGTTGGAGTCTGTTTTCCATTGTTAAAAGGGCGTGAAAAAACATTATCTTATATTTAATATCCAATATTTTGACTAACTGAAATAACTTATTTAATTCCTTAAGTATTATGTGTGAGGTGTTATGTAGACGTTATAGAGAACATTATATCAAAAATAAATTTAGTAAGATATATTGATGACCGCTATGCCGGTGCCTAACATAGATAACCCTATATGTGAAAATGTTATATCCCTGAGACAGATTCTTTTTAACTTGAACTCATTGATCAAACTACAGGGATAGCTACAGCTAGTCGAAAGTACCAAAAAACATGTCTAATACTACTCAACGACTCGTATATTACTTGGTACTCGCAGTATCCTCTTGTCTGATGCGAGGTCGAAGTTCTAAGAGACGCCACATCTGCGACGTTCTATGCAAAAAGCCGGATTCAGCGTGAGACGAGGATTGATGTTGGAACTTCGCCAGCGGGGATAGTTCGATTGCGGCTAAAAGTTCCACGATTTGTATAGAAGTCACTATATCAGCGGTCCGACGCAGAACTTCGGTTCGTTGGTGATGTGGTACGGTTACAATTTTTTAAATGTTGAACCAAAATTATACTCCATATCTAGGGTATATTTTGCCTGTCGACTACTTATGTGGACCTCACGGCCTCTAACAAATACAAATACAAATAGTTTATTTCCAGAAAATATGTGAAATATTGAGTATTACAGTAGGTCCCACACTAGGAAAGGTCCTGTATCGTGGGCACCTGGTATAGTAACAAAACCAGGAGAGCATCTGGTTGAGATCATCCCGAAAGCTTTTTAGAAAAAAAAACTGTTTATCCGTTGTTTTCTTCTGATTTTCTAAATATTTCAAAAGCTTTACAAGCTTTTAGCATTTACAATATATATGTAGATATAACATAAACCGACCGAAAGTTTCATTTAAAACCGCATGGCCCTGTCAGTTGAGGTCCGCTGATCGTTGTGTAGATAATTTACAACTCGACCACTAATAGAATAGAATGGAATAACCGTTAATTTGGCACAGATATCTTACAGATATGGTTATAATTAACTCTTAAACTAATCATAAAAACAATACCAAATTGGTTGGCTGAGCGGGGGCTTAGCTATTGACGTGACACAGAGTGCCACGACACTGGTTTTTATTCTGGGGATACCAATTTAATAATAGTTGCTAATCAACCATAGGCCAACAAGATGACCTCACTCCATCTAAAGGGAAGCGGTAGTGAGATCCACATATGAGGTCGTCAGGCACAATATACCATATTGAGCCTGTCGCACTCGCCCTGAAGGCCTGCTAAATGCCGTTTCATGCCCCGCCTGAAGAGCGTGGGGTCATAGGAGGGAGGGACAACATGAGCTGGAAGGGCCTTAATGACCTTTTTAATTTTCTTCGGCTCAGCTTACCTACAATTTATTTATAACTTTTGTTTGCCTATCCATAAATATAAGAACGTTATTCGTTTGATCCCCGAAGCTACAAAATACATCGGACAACATTACAAATATTTATCTTAATCAGAGATAAGTAGCTTATGATTGTACTTGAGTTATTACGGATGTAATAATTTCCTTTCTTTTTTTCCTCGAAATAAGATATTAGTGAGTGTTCTAAGAAAAGAGGAGTCTATTTTGCTTGTCACAAGAACTCTAACTGACATACGATGATAGCTATATATGCTAGCCTCGGCATAATCAACGGACTTGCGGGGGAGCGGATGGCTCTTTGTCACAAGAACTTATATTTACATTTATAGAGTCAATTACTTGCTAAGGTGCTTGTAAAGTTGTTTTTAGTAATATACTATGTACTTAAACTTGAAATAAAGAAAAATATCGCACTGTTTGCTACCAGGGTCACCCAGAGTGGCTACAGCTGAGGATGGAAACGATATCTGGATATTTGAGCGTTGATTTGCCTTATCAGTAGGCACCAAATTCGAAACTCATATACAACATTTTGAATTAAAGCGGCGCTTAAACTGTCAAATATTGAATTATCCCATCCGTGTTACACAGTAACTGTATAAATGTAATGTTAGGTTATCTACTCACTAAAATAAGCTCAACTTTACGTTTGGCTCGCTCAAGCCAACCCGTAATTTCCCCACTAGGATAGATTGTTATTGTTCGGCGAACAGCACTATCCGAAGTACTGAGCTAGAGCAAACAGTTTCTTTGCCATGCTACTTTTCCTAACGTACCGGAAGACAAATCATTCCCGACTTACGGCCAGCGCTGGCATGTCGAACGGAAATGGATGCGATATTGAATAGTGCTTATGGCGTTAATTTGCAGTTCAAGCTTTGTAGTTGGTTTACTTAATTTGAGTTTATTTGTAATGTAATGCGGTGTTTCTAGTTTCACTAAGCTAGTATCTTTTTATAAGTTACTAGCTTAGTGCTCGCGACTCCGGTCGCATAAAGTCGCGTATCTATACTAATATTATAAAGCTGAAGAGTTTTTTTGTTTGTTTTAACGCGCTAATCTCAGGAACTACTGGATCGAATTGAACATTTATTTTTGTGTTCGATGGACCGTTTATCGAGTAAGGCTCAAGGCTATATCAACTTCACGCTGCGACAAATAGAAGCAAAGAAACAATAGAAAATGTCTTAAGAACGCGGACGAAGTCGCTGGTACAGCTATCGCATAATATATTACTCCATATTAGTAAATCCAGTTAAAATTAGACTATCTGAATTAACCGATGAAATACAAATTTCAATTAAATCCGTTTAGTGGTTTTGGTGCGACATGGCACATCAAAATTCTCTATTGTTCAGTTATTTCCTCATTCTCATTTATGATATTAGTGGATTATTTAGCACCTTTGCACTGTGGGTGTTGTGTAATCGTTTACTATCGTTGTATTAAAATATTAAGACAAGCCCATGTCTTCTAGGCGGCTTTCAAAACCTTCCTTTGCGCTCGTCAACGAAAAAATGTCGAAGAAAATATACCAGTGCCTTTCTACCAGTCTCAATAGCTGAGTACTTATTGTTCATTCTCCTACCAATGATTACCCGATGAAAACCCGAACGATTGCAAAGTGGAAAAAGCCGGGGATTGTTCCGCTCATTTCTAAGGCCCGAATTGGGGTCAACTAGTGAATGCCACGAAAAGTGAGGGTCGCCATTGATTTGGCCACGGTTAGTGTTTGTTGGCATTCGGCGGTTATGCTTCTCGTGAGCTGTTTTCAACATGAGAAGAATTTTAATTTAAAAAAAAACAACCCTCGATAATGCTTTCAAAGGTAAATCGGCTAACAATCGATTCACAAACAGTTTGTTACAAGATTCGTTATAAAACATAATGAACAAAACTGAAATCTGAGGCACCTATAAAATGTATTTGTCGTCAACAGAATATTGGTGTTAAACAACATCCTACGCATATCAGTAGCTAAGATTAATAATAAATAAATACTGGGATATTTCCACACATTGTCATCTGACCCCAAACTGAGCAGAGCTTGTGGGTGTCAAAGACTAATATACATTACATAAATTTGTAAATACATACTTAAATACGTAATTACACCTAGACACGGAACAAATACTGATGTTCATCACACAAATATTTGTCCCCAGTGGGAGTGAATCGAACACATAGCCCCTGTCAGCAACATTTACGGCGGCGCGAGGAGCTTAAACTAGGCTCCTCGCTAGAGTCTAGAATTTCAGGACCTGAAATTAATCTCTGAAAGCTAACCGCGGCCGTGTGAACGCGGTTGATAAAACAAAGATAGCCGCCGGTGTGGAATGTTATAATAGGCGCTGTATGCAGATGCGGTGGCAAGCGAAGTAATGCAGGACTGCATAGGTCTGTACAGATTTTCACCGCACATTATGCCGCTTGATCTTTGGATGTGGGGTGGGTTTTATATAATACGGATATTATAAAATTCAAAATATATTATTTGGCAGTTGGTCGGAAAATGATCGTTTTTAAACGAATTGTCGGTAAATGAGGCTTACAAATTTAATAGTTAATACTTCAAGACTACAATTTTTTTTGGCAATACGTTAGTACAAAATACACGTTGAATCGTAGCCAGTAGTTAGAAAAAAATTTACCGGCATCAAAAACTAATAGCAATACAAATATTTAACTAAAAAGCGTCAAATTACTTAAATAATTTACCCTACATATTAGTTGTCTATTATTTCGAAATTGGTGCCAGCCCAACCGATAAAAACCAAAAAAAATTGACTATTTAAACGGAGTTATCGGTGAACATACAAACAGACGAATCTAAGCCTCTTTTTGACGGTTTAAAAGGGAATACAACTTAATTACATCGTTGATCGAAATTATTATTTACTCATATAAAAAAAATCGCTCTCACAGTGGTCGAACTCGCAAAAGTTCTCGCAGCTTTAATATTCAAAGTCATATAAAACTCTTTGAAATTCCTAATTTGCGATCAACTCTGTTTGAAACATACATGTGCGAACCGTTTTTACAAATATATTCTGAGAAACTTATTCGTGAATATCTAAATGAATCTCTTATACTGTACTATACCTAAAATCTAATGTAAATGGTAATAAACTGCTTCTGAAGAAAAGCAAATTGGATTTTCTTATCAAATAAAGTACATAATATACTTAGGTAATACTAGCTCATCATACGAGACTCGCGTCGTTTATCATGTAAGCTAAATATAAATCCCTAAAAGTATAAAAATTGTAAACAATAAAAAAACCGCCTTCAAAAACCCGACTCACAAAAAATTACAAAATAATATAATACGAACATTTATAATCATCTGGGTATGAATTTTATTTGTTGTTGAAGGCGGTGCCGTTTATATTTCAAACAGACAAGCACAGAGTGCTTCTTTTTCCTCAAAATTTTGATTGGCACCGCCTTCAAAAACATATAAAATTCATACCCAGATGATTATAAATGTTCGTATTATATTATTTTGTAATTTTTAGTGAGTCGGGTTTTTGAAGGCGGTTTTTTTTTTTGTTTACAATTTTTTTCATACTTTTTAGTGTTAAATTTTTTGTTACCCTATTAGTTCAGCTCACCTGTAATACTACTGATATTATAACTAGTAGTCTTAATATGTATACAGTATTGAAAGAATTATCCTTTTACTCCAAACAATTAAGGAGTTGACCTTCCATCATCAGCTCAGCATCATAACATTATGATTGCAAGAAGCAATGCCAATATCACTTCAGAAAATATATAAAACGCGGTACATGTGCCTATAAAATTTGAGGGTTGCCCTCGATTTCTCCTGGATCCCATCATCAGATCCTAGACTGGTCACCCTATTAGTTCAGCTCACCTATAATGCTACTGATATTATAACTAGTAGTCTTAATATGTATACAGTATTGAAAGAATTATCCTTTTAGGAGCTGACCTTCCATCATCAGCTCAGCATCATAACATTATGATTGCAAGAAGCAAATGCCAATATAACTTCAGATAATATGCAAAACGCGGTACATGTCCCTATAAAATTTGAGGGTTGCCCTCGATTTCTCCTGGATCCCATCATCAGATCCTAGACTGGTCACCCTATTAGTTCAGCTCACCTATAATGCTACTGATATTATAACTAGTAGTCTTAATATGTATACAGTATTGAAAGAATTATCCTTTTACTCCTAAGTATTAAGGAGTTGACCTTCCATCATCAGCTCAGCATCATAAGATTATGATTTCCAGAAGCAAATGCCAATATAACTTCAGATAATATACAAAACGCGGTACATGTCCCTATAAAATTTGAGGGTTGCCCTCGATTTCTCCTGGATCCCATCATCAGATCCGGGACTGGTGAAAATGGGACCACCTCGGAAGTGAACTGTATCCAACCAAAAAAATTTTTGGAATCCAACTATAATTGACGAAAATATCGGTGAACATACATAAAAAAAAAAAAAAAAAAAAAAAAAAAATATTATACATACAGACGAATTGAGAACCTCCTCCTTTTTTTGAAGTCGGTTAAAAAGTATCCTACGCCTTATATATTACTAGCTTTCCGCCCGCGACTCCGTCCGTGTAGAGACGTTTTACGGGTAAAACATTACTTCCTTATAGCGCCAAGTCAAAGTTACTATACATATAATCTTAATAATTGCCAATTGGATCTAAAACTCTACCTATAGATACTTAATAAAAATGAAATCAGTAAAAGCAATCAGATTTTTCCCCGTATAAATTACTTTCATAAGTCGTTATGAGAACTTTTCTCCTCTCGTCTTTTTAAAGTTGAGAGATAAGAAATTAACGGTAACCGAGTCCACAGAGATAGCGAATATGACTAGGTGACATCGTAGATTGAGACTAGAGTATAAACATAGTTGGTACATCACTACATAGTATATACCAATACACCAACGAGGCAATGCTGCGTAAGGACCGAGAGGTCCCCGGTTCGAGTCCGGGGTCGGGTAAAATTTGTGTGAGTTTTTCTGTAATGAAATTACTCAGCCCGGAGTTAGGAAGTTGGCGGTTGAACGCCCGTGCCTAGGAAAGCACGTTAAGCCGTCTCACCGAACTATGAGAGTGCACTTGTGTTTGCGGGCACACTTGTGCACTATAATATGCCCTGCGCACTTGGCTGATCTCAATTGTGATCGGTCGCCATGGCTGAAATCGGTCGGACGCTTTACATAGTATATATTATAACAAAGTCGTTTTCTTTGTCTCTATATCCCTATGTGTGCTTAAATATTTAAAACTACGCAACGGATTTTGAGAAAGCAGGCTGCCTTCTTCATCAGCAGGCCTTCACCAAAGCAGGATGGCATCAGCCATCGAGGCTGAGTGGTTTAGGTCGTTGCTTGCCATGCAAGAGGTCGCCAGTTCAAACCCCGCCACTTATATTTCAAATTTGAAATTTAATTTGAAATAATAATGTACGATTATTCGACGCTTTAACGGTGGAATAAAACATCGTGCCCCAGCAGTGGGGACGTATATGGGCTGATGATGATGAACGGATTTTAGTGCGGTTTTTTTAATAGATAGAAGGATTCAAGACAACGGTTTTTATGTCAAATTCACTAGTGTCCTAATAATTACAGCAGACACTTTAATTGTGTTGAGGAAAACTATTCATCGTAATAAAATTATATGCGATATTTCCAGGGACAGCTGACGATAAAAAGGCATCTTTTACTTCAGCTTTTGAATTAAGTTATAAAAAGCTAGTAAGATTGTAAGCTAAACGAGCTTCACAATCAGTAACATTTTATAACACGTGATGTTGGGAATAAAGGATCCTGCCAAGCTATAAAGTTAAAATGTAATATTCCATAAGTATGTCAGTTCTCATTTCGTATTCATTAATATTTTTGACTCAGATTTATTATTTACACGTAGGAACAAATCAGAGCAAAAAATGCGACTGATAAAATTTTCTCCGAACTCAAAAAAATACAAAATTTTCTAATAAAAAACGCAATAGAAGTTCGGCGATATTGAAAAATGCTCAAAGTCTTTAAGAGTGCTCTGACTTCAAACAATTTCCATTTTTCACAAAGAAAGCGAAATGAGACACAATCGGAACGGAATTATTATTTATTTAATCCCATGACAGAATTTCAATTAACTTTTCGAGTTAGATATTAATAAGTGAGAGTGAGATTGGGAATGCGGAACGGTTCGTAACCATTTTAATATCTTTTCTCGGCTGCTTTTTTAGTCTATTACCAATCTGGTGTATACCGATTTTTTCATAAGCGAAAGAGATCATCGCTTATATGACGCATATCATCCAACCTTTCAACCGCTTTCAAAGCGCATTGTTCCTTTTAATTTCCTTTAATATTACAAAGAAATAATAGCTACCGTCTGTTATTATATTCTTCATTCATATTTATTAGAAATCAATCAATCTTTGCTGCTATTTTCCGATCGCGGCCCTCGTTGAAAGAAAATAAATCTTTTGTAAAAGTTTTCTGAACAGGATAGGTATTATTCATGAGGGTGCCAACCGGTTGATTGATCACTTTGTTTACGCTTCTGCGCCGGTAACAGGCGGTAGCGATTAAGCGTCGCTAAATGGCCGAGGAAAGATTTCGTTCAACATTTGTTATGCCAGAATGAAGCAGTGCGGTGACTGAAAATAAAGCTTCATCATCATCAGCCCATGTACGTCCCTACTGCTGGAGCTCAGGCCTATCCTAATCTAGGGGGATAATCTTAGTCAACCACGCTGGCCAAGTGCGGGTCGGTTGACTACACAACCTAAGAATTTATTTGTAGGTGTGCAGGTTTCCTCACGATATTTTCCTTCACCGTTAAAGCGTCGATTAACCTCAGACATAAGGAATATAAACTAAGATCAAACCAATTTTCCAAATGGAAAGGGTTTTAAGCTTAAAAGGCTAAATATTTCGTTTAAGTACTGGATAAATAAATTATTGGGTTCTATTCTATTGTTAGACACGAACCACAGCAACTTTTGAAACATTCTGTTCGTGTTAATCTTATACATATTTTATATTATAGTACCTATCTTGATTTGAAATTAAAGATTCAGATGCAGATTAACGTTGAAATAATACTCACACTATACAAAAGAACAAGCAAATAAAAATATCCACAACCCGTCACGTCACGTTTTCCACAAGGGTGAAAAGTGGATTGCTGGTAGTGATCTCTGCCTACCCCTCTGGGAAAAAGGCGTGTATGTATGTATGTAAATAAAAATATTATTTATGCAACACTTCCAAAATGCATTTTTTCCTATCATCCACTACATAACTTGATCGCACTTGTAACTTGTCCGGCGTTTTGTCAGAGGAGCGATCTCGCTTTCCCAATAAATAAAATGGGACGAGCCTTATTCGCGAGACCGTCTCCTGAATACAGATGTTTTCTCGCGTCTTGCGCCAAACTGCTAATGTTTCAAAATGCTTACACTCTGCCCGTTGTTTTACATTGGGATTATTCGGGATAGAGAATAGAGTACACTTTGTATGGTTAATGCGTTGTGGGGAGAGCTGTCTGCGTAAATCTGTGGCTGTTTAAGAGATACATTTCTTTTCGTTTTTCGTAGATACACCAGCTGCTTTCAGCTTATAGAAACACATGTTTTTACATAACTTTTTATGAATTTCTGAACTTAATCTATCAATATGGAAATAAGGACAAATGATATGAATAATTTTAGTCTAGAAAAATAAACTTGCACCGATTTCTTTGAAAGACAATCTTTAACAAAAACAAATTTTCGTCGTAAATTATTTTTGGTTCTTTTGAGTTGATCCACTTTGAATCTAGCAATCCCATATAACAATAGACAAACACACACGTGAACATCTATTGTATCAAACGTTCATTATGATTGTTTGCCCCGGGTGGGGAACGAACCCATCCATCCAGGCTGTCATTTGCAAAAATTTCGCTTCGATAAAATTAATTAAGCAGAAGCTAGCCAAAAAGGAAATATTTGTTCAGCTTTTTAAGTGTTTGAAATAAAGGACAAAATATTACTGAGTTTATCAATGACAATGAAAAAAAGAGCTCAATTTTATTTAGGCTATAAAAGCTTCACTACATAGTATAAAACCAAATCGCCTTCTCAGTCCCTATATTGTGTTTTTTAATTGATAGAGGGATTCAAGAATAAGGTTTTTATATAAAATTCACCCGAAGCGATGCGAGGGTCACTAGTTTCATATAAAATGAATTATAAACATACATATTTTTCAACTTTTTTGTTTGTTTGTTTCATAAAAGTTATTTTCTAGTAATTAGAGAAGAAAAGTTTTCAAATCAGTTACGTTTTAACTACAAGTTAATTAATTGATTGTTTAATCTACGACGTAGAGTCTATCGCGCCTATTGACTTTGCTACATATATAAAATATAAAACAATATAACTATACTTAATTAAAATATGTCCTCAAGTTGGCATAGTGTGAAATATTTTATAATGCATAGTAGATAGATGTTATAAATATGTATAATAAAATAGATATATAACTGAAAGCAAAAAACTGTCTAGTGTTGCTATTGTGATGTCAAATAATATTAGTTAAACGTATGTACGCGTTTCACTAATATTATTTGACATCTCCATAATCCATTACGTTCTGAATATTCGTAGCAACTATACGATGCTACGAATATTCGTAGCACCTTTACGACGCTCCGAGTTTCTACGAAGTGACTACAACAGCTCGTAGTACGAGCTTTAATTATTAACTTTCCTGCTTTCTCTTAACCAACACGGTCAAGACATCGTGCAAAGTTAAAGAGTCTATTCACACGTGTTTTCCTTGAATTTCAAAGCACTTTTGTTATTCGCTTAAGTACAAACATGTCTACCCTAAAACCGGTTTAGGAAACTCGTCCATCAAAGTTACTGCGATGATAACGTTACAGGGTGGAATAGAAAACTCCTCCGTCGGGGATACAAAAATAGAGCCACACGCGACTCACTGTTAATATAAATGAAAGAATAATGAGACCTGAAGCCGTTGTCGCTGTTACCGTAACATTGTAAATACTGCTTGATTACAATCGTTCTTACGAGATTGTCGAATGTCTAAGTATTTTTTAAAAATAGTTATAAATTTTGCGATAGACGTGTATTTTGCTTGGTTAGATAAAATAAAAAATATCCATAAAGCGTAGGTTGGTTGCTGCCGCTAGATCGCGATGAGTGTATTACTTCTTGATTGGACGGTTCTAAATATGGCAATAGACATGAACAAACAATTTGGAGTTTTCGCTTATAAACCTACAGTGCGTAAAATTGTAATCAGTTGGTCACAGTTTCCAGACAGTAATCGTGAACAATCTCGCAAGTTAGATTGTAATCTAACGTTATTTACAAATTTACGGTGACAGCTATACAGTTAAAGGGTAAGCATTCCTTACCCACCGTAAACTGGGATGGTGAGAACATTTGTCGGGCGTCACCATTCGGCTTTTAGTTAAAGCACCTCTGTATGACTCTCATTAAATGTAGTGAGGGTCTTTTTGTCCGTTGCCGACATTAACAACGATGCAATCCTTTGTTTAGTCACATGTTAAGGTGTAAATCGCTCGGCATCATTCATCCAAGGGACTCGCGTTAACTTTAATTATTCTTAATGACATATTCAGTCGACACAATTACATTAGGGACTTATTGCCGGGGTCTGACGTCGTTAAGGTTCTATTGTTTGTGTTTATGCAGATATACGCGATACGAGGATGTGGCGTATATATCTGAGTGTCTTACTTGTGTACGGTCCGTATGAAGTACAGGATGTAATCATTTATGGTAGTTATTTGTTTAACATTGAAAGGTTATGTTTTAATTTGAAACCTATGGGACTAGTGTCCGTACGCGTACGCCCCAATATCAATATCTTAGGTAGCTTTATGTTATGTATTCAAAAGCTTAATTGTTTAATGAGCTTTCAAACACGAAAGTGGCGTTTCAGTATTCATCTATTAACGCATCATTGCGTTTGCTGCTATACTTAATGACGCATTAAGTCCAGTTTATACGTATTTAAACTGAAATGATTCCCTCATTTTCTCACTACAATGTGCAATTATGGACGATTTAACAAGACTGGTAATCACAGAGGAGCCATTTGCTACTCATTCGAAAATAAATATAAACAGCGGGAGTTGATGCGCAGTTAGGTAAAGTAGCAAATATTAGGTCACTGGACTGAGCTCAGCTGCGTTCCGATGATCCTTGAACGCAGGAAATCTCGGTCTTTACCAATATACCGGCGAGTTAGTCGAGAAAGTATCAATATGGATAGCACTTTTTCACTGTCCACGCTTATTGGGACGTGTGAAGAAAATTCAGTGGAAGGACTTCGTGCATTGCCATGGACAACAATAAAATATATATTCCCTTTGTACAATACTGAGAGAACAGCATACGGCATTGTCAAGTGTTTGTTACGCAAGTCCGGACCCACTCACAGAGTTGAACTAGCCCGCTGCGTCCACATGCATTGTTAGATACAATTGATCGATGATACCTCTAAAATGTTCGGCTGTTTGGTACCAGTCAATACCTTGATATACTAACGACGTGTTCTCGGAAATACCATATACTATGTAATGGAACGCTCGTAATTTGATATCAGGAAACGGTTTGTTACTGGTATATGTCAGTGGAAAGTAACATTGAGTAAGATAGAAATTTAACATATAAACTAAAGATCCCCCACGCACTTAAACGACTCCTGTAGTACATTGACATAGTTCATTGACAAGTAATTTTGAGAATTTCAACCACCAAGGGGATATAACGGGGTGACTTTGTTTGAATGAAACTTCAAAATTGTCACTTGAACTGAGTAATGAGTAATGCTTACTCGATATTAAGACTGAGAAACTGTGAGAAATCCGTAGCCAAATAAATTCCCATAACCAAAGACTTCGTTCTAACTACGCATTGGCAAGACATACAATTACACGTTATATAGCCTATACATACACGTCCCCACTGCTTGGGCACGGGCCTACCCTAATCTAGGGCGATAAGGCCTTAGTCAACCATGCTGGCCAAGTGCGGGTTGGTCGACTACACAACCTTAGAATTTCTTCGCAGCTGTGCACTTGCAGGTTTCCTCATGATGTTTTCCTTCACCGTTAAAGAGTCAAACAACTGTACCTACATATGAATTTGAATTGTTTTATGTACCTTTGTCTTATTTATTCCAGGCCGTAGTGTAAGCAAGTCGACGAAAGTCGTCCGTCAAAGAGATAAAACTCATCCGTCAAACTCGCCGCGAGACAATTTAAACACGCAAAGGCAATCCAGAAACAAAGCAGGAGCAATCCGCCGTATCCCGGTGTTCGACATAAAACTTCGAGATTACTTACCCTGAGTTCTTTCCCTAGACCACATGCGGGTAGTTATGATCAGAACTTGCCCTTAATTACCAGCACGCGCCAACAAAGGCTGCCCCTGAATCTCCCAAAGGCTTTTGTCGTCGGCTTTATCTTAATTGCTTTAAGAAACTCGATATCGTTTCGAGACATGATGCTTTTTATTCCTCCACCGTGCTCCCCAATGGCAAACAATGACGGAACTTTGAATTAGTTTTCGGTTTGATAACACGGTTTTTTCCCTGTTTTAACGGGCCCGGTTGTTATTACGATATTTCGCTCGTTCGAGTTTTATGGTTTGCGATTTATTTCCGATGATTGTTTACGTCCGCTGCTGCTGTAATGTTGTTTGATCTGTGGTTTTGGCGAAACAATGCCGCGAACAAAAGAAAGGTTTTTAAGGAAAATTTTAAATCATATCTATGATAGGTATAGTATTTATCTATATATGATAGTATTTTGATTTTTGTTTATAGT
Organism: Maruca vitrata; assembly: GCA_039566165.1. Lineage (NCBI taxonomy): Eukaryota > Metazoa > Arthropoda > Insecta > Lepidoptera > Crambidae > Maruca > Maruca vitrata. Next base: position 1,993,573 of record CM076920.1, read on the forward strand.
AAAATAATTATTTTACTATGAAATTAATAAATACAGTTAGTAAATTTATTTACTTTGCTTCATTTCATTCATTGCCCAGTTCTAATCTTAGGATGTAGATATAATATTTACATATTTATTAAATTAATGGTATGGGACATAATTTCATATTAGGCCGACCAAATTTCAAAATAGAGTTGCTATCATATCGTCTATGTAATCTGACGACCAATACAGCCCCATTAGACGTAATTTGCGTCAATCATTTACAATTTAGATCATTAAACAAAACAATTTCAACGTTAATGAATTATCTTTTGACCATGATCTATAATTCAATATACGCGGCCACAAATCTTTTTGTAATAAGCAAGACGAAAATGTATAATTGTGGAAGCGTGCAAATTGAACAAACATTTCGGAATAAGCTCCAAAAATGTTTTCTTTACTCAAAAATAATGAAAAGCGCGAGCAGATAGCAACAACTTTGCTTTCACACAACGGCAACGCTACAATTGAAATTTTACTTTGGTCCTGAATAAATAATTCGGCCGGTGTATGTCCACCCTCTATTCATATTTAACTTTTAAACCCTTTCCCTAATGTCCGAGTGTGGAAACAAAATTTACGCGGAGTTCTGGCCGAAAAAATGCATTTTGGAAGTGTTGCATAAATAATATTTTTATTATTTATGCAACACATCCAAAATGCATTTTTTCCTATCATTCACTACATAACTTGATCGCACTTGTAACTTGTCCGGCGTTTTGTCAGAGGAGCGATCTCGCTTTCCCAATAAATAAAATGGGACGAGCCTTATTCGCGAGACCGTCTCCTGAATACAGATGTTTTCTCGCGTCTTGCGCCAAACTGCTAATGTTTCAAAATGCTTACACTCTGCCCGTTGTTTTACATTGGGATTATTCGGGATAGAGAATAGAGTACACTTTGTATGGTTAATGCGTTGTGGGGAGAGCTGTCTGCGTAAATCTGTGGCTGTTTAAGAGATACATTTCTTTTCGTTTTTCGTAGATACACCAGCTGCTTTCAGCTTATAGAAACACATGTTTTTACATAACTTTTTATGAATTTCTGAACTTAATCTATCAATATGGAAATAAGGACAAATGATTTGAATAATTTTAGTCTAGAAAAATAAACTTGCACCGATTTCTTTGACAAACAATCTTTAACAAAACAAATTTTCATCGTAAAATATTTTTGGTTCTTTTGAGTTGATCCACTTTGAATCTAGCAATCCCATATAACAATAGACAAACACACACGTGAACATCTATTGTATCAAACGTTCATTATGATTGTTTGCCGGGTGGGGAACGAACCCATCCATCCAGGCTGTCATTTGCAAAAATTTCGCTTCGATAAAATTAATTAAGCAGAAGCTAGCCAAAAAGGAAATATTTGTTCAGCTTTTTAAGTGTTTGAAATAAAGGACAAAATATTACTGAGTTTATCAATGACAATGAAAAAAGAGCTCAATATTATTTAGGCTATAAAAGATTCACTACATAGTATAAAATCAAATCGCCTTCTCTGTCCCTATATTGTTTTTTTTTAATTGATAGAAGGATTCAAGAATAAGGTTTCTACATAAAATTCACGCAAAGCGATTCGAGGGTCACTTGTTTCATATAAAATTAATTATAAACATATATATTTTACTTTTTTGTTTGTTTCATAAAAGGTCTATTCCAGTAATTAGAGAAGAAAAGTTTTCAAATCAGTTACGTTTTAAATACAAGTTAATTAATTGATTGTTTAATCTACGACGTAGAGTCTATCGCGACTATTGACCTTTGCTACATATAAAACAATATAACTATACTTAATTAAAATGTGTTCTCAAGTTGGCATAGTGTGAAATATTTTATAATGCATAGTAGATAGAAGATAAATGTTATAAATGTGTAGAATAAAATAGATAGATAACTGAAAGCAAAAAGCTGTCTAGTGTTGCTGTTGTGATGTCAAATAATATTAGTTAAACGTATGTACGCGTTTCACTAATATTATTTGACATCTCCATAATGCTGAATATTCGTAGCAACTATACGATGCTACGAATATTCGTAGCACCTTTACGACGCTCCGAGTTTCTACGAAGTGACTACAACAGCTCGTAGTACGAGCTTTAATTATTAACTTTCCTGCTTTCTCTTAACCAACACGGTCAAGACATCGTGCAAAGTTAAAGAGTCTATTCACACGTGTTTTCCTTGAATTTCAAAGCACTTTTGTTATTCGCTTAAGTACAAACATGTCTGCCCTAAAACCGGTTTAGGAAACTCGTCCATCAAAGTTACTGCGATGATAACGTTACAGGGTGGAATAGAAAACTCCTCCGTCGGGGATACAAAAATGGAGCCACACGCGACTCACTGTTAATATAAATGAAAGAATAATGAGACCTGAAGCCGTTGTCGCTGTTACCGTAACATTGTAAATACTGCTTGATTACAATCGTTCTTACGAGATTGTCGAGTGTATAAGTATTTTTTAAAAATGGTTATAAATTCTGCGCTAGAGGTGTATTTTGTATGGTTAGATAAAATAAAAATACCCATAAAGCGCAGGTTGGTTGCTACCGCTAGATCGCGATGAGTGTATTACTTCTTGATTGGACGTTTCTAAATGGCAATAGACATGAACAAACAATTTGGAGTTTTCGCTTATAAACCTACAGTGCGTAAAATTGTAATCAGTTGGTCACAGTTTCCAGACAGTAATCGTGAACAATCTCGCAAGTTAGATTGTAATCTAACGTTATTTACAAATTTACGGTGACAGCTATACAGTTAAAGGGTAAGCATTCCTTACCCACCGTAAACTGGGATGGTGAGAACATTTGTCGGGCGTCACCATTCGGCTTTTAGTTAAAGCACCTCTGTATGACTCTCATTAAATGTAGTGAGGGTCTTTTTGTCCGTTGCCGACATTAACAACGATGCAATCCTTTGTTTAGTCACATGTTAAGGTGTAAATCGCTCGGCATCATTCATCCAAGGGACTCGCGTTAACTTTAATTATTCTTAATGACATATTCAGTCGACACAATTACATTAGGGACTTATTGCCGGGGTCTGACATCGTTAAGGTTCTATTGTTTGTGTTTATGCAGATATACGCGATACGAGGATGTGGCGTATATATCTGAGTGTCTTACTTGTGTACGGTCCGTATGAAGTACAGGATGTAATCATATATGGTAGTTATTTGTTTAACATTGAAAGGTTATGTCTTGATTTTAAACAAATGGGACTAGTGTCCGTACGCGTACGCCCCAATATCAATATCTTAGGTAGCATTTTGTTATGTATTCAAAAGCTTAATCGTTTAATGAGCTTTCAAACACGCAAGTGGTGTTTCAGTATTCATCTATTAACGCATCATTGCGTTTGCTGCTATACTTAATGACGCATTAAGTCCAGTTTATACGTATTTAAACTGAAATGATTCCCACATTTTCTCACTACAGTGTGCAATTATGGACGATTTAACAAGACTGGTAATCACAGAGGAGCCATTTGCTACTCATTCGAAAATAAATATAAACAGCGGGAGTTGATGCGCAGTTAGGTAAAGTAGCAAATATTAGGTCACTGGACTGAGCTGAGCTGGGTCCTGATGGTCCTTGAACGCAGGAAATCCCGGTCTTTACCAATAGACCGGCGAGGTAGTCGAGAAAGTATCAATATGGATAGCACTTTTTCACTGTCTACGCTTATTGGGACGTGTGAAGAAAATTCAGTGGAAGGACTTCATGCAGCCATGGACAACAATAAAATATATATTCCCTTTGTACAATACTGAGAGAACAGCATACGGCATTGTCAAGTGTTTGTTACGCAAGTCCGGACCCACTCACAGAGTTGAACTAGCCCGCTGCGTCCACATGCATTGTTAGATACAATTGATCGATGATACCTCTAAAATGTTCGGCTGTTTGGTACCAGTCAATACCTTGATATACTAACGACGTGTTCTCGGAAATACCATATACTATGTAATGGAACGCTCGTAATTTGATATCAGGAAACGGTTCGTTACTGGTATATGTCAGTGGAAAGTAACATTGAGTAAGATAGAAATTAACATATAAACTATCGATCCCCCACGCACTTAAACGACTACTGTAGTACGTAGGTGTTCATCGACAAGTAATTTTTAGAATTTCAACCACCAAGGGGATATAACGGGGTGACATTGTTTGAATGAAACTTCAAAATTGTCACTTGAACTGAGAAATGAGTAACGCTTACTCGATATTAAGACTGAGAAATCTGTAGCCAAATAAATTCCCATAACCAAAGACTTCGTTCCTAACTACGCATTGGCAAGACATACAATTACACGTTATATAACCTATACATACACGTCCCCACTGCTTGGGCACGGGCCTACCCTAATCTAGGGCGATAAGGCCTTAGTCAACCATGCTGGCCAAGTGCGGGTTGGTCGACTACACAACCTTAGAATTTCTTCGCAGCTGTGCACTTGCAGGTTTCCTCATGATGTTTTCCTTCACCATTAAAGAGTCAAATAACTGTACCTACATATGAATTTGAATTGTTTTATGTACCTTTGTCTTATTTATTCCAGGCCGTAATCTAAGCAAGTCGACGAAAGTCAAAGAGATAAAACTCATCCGTCAAACTCGCCGCGAGACAATTTAAACACGCAAAGGCAATCCAGAAACAAAGCAGGAGCAATCCGCCGTATCCCGGTGTTCGACATAAAACTTCGAGATTACTTGCCCTGAGTTCTTTCCCTAGACCACATGCGGGTAGTTATGATCAGAACTTGCCCTTAATTACCAGCATGCGCCAACAAAGGCTGCCCCTGAATCTCCCAAAGGCTTTTGTCGTCGGCTTTATCTTAATTGCTTTAAGAAACTCGATATCGTTTCGAGACATGATGCTTTTTATTCCTCCACCGTGCTCCCCAATGGCAAACAATGACGGAACTTTGAATTAGTTTTCGGTTTGATAACGCGGTTTTTTCCCTGTTTTAACGGGCCTGGTTGTTATTACGATATTTCGCTCGTTCGAGTTTTATGGTTTGCGATTTATTTCCGATGATCGTTTACGTCCGCTGCTGCTGTAATGTTGTTTGATCTGTGGTTTTGGCGAAACAATGCCGCGAGAAAAAGAAAGGTTTTTTAAGGAAAATTTCAAATCATATCTATGATAGGTATTTTGATTTTTGTTTATAAATAGTAAAATAATCATTTTACGATGAAATTAATAAATACAATTAGTCAATTTATTAACTTTGGTTCATTTATTCATTGCCTAGTTCTAATCTTAGGATGTAGATATAATATTTACATATTTATTAAATTCATGGTATGGAACATAATTTTAAATTAGGCCAACCAAATTTCATAATAGACCAATACAGCCCCATTAGACGTAATTTGCATCAATCATTTACAATTTAGATCATTAAACAAAACAATTTCAACGTTAATGAATTATCTTTTGATCATGATCTATAATTCAATATAGGCGGCCACAAATCTTTTTGTAATAAGCAAGACGAAAATATATAATTATGGAAGCGTGGAAAATTGAACAAACATTTCGAAATAAGCTCCAAAAATGTTTTCTTTACTCAAAAATAATGAAAAGCGCGAGCAGATAGCAACAACTTTGCTTTCACACAACGGCAACGCTACAATTGAAATTTTACTTTGGTCCTGAATAAATAATTCGGCCGGTGTATGTCCACCCTCTATTCATATTTAACTTTTAAACCCTTTCCCTAATGTCCGAGTGTGGAAACAAAATTTACGCGGAGTTCTGGCCGCCTTCCAAATCGCTAACGGAGGTCGTAGGTCACCTGGCTTTAATGTGGGGACATACTTTTTGGCACGGCCCTAACGCGGCGCCACATGCAAATTTTATTCAAAATAAAACACTTAGCATACTGCAAGAGGCCGGCTCGTCGGCCAAGCGAAAAGTTTTGCATGTGACGCTGGGTGTCGAATTATGCGCATATACTTATTAAGTCGGGCAGTGGTTGCTTTAACCTTTCTAAAGACAGGAAAAGCGCTGTCTTCGGGTTACAGGTCGCTTCCCGTTCGTGTTGGGGCATTGGTGGGGGTTAACGGTTATTTCATTGAATAATAAGACGTTGTCCAACCGGTTCCGGTTATGGCGGCCAATTCCAGCCAACTGCACGGGACGGAATTATATTCCACAAGTGTGTTCGTATTGCAGTATCTCCCTGTTAGGATGATTGCGTTGCACTTTGTAAGACGCAAGGATAATGAAAATAGTAAATCCAAATGTTATCTGTATGTTATTGAAAGCGAAAGTTTTAAAACTGCAAAATAAGTTCAGACCACAGCGGATGAAGTTAAAAAAACTATTTATTAAAATTAATCCTAATTGAGTACAACTAGGTGATCCTCGATGGATCGCGGCAAGTTTAATACTAAAGTAAATTATTGGAAAATTACTGTGACAATGTATTGCAGTGTCAGCTAATCGACATACGATACAATTCAAGTGCTGACACTGCGCCCTCATTACTTTGAACAAAAACAATTTTAAAGGAAATGTTGCGAAATCTATTATAAGGCTTAGAACAGAATCTAGAAAAATAAGGCTATGTATAAACTATTGAGTGACGACTGTTGCACTTAACACCTCCATCCTCAGATGAACCATTATCTCACTTGGAGAGAAAATGGTGATGCAGATGACGCTGCAGGGATGCTGGAAGCTGTCAGCTCTGGATCGGAGTTAACTCGTTGCCGTTGGTTCACGGTTTTCTTATAGATAAAATATCCGATAACAATACAGGCTACGATTATATAAATAGGTATTGATAGAGCGAAGTGGGCTGGATTCATCTTAAGCTCCTTCGTGACGAGAGGATCTTCTTTTTCGATGAGATGCTGCAGCTCGTGAAGTTTCCCCAATGGAATATCCTTGATGTGTAGAACAGGACTGGTCTCGTTCAAGTCTGCAAGGGTCAGATCTAAAGAGATTAGTTTGATAGGAGAGCCTGTGATCTTATTATTCCTGTTCATAATCTTCGTGCTCGGCGTTGATAGTTGGCATCCTGTGGGTATGTTTGCCAGGATGCTGCCTTCATAGATAAAGAATCCGTTTGAGTTACATCTTGTCTCCAGCTTAGTCTTCTCAGGAAGATTCAGGATGTAGTTCGCGTCATCTAACTGTTCAATTATCTCCATGGTATTCTTAATCTTATGAAACTCGCATATAGGAAGAACAACTTGATGATTTATGAGATGATGAATACAATCTGGAGCTTGTGACTCGATCTTATTTTCTTCGGTGCATATCTCAATATCAGGTAAGTGCTTACACTCTCTATCTAAGTAGCTGTATGTATTATCATTCATTGCTATAAAGGGTTTTCTCGGAATAAGGATAGTTTGGTGTATAGTAGGTATAGGAAATAATTTATAAAGGGTGTATGTAGAAGGGAGTAGAATTGGGATTTTCAAAACTACGACTATCGTGTTTCTATTAAAATAAGACCCTGTTCTAATAATATTATAGTATTCTCTTATGTCGTTATTCTGTATGGGTACTAATCTATCCTTACTGTAACTAGACTCTAAAATATCAATCATGGCTTCTATATTAGCAGCGGTTACTACCTCATGATGACATATTCCTAACTTAGTAAATGCTAAGATATTCTCAATATTAGTAAGAAATCTTAAAAGCACTTGCATATTATCCATTATATCTAAATATATAGCATCTAAATATAATCGCTTTTTGAAATGCATTTCGTATTTAACTGTTACGTTATTTAACTGATTAATATACTCTTTAATACGAAATTGATTTTCTACGAGTCCTGATATAGTTATATTTATTTGTTGCATTGCATTCTTATTAAGAGATATATTTTTATTAATTTTACTAACTATTGAGTTCTGATTGTCTGACAGTGTACTAATTGCGGAATCATATTTAATAGCATCATTATAATCGAGGTTGCCTGATATTCGTTTTATTAATGAACCTAATTCATTTATTAAGCCTCTTTTAAACCTTTTTTCAGATAAACTATTATAGATTGAGATTAAACTTTGTATGCTATTAGATATATATTCGCGTTTGTTATAATAAGAATGGTTATCAAGTTCTACGTCTTTAAATTTTAGTTCTAAACTGTCCAATTGCTTTTTCTGATTAATAATGGTCCGTATAGATTGTTCTATTTCACTTAAATCTATGTAATGAATAAAACTATGTTCGTAATCTACAAGTTTAGCTAATCCTAACTTAAACGGTAATATGCCTGGGTTATCCTCAAGGCGGCTTATAACTACTTCCTGATGAGCTTTCGCTGCTAGAAGAGTCGCTACCATCGTCCTGTAACAAATGAATTGCATTTTTCATAGGACGCTTTACATTACGTCGCGCTATACGCTGACCTTTATCTAGGTTTAGAGCTAGAGGGTCTACCTCTTTAATGGTCTGCATTTTGTACCTTGGCTCAGTTTTATGCCTAGTGTCTGTCTTTTCAAATACAACTTGACCGGGGCTTACTGAAGGTAAGGGTTCACGATCTTTGTTATGATATGCTATTTGTTTTTCGTGTTTATCCGTGCTGTAGTCATGTATCCTTTTATAAAGAGTTTCCGTATGCTTTTTATGTTCTATGACGTATTGCTGTGTATATTCCTTGTTAAGCTCAATTTCTAATGGATCTTGACTATTTAAATGGCCTGAAACAACTTCGAATGGAGTTTTGTCTGTCATTGAGTGTATAGAACTATTGTAAGCTATAACTCCGTTAACTACTAGCTCACACAATGAGGTCCTAGAATACAGGGCACTTTGGATCCGAACATGCTCAAGAAGGGTTGAGTGGAATCTTTCTATGGTACCATTAGACTGAGGGTTCCGTATAGTAGTAAAATGTGTTTGAATTTTGTACATATCTAACAACTCTTGTATTACGTTATTCTTAAACTCTTGACCCTGATCTGAGACAATCAACTGTGGTGTACCATGATGTGAAAAGTAAATACGTAAGGCCTTAGCAACAGATATAGCATCTGCGGCAGTTAATAAGTATGCTTGTGCGTACTTAGAGAAACTATCTATGATGGTTAAAAATTTCTCTTTATTAATAGTTAATGTGTCCATGAAAATCTTTTCAAATGGACGCGTCGTTACAGGTACCAATTGTAACTCGGCATTTATTGGTCGTCTATCATATTTAGAACTATTACAGACTAAACATGTATTAACAATTTCAGATACAGTTTTTGTCATATTAGGCCAATAATATTTTCTTTTTAAGGCATGACAATTCTCTTGTATTCCCCTATGATTGCTTTTACCTACATGGAGATTTCCTGCTATTTCTCTCTGTTTACTAACTTCTAACACATCTTCTAATTGGGTATCGCACAACATTAACTTATAAGCATTATTTTTAAATGTCTTCTGTAATATATTAACTAACTGTTCTTGGTAGTCTTTATTTATTAAAATTCCTATCTGCTTATTTGGTGTTATATAGTCTTTGAATAATTTAATTATGTCTTGCTCAAAAGAGTTAATGCCTACTTGACTGGTGTATCTCATTTTACCTGGGAATGTATGCTTTATTTTAGGCTTTACAATTGATAGAGATTGAACAACGATCTTTAATTGTATATTAAATTCATTTAACGGTTTATCTGTATACGGTAGTAATAAAATTGGATCTTCCTGATTGCTATGTACTGTACCTACTTCGTCAATGAGTGAAATCGGGGGATTATTAACTAATGAGGCGTTATCAAGATCTATAGAGTTTACATTTATCTCGATCCTTGATAAGGCATCCGCGTTACTATTTAATTTGCCTTTTTTATACATAACGTCATAGTCATATTCCTCTAATTTTAACCTCCAACGAACTAGACGAGAGTTGGGCTCCTTGAGTGACATGAGCCAAGTTAATGGTTTATGATCAGTCACAACATGGAACTTACGGCCAAACAAATACGGGCGGAAGTATTTCGTTGCCCAAACGATACTTAAAAGCTCTTTCTCTATCGTACTATAGTTGATTTCACTGTCGTTAAGCGTGCGTGATGCATACGCTATTGGCTTATCCGATCCTATTTTACCTTGAGACAGTACGGCACCAATGGCAAAGTTACTAGCGTCTGTTGTAAGATTAAACTCTTTTGTAAAATCTGGATATTGCAATATTGGATCGTTCATAAGAAGTGATTTACAATGATTGAAACAGTCCATATATCCTTGGTTAAGATCGATTTTAACTCCTTTTTAAGACAGTTAGTTAAAGGTTTTGTTATTTTCGCAAACTGTGGAATGAATTTCCGATAATAACCTAACAAGCCTAAAAATCCTTTGATTTCCTTTGGTGTTTTAGGAACGGGATAATCCTGGATAGCTCGAATCTTATCAGGATTTGGCTTAATGCCTTCGCGAGTTATGATATGGCCTAAGAAAGGTGTTTCATGTTTTAGAAATTCCGATTTATCTAACTGAACTTTTAAATTTACTTCCCTAAGTCTTCGAAAAACGGCTTCTAAATGTAATAAATGTTCCTGCAAGGACGTAGAAAACAGGATAATGTCATCTAGGTAGACTACGGTATTAGGTAAGCCTCTCAGGACATTATCCATTACCCTTTGAAACGTAGATGGTGCATTCTTGAGTCCCATTGGCATCCTAACAAACTCATAATGCCCGTTTTCGACATTGAAAGCTGTCTTAGGTATGTGTGAAGGGTCCATTTGAATTTGGTAGAAACCACTGGCTAAGTCAAGCGTGCTAAAGTAGTTACATTTACCTAATTTGTCTAAAACATCAGATATGTTGGGCAAAGGGTACTTATCGCTGATAGTTTTGTCATTAAGTTTCCTGAAATCTACAACTAGTCGCCACTTTTTCTTACCCGAGGCATCGGCCTTCTTTGGTACTATCCAAATGGGTGACGACCAAGGAGAACTAGAATAGAATAGAATAGAATAGAATAGAATAGGTTTATTTTGCATAAAACATGGTACATAATATCGTTAGTATACATAAACATAGTTCAGCATGCTTTGTCACAACGCGACATGCAAAATTTTGGTATAACATTTTACATACTAAAGTCACGGTTATTACTATTAGTCACATTGTTTGTTCATACACGTCAATATCATAACTAAACTAAAATTAACAATAGAGGGTTGAATTATTTTTTGTTTCAACATTTTACTAATCTGTTCACGAACCTCCTCTTTGTGAATATGCGGATATCTATAACTCTTAGTGTAAATAGGAATTTCGTCTACGGTATTAATTTTATGTTTAACTACGTTTGAAAATGATAAATCCTGTCCTTCATAATGAAAAATGTCACTATATTGATCACAAAGACGTTCTAGCATGACCTTTTCCTCTTGGTTCAGATGCTCAGTCCTCAACAATGATTTGATATCGTGTTGTTTATCGGCAATAATATCAAAATTAAAACAATTAAAATTTTTAACCGAACTACAGTGTAAAGGTTCCTTTAAACTAAAAATGATATCGTTATGAGAGTCATTAGACACCTCTACATAAGCTTTGTAATCGTGCGCTGAAGTAATAGAGTCGTGAATCCTACATCCATTAAAGTGCGACTCTGCAACTATGATATCACCGCATCGACGCGTTACCGGTAACTTGAGCCTCTCTGTACTTTGCGACTTAATTATGCACTCGAATAGGTTGTTCACACCGGACTTTAACATGTGGATTTTATTTATAGAATTTCGAGTCTTTAATACATTTTCACCTAAATCAATTCGCGCTTTTAAATTATTCAAAAAATCTAGACCTAGTAAGCCGTCAAAAACATCGTGAAATTTATATATGAAAAATTTTGATTGACCCTGTTCTCTAAATTCGGAAAAAGTATGTAATATTATTGCGTAGTCATTCTTAGTTGTTAGATGAATATTTGTTACGACAAAAGGTTCGTAAATAACGGGACAATCTGCAAAATATCTTTCTACAGCCTCTGGAGAGATAAAAGACTGGTTAGCGCCTGTGTCAATGAGTAACTTAAGCGGGGGGTTGCTAATCTGAATATAGGGTAACACGCGGTTACTCTGTAAATTTATTTCTGTTACGAGGGTTGGTCTTTCTGAGTAGCAATCTGAAAATCCTGAATTTCAGCTTCGTTAGCATGGTCACCCGAGTCAACTTGCGAATAAGTTTCGTCAAAACAATTACTATCTGTGCATTCTATAGTGTAAGACTCTGGTTGGTAATAAGGATCAAATTGTTCCTGAGGATAGTAATCTATATTTTCGGCATAAGGGTACGAATCGTTTAGGTTGACCTCACGAGTTTTAAAATACCGAGTAGTGGGATTTTGGAAATTAGTGAGGTCCTGCCCTCCTGGTCTAAAGCGGGGCGAGTTTTTGATGGTACTAATACCACTCATTGGTTTCGGATGGAAACCTTGATACCTTGGTTGCTGATTATTATTCATAAAAGGTCTCGGAGCATTAAAGTATCTATTAGGGTTCGCGAAATTATTTTGGTGAGGTCTATAGCCTTGTTGCATTTGTATTGGCCCTGGACCTCTAAATACTTTATGAGTATGAGCGAATTTATTTGCATTATTGACTGGAAGTCTCTGTTGCGGTGGCGGCATAGATATAGGCATTACTGGAACGGGTACGGTCGGTTGTCTAGGGTGTACCTCGCTATGCTTACTACTGGTAGAAGGAAACGTAGTTTGAACATACTTAATATTCTGCTCCTTTTGGACGTATTTAAGAGCCATAGGCAAAGTAGTAGGCTGCATACACCTAACCTGAGAGCCTAGAGGGTCCTTTAACCCACCAATAAATGTTTGGAGTGCCTGTTCAGTATAAAATGATCGCTTTACCTCCTTGACACCCGCATCGCCTATATTTAAATTTATGAAATTAATTATTTTACTCAACATTTGCTGACAACGAATATAAAATTCCTGAGGGGTTTCGTTTTCCTGTCGCAATAAAGTCAAATCCCTATTTAACGTAGTTTCATCCCTTTGATCCGCAAAATTTTCTATCAAAGTCATACGTATATCGGTCCAACTAGTATTATTACCGCTTATGTTTAGGACATCCTCGGCATCGCCTACAATTTTGTTTAGTATGCCGTTTAATAATGTACCGTTTGCAATTGGATAATCCGCGGCGAAGTAAGTTCTTGTGAGGTCATCACAAGTAGCGATAAACCTATACAATCTATTTGGATCACCATTAAACTGTGGTACGTTCTTCAAAACCAAATGGACAAGTTGAATTCTATTTTGTTCTTCCGCCATTATTACGCAACAAAATAAAAATTAATACACAGAAACAAAAATCAAATCAAATAAAATAAGGTGCAAATAATATAAGAAACAAATAAATGTTTGCAACTAGAATAGAGGCAATAATTAAATCTGTTAATAATGATTATGCAATTTAAACCTAAAGTAAAATATCGATTTTGTTATTTTACTACTGATCCCTAACGAAAGAAATACGATCGCAATGTTATACGACGACTTCTTTCTATCTACTAATAAAATATAGGTAAACTCTTAATGATTGAGTCTACTTTTAATAACTTATTCTAACTGAAACACTCAAGGTTGTAGTGAATCAATTGAGCAAGGAAAGTCAGGAAGGTCAATGAATGATAATAAGCACTTACAGAAGCTGCACTGCTACCACCATGATCTTCGCGCTGTGATGACTTGTCTGCTCGGTTTCCGCTTCGTGTGGTCGAAAGGTTCTGGATCCTCGCTGGCGACCGTTGAAACGATCTATTCCGATCTCGAATTTCGGAGATACGCGAACGCGACGATCCTACCGACTGCGCCAAATAAGTTCAGACCACAGCGGATGAAGTTAAAAAAACTATTTATTAAAATTAATCCTAATTGAGTACAACTAGGTGATCCTCGATGGATCGCGGCAAGTTTAATACTAAAGTAAATTATTGGAAAATTACTGTGACAATGTATTGCAGTGTCAGCTAATCGACATACGATACAATTCAAGTGCTGACACTGCGCCCTCATTACTTTGAACAAAAACAATTTTAAAGGAAATGTTGCGAAATCTATTATAAGGCTTAGAACAGAATCTAGAAAAATAAGGCTATGTATAAACTATTGAGTGACGACTGTTGCACTTAACTGCAAGAAGAGACTTCGCTCGCTGCTGGAGTTTTTTAGGCCTTACTTGTCGGTTCTCACCAAGATGAGATATTTGAAATTCAATCTCCATGGTGATAAGTAAAACGGGAAGGCGAAGTTTGTATGAAATTTCACCTGAACTTAGTCGCTATTATTTCACGATTAATGTATTTCATGCGTAGCTACATGAGTTTATGCAAATAGGTACTGTTATGAACACATACCCATTCCTTCCGGGAAAAGTACCACCACAAACTTCGCCGGAGCCGTTCTAAATGAGTTGGCAAATCGTTCGGTTTCGGCGTGCGGCGAATAATTGACCCACGGCATCTCCCGATACGGCGGGCGTGGATCAGCGGCCATTCTGGAATTGCCATTTGGGGTGGAAGTCGCGTTAATTTCCGAGTTTCGGGCGCACGTGTGCCGCGTGCACTGTTCGGGAACTAGTTTTATCTGGTTTGTTTTGCATCGGCGCCCACTCACGCCGAATTAGCATCAGTTTCCTAACTAAATAACCGTCGTCACGCCACGTCACGCGCGCTTCCGGTGCTATTTATTTTTACGGTAAATACGATTTTGCTGTCCGTGTGTTTGGATGCGCTCTGTCGACTGTTCAAGATTATTTAATGGTGTTGTGGATAAACTAAATGTTTGTTTTATTTTCAGTTGTATGTTTTTTTATCCCTATAACGTTATATTACTGAGAAAATGCCCTGTATTTAAATTTAGAAAACATCAGTATTCAATGTAAATATTTATTAAAACCGGTTCCCGCAACTCGGTACAAAATGGTTTAACGTTTGTGATAAAATAATCACTAATATTTACATATAACATTTGTAAGCTTTTAACAGTGTAGCAGCATCACAAAATAATGTACCAAAAATGTGCGATACATAGTATGATGTTGGACGAAATCGATGGTATTTTAGATATATGATTCATATAATATGAACATGAACACAATAATCATATTCTTCGTCCGTAAATTTGATTCGCACTTGGTTAGGTTTTCAATTGTAGTTCCGAATGAAAGGGTGTTAATATTTTTCGCTTTAACCTGCTTTACATCAGAAATTTGCTTTTCATATGCCTGTTACCGTTCTAAAAATATGAAGGATACGTGGCAACTGAGTTTAGCCTGAGGTTTCTCAGGTTCGACTCCACGCCGCGCTCACACCTACGGAACCCTTATTTATCGCCAGAACAACCCGCTCAGACCTCGCGCCGGCCGCTCCGATCACGTATTACGCATCAATCCAACTTTAAAAGAAGAAAAATAACTCGCCGACACAGAGAAAAATCTCTGTAACTAATCGGCGAACAAGCAAAAAGTTTATAGACTCCTTTGACCAAATTTTCCGTGTTATGATCCAGCAAAAGTTCTTTTTCTTTACGAGCCCGTGGAACCTTTATTGCGGACGATTTGTAATACACGAGATTTTCTTTAGAATACACTCCCTAAAGCCATTTGTGCGAATTCAACCATTCGCCATTGTTAGGCCTAGATGAATGGTCTCGAATTAGTGACGAGTACAGCGTAAAAAAGTTTTGTTCGCTTGCCTCGATATCCTTGAGGGTTTTATCTGTGAATAATATTTTTGTTTAGCGCCTCCCCTTTGTCGGGGCTTGCGATAAGGATAAATATAGTAGAGAAGATATCTTATTACTTCTTTATCAACTACATAATTCATCGCTAAAATATCTTAAATAGTCCATAAATCAGAAATATAAATCCCGATTGTGACTTGAAATTCATCCCAGGCCTGAATATCGCGTTCTTGTTTTATTTGCGAAAGGAATAAGTCATTTTAAGAATGTCTTGTACTTTAATCAAATCAAATAATTTATAAGCTTACTAAGTGTACATAACATGAAAAGTCATTGAATTTATTTATTTATTATACCAAGATTACATTAACAATATGATATAAGTAAGATGACCAAGATGAACATTTAGATAAACGTGAAGTTAATTATAGGTGACAACTACATTTATTTCAGACAACAGGCATCGGAATAAATGAATCGGAATAAGTATTTCTATCAACTGACCAGTTGACCCGTGATCATGGCGCTTGCCTGTTGCCGAACTGTCGGGAGCTCATTAAAACAAAACAAGACTTTTCAGTTTTCTAATGTGTGTAACCATGACAGTTTAGAAAAAAATATTTCAATATTTTCAGTAACCCCAATCATATAATTAAACAACTGCATTTCTCATTGGCAATCACCAACAAGAGCCATATTTTAATTGCTTTAAAAACAACAATAAACATAAACTTCCCGGAAGTGCAACCAAATCAAACTAACGCTGCAAAGTGGAGTCCACTCAGCGCCCGCAATCGGTGCGTTGTGTTAATTTTTAGCCGAAATTCGAAACGTATTTTTCTGTAACAACAAACAACGCAAATTTCGATAGACACTCCACTCCATCAAATTTAAAGTTCGAACAATAGAGTTTCAGAAATGTTTTAAGGGTGTATATTCATTATGGAAGGGGGATTAGGGTGGTAAAGTTTTTGGGCGCCTGTTGTTTCCGAATTATTCATGACTCGTTCGATTGATTATACTGTTTAGCGAAAATTAACTTGACGATGGGACCCTGGGGGCAGCGGGTGAGCGGGACAAAATGACTTGTGTTCATTGCATTATTTACTTTGTGTATTTTCATCTGCTCAGATTGGATCATTTCTTAAATACTCTTACTACTTAGGTTCATTTCTTAAGACTGTCGCTGTGAGGCAGGAGAACATCCAAGTGCGCAGGACCTATTATAGTGCACAAGTTTGCTCACAAACACAAGTGCACTCTCTGTTTCCTTACTCTCATAGTTCGGTGAGACGGTAATCATCGGCAAGAGATCGGGCGAAGGACCACCGGTTTAACGTGCTTTCCGAGGCACGAGCGTGCAACTGCCAACTTCCTAACTCCGGGCTGAGCAATTCCTTAACAGAAAAACTCACACAAATTTTGCCCGAACCCGGATACGAACCAGAGACCTCTCGGTCCTTACGCAGTGTTTGCTATCAATAGACAAACGAAGTTCAAATGTTATTACGGTGTAATTAAAACAACCGGTCACCATTCCCTGTTTGAGTAGAAAACCTAATTACATACTAGTTCGTCTGACCTGTTTCATCAACACGGGACTCAAGTACTTTCATGTTTTCACATTAATACACAGTAATTAAAGCATTCTTCCATGTTGGTACACATAATTGCTAAAACTCACTAACTCATGTATGTTCCACGAGGTGTCAAAAACCGATTTAACTCAAACGAATCCCAGTTGTATAAAACATGAGGCTGATTGTGTGCGCAGGATAAGGGCCCTCGGTTAGCGTAACTTTGTTCAGAGTTAAGATGTGGAACTTGGCTATTGTTTACGAGCTTAATTTTGCATGCGCGCTGTATTGGAAACACGAGTTACGGTATGTATCGAGTCAATACCAGGTATGTGTGTGAATATAGGAGATTAATACGCTCGCTACCGTGTGTCTGTTGATGGCGCTAACTGAAGGGTCAAATGCCGGGCCGGCACTTAAATTCTATCTGTATGTTCTGACATGAAGTTATTCCGTTTCCGAATAGAGTTGGAATGTTTTAGTGGCGTTTTGCTCTTGCTTCGAAGTCTGAGTTTATGTGCGTGACGTCACTGAAGTTCAGTCGATACATTGTTCAATCTTAGAATGGAAATGAAAGAGCAATTAAGATGTAGACTGGCTCGGTGGAACAGTGGTTAGTGACGCAGGTTTACTACCTACGGTTCCAAGAGTCATAGGTTCGATTCCCACTCGGGACAAATATTTTTGTGACGAACATCGGTGTTTGTTCCGTGTCTGGGTGTGTTATTAAATATATTTAAGTATATTTGTGTATCCACTGTCGTTTCTGATTTCCGTAACACAAGTGCTTAAGCTACTTACCACGGGATCAGATCGATGTATGTGATGTTGTGAAATATTTATTATGTAGATTATTATCACAATACATTGATATAATTCCGGGCAAAAATATAAAACGTTTTTACAAAATTTCATAAAACATGGATATAAGCAAATACAACGTAAATACTTTAAATATAAATAAACACTTCTAAAAATGAAAGCCATAAACTCAACACTCCGCTGTTAGCCACTAAATATTAAAAGCACGATTGTCCCCGGAAAACGTCTCAATGGAACTCGAGAATTTGCAAACACACCA
Organism: Maruca vitrata; assembly: GCA_039566165.1. Taxonomy (NCBI): domain Eukaryota; kingdom Metazoa; phylum Arthropoda; class Insecta; order Lepidoptera; family Crambidae; genus Maruca; species Maruca vitrata. The sequence continues at coordinate 2,011,957 of CM076920.1, forward strand.
TGTAAATTCTTAAAGATCCTTTAGCTCCCATTTGGAGTCGAAGTAATTTAAAAGTTAATCCGTCGACGGCAAACATGTGGCTGCTTAGTTAATTTTTAAATTAACTGCTTGTTTCTGTGCCTCTTTGAGTGAGCACTCAATTCCGACTTACGAGTTTGTTGTGGGGCTGAGGATTGGGATTAATTTGCTTCAAGTAGGTGATTAATGGTAGCTTTGCTTATTTGTGTGCTTCGGTGATGAATATGAAAGTTGAGTTGTTGTTTTCCCGTAGCAGAACGATTTGCCTTTTGGAGTTATATCCAATCATGCTAGTTATTTCTTGAAAACATTTTTTTTAAATTTTTCGGCTAGAAAGCTTAATCGTTAGATGTAATCAGGTACTGCTTGCCTCATGAAATCGATTGTTAAAGCTAAAGAAGCTACGCCCTAAGTAATAAAGCGGTTCGAGCGTCCTTACGACTTTCGCTTATTACTTTCGTAAAACTCGTATTTATTGATTTGAATTAAAAAAAAATCTGCATAAATCTATTGTACTAGTAAGACAGAATCGTTTTTCTGCGGGAAAACAACGACTACAATTTCACGGTATATCTCAGCTAAGACGGCTGTTTAGGTTATCTAGATGCACAAGACTCTCAATGTTATTTTCATTTAAAGGTTTCTTTGAAAACCTGTATCATCTGTTGTCTTATATTTGTAAGTAGGAAAAATAGGCGATCCAGAGGTTTATATAGTGGTTATCTCTAAACTACTCCTTAACTACTGCTCAGTTTGTTGAAATACTTGTGCAGTTGTGTTCTGAAATATTAAGGAAGAATACTTGCTATACCTACCGAATCCTAGCCTAAATTGTTTGCTGTCTACAAGAAGCAAATTAAGTCGAACGCTCGAGAAGTATTATGTTTGTCGGAAGACTTAAAAGGCGATGCTCACAAAATTAATGAATCAAACCCATACCTACTTCAATCAAAACGAACGCGGAACGACAAACACAGGTGAGTTCATTAAACTTCCTCCGTCGCGTCGCTTCGTATTCCATCCAATCCAATCTATATCCGCTCAATTTTTTAACATAATCGCCGATCCGATAACGTTGATATTCGAGACAAGAACAGCGAGATAGAAAAGGGAATTGTAATAAACGGTTTATCGAAGAAATCAGGGGAAGTTCCCCTGGGACACTGGAATTAAGGACTCCGCTAATGAGATGTTGATTGCATCCTCGCCCGTTTGTCGCTCCTTTTGCATTAAATTCTCCTTTTTAATATTTTTTTTTCGCCCCGGGGCAACAGTTGAAATGCAGAATGCGTCTTCAACGGCTTTGTTGTCTGCCCAGGAATTATGCAGATTTCATTAAACGTTTTTTTCTCCCGCGTTTTGTTTTAACTATTTTATGGGGAGAGAAATTATATGAACTCCAAATTCATTTTCGGTATTAAGTTTTCTGTTAAGTGGCGCAGGTATTGTTATTGTTAGGGAGGCGGCCAGGTCTGAGCCAAAGCGCAGCATTGTTTTACTAATTAAATTCATTAACGGGCATGAAAGCCTTTATTATGATGAAACTTGCTACCGCTGTTTTATCTACTGACCTACAATTTTTGAATAAAGTAACTCCTGTCCCTATTTAATTTATTTTTTTCTAAATCCAGTAAATCACACGTTTTTGGCAGGATACTAACATGATGGTAAATCGCCATCTTGGTGTGCAAATCTATTCAGAGAGCTAGATCAAATCCGAAAGGTTACGTTGATTGTAAATGTGATAGAGTTTCATCTATTCTAAATATAATAATCATGTTTACGAAAGGTTCGGGAAGCCATGCTGTGTGTACTAATAAATGTATCGAACTCTTGGTCTGTCTTTCTAGAGCATTGTCAGATGTAAATACATTTTAGTCTACCTATATCAATAACCCGTATACACGTGTAACTGATAAACCAGGTCATCACAAAGTCCTACATACACAAGGTAAGGGGTAAACGCCGAAAGGAATGTACTCCACAATATCCCTGTGACCTTTTGTGGTTGTGTCAGAATTCACCAAACATTGTAGGCAATGCAAATCTCATGATAATGTACATGGAGCCATCCGCGCGGGCCGGCCGACCACACCGCAAAACGGATCATCCACAGAATCATGGCGGATCCTCTCAATTAATATTTATTTTGCTCCATGAGAACACGAAAAAGCCTGGATTATTCCGTATTAGACTTAATTCTGTGAGAGCGGGTGGCTCAGCGGATTAGAGGTACGGCCTCTCATCAAAGAACTAGTGTGTTCGTAATTAGGGTACCGTGGAATAGGAATAGTTAGGCGTAAAGTACGCAGCCTAAACGTGAAGATGAAAACAAAATGTTAAACTGTCCTGGTCACACACATTAGAAAACTGAAAATGTCCGGGATATTTACCATGTTGCTTTGTTTTAATAACGAAATATAAGTTGTCTCTACGTTCCCGTACCCTTAAACTGTTAAAAAAGTATAGTTGTTAAAACAAATCAGCTTCACAAAACATCACATACATTATTTTGTTTTCCGTGTTAAGTATTATTATAAGCTTTATGCTACGGAATCCAGAATGAACGCAAATAGGTACACACTACACAACTAGCACGGACCATGAACGAAATAAATGTTCTTGTCAAAAATATCACCCTAGTTGAGGGTAGGCCCGTGCCCCAGCAGTGGGGACGAATATAGGCTGGTGATGAATATAATGTCAAAAACTATCTTAACTTTAAAGAGTCGTAGAGCAAGCGTTAGCAATAAGTAATTAAAGTAAAACAAGCTAATTTCCATAAGATATTTATTCAAGTGGTTATTTATGCACTCTGCATTCGGCAGTGGACCTTTATATGACAATATTCGAAAATGAAATGATATTAAATGTATAACTACGAGGATATAAGAACACAAAGTCAAGAACAATAAATTGGCCCTTACAACATACTAGGCATGTAACAACAGTTCGCACTACATTTTAAGACCCAGAATAACTTATTAGGACCAACAGCATATTTATAAGTGCTACCCCTGTCCAACCCCGCTCGATCCTTCTATTCCAGTCCCGGTGTAGATGACTCTTGATATTTTGCTCCGCGCCGCTACGAGACAGCCTAATATTGAGATAAGAACGTCGTTGAGCGTATACCCTTTTCCAAACGAAGAAAACGGCTCTTATTTCTACATTTTCTAAATACAAAGCGAAAGGGGTTATTATCTCCGAGCAAGATTTCGTATATCGCATCTGAATCAATACATCTATAATAGGGTGCGAAAACCCTCGGCGATGGTCGTGAAAATGCTTATTTTCAGATTGGAAAAAAGAGCTAAGTTTTTTTTTGTGGAAATCTTGAGTCTTTTATTTTTGCTGATACCTATTTCTACCGAACTGACATAATGGACTTCAGTCCTCTACACTACCACGTAGGCCTGGTTAATAAGCTTTCTTCTATCTTTGGTGCGACTGGATATAAATCAATCTATGTTAAGGATTTGACCCACAATGCCCCAGCAATGGAGACTTATATGGGCTGATGATGATGAAATATTTAATCTGTTATTAATCTCATCTGATTGGGCTAAATGAAATGGACAAAAAAACGACAGGATCTAAAGTAGCTGCGTATATTTGCTACTCCTAATATCGCGTGTATACCCTGTATATAAATATAAATTTTAGTGTAATGGAACGCGAAAGTCTAAAATCTTAAGCAACTATCGAACCTTACCTAATAACTTGCGACAGGTTGTCGTGTTGGTAATTCTAAACGTACTAAATTTCCAATAAAAACCTAAAACCATTCAAAGTAAATTTATTATTATTTAGCTCTCCGTATCACAAAAATAATATAAAACCTCGCGTCGAACTGACAACATATTACTACGACCCGGGACAACATTTCCGACATTAACCCCACAGCTGAAACCTTGAAGCCGTTACATAAATCGCGCCTACCGTTCACAGTCGCAAACGCCCCCGTAATAATTACTTCGCAACTCGGAATTTTCCAGCGAACGCCCCGATAAACGTTCCGTGTGTCCCCAGCCGAAGTTATTTCGCCCCACGTCCCGGGGTATTACATGTATATTGTACACCCGCCGTAATAATGTCACACGACAAATTTTCACACTATCGACCGTTTCGTATACATTGCACCGTTTATCACGATCAGTCATGCGAGCCAAGGCGCCTAATGCAGTGATCGAGCGCTCCTGATAACATTGCACTGCAACGAGGGATTACTGAAATGTAAATTATATGACCGCTTGTTAATTTTAAATTCATTTTGCGGTGTGCTTCAGCTGTATTGTGCTTTTATTGTTATGGTTCAAAATAAATTTTCAATTGAATAGTATTGCTGACATATCAATTGAGCCGCCATGTTTTGTTGAGCCAATACGCTTAAATGTTATTAACAAGATATTAAGCGCTGCCGCGATGACAAATTTAATTTTAATATAAATACAATTCAGTCAAACGTAAATACAATCAAATATATTAATGTGTAATTTAATTTATATATTTGATATTGATATTGATTTCAATACATTGAAAATGTGAGACTGCATTTTATGTAATTAAATTTTAATTAGTGCAATTATTTGATAACCATATTGTCTTGTCAGGATCTTATTGGCATGGCGTCTTCGTTCTCTTTCCAACCATCACTTATTGAAGTTACTCAACACACTGCACACACGTACTATGAATTTTCGCATACATATTTTTTTGTGAACAATTTTTATCATACGAACAGCCAAAAGTAACTTTTCTACGTGAGAAAAATAATATAAGAGCCGCGAAACGCTACGTTTAAATCAATGAAAACAAAATCATATGTTTAAAAACTTTTCATTGATTTAAACATAGCGTTCGAAATATAATCGGCGGTTCTAAAAGCGTTCCGCACTAACTCAGGTTAGATTCATACCGTTGGCGGGTTCGCTTACTTTTCGGTGCTACACAGGGTGATCGGAAAACAGGACGACGAAGTCAGTCCCTGGGGTGTGTTCGATACAAGTCAATTTGTGTTCACGTAACTTATAGGTCCTTTAGTGTCTTGGAGACGTTAGGCACTGTGCAGGAAATTTAATGCTTTACACACTAGAACATACAGTAGACAATGGGGATAGTTTTGCTTAGTTTTGCAACTAGATAGGGCAGTAGGGTTCTAGAGTGGCGACCATAGATCGGAAGTTTCAGTGCAGGTAGGCCACAAAATAGACCGATGTTCAGGTCAAGGCCGAAGGAGAACAATCGATGCGAACGGCCCAGGATCGATCTCTGTAGAGATCATTAAGGGCTATGTCCAGCAATGGGTATTGTAAATGATGATAGTTTTGTAATTTGAGCATAAGATATAATTAAATTCTGAGTTACGTTGAAAAATGCTTTTTCATCAGACGACATTTAACGGACAAAATACAATACAAATACAGCTGCAAAAAACATAGTAACTTAACAAGTATGATAAAGAAGAATGTCAGTTAGTCAGCTATTATACGAGTATCGAGTAGCTTCTCACGGCTAATGCACAGAAAACAACCGGCATATTGACACCCAGACAAACATAAGAACATCGTCAACATTGTTCAGATGCGAAAAAACAATGTCGCATCGTGGAATATTCCACGATTGTTCGGGTTGTGACATCGCTTACGTCCGAGGACAATAATGAACAGCGGGACACTCGGGGGGACCAGTGGTGCCATGCGCGGCACGTACGTGTGTCGGGATGGAATCATTGTTTTATGCGTCACAAATAGAGATGACGTGCACGCCTGTACTAAGGCTAAGTATGAGAGGGCGAATTGTTTTTGTTTGTCGCGGAAGGAGTCGCGTAGTTGTGTAAGAGAGAACAGTATATCATAGGGATAATACTAACAGCCTTATATTTTTATTTTTTCGCTTTGATAGAACAATTAAAAACAGAATAGTTTCCGTTATAAAGTTAAAAGTTCTCATGACTTAATACAATTCCACATACAAACCTATTAAAATAAGTTTTCAACACTGACACGGAATGACGCCACTGGATGAAGTCGTATCCTTAGGCTTATGGGGCTCGACGATATTGCTTCTATCTTGTCTCTGAACAAGATTTCTGAAGCTTCAAAACCTAAGAGAAAGAAAAGATTAAGTCAGTATAATAAATATTTCACAACATCATATACATTGATCTGATCCCGTGGTAAGTAGCTTAAGCACTTGTGTTACGGGTATCAGAATGAACAGTGGATATGTTACGGTCAATGTGAGCAATCGGTAATTATCAATAATCACCGGTAAATATAGATAATTCCTAACGCACATGGTAAAAGTAGTGAATTATTCAAATTTACCGGTAATTACCGGTTTAACGGTGACAAATATCACAAGTACTCTGCAATTCCAAATGTCACAAATCTCAAATCTAAAAAATATATTGACGAGAAAGAATTTTAAGAGTTCCTCTGAAAATTCCCTGCCTATTTGCTAATTTTATTTAACTTTATTTTTTAAGATAATATTTTTTTAAAAACCAAACATGAAGTTTGGTTTCTAGATACTTGACTGGTTTGTTTTATAACTAGCTGTGCCCGTGACTTCAATTCAATTCATTTATTATTCAGATAAACAAGATCCAATTATGGTTAGTAACAACTTAACGTGACTTCGTTCGTGTGGACTACAGGATTTTACATACAAAAGTTTTTTCCCAGTAACTCCCAATCCCTTACAAATTTTGCAATATCACTTCGCAAGTAAGCTTTATGTCTATTAGGATACCTGCATGCCAAATTTCAATCATCTACCTTACGCGGTTTAAATGTTTTCAGAAAAGTTATTAATAAATACATACTTAACTATATAATCACACCTAGACAAGGAACAAACACCGATATTCACCACACAAATATTTGTCCCGAGTGGGAATCGAACCCACGCCTCTTGGAATCGCCAGCCTGGGTCACTAACAAAACCATTGTTTCACCGAGCCAGTCAAGTCAGTTTTATTTTATTATTTGCCACATTTACACAAAGGGTATGGTAATTTTATATAATCACCGGTAAATGTGATTAATTCGATAGTGGTGAACCACCTTTACCACAAACACTAGTAATTATGCGTAGTTACCGGTAATTATACATAATAACCACTCTATCTACTTTTACCGTAACAGATACACAAATATACTTAAATACTGTAAATGATAATATAAGAAAAGCAGGCAAGGATTAGAGTCCATGTCCAGCCTAAGTCTGCAAGTTAAGTTAATCGCGACTCCTGGTAACTGTAACCCTCTACACACGTGGAAAGCGCAAGGGGATAATTCAGCCAGCCAAAGGCGCTGAGAGGAAGGAAAATAGCGAAGGAAAGACAATACACTTTGCGAGTGGAGTTTAGCTTAGTTTGGAGCGTGATGCGACGCACGTGTACACGTCCGGCGTTCGGTACAAATCACCCGGTTCGGGCACGTGATGTTTCGGTGCAGCAAACTGCCTCGTTGGTCTATTGGTAGCAAGTGCTGCGTTAGGACCGAGAGGTCCCCGGTTCGAGTCCGGGTACGGGAAAAAATTGTGTGAGTTCTTCTGTAATTAAATTACTCAGCCCGGAGTTAGGAAGTTGGCGGTTGAACGCCCGTGCCTCGGAAAGCACGTTAAGCCTGTGGTCCTGCGCCCGATCTCTCATCGTTCATGTCGGATTACCATCTCACCGATGTATGAGAGTAAGGGAATAGAGAGTGCACTTAGATGATCTCAATTGAGACCGTCCCCCATGGCCGAAATCGGTCGGACGCCTTATGTTTCGGTTCAGTGAGAAGTGGATATATTTAGTCCTCACTAATTTTATACAAGACTCAATGGAACAGTGGTTAGTGACCCAGGTTCAATACGTACTGTTCTAAGAGTCGTGAGTCGGATTCTCATCCTGGAAAAATATTTTTTGAGGAACATCTACTTTTGTTCCGTGTCTGGGTGTGCTATTAAATATATTTAAGTATATTTGTGTCCATTCTTGATTCCCACAAGTGCTTAAGCTCGGGAAGCAAGGGGTGGAATGATGTCCCTGAGGACATAGATAGGCCCATCATTACATCCACCATACTCTTATTGTTACTTGCGGATAAGGGAGCAATGTAAAAGCGCCTACACACAGTGGCTGCCACCCGCCAGACATCCCGATATTATTTTTTCCCATCGCTAAAAAGTCTACAGTCAGACCACTCCGACAAAGAAACCCAAGGCCCCCCGAATCAGACGCCTTCCCATCTAATAAGTCCCCACCCATGAACATCACTAATACAATAAGCCGTCCACCACAGAAAGAAACGTGGCCGCAACAAACAAGCTTATTCAATAATAAACTCTTAACTCGCCGGCCACAATATCCCATTCCGTGAGTTTAATATTCAATAACTGGCACTATCTACCACTATGGGCGCATTCGACTCACGTAGCGTCGTCTTAACATCTGGACTGTTTCGGAACACGCTGTACCTTCAGAGTTTGTTTTTAAACTGGCGTGACTGGCTTAGGCTGTTCGCCCACGTCTAACTTTTTTATGACCGATAGCCGGGCTAACCTGCCTTTGCGATTGCAATCAGTACATTCCATGTGTTTTCTACAGAAAATCAGTTACCGATTATCGGGAGGCAGGCTTGGGGTTGGTATTAGCACGATGGTGACGATGAAACGTAGGGGATGTCACCTATCTTGATGATGGCGGAACTGACGCGACAATATGCTATTAGACACTGGACAATTTCGCACCCAATAAAAAAGTATAAAAAATAAAAATTCAGGTATTTGATTGAATTTCCTAAATAAATATAAAAATTGTGTTTAGTACTTGAAAAACTGGTATTGACACGCTGTACCTTCTGAGTTTGTTTTTAAACTTGCGTGACTGGCTTAGGCCCACGTCTAACATTTTTTATGACCGATAGTCGGACCAATCTGACTATGTGCGATGTATTCGTGTGATTTGCTCCATTGCAATCAGTACATTCCATGTGTTTCCGACAGAAAATTGGTCACTGGGATTATCGCACGTGTGTGAACAGCCTTAGGACTGGTATTAGCACGATGGTGACGATGAAACGTAGGGGATGTCTTCTATCTTGATGATGGCGCAACTACCGCGAAAATATGCTATCAGACGCTGGTTAATTCCGCACCCAATGAAAAAGTATAAAAAGTGCAAATTTCAGGTATATAAAAATAGTAACAAGTACTTGAAAAACTGGTACTATCTACCACTATGGGCGCATTCGACTCACGTAGCGTCTTAACATCTGGATTGTTTCGGAACACGCTGTACATTCAGAGTTTGTTTTTAAACTGGCGTGTCTATGTTAGGGCTGGTATTAGCACAATGGTGACGATGAGACTTGGGGATGTCAAAATGTGTAAATTAGGGGCACGATTACTTAGAAGAAGAATCAAATTTTTTTATTTAGTGACACTACTGTTCTTGATTTATATAAATGATCTTCCTTACTTAACTGCGGATCTATGTGAGACGGTACTGTTTGCTGATGATACATCTTTGATTTTTAGGGTTGGCAGAGGTAAAAATAACTACGACGAGGTAAATAGTGCCCTCTCGCAAGTTCTGCGCTGGTTTAATACAAATAATTTATTGTTAAATGCAAAAAAAACGAAATGTATAAGATTTACAATGCCTAATGTAAGAAAAGTTGATACTAACATTATTGTAAATAAGGAAATTGTAGAATTGACTGAATCTACAAAATTTTTAGGAATCACTATAGATGCTAAGTTACAGTGGGGACCTCATATCTCTGTTCTGGCAGATAGACTTAGTTCAGCTGCGTATGCAGTCAGAAAAATCAGGATGTTGACTGACGTTGAAACGGCAAGATTAGTTTATTTCAGCTATTTCCATAGTGTTATGTCATACGGTCTTCTGCTGTGGGGATCTGCTACAGACATTCAAACCATTTTTGTACTACAAAAAAGGGCCATCAGATCCATATATGGCATAAGACCGCGCGATTCCCTTAGATATATTATAAAGATATAGATATTTTAACCGTAGCTTCTCAGTACATTTTAGATTGTATCGTATGTGTTCATAAAAACATGCACTTATTAAATAAAAAGTCGGATTCTCACAATTTTAACACCAGAAATAAATATAAGCTTTCCGTTCCAAGACTCAGGCTTAAAAAAGTTGGAAAATCATTCATAGGCTTAAGTATAATATTGTTTAATAAGATTCCGCAAAATATTATTGAATTGCCGTTGTAATTTAAAGTCTAAATTAAATCTTGTCTTTTGAAAAGGGGTACTATAAAGTGGAAGACTATTTGAATGATAAGAATCTATGGACATGATGAGCTGCTCGCTTGAACATCCAAGAATTATGTAACTTGTACATATTATTATTTATTTGTAATTAATTAACCTGTGATTTGACATGCGAAAGAATTTCATGAAATCTACTTGCAGAATAAATTATTTCATTTCATTTCATTTCACTATTTAGTATTTAGTCACTTATTTTGATATTGGCGGAATTACCGCGAGAATTTCCTTTTGAACATTGTTTAATTCCACGACCTAAATAAAAAAGAATACAAAAAAAAATATAACATTCGAATTTAGTTTTCTGTTCCTTTTAGTTTGAATAAACTGACTGTGATTCAGTGGCGTAACTATACCCGTTGAAGTCCGTGGCCAAATTCTTCGGATGGGGCCCCGTGTACACCACGTTCTTTTTTTTACCTTAATGTGTATGTGTGTTGGTAGTTGAGATTCTGCTATGACCAGGGGCCCCTTTCGGCTGGGGCCCCGTAGTGGGGGCCCGTGGCATTTTGCCGACTTGCCACCCTGTAGTTACGCCACTGCTGTGATAATTAATTATAGCATAAGATATCGAGCGTTTTATCAGATAACAATATAAACACTTTATAAAGACATAACTTGATTTTTTTTTATAATCCAAGTGTAATAAGGAGGTGAAGGAGGAGAATGTACCATTTGTCAACAGAATCCAAGCGACAAACACTTTCAATAATAGGCAACTTCTAAATCACAACCCTTCCTGTGGGTTTCCAAGCCGCAGTCGGGCCGTACTAAGGGCTCTAAATACTATTTTTAGTAATAGTGAATGCGCCAGTAGCATCCCTGAGTCCGTTTACCTGGCGTTAGCTACCCGCGCCTAACGTGCCAACTCCCTCGCGGTGTCGTGTGTATTCTGCCGCGCTCAACTAACGCTAAACATTTCATCAGCGCGAGTGCTGTGACAAGAGATCACATGATATAGATTCCTAGACAGGAATCTATATCGATGATATAGACATATCATCCCTTACTAGTTACCACCTAGCTGTGGGAACTGTGGGGTTATCGAGATAATGATGAGACGAGCATATCGCATCTTTGATGTAGCTATGCTAATTATTTTATTTTATTTATTTATCTGGACATCCAGGTAGCTTTTACATTTTAATTATATATTTAAGTAAAATGAACTATAAAATAATGTGGTACGATGCAAAGTTTTTAAAGGTGTCACATCATCGACACAAAAGTAATACTGACAACATTTAGGTAGAAACTCAAATAAATAAATTTCACAAACATCACATACATTGTTTTGATTCTGTGGTAAGTAGCATGCACTTGTGTAACGGATATCAGATACTACTAAAATATAAAAATATCACACCCAGACACGACACAAACACTGATGTTCATCGCACAAATATGTGTCCCGACGGTGGGAATCGAACCTCCTACTCTTGGCGCATGAGACAGGGGCACTATCCAGTTCGCCATCGAGCAAGACAAACTTAAGCAATGCATGCATATTGATTGATATCACTTCATTTTGGAACCTCTCTTCATTATCTAATAAAAACATATTGGAATTATTTAAAATATAGTAAGTACGTAGTAGTTAGTGTTCGCACTAATAATAGACAATACCACATATTCCATGTTACATTGCACCTTTGACACCGTGTAAGTAAAACTTATAAATTGACCTCAAAAATTCAACACAATTTTCATTTGAGCTAAGGAATAAAACATTTTATTTCAAGCTCGAAACGATGCAAAGTAACTTCACGTATATCTCACTGTAAATGACAACGAAGTTTCTCGAGGATACTTCAAACATCCTTACGGGTCGGGTCCCGTTGAACAAATACCTCCTCCATATTCGCAAGTTTCGAAGATGTGTATTGTGCCATTTGTAACCGAATACTAGCGAGATGTCTGCGAGAATTGACTTGAAGCTGCTGTAGCCAACTTATTTCAACGGGACGAGTCGAGTTTGAGGCTAGAATATAAACATAGGGACTGAGCAAGTGTTTGGGTGAAATAGTAACTATATAACCTACTGCTCGACGTGTTGACTGGGTTACCGACCAATCATGGACGGGAGCTGACACGTTTAGTTTTTTATTTATAAACAATGTTTGACCTAATGTTATTTATAAACATTTATATTTATAAGATTGGTACTAAACACTTTTAGTATAAATTAAAAATTGGAAAAATTCACATTCATGCCTGACTGGACGGGGACTCGAACCCACGATCTTGGGATTACGCGCCCCACGTACTACCAATTATACTATCCAGGCGTTACGTCATGTATTTGAATTTTCCCGTCACTTTACCCGTTAGCCACGGGTGGCGCCCCCACCGATTGCGATCAACACTATCGGTCCGTAAACATTTCTTTACAGAAATGTTATACAGAAATGGAAGCACCTGGCAATTATATTTTTAATTGTGATTTTAGTGCTACACAGAGCTCTAACACACACACTGTTAGTATCTAGAACACGAAGGTTTTAAATCCGAGTATTATAATAAGGCGTCCGACCGATATCGGCCGTGGCGGCTGATCTCAATTGAGGTTAGCCAAGTGCGCAGCAAATGTAAAGTGCACAAGTGTGCGCGCAAACATAAGTGTACTCCGTTTTCCTTTACTGTTCGGTGAGACGCCAATCCGACATGACCGATGAGACATCGAGCGTAGGACCACCGGCTTAACGTGCTTTTCAAGGCACGGGCGTGCAACCGCCAACATCCTAACTCCGGGCTGAGTATTTTCATTACAGAAAAACTCACACAAATTTTGCCCGACCCCGGACTCAAACCGGGGCCTTCTCGGTCCTTACGCAGCGCTACCAATAGACCAACGAGGTAGTCAGATCCGAGTTTATGTCGTATAGCAAACTGATTCTAACATCTGTAAGTAAGCTTTGAATGACTACAAGACGCGAACTGTCTGCACTGTACTCCTATACTCATTGTAACGTCTGTAAGAATCGAGTTCACGCTGCGGCGAAGCCAACTTATTTCAATGAGCCCCACGCCGCGGGTTAAACTAGTTGGCGCGATTTTTGCATCGTGATCTCCGCTGAAAAGGCTGAAAATTGCCGTGAGGGAAGTACGTAACAAAGTGAGGATGAAAGTTAGGCCTGTTACTAGCGCCCACCCAGTCACCGAAGCTATTCGAGCGTTGCTCTGTAGAGTTTTATAATTTCGTTCCGCAGCCACTCGCGACAAACCTCGTTACAAGTTTAAATTGGCATTTCTCGGAGTAATGGTTAGACGGCAGTGGGTAACTTCCGCCGGTGTCTCCTTCACTTGGCGGGGTAATTCTTATTTAAAATGTATGAACGGTGGCTCATACCGGTGTTTTGAACAAAAAATGAGTGTTTAGAGTTTAGAAGCGGCCGCGGGATGCGGCGGTAGGCCGGTGACTGATGCGGTCATGTAATATTTATTGGTTATAGTAATAGCTAGAGTTGTTAAGTACATCCCCTATTTGCACTTTACATCTCTTACTATTGCTGTTATGGTACTGTTGTCCTACCAACCCTATAATAAAATCTTAGTACTATAAAAAACATTCAATTTGGTGCAGTAGTCCGGATTTTATTTTTGTTTGAAACGCAGATCAGTTCAAACCACTGGTTTTTATCTGACATCTCGTATATAGTATAATTTACTAAAATTATATTTCATTTCAGTATTTTTCTAACGTTGTTAAAAGACAAGTAAATAAATGAAAAAAGTACTCTGCTTAGTACTTTTTTCATCTGTTTGGCTAAGCATGCTGCTAACTCAGTGAGCGCCTTACCGTTCGGATTATGTGCCGCTGGGCCGTGAGTTCTTTCCACCGTTCCCGGCCCCAAAGGACGTGCACTCGCTTCCTGCATTGATGCAGCTTACAATACCCTATTCTATCCGTTCTGTACACATTTACAGATCATGTTGCTTATTCAGAACGCAGCAAAGGAAACTTTGGCTGCAGATCGAATTTCAAGCACTAGAATTCTTTATTTATAGAAAAGAATAGATATAAAAAAGGTTATTATACGTTTTTTGGCCTTCGCGTTCATTAAGCTCTATGTCTACAACGTCAGTAAGTAGCTATGTATTTGCTACTCTTTTTATCATAGAGTAGACCCGACGTGTAGTAGACCTATAATGTATAGTTTATTGAGCACGATATACACAAGAACAAAACAAATTACAATAATACTTACAGTACTTACTCACAGTTATGAAACACAAGCCTTAACAGAGACATACACATGTGACAGAGAGAAGAAAGAACTAATACGTATCACACACAGACAAAGACTTCAGTAACGGTACCATGAGTTGGCTATCGAAAACTTACGTACGTTAAAAACCTATCGAGTTGTTTTTTTTTCATACGGCCGATTTTAGTTCTAAGCGTAACCACCAGGGGCGCTGTACAAGTTTTTCATAGACATATTTACGTAGGCGATATCGAGTCCCTAACTTTTAAACTTATGGTAGCGCTGTTCTGTAGCGCTCTTTTCATACCAAGCATACATTAATAGTTATTAACTTTATTAATTAACTTAATCTGTAGGCAAGTGTTATTGTCCTATCAACAATCAACATCCTCTTAGGACAATGCACACAATATTCCTATTAATATAATGTAATCGCATTATATTAATGCGAATATGGGTCTATTATGCACATAGAAAGTGATTCCCGGAAAATAAGCTAACATTTGATAAATATGATTTCAAACATTAATCGAACGGCCTTCCAGCTCATATATATATTCCCTCTCACATGTAATCCCGGGCTCTTCAGGCGGAGCGTGGAGTGGCATGTATCCAGGCCTTCAAGATGAGGTAGATATGCTCAATAGGGTCTATTGTACCTCATCATCATCATCATCAGCCCATATGCGTCCCCATTGCTGGGGCACGGACCTACCCTTAACTAGGGCGATAAAGCCTTAGTCGACCACGCTGGCCAAGTGCGGGTTGGTCGACTACACAACCTCAGAATTTCTTCGTAGGTGTGCAGGTTTCCTCACGATGTTTTCCTTCACCGTTAAGGCGTCGAATGATGGTACATATTAATTTCAAATTTGAAAAGCACGTTGGTACCTGGCGGGGTTTGAACTGGCGACCTCTCGCATGGCAAGCAACGACCTTAACCACTCGGCCATAGACGCCTTGTACCTGTCGACCTCATACGTGAACCTCACGTTCTCTTTCCATCAAATATTGACCGCCAGTATGTGTGTGTACGTAGAAATCAAATAGGAGCTTATAAATCTTTAGTCGTTTTGCGTGTGAACGGTGGTTGACTACAACTAACTGTAGTTGGGTGTCGTTTTATCACCGACAGCTCGTACAGCCCGTAGGGATGTACCTGCGGGCACGCGTGGACCCAGTGATGTGCATTAATGGACCGTTATGGCTGCTATCGGGATACGTCTGGCAAATGTGTTTTTTATATTGCAGATGACAGTAAAATAGCCATGGAAGAGCTGCGAGATATTTTCGGGTCCGTAAATTAAAGCGTCGATAGCCGAGTGGTTTAGGTCATTGCTTGCCATGCGAGATGTGACTATTTCAAACCCCGCCACACCACTATATTTTTAAAATTTTAAATTCAATGTACAATTATTCGACGCTGTAACGGTGAAGGAAAACATCTGGAGGAAACCTGCACACTTACGCAGAAATTCTTAGTTTGCGTAGTCAACCAACCCGCATTTGTCCACCGTGGTTTTGGGTTGTCATACCGTCCGCCTGTAAACGTCAATTTACGTATATGTGTCGCAGTCGGATTGTATAATTCGCCGTATTACATTACCGCTAGCCATTATCAAAAACAGGGCCGTTATGTATTACGGCGGATCAACGATTAGCCGGATTGAATAAGGCTGAATGAAATTCCGCCGGGATGTATTCGGCGCTAAACGTTATTTAATGCGGCTAGCCGTAATGTCAAATAGCGGGTCATTAGTCATTACCCGCCTCTTTGACAGTTTTTAGTTCCTATGTTTAGCGCTCGCAGCGCTGCCTGTCATAACAACAACAATGGCCTCGTATACAAAAAAGGTTTCACAAAAATGTGATTTTAACAGTGGTTTTAAAGAAATAAACAAATACGAGTGTAAATAGTGATTTTAAGAATAAATTTGACGTGCAATTGAACTGTTTCTATTCGTCTGAGTGTGAAACAGTTAAAAATCCGTGGACAAAAGAACGAGTTTTAGAGAGAGGTTATATTGCATATCAAAACCGCTAAAGTGGCTATGGATTCTAGTATTCGGCGGAATCCTACACAGTATTATTGGTGCAAAAAATATGTCCTCATGAATGTTGCTGGTGAAGATTATCTTATCTTGAAGAAAAATAATCCTGAGGACCATACCATTCGCGTAATACCCAAGGAGCAATATTTCGATACTCTGATGGAATTTCATAAGGAAATTGGCCACGGCGGGCGAGACAAAATGCTGTATGCCGTACAAAACAAACTTTATATTTAATAATAAAAAGTTAAAAACTAAAACCCAACTACGACAAAAAACGACGCTGAAAAAGTATAAAACAAGACTTTTAGAACACTGAACTGAACAAAGTTGCTTATGTAGTTCCAAGTAAATGGACACAGTAGACTCTACCAAAATGCTTATGTTGAAAATTGACAATAATGTCATACAATACTATTTTGAAGTATGCAATATTCACTATGTAGAGATAGGTTTTCATGTTTGGAAAACCGCAGTCACACGTTGTCAAAGTGCTACGGTAGGTAGGTACTTGTGTATGGAACGTGTGACTACGCCTTTCCAAACATGAAAACTTATCTCTACATAGTAAATATTGCATACTTCAAAATAGTATTGTATGACATTATTGTCAATTTTCAACATAAGCATTTTGGTAGAGTCTACTGTGTCCATTTACTTGGAACTACATAAGCAACTTTGTTCAGTTCAGTGTTCTAAAAGTCTTGTTTTATACTTTTTCAGCGTCGTTTTTTGTCGTAGTTGGGTTTTAGTTTTTAACTTTTTATTATTTGTACTATTTTGGTGTTAAAGTGTATTTGTGGCGCATAATATTATCAAAAGTTAAATTGATGAACCAACATGTTTTATATTTTAAGGGGACGTAGTAAAGAAGCTATGAACGAAAAGATGTGAACTATATGCAATCAGTCCATGAATATACGTAAAGTCACATGCAAATGCTAGTAATATATATATATTTAAAATGTACAAGTAAAGCGCTTTCCAATGATACCAAACACGGCGTATTTATCTTAACTTTATTTTTTTACTCTGTATGTTTTGTCCGCTAGTGGGCGCCACATTAGATTTTGTGAAACCCTATATAGCCTATAACCAGCGGACAATTAAGACGCTTCTAATGATATGTCATTTGTCGAATTCTGACAAGCAATTTAGAAGTTATGTGGAAACAGATGAACATACATACATACATACATACATACATAGCCTGTCAAAATCATAACCCTCCTTTTGCTTTGCCGTAGTCGGGTAAAAAAGGCCATTGAAATATTTGTCTCCCTATGCCCAACATGCGAATCAAAACGCAACTTGCCAAAGATTTTGAATTCTGTGTTCTAAATAAGTAGGTACTCGAAAATACTAAACCCAAATATTAAGTGTATTACTTAGTTTCTAATTCTTAATTACTTAAAAAAAACTTTGTTTTTTATATTACCAATGTATTAAATACTTTCGCACCTACGCAACACAAAGTATAAAAAGAGTAGGTACATAACCTTTATTTTTCTCATTAAAATTGATTTTCAATTAAACCATGTTTTATTTTGTTATCACATGACATAGTCACCCTAAAATATTGAATAAAATGCAATACGGCTGATCGTGCGTCGCAAATTAATGTAGAACGTATCGTAATGACAATACGGCTTATCGTTGATCCGCCGTAATACATAACGGCCCTGTTTTTGAAAACGGCTAGCCGTAATGTATTACAGCGGATTATACAATACGACTGCGACATGTATACTATCCACATATGTTAGGTACATGCTTACGAGTATGGCAACTATATAGTGATTCTTGCTTTATACAAAGCAAATACATAGAAGATAGTGCATATTATAACTAACTCCATTCTCACTTTTACTTCTAAATTATTCATAAAAACACTATTATATCATGTGTTTATGAATTCAAACTACAAGGCATCAGTGTACCTCTTAAAATCGTGATAGTAGTTCCGAAACCCGCCGACCCGGCGCATTTCCAATAGCAGAGCTGGTTAGGCAAACGTCGTTCGACCCCGGCCCCGGGGCGAACCAATTGGATCATGGACACATCCTTACTCCCATCTAGTGATGTGCCAGGAACTAGAAAGGCATATCCGCAGGTACGACACCGGATATGGATACTTTGAGTTGGAATCCGCGGACACGGATATGTTGACATTCGAACGTGCTTACCGTAAATGTCACCGACTGTCGGAAATCCAAACATTTGATTTTAGATAAAAAAGAACGTTTAAATAAAAAAGTTATTTAAATAATTTTTAATAGCTTTTCCTCTCATTGATATAACTTTTTAAAAAGCTTTTCTTCATGTTCGCTCTTGACTCACCAATCATAGATAAAATGACGTCTACTATTAAACTTTAATATCATAAAAAAACGGTTGACTTGGTAAACTCTTCTGTTTTTGAAGTCTGTTAAAGTAAAAGAAGAATCATTTCTGCCAAAAAAGTAAGAAGGATTAGGAAAACTCTTAGTTTTTTGAAGTCTGTTACAAGTACAAGAAGAATCTGCCAAAAAAAAGTGAGAAGGATTAGGACCTATACGACTTCTCGCGCTCGGATATCCGGCACATCACTAGTTCCATCATAGGCGCATAAATCGCGAGCAATCGTAACGCGCCCGCGGGTCAGCCCAATGAATGGAGCCGAAGAAATGTGGGAGTCGTTATAATAAATTCATGCGCCTACATGGTTTCGATTTGCCTGTAAATTTGGAATGAATACGGCGCGGTATGGTGACGTTGTAGTTGGTGGGTTCCGCATGTCGAAGTAGGTGAATCTTCTTCTTCTTATCGTATGGTTGATGAACAACCTGGTGTCAGAGTTTTTAAAACCGTGACACGGCTTCACACAACGTTGCAAAATCTCTCAGGTGTGCTGGTTTCCTCACGATGTTGTTAAAGCGTAGAATAATCGTACATATAAATTTCAAATTTTAAAAACACATTGGTACCTGGCGGGGTTTGAACTGGCGACCTCTCGCATGGCTAGCAACGACCTTAACCACTCGGCCATCGACGCTTTTTTTAGTAGGTGAATCGAAAATGCGTGAGTACACGTCGCATCCGATATGAGTTACGAAGCAATAATTTGTACGAAATAGACATCAATATTTTTATATAATTTTAAAATGTCATGGTTACACACAGTGCACTAGAAAACTGAAAATGTGATCGCCATGATCACGGAAGAGACTCCGTGATCATGGCGCTTGCAAGTGCAGTGAGGAAAATTCCAGAGCTCATTAAAAGAAATGGTAAATATCCCGGACATTTTAATCAATATTTCATAGATAATAAGCAGCCATATCTTGACCCTTACAGGTTTATAGTCCCACAGTTCACTAGTGGTCTCTGTAACGATTGAATTTCTATTTCAGTCAACTCATAAAGTACCTAATTATTTTTTATTTTTATCGCAAGTAAATACATTTTTAATGAAAAAAATTACTTTTATCAAAATGGACTTTATTGATTCAAGACTAACCATTCATACCAATCCAATCACTAGAGCACACAAAAGTTGTCACCAAAAGCAATCCGCTGCCTCCACGGTACCCCAACCGTGAAAAGATATGAGCTACAAATCCAACCCGTGTCTTCGGGACCGCGTCTGTCAGATTTATACATACAGAGGAACGTCGCCGGCTTTTATTGAAATTGCCTTCATTACCATAATAATATTAGAAGGATTGGCAGCTATCGGCTGAGCATCGGTGATCCACACATCCGCTCCATTACGCCGATTCAATTACGCAATCTTTTATTTTTTTTCTCCGTTTATCGGCGGCGGATTGTTATGGCCGTCATCGGCGAGGATTGGAACGCAATACACTCTCGAGGATTTGAGGGTTTGAAACTGAAGCAGGGTTTATGTCGCGCAGGTTTCTTTTTTCATTATCTGCTAACACTGGCATGCAATGAAATAGACAAAATACATACAAGTGCTAGAAATGACATGAAGAAGGGAAAATTTTAGTTTTAATTTTTTATAGGGGTTCAATGTAGGACTTAGGAGCTCACTAACACTAGATTTAGTGAAATTCAACCCATAAGAAGGGTAAGTAGTAAGTAAAGAAGTAGTAGTAAGGGAAGAAAGGTAGAATGCGGATACAAAGTTTGTATAAAATTTCGCATGAACGATGCCGTGGGTAACAGCTATTTCGTCTCGTCGTGTATGACGCAATAACCATTAGGTATGTCGTCACATCCGTCACGTGGTAGGTGCTCGTACGTCTCAGCTTCCTGTTTCCTATTGCTGCGAGTCTGTCAAATGACAATAATAACGATCGCTGAAAACAGCATAAAATAGGCGCCATAAAGCTCCCTCGCCATTGTGCCTCCGTACATCTCCGAATGGGTCTCAGCCAATTTAGACCCGTTATTACAGTTTTGGTACACACGTATGAACAGAGACAGTGTTTTGGCACGACTCCATACGACTTCATTCTCCCGCTCAAGATCTATTCCACGGCTATATCATCGTGTAATGTGTTTAGTTTTATTTTGCAGCATTTTCCTGAACATCCCGCTTGGGTGGAATTAATTTGCGAAATTGGCGTTCGTTGCGGTCGGTAGAGTCAGTTTTGTTATATGTTTGTTGTGTTACCGTTAAGGAATAAAATATATTACATTAAGAGAAGACATTAAAATAGATTAAGGGTTTATTTATAAAGTAAAACACAGAAATAGAAAGAAAAGTATTTTGAGAACACAGTATTGTCACGTGAAAGCGATTACAGCGTTTCCTTTATCCCGCTGAAGTAGGTACGCATAAATACGCCGTCAAGTGGGAATAATTCCTTTTCCAGAGTCATTGTTCGTACATAACGATATTCCGTCCACGGAGCGGGAGGCGGGTGGGGGTACAACAAATACATCCTTCAAGCCACTTAAAATCACATAATACGCTGCAAGGAACAATCCTTAATGCATTGTGAGTCTGAGCCACCGTCACGCCCCGGCCCGCCCGCCATTACTCATAACCGGCCAAAAAGACCCCGGAAGCGCAAAAAATAAACACACAACATGTACCGTACAAATGGCGACACTTACGTCACCCACAACTTAAATGTCCGCAGAAATGGAATCCTAGATAATGTTACCATTCGTCTCGTAATGCGATATTGTATATCCTCTTTCGAAAAATGTGAGCTTTGTCGTTATTTAGTCGGGCTGGGATTAATGCCCGCCTCGAAATAGAGTGTACAGAGTACGGAATACCTAGAACGGCTTGAATAAAATGAGAAAGTAATAATTTATTTCTGTAAATATTCACGACGTGCCAGCCGTATGCTCTCGCGATGCTTATAGCTGTTGAGGTAATCAGTTGATAGTTTTAAAACAGGTTTTCATTATATTATTCATCAAAATGAGATGTTTTTCACTAGTTATTGTGACACCACTCATATTCTCTCGTTATAATAAGTTGTAAATTATTTATTAATGCAATTCAAATCCACGACGATAGATCATAATGGCCAAAATTGAGGGGTGAGAGCCATCCGCACCCACGCAAGTCCGGTGACGATGACGAGCCTACTCCAAGCCATCATTGTATGTCAGTTAGGGAAAAAATGGGACAAAATTTTATACTTCGTTTATCGTCATTGGACTTAAACAAACATATCTAAGAGCTAAAGCATAAAAAAATGTGGGTACATTAAATCTTTCACTCAAAACCGTAACTATCATCAAAACAAAACAAAGCAACACTACAACGGAGTGAACAGAAAAACGTGTAAATCTTTTTCACAAATTGCCCGCTAAAACCAAAACGTTATTTAGCCGGAAGTCGGTTTAAGGAAAAGCGTAAAAGAAATCTACTAAACAACGACTGCCCGATCGGGGCGAAGCAAAATAGCCCATACGGAGCTGCTATTCTCTCAAGGGGTAAATTGAAAAATTCCCGAAGGACGCCGTCTGGAAGACTGGCCTAACATGTTCCTGATAAGTGTGGGATAATTAATGTTGTTTTTTAATAAAGTTAAAAACCATGACACCATTCACTGACGTCTATTGTGATAATAGCTAAATGTAAATTAATTAAAATGAAAAATATGCAACCTAATTAATACTTATTTTTTATATTAGGTTAAATTCCAATAATTATTTTTTAAGGTTTTTTCTGGTTGCTTTTGCTTTACCACTAAACTAGTAGTTTAAAATTTTAATATTAATCGTAAAATCACAGTGGCTTATGATGGTAGCTAAAATAAAACAATACTAAGTCACAAGATTGCAAGCTTCTTCAAGTTTCGTTTGATGTATACGTACACTAAAATTAACCTAATAAATTGCAAGCTCTGATTTCAGTACTCAAGTACACGAGCGGTCTTACCTACAATTGTAGTACTCTACAAATACTAAGTTAACATTCCCCGGTACATTTGCGAAGTGTGTGCAAAACGGTGTATAAACGGAATAATTCCGAGCGCTTGTCACCGCCAGGGCGTTCTTACGTCCAAGGGGCAGTTATTAAATTCTTATGCTAATTAGCTTTCTTTACCTGTTCCGGAGTCCCCCGCCTCGGGCACAGACCCTTCTCACGATTCCAGCCTTAATATTATTTCGTCACGTAGATACATTAGAAATGTCATATTTACTTGTGACGTTGGGAGACGGAAATGTTGACTGCGCAATCGATTGAGATGCTGGTACGCCGGCTATTTTGAGATCTGAAGAGGGTTGGTGCTTTTTTAAACGGTTAACGTTTGCGGTGTCGCGCTGGATTAGGTACGTGAAATAGAGGGTAATTTAACGTGATGAATGGGCGAACACTTAGAAGTCAGCCGAGCTGGTAATTGTAACTGTGGTAAAGAAGTGGTAAATGAATAATGTTAAAGTACAAAATACTACATTTTAAAATTAGCATTAACTTTTTTGTCATTTGCACCATGCTCAGCTGATTACTAGAGTCATAAAATTCATGCCATTTGCACAATTATTAAGAAATCTTGAATAGAAAAAACATATAAAACAAAACATAGATTTTCCGTGATCCAAGATGCAATGCAAAACCAAGAATACCGAGAAACAAAACGCGAACTGCAAAGATCTCCGCAAACTGCGGAACATCGGATTCTCCATCAGCGAAATTACTTAATACCGTGGTCAATCCCGAAGAAAACACCAGTAGTCCTGAAACAAGAGGGGATTCCGTCGCTCGACGTCAGGCGTCTTTTGTCCACCTCGCCAAGATAGATGCAATGTCTCTACTCTAATTCCAGCTTTATTGCAAAAAGGATAAGGGTCAATGAAACGCAAAGCTACGTTTGCCCCAGAATTGTCCGGCCGCGACTCTCGTGACAAAGGAACAATGGCTGACCCGGATATTTGGAGAAAAGTAGCGGAGTCGGGTTTTCGGTAAGAACTCTTTTACTATTTTTTCGGCGGCATTCACGTAAAATTTGTAGTGGCCACAATGGCGACAAAATATAAGCTGTGTTTTCATTATGATAGTGGCGTTTCATCGACGCTTCGGAATTTAGATTAGCTTTGTGGTTATAACATTTGGGAAGTGCATTAGAATAGAGGAAAAGTGTCGGTATATTTACCTTATAAAAGCTACCTATGACGAATAAAGATATTTGTTTCCTTGATTCGGCTGAAAAAAAAAATGCTATTTATTTGATGATTTGTAGTTCTATCTTGTAATTAAAAAATGCGGAAAGTGAATATTTGTACATTTCTGGTAGTACCTTTAACTTTGATTTTGGGTTTATAATATATGTATTAAATATATTTAAGCATATCTGTGTATCCACTGTTGATTCTGATATCGGTAAAACAAGATCTTGAGCTACTTACCACGGGATCAGATCAATGTATGTGATCTTGTGTAATATTTATTTATTTGCAAACAGTACCTAAGTGTAATAGTATCACAGAAGAACCTACCGACAATTATACCCTCTACTGTACTCTTACAGAGGTATTTTAAGTGTATTCAAAGAATACCTTGGTTTATTCAAATAGCCGGCTGCTTAAGTGAATGAAGCCAATGTATTCTAAGCGTATTGCTGGAATTCTTTTGGAAAGATCAAGAGCATTGGCTGTATTCTAACGCGCTATAAGAGTACGGGAAATAGCTTGCTGGAATACTGTAGAGTACATCACAGTAGGCATTTAGCATTATTTTGATAATTTTAATTTGAGGCATGGCACATTTCCGCACAGATTTTATTCCATTTAAATTTGAAATTGACATGTGCCGATAATACTCGCTAGATTACTAGACGTAATACTCGGATCATGAATGCTGACTCTACAGAGAAGATAGTTTTATTTTTAATCGCATTTTCGTTACTTCGTTGTATAGTAAATAGATGTTTTTTCTTTCTTAAAGTATATTTAATTTTTCACTATTAGATTCCGCCTTAAAGTAGAT
Source organism: Maruca vitrata (assembly GCA_039566165.1). Taxonomy (NCBI): domain Eukaryota; kingdom Metazoa; phylum Arthropoda; class Insecta; order Lepidoptera; family Crambidae; genus Maruca; species Maruca vitrata. Next base: position 2,036,937 of record CM076920.1, read on the forward strand.
TTAAAGACTGTTATTGTAGCGACTGTTGCTGCTTAGACTACTTTTCTTACTTACTTATTTATCATTTCAACTTTCCATTCTGTTGTTCGCTTGCACTGTGGCATATGCTTATCTGCATATAGTGTCGAGACTCTCCCATTCTCCCATTGTACGGATCCAACTGAATATTCGGCCGATAACGCTTTTAGGACACATTGAAATCTGTTAGGGAATTAAATATTCACCTGAGAGGCCTTCGAAGGATTAGGCGCTTAAACTCGCTTTTGTAAAAAGTTCTTTTCCTGTGATTCTTCTGTGTTGAAACGGATACGGAAATGGTACGGGAGTAAACGGGAAGTGGACAAATCTGAGCTTTCATTTTCCAAAAATGAAACTATAGCCGTGGAGTTGTAGTTGTAATAAGCCAGTAACCTTTTTATTATTATTACCTATTCACCATCGTCGAACTGGTAAATAATTGAAAAGTATTGAATTTCAAATACCACCAAATGGTTTCAATAAATATATTGTATGTGGTTACCTGAAAAATTTCAGTCGAATATCAGTCAGTCCAGATTTATTTAATAACTTATTTTATTTCATAAACAATACATTTCACCCATAAACAGCCAGTGAGTCTCGTTCTACTCACAATGGGGTGTATTGTATCGACCTCACATATCGACCTCATATGTGGACGTCACGACCGCTTACCATCAGGTGAGGTAAGGACATCCTAGGATACTTTTATTGACAACAAATGTTTCAAAGTTACCTACTATTATCGAAAGGGTATATACCTAATAAAATGTTACAGATATTTAATAAGACGCAGCACATAAATACAAGCAAATGTGCAAAAATAAAATAAAAACGACACTTATTTAGATTAGAAACATTCCGCATCCAGAAGGCGCGGTATACTTTACAAATGTCGGCATTCCTTTTCGGAACATTTATTTCACAGCTCAAGAACTTGTGTGAGACGCGGTTGAATGATGGTCGCCCTATCGTAGATGCAGTGGCCGGAGACAAGTATGCATGTTGTTTGTAAAATATTACTGTGTCTTCTCGCCACTGGGGCATCAAAATCGTACTATAATACGTATAACCTACTTTGATATCATAAATTTAGAACCACATCAAAAAGTAATAAAAAAATATTGAGGAAAGCCAGAGAAGAGGTTGAAATATGAAAATTAATAATCTAAGCTACTAAAGCATATATAACAGAACAGTATAATAGTAAATGTACTTTATGAAAATGTGTTTTACATGTGTGGTGTGCCTTTTTAATAAAATAAAAAACATCATTGTGATTAAGGAATGTCAAAATAAAAAAAGGGATCTGTTACATAAACTTCAATCATCCGTATAAATGTATAAAAAATATTTGTGTCGGAGTATGCCTACTCCTCTGAATGGGGTTTGTACATAAATTTGTCAATATGTTGTTTATATCAAAGCATTGTTCATAAATACTCAGATAATCCACAAGTTCTATATATAAATTGTTTCATTAATGAATTCCATAGTTAGAATCACGATTACCAATATTATGCTTTGGCTATTATGATAAAGCTTATGACGGTTCTAGTACCGATTTAATAGTATCGATATTATTAGTACTATCTAGCCAATATTTAATTATCTGCATTAGGTAATTTGATATTAGTAACGTAAATGGACATTGAACTCTAGTTCAATCTCAATTTAATGTTAACATTATTTCAATGTGAACCTTAAAATGAGATACAAGTTCTATAGAAAACTTATTAGTGATGTAAAGACGTATTTGGAAGCAAGTATTCGTATTTCAATTTAAAAAGTCACAACTACATAGGTACTACATCAAAGCAATCTGACTGAAACTTAATTAACAAAGCTCAAACTACTGCCGGCGTTATGTCGTCCATTCCCGTTAATCTGTATAAATAGCGGGAACAGCTAACACAATTCCCGGTAGCGATTTCAGAAGACAGTGTCCGAAATGGCTGGTAACAGCCGACATTAATCCGACTCTGTTCGCGGTCTCCAAGGAAATTAACTATCAGCTAAACGCACCACGCTAAGCAGCCGCCATTGTTTCATTCACTTTACACCCTTCTGGGGTATTTACCGTTTAGTGATGCGAGGATTGGAATGCGAAAATTGTCGGCGGGAATTTGGTGCCTTCGAATAGGCGTCACGACTGGGTCAAAATCTTATTATTCTATTTAGTCCGTAAGTTAGTTTATACAAAAATATGGGACACGTATTTTTTTTTTCAATTGATTGAAAAATGACAAAATTATAGCTTATCAAACTTCTGGAGTGGGGGCTTGTGACGTCACAGTTACGCAAAAATTGTACGTAAACGTGACGTCATACGAAACTTCTAAGCACTATATCTTCATAATTTCTTGTTTGTGAAAGAAAATAAAAAATACGTGTACAATATTTTTAAATAATCTAAATAACGGACTAATTATATTTTTTTAGTCGTGTCGCCTATTTTGAATATCTTTTTTTTAAGTTCAATGGTAGATGTGATTTGTGGAATCTTCGTGTTTGCTAACAAGAATAGGCGGAACACTATTTATCTATGCTGATTGTATTGATTAAGTGAGTAATCTATGAAACTTAGTATATGTCGGAAGCAATCGGTAGCTTGTCTGCAGGTGCAGGCAGAGAGCTAAAAGCCTTTGCCAACAGAATCACACAATATTTATGAGTAATAAGAATAAAAAATCAAAGAACACAACAAAAAAGTGTGTATTTTGACGATGAAAGAAAATAGTCAGTTGTACATCACTATTTCTGATGGTTTATTTTAGAAACACTTATTGAGATTAAAAGAGGAGTGAAACTAAACAAAAGGGCTTCCGAATCTCGACAGGATTTGGAAGACTTCGAGAACTAGGTAAGAGTGTAAATAAATAAGTATAAAAACTACCCACAACAGGTTTAAAGTATGTAAGCTTATAGCTACATTCTTAGAAAATATCTTTCACTACTTTGAAAACGATGTTTTGGATTTAATTTGGGTTTGGATTCTAATTCTAAGTAATACTTCCAAACTATTCCATTTAAGTAATGTGTCTAAAGAAAAACTATTTTCATGTTTGTTTTATAAAATTAGTACTTTAAAATGTAATGATTTCGCGAACCAATAATAAAATCAAAATCGTGTCCGTCCAAACGTCCTTCACTGAAACTTTTCTACATTATGGCTGAACCGAACAAATTAAAAACCGATAAAACAGGTACAGGATAAGTTTCAGGCGGCGACAATCTTATTCGAGTTAACCTTTAGATTGTGAAAGCGACCGGAGAAGCAATGAGATAAAAGGAATTCGGCCCAAGAAAACGGATTAGTAACAAAGTCCTTTTAATCCGATATTATTCACGGAGATTACAAAGAGATTTCACTTTGACAGCGCAAAAGATTCCCGACAAAGGTCCGGTTTAGAACATTGTTACCTACTGCCGGGATCGTGATAGTGATGAATGGACCGATCCGAAAATGGGACGTAAACAGTGCCGGGAATAGATGCTGCCGCGAAGAGACAGTTTGCAACGCAAATGCTCTGCCACGGAGGTGTGATATTTTTAAACGTCTACCTACCTTTTTAAAAGTTGAAAAATTCGCTTTCATGACCCCGCCTTAACGGGGAGTTGAACTACCGGACCTCCCGATTTCGCGTCGGTTGCTCTAACCTCTGAGCTATCCAGGCATCAATGCGAATTTTTCCATCACCTTTTACCCGTTAGCCACGGGTGGCGCCACCACTGGTAGTGATCAAACACTATCGGGCCGCAAACATTTCTACCTACCTGTTATAAACGCGAAGTACTGTATCTGTTTGTTGCGCAATCGCGCTGATTACTCAATATCTACTTACGAAATCGATTAAAATGGATTAGGATCATAAATCTACATTTTTACAAAAGAAGCTGAGAAAGGACTTTGGGTCAGTTTGAAAATTGCCTGCTGGGAGAGTGACGTTTTAATGCAATTAATGAAAATATCATGTGGTCGGAGTTAGTATATTTGAATTTCTTACAATCCTCTGTAATGAAAACAAAAAAAGATCTCTTTGGCTACATTAACGCAACCATTTCTAATTTGTAACGGCGGAGTAAAATCGTGGAGTGGTAGTGTTTGTGAATTGTTCATTACGTTAAATTTTAAAAACACTTTGAACGTCTGTAGTGCTACCATGAGTTTAAAACTTACGCACTCGATATCGCCTACATAAATATGTCTATGAAAAACTTGTACAGCGCCACTGGTGGTTACGCGAAGAACTAAAATCGGCCGTATGAAAAAAATAACTCGATAGGTTTTTAACGCACGTAAGTTTTCGATAGCCAACTCATGGTAGGCCCTCTGAGCGCTTTACAATAAAGACGTTGAATATATCGGAATCGAGGTCAATGTAAGGACATTATTATGAGAACGTAACATCCATCGAAAGGTCTATATTTATTTATTACATAAATAAATAACTTAAAGAGTTTTAAAAAAAATTACCACTACCAATTCAACAATACATAAGGTATTTCCTGCAAATCTAAACCAATATTTATCAATACTATCTACTACATTCAAGCCTTAATAACAAACTAATACTTCCAAACTATTCCATTTGAGTAATGTTGGTCGGCGAGTATGAAAAGCTCAATACGATCTATTGATACCCAACTTATTCGAGCTTCAAAGTGTTGTTAGTTTATGAAAGCAGCTGGAATGTACAAAGAAAACTAGAAAATATTACCAGTGTGTACTATTTGCGCTCATACGAAAACTCTTAAACATTTCTCAAAGGATTTTTTACTACGGAACTCAGTTTCACAAATTGTTATTCAATAATAGCGAACGGAATTGATTGTAATACAAAAAGGATGTACTTTCAGTGTTTTTGCGATGTAAAGTACAAAGTATTGTTTTTTTATAATAAAAGGCTAATGAGATAACCTCACTCCACCTGATGGTATGCGCTAGTGAGATCCACAAATGAGGTCGACAGGAATCACAATAGACCATATTGAGCCTGTCGCACTCACCCTGAAGGCTTATATGCCGTTTCACACTGAAAAGACCGGGATCTCATGAGGCAGAGAAAACAAGAGCTGAAAGGGCATTCCATGCCTTAATGACGCGGGGTGTAATAGAGGAACTGAAACTCTTCAATTCAAGTTTATTTCTTTGGTTTTCAAAGGAGTTATCAATTTTAATTAATTTCGTAAATCGGTTTATCAGTTTAACCTCAAAGACCATAGCTTATAAAAATAAGCGTCTGACTTGAATGCCGACTACACACAGTTAAATCAATACAACACAATAGTAAAAAAAAAATTGTAAAAATCCAAGTCACTTCCCGGGTCTGTCGTATGTATGCTAAATCTTTAAAACTACGCAATGGATTTCGATGTTTTTTAATAGATAGGGGATTCAAGAGGAAGGTTTTTGTGTATGATATACTGGACGCGAAGCCCGGGCGAGTCACTAGTAAATTAAATAATACAACTAAACAGGAGTTTGTCTAGACTGTTTGCGAGACAGACACACGAATTTAATGTTGAATAGGTGGTCACCAGACCTTAGTAATATCGTGGCATGTCTGAGGTAACAAAGAGTATTGCAAGTAGGGTTAAGACCCTACCGCTTCCCGTGTTTCGGGACGTCTGGCCAGTCCGGCCCTTTGCAATAACAAACCAAATACATTATTAGTCACCTGTTACGACCCGCTAGGGATGAAAGCAAACAAAACGCATGTAATTTCCTGTCTGCCGGAGAAAGCAGTTCTGTTTGTCGAGCGCATTTACGTCCATTTAATTTGGCAGGCCTACAGCATAAATGGCTGGATGGTTTTAAGAAACTAGGTGTTAATAGATGCAGCATGTTTGTGTAAATGACACGAAACATTGAGCAGTTTGATCTATTTAGGCTTTAAGCTTTGGTAAAGACTTTACTGGGCGTAATCATGTCATCAGTTCCAAGCATCGACTTAGTAAAATCTGATAGGATTAGACGGCTTCCCCCTCCCTGCCCTTCTAAGTCATAACAACTTTTATGTAAAAGATATTATTCTTAATGGAACTGCCTCGTTACTTGCTATTAGTAGCAAGCGCTGCGTAAGGACCGACAGGTTCCTGGTAAGAGTCCGGGGTCGGGCAATATTTTTGTAAGTTTTCTGCAAATAAATTACTCAGCCCGGAGTCAGGAAGTTGACGGTTGCACGCCCGTGCCTCGGAAAGCACGTTAAGTCGGTGGTCCTGCGCCCGATCTCTTATAGGTAATGTCGGATTGCTGTCTCACTGAACTATGTCAGTAAGGGAACAGAGAGCGCACTTGTGTTTGCGAGCACACTTGTGCACTAAAATATGTCCTGCGCAGTTGACTGATCTCAATTGAGATCGGCCGCCATGGGCGTAATCGGTCGGACGCCTTAGATAATAATAGATGATCGTAATATAAATCACAGGTGAGACACAAGTAAACTCAAATAGTCTCAGCCGAGACACATGTAGTCACAGCTGAGTGCGTCTTACCAGTGACCACATTTGAGGCACATAGATGAGTACCAAACAGTCTCACGTCATATGAAGATCTCATCTCCGTCAAAACCACTACAGGAAGATAGCGTAGGCCACTGCAGTAGGCGCTAGTGTGCACCGTGCATAATGTGGCCAGCTGCGCGAGGCAGATAAGGCACTGCCGCAGTTAATTTAAAATTACCCCACTACTTCGTTATAACACTCCGCCTAAAATAAACGTTTCCGGATAGGCTTAGGCTCGGGACTTAAAATAATAAATACAAGTTTCCATAGAAATTGTGTGAAACTGAGTTTCGTGCAGAGAATGTTGTTAGACGAGTACCTAATGGTGGGATTTTTGTTATAATGGCATCTTCATCTTAGCATAGCAGGTAACACTACTTAATATTGTTGTACAAAAGGAAAAAGCCAAATACAAATTTAAAAAAAATATATTTTACAAGATCACAAACATTGATCTGATCCCGTGGTAAGTAGCTTAAGCACTTGTGTTACGGAAATCAGAAATACACAAACATACTTAAATATATTTAGAAACACACCCAGACACGGAACAAACAGCGATGTTCGTCACACAAATATTTGTCCCGAGTGGGAATCGAACCCACGACTCTTGGAACCGTGGGTAGTGAACCTGGGTCACTAACCACTGTTCCACCGAGCCAGTCAGCCAAATAGAGTGAACTTACAGCATCAAATGTGTAAATTCAATCATATTTTGTCGGTAAGTGTACCAACGTCAAATTACTTGAGTCATTTTATATTTAGTTTTAACTAAATGAAAAAAGGTATGACACTACAAAAAAATACAAACGAATTAGGTAGTCGAAATTTTAATTAGCTAATCATGACTTGCTCGTCGATTCCCTGCCTAGAAATTAAGCTAATTACAGTTCCCGTTAGCCTGTCGGCCACATTGCCTTAATCAATTATTAATGAGTTTCGCCTTACGTTCCCAGAATTTTTGGAAATAGCTTGTAAGTATGGAGTTTACGTGAGAGGTCGTACACAACGTCATTATATTACGCGCTACCCGATATACGCTTGAATATCTAAAAACTCACAGAAATCCGTTAAAAGGTTGTTTGTTTGATATATTTTAAAAGGTTTGAAACGTACTCTTATTTAAATTTTTGACATTGAAACGGCAAGATTAGTTTATTTCAGCTATTTCCATAGTGTTATGTCATACGGTCTTCTGCTGTGGGGATCTGCTACGGACATTCAAACCATTTTTATACTACAAAAAAGGGCCATCAGATCCATATAGCATAAGACCGCCCGATTCCCTTAGAGATATTTTTAAAGATATAGATATTTTAACCGTAGCTTCTCAGTACATTTTGGATTGTATCGTATATGTTCATAAAAACATGCACTTATTAAATAAAAAGTCGGATTCTCACAATTTTAACACCAGAAATAAATATAACCTTTCCGTTTCAAGACCCACACTCCAAAAAGTTGGAAAACCATTCATAGGTCTAAGTATAATATTGTCTAATAAGATACAGCAAAATATTATTGAATTGCGGTTGTATAAATTCAAAGTGTATATTAAATCATGTCTTATGAAAAAGGGGTACTATAAAGTAGAAGACTATTTGACATGATGAGCTGCTCGCTTGGACATCCAAGAATTATGTAACTTGTACATATTATTTTTATTTGATGTCCTTATATCCAGCATGACCCTTCGGCTGATTCTAATATGAACCAAAATTTCACTTCCGTAATAATTAGTACCTTCCGAATTGTGTTAATAAAAAATTAGTACCTTAACAGTTTAACCAAAAATGGACTTTATTTCCAGCAGCCCCTCGGTGGTTTGAAGGTCTGCAGACCTGTAGTGTATGTCACTGTATAGCGATAAATTAGTACCTTTAGATTATCTTTGTTTTTGTTTAAAAGTTATCAGTTTATTAGAAATAAACCGACAAACATTTTATTTTGCCAGCAGGACCCTTTTTGATTTGAGTCTTTCTGTCCAAACAATCATATTGCCTAGTAGCATTCTATTAGTACCTACAAAAAAACATAAAGCTAAATTCAAAGAAAGAGCAATAATAAGTAAAAAAGTCAGATAAAATATTTTGAAAAGCAAAATTACGTAGTGTTGTTAACCCTCGACGCAATATTTTTTTATATCGTGTAACCAATGAAAATTAAAATAAGTTTGTATTTTATATAAGAAACGTAGTTTAAGCAAACTAAAAAAAGATTATTTAATAAAAGTATATTAAATATTGAAAATTAAGTGTTTTAATAATTAATTTCTGCCAAATTGATATACTAAGGCCAAATTTATACAATTTCGCGGCAGAATAATTAGTTAGGTGCTTTCGTAACAATAGAAAAAAGACGTAAGTCAATCGTAAAAAAAAATTCAAACTATAAAATACAAACTGGTTTTATTCCATTGGTTACACAATATAAACAATATTGCGTCGAGGGTTAAAAATACTACGTAAAGTCGCCGTTGCGTATAGGAGTAATGTTGCTTTTTAAAATATTTCATCTGATTTATTTACTTATTAATGCTCATTCTTTGAATGAAGCGATATGTTTTTTTGAAGGTACTAATAGAATGCTACTAGGAAATATGATTGTCAGGACTGAAAGACTCAAAACAAAAAAGGGTCCTGCTGGCAAAATAAAATGTTTATAAAAGGTTTATTTCTAATAAACTGATAACTTTTTAAAACAAAAACAAAGATAATCTAAAGGTACTAATTCATCGCTATACAGTGACATACAATACAGGTCTGCAGACCTTCAAACCACCGAGGGTCCTGCTGTTTTTTTACTAATTTTTTACTAAAACAATTCGGAAGGTACTAATTATTACGGAAGTGAAAGTTTAGTTCCTACTAGAATCAGGCGTAGGGTCCTGCTGGATATACGGACATATTTATTTGTAATTAATTAACCTGTGATTTGACATGCGAAAGAATTTCATGAAATCTACTTGCAGAATAAATTATTTCATTTCATTTCATATACGTCAATATCGTAACTAGGAATAGCATAGACCGGAGTAGGTACTCATTTTCAGTTGACGAAGTGTACATACTCGGTTTAGTTAGTTAATCATCACCTAGATAGACCAGTACTGTAACTCTCAGAAAAAGATCCTAAGATTTATTCTTCGTTTTAATAAGAGGACTTTATCATTATTGTGGTTACCTCTTTTGTCTTCTAAATGCCGTTAACGTTACGTATTTTTATTGTCATAAAATATTTTGATTTATTTCAAACGTTGTGACAAGTCTGGAAACGTTTGCGACCGGTCGGTAGTCAGACGGCTTTGCTACAGGCTAATCGATCAAGCTGGGACTGTCCCCATCCACTGGCACGTGAAGATACCGCCAACTATTGTTCCGAGACGAGTGATCATCTGTGTAACATCCGGGTAACAAATAGACTGAGTGACTCGGTGTAGAGAAGGGTAAGGCAAGTTTTTGGAGATCAAAGCGTTAATTTTGGTGCAGTGTTATAGACTCCTGATCATTCATAGATGATATCTTTACTAATATAATATAATAAAGCTGAGGAGTAAAGTTGTTTGTTTTAACGCGCTAATCTCATGAACTAGTTTCGAATTGAAAAAAAATATATGTGCATTGGATAAACCATTTAGTCAGTCAGGGGATACGGGTAAGCGACCCCGGCTCCTCGAGCTACTATCGACTCAGTCCAAATCATCCGAGGCGATAGTATCCTTCCTCCCTTTTTCCTTCCCCGTCATATATCCTTGCTACTCGTGGGAACGCAATGATCTTATAAAACAATGCACGAGGCAGAATGGCGGCGACGTGGTCCACAACCCGTCACGTCACGTTGGTGAAAAAGTGGATCGTTGGAAGTGATCTCTGCCTACCCCTCTGGGAAAAAGGCGTGATTGTATGATAGTATGTATGTATGTATGTATACGTGTGATGTATGTATGTATAAACCATTTATCGAGGAAGGTTAATACACCGTGAAATTTTAGTGGTTGTTTTCCCGCAGTAAAACGATTCTATCTTAGTAGCACAATAGATCTGTGCAGTTCTTTTTTTTAAATCAATAATTGCCCGTTTAACGAAAGGTTTAACCGAAACTCGAAAGCACGTTCGAACCGCTTTATTACTTAGGGCGTAGAGCTTCTTTAGCTTTAAGCATCGATTTCATGCGGCAAATAGTACCTGATTACGTCACATCTTATAAAAGAACGATAGCTTCTCTCGTTTTCGAGTTGAAAATTATTATTTTGATAATTTGAAAAAAAAAAAATTTTTTTTTTCAAGGAATAATTTGCATGATTCGATAGTATTACTAAAGGCAAATCGTTCTGCCACGGGAAAACAACCACTCGAATTTCACGGTGTATAACATCACGCTGCGACTAATAGCAGCGAAGAAACAATGGCAAATGTGTAAAAAAGGGGGAAAACGCGAGCGAAGTCGCTGGCACAGCTAGATACACATAATATCCTTGTAATAAAGTGACTGACTAGGTCGGCATAGGTGATTGCCCTACTCTGATTTTTAGTGATCAAAGCGATTGTGAAATATGCCTGCTTTAGTGAGTTGACGAAATACTCAATATAATTTTTCTTCTGGGTCAAAATTTGGTTATAATTTTAGAGGAGCCTGAGCAATTGGCTTGATGGTGAGCTATTTGCTACATTTATCTACAAGTCGTAGAAAGCATGGCGGGTAATTACTAATAATTAATTATTATCTATTATTAAATTGTAAAATCTAATTAAACTAACTTTGAAAATGTGTTTAGTTACAGTACATAATTATATCATTAAAGCAACCCACCATACCATTAAATTATTATCTAAATCTAGTCGGCTGCTATCAAAATACTGTAATTCGCTAATGCACCCTGTTTTTACTAAACGCTATATAACGACCGCATGCTAATTATCAATATCGCCATTTAATGATACGGCGGTGGAATTACACCCTACCATCGGTACATGACGCAACCGCCATTCCATTGTTCTCTTTTACTCTTTTCAACTTATGGTTCGTAGCGCTACCATGAGTTAGCTATCGAAAACTTACGTACGTTAAAAACCTATTAAATTGTTTTTTTTTCATACTACCGATTTTAGTTCTTAGCGTTACCGCTAGGGGCGCTGTACATTTTTTATAGGCATTCTTTACATAGGCAATGTCGAGTCTGTCACTTTTAAACTCATGGTAGCGTTACAGAACTCACAGCCAGGTATTTTCCCGCGCCCGCGTTGGTTGCAGGCCTGCAGCTTTCGTAGAATGCAGATTAGTATAATATCATAATCATGATCATCATCAGCCCATGTACGTCCCAACTGCTGGGGCACGGGCCTACCCTAAACTAGGGCGATAAAGTCTTAGTCAACCACGCTGGCCATGTGCGGAATGGTCGACTACACAACCTCAGAATTTCTTCTTAGGTGTGCAGGTTTTCTCATAATGTTTTCCTTCACCTTTTAAGCGTGGAATAATCGTACATATGAATTTCAAATTTGAAAATCACAGCAACGACCTGAACCACTCGGCCATCGACACTTTTTTATATATTATTTTCATCAATACAATGGTATTAATGAGCAAACACTAATGAGTAAAGCAGTCTTTATCGTATTAATATCACTCTACCTTGATCATACTTGATCATGCAGTCAGGGGATACCAGTCACATCTACCTGTCCGGTAGTTGGTGAACGGTATACGGGTAAGCGACCACGGCTCCTCGAGCTATTATTGACTCAGTCCAAATCGTCCGAGGCGATAGTATCCTTCCTCCCCTTTTCCTTCCCCTGTCATATACCTATCCTGCTACTCGTGGGAACGCAATGATCTTGTTAAAACAATGCACAAGGCAGAATGGCGGCGACGTGGTCCACAACCCGTCACGTCACGTTTCCCACAGAGGTGAAAAGTGGATCGCCGGAAGTGATCTCTGCCTACCCCTCTGGAAAAAAGGCGTGATTTTATGTATATATGTTGATCATACTATTACGAGGAATATCAATAATAGAAATCATTTACAGGCAAAGAGTGCTTTGATGGTTCGAAATGGCATTAGCAAGCTGCAAATTGCAATTTGTATTACGTTCATTTTGGCGTCGAGGGAACGGCTCCCTTCCACGTAGATGCTTCTGCGTACAAAATGCAAACACTTCCGGTCTGGTTGGTCTTGTGTAATTATTACGTACCCACCTTGCGGTGAGTTGTGTGTTTTTAAACGTGAAATGTTTGAAGTCTTGCTCTAGAATAAATTTGTGTTACTTAGTTGGACGTTGTTCCTGCCACCATCTGCACGTTGTCTTCGTTGGGGAAGTTAAACATCGTTAAATATATGTAAATTATATTGTTAAAGATATAACGCTAATAAATGAGTCTTTTATAAGTATCAGTTCAGTCAGAATATTCTGAGGACAAGTCGAGTAAAAAAGCGGCACGTACCATTGGTTTTAACAAAATATTAGTGAACAAAACAATTTTGGGACTGCAGTTTAAAATATTTTGATTTAATTAAAAATAAAAAAATTGTTTGTCTATAGTAATTGTTTGTTTGCATGAATTCTCGTTCATATTGGAGTAGAAAAATCTAAAACGTTACGTTGTTACGAAAATCATCGTGCTTCGTTTCTGTGATATGACTACGCTTTCGATACTGTAGTGCTACGAAGCCAGTGCTTTATCGTAGTGTCGTAGCTGTCTACGACACACTACAGCAAGGTTGACGAAGAGACGAATGCAATTAGTGAGAAAATGCTGCCGCATTATTTATAACTGTTATCAGATAATAGGTATGAGGATTATGGGTACTTGGATTATCATCAGGTATGATGTATCACAAAACACTCACGTGAAACGATAGAGAAATAAGCAACACGGCCTGTTAGATAATGTTTACAAACATTTTTAAATGGTTTATCAACTACACATACATTAAAGCTCGGTTAATGCACAACTTCCTATCCTAAACACTTCTAAATACATTTTCTCCGTCAGAGGCGGATGTAGCTAGAGAAATCGATATGCAGAATCAACAAACTACGTTCGCTTATTTGTACAAAATATGTGTCGGCGTTCCCTTAGCTGTTAGTGTTTACTCAATAGGAGGAAATCAGCCACGAGTATCTCCAAAGTTGCTTCTTTAGTGTACATTTTGTTGCCAATGTCAATATTCGGAGTCTTCAAAGTGGCTAAAGGATGCCGAAGAATTTCCACCCATTGGACGGAGGCCAACAGCAATTTTCGCGAAAAAGTAGACTGCCAATAATGTCAGTTAGATTTTCGGGCTTGCTTGGCAGCCCTCGTGAGCGCATGTTCGCCCTTCTGGCCCCGGGATTGGGTAATATATTAGAAATTTCAGTAATACTACTTTACAGTTAGGTTTTGATAGGAATTGTAATTAAATATTAGTCTTTTTGTGTCTACACGCGATATTAGGAGTAGCAAATACATAGTTACTTACTGTCCGACTCATATTTGGTGTAATGAAACGCGGAATTCTAAAATCTTTGGAATAGTAATTGTTTTATAGTAATATTGATAGATATTCTTTGCTAGTCACACTGTTATACGAGCAAAGTGTTAATGTTACTTACTGTGTTTCAAGGTCATAATTATGACTATGCCATAAAAACAAAAAAAAGAGAAACCTAAAATGTTTACGTTTACATTTTTTTTTACATACTGCATGTTGGATTATTATGACTTCTAAGTCCAAAATTCATGTAAATTTTCAAAGTATTCAACTAAAATCAAAGTAAGAGCTTTCTCTGTTGGGTATATCCAATCCACCCAACTTACGATTTGAATTAAATACACTCCGCAGATTGCAAACGCCATTTATTGAAATCGCCGATCACGCCATCAGGCATTACGCGGCGTTCGAATGCAAAATCGACAGAGCGGGCGAGCCGAAAGCTAAAAACCGGCTATTTGTAAACACGACACGTAATACAAACCGAAGAGACCTTTTCAAAAATTATGATCTCCCGTTATGGGCGTGCGGGTGAATTTTATTCAGGCATTCGCGCGTGCTTCGGCCGACACAATTTGTTCGGCTTTTAAATATTCACGTGTAACGTCCCGTGTGTTTAATATATGCCTCATCTGCATAATGTAATATTTCGCGAGCCGCCGCTTTCGCACGACACCGGCCTCGTTCGGCGGATCCCGCTCCGTCGTGGGTGCTGAATGAGTAATCTGATTTGAACACTTCCTTGCTTGAGCGTCGGGGAACTTTGCGGGTTGTTACGCGGTGTTTATCGTTGGTAATTTTGTGCGTTTGTTTATGGTTTACCGTTCAGTGAATTTATTAGACGTATAAATGTGTGGTGAGTGTATATTCTGCGGTGGTAAAGTAGTTTGATCATAATAAGAGTGCATAAATCGGTAGCGTATAGAGATACGCTTTAGATTTATAGGAGAAAATAAGTTAATAGATACTGAATATACACACATAATCGTGTCTGGGTGTGTCATTAAATTATTTAACTATATTTTGTATTTTTGATCTGAACATAAGTGCTTAAGCACCTTACTTCGGAATCAGAATAATGTTTTTGATGTTGTGTCATAATTATTATTATAATGTTATAATGTGTAATGTAATAATCCCAAAAGCACAGTATGAATTTACATTGCTTCACTTGCTTGCTGCAAGCACACAGATGCCTGTAATTCCTGTGGGAAGGCAGAGAACATGGAAATTTGCGACACACAAGTGGCTAACCCGTCCCCTGCACAATCCCAAACCCATAATACCTACTAACTGCCTCTTACGACCTGTACGTATCGTCTTGCACACATTGTGTGCTTGGATGTTATGTTCAGTTCAGATTGTTATGTAATCGCATTGTTGTCGTTGCGTTAGACGGACGGAAGGATAATACGCCTATGTACTTGTAACTTTTTGGGCAGACTTGTTTCAGAATGTGTTATATTCTCTCACACTTATTACAGACACAAGCACATAGTTAGATGTTGTGGCTGGTCTCGTCTAGTCTGTTTCCTTTTAGGAAACGATCACTTATTGATGTTGTCAGGGTCTAGTAAAACGGTGTAACACTATCATAGGTAGTATTTATAAAATCAATATCACTCAATTGTTCCGATTCCAAAGAAAGTGGCTGAAAAGCTTGTGTTATGGATATCAGAAACAACAGTGGTATTATACCAATATACCTCAATATATATACAACACTATTTAAAACATCACACTCGAAACAAATACCAACGATCATTACACAAATATTTGTTCAGTCTACTGCGTACAATATTGGTATGTTCATAGGCCGTCTCCTCTATATACTTGTTTCATGGTGTTTTGCCGTCAATGTCGAGCTTCTTGGTAAACCGGATCGCAACGCTGTCAGTCTCCTGAGTCTGCTCAAGACAACGCTATTAGGTAACAAGTTACACGTCTCGGCAAATCATCGGGAGTGTGAAATGTTTGATGTGCATTTAGGTGCCCATTGAATGTTTGTCCACCTACGATTTGAATTTGGATCTTGCATTTTATGTAACTTACGTGAGATAGATGATGGTTTCCGAATTAAAATCTGTTTCCGACGCGTTGCGAATAATACTAGACATAAAGTTGTATTAAATTATATAATTGAAATTGAAATTAGTTGTATAAACTAAATTACATTTCAGTGTCTGTATGTTTTATTAAATAAAACTACTTTTTACTAAATGCGTATGAATTTATATCGAGGACCAATAACAAAAACACAATTAAATTTTTATTTGTCTGTGTTGTGTTAATTTCCGCTAGTCTCCGAAACGGCTGGACCAATTTCGAAGGGACTCTCACGGATAAATATTAAATTTTATAAAGGCTTTTTTAATAAATCATTGTTGCTAAAACCATTGTCCCGTGGACGAGTTCGTGGGCGGCCGATAGTTCTTTATAATTTTAAAAGAATTGTGTATTCATGTGATGTATGAATTATAGAAATGATTTATGATTGAATCTAGTTTGCAGCGAGTTTGATAATCTTGGATATTTACTAGGCGATAGCCATATTGTTACTTATTCATGGTAAATAAAAAAATACTATTTCTAAAAGTGTAAAAGGTTTTACAGAGTAAAATCCTCGGACGGATTTATAGTAGCTTGGATTTTAGGCATTAATTATTTATTCATATTGGTTTTTAAGTTGTTTGTAGTAAATACTAGGTAAATATAAAAGCTTTACAGAATAAATACTTCAAAATTACATTGTAAGTTCTTTTTAGTAATAAAAGGGTATTTTTAAAAATATCAAATTAAATTACCGAAATAATTCTTATATCTTGTAAAATATTTATTTAGTTCAGTTCATTGGAAATTATTTGCAAGGATTTAGAATTATACATACAGCTTAGAAAATGGAATTCAATGTATTTAAAAAAAAATGATTTACCATTGAATATACACGTCACTACCTAGTATTAAGCAAAGTGGCATCCCGCGTCTGTCTGTATGTATGCTTAAATCTTTAAAACAACGGACGGATTTTGATGTTTTTTAAATAGACAGAGAGATTCAATAGGAAGGTTTTTATGTACAAGTATAATAATAATATACCCGAAGCGAAGCGAGGACGGGTCACTAGTTTTTAAAATATATTCAACAAGCCAATTCACACTGTTTAATTATATTGTTACGACCACGAGAGACCGTGCAAGCGGAATTAGTCTTATCGTCGTATGTATAAGGTCTATATTCGCTTGCACGATACTACGCTACACACTCTGGTAGGTTGTAGCGAGCTCTAGAGTGTTCTAAAGTAATAATAATAGTACGACCTTGAGAGACCGTGCAAGCGAAATTAGTCTTATCGTCGTATGGATAAGGTCTATATTCGCTTGCACGATACTACGTCACACACTCTGGTCGGTCGGAGCGAGCTCCAGCGAGTTCTAGAAATTTCGATCCCCGCGAGAAGATTCTCGACGCCACGCGAAGAGCTGCGTCCTCACTGGGTATAAAAGGGGATGTACGACGAGACGGGACAGTTCCGATTTGGAAAGCGAAGCGAATCAGTCTCCTGCGAACTAAGAGTGATCGAGTGCGTTACCTGCGAATAGTCAGTGAAATTCAGTGTTTTAGTGTGATTCAGTGCTTTAGTGTAATTTAGTGTTCCGTGTTTAGTGTTGTAATTAAGTGTTTTTAATTGTGTTTTTAAGTGTTTAATTGTGTAATTGTTAGTCGATAAATAAATTAATTGTCTTTTGGTGACTTTTGGCGTATCTTGAATTTAACGTACCCCGTTCCCGCAACAATTGGTGTCAGAAGTGGGATTCAAGATGCCTCTTACACCACGAGAAGACAGTGAGGGTCGAGTAACAAGGAGTCAAACCGCGGCCCTGCAAGAGGGTGAAGGCACTTCTACGGAGGGATCAATTCAAACATCAATTGGGCCTGTGGAGCTTGCAGACTTATTTAAAATGCTGCAGACACAAGCCAGCCGCCAGGAGGAGCAAGCCCGCCGCCAGGAGGAGCAAGCCCGTCGCCAGGAGGAGCAAGCCCGCCGCCAGGAGGAGCAAGCCCGTGAGCAAGCCCGCCGCCAGGAGGAGCTAGCCCGACTTCAGGAAGCACAATTTGCTAAACTGAGGGAAGAACAAGCCCTTCGCCAGGAAAAGCAAGACCTTCGCCAGGAGGAGCAAGCCCGCCATCTGGAGGAGCTAGCCCGCCGCCAGGAAGAGCTAAGCAAGAGTTTGTTGGGGGCTATTGAGAAGAAGCACGAAGTATTAGAAAAGCAGATTGATGCTCTCAAGGATGATGTGCTAAGCGTCAAGACCCAACACGAAGATCGACTCACCCAACACGAAGATCGACTCACCCAACATGAAGATCGATTCACCCAACATGAAGATCGATTCACCCAACACGAGGATCGATTGAGCCAGGTGGATGCTGAGATGCGACAGCTGCATACCAAAATGGCAAGAGTGGGGACCCGGGGTGCTACGGTAGTGCCAGATTCTCCGAAAATCGAAGTACCCCACTTCGATGGAACGACGTCTTGGGCAGCATTTTGGTACCAGTTCGAGACGGTGGCTAAAGGAAAGGGGTGGAACGAGGAAGAGTCCTTGATAGCTCTGACTCTGGCTCTTCGTGGAGATGCCCTGCTCACGTTGGAAAACCTGCCTTCGGATAACAGAACTTTAGGTGCTCTCCAAAGAGCACTAGAGGGCAGGTATAGCGACAAACACCTGGAACACGCGTATAGAGCACAACTCCGCGATCGACAGCAGAAGCCTGGTGAGAGTCTGCAGCAATGGGCAACGGAAATCGAAAGGCTAGTCAGACGTGCGTACGTGTCATGCCCGACAATGGTGGAATCAATGATCCCTCAAGCCTTTTGTGATGGACTCAGAGACGCAGACCACAGGCATACCGTGGAAACTGAGCCATCATCAGACCTTACAGGAAGTTCTACCCTATGCTTTGGAGGTGGAAGCCGTGCGTCAAGACGCTAGAACTCAACGACTTCGGGAGGATGTGGTGAAGGAAAACCCTTGTTTGGGCGCGATGTGGTATGGCTGCGGCGAGAGGGGCCATATTCGGAGTAGTTGCTCCAAGCGAAGATGGCCGCGTAGAACGACAGTAGCGTCCTCTACACAGGTGGATGCAGAAGAGCTGTCGTTAAACTAGAAGGAGCCAGGGCCGTGGGGCGGGCGCTGGCTGGTCAACATCGAGCCCTACCGTCACTGTTTCACAGATTGGTAATGGGAACAACCTTACAGTGGATGGACAACTGAACAGCGTAACGTGTCATTTTACTATTGACACCGGTGCTTCAAGAACAATAGTGCGTCCGGAGCTATTAAAAAGGACTATTATGTGGAATCAGAGACCATCCGTTCAGCTTCAGACAGCAACAGGCCAGCCAGTTACCGTCTTCGGTGAGACGATGGCGAAGATAACCATTGGAGAACAGACCTTTGAATACGGTGTACTCGTAGCAGACATCACGGACGATTGCATCCTCGGATTGGACTTTTTAAGAGACCAGAAGTGTGTGGTAGACGTCGCTAAAGGAGTACTTAGTTTCCCCGAACAAGAAGTATTCCTGGAGGGAGCAAGATCATGTGCAGTTTACTGCCTGAAAAATACGACCCTACCGCCGAGATCTGAAACTCTGGTCAAAGTTAGATTTCCTTACACTATGTGTCAAGGGCGAAGCGTCGTCATAGAAAACTGCGGCGACCATCCGAGTTGGATCACAGCAAGAACTCTGGCCATGACCGGAAAAGGAGCGCTAGTGCGAGTCATCAATCTTAGCGGAGATGAAGTGCAGCTACGAAGAACCTGTCCCAGCGGACGGTGCGATGCAGAACAATCCATCAGAAGGGTGAAGAGGGCCCGGGAACCGGAATCTTGTCAACGAGATGACGTCACGCCGCTCCTAGCAAATTGTAAGGACAAGCTATCTGAGCGGGAACTTCACCAAGCCAAAAAGGTTGTTACTCGATCTCCACGACATATTTGCGAAGGGTGACCACGATTTGGGAAGGACAGGTCTCGTTAAACACAGAATAGACACGGGAGACGCGCCACCAATAAAGCAGCGGCCTAGACGCCTTCCATTTGCCAAAGAGAAGGACCTCCTGCTACCTAGCAGACATGGTTGCTGAGATGCAGAAGAACCGCATCATAGAACCTTCAACAAGCCCGTGGTCTTCGCCAGTAGTCCTGGTAAAGAAGAAGGACGGCAGCACCAGGTTTTGTGTGGACTACCGGTTGTGAATAATGCAACGAAGAAGGACAGCTACCCCTGCCCCGTATAGACGACACACTGGACATGTTGAGCGGCATGAAGTGGTTCTCAACAGTGGACCTTAAGAGTGGGTACTGGCAAGTTGACATCCATCCAGAAGACAAAGAGAAGACGGCATTTACGACCGGAACTAGGGAATGGATTGTGGCAGTCCAACGTCATGCCCTTTGGACTTTGCAACGCTCCGGCGACATTCGAGCGGTTGATGGAAAGAGTACTGGTTGGACTTCTGGGTGATGCATGCCTGGTCTATCTGGATGACATCATTGTCATGGGTCGAAATTTCACAGAGCATGTCAGTAACCTGAGGAAGGTTTTCACCCAGAATACGAGAAGCAAACTTGAAACTCAGTCCAAAGAAATGCACGTTTTTCAAAGAAGAAGTCGCCTACTTAGGCCACATTATTTCATCGAAAGGTGTAAGGACTGACCCAGAGAAGATCAAAGCTGTCCAAGAATGGCCTATTCCAGCTAACAAGACCGACGTGAGATCATTTTTTGGGTTTATGCGCATACTACCGGCGCTTTGTCAAAAACTTCTCTGATATAGCGAAACCTCTTCATCGGCTCACGGAAGATAAACGAGTATTCGCCTGGGACTTGGAATGTGATCAAGCCTTCGTCAGATTAAAAGAACACCTCTGCACCAGTCCTATACTTGGCTACCCGAACAGAGAAGGAAGGTTTATCGTGGACACTGATGCCAGCAATACTGGCATAGGCGGAGTTCTATCGCAAGAGCAAGGTGAACGGGAAGTGGTGATCGCCTATTTCAGTAAGTCACTTTCAAAACCTGAAAGGAACTACTGTGTGACTCGTAAGGAACTGTTGGCAGTAGTAAAGACTCTACAGCATTTCAACAAGTACCTCAAGTTGGAAGACAGTCTGCCCTGCGGACAGATCATGCTGCGTTAAAATGGCTCTTGCAGTTTAAGAACCCTGAAGGACAAGTGGCGCGGTGGCTAGAGCAACTACAGGAGTACAACTTCACAACAGAACATCGGAGTGGTAGAACGCATTTGAATGCCGATGCCCTATCAAGGAGACCTTGTCCTGTGGCCTGCAGTCATTGTTCTAAGACGGAGACTAAAGAAGAAGTCCGGATGATTACCACCCAGGGACTTGATAATGAATGGAGCGAAGACGCTATCAAAAAGGCTCAAAAAAGAGGATAGTGACCTGAGGAAAATATTTGAATGGAAAGAAGTAGGTCAAAAACCTTCTTGGAGCCATGTAGCATCATCAAGCCCCATCACGAAAAGTTACTGGGCACAATGGGACAGTTTGGAGATTAAGGATGGAGTACTCTTCAGGAAATGGGAAACACCAAAAGGGGATCAAAACGACACTCCAGCTGATTGTTCCCCGTATACGAGTTGTTGCCCTACTCAGGTACATAGGCGAGGGGGTATCGGGGGGACATTTACGCATGAAAAAGTCCCTAGAGAGGCTGGAGACAGAGGTTCTACTGGATACACTGTCGGGAGGATGTCGAAGACTGGTGCAAGAAATGCACGACTTGCGCATCAGTAAAGGGCCCACAAACCAGAAGTAAAGGCAAACTCAAGCTGTACAACGTCGGCGCTCCATGGGAAAAGAATCGCAGTAGATGTAGCTGGCCCCTTTCCAGAATCCGATGAGGGAAACAAGTACATCATTGTGGTCCAAGATTACTTCACAAAGTGGCCTGAAGTCTTCGCTACGCCTAATCAAGAAGCAAAGACGGTCGCCAAGAAGTTAGTCCACGAGGTAATTTGCCGATTTGGTGTGCCTCTTGAGATACATTCTGACCAAGGAAGAAACTTTGAGTCAGCACTGTTCCAGGAGGTCTGTCAACTGTTGGGTATGCATAAGACCCGGTACTACACCAGCACACCCGCAATCCGATGGCGTGGTCGAGAGTTTCAGGCAAACGTTGGAATACCACTTGGCCAGAGTTGTGGACGTGCATCAACGAGACTGGGACCAGTACATACCGCTTTTTCTTGCTGTCCTACCGATCTGCGATCCACGATAGCACCAGCGCAACCCCAGCAATGGTAAACTTCGGTAGAGAAATGCGGCTTCCGGTAGACGCGTTGACTGGGACACCGCCAGAAGCTCCGAAACCAGTAACCGAATATGCGGCTGACCTACAGAAGCGCCTGGATGAAGTACATGCTCTCGTTAGAGACTGCAGTCTAAAATCCAGCGAAAGAATGAAAACCCGTTACGACCGCAAAGCCAACACCGACGGTTTCGATGAAGGGAGTCTGGTTTGGTTACACAACCCACTCAGGAAGAAGGGAAAATCACCGAAGTTCCAGCCAAGGTGGGAAGGACCATACAAGATCATCACTAGGCTGAACGACTTAACCTATCGGATCAAACAAGGGACAAGAGGCAAGCCGAAAATTGTTCACATTGATCGATTGGCTCGTTACCATGGGTCAAATCGATGCTCCGGGACGAGCATGACTAAGAGGGGATAATGTTACGACCACGAGAGACCGTGCAAGCGGAATTAGTCTTATCGTCGTATGGATAAGGTCTATATTCGCTTGCACGATACTACGCTACACACTCTGGTAGGTTGTAGCGAGCTCTAGAGTGTTCTAAAGTAATAATAATAGTACGACCTTGAGAGACCGTGCAAGCGAAATTAGTCTTATCGTCGTATGGATAAGGTCTATATTCGCTTGCACGATACTACGTCACACACTCTGGTCGGTCGGAGCGAGCTCCAGTGAGTTCTAGAAATTTCGATCCCCGCGAGAAGATTCTCGACGCCACGGGAAGAGCTGCGTCCTCACTGGGTATAAAAGGGGATGTACGACGAGACGGGACAGTTCCGATTTGGAAAGCGAAGCGAATCAGTCTCCTGCGAACTAAGAGTGATCGAGTGCGTTACCTGCGAATAGTCAGTGAAATTCAGTGTTTTAGTGTGATTCAGTGCTTTAGTGTAA
Organism: Maruca vitrata; assembly: GCA_039566165.1. Lineage (NCBI taxonomy): Eukaryota > Metazoa > Arthropoda > Insecta > Lepidoptera > Crambidae > Maruca > Maruca vitrata. The sequence continues at coordinate 2,060,176 of CM076920.1, forward strand.
TTTAGTGTTCCGTGTTTAGTGTTGTAATTAAGTGTTTTTAATTGTGTTTTTAAGTGTTTAATTGTGTAATTGTTAGTCGATAAATAAATTAATTGTCTTTTGGTGACTTTTGGCGTATCTTGAATTTAACGTACCCCGTTCCCGCAACAATATAATTGAGACACGGTAACATTCCTATGTTGTGCTACAACAATACGGTATTGTGGACTACAAGTCAATTCAAATTAAACTGGTGTAATATGGGATAACGGGAGCTACCGAGCAAGACATCGGGCTGTCTATTAATCTGCCCTAACCCTCCGGTGTGAGACGTTGGCTAAACACGCTCATTGAGTAATACCTACTCTAATTATATTAGCTTTAAACAGGCTCAGTGGAATAGTGGTGACTCTGGCTGGCGGTTCCAAGAGTCGTGGGTTCGATTTCCAGTCGGGACAAATATTTGTGTGATGAAAATGGGTAATTGTTGCGTGTCTTGGTGTGAATATGTGTTTAAGTATGTATTTATTTATAAATATCTTTGTATGTATATCAGTCTTGAGTACAAGCTCTGCTTAGTTTGAGGTCAGGTGACCGTGTGTGGAAATGTCCCAGATTTTTATTTATTTCTTATTTGTATTGTAACATTTACGTATATGTTAAGTAATACTTAGTTTTTAATCGTAATACAATAAATAAACTGAAATAGTTTTGGGACATTCTGCGATCTAAGAATTGGACACTAGGTATAAAAATATTTTGAGAAATAATTTTAAATGCAAAAAGTAGTAAAGTTTGTCTTATAATTTTTTTTATTTAGCCTGTGCTACCTCACTGCCGGGCAAAGGCCTTGGCCGCAGATCAACAGCTTTGGAGTGAAAGGGGTCTCACTGATAAATGTAAACAATTATTTACTATGTAGAGATAGGTTTTCATGTTTGGAAAACCGCAGTCACACGTTGTCAAAGTGCTACGGTAGGTAGGTACTTGTGTATGGAACGTGTGACTACGCCTTTCCAAACATGAAAACTTATCTCTACATAGTAAATATTGCATACTTCAAAATAGTATTGTATGACATTATTGTCAATTTTCAACATAAGCATTTTGGTAGAGTCTACTGTGTCCATTTACTTGGAACTACATAAGCAACTTTGTTCAGTTCAGTGTTCTAAAAGTCTTGTTTTATACTTTTTCAGCGTCGTTTTTTTCGTAGTTGGGTTTTAGTTTTTAACTTTTAATTATCTACATCTACACTAATATTATAAAGAGGAAAGATTTGTATTTTTGTATGTTTGTAATGAATAAACTCAAAAACTACTGGACCGATTGCAATAATTTTTTCACCATTAGAAAGCTGCATTATTCAGAAGTAACATAGGCTATATTATATTTTTAAAAAAATTAGGGATCCTTACTAAAACTCCAATAATGTAACCCAAGGTGTAAAAAAATGACCTGAAAAATTACTTACGTCGCGTGCGCTGCGAAAACTATTGATGATAGAATAAAATCATTTACTACGACTTTGTAGAACTCTCCATTATCTACAAAAAGTGTCGCGACAGCATATGTCTAAATATTATAGTTATGTCACAGTAAGCGGTTCTTTATTCTTAAAATTTAATTTATATGTCGCCGCTTGAAAAGGCTCTTTATTTGTACCTTGGTATTAATCCTTATCAAAATAAATTTCTTTATATTCAAAACGGCTTCGGTACCTTTAAATAACTTTTTGAATTATTCAATTCGGACATTTCTTTCGGAAGATATCACGAATTTAAAAATGCAAGTATTATTTAACTTGAAGGCATTTTGAATTCGCTTCAAATTCGTTTCGTAGGTAAATAAGTACCTGATAATAAATATTATATTTTAATGTAATCTATACTATCTATACTAATATTATAAAGAGGAAAGATTTGTATTTTTGTATGTTTGTATTTTTGTATTTAGTCCAGTCAAAATAGACAAAAATAAGTGCTAACTTAGACAAAATTCGCATAGAGCTGAAAATTGCCAGAGACGTTAAATACATCATAATAAACGAAATATCAAAAATCCCCATCAATCCTACTTCTGCAAAAAAATTTATTCAAGGTCAAAAGTATAAAATTAAGGATTTTTCCATTTTTCTCGAAAACAGTAAGTATTATCGTAAAAATAGGTCAAACAAAAGTTGTAGATCTTACAATTTTCTACAAAATTGGTCCAGTCACTTTTTCTTTTCCGACTCACCATTCGCGAGATATCGCGGTTTTAATCATTAGGAAATTCATATTTTACATAATATGCATTCATCTGTTGATATCGTTTTTGATCGATATATGACCTGGAATAGGTTCACTAGGGTAACCACGTTAAAAACCGCTCAAGTGTGAGAAAAAAAAAATAGGTTTTGTATGAGAACCCACTTTACACGCTGGTTTCATGTTCTTTCTAGTATTAGATATTATAGAGGCAACTGAGATACATCATTCGTTAAAATTTTAACTGTCTAGCACAATCGCATGGGGGCCTGGAAGCGTTTGAAAATAGAACATTTTCAACTTTGTGCATCGCTATATCTCTGAAATGGTGAATCTTAGGAAAAAATTGTTTAGACATTTTTTATAGATAATTACATGATAAGTAATTTTGTCATACATACTTTTATGATTAAACTTACCGTTTCGCTCAAAAGTGCATAAAACTGATATTTGTGACATTTGACCTTGATTATTTTTTTTTGCAGACGTGGGATCGATGGGGACTTTTGACAGATTATTTGTAATAGTGTTCCCAACATTCATGCCAATTTTCAGCTCTATGCGAATTTTTCCTAGGTTAAATGTCTATTTTGACTGGACTAATTTTTGTATGTTTGTAATGAATAAACTCAAAAACTACTGGACCGATTGCAAAAATTTTTTCACCATTAGAAAGCTGCATTATTCAGAAGTAACATAGGCTACATAATATTTTAAAAAAATTAGGGATCCTTACTAAAACTCCAATAATGTAACCCAAGGTGTAAAAAATTTACCTGAAAAATTCCTTACGTCGCGTACGCTGCGAAAACTATTGATGATAGAACAAAATCATTTACTACGACTTTGTAGAACTTATCATTATCTATAAAAAGTGTCGCGACAGCATATGTCTAAATATTATAGTTATGTCACAGTAAGCGGTTTTTTATTCGAAAAATTTAATTTATATGCCGCCACATGAAAAGGCTCTTTATTTGTACCTTGGTATTAATCCTTATCAAAATAAATTACTTTATATGCAAGACGGCTTCAATACCTATTTATGACTTTTTGAATTATTCAATTCGGACATTTCATTCGGAAGATATCACGAGTTTAAAAATGCAAGTATTAGAAAAAGTCGCGTGGTTGCCGCCACCGCGCTCAGTTAGCCAGCATGCAATGTAGGCTGCATGTAAGCATCACTGGAGTACGGGGAGTCAATGTTATATGTAATATAATATATATATAATATAATATAATATAATATTATAAAGAGGAAAGGTTTGATTTTTTGTTTGTTTGTTTGTTTCGAATAGGCTCCGAAACTACTGCACCGATTTGAAAAAATCTTTCACTGTTGGAAAGCTACACTATCCCTGAGTGTCATAGGCTTTTTTTAGCTAAAAATAGATTTCTCTTACAGGGTTAAAATATATTACATAGAGATAGAGATATCCCCGAAGCGAAGCGAGGGCGGGTCGCTATTTGTACTATTTTGGTGTTAAAGTGTATTTGTGGCGCATAATATTATATAACTAACAGAATATCAAGGCCCTTCTAATGGTACTGCAGTGGTCTTATTCTGTTAAGTAGTAAAGAAGCTATGAACGAAAAGATGTGAACTATATGCAATCAGTCCATGAATATACGTAAAGTCACATGCAAATGCTAGTAATATATATATATTTAAAATGTACAAGTAAAGCGCTTTCCAATGATACCAAACACGGCGTATTTATCTTAACTTTATTTTTTTACTCTGTATGTTTTGTCCGCTAGTGGGCGCCACATTAGATTTTGTGAAACCCTATATAGCCTATAACCAGCGGACAATTAAGACGCTTCTAATGATATGTCATTTGTCGAATTCTGACAAGCAATTTAGAAGTTATGTGGAAACAGATGAACATACATACATACATACAAACATACATACATACATACATACATACATACATAGCCTGTCAAAATCATAACCCTCCTTTTGCTTTGCCGTAGTCGGGTAAAAATACGTAGATACGAGTATATGTACTTGCATGCACACAATATGTGATTTTGGTCGCTGTATCCAATCCAGGTGCATACAACCTGTAAATGCCTGTAACAATAAAAAGAAGAAAAATATATTAAACATACTACTAAAAGGTAATAAAACTATTTCTCTTACAAAAATAAATTTGAACACAAACAACATTATTTCTCTTAAGCTTTCATATTTACCTATAAAACGTATTTTCTCTAATTGATATCTCTATACAAATAAAGTCTACTACTATAAGTCACATGAAATAAAACTACGTACTACATAATCTTCTTCTTTTCGAGTAGATTTAATGGAAACTTTCCTAATAATATAAGACCATTATAAGTTGTTTATAGTACAGTGGATACAAATATATCGTCTGCAATAATTTTAAACAGGTAAAGTTCATTTGTAAGAGTTGGAACTTATCTGAAACTTTGTACAGCAAAAGCTTATTTATGTTCCCCCGAGTAACACGAGTAATCTAAATTAAATGTTCCTATACTTTACGGGTGCTTTATCAAATAGAGCTACATTTCTAGGTGTTCATAATCAAAGTTTTATCGCGTAGTCTAGAAATGTATCATCTTTTTTTTTAAAGTTTTTTTTAACAAGCCAAATAATAGGATGTATGATGTATATTATTATCCTACACTTCCCTTTAAGTTGCTGGATATAATATTCCTCTTAAAGTATTTGGTAGCTTATTGACTATTTTATTTGGAACAACATACCCTTACGCTTAATGTTTACTTAAGGGTAAGTATTATAAAATAACAGTAATTATAATAGTAATCAATCCCGTTGTCGACCAATTTTCTTTATGCAGGTATGCACTATGTAGAATACATAAACTACACACTCACAGACAAAAATACTTATTAACACAGTGAGGAGACTCAAAAGGACAAAACCTTTTGAGCTTATGTAATAAAGTGACTAAAAGTGAAGTGTGTACCATTCAACGCTCCATCATTAGACGCTTTAACGGTGAAGGAAAACATCGTGAGGAAACCTGCACACCTAAGAAGAAATTCTAAGGTTGTGTAGTCGACCAACCCGCACTTGGCCAGCGTGGTCGACTAAGGCTAATTTTATTCTCAGTTAAGTAAGCCACCCACATGGATTAATATGGGACATTTCCACAGACGGTCATCTGACCTCAAACTAACCCTCAAACTAACCAGGGTTTGTACTATGGGTGTCAGAGACTGACATAATCACACCCAGACAACCAGCGGAAGAAACACTAACAATGTTCATCACACAAAAATATTGTGGGAGTGGAGTGGGAATAGAAACCACGACTCTTGGTACCGCCAGCCAGGGTCACTAACCACTGTTCCACCGAGCCAGACAAATAAATATTAATACGCGTCACAGTAACGTGGATTGGCCGCCACGGCCGATACAATCAGGCGGATTATATTATCCATGTAATCACTAAGTCAGGAACCAGTTTAAGCCCCGTACAGACAAGACACGACGACGTGAAAGGCCGAGAGTGCACGAACGGATTTGCCCCCGGGACGCGTCACGCGCGTGTAGACAGGGCCGGAGTTGGTTGTGAGGCCCTAAGATACGAAGGCCTATAATTGTATGAGTATAAAAGTTTTTATGTGCTCCTCAGAGTATAGATAAGTAAGCGACATATCACTTACGTAGCAACGAATTTCATTCTGTTTTTATCGTGAGAATATCTATATTTATTATTGTTTTGGTACGCGAATATCGCAAATCATGTAGATTTTATTTCAGTGTCGTCCTTTAATAATTATTTTATGACAATAATCAAATTCTGTAGTAATCTAATATTGTTATAATTTAGTAACGTAGTAAATCATATCGCGAACTGGACAGCATTTTTCTTTGTTATATAGCATATGAAACTCACTGCTTTGATTTGGTGTAATTTAAAAGCAAGCACATTAAAAATCATACAAATGACTACGAGTTGACGCAAAAAATTCACTTACCTGACTTTTCTATCGCTAATGTTATCTGCTGCAAGAGGCCCTGTGTTGTAAATGCTCTAGGCCCCATCAGCCCTCAATCCGGCCCTGCTTGGATTACTCCAGATTACCGGCCGGTCTGCTTTGATCTCGCCGCCGTTATCCCCATTATTGCCAGCATCTAGACATCGTTTACACTTAAGAATACAGACTGAACAACGCACCGGGGATTACCGTTGCAGGGATGTAACTGTTGAATATTTAGAACGTGATTTACAAATTGTCCACCACTAATGGAACAAAGGAAAACGTATACATGGACTTTGTGGGTGTTTGTTATAAGATTGAGTGCACAATCGGCGAGATATATAACTCAGAACCGGAACAGAAATCTTCATACATGATTCCATTATGTTATGTTGTAGTTTCGTAAGCCAAGTCATACGTAGGTAGACTGAAAGTAGGTATTATGAAATTTATATTTTTTCTTGTTTTTATGCACATGTAGTAGACGTACTTCTGGTAATTGTTCTTCGTGGAAATCTGGAGATTATACATAGTAACAATAATTTCAGAAAGTTCATTTCGATTTATAAATCTATGTTGCCCAAAATGGTTTTCAATCCATAAATAAATAAGCAGTATTATTTAAAAAACCACATACAATTCGTATAGACCAGCTTGGATGCAGTCGACGTTTACACAAAGGTGCTAAATTATAGTCGGTTCTCAATAGGCTAACTTTTTTTTTAATTTGAAATACGGCTGCAGCATTTTTTATCAGTCTGGAAAATGCGGCAAAGGAATCCATGGCGGTGAAGCTTCGATTCCTTTGGCGGAAAGTAATAAATAAATGTCAAAACGGATAAGCAATGTAGGCGTTATCCGACGGAATCCGGACGAAGTGTAACACAATATTGAGTTATCAAGGACTCCCATCTGTTGGTACTGGCTCTGTGTTTCCAAATGGCCACTAAGGTTTCACTTAACGACAGAGTGTCGGTTTCCTTAATTGTTGTGTGTGGATTCTATCTAAATGGATACTTCGAAGGTAGTTGCGTTTGGGACTGTGTTTTGGTTGAATCTTAACGGATTTAGTATTGGCTATATTATTTGCGCGAACGCTACACATTTGAAAAAATATTAATTATACGGATTAAACTTCACCGCACTGTAAAGAGCTCAAAACGACGGTTCTCTAAATAATATGCTTAGAATAACAATACACGCGAGTGTAATTCGTGAAATTAGTTTTATTTTAACAGATTTACTCTGTTTTAGAACTAAAATACAATATGACTCATTTTTGCCTTCTCTATTTAAAATATCATTGGTTGTTTTGATATGAATAATGACATGACAAAATATGACACTGACAAAAACTGATTTATTGATACTGATACATATAACAAGGTAAACCTTTATAACAAGTACCTATTCTGAGTCTGTTAATTTTTTTTTCTTTATTCTGTCTTACACTTTAAAAAAAACGACTTTTATCAGTTCAAGGTCTCAGATTTGATGTTCACTATATTAATTTCTGATTTAAAGAAGTAAATTAATACGAGAATCGCTTTCTTGTTAGAAAAATTGTGTAATATGTGTAATAGCATTTATCCCCCATACTGCATCGCTGACCTACAAGACAACTTAAACCCGGTATTCGACCCCGGTTCTCCACCAACTTTATCCGCAACCGCGGTGTAAGCGCCAAACAGAAACATATTTCAGCGTAATGGCCGAGCTTATTTATGGCTATCGTTAATATATGCTAAACACCATCGATATAAATATTAAACCCGTAATGTTCAAAAGTATCCGACGCTTTTTCACGGCCGCGAATTTAGGCGGCATTCAATTTTGGAATATTCACATCAGCTGTAATTAAGATGATTAATTATAGTCACGCTTGCATTTCCCAGAGGTAAGGTCGGTAACACAAGAGTTACCTTCCTGTACCGTGTTATGCTGGAACTGAACAATATTTTTTTGACCGATTTTTTGGCGATGCGTAGAAAAATAGGTATATAACTTTAAACTGTCAAGGTTACACACATTAGAGGAAACAAACATGTTTGAAAACTGAAAGTGTCCCGGATATTTACCATGTTGTTTTGTTTTAATGTGCTGTTTTGTTTAAATATCGGAAGCTCATTACAACAAAGCTTAGAATTAAACGCGATACGTTTTTACGCGTACGTCACGTGTTACGTCTTACAATTTTACGCGATAAAAACTATGCAATTACAATTGCATAGTTTTTATCGCGGGCTTTGAGCGCGGCGACCGAACCAAGAAATTCCGTAACGAAAAAACCTCACAATCGTCTAACGTCGTTTCAGTTCGGTAGACTTCGGCACGGTGTTTGTGTGCGTGCGGTTAGACGTATTGTACGACTCTACAAAACTCGCACGAATCGAGACGAGCTGCTCCGAAATCGGACGATGCTATGCAATAGCTATACCGCGGCAGTCCCCGAGTGCCACACGTCTTTTTTTAAATATCCCGAACACTTTCCGTTTTCTTATGTGTGTAACCATGACAGTTTAAAATTAAAAATGTTTGACTTTACTATATTTCACTATTTTATGAATCTCCTAGTTCTACAATTGGCCCGTGATCATGGCGCTTAAAACAGTACCAAAATATCGGGAACTCGGTATAATAGTGAAAAATGGTAAAAACGCCATTCCAGTTTTCTAATAGATAAGGTAATGTAAGACTGGTTTAGAAGTAGAAACAGACGTATGTGTATTTGTTGGAAATATGGTATAAACAGATGTTTCATTTTGATAAGTCCTCATATTTCACCATTTTTACAAATTTTATGTAGGATAGGTACTCTACAAGAGAGTAGGTAAGTCTCAGATTTAACTACTCTATAATTACCTAACTTAAGGCACCACAAGACTGCTTATTAAGTAAATAGGTCAGACAATCCATTATTTTGGTAATCTACTCGTTCATGGTGCAAAAAAAGGGCTTCGTGAACTTTTGCGAATTAATTTCCCCAATTGTGTTCCGTAGAGACAAATAAAAACTCGCACCACCATACCTGGAAGTGAACTATCGGAAAAAAACAGCCTCTGCAAATGGATATTGGGCCTGGTCCTCCATTCCATTTATTCCAGTTCATACTCATACATTTTACAATCCAACTGCAATATTGGCTATTTGTTATCTATAGCCGGCTTACCGTCCAGGTTTCGTCCGAGCCAACCGTTAATCGAAGTTAGACTTAACTTCTACCCGGGGGATTAGGCGTTGTTACCACTAGGGATATTCGGAGGCAATTTAGGTTATCTAATATTCTAGACTTTAATTTAAGGCGCGGGCACTTAGCGGTTCGCCTGCATCTCTGGAGGTTTTGTTGTTTAAAGCTGTGTAGCCTGTTTGTAATGGATGATGTGAATAAAAATTAAAGGTATAAGGAACTGAATCCAATTTTCGTTCCCGTACTCCTCCCAAACGGCTTGACAGATTCTCATGAAATTTTGTGAGCATATTGTTTAGGTCTGAAAATCTATTCGGCCAACATCTATTTTTCATACCCCTGAGTGATTAAGGTTGTCCACGCAGACGAAGTCGCGAGCACAGCTAGTTTTATTGTAAAACTAGCGACAGCCCATGATTTCTTCCGCATGGCAATGGTTTTGGCAGCAATTACTTATTTAAATAGCTTATATTGTACCTTATAAACTTTGCTATTTATTAGTGGAAGTCCCGTCAGAATTGGTCCAGTCGTTTCGGAGATTAGCGGGAACAAACAGAGAGATAGACAAAAATATTTTTAATCGTGTTTTTGTTATTGGTACCTGATATAGATACATATTCATTTAGTAAAATATTAAAAACATACACTTAGATTTTATTTAGTGGTATAGATCGTAAGCAGAAATGTCTTGCGAATCTGTACCAATTTAAGGGATAAAGCTGATTTTCTTTCTTTTTCTTTGTGAGGGATATATTACTTTGAATAAACACGTTTGAGTTAAGAATGAAAATGACCTCTCAGCGCCCCACTATCTTACCCATACTAAATTAAAATTCATCAAAAGGACAGAATATTATGTGCAACGAACTTAATTCCCTTGCTCCCCTTTCGTGTGCAATCATAATATAGCAGCACCAAGAACCGCAGCTCAACTTTGACACTTAGCACACAAATAATAAATATCACTTTTGATTGCATTTATCTGATATTTTTCAGTCTCGGTAGATTACTTTGTCCTTGGTCTAGTTGAGTAATAAAGTCGGAGTAAACATCTCTCGCAAACACATAAATCATAATGAACGAAATTTAAGATAGTGTATTCAATTTATTAACTGTTGAATATTAATGTTTTTGCATATTTCACCGGCTTTTCATTAGGTAGTTGGTTTGCATAAAGCGTTCAATTTTATGTTCATATTTATGGTGGAACAGTGGGACTTTGTGTATGTTCGTTTAAATACATCTCGCGTTACTATATAGTATGCTTTACTGCTATTTAATAATGGTTAAAATACCATGTGTCGTTGCTGCTAAGTGTGTTAAAATAGGAGAAGCACAGGATATTATGTTTATAAATTTATCTATACTAATATTAAATAGAGAGCGAAAGTGGTATGCAAGGACCGTAGCACATTGCAGTGATCTCGGCCTACCTCTTTGGGAAAAGGCATGATTTTATGTATGTAGGTTTGTATATTTTAAAGCTTAAGGTTTTGTTTGTATGTATATTTCAACGCACTTAAGCTTCAGGAACTGCTAGTCCGAATTGAATTTTATAGAGGAAGGCTTTGGGCATTATATAAAATATCACGCTACGGCCAATAAGAGCAAATAAAAAAATGGAAAATGTCTAAAATAAAAAGAAAAAAATAAATTTTTACACTATAACTTTACTGTCAACTTATAACATTTCAAATTCAACATATTTGACACAATTTATATGTTTTAAAAGCTTGTCGCGAGATTTAAGTACCTACTCGTAATTTTAAAAGCAAGTTTTAAAATACCTGCCTATTAAAAATTTTAAACTAAGAAAGTAAATACGAGTACTTAAATCTCGCGACAAGCTTTTAAAACATATAAATTGTGTCAAATATGTTGAATTTGAAAATGTTATAAGTTGACAGTAAAGTTATAGTGTAAAAGTTTATTTTTCTTTTTAGCAGCGCATTTAAATAAAAGCTTGTTTTTAAAGATTTTTTTTACCTTAATTTATTTTATACTTTTTAGTTTTCACCTCTAGCATCTAAGTACTCATCTAGGCGAATCAAACGAGCCCAAACTCGATTTGGTTGTGTCGTTTAAGTACTGAGTTCCTTTGGCTGTCTTCCGGCTCCATCATCAGACCTTGGTTACTATCTAGCACCAAAGTACTCATCTAGTCGAATGAAATGAGCCCAAACTCGATGTGGTTATGTTATTTAATTACTGAGTTGCTATGGCTATCTTCCGACTTCATCATCAGATCAGCTCCATGTCATAATAATATTGCATTGTCATCGGATATACACGTGCATGCAAAATTTCAGCTCAATCGGTTGAGGGCAAGTGCCTTAAAATTGAGTTATAAAATTCCACCCGAATACACAAACATACATACATACATACATACATTGCAAGTTAAATAAAAGCTTGTAAAAAAATGGGAGAACATGCGGACGAAGTCGATGGCACAGCTAGTTACAATAGTGATATTCACTGCGAATAAAAATAACAATTCATCTGTTTATTTTTTGCTGGGAGAAATAACACGAAATTGAGTTTTTGAGTGTCTCGACACCAGACAAACGTCGTTACAGCATAAATCGATCGGCTTTTATAACGAACCAAAAAACAGCGAAAATGTTTGATGCGCCCCACGAGAAAAATTTCATCTCGACCAATCATCGTTTTAAATCAAACGTAAGAGCGAAAAATATCGTAAAATATTTTTTATCAAACCCACTGCTTTAGCAGCTGTCTGGGATAATAAACGAGGTATTTTGCGAAAAAGCCTTAAAAACTATAGACAAATCTGGAATATAAATAAAAGATTGCTCGGACAAACGTTTTTAGTAAGAACAAATAATAAAAATCTCGCATTAAATTCACCGAGAGAATATAATAACCACATTGATTAATATACTCCGAATCGTATTGTATTAATTTGATTGATCACGCAATGCAAACGCTGGTAAACAAAACTGAAACTATGATTAATGTTTATACCTACATAAATTAGAAGTTTGTACATTATACTTGTCAACTATTATGCATGTCACATATTTAATGAATATTATTGTGATTTGCTATTGCATTACGCTTCAATGAATGTTATATTTAAGGCATTCCAAGTTTCATACCCTCCTATTTGCTATATTCAAATACGCCTTTCCCACTGAATGCCCTATTTTTTCCACAACTAGTGCCGAAACCACTTATGTGACTATCTATAGTCTCTTCTTCTTCTCCTTATCGTATGGTTGATGAACAACCTGGTGTCAGAGTTTTTAAACCGCCCGTAGGCCTTTGACATGGCTTCACACACCGTTGAAAAATTTTTCAGGTGTGCTGGTTTCCTCACGATGTTTTCTTCACCGTTAAAGCGTCGAATGATGGTACATATGAATTTCAAATTTGAAAAACACAAACAACTATCTATAGTAAAGTCTTATATATTTTAACTTCCTTAAATTTTACATTAATAATGATGCAATGTTCACTCATTACTTGTAATTTTTTCCACCAATTAGAAAAATTAGCACTCTCCAAGTATCTACTACAGGTTGTTTTGGTTCAAAACGCGTTGTTCGGTTCAAAAATGTTCCCGTACAAGCCCAAGCTTCGCCCGGGAACATTAAACAAAATAAAGCAACGCCCCCATTATTCGTACATAACAATTTCTCTCAGTTACGTAATCGCCTTCGCGGCTAACGCTTGGAACCTATAAAGAGAACTCATAAAATCCATTTCCCTCTATTGTACACGGAGGGGAAGGTTACTCACTTAGGTTTATATAATTTAATGCGTTGGCGGCGCGACCGGTGTACCATGGAGTCGCACAGGGGACTAGCGCCGGCCCGCTACTTTATAATGCTGACGTTTTGTGACTCTATCCAAGAAGCACGTTGCCGGTATAGCGTTATAATAATATACTAACTTTGCAAGCTTTTCATGAAGCGTAAAAGTTTACGGTGGCGCGTTTTGGCGACTCACCGTCAATGTAGAGTTTACGTCTAAGCATTTTACGCTAACGCAGTGATAAACGTTGATGAATGACTCCGATATAAACAAGCGGTTGTGTGGAGCGTGTTGTGTTTTTTCACCTCTATATCTTTGTTTGCACGCCTGATATGAGTAAATAACGCTGGAAATACGTACACCTGGTAAAATACGATACTATTTTTTACCAGGTATATCAGCTTTTGAAACTCATTGAATATCAAATATAAATATATTTTTTGGAAATCTGTTTTCATATACCTTCCATAAATATGATATAGTATTGTTTCTGTAAATTGGTTGAGTAATATACCAATAGTTAAAGTAATTTCAAATGCACAGCAGTTGTACCGTAATACGAATAGTATTTTGTCTATGTCTAATGATATAACATTGACTATTCGTAATCAAATATTCATGCTTTCGCATAAAATATTAATCACAGGTATAAATTGAACCCAAAATATTGTTTGAATAATTTGCAATGACCTACAAGCGAAAATTCAGGCTGCGTACACATAAAACGTGCAAATTCATATATAACAAATCCCTTAAATTTGCAACAGCTTAACTAGCACATTTTGGGAGTTGTTAACACCTGAACCAATTATATGCAATTACCTTTCGCTTGATTACGTTCTTAAATAGCTCGGGTAGTACTTACGATAAGACCGACCAGGGTTTCTGGAGCCCTGGTAGTATCCCTGTTTACCCATGACGCTTTGTATTTATTACGGGAGCGAAGGGGCGGAGTGGGTCGGCCTACCCTGGACGCGCTATAAGTGCGGGTGTTGTTTATACCACCACATTGCAGCCGAGAGATTAACACGTTCGCCCGAAACTAGTCGGAATTAGATTTTACTGTTAGTTGTAGGGGGACCTAATAATTGGCCAGTTTGTAATGCCCCGTGTAATCGGGCTATCGAGTTAAACGCTGCGCCAATATCGGTCCCAGTCAAAGAAATTAGAGGCGATTCATTTACGCCGGCAGTTGTTTTAGATTTAAAGTAAGTTTGAATTTGGCGAATGGTTAAGTTGATTCGTTTGAGCCGATCGCGAGCTTGTAAATGGAGTACATTTGAGGAAACAATCGGCACCATCATCACGAGAAAATTGGCGGGTTGCTTAGGGGTTTACTGCGAGTATACAATTAGTTCTAAATTCGAATGTATGTTTAAGTGCACCTAGTTTACCTAATAATAGGATTTTTTACCACGTTCTATATATTTTTTTTCTAACTGACATACGATGATGACTTGGAGTAGCCTCGTCATCATCACAGGACTTGTGGGGTAGCGGATGGCTGGCACCCCTAAAGGCTCACATGTTGATCTAATGAAGTCCTTTATTTTCAGTGAAGGTAGTAGATATGTGACATTAACATAAACAAAAACATTGACCACAGAATTTTATGCGCTGTTGACTAATTTATTATACCACAATAGTACCTATTGTTTAAATTCAATTCCATAGTTCATAACTCCAGCGTTTGTTATTGCACTGCGTCAATGGCCGTTTGTCCTCCTCCATTCAATCGAATAATGCTGAATACATATTAATGGAATAAATTATGGCATCTAGTATAAGTAGTAACAAGTATTGAGTCTAATTTAGCATACAAATGGGAAAATACGATGTAAGTTATCCCGGAAAATGATACTGTACCGGGGGGAGTTGGGACTTATGTAACTTTATGTTTTATGTTGTACACCGACTTTCATGTACCGTGTATAATACTACTAGCTGTGTCAGCGACTTCGTTCGCGTTTCCCCCGTTTTTTACACATTTCCCATTGTATCTTTGCTCCTATTGGTCGCAGCGTGATGTTATAAAGCCTAAAGCCTTCCTCGATAAATGGTCTATACAACGCAAAAAGATTTTTTCAAATCGAACCAGTAGTTCCTGAGATTAGCGCGTTCAAACAAACAAACAAACAAACTCTTCAGCTTTATAATATTAGTATAGATTATAAAAAATGCAGTGAGCTTCGATCTCGACTGGTCAGTGATATCTTTCCCTCGTTAGGTAAAAGCGATATTTTATGATTTATAAATTTTCGAGTCGCCACTGTTACGCCTATTTCCCTAAAAAATATTACAAAGCCCAAAAAAGTAGGAAGAGGATTAAAACCAAAACGGCGTTTCTCATACGTTACGCTTCCAGCTCAATCTCCATGCTGATATTTCTTAATAATCCGCTGTGCGTCGCAGTGATGACGGCGGGGTAATGTCAAACAATATTTTTCGTACATAAGTAACCTAGCAGATAAAAATGCCCTCTGTTTACAAGGGAAGCGGGCTGTCATCAGAATAAATGAGTCGCATTAGGGTCACACGACACAGCGTTGCGAGCCTTTCCGCACCGCAAATATCAACTTTGTCTCTTTCGCACTTAACAGGTATCAAATACTCAGGAAAAAGACGGCGATACCGACAACCCACTAATTTAAAACTACTTTGTTGAGTCCGTGATAATGTCTGCATTTATGAGTTCAGGTAGGTGAGGTAAGATGTAAGTCTTATTGCAGTGGACATAAATTGTGTAGAAAATAACATGGTGTTAATTTGTTACGGTGGACTCATAAATATTTTAAGTGGCGCATTTGGTTTAGATGCCGATTTCTACGGAAGATAAGGGGTTCGTGTAAATGCAAGTTAGAGATAAGGTACTGAAACATGTCATGAAAATAAAGTACTCAGCACGACAAGGTTGTTAATATAATCTGGATTTCGTTTCTTGTTCTAATTAAAATGTCTGTTATTATAGTAATACTTATAACTTAAAGGTATTCTGAAACATTTTAGATTTACTTAAAGTACACTAGTAAGTGAGTGTAGGTAAATATCTATTTACAGTAAAAAGTAGGATTCAGTTTCTAATTATGTATCTATTGTATAACTAAAATTTGATTACAAGTATATTACTGGCAGAAGAAACTTTTATGCCATTTATTGCGGTTTTACCCTCAATTGCGCCAAATGCTCAGTGCACAAGAAATAATTTACATTAAGCCCCTAACGCATCGATCACAGTTCCACCTAACAATTTGCCGATACACTGCACCCGGTCTCGGAAACATCTGGCTGCATTTTATAAGCATTTCACTCGCAGTAATCAAGCGATGCACTCCGGCCGCGCTATTCATCACCAACGCTTCCAATATTCAATAAGGAACGTTTCCACAGAATGTATTAAAATATCCGCGCGTAATGAAACGAGTTCCTTTTTCACAATAAATGGAAATGTTCGCGCAGTTTCGCTTCAAAAGGGATGTTTAAAACAAGTCCCGTGGCAGCGTATTAAATATTCCTCTGTGCGGATTCGGTCTTGAATGTCATTTTACAATCGTCACTATGAATCCGAATACGACACTTTCAATTGGCTTGGGGATTGATCGGGCTTTTTGGCGCTGTTAGTCGGTATGGACGATTCGGTTGGTTTTGTTTAAGTATTTTTTTTTAAATGTATTTCGTACAAGTTTGTTAGAACTGATTGATATTCTGGTCTAACAATCCGTTGATAAACTTTTGGCGATAATTCTAGTCGAATTTTGCAAATTAAATATTAATACAAATAATTCTGATTAGCAAACACTAGTATGCACCAATCTGTTACAATATATCCCATTTTTGTTGGAGAAATATTATTACAAGAAACGAGCTTTAATACATTAATAACGATGTTATTATAGCTAATGAAACTGCAAAGTTTTCGTGGGTTAATTAATTATTTCAATAATTTTGCCTGCGATTCTCAGACCTTCACGTAAAATAAAATAACTAGTTTTACTCGGGCTGGCGTATTGTTACCTTCTGCGCGCATTATTGTGGAATCTTACGGAGAAATGTTTGAAACAAAACCTATTCCAGTAATAGACTTAGAAAAACCCATTTCGGCGTAATGAACATCAAATAATAAAAGTTGGCGGGCTTCGGCGTTGATTCAAATTCTGACAAGTGTTTGTAATCAGACAACGCTAATTTATTTATTCACGAACATAATTATAATTAATAAGGTTCGGAGAATTCTTACAACTATCCCCCTCTTTATTCATTGGTATTTCGAGCGCGTTTGCATAATACTGGATCCGTAAACTATAAATAAATTTATTTTGATCAGTTTATTCACCGTTTTGTTTTGTTATTGAATGATCATTATTTCAATCAAATGAAACCTTAATTTACTACCCGTGTCTACTTTACACTTATATCCTGGAAGCTTCGATCGTTTTTACTTCAGTTGTATTGTAATTATCTCTCAATTTATATTGCAAGCATTAACTAAATTTTTAAATTTTATTGCACAAGCACTACAGATCAAGAATAAGAAATCTGTGAGTTTATTATTCTTGATTACAGATCACTTCATAACAAATTATGTGATTGATATCAGTAATTATTTTATTTTTATTTAGGACTTGACTACACACATTACAGTTACACATTATTAAAATAAGTTCATTGGGTAGACTCCGGTAACAGAGGCCAAGTTTTCTGCCATAATAATAATTATTGACATCGTACATTTTCTATAGGTTATTAAAATCCAAAATGGCGAATAGCGTTAATAGAGCTCTCTATTTAGATACCACATGACCGAGACTGCTAAAATATCGCGACTACCATCCAATCCCGAATCGTATTCAGGGCAAAAATCCATTAAGCGATTTGTTCGCGGTTGCAATTTAACAAAAAATTGCCGAACTTAACCCTCTCCCGACATTGGCTTGTAACAATACGCGGAGCACACGACTCGGAACAAAAGACAAACGGAACAATAAGAAACTTGGTAAGAATTGCCTTCGTGCGAGCGGTGAATTGTGCCCAGAAATGGAATGCAAATATTGAAACCGAGCTATGCACTGAGAGCTTTTTATGCAGACGCACGCTTTGCTAATACCTACGTCCCTACTCCGCAGATCAACTGCAATCGAAATGGGTGCGCTTAAAAGTCTACTACTTAGGCAATCTGAGTAGAAATACTTCATTTGCTTTATTGTTTGTGAATGATTTTTTTGAGAGGCTAACAGCTGCACATAACTATTAACACCTGTTATAACAGGTTTGGTTATGAGTAGTGATCGGACTATAGAATAGTGAAAGAAAGGAGTGTAAGAAGGTTTAGTAAGTACTTGTTGAGTTTGGGTTCAAACCAACTGAAGTACAAGATAGTTAATAGATTTCGTTTTCTATTAGTACCTATTGCTGCTCTGTTTAAAGTCGTTCTAGTTACGATGTAGCTCCAATGAAAGTCATATTTTTTTAATCAGACATATTGTGAGTATTTAAAATATATTAATACTATTCATGCCACATCTGGTTAGAAGTAACAATTAAAAGAGACCCTAAAATGCAAAGTAAGAGTAGTAAGCTAGATGCGAGTGTATGCAAATTCATTTCACATTAATGGGCAGTGAGGTAGCAAAACGGATGCTTAGTAAAAGACAACATCGCAATAGTGAGGTTACCTTTATTTTACCTTTATCTATGCAGTTGTAATCACCACTATGTGATAGTGGTTGCACGGAGCGAGACGAAACTCGTTAGCTTGATGTTATAAGGGACAAAGGTTAAATGAACTGGGGTTAATGGTATTGGTTACTAGAAATTTAATTAGACTTTAATGAGAATATTTACAAACCGAGTGTCTCGATAGCGCATTAGATAGGGCCTCTGTCTCATGCGCTAAGAGGGTTCGAATCCCACTCGACTAATATTTGTGCGATGAACATCGGTGTTTGTTCATTGTCTTGGCGTGTTATTTATATGTTTAAGTATATGATTTGTGCATACGACTGTTGTTTGTGATATCCGTAACATAAGTTCTTAAAAAACTTGAATCTGGATCGAGACAATGTATCGTGATGTTGCACGACATTTATTTTAGTATACATACATTTTTATCATCTTTTTATTGGCATAGTAAAATAGTTAAATGTTTGATTTCAAAAAATTAATGATAACGCGAATACATTTCCGTAGCATTTGTGTGCATAAACTGAATTACCCTACCGTCGTATTTCACACCAATCGATGGCAAGGCCGTTTAGGAAATAGATCCTAGACAGGGCCGAATACATAACACCTATGGCTAACTTCCGCTAACAGTTAGCGGGACAGTGAGAATGGCCCTGCGTGGTCGCATTAGCCCCACCTAAGCGAAGTTTTAATGACTCCAGGGCCTTAGCGGTTGCGGGATCGAGACGAAACTCGTTAACACACAACCCCTTTTTTATGAACACGGTATTAATACATATTTGAGACCGTACTCAGACACGCCGCCACTGATTTTGGGATGAATTGAGTGGAAATGGGTAAAGTTCCCGTTCTAGTGCTTGTTTTCAAATATGTTTGTTTGGTCCAGACAAAGTCATTGCAGGGTTAAAAGCTTTTTAGAAGTTTATTCAAGTTGAACGGCATATTTTAACCTTTACCATTGTGGACCTATTGTCAAAGGGATTTCGATTATGGCCGCCAAACTCAATAGAGATCAGAGTACTGCAGAAGATTATATTAAAGCGCATAAGTGTAGGTAGGGAGTGTAGGAACTTAAATGATACATGGAGAATGATTTTTCTTCAAATCAAACTATAAATATTAACTTAAAAAAATATTTGTAAGGTATTTTGGATTCAAAAATCATTGAAAGTTTTTTTTAGATTTATACATGACAGTTATCAAATGGCCATCAGTTCATTTAACTCGATGACTTCAGCAACATCCATAGACACATTATATATTTCACTTTGCAAGCATGATGCACTTAGATAAAAGGCTAAGCAACATAAAATGTTTTAAAACCCTCTACGACAAAGCTCAACTGATACAACTATGCAGAAGCTGCAAAAGCACTCGCGGAACACACGAGTGTACTGCATTTATATCCCACCCTCCATTACCAAGCCACTACTAAATAAAGTCAGCCAACTAAATCATAACGGGCTACATGAAAAACCTTTCTGCCGTGGTACGCGCACTAAAACGTCTAAATTGAGACAATGCGAACTAAAATCTCACGGAGAGCAAGATAACTTAATGAGGGTTGACAAATTAGTGCGGAGTTCCTTCGTCGGCAAACATTTGGACGCGGCCGTATTCGGGAGGCGGGGGTATTGTTTTAATGCGATTTTGGGGGGTTTAGGCTAAATAAGAAAGCGTCGCAGGCCGAGTGGTTCAGGTCGTTGCTTGCCATGCGAGAGGTCGCCTGTTCAAACCCCGCCACGTATCACTGTATTATTCGACGCTTTAACGGTGAAGGAAAGCATCGTGAGGAAACTTGCTCTCTTACGAAGAAATTCTTAGGTTGTGTAGTCGACCAACCTGCACTTGGCCAGCGGGTTTGACTAAAGCCTTATCGCCTTCAGTTTAGGGTAGGCCCGTGTCCCAGCAGTGAGACGCATACGAAGTGTAAATGATCTTATAAGAATTTTTTTTTGAGTTTAAACCACTGAACAGTAAATTTCAAATGTTCAAAATGTAAAGTCTTTTAAAAAGCTTTTGTCTCTTACGATTTTACCTAAAATAGAATAATACAGTTTTATAAACGGCAATCAATCAGTATGAGACGTATGACAAGTTACACCTTTCTGTTTATACATATACTTATTTTTAAAATGCGTTATTTAATATCAATCGTACGGAAAATGAGACGTGAAAAAAAAACCGCAATCAGCACTCAAAAGGAAATGGGGCAAATCGCAAAGCGATGCCAAATTACGTTGCTAATGAGGTTGACAAATTAGTGGCCGTATCCCGCGAATATTCCTGCCCATTCGGTGCCGACGAAAGGAGACAAACGCGTCCGGCTGATTGATTGATGATTGCCTGTTTGCCGGCAGATTGTTTGCCGGGCGTAAGTATGCAAAATTGGGTGTTTTTGTCGGAAGACGGATGGCGGGCGGAGGGACCGATATTGCGATCGGGATAGTTCGAATGGCGGCGCGTTTGAGTCCGACGGCGGCTTATAGATGGCGTTGTTGTTCAATGTTGGATGTAATAAGTGTTGCCGACGCAAGAGTGTTGGAAACACTCATGTCATTTGTTACTCTTATGTTGTGCATGAAGAGGTTGATGAATGTGGATGAAGCGAAAGTGGTGTGCCAGGACCGTAGCACATGGCAGGCTGTAGCACATCTCTGCCTACCTCTGGGAAAAAGGCGTGATTTTGTGTATGTATGTGTGTTCGTATATTAATGTGTACTTTTAACCGACTTCAAAAAAGGAGGAGGTTCTCAATTAAATTATTTAATTATTAAGGAAATTTGATTCAAATTAAATTGTGAATTCTGGTTTTTGATAATGACTGAGATTGGAGTATTTACATAACATAACATTAAGTACAACCAATACCATTATGAAAAAAAATAAAGGAAGTATTTTTATAATTTATATAAAAAGATAATAGCAAAAATAGACAAGCATTATCTTAGGCTTTCTTGAGTAAGGCTAACAGAATAGGGCGGCGTATCTTAATTTGAGTCCAGGGTTAAATATTTAATTAAGAAAGCTAACTTGAGGCGACGACGTGAATGAACAAGTAATTAATTTAAAATCACAGAGACCTCGTCTCCGCTATGGGGACAAGTTGAAATTTTACTATTTTTGAACTTTAACAAAGACTTGGGTGTTGGGTCTATCAAGGACGAAATAAAAAGCTCCTTCCATTACTTAACACTCTCTTAGTAAAGTAAATGAATATAAATATATGGGACATATCCACACACTGACATCAGACCCCAAAGTAAGCATAGCTTGTTCTATGGGTCTCAGAGACTCAAATAAATAGATACATATTTATAAATACATACATAAATACATAATCACACTCAGACAAGGAACGAACACCTATGTTCATCACACAAATATTTGTTCCTAGTGGGAATCGAAACCACGAATCTTGGAGAAGACAGCCAGGGTCACTAACCACTGCTCCACCGCCAGCCAGCCAGTCACAACACTCAGTAATACAAAACAACATGGTAAGTATCCCGGACATTTATGAAGTGTACTAAAAAGCTCAAGTACTCAGAAAGGTTACAATCATCACCACACCAATTTTCTAGTTATGGACCTCATGAGCCCTAACTCTACCTTCAAAAGAGAAGCTTTCCAGCCTTTTGATCAGGCCCTGAGGAGCACAGGGTTTGATATCATGGGAAGCTAACGACGTCTCTGGAATCATCCAGTGACGTGTCCAAATACAAAATAAGTACTCGTACCATAAAATTTTTGAATTATTTAAAACCCAGCTTAATTTCATAAACGCATATCAATGGACAAAAGATGTTAAAAAAAATCCTTTGTTTTAATACGATCTATAATTCTTTGTAGTCTTTCCAGGATTTAAAGAACTATTTGCTATCTGTCTATTATTATTGAGTGATTTTGATAATGTCCTATTACACAATCGAATGATTCTACAAATGTAGCATGTGGTTTTTATTTATTATTCCCGGTTATATAAATGTGAAAAGGGGTCGATGAACCTGCCAACTGGAGGTAATGAGGAATAAATTTTCAATAAATTTTAATGTATTGCACTAACCTACTAACATAGTCTATAAGTTACATTGTTACTAACTATTACTTACTAACTATCTATGGACATACTATGGTCTGAAAATAAATGTTTTTTTTTTTTTTATAAATGAAATATTCGTTACATAATAACCGTATTATAGTAGACGAAAGAAAAAGTTAATGTTACGCCAACATTTGTACTTGTTGGCAGCCTCTAGAAAAAATGTAGATTGCTTCTTTGCCAAATACAGCTCATGAATAAGAATATGAGAGCAACTTGTAAAAGATATGTCTTTCATGAACACATATAGAATTATTGAACGTTTTTTGTACCACTGAATCTGGATATACAAGTTTTGTTATCTCAGAAATCCTGGAGCAATCCCTCCGTCGAACACACCTCCGAATTACCTACAATATGTACTTACAAGTCTACGGCCTAACAATAACCCTAAAACAGAACGAGAACAGAAAGAACACCGCGATCCGATGCAAATCATATGTACAAATAACAATACGAACATGCAGATAACCCTGTACCGCTCACGGGTCTTTGTTACCCCACGGACCCTTTCGATGTCGCCGCTGTTTATG
Source organism: Maruca vitrata (assembly GCA_039566165.1). Taxonomy (NCBI): domain Eukaryota; kingdom Metazoa; phylum Arthropoda; class Insecta; order Lepidoptera; family Crambidae; genus Maruca; species Maruca vitrata. The sequence continues at coordinate 2,083,672 of CM076920.1, forward strand.
ATAATAACCCGCGAGCGGTGAGAACTGTCGGTCTGAATTACCCGCGACGACGTTTACGAGTCTATCTTGTTTTTGGGTCAAAATTACAGAGACGGGTTGCAGAAAGATTGTACAATAAACCTGCGTGTGGGTGGATTTATGTACAAATAACAATACGAACATGCAGATAACCCTGTACCGCTCACGGGTCTTTGTTACCCCACGGACCCTTTCGATGTCGCCGCTGTTTATGATAATAACCCGCGAGCGGTGAGAACTGTCGGTCTGAATTACCCGCGACGACGTTTACGAGTCTATCTGGTTTTTGGGTCAAAATTACAGAGACGGGTTGCAGAAAGATTGTACAATAAACCTGCGTGTGGGTGGATTTATGGTTCCAAACCCGGCCCCGGAATAATTGTCCATCGGAATGCCTGTTATTACTTCAGCTAAGCGTTTGAACTTGAAATGTAAGTTGGTTGGATTTTGAATTTCAATAGGTACTCGGCTTGACAAGAGATGAATTGTTTTGCAAATAGATTTCAGAAGGTCGATAATATTAATTTGGGTATACAGAAAGCTAAACATGAGAGTACCTACCACTGTTGCTTAAACTATTATTTTTTATAAATAGTTGTCTGTCTTACATTTTCTACCAATTTGAATTCAATTTACACTGAGCAAATTTTTTTTATAATTATCATGATAGCAGAAAAAAACTGTAGATCTTATTCAGAGAGCCTGGTTACTCGTTCTTATTCAACAATACGGGTAGCAGATAAAAGTAACCGCATTACAAATTTTACAACAGAAACGACTGCAAACTTTAAAGAATAAGACAGACGTTAAACATTAGCCAATCCGTAGTTTCAGTGCCCGAATCCTTTTAGCCCGTAATTTCCCTGTAAGGAGAATATTTACGATGTCAATCTGCTCGCTGCCCATGGATTTACGGTCCGCGCAAATAAAATATGTAGATTCGTCCCGGAACGCGGCACTTATTGAAATTGGCTGATTTAGTTTAATCACATTATCTACAACGTAAAAGGATTGGCGCGGCACGGTTTATGTCTCGGACTACAGCTGGCGTATCCACCGATGGAAGATACTTTGCCCGATTGTAATAAGGTTTTATTGTAATCGCGTAGTGTGCCGGTGATTTCGTTTCGGTGAAATGTTTATTGTTTCGAGGAACATTGTTTCAAATCGCATTGCGTTTGCTCGATAGCGCGTTTTTGTTTTTCTCTGACGGTGGGGTTTGTGAGTTTGCCACTAGTTTTGGAGTCCGGTATAGGTAATAGAGAGATTAACATAGTAAAATGTATTAAGTATTGTCTATTATTGCTCAAATACTACACATTTGAAATAAATTAATATACGTATTAATCTCGAGAGTTAAAAGTAAAGAGTTCAAAACGTCGGGTCTCTAAATAATATGTTTAGAATAGCAATACAGGCATAATGTTTTGATAATTTTTATATTGGAATATGATTGTTCAAAACAACATTGTATTTGATGCACTAAAACAACTTTTCTAATTTTCAAAACTGATCATTGTCATAATAAGTCGGCTCTATCATGATATAACTTAAATAAATCCACTCCCATTACATCAGACGAAGGATCTGTTCGTTCATTAGGTTCCAACGTAATGATAATAAATAAACTAGATGAAAGAAATACGAACATCGCTTAGTCGTGTAACCATTACCGAAGAATTTGTGGGGGAGACTGCTGCGCGGATAAAAAATTAATGATCGTTCATTTGTACATCGCGGTAGCGATTTGATGACTACCCTCACTAAATATAACATGTTTACTTACATTTCACGTCGTAATAGAATATTATAATTGTTTGTTTTGGTACAAATATCTTAAAATATTGTAACAATTATCCCTCAGAGCGGGGATCTACCCCGCTCAGCTATTGTCGCGACACAGTGTGCCAAGACACTGGTATTCTGCGGATACCCTTTTCCCTAATCGGTGGTGTTGACTAACTACTTAATAATTAGTTGTGTACACAAAGCTTGGTTATTTAATAATGGACTGGTTCACACTTCGCAACGTTATTTCTTCAAGTGGATGGTGGAGATTCAATCGAACAATTGTAGTTTTTTCTCAAATACTCTACCTAACATAAACCGAAATGAGAGTTTTCGAATTCGTTGAATCATCTACTTGGTTGAGCGATCAATAAATATGTTTTTCACAGGTAAGCCTCTGAATGGTTCATAAGGTAATAATAAGAAATAATAATACAAGTTTATTTTCCTTACAAACCTTATGAGATTTCCTTATAATCTTATTATAAAATAAGTGTGTAAAATAATAGAATATATATTGTAGTTTTAATAATTTAATACATTATTTTCTAATTTGCATTTAAACTTACAAATGATTTAAAGAATTAATTAGTTATAAAATAATTTTTAGTTTCATTTAAATTAATACTTCCGTTTTGCCCCTTCTCGGGATTTTTTTTGTGATGTCGGTTGATATTTTTTTTGGCGGGAAGTCGAATATTTATCAGCAACGAAGCACCTTGAAAAAGAAAGAAAATAAAATGTTGAGTTCCTAAGTGTTCGTCAGTGTTTTCTTTGTATTCACCTGTTACTTCTAATACTTAACTGTCATATATTGACCCATCGAACGGACGATTGCTAAGTGGCTATTGCTATTTAGCTATACTGTACATACCTTACATTTACATTAATTTTAGAAATATTATTCTCTACTACCTAGCCGTAGTGAACAAAATTGTGAGAAGAACTGAACATTCACATTATGTAGTACCTACGACAGAGTTCTTCATTATGACCAAGAGCTACGGTACGAAAGAAATGTTTTGAAAACTCAAACAAAACACATGCCCGTTCGAACCACGAAAGTGGTAAAAGTATTTATTTCAGGCGCAGAATTTAACAAGTAGTTTTATGAAGGCAAGTTCTTGTGGGCCGAAGTTTATAATGAGCCACCGGCGTCCCTACGGCCGCTGGTATGCGAAGTGCGTAGTTCGAAAAGATATGTACAGAGGGAGAAGATTTTTCTTATGGCCGTATAGGCTCCATTTGCTATGGATATAACAGACTTCTTCTTAGTCGTTCACTCTTGGCCGAGTGGTTGTGATTATTTTCTTTCAGTGCTGACCGCAGGTTTTGCTATTGCTCTCCACCGGTCACTGTGTGTGGCACTGCTAGTACACTCTGTGGTACAATATAACAGACATGATGATTGTGAAAAGTAAATAGCAGTACATTGAATTAATTGCTTATGCTTAGCTCGTTGAATCATTGGTCTACAGTAACACCTCGTTGACTGCCTCGTTGGTCTATGAGTAGCAAGCGCTGCGAGAGGTCCCCGGTTCGAGTACGGGGCCGGGCAAAATTTGTGTGAGATTTCTGTAAAGAAATTAGCCCGGAGTGAGGAAGTTGGCGGTTGCACGCTCGTGCCTCGGAAAGCACGTTAAGCCGGTGGTCCTGCACCCATTATCTCATCGGTCATGATGGGTTACCGTCTCACCCAACTATGAGAGTAAGAGAACAGAGAGTGCGTATAATGTCCGGCGCACTTGTCTGATCTTAATTGAGATCTATCTCACTTTGTATTATAACTTAAGTAAGGTGATTTTGATTTAGGGCATAAAAATATAGCAAGCATAATAAATCACATACCAAACAAGAAATCCAAGTTTCAGCAGACAGTATATTTATAGACTAAGAGTTACTCCAACTAAGCTATTAAAACTCACAATTCAAAGCTAACAAAATATTCATGAACCAATGAACACACGACTTCTCAGCCCTTCTGCGGACTTCTTAATCGGATCCGCACAACTTCGGTAAGTGAGGTATGAGCGTGTATTATTTCGGGGCGGTTTTTCAGGACCCTCTCGGAGGGTTGTTTAGTTTTAATGATAGGGTCTGCGACTTTTGGCTCCAGGCGAGTGATAATGAAAGTGGCTCTTTGTAAAAAGTATGGATGGAAACCGAAGTGGGAGTTATTTTGTTTCCATTTTGTTTTACCTTACAGCTGTGTGTTGAAGCCTTAAAAAGGGATCTACCTTCATACCACTTTTGCAAGACTTAGGTTAATATAATGTATCTGGTGTGTTGTTGTTACTAGTTTTCTCTAAGAGAAATTAATATTTTTTGTTCGTTATTCGTCATTCGACATCCGTCCATCTCTTTGTCTTTGAACTATGTTTGCTAGAAAATTGAATTTTTCTAACATTTTTGCAGGTCAATAGTACAGAATGCTTCGTGCGCGAGTGTATCTCGCACTTCCGCGGTGTTTAAAAAGAACTTCTCCGAAAAGTTTATTAATTACTGTTACGTATACATAATTAATATGATTTAACCTCCATTGCATTTCATCAACCTTGCGAATGTGTAGCGTTTAGTTAACGGAATCGTTCCAAAACTTAATACAGCAGCAATTGCTATCCCAGTTTTACGCTGTAACAAGTTCTATCACTACAAATGCAAACTCTAGGCGTCTGTATCAGTCGTCGCGCCGAGCTATCGCGATTCGCGGCTCGCATTCAGCGCGTCGCGTTTAACGAGCTCCGCACTTCTTACACAAATTCGCGGATCTCGCTCACAAAGCGCGCGAAACGCCGCGTTGTGATTGTGACGCGATTTGATGAATTGCTTCACTTGGACCAGGGAAACGGGGCGCAGTGAGGAAGCGGATTAGAAGACCTCTGCCTATCTTTTATTTAAAATAAACCGGCCGTTTTATTTGAATTTGGAAGTTAGTAATTGTTGTATGATATCTGGGGACATATACGCGTCAACGATCTTCGTTTACTAAAACACAGGTATATTCGACGTAAGTCTAAAACTCTTATATGCTTGTAGGAGTTAAGAAAATGTAAGTAAAAACGAGTGCAAACATTGCTGATTTATACTTTTACTAGCTTGCCGCCCGCGATTTCGTCCGCGTAGAGACGTTTATCTGGTAAAACATTACTTCTTTATAGCGCAGTCGGTTAAAAAGAAGCCTAGATCCTTTTCTAGGCTCTGGACTATATATGTACCAAATTTCGTTTAAATCGGTTCAGTACTATATGCGTGAAAGCGTAACAGACAGACAGACAGAGTTACTTTCGCATTTATAATAGTAGTAAGGATGTGCAGCGATACTAGTGAGTATATTAATGATAGTAAGTGAATTGTCATTGCGACTTCTACAATGCAATCAGAATTAACAATTGATTGTGATCCTTCCTTTACAAATACCTTCCTCACTGTTCATGACAACACTGTGAAAGGACGAATAGATTCTCCTCCAAAGAGGTGCCAACTCAAAAACGGCGTTATAGCGAAAGCCTAAAAGTTCAATTTCGAATTAACTTACGCAGAGTTTATCACCGACACGCATTTGAGCGGCGCCCAAAGAATGCAAGAATCATGTCGGCGTTAATTACTTTGTACGACGTGACGTTATGTTTACGGCGGCGTTTGAAAGGCACGCATTTGGAATTTCTTTCAGAATCCTTAGCTTGTCCAAAGTAGATACGCGGTTTTGCTCGCACGTTTTGTACTGCACGATTTTGTGACAATATCAGGCAGTGGGATTTGGTAGAGTTTTTTTTAGGGGTGAGAGCCATTCGCTCCCCCCCAAATCCGATGATGATGACAAGGCTACTCCAAGCCATCATCGTATGTCAGTTAAAATAAAAAGGTTGTGTTTTTCTCGCGTTCAACAAGAGTCGTGGGTTCTAAGTAACTCTACCCTAGACAAATGTAGCATAGTATTTATTCAGTCTCTGGGTGTGTTATTAAATATTTTCAGTACTTTTAATTCTATATTATTCAATAAATATGCAATCGTTAATAAAAAAAAGATTTTTAGGCTTTTCATAGAGTATTTTACAGAAGTCCCTAAACTTTCAATACCTGCGAGATGTTTTTAGTTAAAAGTAATATCAAATCATATTAAGAAGTCTTAGAATGTTTATAAAAGGAACCATTAAAAAGCTTTCAAAACAGAATCCGTTTGCATCAATCCGTTTGCCGCAGCCCAATTATAAAAAGTCGTAATGACGTCTGTCTGTACGGTTAATCCCACGGCACTTATAGTGCGAGAGGTAACATAGCTTTTGAATGTTTGAAAACGTATGCGATCAACATCAGATATATGAGTACTCTTTTTATTTTATAAATTAAAAGTGAGTTTTAATCTTACATACAAATATATGAAAATTCTATGGAATTTCCATATATTTGTATATGAAAATTCCATACATCATGGGCAGACACATCGGTCTACCTTCTTTTCTAAGTCTTTTATAACGCACGATTATGTAAAGATAAAAATGTGTCTGTTTTCGAGAAAAAAGAAGTGATACCGTGAGTGTAGTGTGTCGTAATCGAATTCAGAGTGACAATATTGTCAATGATGGTAGTGGTGTCATGCGTAATGATAGACTTAGAAAGAGGGTAGACCGATGTGTCTGCCCTTAGACCTACCGTCATTCTCGCAGTCCTATAGTTCACCCGTGCACATGGCGCTTGCAACAGTGCCGAAATATCGGGAGCTCATTAAAACAAAACAAACAAGATGGTAAATATCCCGGACAGTTTCAGTTTTTAATATTGATAAATTGCCCTAATAATGAGCTACGTAATATTTTTATTTCAAAATATTGATATTAACAAGTAAATTAAAGTAGACTATATCAGCCTCCACTGCTGGACATAGGCCTCCCCAAATACTCGGCACTCCTGTCTAAAAGTAGCAATTTGGCAAAAAAGGTTTATATATCGGAATCTTGATGTGTGGTGTGTGTGTATGTGTGCAGTCAGTGCTTGAAAAACACATAAATTATTAAACTAGAAAACCATCGCTACCTCCCGTACTATATTCAGAGCTGTCGACTTGCTTTAATTGCCGCCGCCGACCAATTATGACGTTTATTGCGATTCGAATATCTTACCGGACCGAGGGAAGCCCTCTCAGCTCCAGAGCTCGCGTTTTCATTGCAGTTCTGTAATTACGAAGTGACATTCATTCGGTAGCTTTTCGGGAGCACTCAGATTTGTAACAACACTTAAAACTCTTTCTGTGACATGATATGAAAAGTAGAGACCTACACTTGAATATTTGTGAGAACCACTTCCTGCAATAAAAATCATTCACTATTCACAAAAATATTTCGACAAAAACGGGCTTTTTCATAGACCGATAATATATCATACGAATTAGGTAGTATTGAAAAAAATATTTCGAACTTTTGTAGGTAGATATCAGTATATCTACCTACAAAAGTTCGAATTTTTTTTTTATCACTATCAACGAACGGTCTGTATGACTGAAATATACATCGTAGAAGGAACGTACAAATAGAGTTGTAATAAAAGTCCATAAGGCGCTACAACAGAATCATGGTGATTATGTAAAAATTCTCTTATGTAACTAGTGCTAAAGCCTACATGTTGATTAAAAACAAGAGTCGCCTAGCGCTAACGCGATTTCACAACATAAAGAGTTCTCGGTACGTCACGGAAAATCCGAACATACTTTGAAAACTTCGCTTCGTGTGCGAAAAAGGAAAAAAAGGAGAAATCACACATTGAAAGCGTGTTTGTGAAATACCGGAACTCCGAAGGCGAATGGCGCCGGAGCGCGTCCCTATCGGGCCTGCACTACGCAAATGCGCTGATAAAATATACGTGCAGCGTTTGTACGTACGGAAAACATACGGTACTTTCTAATCCGTCAATTTTTTTTCAGACTTTTGAGTGAATCTTCAGAAATATAAAAATTCGACTACCTCAAACCTACCTACCTCATTTGCAAAATCGATAATTTTTTTTAGACTTTTGACAATATAATTTAGTAATATGCCAAATTTTAAAGAAGAGTCTAACCAAAAGTACCCATGTACACATGTTTTAGGATAACATCTAGTCCATAAGTTTGAATTTGTAATTTAGAAGTTACATTGATGTTGTTGTGTTTTGTGAACTTAAATAAATAAAATAAAATAAATAAAATAAAATCGACAAGCATGCATGAGGAGATTTATGGATGTAAAGGGGGGAAGGTGGTGTGCCAGGATCGTAGCACATAGCAGGAAGTGATCTCTGCCTACCCTTTCTGGGATAAAGGCGTGATTTGATGTATTGTATGTTTGAAAAATTAGACTACCTCAAGCATTCGACATTCTCTAATCTGTGTTTTTTTTCATCAGCTACTTCTCTGCAATTCGGAAAGCACCTACGCCCTACCTTTTTTATTACATTGAAAGGTAATATGATGAAAAAGTTTGTTCAACGGCTCAAGTACGTAGTTGCCGTCTCAGGGTGTTGGAATGTGATTTTAAGAATGGTGTAGGTTCTATCCCTATATCTATACCCGCGTAATTCCTACTGATAAAAATTAGTGCTAGCTAACTTTTTTTTTGACGCGGTGAAATGCTTTTCGCACCTTCACCGGGAGAGGGGGTTCTCTTCCGGTGGTGTGTCGGACTCCCCGGCGGCTGGCAAGAAGATGGTAAATGCCAGCTGCTGCTCCTGGGCGGAGTGCAATGTCCAGGGGGTCTACCGACTAAAACACCGCGATGTACCTCCATGGCCTTGGCGACGTCATGGTTCCTGGCATAGCCCAACTACCACGACGAAGTGCTAGCTAACTGCTTAACTTAAAATAACTTTTTTTAACAATACTACTAATAAGGTAAAAATAAAAAGTTTTTTAGTAGTAATGGCACTTGAATCCAATTTTTATTTTCTTTATTGTTAGAACAGTAATCATACTTGTTTAAGTAATTCAGCTACAAGAATAATAGTGCAAGTTTTACATAAAAATAAAACTTGTATTATTTAGCAGAGACGATGCACAGCATCTGTGAGAGTGCGTCCTCTTCCGGTCAGCAATTTATGGGCGATCAAAGCGCCCTCTATATTGAAATATCTTGATTATTTTAGTAGTTGAATTCACTTACTTCCGTTTGGCGCCATTTTTAGTCACCTTAATGTGTCTCGTGCCGAGGATCCTCATAGCAGTCTCTCACCAGGAGACCTTAATGGGATGCTGTGCATCGTCTCTGCTAAATAATACAAGTTTTATTTTTATGTAAAACTTGCACTATTATTCGGCATGTGACGATGCACAGCATCTGTGAAGACGTGTTTATTAGCTCCTGGTGACTTACCCGATGACGCTATGTGATAGGAATCAAATAGAAGTACCTGAAACATAACTATTGTAATATGTTGTCTTGAAACGTTGAATTAAATCTTCATTACAACTATTACGAAGTCAATTAAACAATATAAATTAATATATGTTTGTTAATCAAAAGCTTATGAAGCACAATGTATAAAAATTATAGGTGTTTATTCAAATTTACTGGTTGGAAATTTGGTAAATAAAGCATCTGATGAAATATCAGCATTACTTTTCTCTTTTATTTGTTTCAAATAAAATCTTGAAAGTATATTCACTAATAACCTCGTGAAAAGCAAGGCTGATAGGCAAATTATCCCACCAATTTGATGATGTTATAGCGAAGCACACACTACCTAGAAATGCCATTATGCCGGCGTCTAAAATACGACTTTTACCCTTTGGAATACCATTAATAGATATACAACGGCAATATTACATCCAGCTGTCCTTCTCTGCTCGCTCGCCGACGGATTGCTCAGGCTATACTGTAACAGTTTTTGAGCAATAAAGTTAGTACATAACGCAGATATTGTTAATTTTTTGGATCAATTCAAAACAGTGCCAAGACATAATTACATCATTTGACCTGATGCTAAAATTAAATTACCTGCCAATTTACTTTATGCCTCAACAAGCTTTATGAGTACGTAAGTGTACTTAAACCAGGAAACTAAGAAATCTCATGGAGATGTGCAATCTACCACATATGGGTGTTTAGGGTCATGATTACGAGATTGTTTATCATTGAATCCAACGCAACCAAGCTGTTGTACAAATCTAGTGTATATGTACTCCCTCCAGCCTCGTTTTAGAAGAGATTATTCAGCTTCTGTCCAGCCTCTGATGGTGTCTGCCCACCACCAAGTTACCATATGAAAAACTTCATGTCGTGTGTAGGTAGGTACTTTACTCATGGACTGAGCTACAGTCATATGCCGGGAAGCCAGAATTCATTTTTCCAGTGGTGCTACATGTAGTTGTGTCCGATGCCGTATTAAGGTAATACAGTACCACAAGCGAGTATCACGGACGATGGTGGAAATAGCCATGCTTGAATGTCCAAATTCTTCTGAAAGCTTTACAACAAACCCGAGAGGTCTTCAAATCTAATTTGAATACACAAGTTACTATACTACTGCTTTTGACAATTTTAGAAGCAAATATAGCCGGGTCACCGTATATCTACAGTGTAATAATGGGCACCACAGATTCTCTTTTCAGACGCCATTCCGCTGCTTATTTGCCTTGTAACAGACGGTCGGCTATCTGAATGAAGCGGTCAGGTATGTGACCGGATTAAGAAAATTATAGGAGAGAAGAAGTGAGAAATATGTTCCATTGGCCTAGAAGGCGCTAATAGGTGTTTCAGGTCGAGCAGATGGCTAGAGTCAAGGGCATCCCCTCCCCCCTCTTAGTTTTGGGAGACTGATTTAAATATTACTTACGCAGTTTTTAAATGATTTCATATCGAAATGACAGCTTGTCTAGGGTTCAGTTTCGCGACACTTCAGTCGGATTCGTCTAGTTAGGCGTATAAGGCGTCCTTTGTCAGAAAATATTAAACAGGAATCTCGTATGGAGGTTTCCTTAAAAGACCTTGCCTTGCGGTCTTAAGCCACGATTTGATATGCGCACTCATTTCTGATATGAAGGTAAATTCTTGACAGACTGTTATCGCATCAAGAGAATGAGATATATGGAATCCCGCATTTTCTTTCAGAGTTACAAAGCTGGCAAAATTTACTAATTGTATGGCCAGAATTTGCTGGCGCAATTACATATGCATCTAGTAAGGTAGGCAGGACCTCGCTAATAAACGAGTATATCTTTTAATAATTGTATTGGACATTTAAACATACGGTCATCTGACCCCAAACTAAACAATTAGTTATGAATACATATATACACGACACACGTGCATGTATATTTACCCTTCAGAAACTTCAGACGCTCGATGAAACTCGAATGTAGCTCACTTAAATGTTTGTCCCGGGTGGGGATCGAACCCACGACTCTTGGAACCACTGGTCACTAACCACTGATCCACTGAGTCATGTCACATATATGTTTGCGGAAGAACTTATGACTTTCCTTCCGTATTCCATACAAAACCTAGGTACTCTTATGTCCTGGGTGAAACAATTAAGGACTTTTCGATATCGATAGTTCAATCTAATTGCTGTAGGAGGAGAACATAAGTCACTAACATAAGTCACACAACATAATTCACATTAAAATATTGTTCTCACCTGCTTAACGATTAAACTAAACCGTTTTACATTAAATTATGTTCTTGACCACTTACTATTATATGAATACCCTCATACCTTCGTTTCAAAGTATCCGAGCCACCCAGTAATTAACTGTTGCAATGATTTTGGTACGCAGGATAGGCTGTTCACCAGAAGGTTTGTCTTTGATATAAACCTGCGACGACTTTTCGTTATCGACACGTGGAACTATAATTTTTCCCATCAAGTAGTTTGCTTAGAGGTTTTCCGGAATTTGGTGATGCGAAGATAGTTCAACTTGTTTTAGTACAATGTATTAACTGTGGAGTTAATAATATTGGTCTTTCGCATCCATCGCTCTTTGTGCGGATAACATAAATGAGAAGAACCTCATTGATTCTCCTTGGGCTTCTCGAGAACCTTTTGTTCTAAGAGGGTTTTGATTTGTCCGCTCATTTCTGTACATTGTCAGGTCCTGAGACGTAGTAAAAAGCTCTGTGTTGCAAGACAAGCACAGGCTTGGGGGTAAATGGCAGACACATCCCCAGTATCATTTTCTAGTTGGCCTACGGAGCCAGATATGCCTGCCACTGCCTCCGATACGCTCGGGAGGCAGCCCCCTCTCTGAAACACTGTAGATTGCTCTGTGTTGGTAAGACAAGCACAGGCTTGGAGGTAAATGGCAGACGCTTTCCCAGCATCATTTTCAGGTTGGCCTTCAGAGCCAGATATGCCAGCCGCTGCCTCCGATACGCTCGGAGGCAGCCCCTTTCTGCAACGCCGTATATAGCTCTGTGTAGGTTGATGAGACAAGCACAGGCTTGTACGAGAATGGCAGACGCTTCCCCGCCATCATTTTCAGGTTGGCCCTCGGAGCTTCATACGCCTGCTACTGCCCACGATACGCTCGTAGACAGCCTCCAGGAATGGGTTTCGAGGTATGAGGGATATTTTGATTGGGTTTAGGTATTTATGAGAGGTAAAAAAAAATAAAATAATTAATGAACAATTACATAATGTGGCTTTGGTGAGATTTAGAAGATACTCGTCACCGAGAACAGGAACGTTAAACCGGTGTTGTATCCACTGATCCATTCTATTTGTGTTTGTATGCGAGAGCTCTTATCTAGTGAGGCATCTCCATTTAACAAAAAGTAAAGATAAGTAAAGTGTATAGTTAAGTATAAAACAAAGAGTGACCTTACGGCTACGTAGACGTTGCCTCTCATACATATATAGACATACAAAAAATCACGCCTTTTTCCCCGAAGGGTAGGCTGAGATCATGAAGACGTTGCCTCTCATGAACTGACGTAGTTCATCGTTAATGCAACGTTCCACAAAATCTGGTTGTGGACATAAGGTTACAAATTTACGAATAACGTACCTCCTTCCAGTTTTTATGATATTAGCTTAATTTATAGAGCATTTTAGGTTTTCGATGCTATTTTAACTTCCCCAATGTTTGATTGTGGGTTATTTAAGTTTATAGCAAAAGGTAGTTATAAAAAAAAAAATTATAATAAAAATAAGTTTCGGAATGTTCGAACGTGAACGATTCGTTATTTTTGGTTGGGGGTACCTTATTCAAAACGTGCATTAACAATTTGTTAAAACATTCTTTATTCAAAGAGATCACTCATTATATCCAAAAGAAGGTTAAAATTTCAACACTCGAACGTACCTTGTTTTGGAGTCTTACTTTGTATTTTTGTGCCACCGTTGCGCAGCTTAAGAACCTACACGAAGGTCATCGCATGCCTCCTTCGAGGGAGACGGCGGCGGCGGCGTGGTCTTCAATGACCACCATCAATACACTTTCTATCACTTGATTCACTTTTTTCCGTTTTACAAACACTTCTTACTAGTGAATTAAGGATAAGCGGATTATATTTAAATTAAAATAACTTTCGGGAACGATTTAAGCAGAGTTTCTGCTTATGATATTGCTAACGCGAAAGTGGAAGACGCTATGAGGATCCTCGGCACGAGACCCATTAAGGTGACTAAAAATGGCGCCAAACGGAAGTAAGTGAATTCAACTACTAAAATAATTAGGATATTTCAATATAGAGGGCGCTTTGATCGCCCATAAATTGCTGACCGGAAGAGGACGCACTCTCACAGATGCTGTGCATCGTCACATGCCGAATAATAATAATATATATGAGGTCCTTATTCAATTGAAAATGTTATCTATATGAGCTTAGCTTCTAGATGGGTATTGAGCTAAGTATTTAAGCAGCCGTAATACAATAATCGTCAGATAATCCTACCTCACGGCAGCGGTAAATAGGAAAATAATACACTTATTTACCTACTCACAGCATTATTACTTTCCTTGAAGGTTTCTTGAGAAAATTGTATTGTTGCTCACCTAATACTGTACTTAGACCACAAAAACTATTTACTCCAGTTACAAGGAAAACATCTTAAGTAGCATCCCGGGGAAATCTCTTTCATGAAAAAATAAGAAGTAACTTGGATCAGCGTCGTATCGATACTCAAGTTGGCTCCGGGAAACGGTCTCGGTAACTGCTTATTTATTAATCGTGGTTAGTGCTTTTTGTTCTAGTTGCCTTCGCTTTAGACTGACGCGACTTTCAAAGTTAGGATGTGCATTTTATTTAAAAGCTGTACTGTACATACGCGTTGATATTTCCGGTGAAGAGATGTTAAGCTTTGAAAGTCGCGAATAATCGCTGCTGTAGTAAAGTCATATTGCGGGCTACAGTATCAAATTTGAGTAGTTAAGCCTAAATTTAATGTGACATATGATTCTGTGTACTATGTGTGCTATCGCTATCGTATTTTAGAAAATAGGTATATTCGAAAAACTGATTTGCCGGCAAGATATCAATGTCGATTTTCATTTTAGTGCTGCAATAAAAAAAATCAGATAACTAACTAATAATTTTTTCCGCAGACAAAACTATAAATGACTGGACTAAATACGCTGATTGGTATAACGCATGTGCCCACCGCCGTCATATTTTGTCACAATCCAATTCAACGTTGACATTATTACAGTCACGTAACAACAGATAAATCTCTGCAAAACAAAGCGTACGGTCGCGCAAAAAGAGGCGCGCAATAAACGTTCCCGCAAAACAATGAATCTCAAGATCATTGTACCAGGGCACCATAAATCGCGGGAGACACGAGCCAATCTGATGACGGCGTAATGAGCTTGTTTGTCCGGGTTTAGCGTTTCACGGCACGTTCCCGCGTTTCTGCTGCAACATCTTGGCTTCGCTTCTTCCCTAGTTTCGAGTCCGGAGATTAATTAAGCTTTGGGTGTCAATTTATTGTACAGACGCTTTCACAGGTTGCGCAATGTGCTACGGAATTGAGGTGTATACGGCTATTGTGTGTTACGAGTTTAAAGTATCGATAGCATACAAAAGTATATCGCAAGATTGTTAAGAGTAATCGGTTAAAGTAACCGGTGATTCGTCAGTGAACTTTATACATGTAGTAGTTTTATTACAATGAAAAGGGTACTTATCATATATTTTTTTAACCGACTTCAAAAAAAGGAGGATTTCAATTCGTCTGTACGTATAATTTTTTTTTATGTGTGTTCACCGATATTTTCGTCAATTCTAGACGGATTTCAAAAAAATTTTTTTTGGTTGGATAGAGTTTACTTCAGAGGTGGTTCTATTTTCACCAGTCTCGGATCTGATGATGGGATCCTGGAGAAATCGAGGGCAACCTTCAAATTTTATAGGGACATGTACCGCGTTTTGCATATTATCTGAAGTTATATTGGCATTGCTTCTTGTAATCATAACGTTATAATGTTGAGCTGATGATGGAAGGTCAACTCCTTTATTGTTTGGAGTAAAAGGATAATTCTTTCAATACTGTATATGTCGTGGCCACATCGTAGAATTGGCCATTTCATGAAATGATTGGCCATTTCATGAAATGGTTGCATTTCATGAAATATTACACTGTCCATTGGCCATATCATGAAGTGGCCAGGTCAGATCAATGATAAGAAATCGTTTGACGATTGGGCCAACTAGATGCATTGCCATTTCATGAAACGATCAATCTCAATTGATCATATCGTCGGCTTAGAGTGTAAACCTGCTAAATCCATATTAAGAACATTTTCAGGAAAGACGATTGTGTTGTGTACTTATTTTCACACTTTCGAATGGTATAAATAACGTATTAAAGTGGGATTTAGCAGGTTTATACTCTAAGCCGACGATATCGTGGAATTGTTTCGTTGACTTTACCGGTAGAGTGGCAGAGTTGCTGTACCAGTTAAGCACTTTGTGCAAATATGCTAAATTTGCACAATGTACTAAATTTTCTTCCTGTTTAGCATATTATTTTTTCTTTTATTTAAGAATAGCATATTTTAAGCAAAACATTTTTTTTTAATTTATGTTATTTTTAAGGTACATTTAATTTTAATTCGGACATAATTGTCGGAAGTTTGCCTATTTTAGGCAGTAAATACACGTATTTGGCAACACTGGTTGTTTTTGTGCAGTTTGTGTCAAAATGGCGGCCCTTGTAAACAAAGACGAATTTTCTCTTAGAAAAATGCGAATAATTCTTTATTAAACACGGAAGAAAGTTAAAATGAAAGATAATTTGATGAAAACGTATTAGAGTAGGTACTATGCAAGTCATGCAAGTTCTGAACAAAATGTGAAAAAACCGTGGAGTTTGGAATGTATTTCACAGGTTAGTAATATTTTACTTACTTCATTATAATTTTATGCACCTAATTTTTTTATATATCTATTATTATATTGATTGTCAAAAGACTGATAGCTAATAATAATTTCTTTTTCAGATTATACAACAAATAAAGGAGAGTGGGGTGACCATGAAAAAGAAATCCATGGACTACTACTGGTTATCGAAATATGATTTTATGGAAACTGTCGAAGAGGGAGGTATATCTTATATTCAAGGAGAAAGCGCCGACGATCTTATGATTTTTGTTGTTTATGTGACTTTGTGCGCGGTGCCGTGTTTTAATCGCCTTAATGCACCTTATTATTTATAAATTTGTCTTGCGCTAGCAAGTGACTGTTATCTTGTTTAATTTTTTTATTGTTTACGTGACTTTTATACTGCTTGTACTAAAATACTTGCAAATTTCACTAAATCTACATTTTTTATAACAATAAAAAAAATCATTAAATGCACCTTTTTATTTTGAAAGTATGTAACAACTAAAAATAAACAAATACGTATCAAAATTGATCCTGGTTTTCATTCAATATTTTATAGTCACCCTCTTTTTACGATATGGTCAAACGTGGGTGGCCAAATCGTTAAACGTTTATCGTTTAATGATTTGGTCACCATTGATTGGCCACTTCATGAAACGTGAACACTTCATGAAATGGCCAACCATTTCATGAAATGATCAATTCATCGATTTGGCCACGACATATACATATTAAGACTACTAGTTATAATATCAGCAGCATTACAGGTGAGCTAAACCAGTCTAGGATCTGATGATGGGATCCAGGAGAAATCGAGGGCAACTCTCAAATTTTATAGGCACATGTACCGCGTTTTACATATTTTCTGAAGTTATGTTGGCATTTGCTTCTGGAAATCATAATGTTATGATGCTGAGCTGATGATGGAAGGTCAACTCCTTAATAGTTGGGAGTAAAGGGATAATTCTTTCAAATCTGTGTACATATTAATACTACTAGTTATAATACCACTAGAATTATAGGTGAGCTGAATTAATGGGGTACAGTCTAGGATCTGATTATGGGATCCAGGAGAAATCTAGGGCAACCCTTAAATTTTATAGGCACATGTACCACGTTTCACATATTTTCTGAAGTTATATTGGCATTGCTTCTTGCAATCATAATGTTATAATGTTGAGCTGATGATGGAAGGTCAACTCCTTTATTGTTTGGAGTAAAAGAATAATTCTTTCAATACTGTATACATATTAAGACTACTAGTTATAATATCAGTAGAATTATAGGTGAGCTGAACTAATAGGGTGTAAAAAAATGTAACACTAAAAAGGATGAAAAAAAATTGTACACAAAAAAAAAACCGCCTTCAAAAACCCGACTCACTAAAAATTACAAAATAATATAATACGAACATTAATCTGGGTATGAATTTGATATATTGTTGAAGGCGGTGCCGTTTATATTTTTATGCAGTTTTCCTCAAAAATTTAATTGGCACCGCCTTCAACAAAATATCAAATTCATACCCAGATTAATGTTCGTATTATATTATTTTGTAATTTTTAGTGAGTCGGGTTTTTTGAAGGCGGTTTTTTTTTTGTTTACAATTTTTTAGGATATTCATTATTCATCTTCCAAATCAAAAATGTCTGCCTATCGACTGTTTCTTCACGGCAAATTGAGAAATTTTTCGAGCTACGATATTGATAAATCTATTTTTACTGCCGCACACGTACAATACTGGAGCACAAGTCATGTGTATCAGACACCTCCAAATATAACCTCAGCTGTATGTTTTTCGTATTTTCAAGCGTTGTACAAGTACTTACAAAAGCTAGCTTTATACTACAAATTCTCCCCGGGGATTAATCAAGAATTATTAACGAACACATTATTTATTACCAACCAATCTAATCTGCGGAGATAGTTTCTAGGAATTTAATAGATACTAAGAAGATCTCATCAGATAATGTATTTATAGGGACTAGTCTCAAATCATAGTAAAAGTCAAATATTAAATTATCTTTCGAGTGTACAGCCATTAGATTAATACAAAATCCTACTATACCAACTACCCCTTAACAAAATGGTAATAATAATAATGTGTGTAATTTTAACCTGGCATGGTTACACGGACACACATTAGAAAACGAATATGTTCGGATATTTAAAATGTTTCCATGATTTATCGAACGTGATTATACGCTTGCACCAGTGCCAAAATATCGGGATTTTTAAGGAAACATGGTAAATCCCGGACATATTGTTATCTAATGGCTGATGTGGTCTGTTAAAGCGCTGAATTTTGTTGGTATAATATTTTAACCGTTTATTGATTGGGTTATGTGCAATATGGCTCTTGGTTAATATATCCGGTCGACTCCTGGCGGATGCTAATAAGGTGTCGGTAATCGATGGACACATTACGGAGCGAGGCAAAGTTAGGCTAATCGATCAAGACTGTCTGAGCTTAGTCCTAAGACACTGTCAGACAATTGTTCTGAGATAATTGTATATGCACAGACTCTTGCTGCAGTTGGTTGATGTCAGGTTGCAAGTAGCGAAGATTTCAACCAAGTGGAGTGAAAAGTCACTCAACAATCGAAGAGACATCAAAATTTTGGTTACCTTTTCTACAACATTTCTGTAAAAATTGTACACATATGTGTTTATTACTGGAGGTAGGACAATCGTGGCTTTTGTAGCGTAGTTGAGAACCATCACTGATTTTTTTGACGACTTACGATGATGGCTTGGAGTAGCCTCGTCATCATCACCGGCTGTACGGGGGAGCGGATGGCTCTCGCCCCTGAGCGGATAGCACTTATCCCTGGTAACCTCCACTGATCTTTTTTCCTTGGCTATAGTGAAACTTCAATAGCAAGAACAAAAGTCGTCTGCAAACGGTCTCCAACCGGCCATCGTTCGCGGAGAAGTATTGAGGATATTTGACACGTGTTTCAAAATCCACGCTATTTCAATATCGGCGCACCGAAGCGCGTGCCCGCATATTTGCATATTTTGCTAGCTTCATCCTCGTGTGTATCAGCTGACTGGTGGGTCCAATAAATTTTAAATGGTTTTGTATTCTCGTTCATAGTTTATTAAAATTTGGTCTCTACTGCTTGGTCGCTACAGCGTACCATTACTAAAACTTTTTAAAATATTACTATATTCTAACCACAAATTCCGGGAACGGCTAAAATTGTGCGTATTATCGTAGGTAAAAACGTTAACGTTTGATGATTTTTTTTTTATATAGATAAAAATATCTGTTGAATACAATAAATCTCCTTTTACTTTACATGGAACTTGCTATCACGTAATTTGCTTTACATTAAATTAAAAATCCTTCACGAAAAAAAAAACCCATACCTATCAGTTGATGGCGAAAATACTTTGAGCGTAGAATAAGCGCTAATTAATTAACTTAAAGCATTCATTCTGTGTACGGCAAAGAATGATCCTTTTAAATGAACTCCGTGTAATTAATTACGGGGCCTTGAGTATTGAACGTTTGAGGCCAAAGGTATGCAAGGTATTCCATGATGAAATGGTAACTGTTATTTTAAAACACTTTTTTTTAGCAAATTACGTTTTTAGAAATCCGTACCTGAACAGGAAATCTCTAATATTGTCTGTTATTTGCACGAACACTACACATTTGAAATAAAACTGATTTTACGGATTGAACTCGCGAGTATCGCGTAATATGTTATTTAGAGACCCGACGTTTCGAGCTCTTTACAATAATAGCGCTCGTGTAGCGCTAAAGAGGTTAAGAAAGACCCAAATGGTAAGATCGCTTTGATGTGTGTTTTTCTTAACTGACAGACGATGATGGCTTGGAGTATCGTCGTCATCATCACCGGACTTGCGGGGAGCGGATGGCTCTCACCGCTAAGTCTAACTTTTTGTCTATTAGGACTATTTTTAAATATCTCGGGTACGCGTAGAAGTATAAAATGTACGCCTATGTAATATTAAATGTTAATGGCCTATTCAAGCAATGAATTTGAAAATTGTCCTATATGTTTCAAGTAGAATTTTTAAATTTAAAAAAAAAACCATGCTTTTTCCTGTTGTGAACTGAAGCCGAGGAAACCAGGGCCGTATTCAGTATGGCCAATTACTGTGATGGCTTCCCGAACGCCTACAACCGGACCGCGGCAATCCACAGGACAAATTGAAAAACCAGCGACACACCGGCTGCGCGGCCTCTTGTACGCATTACACTCAAATACCCCAAATGAGCAGGGCCGTATTAAGGCCCTGAGGCCTATAGCACAGGCACAGATATAGAAAAAAGATATAGGCGTTAATATACAGGACAATATATTGATTGTCAGCTGACGTACGCTTTAAATCTGTACCAACAGTGATATAAGACGACTTATATTACTTATCATTTTATTGCATCATTGTAAAAAGGGAAAAATATGGGCTATTTTTCTGTCCAATCAACGTACCTCTAGCCCTGATAGAACGGAAGATAAGTTTTGTGACTCTTGTTACAATTGTCTTTGAGATACTTCCCATGATTTCATAAATGTATAGTGATTTAACTTCACTTATATTAAAATACATTTACTATTTTTTATTTTACAAAAGTGTATAATAATATAATGCCAGTAATTATTATGTTCAGATTTAAATTACACGAGTACAATCGTAAAGTTAGTTTTATTTCTAATGCAAGTAATTTATTTTCTGTATTTTTTTTATTGTTTTGTTTATGTATTTAGCGACTCGCGCCAGCACAATACCATAGTTTAGGATAGGACCGTGCCTGAGCAGTGGGGACGTATATCGGCTGATGGTGATCTACCTCGATGAATGGGTGTGAGAGAGTTCCAGTTGAATATCGATTGTGATAATAATTAGGTAAGGCTCGATATTTATTATACTTTCCACTGTTAGTATATCTGGCCTTAGTTTATCTGTATTTATAAATAAATATCTGGGACATACACACATGGGCATCTGACCCCATACTATGTAGCCCTTGTACTATGGGAATTATATATTGTATATGCCGTCAGAGACATGATGTGTACACCCAGGCATGGAATTAACACCAATGTTCATCACACAAATATTTGTCCCGAGTGGGAATCGAACCCACGATTCTTGGAACCGCCAGCCAGGGTCACTAACCACTGTTACACCGAGCCAATCATGTGATGTGAAATGTGTTTAGTCATGTGATGTGACATAATAAGCTAAATCAGTCAGTTGATATAAACATTTTCGGTAATTGGCAGTATTTTAATTAATCATGTAATAAGTTTTAATTTACGATCACTGGGTTAAGGGTTATCAAAACAAATATTTCCCGTTATTGGCTATGTCAATTAATTTATTAATCCGATTAAATTCACGCTAATTATTTCATTGTATTTTATAGAAATTTTGAATATTACGTGCTTACATTATTTTTATTGTTTTATATAATTGTTGTTTTTATTATCTGCGATTCATATTTGACTCGTAATAAATAGCGAAGATAATGTTTTTCGAGCAACTGTTATTTTGTCGAAAACGAATCCTTTATCGACGTAGTACATAGGTTAGGTTAGTTCGCTCGCGACCATGATTGGTGTAAATCTTACGTACTTATTACATAACCCTAATACTGAGACTTCGCTGACCATCCGTCCGTCAGTCACCAGGCGGTATCTCAAGAAAGGTGTTAGGTAGATAGTTAAACTTTTCACATATGGTGTTTCATCATAGGTACATAGTCAAATGCAAAGTCAAATTTATAACTTTGCAATGAAAATTTTTGACTTTGACTTCACCTCGAACTAATTGTAAAACTAACTTACGTATATAACGGTCCTACCCTAACTCCATCCCTGTGGCCGTGCGTATTCGTCCCGGAATAACACAGATCGGTAACGCAACACAATGGCCCCGGTTTCGGGAATCTATTCCGCCCCTAATCCGGAAAGGTCGGAGCTATTCAATAACCACTTAAGAGTGGCCGCGATTGTACCGGACCTGATAACAGCGGGACGCGATGGGTTCTCGTTCACAGTCCGATACTTCGTTAGGGGAGCTAGTTTGGGAGTTTTGGTTGCTAGATAATAGATGGCGCTGTTTTTTTTCAGCTTGATTAATGCTGTCAGAGTGTTGTTTTTAAAGTGGTCCAAAGTGGTTTTTCAATTCAAGCTGATAGCTTTTGCATTGAACTGTCATAGTTATACAAATTAGAAAAGTGTGTAATTTCCAGGATATTTACCATCTTATCTTAAATTATTATACTTTTGCAAGCGCTATGATCACTCAAAATATCGGGAACTCGATAATTCAAGGAAAAATGGCAAATGTTCCGGATTTATTCCGTTTTTACAAGCTTTTTTTAATATAAATTTGGTCACAATAGTTAAGTTTTAAATTAGTATTTCTCTTCACCTCAATAATTCTGTTTCAATATAAAGTAGACTTCTTCCTTTAGTCTATGTGTGCCAAATTTAATTAAATTGGTTCTAGTGGTTTTGGCGTTAAATCGTAAACAGAGATACACAAACTGACTGACAGGGTCACTTGCTCATATAATTCAATAAAATTTGGGATATAATATGTCTACTTAACATTACAGCTTTCAGGTAACCCCGGAATCAACATCTAAATCAAACCGCATAAATCGACAAGTGATAAACTAGTCACGGGCGGCAAACTGATTGTCGCAGCGAGCGGCGTTTTTCAACGAACCTCGTAAAAATAGCTATCAGTGCACCGTCCGTTTAGATTGACAGCATGCCTTTGTTCCTTCCGCTGTTTGATCCGACCGAACCGATGTATTCCAGATCACAATATTCCGTTTGATTTTTTTCTGACAAGCCAAAATACGGCATGAGAAAAAGGTAGACTAGAACGCATGCAAAAGCCGATGGCGTATTGACATTGTTAGATTTATAGCTTGTTTCTTTTGAGTCAATTATGCAATGGAATACCTGAAAACTAAAATAAATTGGATATTCATCAAAATCCCGCAAATTCATAAATATTATTCGGATGTTATGCATTAACTTAAGCATTTCTGTTATGGATATTAGAGACAATAGAAGATTACACCTATGTCCTACACACTCTAGGCAAAATTATACACCCATAAACGGGAAAAACACTGTTCATTAATAAAGAAAGATATTACTCAATCATTTGTGTCCCAGACGTGGTGGAACCCACGACTTTTTGCCAAGAGACGGCGCACTACCTAAAGCGACACCGAGCCAATCATCTGAAAATAAATAAATATCTGGGACATTTCCATAAACAAATTTCCACACACGGTCCTCTGACCCCAAACTAAGCAGAGCTTGACGCCCAGAGTAGCGTCAGAGACAGATATTATGCTTACATAGATATTTATAAATACATAATCACACCCAGACATGGAACAACATCAATGTTAATCACACAAAGTATTTGTCCCGAGTGGGAATCGAACCCAGGACTCTTGGAACCGCTGCTCAGGGTCACTAACCACTGTTCCACGGAGAAATACGAATAAATTCTAAGAAATTCTTTGCTTCTTGTCCTCTATCACTTATAAAAGAAAACAAAACGTGCAATACAATTTGTACTCGATGCTAAGAATAGCGATATTCTAATACGAACACGGTCCTAGCGACACGAGCAATTTTTCTTTGGCACCAAAGAAGCTTAGCCGGTACAATCCACTGTCCGTCCGTGTGCATTCCCCATAATAAGAGCGCTCAATTTATGCAATAACAGGGTTTATTTGACCCAACGAAGTGAGAATGGATACAGTTTTAGTTCGATGCATTTTCTCGTTTCAACAAATACTTTTCTTTGAACGGCGGCTTAAATTCTCTTTTGTCACGGATGCTTCGCTTTATTAATCGACTTCGCAGAAACGTGAACTGGTTTCACTGGAAATTGCGAGGGTATGCTTTTGAATGAGAAGTGATTATGAGCATTGGAGTGTTGAAATAAATATAAAATGTAAATGTGGAGGGAAATTTTCAGCTTCGAATAATGAACATAACATGGTTTTTAATTAACATGTTTTCAATAAATTTTATACAACATTTTGGAATATGTAATATTTTAGACATTCGCGTTGCATTACATTCAATATTAGTCTTTGTGGATCTACACACGATATTTGGAGAGAAGCAAACACATAGCTACTTAATGCCCGACGTTTCGACTGGATTACACCAATCATGGTCGCAAGCGAACACTAAGTAAGTAGTAGTAAGTAAGTAGCTATGTATTTGCTACTCCTAATATCGCGTGTAGACCCATAAAGACTAATGTTTAATTACCAGGAATATTTGATCAGTAACCGTCAGTCAGTCACCAAAAAACAATAAAAATAAATAAATAATAAATAAATATTACACAACATCACATACATTGATCTGATCCCGTGGTAAGTAGCTTAAGCACTTGTGTTACGGAAATCAGGATCAACAGTGGATACACAAATAAACTTTAATATATTTAATAATACACCCAGACACGGAACAAACACCGATGTTCGTCACACAAATATTTGCCCCGAGTGAGAATCGAACCCACGACTCTTGGAACCATAGGTTTTGAACCTGAGTCACTAACCTCTGTTCCATCGAGCCAGTCAGCCAAAAACATGTTTCATTTACAAGTACATACTACTAAGTGTTGTGTAATATGTATTTGGTAAAGTAAAAACTAATTATTTCTCCCGGATCGCGCCACAAGTAACGCCGGCTCATTTAAAACTTTTGTGTAGTTTAAAATTACATTTTTCATGTTAAAAACACAAAGGCAACTTCTGTCTTGCAAAACAATTAAAGTTTTCCCTTTAAGGAATCGTGGAAATAAGAGTTTTTCAGAAATTTTACAGTTAGCAAGGGATTTTTTCTTCGAAATAACAAAACTTGATTTATTAAATTAAATGGTAAAGGCATATTTAAGTTTACGAAAAAAAAAAATCTATGAAAATTGCTTAACAAAGAAAAACTACAAGAGAGACCCTACTTTTATGCCACGTTATCGAATGGATAATTTATTTAGACTTAGATTAGGCAAAGATGTCTTTATTGTAGCGTTAAACTTTTTTAAATCATGTTATTAAGGCCACATAGTTTTAACTTAATTTAAAAATTGGAAAAAGTCAAACCTCAACTTGTGTGACCGGTGATTCGAATCCACAAACGCGGTCCTGCGTAACTCATTAAACCAGTAGCGCTACCATGAGTTTAAAAGTTACGGACTCGATATCGCCTACGTTAATATGTCTATGAAAAACTTGTTAAGCGCCCCTGGTGGTTACGCGATGAACTAAAATCAGTCGTATGAAATAAACAACTCGATAACTTTAACGTACGTAAGATTTCGATAGCCAACTCATGGTAGCACACATGTGTTCAGGGATTGATTTTTGCCATTTTCCATATGGATTTTATAGAAAATCGTATCTCATTTGTCAACGTTGCTTTTTGCTAGCGATACTCATTTGATTGGTATGCTTAATCTTACAGCAAGTTCTATATTTCAACGTCACGTTATTTGAGAACGTCTTGAAGCGAGATTGACGTCAGAAGTCTTCTAATGAATACTAGTGGCCGCTCACGACTTCGTCTGCATAGAAATGGTTTTGGCAGCAATGATTTATTAAAATAGTCTATAATATATATTGTAAAATTTTCTACTTTTAAATAAAAGACACGTCAAAATTGGTAGAGCCGTTTCAAAGATTTTCATGAATAAATCGACAGACAGACAGTCAAAAAATGTTTTAATCGTGTTTTTTGTTATTAGTATTTGATATAGATTCGTAAGCATGTTTGCATGGTCTATTTTTTTAATATAACAAACAGACACTTTAATGATATTTAGTTGTATAGATTAGTTAGAACGAGGTTTCCCTTAGCCTAGACGAAGGATTTATTTGCTTTTCGCTTTACAAATAGGTCTGATGGATTTGTGAAAAAAACGCCCTAATGTATTTAACTTGTTAAGTGGAAAAAAAAGTTTTATTTAAGCTCGGCGAAAGCTTCGCTAAATGCCAAACACATTTGGATGGCGACCTTGATAAGTTCACGTGCTTTAAAACCGAATAAAACATTAAAATACTAATAGATTGAAGTAACGTTACACAAATAGAAACTGAGTTATCGGCCTTGGCTTTTAAATCTATACTTCTATACTAATATTATAAAGCTGAAGAGTTTGTTTGTTTGTTTGTTTGTTTGTTTGTTTGATTGTTTGTTTGTTTGTTTGTTTGAACGCGCTAATCTCAGGAACTACTTTTTCGATTTGAAAAAATCTTTTTGCGTTGTATAGACCATTTATCGAGGAAGGCTTTAGGCTATATAACATCACGCTGCGACCAATAGGAGCAAAGATACAATGGAAAATGTGTAAAAAACGGGGAAAACGCGAACGAAGTCGCTGGCACAGCTAGTTGACTAAAAAAACAACATGACTCTCATTAATTTCTAAGGTTGCTTTAAGTTTAGAATACATTTAACTTAACTTTAAAAATGGAATCTAATAAAAATGTAATGGATTTAACGGCCGAATACTGAAAAGACAATCGAATATTTTTTAAAAACTGAGTGATGCTTAAATACTTAATTAGTACGGGAGTTTTGAACTTGAAATCTACTATATCGGTAAATCAGTGCTCAAAATCTAAAAATTGTTTTAGCACTCCTCATCATCATCATCAGCCCATATATGTTCCGACTGCTGGGGTACGGGAATACTCTAAACTAGAGCGATAAGGCCTTAGTCGACCACGCTGGCCAAGTGCGGGTTGGTCGACTACACAACTTTAGAATTTCTTCGTAGGTGTGCAGGTATCCTCACGATGTTTTCCTTCACCGTTAAATAAAAAATCGAAGCTATACTTTTTGCTAAAAGAAATATCTGATTTTAGATTGAACACTTAGAACGCTGCCGCATTGCAGTCTCCACCACAAATCAAGCTGATTACAACTAAAACAATAAATATATAGGCCAGGGGCGGCTTGATAAAATTAATAACATAACCTAACTAATAGTGGCGAACTTAGAAACGAGTTACAGCAGCTTTTATCTTTTATTAGCCACTGCGCACGGCCTGCCAACCATATTGGCAGCGAAAACTTTCGATATTAACGGCCCCACATACTTGCGGGCGGAACGACCGGATTTCAGCTTTTTCCGAAAGTAAGTACAGGTGATGAAAATGTTTCATCCCTATCTTTTTGGTCAAAGTTTTGGGTCAAGTCTATTAGGAACGATCTAAGTAAAACAATAGTCGAATTCATGTTTTCCCTTACTCCTATGATTCCGGGCTCTTCAAGGTGAGTGCGACAGGCTCATTATGGTCTACAATGCCTTTTGACCTCATATTTGAATCTCACTACCGCTTACCATCAGGTGGAGTGAGGTCATCTTGAAGCTTTTAGCCTTGAAGGGGTGTGAATGCAAACGCCAATAATTTCTTGACTCGATGTTTATTTATAACTTCTTGTACATAGGTAATTGGTACATTAGTGCATACTTAAAACCTAACAGGTATCAGAGTGGGTCTGCAGGAAGCTGTCCGGCTCTTAACCTATACGTTAGCTAATGAGAAACTTAGCTTGGCTCAGGAGTGGGTCTGCAGTAAGCTGTCCGGCTCCTTTACCAGACTGGTTGTACTGAATGCCTATGGGACATTGCCGCTCCAGTACGAACCGATGCTGTTGGCTATCTAACGTCGAGGCGCGCGGCGGCTTATAAAGGGTCCGGCGGCCAGTGTCGTGTGCAAAACTTGATGAGAGGGACGGAGCACTTGTGCGAGAGAGAAAGTATTCGAGCCCGCGCGCAGCGCGGCCAACAGTGTTTGTTTACAATATTGTTTTGCTACAGCCTTTATAAAAAAGTCGAATTAGTTAAATAAGATTTGTCAAATATTTAAACGATTTTGGGGTTCAGTATGGTTGCACGGGAATTATATTTCGTGAAAAGAAAATAAAGCGATAAAAAGCATTAAGACGTCAACCAGACGTGTGGGTTGCCTGCGTAACTCTTTGGTATTACTAATTAAGTTATGATCCAATATAGCAAAATTTTTTTTCAGTCCGAAGGTCAGAAGGCATCCGCTTGGTTGTATCAATACCTTGGCAATTATTCCTGGTCAGAGTATACATTACATACATAGTAACGAGACCTACATAACAAAATCGGTCCAACTGAGAACTTCTCTTTTGAAGATTCCAAATTTAAAAAATAGTGATGGCACAGTGAATCAGTATTAAATAAAGCGAATAGAACACTTTATTTCATGTTCAGTTGAAACGCACGGTTGGTAGCGTCCAGCCGCTACTTGCGGGGGCCACACCGCCTCCACATGTCCAACTGTGGCCGGAACTCGAACCCGCACTTCATTAATAATTCCACGATACCGTTCGAGTTGAATCACGGCCCGGGTCTAAGGGGCTCTCGTGACGGTATTGCCGTATTGCCGGGCGCGCTTACATAACGTTTTTCATGCATCCGTTATTTCCGCGAAGGTTTTGCTGGCATCATGTTTTGCGGACATGTGCTTTATGCGAGCAAAACAATTCGGATGTTCATTAATGAAATGGGTTTCGCCGGTGAAGTGGTGTGCCGGTACGTAATCAGATGAGCTCGTAATGAGAGGACGGAAGTAGTGTATGCAATTTCATTTTTTGGATTTTCTTTTAAAAACTGATTTAACACAACAACTGTATTAGGGGTGAGAGCCATTCGCTCCCCTGCAAGTCTGGTGATGATGACTAGGCCACTCCAAGCCATCATCGTATGTCAGTAAGGAAAAAAAAACAACACTGTCGCACGCTGATATTGTCCTTTTTTCATAATCATCGTCGTCGTTATTTTCGCACTCATCTCGGTATATTATTTTTTCATTTGAGGGAGTAGAGGTTTGCTCCCTACAAAAATATACTCACACGCAATAATAAACAACTTTTTTTTTCCATAATCAACTATACAAAAAGTTCCCAAACATTATGATTGCATAAAGAACATAAATAAATCGATTCCCGAAAAACCAGGTGCAAAATGGTTACCCTGAACATAGCCAATATTGTACATAAACCATAATAATAAAATACTTTGATGCCCGACCAACCAACAAGCATCAAAAAACATTTGGGCAGTAAACATCGGGAGCGGTTGAACATAAAAACTCACATCCAAACTTCTTTCCTTAGACGACAGATGTTCAGATATTGCCCGAACGATATTCCTTTATGGCGTCATTTAAATAAAGACCCTGTAAAACCTAACAATGGTTTGCGGTGAAGTTTGACTTTTAGGCGATAAAGATAACGGTCGGTCAGAGTTTTATGCATGTATAATGTTCCGATATTAGCCGCTACCAAATCAATTTACGAGAGTTGGTATCAACTTGTAAATTTATTATATCGTAGAGTTTGTTTTATTCAGAAGGAAATAGTAACGAAAAGCTTTTTCTATGACGCATCAGGTAAGTTCCTGTTAGGATTTTTTACGCCTCAGGTCCTATCTTCACTTAGAACCTTGTTTCGCGACGGAATGTTTTATCAAAGGTATATTGTAAGAATTTGCGTGATATGTGTAGAAACTGCCTGTAGGCCTATTATTACACAGACAAGCAGTTATTATTTGTAGCAAATTATTCACGCGTTAAAAATTCATAAACACTACCTTAATTGTTTTTGGTGTAAATCTTTTTCTTTATTTACGTTTTTTTTTGTTATTCTATTGATTTTACCCGCCATTACAATAAGATCATACCAAAAGTTTTTGTTTTTAAATTTTTACATTTTTAATAAAATATTATAATGACTAAGCCGTTCAATCAGACGCTCAACAAAGTCCGAAGACGTCAACAACCATTGAATCTGAAAAGCGCATCTAACCTAATACCATATTCAAAGCTTGCAACTTACCAGACCGCTCATAAACCATTGCTTTCAAACCGCAGACGAATCGCGCCACTTAAATTTTTGCTCCGAGTGAAATTGTCCCATTTAACCGTTTTAAAACTATAGTAAATCAGGGGTCGGGACACATTTATATGTTATTATTATTAATAGCCGGTGTTCCGCGTCTGGCTTCCCGCCAGCGGCTAGTAGTAACAACTCTATCAGACTGTTGGCAACCTTTAGTATTCATCGTGTGGCTCATCTTCATGCTTATGAGCTTTTATTTATTTGTGAGCTTTAATGTTGCTTGAAAGCACCAAGCAGGAAATGGATATTACAGGTGCTTCTTAATGGGGTTTGATGGGTTATTGCCAAGTTTGTTGAGAGGAATGTAATTTTAAAATGTGATGGCTAGCTTAGCCTTTATAATTTTGTTACACGTTACTGACTCGTAACTGCCTCGTTGGTCTATTGGTAGCAAGCGCTGCGTAAGGTCTAGCCCCGGTTCGAGTCCAGGGTCGGGCAAAATTTGTGTGAGGTTTTCTGTAAAGAAATTACTCAGCCTGGAGTTAGGAAGTTGGCGGTTGAACGCCCGTGCCTCGGACAGCACGTTAAGCCGGTGGTTCTGCGCCCGATCTCTCATCGGTCATGTCAGATTGCCATCTCACCGAACGATGAGAGTAAAGGAACAGAGAGTGCACTTGTGTTTGCGCGCACACTTGTGCACTATAATGGCCGAAATCGGTCGAACGCCATATTACACTTCTAATTTTTGTAACATTGAGTTACATTGATTAAATAAAATACACATTTGAAGTGCTGAATTCAGACTGCTAATAAAAATCACAAAACTAAATAACAATTCAGATTGAAATGCATACGTATGCGAACACGCAATTACGCATAACCTACAAGTTTGATAGTGGTTTCTACCATTGATAGAGTCAAGAGGATTATACGGAAAACAAATGTAAGGTACTCAAGTACATGAAAACCTTTCTACGTATACATATTCACAATATCATGAATAAAGGGAAAATTTTGTTTGCTTTCTTAAAACAAAAGATAACAAAAGAAGGGTTTTACAGCCAATACAAAATGTATGCTCAAGGGCCAACCCATTTTTCACGTCGAACTTTACCGCCTAATACCGTCTTGGAGCTTGACAGTTTAATTTTATGTACGCCGGGTCCACACACAAAATCCATTACGGGTGGGTGGAAAGTCACCTAAAAATCCGTTGAGGATGCAACCTGGCTCGGGCCTCCATCCCACAGGAGAGCGTCATATTCCCGATATTCAATAAAGCGAACTAACACGTTTAGCTTGTGCGGACCTTTCCAGAAATCCCTAGCGCATTACGATATACCCGTATAGGGTTACCAAGCGAATGTGACGGGGTTTTGGAATGAGACTTTTGCTTTACAAAAACAGAGGGAAATCATTCGGTATTCGCTGAGGTTAGGCTAGTTTCTGAGCGACGCCTTCGATGTGAAGATGCTGATGGTTAGATTTACAAATAGCGCATTCTCGTCATTTATTTGACTGGCTCGGTTCGGCAAGGCTCACTAGCCCTGGCCACTAAACACTGTTCCACCGTTCCACTGTTAGGTAGTGACCTACGGTTCTAAAGGAGTCGCAGGTTCGATTCCCACCCGGGACAAATATTTGTGTGATGAACATCGGTGTTTGTTCCGTGTCTGGGTGTGTTAATTATATTTGAAGTATATATGTTATAGGCAATGTGTATAATGCAGGCATTCTATACAATGCCTAGGGAATGTATAGAATGCCGAGGTTGCTTAGGCAATGTATGAAATGATACTCAATGTTTGAAGTATTTCACACTTTACCTAGGAAATGTATAGAATACCTAGGCATTGTATAGAATGCCGGTTGAAGCTTAGGTAATGTATTTAATCGATTTGTCTTCTCCGTAATTTGGTTAGTTAGATAGGTACCTACTGATCTTTTGAGAGCTTATCCTAATTTTAACTGTCACAAGAAGATAGCGCTGATTAAGCTTATTGCATTTATCGTTTGGTATGCCGTGTTTTTTTCTCCTATCACATAGGAGTTCTAGGACAGACTAGTCTGGCCTAAGCTAAACTAGTTATTCCATCACAGGTATATAGGTGGTTTAAAAAATTTAACACAAATCGGACTCTTTCTTTAACTCAGCCTAGGGTGCCAGGAAGACCTGAGCTCGCAAGTACTACATAGTTTATCCAAGGCCAAACGAGTTTGTCTTGATATCGGTCCGATAACATCTAAATGTATAAAAGAAGAAACTGACTGATTGACTGACTGACATAATATCGACGCACAGCCTAAACGGCTTAACGTAGGCACATGCAATTTAAAATAACGTAGCTAAGGTACCGTAGAGGTGCACTAAGAAATTAATTACCGAAATTCTTGCGAGAACGGGAATTACGGGAAAATCTTTTTGTATGAAAAATCTAAACCACTTAAGTTAGATGCTTTAAATGTGGCATGCAGGTACCATAGTAAACTTAAAGCTTAGTTGGAACAGGATATTGAAAAATTCTTACGGGAACGGGAGTTAGCAGGAAAAATCTTTTGTATGAAATAATCTAAAGCCGCGAAAGAAATTTGATTGAAATTTGGCATGCAAGTACCTTAATAAACGAAAATCTTACTTGCAACGCGATATTGAAAATTTTTCACGGTAATAGGAGTAATTGGGAAAAACTTTTTATATGTAATATCTGTAGTTCACGCGAACGAAGTCACGGGCAATTTGTTGATCATGTGTATGTATATGATCAACAAATTGCAAATACATATCTAGATATCACTGTTCTTGAGTTAAAGCCTGGTGACAGATGGACGGATGGACCATAATGGACGGACTCAAAACCAATGCTACCTAACCCCTCTACGCAAAGCAATAACATATTATTCAAAATATACCGAGGTTAAGGTTGATGAACTCTGTCTGAATAATAAATAAATAAAAATGTTTAAGGTCCTACCCGTGGTCGTTCATTATACACATTACCTGATGCACTTCGGGCATTTTATACAATACCTAGGCAATGTGTGAAATTAATCGTATTATACACATTGCCTGAACGTTTTAGGCATTGTATAGAATACCTAGGTATTCTATACAATACCGGATTATACACATTGCCTATAACATCTACACCGTGAAATTTGAGTGGTTTTTCCCGTAGTAAAATGACTTTTCTTCAGTAGTACTATCGAATCTGGTTATTTCGTGAAAAATATCACAATTCTTTTTTAAAAAAAGGAGGAGGTTCTCAATTCGTCTGTATGTTTCACGCAGTTTTCCTCAAAAATTTAATTGGCACCGCCTTCAACAACATATCAAATTCATGCCCAGATTAATGTTCGTATTATATTATGTTGTGTAATTTTTAGTGAGTCGTGTTTTTGAAGGCGGTTTTTTTTGTTTACAATTTTTAAAAAATATAATCCAACTCGAAAGCGTGAGAAGCTATAGTTTTAGTGATGTTATGTAATTAAGTACTGCTTTCCGCATGAAATTGACGATAAAAGCTAAGGAAGCCCTATACTATAAGGTACTCTACACGGTTCGAGCGTACTTTCGAGTTTCGTTTATCCCTTTTGAAAAACCGGTATTTATTGATTTGAATAAAAAAAACTGCACAAATTTGTTTTACTACTAAGATATAATCTATCGGGAAAATAAGTACTAAAATTTTACGGTGTATATTTAAGCATAAGAACTTAGGGACAGTCAGATAGCGGAAACGACTCTATTTTATACTTAAAGTATACTTCAAGTCCTGAAAGCACCAGCTTCATGGTGAGCATACCCCGTCAGTATTATGAGGTCGCGATATTTAAATCGGAATACGCGATTGGCGGGCGACGGGTATTTCGCACGGGTTTATTATAATTTCGCTCCTTTTGCCCGATCTGATGGGATTATGACGGAGAAACGGAAGAAATGAGGTGTGAACTATACTCGTGTGATACCGATTGCACGATTTATGAAGGGGTTTATAAAAATAAAGACGACGATTGTTTTTGTAAAGACATGCAATCTCAAAATATTTTTTTTTACTGACTGGAATAAATATAAAAATTCCAATTTTTTACGTGTTTGATACAATTTATCTAGTACAAGAACTGGCTTTGGGTAAACTTTAAAAAAACCCTTCCTATCGAATCACTCTACATATTATTAATCCGCATCAAATCTTAGTTTTAAAGATTTAAGCATACATAGGGACGGACAGACTGCGGACAGAACTTTGTTTTGTACTTAACTATGTAATGATAGGTACTTTTCTGTAAAAAAGTATTTTTCATTATCGAGAATCGTCGATGTCTGAGTGGTTATAGTCGTTGCTTGCCAAGCCATAGATCGCCAGTTCAAACCCCGCCGCGTACCATTACGTTTTCATCTTTGAAATTAATTTGTACGATTGTTCAAAGCCATCATCGTAAGTCAGTTAAGAAAAAAAAATCTGCATACATAAGAAGAAATACAAAGGTTGTGCAGGGAGTTGATGAGGCCTGATCGCCCTAGTTTGGGGCAGGCCTGAGCCCCAGCAGTTAGCTGCAAGGGGTGATGACCATGTGTTATTCTTTTAACTTTGAAAAATAAAAGTTACTAACTAAAAGTAAAATACTCTGAGTTATTAGTAACTAACTTAGAATATTACTCCAAGAAAATAAGCTAACCTTGTAATGCGGCGAGTTTGTGTAATGGCATCAACACGCCGCTTGGATTACTCAGAAATTGATCTAGATAACAGTTCTAGGACAGACTAATTAAATAATGGTATAAAATACGCCATCCAATACTCGGCATAGAGACGGGAAAATTCTCAAATCATAACAATACAATGAAGTAACCATATTTCAATTTATTAGCAGTCTGCAGAGATTTCCCTTTTAAGACTATGTGTATCCACGCTACTATGTCATCATCATCAGTCCATTTAATATATGTCCTCGCTGCTGGGGCACGGGCCTACCCTAAATTAGGGCGATCAGGCCTTGGTCAACCACTCTGGGCAATGGGGGTTGGTTGACTACACAGCCTTAGAATTTCTACGTAGGTGTGCAGGTTTTCTTATGATGTTATCCTCCACTAATAAAATGTCGAATTATGAATTTCAAATTTGAAAAACACAGTGGAACTGGCGACCTCTACTATGTATTAGGGAAAAAGGTATTTCTGTGGTCATAGACTATATAGTTTTGACGAGTTTGTTCGAGAATGATTGGTGAAACCCAGTCGAAACGTCTGGCTGTAAGTAGCTATATATTTGATTCGCCTTTCATCGCGTGTAGACCCATAATAACCATTTTTGATGTAAATCAACGTGAAAGTCAAAAAGTTGTATATGACATAAATTGTACCTTAATTATTCAAAAATCTATTAAAATTATACCAGATACTTCGTGTTCACTCAAATTTATTACAATTATAACGCATGTTAGTTATTTAAGTAGTCTAAATAAATACACTCACGCCCTCATTTTCCTCTAACACATATGTATGTGTCTAAGAAAGGTTTCTAGGTCGGTCTTCCGAGAACATTTCAAATAGAATAGGTATATTTATTCGGTACTCATAAACATTTTTACATTTATTATAACTAGAGACGTACTTCAGTACTTTAAGAATACTAGTCCTTGCTTTAACTTCGATTTGAAACATGCTTTTTAAATGCTCTGGTAAAAGCTGCCAAAGCTCTAAATATCGGCTTTTAAATAAATGAAAAATGATAAAACGAATTAAAGCTCGGTCTTGACACTTTTTTAAGCAAAATAAATTAGAAATATGTAATCTCTACGAATATAGGAGCAGGAAATCCCTTTATAAATGATGCAGACACCAAGAAGACAGTGACAAAGTGATTTTTAATTTGGTAACTTACCTGCCTGGTCTTATCTTACGTAAGTATTGACGGTACATCTATTTGTCATTATAAAGATTTATCTTAGTTCAGGGGGTTCGTTAGAAGGTTCTTGTTTTCGACTAAGCTTAATGAATTCCCTAACCTATTATGTGGACTTCATGACCGCCTACCATCTGGTTGAGTGAGACCAACCAGTAGCGGTACCATGAGTTGGCTATCGAAAACTTACGTACGTTAAAAACCTATCAAGTTGTTTTTTTCAAACAACCGATTTTAGTTCTTAGCGTAACCACCAGGGGCGCTGTACAAGTTTTTCATAGACATATTTACATAGGCGATATCGAGTCCGTAACTTTTAAACTCATGGTAGCGCTACTGATAGAGTCTTTTACTTAAACAATATTTTGTACATTGTTATTTCTTTATATTAATTTGAACTCACGATAAGTTCCTTAAACACTTGCATTGCGGATATCGACAAAAAAGTGGCGTACTGTACAAAAATATACTTAATTGATACTTTACATACCTAGATACTGTCGTTAAATAAGATTATTTTTGGTTTAACAACTTAACCGTCCACCAACAATTAAATTTACACTCAGTCCAATATTCTTTTCATTACGTTAAGAGTTGGGTTTTTTTCATAAAGCTTCACGTTCACATAGTTTTTATAAAAATACTGTCATAGGCTCATAAATACATACCAAAATAATATCAAAAAATTAGTCACATGTGACTCCTTTACTTATTGCTAAAGTTCATCGTGAGTCGTATGTGACGTTATGACATGGGACAGTTAAGTTGTTAATATAGTATCCAGTATGTTCAAATTTAATTGCCTCATTGATTTTTTCTTGATCTATAGATGGTAAACGCTACAAAAAAACTTACATATCACAGCTACGAACAGAATAAAAAGCTGGATATTTTTTTCTGTAAAAAAATCAGTTAAACCGGACGGTCTGGATTCAATTTCGCTTTTTGAAACTAAACGTGTAATAAAGTATGACCCAGTTTAAAACTGATACTAAACGGGCTTCGCTTACCGTAATCCATGGTTTAGAAGTTTGGTAATTACAGTGGAGCGATGGAAGTCGAACACCCGCAACCCTATAAGGGGACCATAATAATTTTACCATAGACAGACAGATATCTAGACACGCGGTAGCGTGTCAAGCCAAGTTCAAGAAACAGAACTGGCGAGCCGCACCGTGTGTAATATTACACGAACCATTTGGAACCACTTTTGAACCCCTCATAAATCAAAAACTATTTCACATAAACGTATCAAATTTGGCTCATATATTGTGACTTGCGAGATAAGTATGTGTTCTAAATTTCATAAGCTTATCTCAAACAGTTATTTAGATATTAATGTCCAAAAATCCTCATTTTTATCATTGACTGACTGACAGATCAAAATTCTAACCCAGTTCCAAATTACCTAGAGAGTTAAAATTTGGTATGCAGATAGGTAATTACATGAATACAAAGGAAAAAATAAGAAACTGGCAATTTTTTAATAATTAGGTTTTTTTTTTTATTTTTATAAGAGGCTAACAAGATGACCTCACTCCACCTGATGGTAAGCGGTAGTGAGATCCACATATGAGGTCGACAGGCACAATAGACCATGTTGAGC
This sequence comes from Maruca vitrata, assembly GCA_039566165.1. Taxonomy (NCBI): domain Eukaryota; kingdom Metazoa; phylum Arthropoda; class Insecta; order Lepidoptera; family Crambidae; genus Maruca; species Maruca vitrata. Next base: position 2,121,191 of record CM076920.1, read on the forward strand.
CTGTCGCACTCACCCTGAAAGCCGTGAAAAAGGAGACCACTGCTGCGGTTAGGTTCTATTATGAACGCTTAACATAAATACCTAATTAGTGCCTAATCACGCCTATATACCGGGGAAGGCAGAGCACTAAGTATATATTTAGGTATACATACATACTTACTTATTTACAATTAAGAGTAGGTACTTATAGTCGGTTTTCATATTTATTACTTAGGGTTATACCCCGTAAACGTAGGAAAATACAGTAACTGATTCAATTGTTTTATATTTATAACTAGCGACCCGCCCTCGCTTCGCTTCGGGGATATCTCTATCTCTATGTAATATGTTTTAACCCCGTAAGAGAAATCTATTAATTTTTTATCTTAAAAAAGCCTATGACACTCAGGGATAGTGTAGCTTTCCAACAGTGAAAGATTTTTTCAAATCGGTGCAGTAGTTTCGGAGCCTATTCGAAGTGATAATAAGTTGCCAATTATTATATCTGACAGATGGACAGACCTAGGTTCTTTATTAATTACGGAAAACTAATAAAATCAGTCCAAATCATCCGAGGCGATAGTATCCTTCCTCCCCTTTTCCTTCCCCCGTCATATATCCTTGCTACTCGTGGGAACGAAATGACTTAGTTAAAACAATGCACAAGGCAGAATGGCGGCGACGTGGTCCACAACTCGTCACGTCACGTTTCCTACAGAGGTGAAAAGTGGATCGCTGGAAGTGATCTCTGCCTACCCCTCTGGGAAAAGGCGTGATTTTATGTATGTATGTATGTATGTATGTAAAACTAACAAATTCTGACACAACGACGGAACGCAGCCGCCGCCGCCGCCATCTCTGCCCTCGGCATTGTAAATGCATCTTGTATTAATATTAACATAAAAGTGTTATGATATGTATATATTCGGAATCCTCATTTCATCAGCTTTAATTTGATATGCATTTTGTTTTAAGTTCATTGGTCTATGTCGGTAGGAACATCGAGTAATTGAAAAATAAGATATTTCGTAAATTAAACTTGAACACCACTAAAATCGTTATTGTGGCTAAACCTTAAAGGATAGACATATGCTATCGCAGACATTTTTATAGAACTTTTTGAGAAGAATAATTCCCCCATACATTACTATTATGTATTTTGAGTTATTTCAGCAGCGCACGCAATGCAAGCCTCCAAAAAGCTCGTTTTTCTTCCGTCCGTCTGATAACTGTTACGATTACTCTAATAATTTCTTAAGTAGGTACACCTAAATTATACACCTATAGAATCCCTGGAATGTCTTCTTTCTATTATTGAAAACCTCATAGCTATTGATATAGTACTTTTTGAGATCCTAGGTAACAAACACATTTTAAGTGCCCTTCGCAACTTCATTTTATACTATGTATAGATAGAAGTCTAGTTTTAGTTTTGAATTTGTCCTTTTCAAAGTTCCTACGGCGTTACGATGATATATACTTTTCTACAAAAGTAATGATATATCCAATCAAAAGCATAAATGTGAAATGAGAGCCAAGTTCAATATTATGATAATTGCCTTGGTTGTTGACTTCAACGACAAAAGAAGTGAGATCTAAATGGTGCCAAGTTCAATGGTCAACCCTGAAATTTATTTATAAGTAACACTATAACATACCTATCATATTTTCTTGTAACATAAGATAATGTATGGTGGTAGCCTATGAAGGTCTGTCTTGGCTAGTTTTCTTTAGTTAGTTAGTTAGTAGTCTAGTTAGTTTGGTATTTGTCGGTCGAAAATTTGGATTGTTGGTAGAAACTAGCGAGCGAACATAATAATACGTTGGTAGGTTTATAGAAACTAGCCAAGACAGACCTTCATAGGCTACCACCATACATTATCTTATGTTATAAGAAGATATGATAGGTATGTTATAGTGTTACTTATAAATAAATTTCAGGGTTGACCATTGAACTTGGCACCCATTTAGATCTCACTTCTTTTGTCGTTGAAGTCAACAACCAAGGCAATTATCATAATATTGAACTTGGCTCTCATTTCACATTTATGCTTTTGATTGGATTTAATTTAAGGCACATGTTTATTTATTTTTAGGCGGAAAACGAGTCAATAAATTGCGAATCGACGTACTAACTTTTTTGACGATTGTTAAATGGTTTTAAATTGTATTGCAATTGTTTTGTATCAAAATAGGTTTTTTATGTATACTAAAGTATAATCTAACTACCTGCTCTATGGGTTGTGACCCAAATGTCTATCAAATGCTGAGCTTTCTATCCTATGACCTTACTACTGAGCCATCTTATTACAAGCTAATCTTTGATTCGCCGTCCTATATCTGGGAGAAGGGGAAAATAGAAGATATAGTTTACCCCCGCGACGGTTGGACCCACACCTGAGCTTCTTTGTGTCGGCTATCGGATCCCGTAAGCGATTTATACGTTGCAGTCCTTTTGGCGTTAACCATTTTCTAACTGTGATCTTTTTGCCAGTCATTGTTGTCAAATATGATGGTATTCTGGGAATGAGAAGTGAATGAAGCCGAAGTTTGTAAGGGCAGTGGTGTTTTTTTTGAGCGGAAATACCTCGTAATTCTAGTGGATCGTGATACTACACAGCTTTAATATTATTAACAGGGAAGCATTGGTTGCTCTCACATATGTATATGAGGACTAAGTATTTTATATTGTGATTTGTCACTTAGTCACTTAGTTTATATATCCATCCACATACAAAGCAGGCGCTGGTGGCTTGGACCAAGAGGTTTAGTTCCTCTTTTCTGCCACGTATCATTTAGGCATAGAATGCCCTTCCAGCTCATGTTTTCACTCCCTCCATCCAGATCAGATCCAGGGCTCATCAGGCGGGGTGTGAAACGGCATTTAAGCAGGCCTTCAGAGTGAGTGCGACAGGCTCAATATAGTATGTTGTGAGGATCTCACTACCGCTTACCATCAGGTGGAGTGAGGTAAGCCTATTATAAAAAAAGGTTTCCTTAAATAAAAGCCTCTAAACCTCAAAAAAACCAGCAAACTTCTTACTCTTAACTTAGTTTGGACAAAGTTTAGAGATATAAATGCCAAAGGAAATTTGGTGCATTACACTATCCTGTACTACAATAAGATTTGGTTAATGGCGGATCAAAAAAAAAAGACGCCATTTTCAGGCATTGGCCTTTGGAAATACTGATTCTGAGAAAGCATTGATAAATTTTAGGATGGATAATATAGTGTTTGGGTTCATAAAGGAAGCTTTTTACGAGAGGCACTGTATTAGTTTTCTAGGAAGTATAGTTGGCATACATAAGTAATCAGCATTCCATTCCGTTCCCATTTCTCGGCTCAGGGATCCCAGGAATCCGTATGGCTACCTCGCCCCATCTTGTCCCGGGGCCGCCATAACCTATCGATTCCCGTCGGGAACGCCACAAAATCTGGAATATTGTTTACCCGGGGCCGCTAAAAAGTTCTTTGTTCCCCCGGGATACTGAATCCCTGGAAGCAATTAAGATAAAATGCCCATGAAGGCGACAGAGATATTATCCGATATTGCGTTCGCCATGCGTTTTATTATTAACAGGATAACGTTATTAGGAATACATAATAAGCGTTATCAAGTCCCCGACATGGCTTTTTTGGGGATAACGTTTTATGAGTCTTGTAAGTAATTGAACGGAGGTTGTTGAACTTAGCCTTTTAATGAGGATGTAATAATGACAGGGATATTATGGCCCGCGGTACAGGTAAGTAAGATTTTTTCGCTGAGTTAAAAGATGTATCGGCCTAGAATAATTGGAATACAAACAAAAATAATTATATTTCATTCCATTATGTTTTACAGTTAAACAATCTATCATTGTTTGTAAAAATGCATCGGATCTTTAATACATCTAGTTCATACAGATATACACCGTGAAATTTTAGTGGTTATTTTCCCGCAGTAAAATGATTCTATCTTAGTAGTACAAAAAGATGTGTGCAGTTCTTTTTGTTAAAATCAATAAATGCCGGTTTTACGAAAGGTTTAACCTTAACTCGAAAGCACGGTCGAACCGCTTTATGACATAGGGTGTAGAGCTTCTTTAGCTTTAAGCATCGATTTTATACGGCAAGCAGTACCTGATTACGTAACATCTTAAAAAAAACGATAGCTTCTCTCGTTTTCGAGTTGGAATATTAATAATTTGAAAAAAATAATTTACATAATTCGATAGTATTACTAAAGGCAAAACGTTCTGCCACGGGAAAACAACCACTAAAATTTCACGGTGTATATGTTATAGGCAATGTGTATAATCCGGTATTGTATAGATTACCTAGGTATTCTATACAATGCCTAAAACGTTCAGGCAATGTGTATAATACGATTAATTTCACACATTGCCTAGGTATTGTATAAAATGCCCGAAGTGCATCAGGTAATGTGTATAATGAACGACCACGGGTAGGACCTTAAACATTTTATTTTATTTATTGTTCAGATAGAGTTAGTCCATGTGTGGAACATTGCTGTCTCTGGGATAGCTCCGCAAAATACTTGCTCGACGCCCTCGATAGGTTGCAGCGACGTGCTATCCGTATTGTTGGTGGTGTAGAGGTGTCCGAAACCCTAGAGCTTCTACAACTACGTAGAAACATTGTCGGTCTAAGTGTTCTCTACCGAGTCTATAGCGAGGAATGTTCTGAAGAGCTATTTCAACTTGTCCCTCCCTCCCCTTTCCACTCCCGAACGACACGATCCACATACAATGCAGGCGCTGGTGGCTCGGACTAAGAGGTTTACCTCCTCATAACCCGATTTCAGGACAAACTCGTTTGGCCTTGGATAAACTCGGGACGTCCTGGCACCCTAGACCAAGTTAAAAAAGAGTCCTCTTTGTGTTAATTTTTTTAAACCACCCATATACATATAGGTACCTGTGACGGAAAACTTAGGCCAAACTAGTTTGTCCTAGAACTCTTATGTGACAAACGCAATATGTTTAATCAGCGCTATCTGCTTGTGACAGTTGAAATTAGGATTTAAGCTCTCATAAGATCATTAGGTACCTATCTAACTAACCAAATTACGGAGAAGAAAAATCGATTAAATACATTACCTAAGCTTCAACCGGCATTCTATACAATGCCTAGGTATTCTATACATTTCCTAGGTAAAGTGTAAAATACTTCAAACATTGAGTATTATTTCATACATTGCCTAAGCAACCTCGACATTTTATACATTTCCTAGGCATTGTATAGAATGCCTGCGTTATACACATTGCCTATAACATATACATTCGATACCTATTTACTTACTAATCTATTCAATTTAATTGTTTAAATAAGTATGAATAACGTGTTTCTAAGAAGAAGCATCTTATCCGTTGAATAGACTACCGACAGACAGACAAATAGCAGACAAACGAATAACAAAGTTATTCCATAAGGTCAATTTTTGTATATGAATTTTGGGGCCTTAAAAAGGATTTTACCCAATATCCCATACAAACAGTAAAAGTCAGTTAACACGAGAACATTAACCCTTCCCGCACCAATCGGGTCCGCTCATTATTCTTTCTAAGCACATAAATATAAAATCATGGCGTCAAAAACCGATACTTTACAAATTGATTCCACAAGCTGTCATAAATATGTTGCCCGCGGCCCAAGATGTATAAAGGATGGGAAAACTTTCCCCGGCGTTACAATACTTTGTGAAAGATTAAGCCGAAGTTGAATAATCCGAAAAGGGCGACCCTTCTAGCTCCATAAAAAGTAGCGGGCTTTATTGGATATTAGAATATTATGATGGCAGCTATCCACCATTATGAAGCTGGATTCGCCTTTTGCCACTTTTTGTGCGGAAATAACGATATTATCGTTTAGTTGGTTTATTGAATGTATGCTGGTTGTAGGATAACTTTTGTGCGTTAATTGAACGAATGAGTGTTACTCCACCCCTATTAATTGATCCACCTCGTTGGTCTATTGGTAGCAAGCGCTGCGTAAGGACCGAGAGTTTTTCTGTTAAGAAATTACTCAGTCCGGAGTCAGAAAGATGGCGGTTGCTCGCCTGTGCCTCGTAAAGCACGTTTAGCCAGTCCTGCGTCCGATCTCTCATCGGTCATGGATTGCCGTCTCACCGAACTATGAGAATAAGAGAACAGAGAGTGCACTTGTGTTTGCGCGCATACTTGTACAATATATCCTGTGCACTTAGCTGATCTTAATTGACCCGTGGCCGAAATCCTTCGGACGCGTTAATTTTTTAATTGATCCACCTGAATAATTCGTTTATCGTTTTAGTTGATAAATATAATAGATTCCAATATTCGTCCTTAGTGTCATTATGTCACGTAACCTGGGACCTCTGCAACGAGACATATCATAAAGTACCATATACAGTCTTAAGTGTAATTTTTTCGCGACTTATTCGTAATCACTTTGACTCGTAAATAACAAAGACAGCTATGAGGAGCAATAAGCAATATCAGCAATGTGAGGAGACATATATAGTTCTAGAAAACAAATTATGACTTCTTTTCGAGCTACGGAGGGTATATCAAAGCAAACAAGTTCGGCGAAAAATATGTTATGAGTATAGCTCGAAGAAACATGATTCACCATGAGCATTTACTATCTAAGTATCGTCTTAGATAGAGTTCAAACCCATTTTACATAGATAACGGTAACGGCAATTTTCCGTATAACCCTTCAACTCCAGCCACCAATGTTTCTTCAAACAACAAAAAGCTTGATAATGAAGTATATTGAATTTGAAAACTTAGTTAATTTATCATTTGCGATGTTCCGGGATCTGTGGGGGAATTTCCCGGGACGAAGTTTTATCGGAACACGGGAGATTGTCAGTCTTCTTAGTTAGGAGTTTGATGGAAGTGTCTCAGTCCAAAACATCTACTATTAAAACTTAAACAGCCTTTGTTTAAACGGCAGGCTCCCTTTCAGCTATCAATTATTTTTGTTACTTGTGATTATGCAATTTGGTTTGCCGGTTCGGTGGTTCTCGTTTATAGAACTTGAGGAGTGAAGGGAAGTTGAACCTTTTTTAATATCGCTAAAATCTTATCGCGTCATAGACAAGTTCTCAACTAAAGTAAGTTCAATTCAAACCTTGATATGACTGTCATCTTTGGGGTTTTTTTAATTTGCGCAGAAAATTTAACAATTTTCTTTAAGAAATGTTCTCATATAATCTCGAGCTCCTTAGGCGATGCAACGGTATCTAAGCAGGCCTTGTAGGTGTGTTGTAAAGCTAGATAGGGTCTATGGTGCCTCTCGAGCTCATATGTGGAGCTCGCGATCGCTTACCATCAGGCGTAGTGAGGTTATTCTGAGAGACTATTTTATAAAAAAAAAGTAGTAAATATAATATACTGTGAGATTAAATCATCAAGCTAGTAAGTTAGAATCATTTTACTTTGTATACATTAGCTATAGATACTATTTGCTTAACAAACAGTTCAATGAAAACATTCCCTTGCCAATGAAAAGCACAACGTTCATCCATTACTGAAGAAACTACAAACATTACAGCCATCTCAACCGAAAAAGCGTTAGCAACGCCGTTATTCGTACAAAAAGTTGCGAAATGCATACAATTCTCTCAAAGGCGTGAAAGACAATACGTATCACAAAGTCGAGGAAGGCAAAGTAAGAGCGTTTGCTTGCCAAGTACCAAGAATGCAAACATGAGCTGAGGTAAAGCGAGCAGGGAACGGCACACCTGTGGAGAAACAACTTATAAACCTGCTCTACTACAATCAAATCCCAGCTTTAACCCACGAGAATTAAGCTCAATTTTCTTTGACGTTAATCAAGGTAGAAAGAAGGGCGAATGCTCACATTTATTCGCAGTAGGAATGTGGCTGTTCCATGATATGCTAAGCAAAAGGCAAGCAAACAAATTGAGGCGATACCTCCGCCGGCTCAAGTACAAAATGTTTTGTGAAAGAATTAAAACTGCCAGGTACTGTATGCACAATAGTGAAGATTTGTATTAAAATTCAAGGTTTAGGGTACAGTCAGCAAGAAAAATAGCTACATTTATCAAAAAGAATCATTAAATAGTCATACGTAATCACTGTAAAATATGGACACTTATTTACCATATAAGTAATAACCAAGCAAAAAAATTTATTTTATTCTTGTATAATATTATGTGTCGAAAGCATTTCAATATTTGATTATTGTTCAATAATTTAATATCGAATACCGATTTAATTTGCTCATTCACTAGATTTTAATTAAATTGCGCGCATATTTTACAGATACTAAATGTTTAAGCATTTGCATATGCATGAAGGCATTTATATTAATTAATATTATATTTCTCCGTAAGCGATTACTGTTTATGGTTTTCACAACGAATACTCTTTTTGGATTTAACTAACCACAAGCCACTGTAAATATCAGTTAACCAAAATCAAACGTACAGAAATTATATGTTTGTTCACGTCACCTTTTTTTTAAAGTTCCGGTTTTGAACCGAAATCATCCCAATTACGCCTTTCCTGAATCCCATGAAGACGTATATTTTGGTCTGGACCTAAAACAACAAGCCAATATTAAACGTATTTTATGAGAAACGTAATTTATTCGACGCTTTAACGGTGAAGGAAAACATCGTGGAGTGAGGTCATATTGTTAGTTTATTATAAAAAAATGCTGCACACTTGCGAAGTTTTGCTTAGTTTGTGTAGTCAACCAACCCGCACTTGGCCAGCGTGGTTGACTAACACCTTATCGCCCTAGTTTAGGGTAGGCCCGCGCCCCAGCAGTGTGGACGTATATGGGCTGATGATTATCATGATGATGAGAAACGGATAAAATAAACACATTTGACTAAAATAACTGTAGTATTGTCTATTTTTATTTGCGCGAGCACTACACATTTGAAATAAAACTAATTTTACGGATTAAACTCGCGTGTATTGATATTCTAAACATTATTTAGAGATCCGACGTTTCGAGCTCTTTACAGCGCTCGTGGTCACGGTTAAGACTAAAGTTGACAGGTGTCTTTATTAGTGAGTTTAATTACTACCGTCATTTGGTGTGATATTTTGTGTGTTCCGATTCACGCATACAGAACTCACAACATTGTTAGGTCTTGCAATATGTTGTTGTTTTTGATGGGCTTGGGATATTATGGTCTTCATGTTTAGAATATCACGCGAGTTTAATCCGTAAAATTAGTTTTATTTTAAAATAACTGTAATACTCGCTTTCCATGTATTCTCTGTTCAGGGTACTAGCGTAAATATTATGTATATCTTCCTAAGGACACAAGAAGCTCCCGCAGTTTCGAATAAGTCTATCCAGCTTAAATATTTTCCTCCATCGTTGGTTATTTGAAAAAGGAGCGAAACACTTTGTTTGCCCGCCGCCAGCATACCAGCGCCAGCCAACACAAACAAACCCCAGTTTTGAGCGGACCGTCTTTCTCCCACCAATCCCGCGGTAAGATTTGTTCGTGACTCGACCGAATATTTGATTGATTGCAACGTCGAAAGCAATCGCTGCCTCGATAAACTTGCCGATCACTTCATTTTGCGAAAAAAGCCCGTTGTTTAAACTTCTCAGCGTGGAAAGTGATGCGGCGGTTTTTAGTTTTCGAAGCCATTCAGCAGGAGTTAAGGCTTTGAAAACTTAATCTTTGCCGCCCCGGATATCTCTATTGTGGTTCTTGCCCCTACCTATTAAGGGTAACATGTACGCGCCAATGTTTTGAGTCGAAGTTTGCGGTGTATTATCAACTAGCACGTGTGGAGCGGTCCATGACTTCATTAGTTTGGTTGACTGCCTCCTTGACCTAAATGTGACAAGATAAAATATAATACACTTCTATCTTCTATACATAGTATAAAATGAAGTTGCGAAGGGCGCCCAAAATGTGTTTGTTACCTAGGATCTCAAAAAGTACTATATCAATAGCTATGCGGTTTTCAATAATAGAAAGAAGACATTCCAGGGATTCTATAGGTGTATAATTTAGGTGTACCTACTTAAGAAATTATTAGAGTAATCGTAACAGTTATCACACGGACGGAAGAAAAACGAGATTTATGGAGGCTTGCAGTGCGTGCGCTGCTGAAATAACTAAAAATACAGAATAACAATGTATGGGGTATAATAATTTGAAATTCATATGTACCATCATTCGACGCTTTAACGGTGAAGGAAAACATCGTGAGGAAACCAGCACACCTGAGAAATTTTTCAACGGTGTGTGAAGCCATGTCAGAGGCCTACGGGCGGTTTAAAAACTCTGACACCAGGTTGTTCATCAACCATACGATAAGAAGAAGAAGAAGAATGTATGGGGGAATTATTCTTCTCAAAAAGTTCTATAAAAAAGTCTGCGATAGCATATGTCTATCCTTTAAGGTTTAGCCACAATAACGATTTTAGTGGTGTTCAAGTTTAATTTACGAAATATCTTATTTTTCAATTACTCGATGTTCCTACCGACATAGACCAATAAACATAAAACAAAATGCATATCAAATTAAAGCTGATGAAATGAGGATTCCGAATATATACATATCATAACACTTTTATGTTAATATTAATACACAAGATGCATTTACAATGCCGAGGGCAGAGATGGCGGCGGCGGCGGCGGCTGCGTTCCGTCGTTGTGTCGACCCGAACGGGCACACGTGAGGGCAGACAACGTTGATGGTTGTGTCGAATTATAAAATTTTCAGTGTCAATTCTTTTTTTAAAATGTTCGTTGAAGTCTAAGGATGGTTCTTACGGTGAGAAAAAATCGAATAATTGCCGGGAACCCCTAAAAACAGCCCTTTTCTTTTTCCTATTTTTTTGACAGGACGAAGTCTGTCGGGTCAACTAGTTTTCAATATGTGTTTTATCTGGGATCATACTATCAGTAGGAGTACGAGCTTCGACATCAGGTAAATAGGTTGAATTACTCACACAAATAACTCTGAGTCTCGAAAGGCCACCAAATAAAATCAAATGTGAGGATACCGGTGGACCTAGACTGAAAAAAAATGTAATCCTTCAAAATTATTAAGTTAAATAGTATTTAAAAGATAATAAAATAATTTTCGAACGAAAATCACCCACAAAGTTATGTTCAGCGTCGAAAAAACTTCTCCAAATCTCCTCGCTCCTACGATCTGCATACATACATACATACATACATACATACATAAAATCACGCCTTTTTCCCAGAGGGGTAGGCAGAGATCACTTCCAGCGATCCACTTTTCACCTCTGTGGGAAACGCGACGTGACGGGTTGTGGACCACGTCGCCGCCATTCTGTCTTGTGCATTGTTTAAACAAGGTAATTGCGTTCCAAAGTCAGGGGATACCAGTCACAACTATCTGTCCGGTGGTTGGTGAACGGTATACGGGTAAGCGACCCCGGCTCCTCGAGCTACTATCGACTCAGTCCAAATCATCCGAGGCGATAGTATCCTTCCTCCCCTTTTCCTTCCCCGTCATATTTCCTCGCTCCTACGAACTGCACTCATACCACAACACAACGGCATCGCGGAACACCATCAGTTACACTCCGCAACGCATTTAATTTCAACAGACGGTAATCAGCTTACCGGGTGCATACTGGTCCGGATTACCGGCCATTGCGTGTTCGAGTCCGGGTTTTGCCCCGGGTCCATTAGGAACTGGCTTAGCTATTTATGCCTGGATACAGCTTACAATGCATTTGGGTCCGCGTCTGTATTAATATGAAATTTTAGGTCCTTTCGCTGCGATTTGGATTAATGCCAAATCTGGTTAGAAATTTCTTTCGTAGGTTAAAGTGGATGGTTTATAGGATGCACATCTTTATTCTTTGTTATTTATATCAAATATAACTCTATGCAAGAGCTAATTGCAAGAGTGCCGCCTACGTTGGTACGGTCATGTTTTACGGAAACCAGCAAACTACGTAGGGAACAAGTGTCTAGCTATGTCGCTACCGCCAGGTCCCGGCAGAAGGGGAAGGCCCAAGAAGGCTTGGCTTGACGTCGTAGTGGATGACATGCGTGCCAACAAACTCTCCGTGAAGGATGCCGAAGACCGTGCGAAGTGGAGAGATAGAAGTAGGAAAGCGGACCCCGGGCTCCGCAAGGATGCAACCGGGAAAACGCGGAGATGATGATGATGATGATGATGATCAAATATAAGTCTACGCAACTTAGACGCATGGACTCCTTTATCACGTGACCATTATTTTCCTATAGCCTAATAGCTTAAAACGCAGCTCCCCTTCCCTCCTTCTGCTTGTACTTTCTAAGACTCTAGCTAAATATGTACGAAACATAAAAACTAATATTGTCCTCTTAACAAAGCTATTGGCCAACGTTGATTACTATTGCGTTGTAAAATGATTGACTTTGAAGCATTTTTTGTAAATAAACGTTGAGTCTACGTTTAATTCGCATACTTATATTATAAAAACATTATCTGCCTCATTTCAGACTGAATAGTCAGCTAACCCAGACTACTTCATAGCGGTAAATCTGTAACTGACCTTTCGAGTGAGGTGGGTAAAAATGGGGCATCAGCGGGATTTGTGTAAGCCAGCGATGGATGAACCTCGTTCCGCGGGAATATTACTCTGCTCATACTGAGTGCAAGCAAGTAGTTGGTAGTTTTATGTTGGGTTACAGAGATTGGTGGCCTCTGAGTGTTGCTTTTGTTGTAACTCAAGTTGTATGTTTAAAGGAATAAAGATCCAGACACATACGGATTCATCTCTTGCAAATGGTCATGACTAAAATGAGGCAGTTTGTATGCCAACTGACTCGTTATAGTAATTTTCATTGGCGATATGTCTCCATTGAAATCGATCGGATATCTTTATTATTATAATGTGAAGCAAAAATTGTATTAAAGAAAGCTGCAATGGCCAATTAAAAAAAATACAACCTTTCTATTGTTATGTTATGTCAAAATATGACCTAACGCTTATCAAAAACTTAAAGCTTAACTGGTAATAAAATGAACTAATGTGATAATCGTGTGCTCATCACCTGTATTAATCCTAAGCTCATTCCTTTTCTAAAAGAGTAAAGCGCTAAAAAGATTCCGCAAAAGCAACGCAAAACTGATTACATCACCCGCCAGCGAATCTAAATATCAAAACGCAAATATACTCGGCCGCCGAAAAATTCTCAAAACAAAATATTTCTCGCTGATTAGGTAAATAATAAAAAAGTATATTTGTGCGCGGCGAAGCCTATTATAATAAACCATATCCTTTATCACCCCGCAAGGGACGAAAGAGGAGCGTAACTGATGAAATATTTTATTACAGGCAGTACGTACACATTACGGTCTCCTGAGATCCGGATGCCCCGATAAATTACGGCGTCAAACTCCGGCTCACCCGGCTACCATAGGAAGCCGGGTTGCGCACCTTGTATTTTTATCGGCTTTGATGCAGTATCGTAATTGTGAACTATGGTGATTCTTGCCCCTACCTATTCTCATATAGGTTGCTAATATAATTTGCGTACGAACAGAAGGTTACCTTGACACAGTTTTGTGTTACACAGTCTATAAGGATTGGAACAGATCTGTGGCCTGGCGTTGTAAAGGTTAAGCCTAAAATGTACAGCAATTGTTGTAAGTTAAAGAATATAGTACATTAACGGTTCTTTGATTTGTTTTATTGCCACTCTAAGTTATTTAAATTACGTCGAATAGTAAGAGTTTTACTATTTCTTCAAATATGCAGTGAGTAGAAAGATCCGGACGCCCCGAAAACTACGGTTCCAAACTCCAAACCCGAAATTTTACGCACCTTCTATTTTTTATCGCGGGTAGTTTCAGAACCGTAATCACCGATATGTTAGAGAAACCGTTTGAGTTGTAACGTTTATCTCTCTTTAAAGTGTAAGTTAAACTGGAGACAATATCGTAAAGCTTAACTAAACAAGGCCAATGACTTAAATGCTTTCCGAAGCACGACGTGCTCACCAGAAGAGTCCGAGGCAAAGTAATTTGTCTATACAGATTTTTTTTCATAAAAATACTGATTTTTGGCTCAACCTTGAATTCGATCCTCGGACCTCTCTCGTTCCATACACGGCGCTTACCATCAGTATAGACGAACAAAGTAGTTCACAATAGCAAGTCTCCTATAGTTCTTCGAAGTTACTCCGGGCATTACACATACATGTAGATTGGCTGCAACTTTATTGTTAACTGAAAACAATACGCCGTGTTAAGGCTTGTTCACCTCCAGCGATAAATTATTAACTTTGTACAACTTGCATTTCCATATTTATTTCTCCAATAAAAACGTAACAAGTATAGTACTTAAATATTTATGTATACACAGTTGGAGTGGGGCTGGGCTGGTCATGTTAGTCGAATGAACCCCGGGAGATGGGCAAAATTGGTCACCCAGTGCCAGCCAGCAGTCGTCTTCCAAGGGGAAGACTAAACAAGACCAAAAAACAGATGGTAAGACGATCTCGATGCACAACAACCAAACTGGCCATCTCTTGCTACCGATCGACAAACATAGCGTGTACTGGGAGAGGCCTTTACCCAGCAGTGGGACATCTAGGGCTAGATAAAAAAAAATACTGATCTATCTTATCGGTCACGTTAGATTGCCGTCAGATTACGTCGTTTTAAAGATCTTAGCATACGTAGAGACGGTCAGAAACGATATTGTTTTATGATACAAAATGTGGATCGCTACAATCAATGTATGTAAATAAATAGATCAATCATCTGATTGAGCTATTAAGTTTATGTGAAATAGTTTTTGATTTATGAGGGGTTCAAAAGTGGTTCCAAATGGTTCATGTAATATTACACACGGTGCGGCTCGCTAGTTCTGTTTCTTGAACTTGGCTTGACACGCTACCGCGTGTCTAGATTATTGACATTTTAAACAAAAATACGTTAACGATAACTAACTAAATAGTTCATCAAGAGAAATTTAAACCAGTCATATCTTAGGAATTAAATTTTATTATTTAATCTATTCAAACTGACTGCTAGGAAATGGCCTCCCCTAAAGCACTCAAAAACGGTCACTATTATTCTTTTAAAAAATATTCCAGTAAAAATTGTGACATTTGTATGAACATAATCCTCTTATCTCTGCTTTACCGTAAACATTATCACACATGATACCGATCTACACACACAAGTTGATCTAGTTTTAAGTGTGTAGAGCCCTTTACGGCAACTTTGTGCAACTTATAATGGAGCATCGTGCAACTTTACAGTTTGCAAGTCGGCGTCGTCGATGCCGTGTCATTACGAGAACAATTTGCGAGTAATGCACGTGCAGGAAGTGATATTTTGCCGATAATTCGGTGCTAAGTGCGGGATATTTTGGGGTAGAGTTCGATGTCACCGGCTTAAATCGTATTGTTTAAGTGCTTTTCACTTTATAGTTTTTTGGCTGACTTGGTCGCGCGTTTAGTGCTTCTGTTGTTACTAAAAGCATAATTATACAAACATACTTAGTATTTAAAAGTATGATGTATTGTCAATTGTTGACGGAGTCTTATTAGGGAGTTAGGGAGTTATATGCGTGTGTGTGTTTTCTGAAAGGTAATGACAACCTTACCCGTAGTCTAAAATTTGGTACCTTAATTTGCTTGAAAAGCAGTAGCTTAGTGTAAAAGTAGTTCTATAAGCAACCGTAGTACAACTTATGAACATGCGGTGTATACCTTTTAGTAATTAATTATGCAATAATCTATCATCCTGTTATAACATGTAATGATGGTTGGTATATTTAATACATAAAAAAATATGTTGAGTTGTCGTCTCCTTGACCTGTGTAAAAACATTAAGTGCACCAACCCATGTGCTTTGCTTAGTCAGTTGTCAGTTCCCCATAGAAAATGATTTCCGTAACCTAAACCTTTTTACAACATTATTAATCCTTGATGAACTAACCTTATCTGCTACTGGTCCGTCTGTGTGTAGAAGTCTTTTCTATCGATCTGAATTCAGTGCAGACTTTATTGCATCCCCGCTGACGCCAGCGCCAATTTCATCTTTATGTGGCCAAAGCGGGGAGCTTTTTCTTTTGTTTTACCGCGTTTTAATAGACTTCAAACGAGAGCTTTTTGGATCGCAACCGTTATCTATTATTTTTTTTAAGATAATGTTAGTAATTAATGTCTTAAGCTTTCGCGTTTCATTATACTAAAATGTAAGCGTAGGGACCAAATACGTAATTAAATGGTAAGTACGCAGTAAGTAGCTATATGTAGCTACTTGGCGATTTGAATGCAATAAAAAATGATCCCAGGTGACAATAAACTTGTGTAGTTTGGAGTTAGCGCTAAATTTCACAAAAAAATATCTTGTATACTATATTATATTAAACTAGTAAATAGTAACATAGCCAAAAATAAATAATATTAAGAACTTACGTAAAAAATAAGTAATCTTTGAATAAACGAAATAGACACACCGGATTAATATACATCTGGTAAAGAATATAATCGAAAACCAATCAAAAGCCGCTTTCCATATTTGACAGCTATTCCCAATATCGTTCTAGCTATGCACTTCATACCGGGTTCGCGATGATAAAAATCAATGGCGGACGGAGTTTTATGTTTGAAATAATTTAAAGCATCAACTGCTGGAACGTTTTAATTAAAATCGACCTGGCGTGTCTGTGGGGAAGGGAACTCGGTGAATTTGTTTCGCATTCATTCGGAGTCGATAGCGCAGTGGTTATTATGTTGGACTGTAGACTGGTGTTGGGTTCAAATTTTGGAACGTACCGATAACTGAACTGGAGATCAGAAAATTAGGGCTTTAAGTTGTAGCACGGTGACGATTATGTGTTATATGTTGCGATTCAATTTTGTTACTAATAAATTTGTTGTAAAATATAACCAGCTCTACAATTCTTACTATGTTACCAGATTTGATACATAGTGTGGGATCTCTAAAAGCTTTAAGAAGCAGCATTATACTGCATGTCTTTAACGATGCCTATTGTAATTGCATATTACTTGAGCTTCTATTAAGCTTAACATCAGCCTGCCATTTTTTTCTTGTCCCGGTGAAATGCTTTACGCACCTTCACCAGGAGAGGGGGTTCTCTCCCAGTGGTGTGTCGGACTTCCCAACGGCCGGCGAGCAGATAGTAAATGCCAGCCGCGGCTCCTGAGCGGGGTGCAATGCCCAGGGGGCTTACCGACTAAAACACCGAGGTGTACCTCATCGCCGAATGGAACATCAGCCTAACAGTTCGCTCGCGACCATGATTGGTGCAACCCAGTCGAAACGTCGGGCAGTAAGTAGCTATGTAATTTGCTACTCCTAATAACGCGTGTAGACCCATAAAGATTAATATTTAGTGTAATGGAACGCGAAAGTCTAAAATCTTACGGAACATCAGCCTGCCCTAAACTAGGGCGATCAGGCCTTAGTCAACTACGCTGGCCAAGAGCATGTTGGTGTACTTCACACAACCTTAGAATTTCATCGCAAGTTTAATCACGATGTTTTCCTTCACCATAAGAGAGTCGAATAAACGTACGTATGAATTTTAGAAAATTGTGTATTTTCGTCATTTAGAACACTGCTCATTATGTAACACGAGGATGAACAGTGGACTTATCTATACTATAATAAGAACGTAGAGGTAAAAATTCTTGTACTTTTTTGAAAAACGCAAAAAAAACAATTCAGGGATATGTTTTGAGAGGAGTAGAACACATCCTCATACTTAAAAAAAAATTGTGTCTCTGTCTGTTTGTTTGTTTGTTTCGACTGACCTCCTAAACGGCTGAACCAATTTAAATGAAAGTTTACACGAAGGTATTTTAAATTCCGGAAAAATGCATAGGATACTTGAAATCACTGACAGTTAAGTGGTTCCCGTGGGATATTCAATGTAAATAAATTATGAAAATAAATGACTGATCTCTGAAACTATTACACCGATTTAAATGAAATTTTGCATGGTGGTACCATACATCCCCGGTCAAGATCTTAAATACTTTTAGTCACAGAAATTCCTGTAGGATAGTTAAAAATCTAACTTTATTAGATCACGTACAAAAATGGTAAAAGTATATCGACCAAAATGAACCTTCTGACTAGGACTATACGGACTACTTTATTGAGCAAAATGTCATAGTAGGGGAGGTATATGGCTAGATTTGCAGTTACTCGAACGACATGGAATCGGAATAGAAAGATAACGAAAAGTATATTACACTTTCTTTATAAGTGGGGGGACAGCGATTAATGCAGGAGGGCTACCTGGTAACAAGCTGTTGAAAAAAAAAAGTTATTTGACCGTGTCAGTCATTCAAAGTGCATGTTAAATAATCCCTAAAAAGTGACATTGTAACGATTTGGACCACAAAGTTATAATTAATCTTTGTGTCTGTTGAAAAATCCATAATCTTGAGATACTTCAGCGCGTTACATTTTTATGCAGGAGGTTCAAGTTGATATCGAAGTCCTGCTGTATAATAATCTGTAATTTTTTTTCTTAACCTGTATCACCTCACTTCAGGGCAAAGATCCTTCGAACTCATCTACTGCTCTCTGTCCAATGCTAGGACTTGCCAGTTCTTTGATACTTGGACCAGATCGTCATACCACCTTTTCTCAGGTCTTCTTCGGCGAAAATCGTCTTCAGGCACGCGATGTGTAACAAGTCTGGTCCATCTATTGTTCTTCATCCTCGCACAATTCATATCACATTCCCCGCCCATTTATACATCAGTTTTAATCAACAACAATACCAGTACGGGAGTGGATGGTGGTATATTTTATTTTAACTTAATACCTACGATACTCCGCTTCATAGCTTTTTGTAAAACCTTGAGTTTGGACTTCTGATTTTCGGTGGGGGACCAAGATGTGTTAGGATAGACAGTATGAAAACGTCGATGAGTTTGCGGTTCAGTGATATAAGAAGATCACCCTTCATATACCCATTCATGGACCAGAAGCTTTTCCAGGCGTTGTCTGCTCTACGGATTATTTCTTTGTCCTGCCTGTCTTCGAAGGAGACTGCCTAGCTCAAGTATGCTCCTCTACATATTGCTTCACCTGCCTGTTGACTGCAATCCACCAAATCAGTGATGCTGTTGGTCATGACCTTGGTTTTGGATCTATTCATCGTCAGTCTAACGTCAACGCTTTCTGCACTCAGTTGTTCGAGCATTTATTCAATTTCTGTCGATGTATACGTATTTCGTCTAGGAAAATGTCATCTGCAAAGCGAAAGTTTATCAGTCCCCTATCCTCTACAACAATTCCTTTTGTTTCCTGAGAATATCATAGTGACCTGAAGACTTCTTGGAGCGTGCTACTGAAAGCTTTGGTGATAGGGAGTCAGCCTGTTTAACTCTTTTTTGTATTTTGAATGTCAGGCCTTCAGTGTGCAGTTTGATATCGGCTGTGCTTTGTTGTTAAATGATTTGGAGAAGTTTTTCTATATGTGGGTTCGATGTTTTGCTGTAGAAGAGAAAGCTAAATGGGTTGATGTGGGTGATACCGTCGAAACCTTTGAATAATCCACAAAAGCCAGGTTCAAAGGTTTATTGAATTCGCTACATTTCTCTATTACCTGGTTTTCGGTATGGAGGTGGTCAGTTGTCCGATATTTGCTTGCTGGCTTACATTGGTGGGTTGTGTTGTTCCAATTGATAGACTGTTCGATATTATCTGAATGTTTATATACATAGAGGGATATCGCTTTTCTAAGCAAATAAAGGGAAATTTATAAACATTCACGTAAAAATGTTGGACATTATAAAATTAAAGAAAGTTATCGTATATACAGATCGTTACAAATAAAATCACACAGATCATTAGAAAACTGGTCAAGTGCCCCTTGGATCTTTGTTGTGTCAAAGGTTTTAGTAATTGTTGTTATAGGCGCGATTCTACGGTCATCGCCCCATGGAAACCATCAGAGATTATTAGTTCTTCATAATTCTGCCCAATTCTTTTAACAGTGTCTTTGTAATTAGCATCAGCAGTTATCCTATTTACGATCACGCACCCCTTCCCTCCCGTATGAAGTGTACATACACGGCAGAGGTACATGAAAGGGTGCAAGGAGTCTCCCATTTAAAAATCTTACAAGACAGAGTCTGAGTCTGATCAATACTCCAAAAACTCCCGTTGGGCTCCCCAACTATCACATTCTTAACTGGCATGTCATGTCATATGCTGTCAGATTTGATATGACGTGATGAGTGTTTAGTTCTTGGTTAGTTAAAGAGATGTCACTATGCTCTATTATTCGCAATATTGTTTCAAATACAAAAAGTAATTCATAAGTTATAATTTATTGCGCTTTACGTTATTATCTCAGTGTTTTATTACGAATACAATACAATCTACGAGAAATATAGAAAAACAATGCGCAAAAAGTGGCACAAAACAAAGTAGCAAAGCAAATACTGATAAATTCGTCACATGGCGACACACATTCTTTATAGATATTTTGAGACAGTGGATCGGTAGTTTTGTATTTTTTACCTTTTGAAGTTATCCTGATATCAAACATCACTACATAGGTACAGTATGCTGTTTGCAACCATTGAACCCTGTTCCTGTCAAATAAATTAAAGTTTTTATCGTGGTTTTAGTACTAAAATGCGTAAAATTATTTTGTGAGTCCTAGCTACCACTCTCCTCTCAGGCTAGATTATTGCTTAGACAAAAAAAATGTATTGTGCGAGTGAATTTTATCTTTTAGTTGGCCGATTTGTAATGAAAAATGTGATATGTATGTTGTTTATCACCTATTAATCTGTAAACAATTTCACGTTCTTTAATGGATATTTATCAAATCAATGACAAAGTTTAATTATATTTTATTTTGTAATAGTTTTTATAATTTTTGTATCTTTATTTATTTCTTAAAAAAAACTTCCTGAAATTAAAAATGCAGGCAAAAGCTACTATTCTACGCAGACGAAGTTGCGGGCACAGCTAGTAAACAATATACAACAAGAAATGTCGTTCAGTTTTTGCCCTTTATTTATTTATTTATTTATTTATTTGTTTATTCAAAAATCCACAGCTCTTAAATAAAAATTACAGATAATCTTCCAAATCACAAAGCAAATAACGGATTTTATATACATAGTTTTAAGTTATATTACAAACAAAGTTTTTTATGAATACGTCATTCCATCAACTGACTCGGCATTTGACTGACTTGGTGGAACAGTGGTTAGCGACCCTGGCTGGCGGTTCCAAGAGTTGTGGGTCCGATTTCCAGTCGGGACAAATATTTGTGTGATGAACTTCTGTGTTTGTTCCGTGTGAATATGTTTATAAGTATTTATTTATAAATATCTATGTATGTATATCAATCTCTGACGCCCAAGCTCTGCTTAGTTTGGGGTCAAATGACCGTGTGTGGAAATGTACCAGATATTTATTTATTTATTAATCTCCCATAAATAAGTCCTCCTCGCGCCTTGGTATTTACTTGGGACTGGTTAATTTACGTTGAAGGATAAGGACGAACAATGTACAGTGTTATCTATTTAGCGAATATTTAGGACTGAGCCTAGAACACGTTCACAGAACGCTAACCCAGTTTCAGATGACCGCTTTCGACCGAATTCCCGTACACTTGAAAAATACCTTGCATTTTTCACATGCACCAAATGCAGGCTTAGTAGATCGGAAACTATGTCTGCAGTGTGGATTTGGAGGTGTAGTGTGTCATTTTAGTTTATGTTGCTATGTTTATACAGAACATGCTATAAGATATAACACCTTATGTTTATTTTGAGTGATTTTCCTTTTATTATTTTCAAGTTACCTATCATAAGCTCTTGTTGAGCTTCTGCAGTCTATGCTGAGGCACGTACCTTGTTGGTCACTGATGTGAAATATTCGTTTTGTTAATTAGTATATTTTACGTTAAATTTATTTTTTCTTGTAATATGTGTGTATGTGACATGTCTATTCTATTCTATTCTATAAGTTTATTTTCCCTGATGAAAAATTTTAATAATTTTTGTTCAACAATTTTAAGCAGTACTTTGGCAGCATCATTATATGTGTAAGTTAAATTGAATGAATATGTCATCCAATTATGGGTTTTTCTTAATCTATGTTAGTAAGTAACGCATTCGTACTTGGCCAGCGTAATTGACTGAGGCCTGATTACCCTAGTTAAGGATAGGATCATGCCTCGGAGATGATGATAACCTCACTACCACTTACAATGTATCAGGTAGAGTAAGGTCACCCTGAAAGTTCCCTTGTAAAAATAGCGGGTAATACTGCTATTTTTTATTTGTAAGTACCTAGTACTTACAAATAAAAAAGTAAGTACTAGTGATGAGATCATCACTGTGTCTGATTATATCTATGACTATATCTATAGTGAATAGAAGTAGCTTACAACCTTACATATTGTAAATAGTAGTAATAAAGTAGGTGATATCCAAATTCATGAATGTAGACGATCTGAAATATAAACATCTACATATTAGTTTTTGATAGTGCTTACCGGACCTAACTTGGGTAGAGTTTTAATGATAAATTGTTGATTAAGTATTTACAATATTTATTAATTTATTCGTGTGATTTGGTAACTAGCTCGATGTTCCCTTGAGGTCGCTTCTTCTTCTTGTCGGCCGGCAATCTGTTCTCAAATCCAAAGACTGTGTAGATGTTAAGCGGGACCACAGTGGAAGATATTGCCATTAGATCTGGAAAAAACAAAAATTATTTTGATTTTATTCATATTTTGATGGGTGATATTACGTCTGTGTTGACGATATAGGGCATTATATAATTTTAAACTATCTTAGTTACACACATTAGAAAACTGAAAGTGTCCGGAATATTAACCATGTTGTTTTGTTTTAATGAGCTCCCAATATTTCGGCACTGTTGCAAGCGCCATGATCACCCGGGATCATGGCGCTTGCAACAGTTGCAACAACATGGTAAATATCCCGGACACTTTCAGTTTTCTGATATAGGGCATTTTTACTACTGGAATTCACAAATTGACGTTTACAAGTAGCTTTAGAAAAATAACAATAAACAAAAAAGCCATTTAAAATGGAATAAAATGCAATAAATATACTCTATGTGGACTAAAGTACCTGGCTTTGGAGCTTTCAAGCCATACTATGTGAACAAAATCTATGAAGGCTGAGAGCTATGGAAGCTTTTGGATAAACATTGCAACACAGCCAAAAAAATACTATGAACCGCTGCTTCAAAATTCATGCGGCTTTACATGTGTAGATCGGTACACAAAATATAAAGCCTGGCACAAAATAAAAAATACCAAACCCGACCACAATACATGTTCGAAGCGTATTAAAATACGCAGCCATTCCACCCTCGGTAAATTTTAAAGAGTAATGGTGGAAATTCTATTATTACAATATGATTTTCAATTTCCTGCCTCAAAGTGAATAATATGACGTCATAAATGTATTGACGCCACTGATATTCTGAATTCGTTGATGCATAATTTAGGCTTTCCGCGTATTATTACAATACTTCGGCTATGGAGAAAATTATGTGGAATGTGAGCCGAAATTGGTGGATGTGAAATTATAACAAGGGCCAGAAATGCACTCTAACGATCAGGAATTTATGTTTGAGTTAGTGCGTGTAATGATATACTCATTAAATTTAATTGCATTAGTTGTGTTATTTTCTAAACTGGGAACGTATAATACAATACAAATTTTCTAAACTGGTTACGTATAATAATATTCTTGTTCGACAGTTGTTGAGTTTTGTTGAGTAAAGTTCTATTTATTTACCAAAGACGTACTGAACATAAAAACATGGTAGGTACTTGTAAATTATATGAAAAGCAATTTGATAATATTTATATTTGTTCGGAGTTTCTAACTATATGTAGTTACGTACATACCTACCCAAATAATACTAAAAAAGAAATTTTAGTAGGTACCTTACGAATACTGTAAGATAAATAATAACAGATTGTATATTTGGATTTTTGTTTATCCTTTTTTAGGTACTTGCATCTAGTTTATTCAAGGTCACTTGATTAAACAAAAGCTGGTGCTTTGAAACAACTAGGTCCTAGATATTAGTTTTTATAGATCTACACGCAGTATTGGGACTACTTACTGCCCGACGTCGAAACGTCGAACTCCTACTATTGCGTGTAGACCCATAAAGACTAAAATTATGTTTAGTGTAATGCAACGCGAATGTCTAAGACCTTAATTAGGTACTAGGTGTTCTAAAGCCTAGATTGCAGGTTATGTAACAGCCTAACCATTAGCTAGGTGACCGTGGCAAGCGGAACAAGGCCACTTCCCGACCTCACTGTGCCTTTACGAATTCCACTATTTAGTGATGCATGGACTCTATATCTGACTAAATGAATATGTAACGGTTATTGATCCATCAAATATGGTCATAATGATATTTTGAGTGGGCATATTTGTTTGAAGCCTTTTTATTTGTTTCGTTCGTCGATCGTAGAGACTTCTTTCTTGCTTGCATCAAGTGCTACATAATTGACTGGCTCGGTGGAACAGTGGTTAGTGACCCAGGTTCATTACCTACAGTTCCAAGAGTCGTGGGTTCGATTCCCACTCAGGACAAATATTTGTGTGACGAACATCGAAGTTTGTTCCGTGTCTGTGTGCGTATTATGTATATTTAAGTATATTTGTGTATCCACTGTTGATTCTGATATCTGTAACACAAGTGCTAAAGCTAATTACCACGGGATCAGATCAATGTATGTGATGTTGTGTAATATTTATTATATTTATTTTATAAGGACCGGAAAAGGAAAGGAAAGAAGGAAGGAGAATAGGTCTTCGGTTCGATTCCGAGGTCTTGCTAAATTTATATGAGTTTTTCTGTTAAGACATTTCTCAGCCCGGAGTCAGTTGTTCAGTGCTAGCAGGATTAAGTTGTCGGTTGTACGCCCTCAGAAAGCACGAAAGCTGGTGGTCCTGGGTCCGATTTCTCATCGGTCATGTCGGATTGCGGATATTAGGGTAAGAGAACAGAGAGTGCACTTGTGTTTGCGCGTACATTTGTACAAAATCAAAATCAAAATGTCTTTATTCATATAGGCAATTTGCATGCACTTATAAATCGTCACATTAGTAATAATAAGATTCTACCACCGGTTTGGAAAGCCGTATCTATTGAGAAGACTCCGGCAAGAAACTCGATAGTCGCTCTTTTAAACATGTTATACATTGTAAATGAGCCAAGTCATTAGGCACTATAATATGTCCTGCGCAGTTGGCTAATCATCATACATAAATCATGTTGTGTTAGTTAAAATAGTTTGAATATATTTTATTGATAACGTTATCGTTGTCTGCAAAAATATAAGAAAAAGTTGACAAGTTAACCCCGGCCCTATTCGTTTGGAAGTGTATAACCACTTAAGTTTATTTTGTAAATAAATACTACAATTTCGCGCTGACAAGTACGGCCGGTATTGTTTAAGGCCACAACACTCATATCAACTCGGAAACGGTTACTTGCCCAGTTTAGTTATCTTAGCGTTTAACTTCTTATTGCAACTATAAAATCGAATCGTAACGTAAGGCTGGTTTTAGAGTCGATATGAGAGTAAGGTAAGTCCAGTGATGATGAGAAAGCTACTCGAAGCCATCTTTGTAGTCAATTTAAAAAAAATCGAAACTTTGACATATTTATGTATCGGGAGTCAAAGTGACCGGTCAAAGTTAAAGTATTTGTTGCGATCTAAGTGTACATATTTTAGGTTGTAATAGTTTTAATAAAGCTCATATTGACCTTAACAACGTAGTGGGCATAATTTAAAAACGTTCCTTAAGTATACAATATTGGTATGTCGGTAATAGAGGTCTACTTTTAAATAATTATGTTCTGTCAGTTTTCATCTTGTAGAGAAAGACAGTTGCAAAATATTTCCCGTAGACCGCTAATTTAATAAAGCCGCATGAAAACCTTTTTAGCATGCGAGGGTAAGTTCAACAATCATGGTTACATACCTTTAAAAAGTTACCCCGGGCAATATACCAAACATATTGAGTTCTAACAAGCAAAAGTAAGGCCTATACTTGAATAATTGCGAGGCGAAAGGACTGTGCTATAACCTTTAAGCAAGTTTAAAGGTATACGGAAAAAAACAAAAATACATTACTCTCAATGACAACTGGGCTAACCTGTTTGCCTAGGTCTTATGCACTTGCAAAATGATAAGTTTGTCGCGTCAGGGGAGGCCGGCGGCGACATCAGAGGGTCATTGCTATCGTTAGGTTCGCTACTCTTCATTCTGTGGGCTGCGTAGGGTCTTCAGGCAACGAATAACACCACATACAATAGTTACAGTTTTATTCTTGTTCAGCGATCGTAAGTTAACATCAACGAAATAACATTATGGTCGATATAATCACGATAACCAATACTGCCCGGTCACCAGACAAGTCCCGGAGACGACCTATCGAATCTGAATCCAAATCGTAACCGTCCTCTCAACTCCATTATTTCATGAGGTCAAACATAATCCAAATCGTAAAACAAAATACGTCGGGCCATGTCCAAACGAATTCGACTGTCACTTTTGACAGTCGCGTTTGAGTGACCGGCCAGTATTATTCGAATGCAACAAACATTGTTTCATAAATCAAGCTAAGCTAAACTCCTTGTTACATAGCACCATCTAGTGAAGATCATAGACACTTATTCAATAGCGGCGCTCCCGCTATCCCACACGGCCATTCTGACGTTTCACCCGTCCTCGGGTGTTGTACCTGACAACAAAATGAAACCAAAAGAGTAAACCGTTCGGCCATCCCGGCTAAAACTTATTCAAGAGCTTCTGCTTACAAAATTTCACTTTACTTAACATTGAAACGTTTGACCGACAAGTTCCCAAGTTCAAATCTGCAACTAAGGCATTACTCAGCATATCCAATTCATTAATAACACAAGTCTAGACACACACCACCCCTGACGATTGCAATACTCTATTCCATGTCTCAATCTCATATCTCTCTATTCAAAGTCCGGACAAATGTTTTAGTTCGATCAGCATGCAGTGATCAATTAAGACCAGCCTACTGCATCGAGCAACACCGTCCCTCCCACTTTGAAATAAGTCTCATAGATTCCAACCAAGTGCGTCCGTTCTACCAGTCATGTAAGCAACTCACAGTGACCGTACAACACCAGTGTGTCCCTTCGACCAGGCTAGACCGGAGTACAAGAGTGCGTTCCTTCGACCAGACTGGACCGGACGACATCTGTGTCCCTTCGACCAAACTGGACCGGACGACATCTGTGTCCCTTCGACCAGACTGGACCGGACAACATCTCTGCATCCCTTCGACCAACCCGGACCGGACAACACATACACAACTACTATCCAGTCCATCGGATACTCTCATGGCTCAGTCCATCGGCCATTTCAACTAAAGGTAACTCAGTCCGTCGGTTACCCGTACCATCAACATGTTTCATTAAATAAACCAAAAATCATTATCATTAGCATTGTCCAACTCTTTGGGAACTTATCGTGCTACTTAAATTCAAAGATTTCAAAAAGCATCTATCGCATTTGCATAAGGAAAACCAAAACCAAAACCTCAATTACTTTAAGAAGGGCCTTTAAACTTAGGGTCCAACTCTGTCTGATTCCTATCCTAATCATCAAGGACAGCAGTTTAGTGACCACTACATACTGTGCCTTAACATCACACTTCCTTGGTGAATCGACCTCAAAGGATGTCTGAAGTCTAAACATAAAAACAATGCACCTGAAGTAAGATATCCTCTTAGCATCTGTCTTGCGTTCATGGTGTAAGGAGTTTGTTGCTCCTGTTCTCCCTCAGCTGGCGGCTGCTCCAGTACGCCTGTTGCGCCGCAGCTCAATATCCAAGCAGAGTCCACAGATGTCTTGAGTACAAGGCATGGCATCTAAAACAAAGATTTCCCACAGTAGACAACTGACTGGTATAGCGTTGAGAATCACCGTTCCTATCCGTATGAGTTTGAAATGGAATCATCAATTAAAATACGTGTTCGAGAAACGTAAAAGATTTGCTTTCTAATGTCAAGCGAGATTTTCATTGAATTGAAAATGACAGGTTTTTCCTCTTTTTCTAAACTGCCGGTAGCAACCACAAATTGCTGTAGGTCTAATAACTTTAATCAGGCACTTCATAGGTCGCATAATCTTTCATGTGATTTGTGGCTACTTGTAATTAACCAAAACACTATTTTGACCGTTACTATTATGAGAGATATCTGCATTGAAACCGACTATATTGACTTCTCAATAAAATCGCAACAGTATGAAAAAGACTCACAATTATTCAGCAAATGATCTCATGGTTTGCTTACAAAGCAATATCCACTCGACGCTGGCTGAGTGCGTTGGTTGAGGCACCGTTGCTTGACGATCCCTGGCCGCCGTTGCACGACGACACCTTAATGCGTAGTGGCCCTTGCCACCACATTTGAAGCATGTAACATCTTGCTTTTCACGTACGGTTTAGCGGCGCGCGTAGTTGCAGCTCCGCCGAGGGGCCGCGGTTGGTCCGCTTCTTATCAGGTCGCTTGCCAATTTGCCGATAGTGAAGTCATCAGACAGGAAGCATAAACGGCGAAGCATTCGCCCTCCTTAGCAGCTGGCGTCTCAATGCAGCGATACAGAGGTAAACGGTGTCATAGCAAGCACGCAGGTCGTTGTTAGACTTGTCCGGGTCAAATTCGGGCAGTGAAATCTCATCAGCCGATGCAGTAGGCTTGATTGCATCGATCAGGCTCATCATATTGTGGTTCTGCAACTCCAAGTACACGCAGGAGAGATTCATCTAATCCGGGTACACTCGTGGTATTTCTTCGAGCCCGAAGTGAATCCCACTTCTGATGTCGCGTCAGGGGAGGCCGGCGGCGACATCAGAGGGTCATTGCTATCGTTAGGTTCGCTACTCTTCATTCTGTGGGCTGCGTAGGGTCTTCAGGCAACGAATAACACCACATACAATAGTTACAGTTTTATTCTTGTTCAGCGATCGTAAGTTAACATCAACGAAATAACATTATGGTCGATATAATCACGATAACCAATACTGCCCGGTCACCAGACAAGTCCCGGAGACGACCTATCGAATCTCAATCCAAATCGTAACCGTCCTCTCAACTCCATTATTTCATGAAGTCAAACAGAATCCAAATCGTAAAACAAAATACGTCGGGCCATGTCCAAACGAATTCGACTGTCACTTTTGACAGTCGCGTTTGAGTGACCGGCCAGTATTATTCGAATGCAACAAACAGTATTTCATAAATCAAGCTAAGCTAAACTCCTTGCGACATCAGAGGGTCGTTGCTATCGTTAGGTTCGCTACTCTTCATTCTGTGGGCTGCGTAGGGTCTTCAGGCAACGAATAACACCACATACAATAGTTACAGTTTTATTCTTGTTCAGCGATCGTAAGTTAACATCAACGAAATAACATTATGGTCGATATAATCACGATAACCAATACTGCCCGGTCACCAGACAAGTCCCGGAGACGACCTATCGAATCTGAATCCAAATCGTAACCGTCCTCTCAACTCCATTATTTCACGAGGTCAAAACATAATCCAAATCGTAAAACAAAATACGTCGGGCCATGTCCAAACGAATTCGACTGTCACTTTTGACAGTCGCGTTTGAGTGACCGGCCAGTATTATTCGAATGCAACAAACATTGTTTCATAAATCAAGCTAAGCTAAACTCCTTGTTACATAGCACCATCTAGTGAAGATCATAGACACTTATTCAATAGCGGCGCTCCCGCTATCCCACAAGCTGTTTATTTTCCGCTTGTTTTGTAGAAACAAGAAAATAGGTTTGGTCATAAGACGGTTAAACGATTAATTGCAGAAAAAAGTTTGTATGTGATATGTTATATGACACACATAGCTTTGGTATAAAAATAAAATCAAGACCATTTTTATTCACCAACGTAACTGTCTAGTTTCGAAAACAGTAAACATGAATTTCGTCGTGCAGAAATCGGAGTTTTGTTCTTCCGGTGATTTCTTTTCCTTACTGATACGATGATGACTCTGATCGGAAGAAAGTCTTTAGAAATATAAAGATGTATTTCAAGTTATTTTAATATTCAGAAACAGGAGGAAGTATATTAAAATCCACATAATATTAATATTATTGCATATTAACCAGTTATTGCAAATGTAGGTCGCAGGTGGTTGGTCGGAGGTCACGATTGCACTTTATATTATTGCACTTATCGGCGTGTAGTATCAAGGTGAGCCATTGACACCGAATACTAAAGTGTTAAGAGCCATATAAACTAACATAAATATAACTAGCTATGCCAGCGACTTCGTCCGTGTTTCCCATCGTTTTTTATACATATTCTATTGTTTCTTTGCTCCTATTGGTCGCAGTGTGATGTTATATAAGCCTTCCTGTATAAATTATAAACATTTCAATTCTTCAAAGTGTAAAGAATCAGAATGTTTAAAATCTATCAACATAAAATGTGACATTTTATCTTAATTGGGTATTCACTGCGTTGGAGTTCGACCTCTAAATAATAATAGAAATAGATGACAAATATGTCACTATGAGACATAAAAATAAAATTATGCGCATTAGATTCGATTCATAATTAATAATACATAATGATGACTTAATACAATTCCATTTGCCGAATACTAGCGATAGCCCGCGGGCTCGCCCGTGTTAAATTACGGCTAATTGTTTTTCTCAAGCGATTTTTGAAATCACAATGATTTATCAAGCATGAAGCGTAACAATATATTTTCGCATTTATTTTATTTATAATACGAATATATTACAAAATACCACATACATTGATCTGATCCCGAGGTAAGTAGCATAATTTAGGGATGAGAGCTATCCGTTCCCCCGCAAGTCCGGTGTCCCCCGTAGGTCAGTAAAAAAGTAGCCTAAGCACACACAAATAATACTTAAATATATTCAAAAACAATAATATTAGTAAAGAGTAGTTTCAGTTCGGGGCTTATAAGCGATTTGTGATGGTATTTTGAAAATTGACTTACGAAATAGTTGCAGGTAAAAAGTTTCAAACAAACTTGTATATCAGTTTTTGTCTCACCGAGTGTACTTACGTAAGTACACTTTGCACGTATATAACTATGTACAAGTGTATGTATACGTATACATACACTTGTACATAGTATTGTACTTGTATATACGTGCTCCACCGTGTGTGACATCACTGTCTGGTTATTTTGGTTCGTTTAATGCTAAATAGTCATTCTACCTTTCGCTTCGGTGTTAAAGGTAACTGTGCCATTCTAATTTACATTAACTTTTGTATGTTGACATAAGCATTCGGCTTTGAGATAAAATCTTTACTGGCTTTCAATTACTGAAGGCCGATAATTATGCCGATTAAGATCTTAGAATTTACAAGTGTTTCGTGTTTTTTATTGTTTTAATCGTGCTTGCTTTTTGAATACATCCTATCTCGTTGTTAGCTAAATGCCTTGATAAACTTTAAGGCAGCTTAAGTATTGCGTACAAGCATTAATATTTGGCTGCTTGGATTTTTATTCACGTTTGTATTCTTCATGCGCCATTTGATTATTGTATATTTCAATTTTTAAAATTGGAAGAGATATTAATAATAATTATTAAGAAAGTACAGAATTAGGCTCACCTCTTTAATTAAAACAATTTAAACGTTGGTATAGCTACTATTTGTTTATACCTACTTCGATAATCACTACATAGTATAAAGCAAACTCGCTTCCCGCGTCTGTATGTATGTATGAATGCTTAAATCTTTAAAACTACGCGATGGATTTTTTGTTTTTTTAATAGATGGAGGGATTCAACAGGTTTTTATGTCTAATAAACCTGAAGAGGGCAGGTCACTAGTTCTCTAAAAAGTAAGTCAAGCTATTTTGTAATAGACTAGGTAAAGTCTCAAAATTCACCGTTACCATTAACTTGCTCTTACCAAATTATCGTAAACACGTAATATAATTAGAAAGATTACGTCAGACGTGGCGGTTTCATGACAAATGCCTCCTCCTTGATAGGCAGTTATAGTCAATTCACTGTATTAATATGTGTAACTAGTAATTACGCTACGAGCCGTATGTAATTCTGCGCATACACTAACACAGACGTCATTAGCGGATTCCTTTGAGTTTGAGACCGTTGTCGCATCGTTATTAGATTGTGCCAGATCGTGCATACACTTTGACAATTAGTGACGTTGGTGGATTGAAGGAGTTTTGGAACGTACATAAAATGAAATTAAAAAAAAAAAACTTATAAAACGTTCTGATTCCGTGCTATGTAGGTTAAGTACTTGTGATATTAGAGTCATCAGTGGAACATTTTAATCTAAATATATAAAAGGAGAAACTGACTGATATATCAATGCATAGCCTAAACATCTGAACTTAGGCAGTTGACATTTTAAAGGAACGTAGTTTAGGTACCGTAGAGGTGCACTAAGAAAGGAATTTCCGAAATTCCCACAGGAACGGGAATTAGCGGGATAATCCTTTTGTAAAAAAAATTCAAACCGCTTAAGCGCCTAGCTTCAAATTTGGCATGCACCTTAGTAAAATTAAAGCTTAGTTGCAACAGGATATTGCAAAATTCCTACGGGAACGAGAGGAAAAATAAAATTATGAAAAAATCTAAACCGCGTAAGACAATTGATTGAAATTTGGAATGCAGGTACCCTAAGGAGCAATCACCTATTCATCACACATACTCATACATGGCCCGGTTGGGGATCGAACCCGCGACTCTTGGAACCGCCAGACAGGGTCACTAATCACTGTTCCACCCAGCCAGTCAAACAATATTACTAAGTCAATATTTAACGTTGAAAACGTTGTTTGGTTTTAAGAACCAGGAATAGTTTTGTATTCAAAATATTATAGAGACAACTGCTTAGACCATACTTCCTATTTATACGTATATGCGTGATGCAAATATACATGTAAATATTATCGTGTGAAGCTAAAAGATGTCATAAATGGGTCCATTAAGCGATGTACTTTTGTAACTTATATTTTAATAAATCTTAATTTAGTTATAAAATATTTAGAGGAGTTT
Source organism: Maruca vitrata (assembly GCA_039566165.1). Lineage (NCBI taxonomy): Eukaryota > Metazoa > Arthropoda > Insecta > Lepidoptera > Crambidae > Maruca > Maruca vitrata. Next base: position 2,154,250 of record CM076920.1, read on the forward strand.
TCAAAAAATAAAAGTATGTTTTATAAAAGCTAATTTTAGTCTTTGTATCAAGTTTTTTAAATAAACAACAAAATAATTGGTCTACTTAATATACTTGCTTTCGAGTGGTTAAATTAAAACAAATATTTCGTTTCGGAGCTTATCATAATAAAGAAAGCTTTTAAGTACTTACGAAAATCTTAATAGATTTGTTGATGAAAAACATGATTTACATCATACCAAATTACAATACCTATTTGCTACTTTGGATTATAAATTTATGTTCAACGTTAAATATTATTTAAAGTAATTCAAGCAATGTATCATAATTATTTTATAACATAATTTGATAAACACTCGCGTATCTTATTGCTTTAAATGAAACCGAAGCTAGACACGATAATCATGTAATAAAAAAAAACTGAACCAAACACATTTTTTAATGTACCAAAAATATCACAACACAGCACACGAACGAACGAAACGCAGAAAAAAAAACAAAAAAAACAATTACGTACCGGGTTTCAGCAAATTATCCGAATCCCTCCTATACAGCATTCCTGCGCTCCAAGCAAAAAAGTATCCGAAAAGCACGAAAACCAAACAAAAATTCATCGTCACACTGCGTTCAGTAAGTCGGCTATTTATCGACTCGTGAGCGCGCGAATAAAGTATGGCCGCCGAGTCGGGGCCTTGAGGTCGGAAATCTAATATGAATACGTTTTTGGTGATACGGTAGGTGGGTACCGTTGGATCAACGTGTTTTCTCTAAATAATGCGCACGTGGTGGTAATAAAAATCGGGAATGCAGTGCCCCGCCGACACTAGAGACTCAGGAAGTCAGACTGAGCCCAAAATTTGTGAGAATGGGAATGGAATACGGAATCTGTCTGGGGTATGGTTTGTTACTCTGAGAATATTAGTAGTCTTTGTTTGTTTTTATGAGCTTGCAAAAGCCCTGGTTGCAAGAAAGGTAAGATATTGTAAGCTGGGTGGTTTTGTTCATTGATTTATAGGTTTAATATCGAATGTTTGTTTACTACAGAATAGGAATGCAAGTTCATTAAATACTGAATAGTATTCTATGAATCTGCATTGTTGCAAAGAGAGTACAGAAAACCTGCAGTGGCGAATTTTTATTTATTCTTAAAAAAGATGTTAAAGTATCCTCTAATTCCTCTAGTGTTAAATTAATTAACTAACTAATCGACCAGGAAATTAACGCGTTATCTCTCAATTAACACGCCGATATTAATACAATACGTTTAATCACGGCGCTTCAAATTAGCTCATGAAGAATCATATTATCTGACTATTTATTGGGTGAACCTGTAGCGGTTCCATGAGTTAGCTATCGAAAACTAACGTACGTTAAAAACCTATCAAATTATTTTTTCATACTAAGAATTTTAGTTCATAGCGTAACCGCTAGGGCCGTCGTACAAGTTTTTCATAAACATACTATTTACATAGGCGATATCGAGTCTGTCACTTTTAAACTCATGGTAGCGATACAACGTTTTATTTAAGTAAAGTTTTAAAATTTGTTATAGTTAGTGTATATGAAATTTTAAATAAAGTTGTTTATTTAACATTTCACTCTTTTAAAGCTCTCCTTTGTCTCTAAGGTAGATGGATGAGACAGTATGTCTGTCACTTATTAAAACTACCTATCTACTATTTTATGTCATCAGCCAGCTTATTATATGTATATTTTTTAACCATTAAATGTCCTAATAAATAAATAAATAACGATAGCGTATACATTTTTTATTCGCAGAATATTCTCTTGTTCTATTCAAGTAAAAGTATAATAATATCCTATGGTGCTCACATCTAACAACTTGAATTTTTGTCCTATCATTATTAATAACAACAACAACAAGTAGTCCCATACCATGTATAGTACGGGACCTTCAATCTTCAAGTGCGACTCACACTTGGCCAGTTTCCTCAGTCCTTAAGCATGTTGGTAACGAAGCCTGATTAAGGCAGGTGAGATCATGCAAACAATGAATCAGCGCGTAGGAGGGAGATGACACCGATGATGTCCGACTTCCTGATATATTATACACTATATATGTTATGTTTATTCATGTGAACGGCTTACCTGTGGTTTGTTTTGTATACTATTTACCTACCATACTACATGTTATAATACCTGTTATATGGCTCTTTGGAATAGTGGCTGGCTCGGTGGGACAGTGGTTAGTCACCAAGGTTCACTGCCTACGGTACCAAGAGTCGTGGGTTCGATTCCCACCCGGGACAAATATTTGTGTGACGAACATCGGTGTTAGCTCCGTGAGTGTGAGTTATTAAATATATTTGTGTATCTGTTACGGCTAATACCCGAAGTGCGGCTACACCTATTTTTGCCGGCTAGAACTAGGTGTAGCCACTTACTCTTGGTTAAACCTAGGTGTAGCCGATTGTTTTCGGATAAAACTAGGTCTAGCCTTCATCATACCGGCTACAACTAGCCGATCTCAATTAAGATCAGCCAAGTGCGCAGGTCATATTATAGTGCACAAGTGTGCGCGCAAACACAAGTGCACTCTCTTTTCCCCTACTCTCATAATTTGGTGAGTCGGCAATCCGACATGACCGATGAGAGATCGGGCGCAGGACCACCGGCTTAACATGCTTTCCGAGGCACGGGCGTTCAACCGCCAACTTCCTAACTCCGGGCTGAGTAATTTCATTACAGAAAAACTCACACAAATTTTGACCGACCCCGGACTCGAACCGGGGACCTCTCGGTCCTTACGCAGCGCTTGCTACCAATAGACCAACGAGGCAGTTACAACTATGTACAGACGCTATGAGTCACACTCGCTAGTGGATCTGCAGTAGATCAGCAGCACTTGGCGCTCACAACCTGCAGAGGCGCGTGTCTCGCTACGCCCTCCACCCCGCGCTGCTGCTGCAGATGCTGTGAGTCCTGAGTGTGACGCGGGGAAGGACGGAAGGCGTGGTGGGACACGCATTTAAGTTTTATCCAACAGGTATTCTCTGAGCCTAGTATTAGCCGACATGGTATCGGATAGACCTAGTTTTATCCAACAGGGAATGGCTGGACCTAGTTGTAGCCGGCATAATGAAGGCTAGACCTAGTTTTATCCGAAAACAATCGGCTACACCTAGGTTTAGCCAAGAGTAAGTGGCTACACCTAGTTCTAGCCGGCTAAACCTAGGTGTAGCCGCACTTCGGGTATTAGCCGTAACATATCCATTGTTGTTTCTGATTTCCATAACACAAGTGCGTAAACTACTTACCACGGGATCAGATCAATGTATGTGATGTTGTGAAATATTTATTTATATAGTAATATGCAAAATAGATACTACTTTAACCTAGGTATATTTTAGTATATATTTCAGATAACTTATACTCAAACCACTCATAATTATTTATAGTACAAATACTATCTTACCTACATTATCTAACCTGGAACACGTACATGACCGTTTGCCTCCGATAGACCAACGGGGAAGTAACAGCATACCTAAACATAGATCAACCTGCAACTTCCACGATTGCTGTTTATCAACCTAATCAAACTTAGCTAACGGGATAACTAATAACACAGTATCTGTCCACATCGGAGCGAGAATGAATCACGCCACACCAACTATTAGGAAGTTTTCCAATAACGAGGAGACGTCAGTTAGCGCTCGTGTCGTCACAGGACTCTGACAGATGGAATGTGTGTTATGCCGTATTGATATTACTGGTGTTACGGGTTAGCTGAATTGTTTGTTGTTTGTCTCGAAAGGTATCAACACATATGGTTTAAATACATGTTTATTTATTTATTTACAAAAAGGTATGCTTACAGATTACAATCATTACAAGAACACAATAACATAACACAACAGGTAAACTAGATGGCAATCCATGGATAGCACACACAGCATGATTAAAATTATTAATAGTTACATAATTAAATACAGTATTAACAGTTAACTAATAAGATATAATAAATATAAAAAAAAACTAAAACCAATAAGACATAGAAAACGAAACAAACAAGAAAATCAAAGATATTACGGAAGTGCTGTGGAGCACTCCTTAAGACCGAGATCAGTTTCAATAAAGACTGTTGTAAGTTTTTTGTACAAACGAAAATTGTCGTTAAATATATCCATGCATCCACCACTACGCATCACATCATTGTACGTTCGACACATTCTCACTATAGGATTGTAATAGGAGGTATTATTCTTGTACACTTGAATCGCAAATGTTGGCGGGTGACGAGAAATATGTCTGGTATTAAAATTGAGAGAGGACAGAAGGTCCGGGACGTCAATGGCTGAATGGACTATCTTATGGAGACAGAGCAAGTCATATCGTCTACGGCGAGTATGCAAGGGTAAGATATTAAATTTAGAAAGCCTTTCGCTGGTATTTCTAAGTGATCGACCGAAGTTAAATTTTTGTGAGATGTATCTCAGACATTTTTTCTGCGGCTTTTCAATATTTTCGATATGCACATTGTAGTGTGGAGACCATATCGGACAACAGTATTCCAGCACGCTTCTTACCAGACTGAAAAATAGTTCCAAGATACTACGTGGTTTCCGAAAAGCCTTGGTCGTTCGCAAAATGAATCCTAGGAGCCTGTTCCCTTTCTTTAGAATATGCTCATAGTGAGGACGAAAGGTAAGTTGTTCGTCAAAGAGTACGCCCAAATCTCTGATGGTTTTAATTCTGCTTAACAATTCATCACAGACGTAATACTGAAAGTCAATTCGATTTTTTTTACAGGTGAAGGAGATTACGTAAGTCTTAGTAATATTAAGATACATCTTGTTGGCTTTACACCAGTCAGAGACCGTCTCAAGATCATTTTGAAGCATTATGCACTGTGTTATGTCGCTAACATCGGTATATATCTTTAGATCATCAGCGTATAAAAGAGCATTGCACGAAAGTCGATCAACCAAGTCATTTATAAATACTACAAACAGCAGCGGTCCCAAATGCGATCCCTGAGGGACGCCGGATGACACAGACATAGGAGATGAGGAAAAGCCTTTAACTGTCACTAGCTGAGAACGGTTACTTAAATAGGATATTATCCATCTTAGCAGTGATCCATGCAGTCCATAATACGAGAGTTTGTGACACAGTAGGGTATGATCGACTTTATCGAACGCCTTGCTAAAGTCAAGATAAACAGCGTCTACCTGACCTCTAGAGGCAATCACACGACAGATATAATTCTTAAATTCTAAAAGGTTACTTAAGGTAGACCTATATTTAACAAAACCGTGTTGTCTAGAAGATATGAACTTACTAAGATGATCATAGAGACGGTCGTAAACAAGTGATTCTAAGAGTTTTGCTATGCACGAGAGAATGCTAATGGGACGGTAATTACAACAGGATGATCTATCACCTGACTTAAATATAGGTATAATAGCGGCAATCTTCCAGCAAGTGGGAAACACCCCTGTTACAAGCGATTTATTAAAGATTATAGTTAAGGGCAGAGACAGTTCGTCAGAACAACTCTTTAGGAAAATAGGCGGAATATCATCAGGTCCCGGCCCTTTACCAGAATCTAAATGTTTTATTTTAAGAAGGATATCCTGATGTGATATTTTAAAACTATGAAATGCAGGGTTAAGGACATGAGGGAGGTTAAGAGTGTCAACAGATTCAATAGTAGAAGCTCTCTCAAATACCGATCCAAAGTATTCAGAGAACAGTTCGCATACCCCCTGTCCATCTGATAATCTTTTATTATTATACGTCATTGTGCGGGGAATAGTGGCCCTACCCTTTTTACTGTTCACGTATCGCCAATATACCTTCGGGTCGTCCTTCAGAGAATCTTCAACCGAGGACAAGTACGTGTTATAGCACTCACTAATTAATACCTTACATCTCCTACGTAGTAGTGAGAATGTGTCATAATCACGAGGGTTATGGAACATTTTGTAGCGCTTATGATATTTATTTTTTTCTTTGATACAGCGTATCAAAGCTCCATTGTACCAAGAAGGAAATGCACTCGAGAATCCCTTTGTAGTAGGTGTATGCCTGGATATGAGTTCCCTTATTTTAGAGTAAAATATGGGATATAATAAATAATATACACATTCGTTTACATCACTAGAAAACAACAGTTTTTCCCAGTCAACACTATTTAAATCTGATCTTAAGTTATCATAATCACACTTGTTGAAATTATAACGAATTTTGTTGTGGGGTTTCAAAGGTTTATCCATTTTTGGCAAAGAAACCTCAATGTTATATGCAATATGGTGACAATCTACCTTGCATATTGGATCAGCTTCGGTAACATGTATAGAGGACTCTGGTAGATCGGCAAGCACAAGGTCTAGATAACGGTTATTATTATTAGGAATAGAATTATACTGACATAAGTTACAAATATTCATAGTTTCTTGCAGTAAAAAGGCTTTACGATCCTGCGGGTTCGTAGGAACCAAAGCACCCAGATCGCCCCGTCTCTCCCACGTTATTTCTGGAGTATTAAAGTCTCCGAGTATTAAGTAGTTGTCCATCAAAGAATTAAGAACTATTCCTTGACAGCCCTGATAGAAGACAGTCAGCTCATCAAGCGACAAGTGAGGGGGCAAGTAGCACAGGCACATGTGAATCGCGGGTTCCTTGGATGTAGGGGGCCGGATAGTCAGCCAGACATCCTCGAGTTCGCTTTCCCAGCGTGACTGTCTAATAACATTTATTTGGCTTTTCACGGCAATTAGAACACCACCCCCACTTTGTTTTACAGAGTACGTGTTCTCGCGATCCCTTCTAAATACAGTATACCGGTCATCTATAAACTCACTATCGTACACACCTCCATCAAAGTTTGTTTCCGTTAGACAAATTATATCATAATTATTTATTAGGATACTTAAATAAATGTCATTAATTTTCGATCTAGCTCTTCCTAAATTTTGGTAAAATATACTATACATTTTGAGTTAGTTTTCTGACCAAATATACAATAAAACTTATATACGAATGAGTAAGAACTTATGATTACGTGTATTAATGGAGTTTGCTAAGTGATTCCGAGTTTTTAATAAGAATAGCGCCTGATGAGTCGTCCTTTCGCACGTAAATTTGCCCATATTTAACCCACACGTATTTATAATTAAATTCCTTGGCTGCTTTCCGAGTAGCTGCATGCAGCGACTTCTGATCCGGAGATAAGTGTTCATTCACATAGATCCTGCTCGTTTCTCCAGTGATGTCCAGGTCGGTAGACACCAGACCGCGTCCGGGCCTGCCTTTGTTGTATCGGTGTACAGAGGAAAGTACCAAATCTCTAACGCGTGGAGAGGAGAACGTGACGATAATGTTACGAGGTCTGTTGGAGGTTGCGTTGAGTTTGGCTACCCGGCGGCATGCACTAACATATACGTCATCCACCGGAACCTTGATCACTTCACAAAGCTTTTTGAAAATAGTTAGAAGGTTTTCGTTTTTCCGCTCCGGAACAGCCTGCAGTTCTATGTTGCAGCTGCGCGAGATCTTCTCAATGCCCGCAAGGCGCGTATTAAGACGGGTCATTTCAGCACGGAGTATGGAACTTTCTTCCTCAAGATGCTTGATAGTGGAGGTCGTTTTATGTATTTCGGAATGAAGCGACTTTTGCTCCTCACATATGAAGTCTGTAGTGGCGCTAAATTCGTCCTTAATGGTGTTTATTGCAATCCCGATTTGATTAGCAACCATCTCCTTTACATCCTCTTTTAGTGATCTACGAAAGTTCTCCATAAAGGCTGTCAGAGACGCATTGAGTTTCTGATCTAAGAGGGTACCAATCTTGGCCATGGTGACTTCCTCTTTTGCATTCGCATTATCACTAGGAGACGCCGGAGCTGAAGATACGGTGGAAGGAGCGATGTCACGGTCCGATAAGTCGCATGACATATCCATGGAGACATCGGGCACCGGAGCGGTCCGTCGTACGGGAGTGTCATCGTTTGAGCGCGTACGGCGAGTGACATTGCAGCAAGTTGGGCATATCCAAGTAGATTTTTGATTTTTATTTAGCGCTCGAAATTGTACTTGGTCTATATTAAGACACAAAATGTGATATTTGCCAATACAAAGATGGCATTTAAGAAACTCTTGTGAGCTCAAAACCTTCTTGCATGCGTTACAATTCATTATTAGCGCCAAAACAATAACAACAGCCCCAGAGATCACTGCAGTGCAGATTTGTTCAATTTAATATTAGGCGCTACGTGTAGTAAAAACACTCACAATGACCGATGACAGTTCGCGGAACACAGCAGCGACGCGAGACAGAGATGCGTAAACGGAGTGATAGCCCGTCCCGCTTGCAAGCACGATGACGTCACAGCGTACGCGGCACGCGGCAGCTAATTTCGTCCGCGGAAGTTCACCGTCTCTGGCCCAGTGGATAAGGCGTCGACACTCACGCGTCAAGTCCCCAGTTCAAATCCAGCCGGTGTCAGCGCGCCAAAATGGGGCTCCGCAAAAGTATCCCGCGACTCCGCTGGTGGCTCGGATGAAGGGCGCAGTCCTCGTAGATGGTCACAAAATAATTTAAGTAAAACAATTAACTAAAATAACTGTCTTGAACACGTCCGTTCACTATTAATTCTCGCCATCATCATCATCATCATCATCATGTACATCATCATCATCATCATCAGCCCATATACGTCCCCACTGCTGGGGCACGGGCCTACCCTTAACTAGGGCGATAAGGCCTTAGTCGACCACGCTGGCCAAGTGCGGGTTGGTCGACTACACAACCTTAAATTTTTTCATAGGCGTGCAGGTTTCCTCACGATGTTTTCCTAAAAAAGCGTCAATAAGCGAAAACGTCGATGGCCGAGTGGTTAAGGTCGTTGCTTGCCATGCGAGAGGTCGCCAGTTCAAACCCCGCCAGGTAGGCCGCCCTACCAATGTATTTTTCAAATTTGAAATTCATATGGACCTACCATCATTCGACGCTTTAACGGTGAAGGAAAACATGTACATAGGCTTGTGCATACCTCGTTGACCACTTTCATAGTCCTTGTTATGTGTGATATTTCTTTGTTTGAGTTGTGTTTTCGTCTCTTGTGTATTTATGTATCATTGTTACGATTCGTGTTTATGTCGTGGTCAATAAATGTTTTTCTTTCTTCCTTTACATGTGTTTTGTCTATTGATTTCTATAACTAACTTGCTTTTTTTCTTCTTGGTCTTTCTTGGTCTTCCCATGCGACATTTTTTTTTGATATATCATATATCAAACAAATCTTTATCTTTACTGGTATATCAGACAAAATATATGGAAACAAACTTTTTAATAAATATAGTTCCTGTTTGTATATTTAAAGGCAGTGGCGTGAGGGGCACGGATACGTAACAAAGGCGTGGCGCCAAAAGGGTTAACATGATTTTCGAGTCACGTGTATGCATTTGCCAACGTTCTAACTTCGGGCTGCGAACTTTTTTATTAACAGAAAAACTCACACGAACGTAACACGAATCTTTTCGATTCTTAATTCGATTATAGACTTACGATGTACTAAAAACAAATTAAAATTGATGTATGCAGTCAATAAATAAAACAGACTTTTAATGATTAGGTCGTTTACGTTTGAAAATGCACTGCGTAGTTTGAAATTTAGGACCGTCTTAACATAAAAAATAAAATAAAAATAATTTATTTTCAGACGTAAGATTTTAAACTTTCGCGTTCCATTACACTGAAATAAGTAATTTTGCTACTCCTAATATCGCGTGAAGACCCATAAAGACTTATTTCATAATTTATTTCAGACTTTTTGTGTCCATAGAATGATAGAATGATTAGTGTGTTAGTAACAATTTTCTTATGAACTAGTTAGTTATTGTTAGTACTGACTTAGAAGCAGATGCTGGACGCTACACTAAGCATAAAACCCTAACGTATTTTTACCGCTCAGAGCCATAAGTTTTCATGGAATTTTAACAACTGCCGTCTTCAATGGCATTAGCCAGGTAAGCAGGTGATATTGAAGTGCACAGGTGTTTTATCATCCGGTAAGAAGGCATAACCGGGAAAGTTACGTTCGGTGCATAGTCACAGACATAGCGCCTACGCACTTTGTGTAATCGTATCGTTATCGTTGCGTAAGGTGATGGTAAATCGAGTCTGTCGTCGATTTAAACTACACTTAGTTCGCAATAAAAACTGTTACTTTACTTTACGAGTAAAATCTCAATTATACTTATTCCAAGAGTCGTGGGTTCAATTCCCACTCGTGACAAATATTTGTGTGACGAACATCGGTGTTTGTTCCGTGTCTGCCTGTATAATTAAATATATTTAAGTTTATTTGTGTATCCACTGTTGATTCTGATTTCCGTAACACAAGACGTGCTTAAGCTACTGACCACCGGATCAGATCAATGTATGTGATGTTGTGTAATATTTAATATTTTTTTATTTAATTTTTATATTCCAAAATGTATTGTGCATTTTTGGGGTGAGAGCCATCCGCTTCCCCGCAAGTCTGGTGATGATGACGGGGCTACTATAAGCCATCATCGTAAACCTAAGCTCTAGATCTTGCAACGAAACGATTAGTAAAACATATAAAAGGGAATAATAACATGACAAAACATCCTTAATTTTTTTACTATTAACCAGGATGGTACTTTTTGACAGAAAAAAAGATCCCGTCGAATTGAGAACCTACTCCTTTTTTAATGTCGGTTAAAAAATGAAGCCAATAATTTGTAAAAGCTTGCTGGATGCAGGTGTTAAGACCGAAATTTATCTTGTCTTAACACTAAAAAAATCACATAGAACAAGACACAATAACGAGTTCTGACTTAAGTTTATGTGCTCAAGAGAGTATGAGTGATTCATGTTCTCAGCAGTTCACAAATATAGTCAAACAGACAGACCGTTATAATAGCTATAATATCTGCACACATTACTTTACGATGCTACGTTAATCACCATTATAGCCATAACGCGCGCCCCCGTACAATATTGGGCAGATTACGCTAAAACCCGATGCGATTTAGGTGCGAACTTATTCTCAAAATGGTTTTTGTAAATTAAAACGGGGAAATTAATCACAATATCCCATTATTGGTACACTTTTACCTGATGGTAAGCAATGAGTCATCATCATCGGTCCATATACCTAAGATTATATTCTTCTATATTATATTCTTCACATTCTAAAGACAGTGCTACCAAATCGACTAGTTAATAACTTTTAACCTTGAAAGAGATTAATTAAAATACCGTACAGGTGTTTTTAGGACTATCAAGTTATGAAACTAAGTAGCTGAGCAACTATAAGGTATATTGTAAAGATTGGACGGTACTAAAAGATGTTATCTTGTTGGTAGTATATTGTTGCTGATTATAATTGTCTTACTTTCTACTTATATAATATTAACCTACTGGTGGAGAACCTATGTGTGGACAGGTGTGTCACACCACTACAATATCGCTAAAAACCAGTTACTTAAACATTTCGCCATACCTAAAAGACGAAGGTCTATCACCGGAAGTTTGGCAGTCATTAGTTTTCGATTAATATGGGAAGCTTAGTAACCGAATTTCGAGACATCATCAAGTATTAATTAGCAAGCCTCACAAACACTAATCACTCAACAAAGATATAACTGAACGTTCACTGGAAATTACGATAAAACTTGAGGTATAAAGTATACTTAAGTAATGAGGCTTACTAGTCTGAGACTTTGTCCCTTAAATTATGGCAGAACCCTTTATTAATTACGATTGAACCAGGTTATTATAAGCGACCTCGCTACTCGGCCGATTCGAAAGGGCTATAATTATAATTACAAAAGTACCTTGAATAATTTAAGATTACCAAGACGCAGTTGGTCGTATTTTATATCTATTAAATATTTTAATGAGACAAAAATTGCACTGAAATATTCACTCCAATGATTATTTAATGTTAATGGTAGACAGCGAATAAGATATTGGATCTTGTTCGCTTGGGTTTTAAGTTATTATTATAATTAAGTAGTGACCCGACCTCGCTTCGCTTTGGGTAAATTTTACACAAAAACCTTCCTCTTAAAAAAATCCCTCTATCTATTAAAAACCCGCATCAAAATCCGTTGCGTAGTTTTAAAGATTTAAGCATACATAGGGATATAGGGACAGAGAAAGCGACTTTGTTTTATACTATGCAGTGATGATTCAATAAATATATTACACAACATCGCATACATTGATCTGATCCCGTGGTAAGTAGCTTTAGCACTTGTGGTACAGATATCAGAATCAACAGTGGATACACAAATATACTTAATACACATCCAGACATGGAACAAACACCGATGTTCGTCACACAAATATTTGTCCCGAGTGGGAATCGAACCCATGACTCTTGGAACTGTAGGTAATGAATCTGGGTCACTAACCACTGTTCCACCGAGCCAGTCAAATTCAATTTCAATTCAATGCTAGTATTAATGTTGTTGTACTTACAATACTATACAATCTGTGATTGTTAAATCCTTGGATTTGGAATATTTCAAGTAACAAGCTCACATGTTATGTCTATTATCATTTATAATTTCCTGGAATCAAATATAAATGACAAAGTTGGTTTGGTGGGCACGTAGAATCAGGGTAGGTACTTGGAGGTACTGTACTAGCGAGCGCCCACGACTCTGTCCGGAAATGATTACGGCAGCAATGATTTATTAAAATAGCCTATAATATACCATGTAAAATTTGCTAATCATAAGTGAAGATCCCGTAAAATTGTTCCAGCCATTTCGGAGATTAGCAGAAACAAACAAACAGACAGACAGCCAAAAAAGTTTTTGTTTGTGTTTCTGTTAGTACTCGATAGAGATTCATACCCATTTAGTAAAATGTCGTAATTTTATTACACCAACCCGCACTGGGCTAGCGTGATCGACTAAGGCCTTATCGCCCTAGTTTAGGGTAGGCCCGTGCCTCAGCAGTGGGGACGTATATGGGCTGATGATGATTTTAATATTACAAACAGACAGTTCAGTTTTATTTAGTTGTTATGATTTACAAAGTTGTATCACTTTGTAGGTATGAGAAACGGCTTTGGTAATTATGTTCTAGTGTTAGTTCTCTTCCAACATTTTCTGTCGTCGTACATAATTAGTGCTTGCCAGTCTTGTCATAAGTTAAACTTACTCCCACATACTATTACATCATTCAGACACATCTAAGGCGATGTAGAGGATAAAACTGGTCAAGTGCGAGTCGGGCTCGCGCACGGAGGATAACATTAAAAATTAAGGTAAAAAAATCTTTAAAAACAAGCTTTTATTTAAATGCGCTAAAAGAAAAAAATAAACTTTTACACTATAACTTTACTGTCAACTTATAACATTTCAAATTCAACATATTTGACACAATTTATATGTTTTAAAAGCTTGTCGCGAGATTTAAGTACTCGTATTTACTTTCTTAGTTTAAAATTTTTAATAGGCAGGTATTTTAAAACTTGCTTTTAAAATTACGAGTAGGTACTTAAATCTCGCGACAAGCTTTTAAAACATATAAATTGTGTCAAATATGTTGAATTTGGAATGTTATAAGTTGACAGTAAAGTTATAGTGTAAAAGTTTATTTTTTTCTTTTTAGCGCATTTAAATAAAAGCTTGTTTTTAAAGATTTTTTTACCTTAATTTATTTTATACTTTTTTTTCATCTAAGTACTCATCTAGGCGAATCAAACGAGCCCAAACTCGATTTGGTTGTGTCGTTTAAGTACTGAGTTCCTTTGGCTGTCTTCCGGCTCCATCATCAGACCTTGGTTACTATCTAGCACCAAAGTACTCATCTAGTCGAATGAAATGAGCCCAAACTCGATGTGGTTATGTTATTTAATTACTGAGTTGCTATGGCTATCTTCCGACTTCATCATCAGATCAGCTCCATGTCATAATAATATTGCATTGTCATCGGATATACACGTGCATGCAAAATTTCAGCTCAATCGGTTGAGGGCAAGTGCCTTAAAATTGAGTTATAAAATTCCACCCGAACACACAAACATACATACATACATTGCAAGTTAAATAAAAGCTTGTAAAAAATATTTAAGCTATTGCATAGCTTTTATCGCGGGCTTTGAGCGCGGCGACCGAACCAAGAAATTCCGTAACGAGAAAAACCTCACAATCGTCTAACGTCGTTCCAGTTCGGTAGACTTCGGCACGGTGTTTGTGTGCGTGCGGTTAGACGTATTGTACGACTATACGAAACTCGCACGAATCGAGACGAGCTGCTCCGAAATCGGACGATGCTATGCAATAGCTATACCGCGGCAGTCCCCGATTGCCACACGTATTTTTTTGTTTGAGAGCTCCCCTTGAATATTTGTTATGGTGGCAATAGAGATACATAAGATTTTAGACTTTCGTGTTCCATTACACTGAATATTAATCTTTATAGCCAGTGACAGTAAGTGCATACCGCGGAAAGTTACGTTAAATGTGAGCCCTGATACAATGAGTGTTGGACAAATGTGGATAGCTGTACAAATGTCATAAGTGCTGGTATGCAGAAATTCACAACCGCTGTGGCAGACGAAGACCCATAAAGCCTAATATTTAATAGACATACATAATATGTGAACATTTCAACTGTCTAGCCGTTCTTGAATACTAACTGGCTCGGTGGAAAAGTGGTTAGTGACCGTGGCTGGCGGTTCCAAGAGTTATGGGTTCAATTCCCACCCGGGACAAATATTTGTGTGATGAACATCGGTGTTGGTTCCGTGTCTGGGTGTGATTATGTATTTAAAAATATATACGTATGTATATCAGTCTCTGACGCCCATAGTACAAGCTCTGCTTAATTTGGGGTCAGTTGACAGTGTTGGGAAATCCCAGACAGCCTTGTGTCAGACGGACAACGAAGTAAAAAGGTTCCCGTTTTCACCCTTTAAACACGGAATCCTAAAAAGTAATGAACTTCAAACCTAAGAGGCATAAGCTCCAACCGCTAGAACATTCGCGGTCACATGTTCATTTATTTATCGCTCACATTAGTTGTCGTGTATTTTTGTAAACGTGTGCGCATGCCATGAATCACCGGTAAAACACGCCTCATCAATTATGGTCGCACGCAAATGCCGTCTTCTGGGGTATCGCGCTGACAAACTCACAAAAGGTGCCATGGTACCGATCAGTATGTTCTATATTGATCGAAATATTAGGTAGTTGTTGTCAAAATTATGTCTCATTAGTGTTCGAAGGTGACATAGTTGCCTTTATTTGTTTAGGATCCTTTACTTTATGCGCGAAGAAGCACTATAAAGCCAGTGCAGCTGTTAATGAGCTTATTTTTGAGCGATTAGGCTTACTTTACTGACAATATTTTTTTTTAGTCGACCACGCTGGCCAAGTGCGGGTTGGTCGACTACACAACCTAAGAATTTCTTCATAGGCGTGCAGGTTTCCTCACGATGTTTTCCTTCACCGTTAAAGCGTCGAATGATGGTACATATGAATTTCAAATTTGAAAAACACATTGGTACCTGGCGGGGTTGGAACTGGCGACCTCTCGCATGGCAAGCAACGACCTTAACCACTCGGACATCGACGCTTTTTATCCTTCTTTTTTCGGCCTCAGCGCCCTAGTTGAGGGTAGGCCCGTGCCCCAACAGTGGGGACGTATATGGGCTGATGATGATGATGATGATGACTTTTTAGACTTTCGCGTTCCATTACACTAAAATTAGTCTTTACGGGTCTACACGCGATATTAGGAGTAGCAAATTACATAGCTACTTACTGCAAAAATCGTGGTCGCGAGCGAATTCTCGATTGGTGTAACCCAGTCGAAACGTCGGGCAGTAAGTAGCTATGTAGTTTGCTACTCCTAATATCGCGTGTAGATCCGTAAAGACTAATGTTTACTGACAATAGTCAAAGAATTAGAGAAAATATGCTGTATCATTACTACGAGCATACAGTTCCTAAGCATACATCTTCCATTGAAATAGCCCGATATTTAGAATAAATATCCCACGATGGACCTGATGAAAATAGTCGAACCAACGTATCAGTTCCGTTAGACGTGAATAACATGCCTAATAAAGCAGCTATACGGTATCATGCTTAAAACACATTGCGAAATAATATGGTCCCATCCAAGTCCCTTGTAAAACGGGAAAAAAGTAACGCGACTCCTTAACTGTGTCTCTCTCGTAAGAGAGCTATAAAGTTTGCATGAACGCCTCATAAAGCTCCAGTCGGAATTCAACACGTAATACAAAATAATTCAGAGAAAAGCTGGGAAGCTCACAGCGACAATGAAAATGGCGGAAGGAATATGACAATCACAATTTGCTAAAATGCATTTCATATTTCAGAGAGTCTGGGAAGATGTCAACGATATGGTAAAAAGATAGGTAAATAAAAATCACACTTGATTGTTCTTTCATATACGGATATCAAAATCAACACTCGTGATCAAGGCGTTTGCAGCAGTGCCGAAATCGGGAACTCGTTAAAATAAGGAAACATGGTGAATATACCGAACACTTTCAGTTTTATAATCAAAACCATCAGTTGAATAGATTCTTACCTAAATAATTATATATAGGTATATTTTTTTATTATATGCTAACCACATGACCTCACTCCACCTGATGGTAAGGGGTGGTAGTCAGATACAAATATGAGGTCGACAGGCACAATAGTCCATATTGAGCCTGTCGCACTCACCCTGAAAGCCCGCTTAAATGCATTTCACCCGATATCGGTCGGACGCCTTAATATTGTGCGTTGTAATTTTTTTTATAAATCATACAAAGTTCTTCACCGGATATCAAAATGTGCTATAAACGGCCGCTAGCTAATGCAAATGTTGCAACAAGTCATTCAAATGATAGCGATAACAGATGCTCCTACGAGTATATCCATGTCATCATCGTGACGTCATACATCGATTATTATCTTGGCATAGTATCTATATCTATTCACCGGTTATTTCCGGTATTACCCCGATACAATAAGGCTGGTATATTCAATTCGATGATTGTGATCTTAACTATGCAATCCAGGCGCATTCTGTTAAGGAATACTGATCAGACTAAGTTCAATTGTTACACCCTACCTACCTATATATGATAGTAATTTGTTTGTGAACCACATTAAAGAATTAAATACATAAGTGACTGAGAAGATGAAGTCATCTGATATTTTTCATACGATTCTTATCTACCTTTTGCTACAGGATGTCAAACAGTGTTTTCCTTAACTATTTATAGAAGCAAAAGTGTGTCTGATATACTCGTGTCATAACTAACATGACATTCAAGCTGCTCTACTCAATTGAGGTCACATTAACTTGACTTACTTAATTATTTACCCTTTCTCGCTTGAATAAATAATAAACAATCCCAAAGTAGACAATAACAAAACAGAAAGCCGCCTAATCCTCAACAGGCTGTCATTATCGATGTAAATAACAACACCAAAGACGTTTCACTCGAGAGCGTATCAATTGTTTATTTATAAAGCTAATAGCAGTCGGCTTACATTATTACCCTAACCTCCAAGTCACGTTTCCGACACCTTATACAAAATAATTCAGAAGGCAAATCCCCGAGTGACATTCCCAAGCGTTAGAATAAACATGGCGGATGAATAAACGGTGAATGGAGATAGTTGTCACACATAAACGAGGATGTGTTACCGCATATAATAGAATGAGGATTCCTTAAATGTAAAACGTTCGCTGCCGCTGTGAGAGTCGTTGAAACCCCTATAAAAATGTTAGTTCGCCTTTCATTACATTTCGGAACGCGCCGCGCGTCCGGTGTCCGCGGATCTGAACTTACCCTACCTTAGAATAGGATACAATTTGGCGTGCCCCATTCATATATTTATTTCGCCAAATGTCCGATCTATTCGTTTTGAATAGCCCGTTTTCGGTGTTTTACTTTGTTTTCTACAACTGTGTTGTGATTGAGATAGTTTGGTTGAATGTATTTGTGTATACGCATGCCGATTCGATCGGATTTTTACCTCATCTGCTTGAAATTATTTTGATTAATTAAATTAAATTAAATATCTAGGACATTTGAACACACGGTCATCTGACCCCAAACTAAGCAGAGCTTGTACTATGGGCGTCAGAGTCGTCGGGCGGCATCAAAATTATTCGACTTTGCTAGTGACAATTGAAAACAATAATCAAACAAAAAAGCAAATAGGTATTCATGATGAAAATTATAATGTTAAAATGTCATACATGTGTAGGAGTATTTAATTTTTTCACTTAAGGCTAAAATGAAATTGCTCAGTCACCGTAGAAACTGCGTTGCTGGAGCATAATTTTTCATTACGTGCATAACTTTGTTGAATATAAAGTTCATTTATATTTTATTCCTTTTAAATTAGGGCTTACATAACCAACTATCCAGCTATAGTACTAAATTCATGAAGTAATCTACACATTAAAAACAGTGAATTGAAATGTAATGAACAACTTTGTTAAATTACTTTTCAGCTTATTTTGCAAATACTCTTATATCGTGCGGGCGTTTCGACTGCTCAATGCCATGGCTCGGTGGAACAGTGGTTAGTGACCCAGGTTCACTGCCTACGGTTCCATGAGTCGTGGGTTCGATTCCCACTCGGGACAAATATTTGTGTGACGAACATCGGTTTGTTCTGTGTCTGGGTGTGTTATTAAATATATTTAGGTATATTTGTGTATCCACTGTCGTTTCTGATTTCCGGGATCAGATCAATGTATGTGATTTTGTGAAATATTTATATTTATTTGGCGGAGCAATTAGATTTATATTTTGTGAGTGGCCAAACGCGATCTTAAGACTGGTTATTGATAAAGCATCAAAAACTACATGATTGTATTATTAGCGTGTAAGGATTATGTTTGTATGTTCTAAATAAATACATATTTCAGAAATTTACTTTCAAGCAGCCTTACCTAAGTAGGTTGTTATGTATAAATTCCAAGACTTTAAATGAAATAAACAAGTTATTACTTTCAATGATAATAATAAATGTTTACTTTCAATATTTTCAAAGGCAATTGATGTTTTAGGTTTACAGAAGATAGCGCAATTACTATAAAACCATTTTTTTTAAAATTAAAATCTGTGATATTTCCTTCTGGTTACCTGACCCCAAATCAATGAGGGCTTGTACTATGGGCGTCTGAGACTGATGTACATACACAGATATTTATAAATACACACTTAAAAACATAAACACGGACAAACACCGATTTTCATCACAAATATATTTGACCCAAGTGGAAATAGAACCCACGACTCTTAGAACCGCCAGTCAGGGTCGGGTCACTAACCACTGTTCCACCGAGCCAGTCAAAATTAAGAGAAGTAATTTATTCCATACAATTTTACCCACTGAATTTCATTTAAAAGCATAATTTACTGTCTTATACCATTGAGTTGAGCTCTCAAATTACATGCCGCAATTAACAAAGTACGGCCCCCGTAACAGATACTAAATTTGGAACCTTAAACTAACTCGCTTAATATAAAGGGGAGGAAACTACCTGGCCCCGGCATAAAATCAAAATTGTGCGTCCGCCGTTTTCCTTCCCATCCCTTGACCTGTATTCAAGTAACACAAAATTTCTCACATAATATCTGTGAGTACAGGTGCAAATTACAGCCCTGCGGGGTAGAAGACCTTTGTATCACGTATATCAAGACCAATTTATAATGAGCTCCCGAAATTTATCCGCGCGCTGGAGACTGCGGAGTTTGTGAAGAGTATAGATGGGTTATGCGGATCACATTAAAATGGTGGCAACTTGCAATAATATGGCTGTCAGGGGAAATAACAGAACGTCGTGTGTAGTAGGGGTTACACCGTTGTATCCTAGTTCAAAGGTGTAAATAACAGTCTCTCCTTAAAATTTGACACCTAAAATTCAAATTTGAAATAGCGAATAATTTTATTTACAAAACGTGCGAATTTTACTTGAACACGAAGCTACCATATTTTATCTTTATGTTAGTTTAAATTTTGATATAAATTGTGTATATTCCTTTTTCGTTAAATTGAAGGAGGAAAATGGCTAAAAATTGATATTTGTGGGTCCAAGAGACCTCATATTATTTCTGTGGGCATTCGGTGACCGAAATACTAATATACATGAAAAATTCAACTGTGTCACTATCACAGCTCATGAAATAAAGCCTGGAAATATACAAACCGCGGAGATTTAGTAGTAGTGAGCTTAGTAGGATCTCATTGTCCTTTAGGCAAATAACTATAAGGTAGGATTCACATAGAGCGGAGCGCGATGTAGACCACTTCCATGGCAGTAAAGAAAATACTATTTTATTAATAATTGAGTTATAACGTATAAAATTACTTATTAACGCAATTATTCCTGATCTATTACCAGACATAGGCACAAGGACATAGAGCATAGGTACATAAAAATAGATATACTGTATTGCATTTGAAAACAAAACGATTTACAAAGTAAGCGTTACAATAAAAAAAAAGTTGTGTGTATAAAGTGGCAAATGCTAGCTGGCCTTTAAAAATACCTAATCTTCCAAACGTGCCGGCGCGTTTTAATAAAATCCACACTGTCACAAAACGACCCACTTCACCTCTTTGAAAAAAGTTAACCTGTAAGTGCCGCAAACTGTTTGGGTCGGGCCGCGAGCTCGCGTACCGCGGTACCTTTGAAGTCCTCCCGACTTCGCTAAACAGTCTTAATTTGAAATGAGGGTCACATGACCTACATCAACGGGTGACGTTTCGACATGTCGACTAGTTGCAATAATGGACGATCCGCACCGCCTATGGTCATCCGGTTATCCGGTTAAGTGGTTTTATCGGTATTGTATCGGTTTGATAAACCGTATTTTATTGATATAAGGTTCAGCAACCTTTCACTTTGTTTAAGTGATGACTTGGCATTCAAACTTCAGGAGTTACGAATACTTTTGAAGTACTATATCTTTTGAAATAATACTAATTTTAGGGATTAAACTCGCGTGTAGTGTTATTCTTAACATTATTTAGAGATTTGACGTTTTGAGCTCTCTACAGCGCTCGTGGTCACGGGCAAGACTCAGAATAACAATACACGCGAGTTTTATCCGTAAAATTAGTTTTATTTAAAATGTGTAGTGCTCGCGCAAAAATAGACAATACTATACTATATCATTCTTCACTGCAAATAGCAAAGTTTGCAGTTGAGGCAAAGAAATATAAGATTGAGCGAGTATCGTTACCATCTTATACAAAATATCAACTAAACACAAATCTATACATATTTTTAACTTGATATAATTTCAGGACGACAAGATGGGCACTGACATCACATTCAGATAATTTACTTGCCAATTGACCTCCCTTATTATAAGCGGCCCTCAGACTAAATTGAAGACAATACTTAACTTGTTCGTGACTTTTCAGGGAATTTCGGAGCTCTTTACTAGATTAGATTTGCACAGACAATGTTTTAGGTCATTCAGGTGATTGGATCTTCAGTTGCGTATTTGTAGTCTTAATGAGTTTTATCTACTTGGATGTTGTTTCACTGGAGTGGCACCGGCAGCTGACTGAGACGACTATAGGTAGCGATGCTATATCCAATCAATTTATATTTACTAGCTCAATGGCATATTTGGTAAACCGTATTTGCTTGTTCCGCCAAAAATCGTGGGTCCACTTCCACCAAGAACAAATATTTTTCGTATAAAGATCGATTTATTTTTCTAACTGCCATACCACGATGGCTTGGAGTAGCCTCGTTATCATCTGGCATGACTTGCGGGGGAGCGGATGGCTCTTCATGTTTGAGTGTGCAATGCTACCACGATTACCCTGTGATTGTGGCTCAAGACCCAAGTCTAATGTGTCTTTTCCAATATTTTACTGTATTTATTTATTGGACAGCCAGAGAAATAACATTAGATAATACTTAAAATTAACTAACAATAGTAACACATACAAAAACGTTAAAATCTATTAAAGGTAGCCACATCATGTTCTGATAATATAAACGTACGTAATAACCTTATAGCACGGACGGATAATATAAACACATTAACGAGAATCTAACTAACATTTCGTAACTAACAAATTAAATTAGCTTACCTCTATAACAAATATAATATAGGTACTTTATTATTAAGTTCAAATGCACCAAAACGTACCTACAACATTACAACAAAGGCACTTTAGAACTGTAACCACAGCGCACTTTAAGCCTAAACAGCCGCAATATTTGAGACCGAACAAAGCTGGACACAGCAAAATCAGCTCCCCCTAAAATAATAACCACCCAACCACATGTCGCCGTAATACCGGCTGGCCTCGTAAAAAATAAGAAAAGGACCCCGCAAAATACTCTCTATTACATTCCGGCATACAGTCGCTGAAATTGGAAATACATTTGTCGAGCGTCGGACTGCGTAGGGCTTATCTCGCCATATCGGTTCGCTTGATATCCAGGCAGGAGGTTCTGGAATATTCTGCATAAGGAATCGGCTAACGTATTCCATTTTTGGGGGTCCGCAACTGAAAAGGATGATGCAAGCTTCAAGTGTTCCCCTTTTTGAATTAGGAACTGTTTAAATAATTTTAATCTGTCATAGTTACACACTTTAGAAAACTAAAAATGTCCGGGATATTTACCGTGATCACGGCGCTTGCAACAGTGCCGAAATATCGGGTGCTAGTTAAAACAAAACAACATGGTAAATATTATAACGGACATTTTTAGTTTTCTGATTCCTCATAGGCATGTAAACATACAGGGAACTGTATGCCTGCCTATGAGGATCTTCTGAGGATATCTTCTTCATATATCTGCTTTCGACAATACCGTATATTTTTCTTGGAAACGCGTCGAGTTGTCAACTTGAAATAAATAACTGATATTCGGTCTCGGGAAGCGGTATAAATCGTGCTATTTTATCTCATTTTCAAATCTTTGTAGGGAACGGAAAAAAATCTGATATTATTTTGTAGTTAAATCATAAAAATATCTAATAATATATTGGTGTGTGTATGAAATATTGTAAACTAGCGGGCGTGAACAAGTGACTGACTCAGGTTCTAGACAAGATTGTTTAAAAAGATGTGAATAAAAGTTTATGCAAATTTGTGAATATCGGTGTGTCTGAAATCGCTTCAATAACTTTGACGTGAAATTACGGTACGGGTATGGTACGGTCATGTTTTACGGAAACCGGCCAACTACGTAGGGAACAAGTCATGTCGCTACCGCCAGGTCCCGGCAGAAGGGGAAGGCCCAAGAAGGCTTGGCTTGACGTCGTAGTGGATGACATGCGTGCCAACAAACTCTCCGTGAAGGATGCCGAAGACCGTGCGAAGTGGAGAGATAGAAGTAGGAAAGCGGACCCCGGGCTCCGCAAAGATGCAACCGGGAAAACGCGGAGATGATGATGATGATGAACTTTGACGTGAAATTAGAGTTACTTTCATGTTTGCAAAAGTATCTCCGCGTCATATAACTTTGTGCGGAACCTTCAAGGTTTGATACCGTCTCGGACTTGACCGCCTTTTCGGAATAGTCCACGTGTCTTGACTGTGACCCGTCTGAATGTCGGGGAACGCA
This sequence comes from Maruca vitrata, assembly GCA_039566165.1. Lineage (NCBI taxonomy): Eukaryota > Metazoa > Arthropoda > Insecta > Lepidoptera > Crambidae > Maruca > Maruca vitrata. Next base: position 2,177,835 of record CM076920.1, read on the forward strand.
ATGAAATCCGTGGTGCCGTGTTTTACAAAGCGAATTCTGATGTGTCCTTGCCTACTGCTACACCTATTGTATGGGGCGGTGAAGGGAAATGGCGTGTTATGAACACAACGTGTAGTGATTTAAAAATGTAACGCCGAGGGGAGTGGGTTCAGTTCATACTCGGGACAAAATTGTGTGATGACCATCGTTGTACTTTGTTTTGTATCTGAGTGTGTTATCTATCATCATCATCATCAGCCCATATTCGTCTCCATTGCTAAGGAAGGGGCCTACCCTAAACTAGGGCGATAAGGCTTTAGTCCATCACGCTGGCCAAGTGCGGATTGGTCACACACTCCCGATGATTGCCTTCCCGTTTAAGCGTCGAATAATCGTACATATGAATTTCAAAATTGGTACGTGGCAGAGTTTGAACTGGAGACCTCTCGCTTAACCACTCGGCCGTCGCTTTTTTATCGTTTTCTTGTGTTATCTATATTTACTGATATTATAAAGCTGAAGAGTTTGTTTGTTTGAAAGCGCTAATGTCAGGAACTACTGGTTCGAATTGAAAAAATATTTAATTTTTGTTGGGTAGACCATTTATCGAGGAAGGCTTTAGGCTATATAACATTACGCTGGACCAATAGGAGCAAAGAAACAAAATGAAATGTGTAAAAAGGTGTTTTAAATAAAATAGCTGTTATAGATATCCATAATACTAGTGCTTGAGCACCTTAGCACGAAATCAGATCAATGTATGTATGTGTGATATAAATTTATGTGTATGTTGATGAATTATTCACATAAAGTCATATATTTATATAGTTATATTGATTCCGTTCAAACGAATTGTATACATTCATCCCACAGTATGAATCAAAAAATTCACAGTGAAACACATCTCTCAATGCATTCATACCGCTATCTTCATAAATGTTACGACTAGTGCATAAATCAGCTTGCATAAAATGCACGTAAGCACTACTTATTGGAATTGGTTCGAATGCGGGGCTGTAATGAATATGCGATGCGGTGCCGATACCGAATATTCGTTTGATATTTGGCGCAAGTGCCTGGTGCTTCCTTCGTTTATTAATTTTATAGATGCGAAATTGTTAAGCTTATATCGGAAGGAGACTGGAACAGGTTTAATTGAAGAGAGCAAGGTTTTACTTTTAAGTTAAAATAATAAATTATTGCTGATAAACTTATTTAGATATTATGTGAATTAAACATATAAATAATAAGTATTTTTCTTATTCGCTGTAATTGAATCCAAATTATACAGGGTGTAACAGGAGGGTGGATCATCGTAAGCCAATCGATGGGGACTTCAATACCTATCGACATTTTTCGTTTTGATGCTCTGGTAGTAGCGGTATGAAATTTTCAGGGTATACTATCCATGAATGTAGGTAGTTTTAAAAATAAGTTCTAGAAAAAAACACAAGCACTTTTTTTCACTGGAGGCTTTGAAAGTTGGTAGACACAATTCGATTCGTAAAACTTTTGTGAAGAATTATTTTTACTCCAATATGATAGGGTTATGACTCAAATCGGTATCGTAATTATAAAGACCCACTATTGAACTACTTCTAAAAAAAAATCATGCAAGCAGATCTAGTAGTTAAGCTACAGTGAAGACTTTTATACTGAAATCCGGCTTCTTACAAAAATTTCACAAAAAATCTCAATAACTTTGGAACCTTTGAAAATCGCTGAACGTACATGGGGGTTATATCGATAGGTATTGAAGTCCCCCATCGATTGACTTACGATGATCCTACCCCCCTGTTACACCCTGTATATTGTAAGTTTCTACCCTAAACGCTCAGAATGAGCGTACATGGATTGCAATAACCATACGTAGCTAAATATTAAAATATTTTTAAAATAGCTACGTAGCAATGGATAAAGAACCCCGAATAGTTATTTCTATTGCAATAAGCATTAAAACTAAGCTCTATTTAACATTACTACGATTAATTTTCATCCATACTTTGTTATTTGTAGTTTAAAGCAGACGTCTTGACACCAAATTGCTTTGTAAACTAAATCAGTTCACTTAAATGGATGGGTGTACTCGTAATAGCTGAGCGCCAGCAATTTTAATATTTGAAAAGGATATTTTGACTTTGACAAACGATTTTAATATTCGTTGTAATAATGTTTCCTGCCAGCTCGTTCCATCTTTACAGTTTAAAACTTTTTAAATGTGTAGAGAGCACCTGTTAGCACATCTTTATCTATACTATAATAAAAACGTAGAGGCAAAAATTCTTGTACTTTTCTTAGAAACGAAAAAAATAGTCAGGGATATGTTTTGAGAGTAGTAGAACACATCCTCATACTTAAAAAAAAATTGTATCTCTGTCTGTTTGTTTGTTTGTTTCGACTGACCTCCTAAACGGCTGAACCAATTTAAATGAAAGTTTACACGAAGGTATTTTAAATTCCGGAAAAATGCATAGGATACTTGAAATCACTGACAGTTGTCTGGTTCCCGTGGGATATTCAAAAAACCTTAATAAATGACTGATCTCTGAAACTATTACACCGATTTAAATAAAATTTTGCATGGTGGTAACATACATCCCCGGTCAAGATCTTAAATACTTTTAGTCACAGAAATTCCTGTAGGATAGTAAAAAATCTAAGTTTATTAAATCACGTACAAAAATGGTAAAAGTATACCGACCAAAATGAACCTTCTGACTAGGACTATACGGACTACTTTATTGAGCAAAACGTCACGTTTTTATCAAGCAAGCAATTAAAGGTGTTTGATAGTTCATATAAATATACATAGATGGCATTATGTTTTGTAAGCATTCTATAAAAGCTGTCAGAAGTTTAGTTGTTTGTTAGTTCAAGAGATGACACTATTCAAAATTCTTCAAATTCATTTTTATTTAAACTTGGGTTTTTTTATAATTACCCAATTGATAATATTTAATATAGTGTTCAACAAACACAAAAGTACTAGCGCTAAAGATGCACATATTAAAGTGGCAGATTATATACTATTAATCCGTCAGATGGCGAGACACAGCCTTTATCTATACTAATATTATATACTAATATTATAAAGCTGAAGAGTTTGTTTGTTTGTTTGTTTGAACGCACTAATCTCAGGAAGTACTGGTTCGATTTGAAAAAATCTTTTTGCGTTATATAGACCATTTATCGAGAAAGGCTTTAGGCTATATAACATCACGCTGCGACCAATAGGAGCAAAGATACAATGGAAAATGTGTAAAAAACGGGGGAAACGCGAACGAAGTCGCTGGCACAGCTATAGATACATAAAGGCTGCTGTGGATCGGTACTTTGTACTTTAACCCATTGAAAAAAATCATCCTGCTATCAATCATTATTTTGTTTGCTCTTAATCGACTTATGTACATTTAAAATGTATTAAGCTTACATGTTGACCGGAGAGCGACAGGTTTGGAGAAATTTGGGGAGGTCTTTGCCTGACGTGACAGAAATAAAATAAACAGGTATCATTGTGCCTTTCGATTTGTTTTTGCCTGATTAATGCCCTTTAGTATACAAACTAACTAGGTACCTAAGTAAATCTGTCCAAGTACTTTGGTTTCGCCAAACTAGATGGCTCCAACGCGCTTTTTGCAATATAGAAATGACAATAACAATATGTCAATGAATAATTTTAAAAACCATTTATTTGCCTGAATATTGCATTATACGAGTTTATTTGTTCATAATGACTAGAAAAGATCGCGTCTCTCTCAACTCTCTAGACAAGCTAAACGATTAAGGACATTAAGATCCCAAGAATCAAATGAAGAACATCGTGAGAGGCTTGCTGCGACTCGAGAGCACCAAGCTATAGCACGCGCTTCGGAAATTTCTTCTCAACGAGAAGCACGACTAATAGCTGAACGTGATCGCCGTACGCTGTCTCGAGTCTCAGAGACATATACTGAAACAGAGGCGCGCTTAAGCTCTCCAGCGCAGCCGCACAGCTGCCTCTCGATCGCAAGAAAGCAACGAAGAAAGGAATGCACGACTAACAGCTGATCGTGAACGCCACACGTTGTCGCGAGTCTTAGAAAATAGTGAGCAAAGGAATGCGCGATTGAGCTCTGATTGTGAGCGTCATTCATTATCTTATACCTCACAAACTTATACCCAGCGTGAGGAACACTTACATAATGGTCGACTTCGTCGATATATAGCAAGAGCATTAGAAAGTAATGATCAACATCAACATCGATTACATTTAGCCAGGAAAATTATGACCTTAGGCGCCAGGATCATGATAGCTTAATACTAAGGGTAAGGCAGAGAGTAACTGAAATACGACAGCAAGAAACAGAAGAAGAACACCAAACACGCTTGGAGTCTGGTCAACTAAGATACTCGCTCAATAGAATGTTGATTTTATCTGAAAAATTCAGATATGTCACAACGTCCTTGGGTGGAAAAAGAAAAAAGTGCGTTTACATACTCACCCAGGATTGACTATGCGTCATTTTCATTTTTAGGCGGAATGCTATTAAGGTGTAACTTTTGTGCAGCTCTTAAATGGCAAAAAGAAACCAGCGGAATGTGTTGTGCACACGGTAAAGTACATATTCCATTGTTTCTTCATCCCCAGAATTCATGCAAGCGCTCCTAAATGGAGATCATCCACAATCAAAACATTTCTTGGAAAAGATTCGTTCCTATAATAATGCATTTCAAATGACATCGTTTGGTGCAAAACAAATATCTGAAGGGCCATTTATGCCCACCTTTAAGGTTCAGGGACAGGTTTACCACCTAATTGGTTCTTTACTACCTGAAAATGATTCTAAGTTTCTTCAGATATATTTTATATCTGATTACCAAGAGCAGGCAAATGTTAGAAACCAAAATTTTCCTCTACTCAATAACCAGTTGATTACTCTGCTTCAAAATATGTTGCATGAAATTAATCCGTATGTACATAGTTTTAAAGTAGCGTTAGAGTCTGTTCCACAAGGGCGAACCAATGATTATAAATTTGTCATTAGCGCAGACAAACGACCCACTGCTGGACATCGGGGCAGATACAATGCACCTGTCGCAAATGAAGTTGCAGCTGTTTTGGTAGACCAAGAGTGCGAGCGGCGTGACATCGTGTTGCGCAGTCGAGACGGACGCCTGCAACGAATTTATGAAACCCATCGGTCATACGACGCTCTGCAATACCCCTTAATTTATTGCCACGGAGAAGACGGCTACAACTTCGGATTACATCAAATAAACCCTATAACAAGGGCCCCTAACCGAACAAAAAAATTTCAGCTCAACAATTTTACGCTTATCTGCTGCAAATAAGACAAAACCACTTTGCTTACTTGCAAAGATTTCGCGGACTGTTCAGCCAGTTTATCGTCGACATGTACGCTAAAATTGAGACAGAACGCTTAGTGTACATACGCACTAACCAAAGACGTTTGCGTGCTGAAGACTACGTGCACCTACGGGATGCTATGCAACAAGATAGTGACACAGAAAATTTAGGGCGATTAGTAATTCTTCCATCCAGTTTTACTGGTGGACCACGCTATATGCACGAACGAACGCAGGACGCTTTCTGTTATGTTCGTAAATATGGCCGACCTGACCTTTTCATAACATTCACAACAAATCCGAAATGGAGCGATATTACCCAGGAACTCTTCGAAAATCAATCATCGTTTGATCGCCATGATATAATAGCGAGAGTCTTCCACTTGAAGTTGAAATTGATGATGAACCTGCTCACTAAAGAAAATGTATTTGGGTCAGCTTTATGCTATATGTATAGTGTTGAATGGCAAAAGCGTGGTCTACCACACGCACATATTCTGCTTTGGCTTGAGGAGAAAATTCGCCCTAACGATGTCGACAAATTGATAAGTGCTGAATTACCAGATCCTTACGAAGATCAATATTGCACGAGATCATTAAGACTCACATGATACATGGTCCATGCGGGGCAATAAATAGAAACTCTCCGTGTATGAAAGATGGACACTGTTCAAAGAGGTACCCAAAAATACTGATAGAGCACACGGTAACTGGCGAAGACGGGTATCCATCTTACCGCCGACGGTCGCCCAATCAAGGCGGGTTTACGGCAACAATAAAATCACATGGCCGTGATATCGTTGTGGATAATAGATGGGTCGTGCCTTATTCACCTGTGCTAAGTAAAACGTTTCAGGCCCATATAAATATTGAAATGTGCAATAGTGTACAGTCGATAAAATATATATGTAAATACGTGAACAAAGGCAGTGACCAGGCTACATTTGCTTTGAGACAGGAACATGATGAAGTCACAAGGTTTCAGTCAGGCCGATATATAAGTTCTTCGGAAGCGGTATGGCGAATATTGAGCTTTCCTATACATGAAAAGATTTCCACCAGTGACACATCTTGATGTACACCTTGAAGGTGGACAGCGAGTGTATTTTAACCCCGACAATGTAGCTGAGCGGTTAGAAAATCCGAGGCAAACTACTTTGCTGGCATTCTTTCGGCTTTGTGGATTCGACGATTTTGCCAAAACTCTGCTTTACGAAGAAGTTCCTTCGTATTATACGTACAATAAACAACAAGGCGTTTTCAATCGGAGAAGGCGTGGAAAAGTTATAGATGGCATTCCTGGTATATATAAAGAACACGTCATAGGTAGAGTGTACACGGTCCATCCAAACAATACCGAATGCTTCTACATGCGCCTGCTTTTGAATAAAGTGCGGGGACCGACATCGTTTACAGACCTTCGAACGTTTGATGGTGTTGAATACTCTACCTTTCGAGATGCTTGCCGAGCGCGACACTTACTTGACGATGAACAGCATTGGGATGAAGCTCTAGCCGATGCATGCGTCACCGATAGTCCACATTGCTTGCGTCATTTATTTGCCGTGTTGCTGGTATTTTGTGGAATTTCGGTTCCTGAACAATTGTGGCAAAAGTATCAAGACAAATTAGCAGAAGACTTTTGCAGGAATATGAGACAAACTATTGACGGTGACCTAAACGATAGATTACGAGATAGTGTTCGCAATCAATGCTTAGTAGCGATTCAAGACTTGGTTACATCTATGGGTGGTAATTCTCTCCCTCAATATGGTTTGCCAGCACCGTTAACAATACAGGAACAAATTAACAGAGAATATGCTTCAGAAATAAACTACGATCCAGTGGAACTAGCCGAAATATTACGAAGCGGGGTCCCCACTCTCACTGTAGAACAGCGCTCTGTTTTCGATCGTATTTGTTACGGTGTTGACAATGCCATAGGAGAAATTTTGTTTCTTGATGCACCCGGAGGAACAGGAAAAACCTTCATTATTAAAATCATATTGGCACAATTACGAGCTCAAGGCAAAATCGCCATTGCTGTAGCATCGTCAGGAATCGCGGCTACGTTGTTACCCGGCGGGAAAACTGCTCATACGATGTTTAAAATCCCCATAGATTTAGACATCAGTGAACACCCAGTCTGTGGTATCTCTAGGAATAGTGATAAAGCAAGGGTTTTACGAGATTGCTCTTTAATAATCTGGGACGAGTGCACTATGGCACATCGAAAAGCAATAGAAGCGGTTGATAGAACCCTCAGGGATATCCGACAAAATGACCGACCGATGGGTGGCGTGACAATGATGTTCAGTGGGGATTTTAGACAAACGTTACCAGTAGTCCCACGGGGAACAAAAGCCGACGAGATTAAGGCATGCTTAAAGAGCTCAAGCCTTTGGCGACACATAACACGGACGCACTTAACAGTGAACATGAGGGCGAGGATAGGAGGAAACACAAATGCACAAGAGTTTTCTGATTTATTGCTGAAAATTGGCGAAGGAACGTATCCGGAAGACAAAGGGCAAATAATTTTGTCTAATAATCTATGTCACACTGTTGATTCAGTTGAAGAACTTATCTTTTCCGTGTATGGCGACCAAAGTCAACTGACAAATCATGAGAACTCATGGTTTTGTGAAAGATCAATTTTGACTCCGCGTAATGACCAAGCCGCAAGAATAAACTCGAATATGCTTAACAATGTTGAAGGGGAATTAGTGGAGTATACTTCTATTAATCGAGTAATGGAACAAGATGACGCTACCAACTATCCAGTTGAATTTCTAGATTCGCTGAGTGCTCCTGGACTTCCTTCTCACAAAATTAATTTAAAAAATGGTGTCCCTATTATACTTTTACGAAATTTAAGCCCTCCAAAATTATGCAACGGAACTAGACTAAAAGTTACTACTCTTCAACCCAACCTCATAGGAGCAGAGATTTTGACGGGAAGTGGTGTCGGCGAGAGAGTGTTTATACCCCGAATTCCATTGATACCCAATAATTACCCCTTCCGATTTAAACGTATCCAATTCCCAGTCAATCCGTGTTATGCAATGACCATCAATAAGGCCCAGGGGCAGACGCTGCGAATTGCTGGCGTGGATCTTAGTGTGAGTTGTTTCTCCCACGGCCAGCTCTACGTAGCTTTCTCCCGTGTAAGCCAACCAACCAAATTATTTGTCCATATCCCAAATAAAGTTACCTCAAATATAGTTTATAAAGAAGCTTTATAAGCTAATATTCCTTAAATTCTTTTTTAAAATAAAACTGTTCATTTTCGTCCATACCTGACATTTTATTTCGATTCCAGGTAAGGCCTTGCATTAGTTTAAGGTAACCCTTTACTTCCAATATAATTGAAATGAGTTTCGTATCATAATACTATCTATACTATCTATTATATTATATTTATTATATTATATCTATTTTATTAAATTACATAAATAAAATGGTAGTCTGTTCGTGATGTCAAAATAACCAGTTTTTACTAAATGGATATGAATGTGTATCAGGTACCAATAATAAACATAGGCTATTTTTAATTCAGATCGGCCGTCGCAAAGAATACATAATTTTATTATGAAAAAAGCTCTGATATTATAATTTCTTACAACGTTGGATAGATCTTTTATTGTTAAACATTTGCTATATTATTTTATCATATTTTATATATCATATTTTAATTCGCTAGAACTGTTACTTTTTTATTGGAAATGAACTAATAGTACTTTTTGTTAAAATTTATGCGGTGTAAGTGAATGTAAGTAGTGTATGTTTGTATAGGTTTAAGCATTCTTACGTTAAAATTTTCATGCTGAGATTTGCCTGCAAAAAGATATAGCTATGTATCTAATAATAGTTTGTAACACCTATATTCACCAATAAACATTATTTTTAGTGGCCTATAAAAATGTGTTTTATTTGTTAGTTATCTGCAACAGATAGTTTATATATTTCTACTTTGCATAACTCTGTTAGAACCTAAATAATCACATCCTACAAAAACATCAAATGCTGCCAAAAGTTAATATCTACGCGGACGAAGTCGCGGGCACAGCTAGTTGGGAATAAAGGAAAAAATACATTATCGCTAAATGTATTATTATACCTACCTATATTTTCATTAAAGTTTCCTTTCTCCTTACGGAAGAGGATGGTTATAATGTGTAATGTTTTAGGCTTATTTTGCTCTCATAATGCAACGAAAGCGACACGATTAACACCCCACGTGTAAAAGATTAGACAAATTGAAAATTAGAAAAATTCATGTTCATGCCCAGCTGGATGGGGACATGAACCCAAAATATTGAGTTTACGCGCCCCACCAGGCGATAGGGCTTTTTTTTAACACGGAGAATGCTTGATGCACCGTCACCTTGGGCAGAGGTTTACGCAAGGTGGTGTGTGGGACTCCCGGCTGCCGGCGCTGAGATGGAAAACCGGCAGCTGCTCCTGGGCTAGGGTGCAAAGCCCAGGGGTGTACCCACTAAACTCCGCGGCGTACCTCATCGCCTTAGCGGCGTTATGGTTCCTAGCATAGCCCAACTACCACAACGCCGCCAGAAGGCGATAAGGCCTTAGTCAACCACCCTGGCCAAGTGCGGGTTGGTTGACTACACAAACTAAGAATTTCTTCGTAGGTGTATATGTTTTCCTTCACCGTTAAAGCGTCGAATAAAAACACACTGGTATTCACTGGTTTGAACTGGCGACTTCCATGGACGAACGACCTTAACCACTCGGCCATCGACGCTTTACTTTTTACGCTTTAAGTAATAAAGCGGTTAGAGCGTGCTTTCGAGTATCGGTTTTCACTATAGTAAAGCTATTAGGTACTGATTTAAATAAAATATACTTACAAACCTATTTAACTTCTAAGATAGAATCATTTGACTGCACGAAAACAACCACTAACATTGCACGGTGTATAATATATTGAGAAGATTTGATTTCCTATGAGAATAGACAACTTTAAACATAGAAAAAAACTTAAAAAAGTTATGTGGGCGAATCCTTAACACATTTATATACACTGCACATATGGAATTCAATTTGAAAAGGCTGTGATGTATTATACAAGTTACTACTTTAACTCCATTACTTTAAAACCTACGTAGTTCCCCGACATGCTTATCTCGATAAAACTGTATCAAAGACGTTAGACGTACCTAACTGAGACGAAGCAATTTCTAAAACTACGAATAGAGTAGTATTCGGATTAGGGTCTTGCTGCTTCGATATAATGTTACCTTCGGGCCAAAACTTGGATCTTTTAACAGAAATTGGATTTTGCAGTCCGAAGTGTTGTAAGTTCAAAAACAAAATCAAATATGGCGCCGCGTTCGACTTCAAATGAAAATGAGACTCTAGGACTGTTACCTAATCACCAATTTTTGAAATAAAACTAATTTTACGGATTAAACTCGCGTGTGTTGTAATATTCTAAACATAATTATTTAGAGACCCGACGTTTTGAGCACTTTACAGCGCTCGTGGTCACGGGAAAGACTTGTCTGATCATCATAAATAAGAAAACCAATGTTGAAATAAAAATAAAGGAAAAACATAATTATTCTAGTTCCTAAACTACAAAAATCACAATGGGCGCCGATGAGCCACCCTGTATATATGAGTAGATAACTAGCGGCCGCGCACGACTTCATCCGCGTGGTACAGGTTTTGGCAGCGATGGTGTATTAAAAAACTTATAATATACATTGTCAAAAAAATTATAAACAAAAAAAAACCGCCTTCAAAAACCCGACTCACTAAAAATTACAAAATAATATAATATGAACATTAATCTGGGTATGAATTTGATATGTTGTTGAAGGCGGTGCCGTTTATATTTCATGCAGTTTTCCTCAAAATTTTAATTGGCACCGCCTTCAAAACATATCAAATTCATACCCAGATTAATGTTCGTATTATATTATTTTGTAATTTTTAGTGAGTCGGGTTTTTGAAGGCGGTTTTTTTTTTGTTTACAATTTTTTTTCATCCTTTTTAGTGTTATATTTGTTTACACCTTATTAGTTCAGCTCACCTTTAATACTACTGATATTATTACTAGTAGTCTTAATATGAATACAGTATTGAAAGAATTATCCTTTTACTCCCAACTATTAAGGAGATGACCTTCCATCAACAGCTCAGCATCATAATATTATGATTGCAAGAAGCAAATGCCAATATAACTTCAGAAAATATGTGAAACGTGGTATGTGAAACGTGGTACATGTGCCTATAAAATTTGAGGATTGCCCTCGATTTCTTCTGGATCCCATAATCAGATCCTAAACTGGACCCTATTAGTTCAGCTCACCTATAATTCTACTGATATTATAACTAGTAGTATTAATATATACACAGATTTGAAAGAAATATCCCTTTACTCCCAACTATTAAGGAGTTGACCTTCCATCATCAGCTCAGCATCATAACATTATGATTGCCAGAAGCAAATGCCAATATTACTTCAGAAAATATGTAAAACGCGGTACATGTCCCTATAAAATTTGAGGGTTGCCCTCGATTTCTCCTGGATCCCATCATCAGATCCGGGACTGGTGAAAATGGGACCACCTCTGAAGTAAACTCTATCCAACCAAAAAAAAAAAATTTAAATCCGTCTACAATTGACGAAAATATCGGTGAACATACATAAAAAAAAAAAAAATATTATACATACAGACGAATTGAGAACCTCCTCCTTTTTTTGAAGTCGGTTAATTAGCAATTTATTAGTGAAAGTCCCGTCAAAATTGGTCCAGGCTTTTCGGGGATAAGCGTTAACAAACAGACAGACAGACCAACATTTTATTAATTGTGTTTTTGTTGTTAAAAATCTTAAGATATCCCGACATTCTTAGACAACATAACAAGACTGTGTAACAATACTACATCCGAGTCTTCGCGAGGGAGCCGCGGGCACCGTCTTTTATCCGCTTCCTTACTAATATTATAAATACAAAAGTAGGTTTGCCTGTCTGTCGCGATTACACGTCAGAATTACTGAACCAATTTTATGAAGTTTGGTATACAGATAGTAGATAGTCCATAGATAGTCCATAGACGATAACAAGATATGGGCTGCTTTACTTCGCAAAAATTGACAAATTGTTACGTTATAAGCGAATACTCCACAAAAGCTGATGTAGCTTTTTTGTTTTAATTGAGTATATTGATAAACTAATGAAAATAATTAAAAAAAAGACGTGTGGCACTCGGGGACTGCCGCGGTATAGCTATTGCATAGCATCGCCCGATTTCGGAGCAGCTTGTCTCGATTGGTGCGAGTTTCGTAGAGTCGTACAATACGTCTAACCGCACGCACACAAACACCGTGCCGAAGTCTACCGAACTGAAACGACGTTAGACGATTGTGAGGTTTTTTTCGTTACGGAATTTCTTGGTTCGGTCGCCGCGCTCAAAGCCCGCGATAAAAGCTATGCAATAGCTTAAAATTGTTCATTATTAAATCTCACTATTCTTAGACAACATAACAAGACTGTGTAACAATACTACAGCCGGAGTCTTCGCGAGGGAGCCGCGGGCACCGTCTTTGATCTGCGCGCGGGTCAAACGAAGTGTGGGCGAAATGGGGCAAGTAGCGTTTTCCCTACGCCCCCGTGTGTTTCACCGAATTTGGGTAGGATACTTTTGTGATAAACGGTACAAGGTGATAACTTATAGTGTAAATGCATTGACATTTTATATGCACAAATCAAAATCAAAATATTTTAGGCAATTTAGATGTACTTATAAATCGTCTCATTAGTAATTTTAACCACCATCGATTCGGAACGCCGATTCTACCGAGAAGACTCCGGCAAGTAACTCGACTTTTTGAGCGACATTCATGTACAAAAAAAAACGTAAATGAGCCAAGTTATACATTGTGTCAAGTTAATCCTAAATTACTTACTAAAATTATAAACTAGACAGTACTCTAACTCAGTATGCCTATATCGGTCGCCCTTTCTGTCAGGATTACTGAACCGGGAAGAGGATCACAGAAATCCTAAGATCCTAATCCTAAAATGGATATATAGGTTTATTTTTACCCAAATTCACTATGGAATTAATGTAGTAAAATTAAAATAAACGACTTAAACCGAAAGGTATCGTGAGCAGAGAGCTAGTTAAATAATAAAGTGTAACTCTAACTAACGCGTTAAAAATTTATCAATATTACAACCTAATTTCTTATTTATAATACATAAATAGGAAATTAGGTTGTCCGTCTGTCGCGATAACACGCCGGAACTACTGAACATCGGTTCAGTAGTTCCGGCGCGTTAAAATCGTTAAATAAAGTTTCGTATACAGATAGTTTATAGACGGAGAAAGAATATGGGCTTCTTTATAACCGACTTCTATAAGTGACGGCATCACGCGGGCGCGAAACTTCATTTAAAGATTTTAACACGCCGGAACTACTGAACCGATGTTCAGTAGTTCCGGCGTGTTATCGCGACAGACTCATGTACAGAGACAGAGACAATATGTACTCGATTAAAAGAGCTCCTTCAGCTCTCTTTTAATCGAGTACATAATCAAACATGAAAATAATCTAAAAACATAAGTGGCGGAGGATGGAATGCGAAATAAATTTACACATTATTATCAGTACTGTTTATTATGTACAATCGTGGTTAGAACAAACTAAAAAGCTCACATTCTAAACATCCCGGACTTATTGAACGGAGATGACATATTAGAAACCCAATAAAAGCCTTATTTAGAAACGATTAAACGCTGAAACGTGAAGTTATTAGCTATAATAAAACCCTACGGGACGGAACAATATCGCAAGACAAACACGGCCTTGCTGACGCAAACATAATAATCCTCAAATTAAATAGGCAAAAGCTTCTCTAATGGCCTAAAAGGGCTTACATCGGAGGCACGGGTTGGGCGCAGTCAGTGGATTTGTTAGTACGCGAGGACAATTTCGCCCTTGCGAACCTTTTTTGTGTGACACTAAGGTTAGGTAAAAATTGGTCTGGTAATACTGTTTACAAGAAAGATATTGGTTAGAGCAATAAATTGTCTGTAGTTTTAAGGAAATACAATGAAATATCATAAAAACAAATGAATTTCAGAATCTAAATTTAAATTACTTGGTTTGTAAAAATACTAGTGACCCGCCTTGGGTATATTATAATATAAAAACCTCCCTTTTGAAATCACATGAAAATCCGTGGGGTAGTTTTAAAAATTTAAGCGTAAATTAAATACATACAAACAGACACGCGAGAAGCGACTTTGCTTTATACTATGTAGTGATTGATCTGTAAGTTTTTTATTTCAGCTAAATAGTGCCAATTTTTTGAGACTTTAGGTTACTTTACACTTAGTAAGTTCCACATAAGAGAAGCGATGACGAGACAGTGTATTTTTGTACCCTCTATTGATCTTCGATCTTTTAAAAGGGGTTTTAGTACTATAATATTTTATTCTCCTTAATTAAGTTCTCCGTGGATCATCTTAGAGCCCATAAAAGCTAAAACTTCACTCAATTTGTGCGATTAAGATGATTTCAATCCTTAGAAATAATAATATTTATTTTGAATACAAGTGACCATCCAATTAAATTATCAACAAAAGCTTTTCGCCCGTCCGAGTCTCAGCAGAAATCTTCCGAATGAATAATGCGGTGCTTAAAAAACATTTTACGTTTGCGTGAAATGAAAAAAAAAACAGAAATATTTACACCCCCAGTCTGTGACAGGTGATAAACAATGACATCAAGCTGTTAAATAACGCCTTCGCCTGAACACGAATGGAAGTTCCGTGTTCCACAACACCATTAAGCATTTTATTACCGACTCAATACTTGTCAATGTTCGGTGTTGCCATTGGAAAAATATCGATTGTTCTGTATCTGTTCTATACTCGGATTTGTAATTCAAGATCAAAAAAACTACGACAGATACGTCACTGTCAAAAGTGGTAAAGTCACTTATGTCACTCTCAAGTGATGATTTCAGGTTTCGACAACCTTTTCGTAATATAATTCTTTATTTCATTTAATGCCAACATCACTTACTGATAATTAAGGCGTATAAAATAATAATTTCTTAAAGTAAAAGGGTTCATACTATATCTAATAATGAAATGCATTATTTAGATATAAATTATACGTTCTCAAAATTGTATTGAGCCTGACTATTACTTACCTATTATAACTTCTAGTAAAAAACTTATAAATAACTCATGTCTAACTAATTGACATAATTTTTGAGCAATAGTGGAGGAGTCGGAAAGATAAATAAAATATTTTCTTTGTTACGGATTTAAACAACAAAAACTTAACACAAAACATAAACTTAAAACAAAACAAAATCACCACGGAGCAAAAACATTCGAACACTCGGAACAGTTACGCACTATTTCCCGATTAGTTATGATGTGTAATATATTAATTGCGTCCGAGTATGTTCTTAACTTAGCTTGTAGTTTATTGCACCAAATGTTATGAATCCCTGAAGTGTTACAAGTACAATACCATGTTTGTTACCAAAAATTACCGATGTTTAAGTTTTTATTAAGTCGTCTTGCATTTATGGAAATATAAATAACTGGAATTACTGATGAAAATCATAGGATTAATATTACCAATAAATTTGTTGTATATGGTTGTTTTTTGCAAAAAACTGAATTTACTATTGTAAAAATATTTTATTGCAGTGGCAACCTTGTAGTAGTTTTTTTGATCTTGAATTACAAATCCGAGTATAGTTAAGTTAAATGAAAGCTAAAGCATCAGATGTAGAGCTACGATTATATATATGAAAAATCCCACGAGCTTTGAACTGACGAACTTTCGCAAATCAAGCCTTAAGCCCTCAGCCACGCTTTTTTATTTTTTATTTGTATTATTATCAAATACATAATGTATTACTAAAACTACATAAGTCACACATTTGACGAAGGCCAAATTATATGGCTAATTGGCTAATTACTATTTAATTACCTACAAGCGATTATAAGTTTAAAATAATAATGATCTATCATATTTGATACCGGAGCCTACTGTTTCGACCATAATGGCTGAAATGCTGTATTGAAGATTTATAAGTGCATGTACCAGCAAATATAATGTAATTTTATACCAGCTTTGTTTTTAATCTAGCGTTGAAGGTATTTTTCGAAGCTCTTAAGACGAATCTACCTACAGTATTCCTAGAAGTACACGATATTGATAGTATTTGAAAATACGAAGTCTCAAAAGTGCGGTTCAAGATGAAGCTTCAATATGGGTGCGCTTCTAGGAATTGTTCAAACCTTTTAAGAGGTAGATAATTTGTGTGTTGGGTTCGGTATTAGTCTCGTATGCTTCGCTCGCGACCATGATTGGTGTAACCCAGTCGAAACGTCGGACAGTAAGTAGTTATGTAATTGCTACTACTAATATCGCGTGTAGACCCATAAAGACTAATTTATTAGTGTAATGAAAATCTTAAATTTACTTTTTGATACACAATCACGTTTTAGGAAAGTATGTTTTGGATAGAAGCACCAAAAAGCACTTAAATCTGATTGTCCTTTTGGTCAAATATTGTCCTATAATGAAACATTGCCCTATACAGTTGTGTTTTTCTCTTAAGTTGCAATAAAAGTACGTGCATATGTAGCAAAAAGCTTAGCTTACAACATTTCACGTAAGATGTGTGATTATTGATAGTGGTGAACAGTAAAAATGCAACATAGTAGAATATAAATAATCTTCTCCTTTTTGAAATCGCTTTTGCTTAAAAAAATGCATTATGATAATCGTCATTTACCCACTGCCGTCCCAGTTGTTTCATTTATTTCGTCCCTAAAGATTGATTTAACATAAAATTGTTCAATTCTATTACCTCAAACACTTTCTAAATTCACGTTGTGCTGTTTGCCTTGGAACTACTACATGGAAATACATAGAAACCAGGAAGTACTGTTGTAAATAACACGTCGTCTTGGCTGTTCTGTGAAGATGGCCACAGATTTCTACCCATCCCGGTAATTCTACCATTGGCTTGATGACTTCTTATACGAAGGTTTCGCATTTCATCACAATATTTCAGTGACAGTTTTCTGCGTCGCAGAATTTGAATTTTCCTGAGTTGTTGGTTACGCGAGAGTGGGTGCGGCCCTTATCTATCCCTTAGGCGTTCGAAGCCAGAGATGAGGCATTACATCGTGTTATTGTACAAGACATCCGCAAGACGGATGGCGCGGTCACCGTATGAATATTTCAGTAGGCGCATTAGGAAACGGAAAGTAAATATGGCGGACTTCACTGGACGCATTTGTGTATAAATCGTGGTGAGTCGCGCGTGTTCCGATTACCAATAACCTCTCAGGACTGCTCTTGATACACCTGAGCGGACGAATTTGAACTCTAATTCGTTGAAATAAGACCACCGGCCTGTATGATGCCCTTGGCGATGCTGGACGGGAGTTATTTATCAGTTAACCGTATATCCATCTCTCTCTGTTAGGTGTACCACTCTCTGAATTTTTATTGAAAACTCGGACTCGAGATAGCATTTTTGCCATTAAAGTAATGCGAATACATGTTAGACGAACACGTGTGGTTTTGAGAGCATTCGAGTAAAATCAATTGACCTACATATTATTGTATGGCAGATATCGACAGGCACATATTTGGAGTCGTATTTCAAGCGGATTTAGGGTGCAATCTAATTTGTATGTTTATGTAAATACCGCATGCAAAAAGGAAGAATTTGTTTCCTCGATATTGAAAATTAATAACACCCCTAGTTTGACAGAAATCAATGCACACATTCACACATTTTATGACACTATAACAAAAAAAGGCATTTGATAGAGTCTGCACAATTTAACTTGATTTCTACATCACGAATCTCTGTATCCCTCAACAGAGTTCACAGTAAGTCATACATGTCCGATTATACGGCACATCGCAGTGGGACGAACTGGGAAATATCAAAGTAGCAAGTATAAGCGATACAACCCACGTGCAATTTGCGGGTGCACACAGTTATTCCCAGGAACAACTTGCCGACACCAATTAAACCTAGGCTAGGACTTTCTCAGGTGTAACTTTCCAACGAAACCGGAATGAGAATCAGCTCGGGAGACGAGCGCGATACTACATTATTAACTTTAGTAATTAATTTTGTACGAACGCTAACGTGTTTTGACAATGACAGAAGTACGGTTCGCGCGGGCTAAGTTCGTTCGGAAATATAGCGGTGGTGATACGGGTAATGAAGATGTGCCCTTGTAGACTTGTAAGCGGTTTGACGCTTACGTTATTTGAAAAATAAAAATATACTTGGATAGGATTTGAATAGAAACTCTTACGTACCGCCTCTAAAGCACTCACTTATCAGATAACGTATTGGTTTTGTATAAAACTTATCTTGAGGATATAAAAGGTAGGTTTTACAGATTATGATAGACTGTTTTAAGCTTAGAGTTTTCCTTGTAAAAAGTGGCCCGTAAAGCATCATCACTACATAATATAAAGCAAAGTCGCTTCTCGCGTATGTCTGTATGCTTAAATTTTAAAAACTACGCAACGGATTTTAATGTTTTTTTTAAATAAATTCAAGAGGAGGGTTTTTATAATATACCCAAAGCGAAGCGAGGGCGGGTCACTAGTTCTACTATAATCTCTGGTGGTTAATTGTCTGTGCTTTTTATAAAACCACACTTCTTTGTTGTGAGTTGTGTAAGTCAAAGTAATTTAATTTAGTTTTCGCCATGGGTCTAATAATTTCCCTGATAAATCTACTTAGAAAAGCCGGTATGAAAATGTATCCTCCATCGTACATTTAATGTTTCCCAACTACCAGCAATTTCGAAGGCAAGGCGTTGATGCATATTGGCAAAGGAAACATTAGATCAAATGTGAGATTATTAGCCTTCATTAAATACCTTGCGTGTTCAGGATAAATAACTTCTGGCGAGGAACCTCGTTACCCGCTCTGGATATTTAGGCCCGACGATTTATGCAAAATGGCCGCCGTCCGCCAGAAATATGCGCTGTTTATTACTCTTCTGAGTGGGGCATCGGGAAAAGGTTAGGCTAATAATGTGAGTACAAACTGAGATTTCTTTAGCTGCCAAGTTTTATGGAGTGGTGGAGGTCCATGGTAGGCAGGTTTTTATTGTAGGTAAATAATTTAAGTATAACGTTATGTATCGGTTCTAATAATATTATCTCATGTACACCGTCTTTCGGAATTGTATGATATTATAAATGAAATCACACCATATCGTATACATTCCACTACACACACAAAACTTAAAAAGACACTTTAAAATTATGCTTTGTGTTAACCAGCTTTTAGCGAATAGGGTAGGTACATAGTTTTAAACTATTGTGATAGGAAGATAGAATATTAAGCTCTAAATCAAACAAATTGTACTGTCTTGTGATAACTGCATTAAATAGAAACATTCACACATCGAATAATTATTTGTGAAGGGTAATGTCCCTGCCACGGTATTCATTGATATTTATAGAAAGTTAAATCCGAAACTTTCTATAAATATCTATAAATGCCATACAAAAGTACGATAAGAACATCAAATGGCACTTGAAGTGTTACCTCGTATGATCCCGGGCTCTTCAGACCGGGCGTGAAACGGCATTTAATCAGGCTTTCAAGGTGGGTGCGACAGGCTCAATATGGTATATTGTGCCTATCGACCTCATATGTATATGTGGGCTGGCCACATCAGCCGTAGAACCGACAACCGGGGGGGTAGACGAGTTCTGGAGTGGATACCGCGTCTCGGCAAACGTAGTGTGGGACGCCCGCAGGCCAAGTGGTGTGACGATCTGCGCAGGACGGCTGGTAGGAGCTGGATGCGAGTGGCCGCGGAGAGAGAGAAGTGGCGTGCATTTGGAGAGGCCTATGTCCAGCAGTGGATTGTAATGGGCTGATGATGATGATGATGATGACCTCATATGTGGATCACTACCGCTTACCATCAGGTGGAGTGAGGCCATCTTGTATTAAAATAAAAAATAACAATAACAAATTAAGTGGATTCCGTCGTCGTTCCGATAACAATGGACCCTAATATCCGAGAAAGTTAATCCTTCCGCGACACAGTTATAAGAGACTTCATTAGAACAGTGGTTTCTGAGGCGAGTTCTAATTATTCACTTGTTGTCCAATCAGAGGTTTGGCATTCGCCGCCCGTCGGAAACACAAATCGAATTAAAAATCGGTCAAGTGGGTGCGCTACTTGACCGGAAATGATTCAGTACATTTAACTGACTGCCCCAGAACAGGGACTTCCTTGAGGAAATTTCTTTGTTTTTATGCGTCCGGTTGCGTATTTCACGATGAAAATCTGATACTGGGAAATTGAATTGTTATACTTATCATACTACTACTATCGCTTATATAATAATATGTTCCATAAAAATAGCAGTAATGCAATGTTTAACCTAAAACCGGAGAGAAGAACGTCATGGTGTGACTTTTTATATGAGTAATGAGTATGTACTCCTTTAAATGTATAAATATACTAGTGACCCGCCCTCGCTTCCCTTCGGGTATATTATACAAAAAACCTTCCTCTTAAATTCCTCTATCTATAAAAATGAACCGCATCATAATCAGTTGTGTAATTTTAAAGATTTAAGCATACATATAGACCCTTAAGGCCTTGTCGCCCTAGTTTAGGGCAGGCCTGTGCCCCAGCAGTGGGGACGTATATGGGCTGATGCTGATGATGATGATAGGGACAGACAAACGCGGAAAGCGACTTTACTTTATACTATGTAGTGAAGATATAGTTGAACAGGCACCTACTTGCTCTATATTAAAAAAAAATAAACAAAAAAACAAATTTCATGTCAAGCTCTGTCAAGTCAATTCAAACTTTCCAAAACGTACATCGGACAGAACTCCAAAAATCAAGACAGAGCGCGCTGTTAAAGAAGGGGTCCACGACTTGCTGTGGGGCCAATTCATTCCGAATACCAATTTCATTTCAACCGCGGACCTCATTCCGCGAAATTTGGTTACAAAACGACTGAGACAACAAAGAAAATTAGACCGCGAAGAAAAATAAATGCGGCGAAACGACAGAGCATACAAAATTAGAGAGAGGAAGGAACGGGGACGTGTAACGATGCGCCCGGGATGGGAGAGGGCGCGGGCCGGGGCATTCGGGGATTGGGGCATTTGGGGGCTTTATGGAGGGGTCCCGGGTTCGAATCCTGGGTGGGGTTTAGTTATGTCTGATTTGGAACTGTAGATAGATATAGTAGTAGTGGAAAAGAATAGAATATCATAACTATTTATTGGTCACATACACAAGTACATATTACAAGAAAAAATAAATTAAAAATTAAATAGAAGTGTACTGTCCAATTAAAATTTTACATAAAGGTAAAGTTGCACTTAAGTGGTATCAAATTACCAACTTTTTACGGGTATAGTTTAAAAGAACCCATACAGAAAGAAATAAAATATTTTTTTAAACTCATATTTTTTTGTTCCGGTTCCAAAGGCGTCCGTATTGTAAAGATAAGGGTATGGGTAATTAATTTTTTTTCTAAGCTACTACACCCTGTATTAAATTTATGTAATTTATTTTCAACGTGTCTAACGAAGCGCCCTCAAACTGTTCCTGGAAGCTGTTATAGCTTTTTTCATCATAAGCGATTCGAGGAATGCATCTATTATTTGAGCTAAAGGCGAATGACTCTGGTAGATCTCACCTAATAACTCCCAACTGTAGCGGTACCATGAGTTAGCTATCGAAAACTTACGTACGTTAAAAACCTATCGAATTGTTTTTTTCATACTACCGATTTTATTTCTTAGCGTGACCGGTAGGGGCGCTGTACAAGATTTTCATAGACATATTTACATAGGCGATATCGAGTCTGTAACTTTTAAACTCATGGTAGCGCTACTGAAAGTGACTGGCAAGTCAGGTATTAAGCAGTCCGCTAGATCCCTTCCCTTAGAGCCTCGACTATATTTATGTTGATGGAAGATAGGTAGGGCTCATTGCAGGCACCATTGCGGTGCAGATTTGATAGATACGACTACATCTGAATAATCTTACTTGCGCTGGTTAAATATTATAACTTGCACGATAAATAACTGGGTAGTTTCACAACTTGTGAATTTGAGGAATAGCGAAATGGCTTTTTATTACTTTTTAACCGACTTCAAAAAAAGGAGGAGGTTCTCAATTCGTCTGTATGTATAATATTTTTTTTTATGTATGTTCGCCGATATTTTCGTCAATTATAGACGGATTTGAAAAATTTTTTTAGTTGGATAGTGTTTACTTCCGAGGTGGTCCCATTTTCACCAGTCCCGGATCTGATGATGGGATCCAGGAGAAATTGAGGGCAACCCTCAAATTTTATAGGGACATGTACCGCGTTTTGCATATTATCTGAAGAAATATTGGCATTTGCTTCTGGCTATCATAATCTTATGATGCTGAGCTGATGATGGAAGGTCAACTCCTTAATAGTTATGAGTAAAAGGATAATTCTTTCAATACTCTATACATATTAAGACTATTAGTTATAAATCAGTAGCATTACAGGTGAGCTAAACTATTAGGTGGACCAGTCTAGGATCTGATGATGGGATCCAGGAGAAATCGTGGGCAACCCTCAAATTTTATAGGCACATGTACCGCGTTTACATATTTTCTGAAGTTATATTGGCATTGCTTCTTGCAATCATATTTGTTATGATGCTGAGCTGATGATGGAAGGTCAACTCCTTAATAGTTGGGAGTAAAAGGATAATTCTTTCAAATCCGTGTACATATTAAGACTATCAGTTATAATATCAATAGAATTATAGGTGAGCTGCACTAATAGGGTCCAGTCTAGGTTCTGATGATAGGATCCAGGAGAAATCGAGGGCAACCCTCAAATTGTATAGGCACATGTACCGCGTTTTACATATTTTCAGAAGTAATATTGGCATTTGCGTCTGGCAATCATAATGTTATGATGCTTAGCTGATGATGGAAGGTCAACTCCTTAATGGTTGGGAGTAAAGGGATATTTCTTTCAATACTGTATACATATTAAGACTACTAGTTTTAATTTCAGTAGAATTATAGGTGAGCTGAACTAATAGGGACCAGTCTAGGATCTGATGATGGGATCCAGGAGAAATCCAGGGCAACCCTCAAATTTTATAGGCTCATGTACCCCGTTTCACATATTTTCTGAAGTTATATTGGCATTTGCTTCTTGCAATCATAATGTTATGATGCTGAGCTGATGATGGAAGGTCAACTCCTTAATAGTTGGGAGTAAAGGGATAATTCTTTCAAGTCTGTGTTCATATTAAGACTACTAGTTTTAATTTCAGTAGAATTATAGGTGAGCTGCACTAATAGGGTCCAGTCTAGGATCTGATGATAGGATCCAGGAGAAATCGAGGGCAACCCTCAAATTGTATAGGCACATGTACCGCGTTTTACATATTTTCAGAAGTAATATTGGCATTTGCGTCTGGCAATCATAATGTTATGATGCTTAGCTGATGATGGAAGGTCAACTCCTTAATGGTTGGGAGTAAAGGGATATTTCTTTCAATACTGTATACATTAAGACTACTAGTTTTAATTTCAGTAGAATTATAGGTGAGCTGAACTAATAGGGTGAAAAAAAAATGTAACACTAAAAAGTATGAAAAAAAATTGTAAACAAAAAAAAACCGCCTTCAAAAACCCGACTCACTAAAAATTACAAAATAATATAACGAACATTAATCTGGGTATGAATTTGATATGTTGTTGAAGGCGGTGCCAATTAAAATTTTGAGGAAAGCTGCATGAAATATAAACGGCACCGCCTTCAACAACAAATCAAATTCATACCCAGATTAATGTTCGTTATATTATTTTGTAATTTTTAGTGAGTCGGGTTTTTGAAGGCGGTTTTTTTTTTGTTTACAATTTTAATCAATTGCTGACAAAGTTAAGACGATAAGAAGAAGCGTTTTAACCGACTTCAAAAAAAGGAGGAGGTTCTCAATTCGTCTGTATGTATAATATTTTTTTTTTTTTTTATGTATGTTCACCGATAATTTCGTCAATTATAGACGGATTTCAAAAATTTTTTTTTGGTTGGATAGAGTTCACTTCCGAGGTGGTCCCATTTTCACCAGTCCCGGATCTGATGATGGAATCCAGGAGAAATCGAGGGCAACCTTCAAATTTTATAGGGACATGTACCGCGTTTTGCATATTATCTGAATTCATATTGGCATTTGCTTCTGGCTATCATAATCTTATGATGCTGAGCTGATGATGGAAGGTCAACTCCTTAATAGTTATGAGTAAAAGAATAATTATTTCAATACTGTATACATATTAAGACTACTAGTTATAATATCAGTAGCATTACAGGAGAGCTAAACTGTTAGGTTGACCAGTCTAGGATCGGATGAAGGGATCCAGGAGAAAGCGAGGGCAACCTTCAAATTTTATAGGGACATGTACCGCGTTTTGCATATTATCTGAATTCATATTGGCATTTGCTTCTGGCTATCATAATCTTATGATGCTGAGCTGATGATGGAAGGTCAACTCCTTAATAGTTATGAGTAACAGAATAATTATTTCAATACTGTATACATATTAAGACTACTAGTTATAATATCAGTAGCATTACAGCATGGGTAAACTGTTAGGTTGACCAGTCTAGCTCGGATGATGGGATCCAGGAGTAATCGAGGGCAACCCTCAAATTTTATAGGCACATGTACCGCGTTTTACATATTTTCTGAAGTTATATTGGCATTTGCTTCTGGCAATCATAATGTTATGATGCTGAGTTGATGATGGAAGGTCAACTCCTTAATAGTTGGGAGTAAAGGGATAATTCTTTCAAAGCTGTGTACATATTGATACTACTAGTTATATTATCAGTAGAATTATAGGTGAGCTGAACTAATAGGGTGTAAAAAAATGTAACACTAAAAAGGATGAAAAAATTGTAAACAAAAAAAAAACCGCCTTCAAAAACCCGACTCACTAAAAATTACAAAATAATATAATACGAACATTAATCTGGGTATAAATTTGATATTTTGTTGAAGGCGGTGCCAATAAAATTTTTGAGGAAAACTGCATGAAATATAAACGGCACCGCCTTGAACAACATATCAAATTTATTCCCAGATTAACGTTCGTATTATATTATTTGACTTTCGAAAGTAGTAATGTTGTGTTAAATTTGCGCCGTGATGCGTCAAAGTGATTAATTTTATTTTTATTTTATTTATTAGGACAATCAACAAGACATACACTACAAAATACTGATGCCTAAAACTATTTGGTACATATGCTAAGTGCTGACTTAATTATAGGTTGCCACGGCATGCAAATTTGTTACAACACTATAAAAATAATAAATAACTATTTACGCCGACGAGAAAGTACAATTATGTTAAGTTTAGTGCTAACTATCCGAGAAAATGTCTATATAATCACTTCTTAGTGCATTGTATTGGCGTTATTATTATTATTGTTATTTCATCATTTGATTTAAAAAATATTTTTAACAGACTTCAAAAAAGAAGGAGGTTCTCAATTCGTCTGTATGTATAATATTTTTTTTTTTATTTTTTTATGTCTGTTCACCGATATTTTCGTCAATTATAGACGGATTTCAAAAATTTTTTTGGTTGGATACAGTTCACTTCCGAGGTGGTCCCATTTTCACCAGTCCCGGATCTGATGATGGGATCCAGGAGAAATCGAGGGCAACCCTCAAATTTTATAGGGACATGTACCGCGTTTTGCATATTATCTAAAGTTATATTGGCATTTGCTTCTGGAAATCATAATCTTATGATGCTGAGCTGATGATGGAAGGTCAACTCCTTAATACTTAGGAGTAAAAGGATAATTCTTTCAATACTGTATACATATTAAGACTACTAGTTATAATATCAGTAGCATTATAGGTGAGCTGAACTAATAGGGTGACCAGTCTAGGATCTGATGATGGGATCCAGGAGAAATCGAGGGCAACCCTCAAATTTTATAGGGACATGTACCGCGTTTTGCATATTATCTGAAGTTATATTGGCATTTGCTTCTGGAAATCATAATCTTATGATGCTGAGCTGATGATGGAAGGTCAACTCCTTAATACTTAGGAGTAAAGCGATAATTTTTTCAATACTGTATACATATTAAGACTACTAGTTATAATATCAGTAGCATTATAAGTGAGCTGAACTAATAGGGTGACCAGTCTAGGATCTGATGATGGGATCCAGGAGAAATCGAGGGCAACCCTCAAATTTTATAGGCACATGTACCGCGTTTTATATATTTTCTGAAGTTATATTGGCATTGCTTCTTGCAATCATAATGTTATGATGCTGAGCTGATGATGGAAGGTCAACTCCTTAATTGTTTGGAGTAAAAGGAAAATTCTTTCAATACTGTATACAAAAAAAGACTATTAGTTATAATGTCAGTAGTATTACAGGTGAGCTGATCTAATAGGGTAACAAAAAATTTAACACTAAAAAGTATGGAAAAAAATTGTAAACAAAAAAAAGCCGCCTTCAAAAACCCGACTCACTAAAAATTACAAAATAATATAATACGAACATTTATAATCATCTGGGTATGAATTTTATATGTTTTTGAAGGCGGTGCCAATCAAAATTTTGAGGAAAAAGAAGCACTCTGTGCTTGTCTGTTTGAAATATAAACGGCACCGCCTTCAACAACATATAAAATTCATACCCAGATGATTATAAATGTTCGTATTATATTATTTTGTAATTTTTAGTGAGTCGGGTTTTTGAAGGCGGTTTTTTTTTTTGTTTACAATTTTTTGTTCAATAATATTATAACAATACGATAAAAAATTGTAAACAAAAAAAAAACCGCCTTCAAAAACCCGACTCACTAAAAATTACAAAATAATATAATACGAACATTTATAATCATCTGGGTATGAATTTTATATGTTGTTGAAGGCGGTGCCGTTTATATTTCAAACAGACAAGCACAGAGTGCTTCTTTTTCCTCAAAATTTTGATTGGCACCGCCTTCAAAAACATATAAAATTCATACCCAGATGATTATAAATGTTCGTATTATATTATTTTGTAATTTTTAGTGAGTCGGGTTTTTGAAGGCGGTTTTTTTTTTGTTTACAATTTTTTTTTCATACTTTTTAGTGTTAAATTTTTTGTTACCCTATTAGTTCAGCTCACCTGTAATACTACTGATATTATAACTAGTAGTCTTTTTTGTATACAGTATTGAAAGAATTTTCCTTTTACTCCAAACAATTAAGGAGTTGACCTTCCATCATCAGCTCAGCATCATAACATTATGATTGCAAGAAGCAATGCCAATATAACTTCAGAAAATATATAAAACGCGGTACATGTGCCTATAAAATTTGAGGGTTGCCCTCGATTTCTCCTGGATCCCATCATCAGATCCTAGACTGGTCACCCTATTAGTTCAGCTCACTTATAATGCTACTGATATTATAACTAGTAGTCTTAATATGTATACAGTATTGAAAGAATTATCCTTTTACTCCTAAGTATTAAGGAGTTGACCTACCATCATCAGCTCAGCATCATAAGATTATGATTTCCAGAAGCAAATGCCAATATAACTTTAGATAATATGCAAAACGCGGTACATGTCCCTATAAAATTTGAGGGTTGCTCCTCGATTTCTCCTGGATCCCATCATCAGATCCGGGACTGGTGAAAATGGGACCACCTCGGAAGTGAACTGTATCCAACCAAAAAAATTTTTGAAATCCGTCTATAATTGACGAAAATATCGGTGAACAGACATAAAAAAAATAAAAAAAAAAAAAAAAATATTATACCTACAGACGAATTGAGAACCTCCTTCTTTTTTGAAGTCGGTTAAAAATATTTTTAAATCAAATGATAAAATAACAGTAATAATAATAACGCCAATACAATGCACTGAGAAGTCATTATATAGACATTTTCTCGGATAGTGAGCACAAATTTAAACTTAACATAATTGCTTCTTTCTCGTCGGCGTAAATAGTTATTTATTATTTTTATAGTGTTGTAACACATTTGCATGCCGTGGCAACCTATACTTAAGTCAGCACTTACCATAAGTACCAAATAGTTTTAGGCATCAGTATTTTGTAGTGTATGTCTTGTTGATTGTCCTAATAAATAACATAAAAATAAAATTAATCATTTTGACGCATCACGGCACAAACTCAACACAACATTACTACTTTCAAAAATAAAAAAAAAGCTTCTTCTTATCGTCTTAACTTTGTCAGCAATTGATTAAAAGTAATAAAAAGCCATTTCGGTATTCCTCAAATTCACAAGTTGTACTACCCAGTTATTTATCGTGCAAGTTATAATATTTAACCAGCGCAAGTAAGATTATTCAGATGTAGTCGTATCTATCAAATCTGCACCGCAATGGTGCCTGCAATGAGCCCTACCTATCTTCCTTTCCTTAATTGTTTGGAGTAAAAGGATAATTCTTTCAATACTGTATACATATTAAGACTACTAGTTATAATATCAGTAGTATTACAGGTGAGCTGAACTAATAGGGTAACAAAAAATTTAACACTAAAAAGTATGAAAAAAAATTGTAAACCAAAAAACCGCCTTCAAAAACCCGACTCACTAAAAATTACAAAATAATATAATACGAACATTTATAATCATCTGGGTATGAATTTTATATGTTTTTGAAGGCGGTGCCAATCAAAATTTTGAGGAAAAAGAAGCACTCTGTGCTTGTCTGTTTGAAATATAAACGGCACCGCCTTCAACAACATATAAAATTCATACCCAGATGATTATAAATGTTCGTATTATATTATTTTGTAATTTTTAGTGAGTCGGGTTTTTGAAGGCGGTTTTTTTTTGTTTACAATTTTTTGTTCAATAATATTATAACAATATCGATAAAAAATTGTAAACAAAAAAAAACCGCCTTCAAAAACCCGACTCACTTAAAATTACAAAATAATATAATACGAACATTAATCTGGGTATGAATTTGATATGTTGTTGAAGGCGGTGCCGTTTATATTTCATGCAGTTTTCCTCAAAAATTTAATTGGCACCGCCTTCAACAACATATCAAATTCATACCCAGATTAATGGTCGTATTATATTATTTTGTAATTTTTAGTGAGCCGGGTCTTTGGAGGCGGTTTTTTTGTTTACAATTTTTTTCATCCTTTTTAGTGTTACATTTTTTAGCACCCTATTAGGTCAGCCCAGCTAAAATTCTACTGATATTATAACTAGTAGTCTTAATATGTATACAGTATTGAAAGAATTATCCTTTTACTCCAAACAATTAAGGAGTTGACCTTCCATCATCAGCTCAACATTATAACATTATGATTACAAGAAGCAATGCCAATATAACTTCAGAAAATATGTGAAACGTGGTACATGTGCCTATAAAATTTAAGGGTTGCCCTCGATTTCTCCTGGATCCCATAATCAGATCCTAGATTGGACCCTATTAGTTCAGCTCACCTATAATTCTAGTGGTATAATAACTAGTAGTATTAATATGTACACAGATTTGAAAGAATTATCCCTTTACTCCCAACTATTAAGGAGTTGACCTTCCATCATCAGCTCAGCATCATAAAATTATGATTGCCAGAAGCAAATGCCAATATAATTTCAGAAAATATGTAAAACGCGGTACATGTGCCTATAAAATTTGAGGGTTGCCCTCGATTTCTCCTGGATCTCATCATCAGATCCTAGACTGGTCAACCTAATAGTTTAGCTCACCTGTAATGCTACTGATATTATAACTAGTAGTCTTAATATGTATACAGTATTGAAATAATTATTCTTTTACTCATAACTATTAAGGAGTTGACCTTCCATCATCAGCTCAGCATCATAAGATTATGATAGCCAGAAGCAAATGCCAATATGACTTCAGATAATATGCAAAACGCGGTACATGTCCCTATAAAATTTGAAGGTTGCCCTCGATTTCTCCTGGATCCCATCATCAGATCCGAGACTGGTGAAAATGGGACCATCTCAGAAGTGAACACTATCCAAAAAAAAAAATTTTTGAAATCCGTCTTCATTTGACGAAAATATGGTGAACATACATAAAAAAAATATATATTATACATACAGACGAATTGAGAACCTCCTCCTTTTTTGAAGTCGGTTAACAATAATAAAGTAACCAGTATATGTAAAGGTTTTTGTTTACTCGAATAAATTTATAGCCAGCGGCGTACATTGTTTGCCTTTTTGCTATGAAAAAAATAAACAGTCAGAATTGTCTTCTCATACACCTAAAACTTTTTAAAGGATGTCCCCGTCGATTATTTTGAATGTCGACGGCCAAGCAATAATTTTCACGCACCAAGTGGCATCCTTCACAAGTTCCGCTTATCTGATCGTCGACAGACGGCGTCGCTTAACTTTTATAAATAAGCATTGTTTCCACAACCTCACCCTTTCTTTGATTAACTTTCGTCCCATGGTGTTCATTGTTGAAGGGAACGAATAATATTGACAGAAATTAATGACAGCCCTTCAAAGATTACCTTTTCCGTCAGTTTGGCAAATATTTGCTTGTAAACGTTCAAATAAATTAGAAACACTCAGAAGCCTTCTATTTGTTCGTAAGAAGTTAAGTTGGCCTGTCAAAATTTGCAGGATTCTAATTGTTGTCTGTTCTTGCACAAAAGACAAATTTAAAGTACGAGTGTTGGTATGATATGATGTAAATGGGCATTAATTAAAAAAGTTTCTATGAAATTATTTTGATTCAGCGGAATTCTGAAAACAATGCTCGAATTCGCGCATTTCATTAGCCTTTTTGATTGATGACCTTAAAGTTTAATTATTTTCCAGATTTTTAAATAATTTTCTTTGTTTTTTGGACAAGAGTTTAAAAGTAGATACGAGTAAGTGCAAAAACATGTAAGAGCCGCCTCGAACCATTTTGATAACTAGAGTAATTTGGAACAGAAATTAAAATTGACACTGCATTTCACAGCTTGTACGAAGCCACCAATTTAAGCAAAAAAAGCTTTAAAAATATGCTAAATGTAATCTCATAAACTTAATTCACCGGCAAATCTCTCGGCATTTCAATTCCATGTCGCCCAAATTAGCCGGGGAACGTCTCTGAACAGAATGTCTTCACACCCTTATATGTCATTCATTATAATCGTCCCTCTGAAATATACTCTCCCTTCATACTTTAGGAGCGCGTTGGCAAAATGGGAAATTACTGTTTTATGGTCCACGCTTTTGTGTTTAAATGGATGAAGATGGTACTTGGACTTATGGTTTTATTGTAATTCCGAAAAACGTATTCTTTCTTTGAAAGAGCAATGAGATAACTTATGTTACTGGAACCGTACGAATTGACATTCGATTTTTATATCAGAATCCATATCTTCACACCGACCGCCGACCGCCGGCCTTAAAGTAGGTATAAGAATCACAACTGTTGTTGGTAACATCATAAAGAAATGTTATTATATATATTGGGTTTTAATACGATTACAAAAGGTTAGCTTTTCAAGGTCCCCGTTTATAATAAAATCAAATAGTAGCGCGTCAGTCCTTAATCATATACCATAAACAAATGTTATGACGTTAGCTACCTAGCCTGAAGAATGGTTGATTTTTTAAAGACTTCAACACGTTTCTAACTGACTACGACGCTGGCTTGGAGTTGCCTTGTCATCATCACCGGACTTGCGGGGGAGCGGATGGCTCTCACCCCTAACTAGTATTCATTTGAAATGATCACCACTACACTTGGTGTTAAATAAAATGCAATGCATCCGGTCCCCGGGCCTACCGTACCCCGCCTTCTGTTCCTACTCCCCACTCGGTAACATTTGCATGAAAAATTCTCGCCCGCAGTGCCGAAGTGCGAAGATAAATAATGAGAGAGCCGCCCTGTTCCGGGTTATTATTGTCATCGATCAAAATCGGGAGCCGGCCGCTTTATATCCGCGCCATATTGACAATTTAGCTGCGACGATTCCGTGATTTGTTAAATGTGTGGCGGGCGGGCGCCATTTTGTGTTTTAATGCTTATGTCTTGTGTTTTTGAAGGTAAGACGAGAATGTAATTTAGATGTGGTATTTTAGCACGACTGGCTATATCATTATGACATAATTTTGGAAAACAAACAATTCTTAGAGTGGAAATAAAAATCTCAACCGATTGATTGAAAATTCTACGGTACTGAAACTATAGGTACTTAAACGGATCTCTATAAAAACTTAATTAAAATGTATTGTGCGTTTATTTGGAACAAAATAATCAAAATATTTAATACATTGTTGTAAAACGTACGACTATGATTAAAATAGTTTACCCCAATAGTCACTTTAGAGTATAATCGAATAATTTGATTTTATTATACGCGTTCAATTGAAATTAAACGATTGACAAATGCAATAGGTTTGAATTTAGCGATTGATAAACTCACATAGACACGATTATATTCAAACGAGCACATACATATAAAACATGAATATAATTCAACCGCCGAAACCCACAGCGAGCAAAGCGGAAATAAATTTTTATCTCTTTCGAATTCCGATTCTTACATTCAATGCGCCACACCGCGCCACTCAGATATAACTCAAAAATTATGAAATAAAGAAAAATGCGCTTTAAAGCTCCCGAGGAACGGGGCCTGAGACAAATCGCGGTACCAGCCCTAATGGATGTCACCGTGAAGTAGAAAATAACGTTACATTACAATCTAACGGTATTTTCTATAGCGGATTGTTATCAGTCAAATAATAGTTATTCATAATGTAGCTAATTACTGATACAAATGAAATCGAATGCGCTATTTTTCTATGTAATTCGATCGTAGATATTAATCAACTGAATGTAGCACTGACATTTTCTCGTAGCCTGCTACGAAATGCATTTGCGCTGCATAGTTTAACGTTCATTAGCAATAAGTTCCGACAGATTGTAATCTAACGTAAACGTATGCGTTCAATTGTATTGAGCGCTAAAGGTAATTTATGTGGGTGAACTGCACCGATCGATGTTGCCATCGACTCGAAATGAAGAAGAGTTGTAATCAATCGGTTTCCAAGCAAAATTTCATAAGGTACATTTGCAATCTAACGGAATCTACAATTTCACGGTGACAGATGTAATGGAAGTCCGCTATTGGCTCGGTTACCTTAAGTGGCACGCGACTCGGGCCCCAGCTATACCAGCTCGCTTATTAAATTATGGCCCAGCTTGTTCTTGAACCCATTACCCTCAGCCTCAGCCACATGCGACCGTTTCAGAGCATTGTGGCTTGTACTTGTTAGTGAGAGCTCGATTTTTATCCTTGTTTGACGGCCTGATTACGGGAGCTAGTGAAATGTGTCTCTACTTCAGTTTATACCACATATTTCATTATACCGGATATTCTACCTCGTTAGTCAAATGGTGATAAACGTCGCGTAAAGAACGAGATTGTGTGAGTTTTTAACCGACCTCAAAAAGAAGGAGGTTTCTCAATTCGACGTATATTATGCTTTTTAACCGACTTCAAAAAAAGGAGGAGGTTCTCAATTCGTCTGTATGTATAATATTTTTTTTTTTTTTTTTTTATGTATGTTCACCGATATTTTCGTCAATTATAGACGGATTTCAAAAAATTTTTTTTGGTTGGATAGAGTTCACTTCCGAGGTGGTCCCATTTTCACCAGTCTCGGATCTGATGATGGGATCCAGGAGAAATCGAGGGCAACCTTCAGCTATTATAGGGACATGTACCGCGTTTTGCATATTATCTGAAGTCATATTGGCATTTGCTTCTGGCTATCATAATCTTATGATGCTGAGCTGATGATGGAAGGTCAACTCCTTAATAGTTATGAGTAAAAGAATAATTATTTCAATACTGTATACATATTAAGACTACTAGTTATAATATCAGTAGCATTACAGGTGAGCTAAACTATTAGGTTGACCAGTCTAGGATCTGATGATGGGATCCAGGAGAAATCGAGGGCAACCCTTAAATTTTATAGGCACATGTACCGCGTTTTACATATTTTCTCAAGTTATATTGGCATTTGCTTCTGGCAATCATAATTTTATGATGCTGAGCTGATGATGGAAGGTCAACTCCTTAATAGTTGGGAGTAAAGGGATAATTCTTTCAAATCTGTGTACATATTAATACTACTAGTTATAATACCACTAGAATTATAGGTGAGCTGAAGTAACACGGGCCACTCTAGGATCTGATTATGGGATCCAGGAGAAATCGAGGGCAACCCTTAAATTTTATAGGCACATGTACCACGTTTCACATATTTTCTGAAGTTATATTGGCATTGCTTCTTGTAATCATAATGTTATAATGTTGAGCTGATGATGGAAGGTCAACTCCTTAATTGTTTGGAGTAAAAGGATAATTCTTGCAATACTGTATACTTATTAAGACTACTAGTTATAATATTAGTAGAATTATAGGTGAACTGAACTAATAGGGTGCTAAAAATGTAACACTAAAAAGGATGAAAAAAATTGTAAACAAAAAAAAAACCGCGTTCAAAAACCCGACTCACTAAAAATTACAAAATAATATAATACGAACATTAATCTGGGTATGAATTTGATATGTTGTTGAAGGCGGTGCCAATTAAATTTTTGAGGAAAACTGCATGAAATATAAACGGCACCGCCTTCAACAACATATCAAATTCATACCCAGATTAATGTTCGTATTATATTATTTTGTAATTTTTAGTGAGTTGGGTTTTTGAAGGCGGTTTTTTTTTGTTTACAATTTTAATTAAGAAGTTACTTGGTCCGTGGTCATGAAGTTGCCGCATGACCGTACCTTGGAAAGTTAATCCGGTGGTCCTACACCTTAAATATCTGGGACATTTCCACACACGGTATCTGACCCCAAACTAAGCAGAGCTTGTACTATGGGCGTCAGAGACTGATATACGTACATGTATATTTTTAAATGCATACTTAAATACATAATCACACCCAGACACAGAACAAACACCGATGTTTATCACACAAATATTTGTCCCGAGTGGGAATCGAACCCACGACTCTTGGAACCGCCAGCCAGAATCACTAACCACCGAGCCAGTCAAACCTTGCTGCTACCACAATTACTCACAATTGTATCCCTGTACTATGAGGGTAAGGGAACAGGAAGTGCACTTGTGTTTGCGCGTCCAGTTGTGCACAGTTGACTGATCTCCATTGAGATCGTCTGTCGTAGTTTATATTACATATAATAAATTTGAAACCTTATATTATTTATGCAGCCAGCCTTTCAATTTATCTGCCGAAACAGCTTTAAATCAAAATAATCAAATCTGTATCCTACTGATTATAATTAAACGAAAAATTTGTTTAATAAATCGTTCTCTATGGAAAATATGCTAAAGTTAATCTGTAAAAATATTTAAGCATGCTACGAAACTCACTCACTCAAATTGGTTGAATGGCTGTTATTATTAGTAACCAACAATCAGTAGGAAAATTGGTTTATTTTCATGTTGGTTTTGTGTGTTATTTGAGAATATTATCGTTAGCGTTTTACGTTTACTAAAATTGTGAAAATAGGGGACTGTAAAGTATCCTATTTTTTATTTACTAATTTGATATACACCGTGAAATTTGAGTGGTTGTTTTCAATTTCAATTCAATTCAATTCATTTATTAATTCAGATAAACAAGATCCAATTATGGTTAGTAACATTTATGCTTATAACTATGTTAGTAATTTATTAAATTTCATGTCAATTACAATAAAATATTCTATAACAATTCTAAAACAATAAAACAATACTAAAACAATATTTTGACGGTCTGTACATGCATCATGTTACAATGATTTATGTACACACCGTCAAAACGCTCGGCAAATACTCGCAGGATACTGTTCGGGCTGACCCGCACCCTGCGCACCAGGGATGTGCACCGCTTGCGCATGGTTGTGTAGAAACAATCTACGCGCGCTTCAGCAAACATCCCTGACGCGCTGCAGAAGCGGGCAGCCCCAACAGCACCCTGAAAGCGTTATTGAATTGAACGCGAAGGGCGCTGTACTGCTTCTGCGTATAGTCCACCCACAGACTGCCCGTGTAAAAAGACGTGCAAAATGACCTGAATAAGGTGATCTTGACGTCTCTCGAACAACGGACAAATCTGCGGGCTATCATATTCGCACGAACAGACAGCGCCCTCCGTTCCCTTTCTATGTCGGCATTATCTTTAAGGTCCGGGGTTAGAATGTGCCCGAGGTACTTAAACTGTTCAACTCTCTTCAGAGGACAGCTATTTAACCTAAGTTCGGGTATTTGTCTTAGGGACCTTCCCCGAGCATGAAAGACCATCCACTCAGTTTTCTTTTCGTTATACTTCAGACCGTGTTGAATTGCGTATTTTTCACAAATTTGAAGCAACTGAGATAAACCACCTACCGAGGCGCTCAGCAGCACCATGTCGTTTTCCCGCAGCAAAATGATTCTACCTTAGTAGCACAATAGATTTATGCAGTTATTTTTTATTAAAATCAATAAATGCCGGTTTTACGAAAGGTATAATCGAAACTTTAAAGTACGTTCGAACCACTTTATTACTTAGGGCGTAGAGCTTCTTTAGCTTTAAGCATCGATTTCAAGCGGCAAACAGTACCTGAATACGTCACATCTTAAAAAACAACGATAGCTTCTCTCGTTTTCGAGTTCAAAAAATATAATTTTGAAAATTCGAAAAAAATTTTTTTTTGGAATAATTTGCATGATTCGATAGTATTACTAAAGGCAAATCGTTCTGCCACGGGAAAACAACCACACAAATTTCACGGTGTATAAATTATTCATTTAAAATTCTTTTCGACTTTATTTTTTATAGTACAAAGAAACGAAGTCCTAGCAACTCCGTGCTAGAAACTTAGAAATTCTTAGGACAATACGGTATCGCACCCAAACAAAGGTTCCGAGAAATCGTTCAACGTCTTAAATGGCGATACAAGGAGCCTTTCAGATGGTAATTTGATTGTACCCAGTATGCAGCTTCAAAAGAGTGAAATATTCTTTTCGGGGTTCCGGAGGCCGCTGGAGAATTATTAATAGGAACGAAACTTTGTGAAACTTTACGCTTTGGTATGTGCAAGCTACGGACTGGGGCGGCAATGGTTATAGCATCTGTTACTGTTGTGAACAGTCTGGTAGTATGAGTGAAACAATAAAATTTCGACCAATATTTTTGATGGAACTTAATTTCGTTTTTCACATAAAAACATATGCAGGTTCTTTGTTTAATTTTTTTTAATAGGTATTAATTGAAGACGAACCAAAACTCGTGCAAGCAAAGCAGTTGTCAACAATTAACTAAACAGTCGAAATGGCCGAACTTGTCAGCTTAAGTGAAAGACATAATGTACCAACGTAACGCCACAAAAAATCGAAAATTTTAAATACGTAACCGGCGAAAATACCAGATATTAAGATATTAGATATCCCAGATATTACTTTCTGAACATAATACGTATAATATGTCACATGCCCACTGAGGGTCCAAGCCTATCCTAATGTAGTGCGATCAGGCCTTAGTCCTCGTAATGCTGGCCATTTGCGGGCTGGTCGACTTCAGCCAACCCTAGAATTTCTTTTCTAAGTGCAGGTTTCCGCACGATGTTTTTTTTACAAATGAATTTCAAATTTGGAAACACATTAGAAGACAACAGCGTTAACCATTAGGCTCTTAACGCTTTACTTATACTCAGCTGTACCATATGACTATACAAAGTATTCGAAGGGTCATTCTACTTTTTAGTGCAGGTTTTTATAACTTTAATAAACCGTTAAATTTTGATATTTATCGTACATTTCAATCTATACTTATATCTGAATCGAATAATGAATGGATGTGTGTTTTACTGTTGTTATCTTTTTATTTCGACGTTTTGTCGAAAATCTTCGATTTCAAAATTATACAACTTTGTTACGTCCCTAAAGGTAGTACTGTATTTTTAGGAAATACCACTGTGTTACCGGTAAAAAGTATTAATAATGTATTTCTAAACAAAACTGCATAGTACGGTCCGCACATTGTTGCTGTCTATTTTACATTGATGTGTAATTTTTTTTTATTTATAAATTTACCTTAATAATTTAATATTTTCTTCGGGGGACAAAAATACCTGCACTAAAAAGTGGAATGACCCCGAAAGGAAATAAGACACTAATAGGAACGCGTTTTCTTGTGGTTTAGTCCTCAATGGTGTCGAATGTATAAAGTTGGTCACAGCGAGTGACGACGTGAGAACAGAGGCGTATGCGCCCCACTCCCGCGGTTTACGCAAGCAATGTATTTTTTACGACCAACAATAAATTTCGTCTCATCGGCTAAGGAGCAAGAAAAAGCATTATACGGCGCTTTTTATGGGAAAAATTCACTGAACGACACCTCCCACGGTTAGTAGGCATAATTTCAATAAGCGAAGTTAGGCACAGATGGCTTTTACCTTCAGATCCCTTGAAAATTTTATTAGACGTATGCCTAAAAATCGTATAAGTGCTTTTTGAATATACTTTATAAATCATCAAAGGAAACTTTCCATTAAGATATTATAATATTATTATTCATAAGTTACTTTATAGCTCCAAGTAAATTGCCTTTATTGAAGCGATAAATATATAAAAAAGATTTTTAATCATTTGAATCCTTAAAATTAAATTAGCTTTTCGTGAAAACCGTTTCGTTAAAAGTGATTGGCGATATTTTTTTTCATGAAATTTAAAATTTAATTGCTTTATTCGAATATGCATTTTGATGTTCGTTGAACGAAGTACGTTTAACGACTATGCAATCCACACGAAATACAAGGATAGATTTGTGCAATAAATTAAAGATTCCTGATAATACAACATTTGTATCTGCAGCGTGCAACATTCGATTCCCTTCTCCGTCGTATCGGTTACGAGAATACCTTCCAAACACGATATCGTCTAGACGAAAGCCGTAAAGCAGTTCAGGTGTCAAGTCAAATAAAAATAAAGGAACAGTGACTCGTTTACGGTCCCATTTCAAATTCAAAATCAAAATCCAACGAGGATCCGCAACCCTACTCAGGAATGGCACCGAACATCTTAGTAATGGAGGTGGAGACGAGTGTATTAGCATATATAAGTTCTCTTTGAGCCGAGTCGGGCAAGTCGCGTGTTTGGATCCAGTTTGTCCCCAGTTTTGAGTTTCAACTCGATTACACGTACCTACACGGCCGATGTAAATTCGCTTCCGCGCGTTCGCTCGCCCCAACTTGTTCGGTTCCACAAATTTTCTTCTCGCTTTCATCTTGTTTATTGTGTCGCTCTTTTGTTTTTGGCTTACGCTCTTCAAAAGTTATGTCGAGCGTTGTTTTGTTTTTTTCTTTGCGATTAGATTACGACTGCGGTGGGTTGTTAATCACGCTGCGATATTTTGGGTGCTGTTGGATTACTTTGGCAAAGTTTGAGTCAATTTTTTCGCTGTAATGATGTCAACCTATTATGGAGTTTTATGTGATTTTGATCTGATTTTTTTCCCTCGCCGTTTAACAAAGACTTTTAAAGGGGTTTCGGTGTGATATTTTTACCTACGCTTATTGGACAGCTTCCTTAACAGGTTCACTGTCCAATGTGTCCAAGAGCCCATTATGTGGTCCGTAAACAAATTGAATTTCTATTATATCTACTTGTTGGGCAGTGAACCGGTTAACCAGTAAAAAACAATCAGTTTCGACATCAGTTTTGACCATCAGTGCAGATGACATCTTTAAATAGCATACCAGTTTAGTACAATTAGCCCTATGATCTGTAAATCTAGGATCCAGCACAGGCATGCGACAATAATGACAAGTGACGCTCAGCCCGCATCAAGCATGCTCCGTCGTGTCTCCGATAATTAATTGGATTCCCCTGCGGCATGTTGCCGGTTTATAAGTGCTCCTACTAATATCAGTTCGGCGAAATTGCTCACCGGAGTGTGTTATCACGTAGATTATTGCTCGCGTTTGCTTTTAATTAATTCTAATACATGTTTCTTGGGATCATTTGGCTTCCCTTTAATCGGCAGTTTATCTTTCACTTTTAAAGTTTTGTTAGGATATTGGGTCATCTTATGAAAAGTCATGCTTGATTTTAAGAACATTATGATAAAGGTGGCGTCTTATGGACGATTTTGTTCTTTATAATTATGATCTCATTGGTTCATAAGCCTTTTATTGTTTATAGGCTTATTCCGATAGAGTTCGTAGTACTAGTAGTAGTAGAGTACTTAAAATATTTTGATTTCGAGAGTCATTTCAACGAACTTGTTTTTCTTCATTGATTGAAATATGTTGCGGTGTTCCAACATTGTGTGCAGACATAAAAAAATAACAAAGCAAATATTAAGTGGACAAACACTCTATTAATCAACATCATCTTGCAAGACACGCAATCAAATTAGCGAAGACAGAGATATGTCCCGCGCGTGCTTAGCTTTAGAACAACACTTGTAATAATTAGACAATGTCTTCGTAGAAAACTCAAGGTGAGTTTTATTTAGTATCCAACCCGAAGAAGTATCCATTTCTAAAGAAAAGAAAAACTTTTTTAAAATAAGCTCTCATTTCGAGGGAAAAAAACAAACGAACTATATAAATTGAGATGAATTAATAAAGCACTCCAGGGAGCAACAATTTGACATTGTCTAAAAGCCTTCTGTAACGATGTTAGTTTGACATTGAAACTTTTACTATAAACTAACGTCTTCATTAAACGAAATGTGTTGTACACCATGAAATTTTGTACTTGTTTATCCCTTTCGTAAGAACAGTATTAAATGATTTAAATAAAAAAAAACAATAACTAAAATTTCACCGGTGTATATACAATGTTGCAAGATTTAATTTAAACTTCGACCATCGAGTATTTCAATCCTGGTTCATTATTTTCGTAGAAAAATATCTTAACTGGATTTATTTTATTCCCCAGTAAATGATTTAATACTTTAGTTAGATATGAACCAGCCCTTTTAGACATTTGATTTTAGTACAGTCTACATCATATAACGGAGTGCAAAGTGTTACGTCTGACGAGCTGTTGACTCATCATCATCATCATCATCTCAGCCCATTGCTGCCCACTGCTAAGCATAGGCCTCTTCCAAAGCTTTCCAGCGCGACCGGTCTGCGGCCACCTGCATCCAACAAAACCCAGCGATTTTCACCAGGTCATCGGTCCATCTGGTAGGTGGCCGTCCCACACTGCGCTTTCCAGTACGTGGCCTCCACTCCAGGATCTTTCTTCTTCTTCTTATCGTATGGTTATTGAACAACCTGGTGTCAGAGTTTTTAAACCGCCCGTAGGCCTCTGACATTGCTTCACACACCGTAGAAAAATCTCTCAGGTATGCTGGTTTCCTCACGATGTTTTCCTTCACCATAAAAGCGTCGAATGATGAAACATATGAATTTCAAATTATAAACACATTGGTACCTAGCGGGATTTGAACTGGCGACCTCTCGCATCATCCAGGATCTTTCAGCCCTAACGACCATCCAATCGTCGTGCTACGTGGCCGTTGCGTAGCTGCTGACTGTACAATGTAAATTCACTTGTAACTCACAATAACAAACGTTCGTTAAACAACATAATTTGCTTCCACGAAACTCACCTTTGCCGAGAATCATCAAAACATCAGAGGGAACCGCCTAACTAATAATACCGAATGCATATTTTATATTTCTGGGTTTTAATTAAAACTAGTACTTTTGTAATTTGTTTCATTTCTAGGCGGTTACCGAGCGTTAATTAAAGTTCTAAAAATTTACATTAAAGCCTGATTTACTCGACTGATCCAAAGGACGTGTTATGTTTTTAACCCCCGACGCAAAAAGAGGGGTGTTTGACGTGTTTGTCTGTCTGTGGCACCATAACTCCCGAACGAGTGGACCGATTTTGATTTAGTTTTTTTACATGAATATTACAATAATATAAATAGGTAGGTTGTGGTGATTTGTACATCGTGAAATTTTATTGGTGGTTTTCCCGTTAGATTACCTTTAGATTTACCTTTAGTAGTGCTATCGAATTATGCTAGTTATTTCCAGAATTTTTAAGAAAATAAACATCAAGCTCGAAATCGTGAGAATTGATAGTTTTAAGTGATATGACGTAATCAGGTACTGCTTACCGCATGAAATTGATGATTAAAGTTAAAAAAGCTCTACGCCCTGAATAAGAAATCGGTTCGAGCGTGCTTCCGAGTTTAGCACATCCCTTTCGTAAAATCGGTATTTATTAATTTTAATAAAAATAAAACTGATCTTTTTCACTGCTAAGAATCAGTATAGCAATAAATTTACTGCGGATACACAATTCACTTACTAAGTAAAATTTCACGGTTTATACTCCACTCAATACTATGAAGGATATACGTACGTGGATGCGAGCTATGTTAAAGTTTCTTAAAATAAACTAAGTACCAACTTAATTTTCAGTTAACGAAGCTCCTGAAGTTACCGAGTTTAGAGTTTAGACGAACTCTAAACTTATGTTGGATTATGGACTGGATTAATTAACATTATTTATCAAAAGAATCTACTTAGCTGCCTGAATACGCAAAAATAACTACTTATTATTGATTAAGTAATTTCTTTACAGATAAACTCACACATCTTCTTATAAATAAAAATGAATTGCTGTTCGTTAGTCTGACTAAAACTCGAGAACGCCCGGACTGATTTAGGTAATTTTGGTTTTAAAATGTTCGTCGTAGTCCAGGGAAGGTTTCAATGAGAAAATATAGAAAAAGAATCAGTATTGGCGGTATGAAATTCGCCGGGACCACTAGTTTGAAATAAATCTAATTTTATGGATTACAAATACTAATGTGCTCGCGCAAATAATAGACAATACTATATAAAACTCACACGATTTTCGAACCGGGGACCGGGGTCTTAACGGAGCACTTGCTACCAATAGACCAGTGAGTCACACAAAATGTACTGAAATACCGTATGTAGGATAAGAACTCAAGTATTTCCACTACATATACTATTTCACACTTATCCGTACTACTACT
Organism: Maruca vitrata; assembly: GCA_039566165.1. NCBI lineage: Eukaryota > Metazoa > Arthropoda > Insecta > Lepidoptera > Crambidae > Maruca > Maruca vitrata. The sequence continues at coordinate 2,221,296 of CM076920.1, forward strand.
AATCTAATTGAAACTCTCGCACCTCCCTTTTTACTTCAACAGGGATGTAATTGAAAATAGTTTCCTCCAAACTAAAACCAATTGAAAGGAATTAAAAAAAAGCACTCCGGCGAGCAACAATTGGCGTTGCCTAAAAAGCCTCCGGCAACGAAGTTAGGTAGCGAAGTTGCACTGAACTTCGGCGAACTATGTTAATAAGGTCTAGTTTGATTGGTGAAGCTGCCGGGTCGTGTTTGGGGTCAGCTGTTTATTTTCGTTGGATGTTTGAATTGAATAATTTGGAGTTGGACAGGTTCGAGGTGACTTTGTGTTTGTTTACATTGCCCGATGGTGGGCATGATTGGTGTTGTTTTTCTGACGGGATAGTTTAACTTGAGTTAATAACGGAAACATTGTAGGTATACATAGTTGTATTAAGATAGCCCGCGTTTTTCCGCGTAGAGATGTTTAACGGGTAAAACATTTATTATTTATAGCGTAGTCGGGTAAAAAGCCTATGCCCTTCCTCAGGCTCTGGACTATATTTCTACCAAATTTCATTTAAATCGGTTCAGTATTCTATGCGTGAAAGCGTAACAGACAGACAAACAGAGTTACTTTCGCATTTATAATATTAGTAAGGATTTTTTATATAATAAGCTAACAGGATGCCCTCACTTCACCTGGTAGAAAGCGGTAATGAAATCCACATATGAGGTCGACAGGCACAATATACCTTATTGAGTCTGTCGCACTCACCCTGAAGGCCTGCTTAAATGCCGTTTCACTCCGCGCCTGAAAAGCCCGGTGTCATAGGAGGGAGGAAAAACATGAGCTGGAAGGACGAAATCATTAAATATTTCCGAGTATCAACGAGTAAATATTGACATACATTGTACACGTGTGTACATGAGCTTTAATTAAAAGGTAAGAAATAAAAGACTGCAAAAAAAGTCTATCTTAAATATTAAAAATTAAATTCCCAATTTCTGTGAATAATTTATTATCGTTTGCACGCAAAATATCGAAACAATACTTTAAAATATTTCCGGACTTACTTACTTATCTATATTTATTTTAATAAAATGTTCCGCAATAATTTTTTTGAGGTTGAGTTTAATTTTAACCAACATGTAAATACCCTCATTTACCAATACTCTTTCCAAAACAGTTCAAATTCGCCACTATCGCTCGCCACAGACAAACTTTAGATTAAAAGGTCGCCTAAGCTATCGATCGCAGTAGATACCGTATAACCAAGTGCAAAACTCCCATATAAAACATAAGGGAGTGTAGGGTATCGGCAAATTGCAGACCGCGTTCTCTACATGGTGATTTAAGGCCGTACCTCGGTGCCTTAATTAATAGAGCGATATTTACTTATCATTTTGTTAGGTGCGGCGTAAACGAACGTGGAATACTGAATGTGGTGAAGTTTTGGAGGGAATGGAATAGAGTGTGATCTAAGGGGTTTCTGTCTTTGTATGAATAAAAGTAACTAAATTGCATCGAATAAAAGTAACTAAATTATTTTATGGATGAATCTCGCGTTTTAAAAAAAATATTTAAATACGAAATTTTTGTTAAATTTTTGATTACATTACAATTATAGGCTTTTTATTAAAAATTAGACAAACTGTTTTATTATGGTTTAATTTTTTTAACGTTCTGTGACAAAACAGACAAGGATTATTTTGTGATTTTCATTCATTCAGAATATATTATTAAAATTGGATGTTTTTGTGAATAACAGAATATGAATTTGAGGCAATATTCGTTTGCATATGTATTAGTATCTGATAAACTTTTTGCATTTTAGTTTGGACACCTTTCGTTTTTATTTTTTAACTGTATATTCTTTATTTTCCAGCCTTTTCTGGATTCCTACTATATTTTACAATTTAACAATATACCAGACTAGCTGTGCCAGCGACTTCGTTCGCGTTTCCCCCGTTTTTACACATTTTCCATTGTATCTTTGCTCCTATTGGTCGCAGCGTGATGTTATATAGCCTAAAACCTTCCTCAATAAATGGTCTATACAACGCAAAAGATTTTTTAAATCGAACCAGTAGTTCCTGAGATTAGCGCGTTCAAACAAACAAACAAACAAATAAACAAACAAACTCTTCAGCTTTATAATATTAGTATAGATTCAACACCGCGCATTGAGGGTTTTGCGGATTAGAAATCCTCTACATGGCAAGCGATAGATATGACATCTAACTGCTACGTGATTGGTGAGAATTGACATGTCTGTCAATGTCACGTCGTAAATAACCAATCATGTTGCAGTTAGACCTCACGCCTTGCCATCTTGAGAATTTCTCATACGCGAGATCCCTAATTATTTTCACTTATTCCATTGTCATTCATTAGAATGCTATTTAATCCTGTAAAAATAAGTGATTTTTGTAGTAAAAACTGTCTTTTATGTACAAACAGCCTTATTCTCCGTGTGAAATTACCATTTCAGCTCTTTACATATTTAATCTGGAGGTAGATTGAAATGGCGCTGCGAAGACTGGAAAAATTTACCGCTGCAATTGCAAATGACTATAAATGTAGTTCTTATTGAAAAGGTATTACGTACTGTTAAAATATACTATATTATGTTGAAAGAATGATGGGAAACTATTAAGGATGAGAATAAAAATTATCCCTGCGGCTGAGTCAATAAAAATTTTAACAAGAAGATTTTTTTTGTGTTTATGACATTTAGTTTTATATCATACACATGGTCACCTAACCCTTAATTAAGCAGAACATTACATAATTATGTAGATATTTATAAATATATATTCACACCCAGACAGAACAAATACAATCAATGTCTAATCTTTATGAATGTTTGTACCGGGTGGAGATTGAACCCACGACTCTTGAAACATCTTGGTCACTAACTACTTTCCACCGAACTAGTCAATAAGGGTTAACTGCAGCATGAATGGTTATTTTTGAAGTGACATTGGCAAACATGTCAATATTCACCAATCATGCTGCAGTTGGACCTCACACCTACGTATTGCCATCAAGTGAATTTCTCATACGAATTAAACCTCATTCAACATTATAACAAGAACTATTTATCATCTTTATACCAAAATGTCCTCAAGCTATTCTTCTTGAGCACTTGATACCGATTAAACAAAGACAGTTCTCAATAAGGGCCGAACTGTGATGAAACAGTTACCACTTTCAAGACTATTTCGTTCAGACAAAGAGATATTTCTAAGTGAAATTGATTTCGCCGGTCGTATCAAACGGCCACCAATTTGTTTCAAGCAGATAATAACCGCATGAAGTCATCGCACGTCGTAGACAAATAGACTGTGTAACAATGAGATACAATTTATTCTGAGGCAGAATTTATTTTGGAAACTAAATAAAAATACCGAGGCTCCCCGTCGATTTGTTCCGTTTAATAACGACAATAGAAGATGATCGGGTGGGGTTATGTTAAGGCACTGACGCGGTTTTAATAACAGCTTGGGTCTAGGGAATAACTTACACATGAACAACAATTTCACCAAAACTCTTCAATGCTACTCTGGAGGACGTTTTTAAGCTCATAGACTGGTCTCATACCGGAGTAAACATCAATGGCGAAACGCTTTCACACCTGCGTTTCGCCGACGATATAGTGATTTTGGCGAACTCGGTTGAAGAACTCACAGCTATGTTAGAAGAACTGTACACGGCGTCCTTATCTATTGGCCTAAAGATGATCGTAAACAAGACCAAAATATTGTGTCGGGCAAATAACAACCAGCCCTACATTGTAGTTCATGGACAGAAGGTGGAAAACGTCCTGGAATACCCCTACCTTGGTCAAGTCATCTCATTCGGAGACAACCGTCACGAAAGGATAATCGACAAAAGTATCCAACGGGGTTGGGCTGCGTTTGGCAAGCTCGCCGACGTTCTGAAGAGCAAACGAATGCCTGTCTTCCTCAAAAGACGCGTTTATGAACAATGTGTCCTGCCTGCAATGACATATGCGGCTGAGACATGGACACTAACGAAGAAACTTGTTAATAAACTTCAAGTTGCCCAAAGAGCGATGGAACGAGCAATGCTGGGAATATCGATCGTAGACCGTATCCGAAATACCATCATTCGGAAACGTACCGGAGTCACGGACATTGCATCGATTGTGACGAAGTTGAAGTGGAGATGGGCCGGACATATGTGCAGAAGAGAGGATGGCAGATGGGCACGCAGAATTGCTGAATGGAGACCTAGGCTCGGACGGAGAAACGTAGGGAAACCACCTATGCGCTCGGCCGATGACATCACAAAAATATTGGGCAAGACCTGGATGCGATCAGCAAAAGACCGGGTCAAATGGAAAGCACATGAAGAGGCCTATACCCAACAATGGGTGATACAGGGCTGAAGAAGAGAGAAGAGAACAACAATCAAGTTAATTGCAATAAAACGTTCGAAAAATTATTTTGCGACAACGGTCTCAAAAGGATGTAACCAGCAATTTATGAATACGTATTGATTTTCAGATGCATAGAGATGATGCAAAAATGTCAAGGGAAAACCGCGGTTGTAGTAAAATATTGGTTGCAAATCCTGTTCATGCTAATCATGGTTCTAGTTTTGCACAATAGGTATTCCTATTTGCACCAAATAAATGTATTTAATTTTACTTTTAATTAGCTGTGCCAGCGCTTTCGTCCGCGCTTTCCTCCGTTTTTAACACATTTTTCATTTTTTGTTTGATCCTATTAGTCGCAGCGTGATGTTATATAGCCTCGATAAATGGCCTATCCAAAACAATTTGTTTTTCAAACAAACAAACAAACTCGTCAACTTTATAATATTAGTAAAGATAAGTATAGATAAGTATCTTATCAATGAATATATATTGTTGTTAAATATTTGGCAAACGCTACCTCTTCGTACTAACACAAACCCCGAACAGAGAGGGTTATAAATTGAGGGTTCGAAAGAACGTTTTAAACGCAGAAAAGGGGAAATTTAAAAATGAAACGGGTCTCTTTAGGAATTGCTAATCGGGGGTGCTGGGTAGTTAGTAGTTAACCGCTGCTATTGTTGCTTAACCTAATAAGACTCCTTTTACGTCTTCCTTACCTACCTCATTAATTAACCATTTTTTTTATTGGATGCAGTACGTTGGCTTTCCTTTGGCTGATGGTAGCTAAAAGATAACCAATTCACTGCCATAGATTGTTAGTGAATGTTGGTAGAAAGTATGCTGCTGGCCAAATGCGGGTCGGTCGACTACACAGTACACATACCTAAAATTTCTTTCCAATTGTGCACTTCGATCATGATAGTCAAAATAAACTCAACGGTTAACTATTTTGCAGAAAATATGGACTATTTTTTCATCGAAAAGTCCAGATCATAAATCTTCTTTGTCCTCAATGGGTACATATACCAGGCGCCCATAATCTCGACATACTGCAGCATATTGACTCAGACCGTCCGCTAACACAACATCTAGGTGGAGATAACATTGCGGAACTATGGAGCATTAATCAACCCGGTCCGAGTCTCAGCCAATAAGGCTGTATATAACTCAACGAATCTAATTTGGTCCGTGCGACCCCGCAACGGAAGGGTTAAACGTATTATACCCTCTGTTAATATCTCAGGTATGCCTTACTGTTTACATGGCTCATTTTAGGGTTAATATTGGCGGGTGATAATTCAGTTTGGGAAGGCATGATTGATAGATTGGATTTGGAAGTGACGATAAAATTGTTTTGCTACCCGTTACGTTAATTAGGTTGTTACAGCAGAAGTTTGCGGCCCTCACAGACAATTTTTATGAAGATCTCCTTCATCATCATTTTCTTGCCCTTGTTCCACGCTAAGTGGGGTCGGCGCAACATGTATACTTCTTCCACTAGGGTCTTTCATTCGTCAGCTCTGTGTCTACTTCTTTCACTCCCATATCATATCACATGCAATCCATCCATGTTTTCTTCGACCTTCCTCTATGTCCATTGACATTCATAGCAAATTAAATAGAACATAATGTCGTGGCTATATTGTGACGCTGGTGTCTGGCTCGGCAAGAGGACTGGCTCGGTCAAGAAATGGTTAGTGACCTTGGCTGGCGGTTCCATGAATCGTAGGTTCGATTCCCGATTGTGTGATGAACATCAGTGTTGGTTCCGTGTTTGTATATCCACTGTCGTTTTTGATATTCCTAACAAAAGTGTTTAAGCTAAATAGCTTAATAAAGTAAGTACTTTAGGTTAAATTAATTAAGTTTTTAACCGACTTCAAAAAGGAGTAGGTATCTCAATTCAACCGTACATATTTAAAAAAAATCTTGTTTAAATTTTGTCCTAAAAAAACCAACTTCTCATTTTGGCTTTGATAAGAAACAAGTGAAATGAAATAAAACAACGGCCACTACGAATTACAAAACGAATACCTATACACTACAGTATACTATTTGCAAAATTTTAGGCAGTGAATATACAAAGAGTTTTGAACAAAGCCTCCATTTTTATTTCGCATCGGCATTTCTGCTCTTTTTACTGGATGTTGTACAAAAACTGTTACAT